>JAWZYU010000001.1:113212952-115612952 GCA_038380435.1 Ryuthela nishihirai
GAGAGAAAATGGTTAGTGGGATGTTTAAAGAAACTATGTTTATTGAGAGAGGGAATGCCGATAATATCAAACAGCCCCCTAATCGCAGACATGGGGCAAAGACCCGTTCCCCCACTACTAAAGGCTGAAGCCATCTACACTGGAAGACTTCCTCCAATGTAGAATTTGACGATGTAGAATAGAAGCAAAGAGTTCAGGTGCCTGCGATGACTTCTGCTCAGGATTATCCACCAGCTGATAAACATATCCTGTGAATCTATTCACTTGGGGCTGTCAACCTACAAACAAATAGAAAACTAGAGAAATATTAGGTATTTCCGGCCGTCCAATCGGGGCGGTAGCAAGTAAGGTCCCAACAAACAGTCACCAATGATTCCAGCCCACACATTTACGGCAAAATGATGTTGCGCAGCGTGACTTCTCGTACCATGCGGGTTGTCGTAATCCCACACATGTGAATTGTGTGTATTGAACACACCTTCACGACTGAATGAAGCTTCATCTGTAAAAAGGACAGAAGCTGGAAAACTGGGGTCCGTGGCACCTTTCTGCATGAACTATTGTGCAAATTCCACACGCTTCGAATAATCTTCAGGATGCAGTAACTGCACCCTTTGCAGATGGTAAGGATGAACACGTTCCTCATGCAGTATCCGCCACACAGCTGACTGAGAGACCCCAAGCTGCTGAGCAATAGCTCGTGTGCTGGTATTCGGATTATCTTCGATGGACTGTAGGACTTGTTCTGCGATGTTGACAGTCTGCGTCAGTCGTCTTCTCCCCGTGTCCTGCATGTTGCTGCGCAGTGAACCACGTTCGTGCCGATTGCGATGCACACGTGCAAACATTTGATGCTGCGGTATTCTTCTGTTGGGGTATCGGTCTTCGTAAACTTGCCTAGCTCGGCGGCCGCTTTCGCCAGCTGCCCCATATGCGAGATGCATATCCGCTAGCTCTTGATGCGTAAAACGATTCATCTTATTACTAGTAAGTCAGCTCGTACACTGATGACAGCGGGAGTGGTCGGGCGAGCTGTAAACTGGTTGGGTACACACAGCGCCCTCTACATACGCATGCGTACATTTGCGGACATTCTTTCCTATGTGAAATCGGTTTCCTGACGTATTCCCTACCTCCCCACGAAATTTGAACGATAAGTTTTGAATCACCCTGTATATAGATATTGGATAGAAAAATAGAAACCAATTCATGTTGTGTGAAAAATGAGTCAAATTTAGAGTTTAGTGGGTGAGGTCGGCTCAGTCGGTAGAGTGTCAGGATAAAGGAAAAATGGGTTTGGAAAGGCAGTCGTCCATCGGGTGAAACGTTCAGTCGTGGTTTTGTGTTCTGAAGATCTATACGCTAAAGAAGAGGCTGGATGGCCTTGAAGGGTGTCTACCATTTGTCTTCCAACATCATCACAACCTTCTCTGATCCGTTGGGGTTCTCATGACCTGGCCATTTAGCCATTGCATGCACAAAAGTGCAACTCAGAGGTGGAGCAAACAAAATCAGAGTTCAATACTTAAATGAGCTTCACGAGAAAATGTGACTGAAGATAAATTAAAGATCTCAACTAGATCTATCTAAACCTCGATTTTCAACGATATAGAGTGTAAAAACTGGAATATTTAAAGAGTTCAAATAATTAATTTGAAAAGTTAATTCAAATAAATTATAATGAAACAATAATCATAATATCGAACTTTACTAATATATTGACGCCTATTTTTAGCAGTTTGCTTAACGATCAATTTTTTCCCTAATTTTGAATGAAGTTTGCAGAATAAACTGCCATCATTAACTAATCTAGCTTACAGAGCTCTTTATTATATATCGAGATTTAAATACATTGCATTGACCTCTTTAATTACTATATTCAGCCAATTTCTATCCCCCCCATAAAATCTTACTTGAACTTGAATCTTACTGAATTCTGAATCTTGATAAATATAGAAATATTTTCATATTTTTTACTTTGTCTTAACGTATTAAACAACCCTTACCTTTAGTGTTCATTTATCCTACTCTGAGATTTTTTAACATTTTTTTTAATCTGAATTTGCAATTGATATATTTTGTTGTGGTTGCTGCTGTTAAGTTTGTTGTTGTCTTTGTTGTCGTTGCTGCTGTTAAGTTTGTTGTGTCTTTGTTGTCGTTGCTGCTGCTGTCGTCATTGTTATTGTTCAATAAATTACTCGTACAATGCGGTACAACTTTAACTGAGGGTCCTTTTGTTGTGTAAATTGTAGTAAGCTTTTTCTGAAATATTTTCGGATCGTTTTCCATTGGGAACAATTCTGGCTAATTTAATTATTATTGATAATTGCATTCGCTTGCAGTTCAAGCAATTATTTAAGTCCAGTCTTTAGTTTTTGTAAATTATACTCTTGATCGTAGATCGTAGATCGTATAATCATATTCGATGTACCGGGTAATAATTTTACCCCTAATCATCTCCATCATAAAGATATGTCTATTTGGCATGAGTAACAACAAAATATATAAGTAAACCACCCTTAGGTGGTCCCCTAAGGGCAAACATAAGAAAAGATAAAAATAGTAGTAAAATTGTATAAGAAACCTAAAATGGGTAGGTCTCCTCAGAGAACTCTACCGTTTTAGGCCTCTTGTACTTGTTCAAAACAGTATGATGGTAAAGAATCAAAGAAGAAATAATCTCAATATGATTATTGCTTAGAGCCTCAAAAAATCTTTTTGAGGTGCGTTTTATATGTGTATATAAATGGTCGATGCTCAGGTCTTTATGGAGTTGTCTGTTAATGACAAGCCAGGGGGCATCGACCGCAGTTCTCAAAATCTTGTTCTGTAAGACCTGAATCTTACGAATATTGGCGGGTGTAGTATTCGCCCATATGGGTGAAGCATAGAGAATCACCGGTCTGATGATCATATCATAGAGTAAAAGCTTATGATCAATCATTAAAATGGAATTTCTCCTAAGGAGTGAGCCTAGCTGGCCCCTCAATGAATTGACTTTGGAGATTATATTATTTATGTGATAGTCCCACTTTAATCTCTTATGTATAACAACCCCAAGATATTTGACTGAATATACTCTTGACACTTTGCATTTTATTATTATTATGATGCATTTTACTTCTAAGAGAGTAGTTATATATCGTTTTTTTTTTCAGGCAGTCCAAAATTCTTTGCAGTTTGTAATATAAGAAATGTTTTAACATCTTGTAATAACCTGAATCCCAAATTACAGTTTTAAAATTTCATTTTAAATTTTCAGTTATAATTTTACATCTTTCACTCACTAATTTCCCTTCTGTATACACTCTCGTGTATTTGTTGTTGAAGTTTTGGGTTGGGTTGTTTTACCTCTGAGCGGCACTTTTTTGCACACCATGGGCTAAATGGCCAGGTCACATGGACCCCGTAGGCTCAGAGAAGGTTGGTGGAGGGGACCCACTGGAACAGCTGTTGGGAGACAGATGGTAGCCTCCCGTCAAGGCCATCCAGCGTGTTCTTTAACGTGCATAGGGTATGTCTCTCCAGCACACGGAGCCACGGCTTAACGTCCCATCCGACGGACGGCGGCCTTTCGAAGCCCATCGGTGTCCCCTACTGACCGTGGGCAGGGCGGGGAATTTTGCGGAGATAAATCTCAACGCTGACCCAGCTGGGACTCGAACCTGGGAACTACAGATTACGAGCCTGGCGCGCTACCGACTGAGCCACCCCCGCCCCCTTGTTGTTGAAGAAACCTCAAAAAGTTGCAAAAGCCGACAGCTTTTTTTGTATGCGTTTAAGGTAAGGGTGGATTAGTGATCATATTCCTTTAATCATTAAAGTGCCGAAAGTCACTTGAACCTGTGTTGCCAATTCACACGTGAAAAAAAATAACCTACACCAAGCGCTAAAAAAAAAGCGTTGTGACGTGAAAAAAAGCTAGGATTTTTATTGTTTAAGAAACAATTTTTTTAGATAGCAACTTTTGTTATGCAATGAAAGCTATATTCGAATTCCCTCAGGTGAAATCTCTCCATTTTCTGAAACTGAAGCAGGATTTAAAAGTAAAATGGACTTAAAAATTTAATTTAAGCAAAATATTAATGTTTAAAAGAGATTAAAAACGCATAAAACGAGAGTTTTTTGATTTAAAAAAAGCCAAACTGAAAATTTTCTACTCTACACAGACTAGGCGGCTCTCCCGCACACGGAGCTGCAGCTTTACATCCCATTCGACGGACGGTGGCGTTTCAAAAGGTCACCGGTGTCCCCTATTAACTGAACATAGGGAGGGGAGTTTTGCGGAAATAAGTCTCAACGTTGGCCCGCTTGGGACTCGAATCTGAAGATTATGAGCCTGGATCGCTACCGACTGAGCCACCCCCGCCCCTACCAAAGATTACCATGATAAGTCATTATGACAATCGGGATGGGGAAGTCTCAACGTTGGCCTGCCTGGGACTCGAACCTGAAGTTTACGAATCTGGAGCGCTACCGACTGAGCCACCCCCACCCCTACCAACGCTTACCATGATAAGTCGTTATGACAATCGGGATTAGGAATTCTCAACTTTGGCCTGCCTGGGACTCGAACCTGAAGATTACGAGCCTTGAGCGCTACCGACTGAGCCACCCCCGCCCTTACCAAAGCTTACCATGATAAGTCATTATGACAATCGGGATGGGGATGTCTCAACGTTGGCCCGCCTGGGATTCGAACCTGAAGATTACGAGCCTGGAGCGCTACCGACTGAGTCACCCCCGTCCCTACCAAAGCTTACCATGATAAGTCATTATGGCAATCAGGATGGGGATGTCTCAACGTTGGCCCGCCTGGGACTCGAACCTGAAGATTACGAGTCTGGAGCGCTACTGACTGAGCCACCTCCGCCCCTACCAAAGCATTCCATGATATTAAGTCATTATGACAATCGGGATGGGGAAGTCTCGGTCGGAGTGCGCCAGGCCAACGCCACCTAGAGAGAAGGCCTGACTACCACGCTCACTTTCTTGGTGACGTCATGACTAGGCGACCAAGGCAAAATAGTATAAATCGTGAGCGCGTGATTTGACGTTGTATATTTTTGACAAAATATGTCATATTGCTGTCCAAATGGGCATTTTTTTCTTCAAGCCCAAAAATTTCAATTTAGTAATGATATTGTGATTTATAAAAAGACATTCTGAATTTTACTTAATATCCTTGCTGCTCTTTAGGAATAATAAGTTTGCGTTAGACTGGTCTAATTTAGAGCTTCTATTTAGGTTAATTGTCATTCTGGGTTTCATGTCTGTATCATTTTTAACATTGAAACCCAAAAGCTTTGATCATACCTAAAATGCTGTATATTGATAATAATTACCACTAATATATTTGTTTAAAATTTCAAGCAATAAATTGTAATTTAGGAAAACAAGTTACAGAAAAATATTACTGTGCCTTTTATCTATAAAAAAAATAATTTCCTGTATCTATATTATGTTGAAAAATAATGCATGGATCATACTATTTTTTGGAATATACTGACAAGCTGGATTTCGAGTAAATGACTGCAATTAAAATTTGTTATTTAAATTGCATCATTTTGGCTGACCACTATGGGGTTGTGTAAAACTTTGGCTACTGATGTACTTCACAAAATGGTTTTAATGCTAAAAGTTTGGAAAACGCCAGTTCAGAAGGCTTGTAGATTAAAAAGAGCTTGTTGCAATGATGTATGCTATTATCTTTAAATTAACTTTGGACTGTGGTTGTAAATGCGCAATTTTTTTAGCTTTAATAATTATAATTGGTTTTGTGATAGCAGTCGTGTTTACTTAAGTATCATAGACTAATAAAACTAGGAAAATATACTGCCTCTAGTGAATATGGGATGTACGTTTTCAAGAAGATAGTTTTTACATTCTGCCTCTACTGCATTCTAACAGTGTAAATTCAACTAATGGATGATTATGGAAATATGAATGCAAATATTTTGTTAGTACATAAAGACTTTTCATTTCACTTGAAACAAAAAAAAAAGAAAAATTCAAATTATTTTTCTAAGTTTAAGTGGTCAAATCATTACGGACAATGTAAACTTTGGCCAACTCAGAAACGTACCCATCCAAACCAAACATAATATCTCGAAATATAAGAAAATTGAATATGTGGAGTCAGATTATAAAGTGAAAACTTGGCTTGTTTCTTTTTTCTTTGAAAACTAGCTAAAAGTTATGCATAATTAGGTAAAGTTATTATAAGTTATTTTGTAGAAAAGTGAATCCCTCAAATAAATCACATAAAAAATATACAATATGTAAACATTAAAGCTATTTGTAGTATAATTCATGACAAAAAATATTAATGTCATTCACAATTTAATAATATTATATGAAGCGAGGCAGCAATTACAATGTTAGAGAGTTGCTCTCTGTTCTCACTTCAGGTCTGCTTCTGTGACGTCATTGGACAAGTGTCTTGACCTTCTCTCTAGGTGGCGTTGGCCGGCGCGTAATCTGATGTTCCCAGGTTCGAGTACCAGCTGGGCCAGTGTTGAGATTTATCTCTGCAAAATTTTTCGCCCTGCTCTCTAGGTGGCGTTGACTGGCTCGTAATCTGCAGTTTCCAGGTTCGAGTACCAGCTGGGCCAGTGTTGAGATTCATCTCTGCAAAATTTCCCGTCCTGCTCTCTAGGTGGCGTTGACCGGCTCGTAATCTGCAGTTCCCAGGTTCGAGCACCAGCTGGGCCAGTGTTGAGATTTATCTCTGCAAAATTTCCCGCCCTGCTCTCTAGGTGGTGTTGACCGGCTCGTAATCTGCAGTTCCCAGGTTCGAGTACCAGCTGGGCCAATGTTGAGACTTATCTCTGCAAAATTTCCCGCCCTGCTCTCTAGGTGGCATTGACCAGCTCGTAATCTGCAGTTCCCAGGTTCGAGTACCAGCTGAGTCAATGTTGAGATTTATCTCTGCAAAATTTCCCGCCCTGCTCTCTAGGTGGAGTTGACCACCTCGTAATATGCAGTTCTCAGGTTCGAGTACCAGCTGGGTTGGTGTTGAGATTTATCTCTGCAAAATTTCCCGCCCTGCTCTCTAGGTGGTGTTGGCCGGCTCGTAATCTGCAGTTCCCAGGTTCGAGTACCAGCTGGGCCAATGTTGAGATTTATCTCTGCAAAATTTCCCGCCCTGCTCTCTAGGTGGAGTTGACCACCTCGTAATATGCAGTTCTCAGGTTCGAGTACCAGCTGGGTCGGTGTTGAAATTTATCTCTGCAAAATTTCGCGCCCTGCTCTCTAGGTGGCGTTGACCGGCTCGTAATCTGCAGTTCCCAGGTTCGAGTACCAGCTGGGTTGGTGTCGAGCTTTATCTCTGCAAAACTTCACGCCCTGCTCTCTAGGTAGCGTTGACCGGCTCGTAATTTGCAGTTCCCAGGTTCGAGTACCAGTTGGGTCGGTGATGAGATTATCTCTGCAAAATTTCCTGCCCTGCTCTCTAGGTGGCGTTGACTAGCTCGTAATCTGCAGTTCCCAGGTTCGAGTACCAGCTGGGTTGGTGTTGAGATTTATCTCTGCAAAATTTCCCACCCTGCTCTCTAGGTGGCGTTGGCCGGCTCATAATCTGCAGTTCCCAGGTTCGAGTACCAGCTGGGCCTGAGTTAAGATTTATCTCTGCAAAATTTTCCTCCCTGCTCTCTAGGTGGTGTTGGCCGTCTCGTAATCTGCAGTTCCCAGGTTCGAGTACCAGCTGGACCAATGTTGAGATTTATCTCTGCAAAATTTCCCACCCTGCTCTCTAGGTGGCGTTGACCAGCTCGTAATATGCAGTTCTCAGGTTCGAGTACCAGCTGGGTCGGTGTTGAAATTTATCTCTGCAAAATTTCGCGCCCTGCTCTCTAGGTGGCGTTGACCGGCTCGTAATCTGCAGTTCCCAGGTTCGAGTACCAGCTGGGTTGGTGTCGAGATTTATCTCTGCAAAATTTCACGCCCTGCTCTCTAGGTAGCGTTGACCGGCTCGTAATTTGCAGTTCCCAGGTTCGAATAGCAGCTGGGTCGGTGTTGAGATTTATCTCTGCAAAATTTCCCACCCTGCTCTCTAGGTGGCGTTGACCGGCTCGTAATCTGCAGTTCCCAGGTTCGAGTACCAGCTGGGCCAGTGTTGAGATTTATCTCTGCAAAATTTCCTGCCCTGCTCTCTAGGTGGCGTTGACCAGCTCGTAATCTGCAGTTCCCAGGTTCGAGTACCAGCTGGGTTAATGTTGAGATTTATCTCTGCAAAATTTCCCACCCTGCTCTCTAGGCGACGTTGACCAGCTCGTAATACGCAGTTCTCAGGTTCGAGTACTAGCTGGGCCTGTGTTAAGATTTATCTCTGCAACATTTTCCGCCCTGCTCTCCAGGTGGTGTTGGTCGACTCGTAATCTGCAGTTCCCAGGTTCGAGTACCAGTTCCCAGGTTCGAGTACCAGCTGGGCCAATGTTGAGATTTATCTCTGCAAAATTTCCCGCCCTGCTCTCTAGGTGGCGTTGACCACCTCGTAATATGCAGTTCTCAGGTTCGAGTACCAGCTGGGTCGGTGTTGAAATTTATCTCTGCAAAATTTCGCGCCCTGCTCTCTAGATGGCGTTGACCGGCTCGTAATCTGCAGTTCCCAGGTTCGAGTACCAGCTGGGCCAGTGTTGAGATTTATCTCTGCAAAATGTCCTGCCCTGCTCTCTAGGTGGCGTTGACCAGCTCGTAATCTGCAGTTCCCAGGTTCGAGTACCAGCTGGGTTGGTGTTGAGATTTATCTCTGCAAAATTTCCCACCCTGCTCTCTAGGTGGCGTTGGCCGGCTCGTAATCTGCAGTTCCCAGGTTCGAGTACCAGCTGGGCCTGTGTTAAGATTTATCTCTGCAAAATTTTCCGCTCTGCTCTCTAGGTGGTGTTGGCCGACTCGTAATCTGCAGTTCCCAGGTTCGAGTACCAGCTGGGCCAATGTTGAGGTTTATCTCTGCAAAATTTCCCGCCCTGCTCTCTAGGTGACGTTGACCACTTCGTAATATGCAGTTCTCAGGTTCGAGTACCAGCTGGGTCGGTGTTGAAATTTATCTCTGCAAAATTTCGCGCCCTGCTTCTAGGTGGCGTTGACCGGCTCGTAATCTGCAGTTCCCAGGTTCGAATACCAGCTGGGTTGGTGTCGAGATTTATCTCTGCAAAATTTGACGCCCTGCTCTCTAGGTAGCGTTGACCGGCTCGTAATTTGCAGTTCCCAGGTTCGAGTACCAGCTGGGTCGGTGTTGAAATTTATCTCTGCAAAATTTCGCGCCCTGCTCTCTAGGTGGCCTTGACTGGCTCGTAATCTGCAGTTCCCAGGTTCGAGTACCAGTTGGGTTGGTGTTGAGATTTATCTCTGCAAAATTTGCCGCCCTGCTCTCTAGGTGGCGTTGGCCGGCTCGTAATCTGCAGTTCCCAGGTTCGAGTACCAGCTGGGCCAATGTTGAGATTTATCTCTGCAAAATTTTCCGCCCTGCTCCCTAGGTGGCGTTGGCCGGCTCGTAATCTGCAGTTCCCAGGTTCGAGTACCAGCTGGGTTGGTGTTAAGATTAATCTCTGCAAAATTTCCCGCCCTGCTCTCTAGGTGGTGTTGGCCGGCTCGTAATCTGCAGTTCCCAGGTTCGAGTACCAGCTGGGCCAATGTTGAGATTTATCTCTGCAAAATTTCCCGCCCTGCTCTCTAGGTGACGTTGACCAGCTCGTAATACGCAGTTCTCAGGTTCGAGTACTAGCTGGGCCTGTGTTAAGATTTATCTCTGCAACATTTTCCGCCCTGCTCTCCAGGTGGTGTTGGTCGACTCGTAATCTGCAGTTCCCAGGTTCGAGTACCAGTTCCCAAGTTCGAGTACCAGCTGGGCCAATGTTGAGATTTATCTCTGCAAAATTTCCCGCCCTGCTCTCTAGGTGGCGTTGACCACCTCGTAATATGCAGTTCTCAGGTTCGAGTACCAGCTGGGTCGGTGTTGAAATTTATCTCTGCAAAATTTCGCCCCCTGCTCTCTAGGTGGCGTTGACCAGCTCGTAATATGCAGTTCTCAGGTTCGAGTACCAGCTGGGTCGGTGTTGAAATTTATCTCTGCAAAATTTCGCGCCCTGCTCTCTAGGTGGCGTTGACCGGCTCGTAATCTGCAGTTCCCAGATTCGAGTACCAGCTGGGTTGGTGTCGAGATTTATCTCTGCAAAATTTCACGCCCTGCTCTCTAGGTAGCGTTGACCGGCTCGTAATTTGCAGTTCCCAGGTTCGAATAGCAGCTGGGTCGGTGTTGAGATTTATCTCTGCAAAATTTCCCACCCTGCTCTCTAGGTGGCGTTGACCGGCTCGTAATCTGCAGTTCCCAGGTTCGAGTACCAGCTGGGCCAGTGTTGAGATTTATCTCTGCAAAATTTCCTGCCCTGCTCTCTAGGTGGCGTTGACCAGCTCGTAATCTGCAGTTCCCAGGTTCGAGTACCAGCTGGGTTAATGTTGAGATTTATCTCTGCAAAATTTCCCACCCTGCTCTCTAGGCGACGTTGACCAGCTCGTAATACGCAGTTCTCAGGTTCGAGTACTAGCTGGGCCTGTGTTAAGATTTATCTCTGCAACATTTTCCGCCCTGCTCTCCAGGTGGTGTTGGTCGACTCGTAATCTGCAGTTCCCAGGTTCGAGTACCAGTTCCCAGGTTCGAGTACCAGCTGGGCCAATGTTGAGATTTATCTCTGCAAAATTTCCCGCCCTGCTCTCTAGGTGGCGTTGACCACCTCGTAATATGCAGTTCTCAGGTTCGAGTACCAGCTGGGTCGGTGTTGAAATTTATCTCTGCAAAATTTCGCGCCCTGCTCTCTAGATGGCGTTGACCGGCTCGTAATCTGCAGTTCCCAGGTTCGAGTACCAGCTGGGCCAGTGTTGAGATTTATCTCTGCAAAATGTCCTGCCCTGCTCTCTAGGTGGCGTTGACCAGCTCGTAATCTGCAGTTCCCAGGTTCGAGTACCAGCTGGGTTGGTGTTGAGATTTATCTCTGCAAAATTTCCCACCCTGCTCTCTAGGTGGCGTTGGCCGGCTCGTAATCTGCAGTTCCCAGGTTCGAGTACCAGCTGGGCCTGTGTTAAGATTTATCTCTGCAAAATTTTCCGCTCTGCTCTCTAGGTGGTGTTGGCCGACTCGTAATCTGCAGTTCCCAGGTTCGAGTACCAGCTGGGCCAATGTTGAGGTTTATCTCTGCAAAATTTCCCGCCCTGCTCTCTAGGTGACGTTGACCACTTCGTAATATGCAGTTCTCAGGTTCGAGTACCAGCTGGGTCGGTGTTGAAATTTATCTCTGCAAAATTTCGCGCCCTGCTTCTAGGTGGCGTTGACCGGCTCGTAATCTGCAGTTCCCAGGTTCGAATACCAGCTGGGTTGGTGTCGAGATTTATCTCTGCAAAATTTGACGCCCTGCTCTCTAGGTAGCGTTGACCGGCTCGTAATTTGCAGTTCCCAGGTTCGAGTACCAGCTGGGTCGGTGTTGAAATTTATCTCTGCAAAATTTCGCGCCCTGCTCTCTAGGTGGCCTTGACTGGCTCGTAATCTGCAGTTCCCAGGTTCGAGTACCAGTTGGGTTGGTGTTGAGATTTATCTCTGCAAAATTTGCCGCCCTGCTCTCTAGGTGGCGTTGGCCGGCTCGTAATCTGCAGTTCCCAGGTTCGAGTACCAGCTGGGCCAATGTTGAGATTTATCTCTGCAAAATTTTCCGCCCTGCTCCCTAGGTGGCGTTGGCCGGCTCGTAATCTGCAGTTCCCAGGTTCGAGTACCAGCTGGGTTGGTGTTAAGATTAATCTCTGCAAAATTTCCCGCCCTGCTCTCTAGGTGGTGTTGGCCGGCTCGTAATCTGCAGTTCCCAGGTTCGAGTACCAGCTGGGCCAATGTTGAGATTTATCTCTGCAAAATTTCCCGCCCTGCTCTCTAGGTGACGTTGACCAGCTCGTAATACGCAGTTCTCAGGTTCGAGTACTAGCTGGGCCTGTGTTAAGATTTATCTCTGCAACATTTTCCGCCCTGCTCTCCAGGTGGTGTTGGTCGACTCGTAATCTGCAGTTCCCAGGTTCGAGTACCAGTTCCCAGGTTCGAGTACCAGCTGGGCCAATGTTGAGATTTATCTCTGCAAAATTTCCCGCCCTGCTCTCTAGGTGGCGTTGACCACCTCGTAATATGCAGTTCTCAGGTTCGAGTACCAGCTGGGTCGGTGTTGAAATTTATCTCTGCAAAATTTCGCCCCCTGCTCTCTAGGTGGCGTTGACCGGCTCGTAATCTGCAGTTCCCAGGTTCGAGTACCAGCTGGGTTGATGTTGAGATTTATCTCTGCAAAATTTCCCACCCTGCTCTCTAGGTGACGTTGACCAGCTCGTAATACGCAGTTCTCAGGTTCGAGTACTAGCTGGGCCTGTGTTAAGATTTATCTCTGCAACATTTTCCGCCCTGCTCTCCAGGTGGTGTTGGTCGACTCGTAATCTGCAGTTCCCAGGTTCGAGTACCAGTTCCCAGGTTCGAGTACCAGCTGGGCCAATGTTGAGATTTATCTCTGCAAAATTTCCCGCCCTGCTCTCTAGGTGGCGTTGACCACCTCGTAATATGCAGTTCTCAGGTTCGAGTACCAGCTGGGTCGGTGTTGAAATTTATCTCTGCAAAATTTCGCGCCCTGCTCTCTAGGTGGCGTTGACCGGCTCGTAATCTGCAGTTCCCAGGTTCGAGTACCAGCTGGGCCAGTGTTGAGATTTATCTCTGCAAAATGTCCTGCCCTGCTCTCTAGGTGGCGTTGACCAGCTCGTAATCTGCAGTTCCCAGGTTCGAGTACCAGCTGGGTTGGTGTTGAGATTTATCTCTGCAAAATTTCCCACCCTGCTCTCTAGGTGGCGTTGGCCGGCTCGTAATCTGCAGTTCCCAGGTTCGAGTACCAGCTGGGCCTGTGTTAAGATTTATCTCTGCAAAATTTTCCGCTCTGCTCTCTAGGTGGTGTTGGCCGACTCGTAATCTGCAGTTCCCAGGTTCGAGTACCAGCTGGGCCAATGTTGAGATTTATCTCTGCAAAATTTCCCGCCCTGCTCTCTAGGTGACGTTGACCAGCTCGTAATATGCAGTTCTCAGGTTCGAGTACCAGCTGGGTCGGTGTTGAAATTTATCTCTGCAAAATTTCGCGCCCTGCTTCTAGGTGGCGTTGACCGGCTCGTAATCTGCAGTTCCCAGGTTCGAATACCAGCTGGGTTGGTGTCGAGATTTATCTCTGCAAAATTTGACGCCCTGCTCTCTAGGTAGCGTTGACCGGCTCGTAATTTGCAGTTCCCAGGTTCGAGTACCAGCTGGGTCGGTGTTGAAATTTATCTCTGCAAAATTTCGCGCCCTGCTCTCTAGGTGGCCTTGACTGGCTCGTAATCTGCAGTTCCCAGGTTCGAGTACCAGTTGGGTTGGTGTTGAGATTTATCTCTGCAAAATTTGCCGCCCTGCTCTCTAGGTGGCGTTGGCCGGCTCGTAATCTGCAGTTCCCAGGTTCGAGTACCAGCTGGGCCAATGTTGAGATTTATCTCTGCAAAATTTTCCGCCCTGCTCTCTAGGTGACGTTGACCAGCTCGTAATACGCAGTTCTCAGGTTCGAGTACCAGCTGGGTCGGTGTTGAGATTTATCTCTGCAAAATTTCCCACCCTGCTCTCTAGGTGGCGTTGACCAGCTCGGAATATGCAGTTCCCAGGTTCGAGTACCAGCTGGGCCAATGTTGAGATTTATCTCTGCAAAATTTCCCGCCCTGCTCTCTAGGTGACGTTGACCAGCTCGTAATACGCAGTTCTCAGGTTCGAGTACCAGCTGGGTCGGTGTTGAGATTTATCTCTGCAAAATTTCCCACCCTGCTCTCTAGGTGGCGTTGACCAGCTCGGAATATGCAGTTCCCAGGTTCGAGTACCAGCTGGGTTGGTGTTGAGATTTATCTCTGCAAAATTTCCCACCCTGCTCTCTAGGTGGCGTTGACCAGCTCGGAATATGCAGTTCCCAGGTTCGAGTACCAGCTGGGTTGATGTTGAGATTTATCTCTGCAAAATATCCCACCCTGCTCTCTAGGGTGGCGTTGGTCGGCTCGTAATCTACAGTTCCCAGGTTCGAGTACCAGCTGGGCCTGTGTTAATATTTATCTCTGCAAAATTTTCCGCCCTGCTCTCTAGGTGGTGTTGGCCGACTCGTAATCTGCAGTTCCCAGGTTCGAGTACCAGCTGGGCCAATGTTGAGATTTATCTCTGCAAAATTTCCCACCCTGCTCTCTAGGTGGCCTTGACCGGCTCGTAATCTGCAGTTCCCAGGTTCGAGTACCAGCTGGGCCAATGTTGAGATTTATCTCTGCAAAATTTGCCGCCCTGCTCTCTAGGTAGCATTGACCGGCTCGTAATCTGCAGTTCCCAGGTTCGAGTACCAGCTGGGACGCTGTTGAGATTTATCTCTGCAAAATTTTCCGCCCTGCTCCCTAGGTGGCGTTGGCCGGCTCGTAATCTGCAGTTCCCAGGTTCGAGTACCAGCTGGGTTGGTGTTAAGATTAATCTCTGCAAAATTTCCCGCCCTGCTCTCTAGGTGGTGTTGGCCGGCTCGTAATCTGCAGTTCCCAGATTCGAGTACCAGCTGGGCCAATGTTGAGATTTATCTCTGCAAAATTTCCCGCCCTGCTCTCTAGGTGACGTTGACCAGCTCGTAATACGCAGTTCTCAGGTTCGAGTACCAGCTGGGTCGGTGTTGAGATTTATCTCTGCAAAATTTCCCACCCTGCTCTCTAGGTGGCGTTGACCAGCTCGGAATATGCAGTTCCCAGGTTCGAGTACCAGCTGGGTCGGTGTTGAAATTTATCTCTGCAAAATTTCGCGCCCTGCTCTCTAGGTGGCGTTGACCGGCTCGTAATCTGCAGTTCCCAGGTTCGAGTACCAGCTGGGCCAGTGTTGAGATTTATCTCTGCAAAATTTCCCGCCCTGCTCTCTAGGTGGCGTTGACCAGCTCGTAATCTGCAGTTCCCAGGTTCGAGTACCAGCTGGGTTGATGTTGAGATTTATCTCTGCAAAATTTCCCACCCTGCTCTCTAGGGTGGCGTTGGCCGGCTCGTAATCTACAGTTCCCAGTTTCGAGTACCAGCTGGGCCTGTGTTAAGATTTATCTCTGCAAAATTTTCCGCCCTGCTCTCTAGGTGGTGTTGGCCGACTCGTAATCTGCAGTTCCCAGGTTCGAGTACCAGCTGGGACGCTGTTGAGATTTATCTCTGCAAAATTTTCCGCCCTGCTCCCTAGGTGGCGTTGGCCGGCTCGTAATCTGCAGTTCCCAAGTTCGAGTACCAGCTGGGCCAATGTTGAGATTTATCTCTGCAAAATTTCCCGCCCTGCTCTCTAGGTGACGTTGACCAGCTCGTAATACGCAGTTCTCAGGTTCGAGTACCAGCTGGGTCGGTGTTGAAATTTATCTCTGCAAAATTTCGCGTCCTGCTCTCTAGGTGGCGTTGACCGGCTCGTAATCTGCAGTTCCCAGATTCGAGTACCAGCTGGGTTGGTGTTGAGATTTATCTCTGCAAAATTTCCCACCCTGCTCTCTAGGTGGCGTTGACCAGCTCGGAATATGCAGTTCCCAGGTTCGAGTACCAGCTGGGTCGGTGTTGAAATTTATCTCTGCAAAATTTCGCGCCCTGCTCTCTAGGTGGCGTTGACCGGCTCGTAATCTGCAGTTCCCAGGTTCGAGTACCAGCTGGGCCAGTGTTGAGATTTATCTCTGCAAAATTTCCCGCCCTGTTCTCTAGGTGGCGTTGACCAGCTCGTAATCTGCAGTTCCCAGGTTCGAGTACCAGCTAGGCCTGTGTTAAGATTTATCTCTGCAAAATTTTCCGCCCTGCTCTCTAGGTGGTGTTGGCCGACTCGTAATCTGCAGTTCCCAGGTTCGAGTACCAGCTGGGCCAATGTTGAGATTTATCTCTGCAAAATTTCCCGCCCTGCTCTCTAGGTGGCGTTGACCAGCTCGTAATCTGCAGTTCCCAGGTTCGAGTACCAGCTGGGCCAGTGTTGAGATTTATCTCTGCAAAATTTCCCGCCCTGTTCTCTAGGTGGCGTTGACCAGCTCGTAATCTGCAGTTCCCAGGTTCGAGTACCAGCTGGGCCTGTGTTAAGATTTATCTCTGCAAAATTTTCCGCCCTGCTCTCTAGGTGGTGTTGGCCGACTCGTAATCTGCAGTTCCCAGGTTCGAGTACCAGCTGGGCCAATGTTGAGATTTATCTCTGCAAAATTTCCCGCCCTGTTCTCTAGGTGGCGTTGACCAGCTCGTAATCTGCAGTTCCCAGGTTCGAGTACCAGCTGGGCCTGTGTTAAGATTTATCTCTGCAAAATTTAACACCCTGCTCTCTAGGGTGGCGTTGGCCGGCTCGTAATCTACAGTTCCCAGGTTCGAGTACCAGCTGGGCCTGTGTTAAGATTTATCTCTGCAAAATTTTCCGCCCTGCTCTCTAGGTGGTGTTGGCCGACTCGTAATCTGCAGTTCCCAGGTTCGAGTACCAGCTGGGCCAATGTTGAGATTTATCTCTGCAAAATTTCCCGCCCTGCTCTCTAGGTGGCGTTGACCAGCTCGTAATATGCAGTTCTCAGGTTCGAGTACCAGCTGGGTCGGTGTTGAAATTTATCTCTGCAAAATTTCGCGCCCTGCTCTCTAGGTGGCGTTGACCGGCTCGTAATCTGCAGTTCCCAGGTTCGAGTACCAGCTGGGACGCTGTTGAGATTTATCTCTGCAAAATTTCCCGCCCTGCTCTCTAGGTGGCGTTTGTCGGCTCGTAATCTGCAGTTCCCAGGTTCGAGTACCAGCTGGGCCGGTGTTGAGATTTATCTCTGCAAAAGTTCCCGCCCTGCTCTCTAGGTGGTGTTGACCAGCTCGTAATCTGCAGTTCCCAGGTTCGAGTACCAGCTGGGACGCTGTTGAGATTTATCTCTGCAAAAGTTCCTGCCCTGCTCTCTAGGTGGTGTTGGCTGGCTCGTAATCTGCAGTTCCCAGGTTCGAGTACCAGCTGGGCCAATGTTGAGATTTATCTCTGCAAAATTTCCCGCCCTGCTCTCTAGGTGGCATTGACCAGCTCGTAATCTGCAGTTCCCAGGTTCGAGTACCAGCTGAGTCAATGTTGAGATTTATCTCTGCAAAATTTTCCGCCCTGCTCTCTAGGTGGCGTTGGCCGGCTCGTAATCTGCAGTTCCCTGGTTCGAATACCAGCTGAATCAGTGTTGAGATTTATCTCTGCAAAATTTCCCGCCCTGCCGACGGTCAGCTGGTGACACCGATGGTTTGGAAAGACCACCGTCCGTCAGATGGGACATTAAACAGTATTGCCATGTGCGGGAGGTCCATACCCTGTGCACGTTAAAGACCAGTTTAATTTTTCCACATCGACAGACCTAGCGTAATAGGAGGAGGACTTGCATTATATGTCCGGGATTCATTTAATGTCT
This sequence comes from Ryuthela nishihirai, assembly GCA_038380435.1. Lineage (NCBI taxonomy): Eukaryota > Metazoa > Arthropoda > Arachnida > Araneae > Heptathelidae > Ryuthela > Ryuthela nishihirai. The sequence goes on from JAWZYU010000001.1 coordinate 113,230,394, forward strand.
AACTAATGACTGTTCCTACTTACTTTTGTCTCGAAGGGCTCTGGGTCAAAATCTCCCCTATCAATAAATGAAACCATACTCTTATTATCGGCACACTTTACCGTCCTCCGAACAGCAATATTGAAGATTTTATTTATTCAATGTACTCAGTCTTTGAAAGATTTCCTTGCAACATTATTTCTATTCTTATGGGAGACTTTAATATCGATGCTCTACAACATAATTCTGCGTATTCCAAACTTGTAATCTATCTATAAAAAATCAGACATATACGTTTAAACAAATAGCCCTTTCGCATTACTGATCACAGTGAATCTCTCATTGATATGATTTTTTCCAATAGACCTTCATTTCAAAAGCACACACTTACTCTCTACTACTGATAATTTTATTATTAGAACATCTTTAATGTATTATATATCTCGTGCACCTAAAATTCCAATTTCAAAAAGATCATTTGAGAATTTCAATTTTAAAGAGTTCCTTTAAAAATTTCAACGATGATGAGTTTTTTGAGTTTGTAAAATATCTTCCTTTCCACAAGAGTATTTCCGAATGTACAACTCCTACCTCAAAAGCACAACATCTCTCCTGTTTAATCAATTTTGCACTTGATATCCATTCTTTATAAAACTTTCAAAGTTTGCCCTTCTCGAAAGCCTTGGATTATCAAAGAGTTTCTGATCTCATGAAAAAATAAACACTTTACGAATGCTATTAATCCTGATCATCCATACATTTAGAAGAACTATAAAACTTTCCGTAATCTTATCAACAGAAGTATTAAAATACCAAGCGCTTATATTTTCTTAATCGACTTTCCATTATTAATCCAAATGGTAATAAAATATTTCGAGTTTTAAAATGTAAAATATTTCTATTACTGATAACTTAAGAAATCAAACCAAAATTAATAAGATCATTTGCAATGACAATTCCTTCTATGATCCTAAAAGTATTTCTAATGTTTCGAATAATGTATTCTGTAAATCCTACACTTCTACAGAAAATCATGACAACGCAAATGAGTCATTTTCCTATTCTAATAAATCATTTAATAATCTGGAAACCTTTAAGTTCAAAAATGTTACCGAAATCGAAGTTCTTAACCTTATAAATTCGCTAAAAAACACTCTCAGTGTCGGACCAGATGGAATCCCTGTCTTTATTCTAAAAATTGTTTCCCCATTAGTTTCTGCACCCCTTTGTGATCTAATTAATTGCTCATTTAATTCTAATGAATTTCCAGTTCCACGGAAAGAAGCCATCTTTACCTAAAATTTCAAATCCTTCTAACCCTGTGGACTACAACCTATTTCAGTTACATGTGTTTTAAACAAAATTTTAGAAAACGTCGTCGAGAGACAATTATCGACTTTTGTTAAAAATTTTAATTTACTTTCTTGCAGACAATTCGGATTTAGGAAAAATCTGTCGGCTGAAACTCTCATGACACTTTTTGTTAATCAATGGAGATTGGCTTTAGACAGCAAAGTGAAAAGGGTTGTGGGACTGGTTTCCCTTGACCTCTCAAAAGCTTTGGATTCAGTTGAACACAAACTTATCTTGCAAAAACTCTGCTATCATCTTAATCTATCGCCCTCAGCTCTTTCCTGATTTAAAAAATATGTCAACAACCGTGCTTTCCGAACTAAATTAAGCACTAATGAGATCTCTACACCTCTTAAAATCAATCGTGGAGTACCCCAAGGAACCATTCTTAGCCCATTTCTCCTTAACCTTTTCGTTAATGATCTTTCCAGAATCCTCCACTAACTGCAATATTTTTATGTATACAGACGATTGTCTTCTTTCTTTTACCTCAAGTTCTTTTACTTTTCTAAAACAAGAAATGGAAAATAATATTCATAATGTGCTGTATTGGTATACTAAAAACAGATTTACTGTCAATATCAAGAAAACCAATATTGCTTTTCTTTCAACTTCTAGTTCTTTCTCGCATGATACAAACGTTAAAATTAATGACACGCATATTACAGTTTCCACTTCCATAAGGTATTTAGGTGCAACTATAGATAATAATCTTGATTTTGGAGTTCGCGTTAATAAAACCGTCGCTTCAACTTCTAAAACAACTTATATATTGAGGTACATTCGAAACTATATACACCCAATTCTCTTTTTACACGGTAGATGGGTTCCCGAAAAAACCGTGTAAAAAAAAAATATAGTGCATATGAAAAAATAGAAGATTGGTTCCAGACGTGAAAATCCAATACAAATAATAAGTTGTTTTCAAACAAATCATATCAAAATCTTTAATTAAATCTTTATTTGGTTTTTATTCATTTAAACACATATTTTATAAACTTATAAAGATAATTGTATGTACACATATAAAATAAATTATCCTTCTTAAAGAAAATAATATGTCACTAATTCAAGAATAGAAAAGTGCAAAAAATATGATTTATATATGCTTATTAACTAGATTTTATTCGTTGTCACTTTCTAACAATGGATGCATTCGTTTGCGTAAGACTGGAATTAAATCGCTTTCATCGCTTGAAACATTTTTCGCCGTCGTGTTCATACTCCAATGGTGAAATGCTCTCTGTGGCATGGGGAACCAAATTATCACTTGTTTACAATGATTCTGAAGTTTGATTAGTTTTGACAACGAACTCTGTAATCAATCATTGAGATCCTGCTTTGACAAATCTTTGTATAATACTTGATAACACGCCATACATGACTTCAATTCACGTTTAAACTGCTCAGTTAGTTCGACAATGGGATCACGTGTAAGAAAATGACTTTCCAATTTACTAACCATTTGAAGCCCTTCTTTAATTAAACCTGCAGTGAGTGGAACCTCTTCATCAATTGAATTATCTGACATCGCATCAAGGCTTGCGAATAATATTTGAATTGTAGTTAATAAATAAGATGACGAAAAATTCTAAATTACCTATCAGCAAAATTTGATAAATTTATATTACGCCCACAAAACTTCAAAAAACGAAACAAATTTTTTTGCGATTTCTTCTATTAAACTTTTAAACACTTCTAACTTTAAACACGAAATGAGGGACCAAGACTAACGTATGTATTGAAGATAAAAATTAAAAGGAATTCCCGGAACTCAATGTTGCCACTTTATTCCGAATGAAGTAGGTTTTGAGCAATTTTTCCATAATATAAAGAATAAAATAGAGAAAGCTTGTTGTGTAGTTATGTTAGTGTAGTTTTTATTTTTGGGATTTTAGTGCACAAAATGTGTATCTATAGTACATTTTCAAAGTTAAAATTACTTCGATAAATGTGACCATAAAAGCGGCATCTTTTGTTATAAGTGTAAATTCTAGGAATTTTTTTTCAATAGGAATATTTTTTCAGAATTCAATTCAAACGGAGATTTTTAAAAAGGCGCTGTTTGAACCGTGTTAGATCAAAATAAATCGTGTAAAAAGAGAATTGGAATTTTTTTCTAAATCGTGTTAAATTAAAATGGTGTAAAAATAAATCCGTGTAAAAACTAAATTGGATGCCCTCCTATGCCCCAATGTTCTACAAAGTTTACATCCGACCGAAACTCGAATGCTGTGCTTCCCCTCTTTTAGCCATCAATTATACTAAAGGAACTCAGTTTACCTCAAAAAACAGGAAATTATTCTTTAGTATTTCGTCAAATGGAGGAAAATTCGATTCGATAAACAGATGAATGACCCATTGTTAGCAATAGTTACATCTGATGTTATCGGACAAATTAGTTTCGCCCATCAGTAAAGGAAAGACATTTAGTCGTTCTTAACAATTGATAATTAACCTTGCTCAGAATGGGTGTTTCAGATTTTCACAAATTAGATATTCCGCCCTAATAATAGAGAAAGACATTTCACAATAGCGTCTATTAAGATATTTATCAAATGCACAAACGGTCGTTAGAAGTGAGATTTGAAATTCTGATTTTTCTTTAACTCTTGAAACAATACAAAACCCCACACACAGTTTAATATACCTATTATTATTTCTTCCATAATAATACATCAATAAGTATAATATAAAGTGATACAAACAGGCCTAATAAATGTCATAAACTTTAAGATCAGGATTGTTTAATGTGCTAAATATATAAAAGCAGTTGGAAGTTTTTAAGCTTTTCTTTTTTAATTTATGAAATATAATAACCGCATTTAAGTCAATTTGTCATTCACGTACTTTGAATTTTATAAACAGCTCAAAAAACATTTGATGTACACTCATAAGTTACCACAAAGCTGCTGACTGCACAAACACGTTTCTATGGGTTCTGCGGTTTTACCTCTGAGAGGCCAATTTTTTTGCGCACAATGAGCTAAATGTCTAGGTCACAAGGACCAGAAAAGACAGCGGCAAAGATGTATGGAAGAAATTGAGACAATGAAACTGCGCATTTGTGACATAAAAGATTCTCAGATATCACTCATTAATCCATCAACCACTTATCAATCTACCAATTATCTCATAGATAAAATATTCTTCTTCTTCTGACATCTGAGGCAACTTGGATCTATATATCCTTGTTTGTGGCTAAGAGGGGCGAAGTTAAATATAGGTTTTGACCGATGGATGTGCTTTACTCCTATAGTACTGTTCGCCATTAGGTAGTCGGAGATGAGCTGTATCTATATGGTACTGTCTTGCCCCTGACCGTAGTTAGTGGTGAATATGGCATTTCCCTATACTGGCTTCAGGTGGAACTAGTGGGTCTTGTCTCACATATATATTTACCTACATGGAATAAAGAATATACACTGAGAGGAGAGGCGTAGGAACCTGTTGGCATCGGGGCAGTTGCCAAGGGCGCCGGGATCACAGGGCTGCTGTGGCGGCACGAACCGTTCCACGATATCTGACGTTTATGTGCAAAATAGAAAAGAATGATTAGCCGCCCGTAGTTCGTTGAATTTAATACGTATTGTTTATACCGTCTTATCGTCAAGATAGCATATTATATATTTTCGTTATTTCCTACAAAAATGTTTTTTTCGTTTTTTCCACGGACAATTTAGACGGACCGTTCCACCCCACCCACCCCGCACCGCACATGTCATAAAACAGCTTTGGGGTGCAATTTCCAACAGTTCATATTACTTTTACAAATCATGCCGTTAGAAAAAAAAAATTCTGTTACATAGGAAATTTTTCTCTTTGGACGGGAGTTCATAATAATTTACATTATATTGAATTATAATGTTTATAAACCCCTGGATTGTTTAAGATCAACATCAGGACAGGAGCGTACATCATCCCTTTGTTTCCTATCAATCGAGTGAGAACTGACTCAAAAAATTAATTTTCATGAGATTTTGCCAATAAAAAAGTAGGAAAAATTAAAATACTTAAAAAAAGTTATTAATTGCAATTTCTTTGGCAATTATTTATGTGCAATTAATATTTATTCATGTAACTATTAAAATAATGACAATATATATCATCATCATCATCATCGTCCTCAAGCAGCCATGGGCTACGGAGGTCCAACCAGACCGTGCAGTTTAATTCTCCAAGCATATCTCTCCTGAGCTACATCTGCTGCATCCAGCCACTGCACACCAATTCTAACAAGGTCCTATTTTACATTGTCTGCCCCCGCATCCTAGGTCTCCCCTTCCTTCTGAGGCCTCTAGGAACACTGTTCATAACCCTATTCGCCAATCCATACGGGCAACGTGGCTAAACCAGCGGAGTCTCTCTCTGCACAATATGCTGCTTAAAGGAGGTTGCAGACTTCTTTGCCTAACCTCATCATTAGTTACAAAGTTAAACCACCGAATACCCAAGATACTACGCAAGCATCTAGTTTCCTCTTATTTTGTTTACACAGCGTCCAAGTTTCACTACCATAACTAACCCTAGAAAGAACCAAACTATTAAACAGTCTAATTTATTTTTTAGGTGCATACGGCTATTTCTCCACAATCTCCATAGATTCTTAAAAGTCCCAGCAGCAGTCCCTATTCGTCTGTTAATTTCATGCCGCACATCACCAGTATCAGTTACTTAGCTCCCAAGGTAATTAAACTCTGACACCTGCTCAAGACTGCAACCATTCAGATGAACTGAATCACAACCTGACTGACCAATTTTCATCACTTTAGTTTTCTCTCTGTTTATAACCAAACCTACTCTACTACCAGTCTCATCAACAGCTCGAATGAAAGAGTTCATCTCATCAACATCATTTGCCAAAAAGGCTATATTCATCAGCATAATCTAAATGAGAAATTTTCGTATCTCCAGCCCATTTAAGGCCAAAATCTTTCCCTTGAAGTGAATTTCGCATAACATAATCAATAACCAAACAAAAGAGAAAAGGAGACAAATGCACCCTTGTCGAACACCAGAAGTAATGCTAAACCAATTGCTACAAGACTTACCAACTCTCACACATGACTCAGTATTATTATAGAGAGCTTTCATTATGTTAACTAACTTGTCTGGTATACCATATGATTTCACAATCAACCACAAATTATGATGATCAACAGAGTCGAAAGCCTTTTTGAAATCAACAAAGCTAGCAACCAAAGGTTTCTGAAACTCTAAACATTTCTCAAGAATCTGCCTAAGGGAAATATCTGATCCACACATCCCCTACCACTTCTGAATCCACATTGCTCATCACGCAATTGACTGTCAACCAGATTCTTAATTCTATTAAGCACAATCATGGAAAGAACTTTACCTGGAACATAGAGTAGGCTGATACCCCTATGGTTATCCCAAGAACTGCGATCACCTTTTTTGAAAATAGGGAAATAGATAGCTCTGATAAAAGTCCTTTGGAACCATGCCTTTATCACAAAAGTTATTCAAAATTTCAGTCATCTGCAATAAGCTCAAGTGCCTTATCACTCAAATAATTCTATCTTCTCTGCTCCTTTTTTCCTAAAAGGTTACTGTTAATTTCCAAAAAAGCCTGTTTAAAATGGTTCTATTCTTCCTCAACTTCAGTGGTAAGCAAACCATGACTTTCATAATAACTAAAAAACCTATCATGGTAAACTTTAACTATAACTGGGTCTTTCAAAGCTTCAGAAGTAAAGCTAAATGTTTTATTCTTAGCAGAACACTTTTTAAGTTTAAGTTGCAAGACACTTTTAACAAGGTAATGGTCAGATCCAATTTCAGCTCCCCTATATGACCTGGTATTCCCAACAGAACTAGCCCATTTGTTGTTAATTAATATATAATCATTCATATTCTTATGCAGTCCATCAGGTGAAACCCATGTGTATTTATGTATGTCGTGGTGTTTGTAATATGTGTTAGTTATTCTGAAACCATTGAGTTTACTTACCTGGAGGAGACGTTGTCCATTGCCATTTCAGCTACCAATACCAAAAGGGCCTATCCCCCCCCCCCAATGGTCAGAGTCAGTGCTAACTTGGCATTGAAGTGACGTAGAACAAGGGTAATATCTCCTTTCTTGACAGAATTCAAAATATCCTGAAGTTGTCTGTAAAACCTATCCTTCTCATCCTCATCAGCATCCTCAGTTGGGGCATAACAGCAGATAACATTCAAGACTTTAATGCTTCTCTGAAATTTTGCTGTAAGAAACCTTTCATTAATGCATTCATATCCTAGAAGATCATCACTAGCATGTCTACTGAGCAGCAGACCCACGCCTTGGTGATGCTTTCCATCCTCCCTCCCTGTAAAGAGAAATTTAAAGTTATTTTTAAGTATCGCACGTTTACCTGTCCATCTGGTCTCTTGCAATCCTAGAATATCTAGGTTATAGCGCTGGAATTCCTGCGTGAGGACATCAAGAGAATAATCTCTATGTAATGTCTTCATATTCCACGTTCCTGCAGAGAGAAAATGATTAGGATTTTTAAAGAAATTAGGTTTATTGAGATTGGTAGGGCCAACAATATCAAACAGCCCCCTGATCGCAGGCATGGGGCAAAGACCTGTTCCTCCTCCGCTAAAGGCTGAAGTCACCGATGCTGGTAGGAACTTCAGGCACCACCTTTTCAAGTGGACTTTTCCAGAGCCATATGGCCTGCCTGAGACACATTACTCCAGTTTAGGCTTGATGATGCCCAACTAGCTAAGTAAGGTTCAGGTGCCTGCGATGGCCTCTGATTAGGATTATCCACCAGCTGATATAAGACATCCCATGCCTCTGTTCACTTAGGGCTGGCAAACCAGAAGCAAACAGAAATCACAGCGGCAGACTCTCCCTCAACAGAGGCCTACCAGTGCAGCAAGTCCAGGATCAATAATCAAGCTCAAATCCATAAACAAATCCTGTCTAGTAGGTATAAATGGTCAGCACCAGGACACTGTGAAGTTGACCACTCCTCAGCAGGGTTGAAAAAAAATAGAAAAAAGTGTCCACAGATGACCAGATCAGTAGGCCATACTGAACTGGCAGCCCTCCCCTTCCGTTCCCTTCCAAAAGAGAATATCTCTTTTGAAAGGTACTAACGGCCTGCACACCACGAGAAGGCGGGGTCGGACATTAGGTGCTAGTCCTGGCCGGTTCTGTGCATCATCACTAGGGATTGGTACACAGTTCTCCTTCCAGTTTATGCCTAGCTACCATTTACAAGCCAATATATATATATCATAAATAACATGTGTATTTTTTTTATCAATAACTGAACATGGGTGGAAAATTACAAATTTGCCAAGGGCGCCTAAAGCCTAGTTACGCCTCTGACTGAGATAGTTTATTAGGTACACTTACCTAATAGCGTGTTGTGCCTCATTTGGCCTTCAGAACCGCCCGAATTCGTCGGGACATGTAACTTACAAGATGCTGGATGCGTTGTGCAGGAATGTTGTACCATGTGGAAATGATTGTGTCGCTCAGTTCCTGCAAATTAGATGGCGGCCCAGTCTCTCTGCGAACAGCCCTTGCCACCTCATCCCAAAGATTCTCGATAGAATTTAGATCTTGGGACTGTTCAGGCCAATGAAGCGAAGAAAACTCGTCAGTATGTTCCTGGAACCATTCGGTGACTGTATGTGCTGTATGAGCAGGTGCATTATCATGCTGAATGTGTCCATCCGATTGAGGATAAACTGTAGCCATGAAGGGATAAACTTGGTCAGCGACGATATTCAAATACGTCATGGCGTTCAGATGTTCAATGTATATGGTGGCCTAATGCATGCCAGGAAAACCTTCCCCACACCATCATCACCGGCCTGTGTTTTGACACCAGACAAGATCCTTCCATCAGCATGATGCAAAGGAGCTTTGATTCGTCCGACCAGGTTATCTTTTTTCACTCCTCAACGGTGCCTCTGGAGACTTGTTTTCGTGTTCTTCGATGACAACATCGGCACTCGACATGGTCGGCCGCTGTTGTAGCCCCTTCGCGACAAGTTCCGTTACGTGGTGCATTCAGAGATGACCTTCTGCAAACCAATGTTTAATTCTGCTGTGATTTGCCTAGTTGTGACTCGTCTGTTGGCTTGTACGATTCTCGCTAATCTCCTTTGACCCTTTTGATCCACAAGCTATTTTCGCCCACAGTATCGCCGATCACTGGTACTTTTTTGCTTTTCGCACCATTCTCGGTAGACTCTTGAAACGGTTGTGCGTGAAAAGCCCAGGAGGATGGCCGTTTGGCAGATGCTAGAACCGGCACATCTGGCACCAACTATCATGCCACGTTCAAAGTCGCTCAGATCGCTCGTTTCGCCCATTCTGACGCTCAACCAACACTGACTGATGCTCGAAGAACTGGTCTACCTAATTATACTGCACAACATGGTCACTTGACGTATTGCGCGTTAGAATGAACCATTTATATGATGCAGGATGATGCACCTAATAAACTGGCATCTCAGTGTACAGGGTAATTTCAAAGTAGATTTACAGCTTCAAATATACATAACTACTTTATTTTTTACACAAAAGAAAAATAATGCATTCTCGAACATTTTGTGGTTATTCAAAATATTTTTCATAGAATTATTTATTATAGGATTTAATAATATTTATTATTCATATCATATTTCCATTGCCAAGTAAACACTTGAAAGGTGTAACTTGTTTTTATAATAGTGTTAGAGTAGTTATTAGCATTTTTCATTTAGGAATTAAAATGTAAAACCTCGAACTATATTACTGTAAATATGGAATCGACATAACGAATAAGACCTCCTGTAAATTTCGAGCCATTTCTTTCTGTCTTGAATACAGAGTTCAATTGTATGCAAAGATATCTCTCTTGCCACTATTTGAGATGAGGTCATGCTCGGGTTTTGTCGGGCTGAGCCCGAGCCAGACCGGTTCTAGTGGTCTGAAGCTCAAGATAGCATAGACAACTTCGGGCTAGGACTCAAATTATTTAAATCTCAAAATTTCCTTGTAATTGTGCAAAAAAAATAATAAAAGTATAAAATATTTTTATTACGATTTCAAATGATAATCAGACTTTAGGTAATTAAAAATGAACATCACACGGCTTTTGATTATTTTTAAGCATTCTCTAAGTTTAATAAATGGATGACTCATTGAGCTTATAATGATGTTACATGTTACACAGTTGCTCATAATCATCATCATCATCCTCAAACAGCCATGGGCTACGGAGATCCAACCAGACCGTGCAGTTTAATTCTCCAAGCACATCTCTCCTGAGCTACATCTACTGCATCTGGCCACTGCACACCAATTCTAACAAGGTCCTATTTGACATTGTCTGCCCACCGCATCCTAGGTCTCCCCCTCTTTCTGAGGCCTTTAGGCACACTGTTCATAACCCTATTCGCCAATCTATAATTATTCATACGGGCAACATGGCCAAATTAACGGAGTCTCTCTCTGCACAATATGCTGCTTAAAGGAGGTTGCAAACTCCTTTGCCTAACCTCATCATTAGTTACAAAGTTGATCCACCTAATGCCCAAGATACTGCGTAAGCATCTGGAATCAAAAGCATCTAGTTTCCTGTTATCTTGTTTACAAAGTGTCCACGTTTCACTACCATAACTAACCCTAGAAAGAACCAAACTATTATACAGTCTAATTTTAGTCTTTAGGTCTATACGTCTATTTCTCCACACTCTCCCTAGATTCTTAAATGTCCCGGCAGCAATCCCTATTCGTCTGTTAATCTCATGTCGCACATCACCATTATCTGTTACATAGCTCCCAAGATAATTAAACTGTGACACCTGCTCAAGACTGCAACCATTCAGATTGACTGAATCACAGCCTGCCTGACCAATTTTCATCACTTTAGTTTTCTCTCTGTTTATAACCAAACCTACTCTACTACCAGTCTCATCAACAGCTCGAATGAAAGAGTTCATCTCATCAACATCATTTGCCAAAAGGGCTAAATCATCAGCATAATCTAAATCAGAAATTTTCGTATCTCCAGTTCATTTCAGGGCAAAATCTTTCCCTTGAAGTGAATTTCGCATAACATAATCAATAACCAAGCTAAAGAGAAAAGGAGACAAAATGCACCCTTGTCGAACACCAGAAGTAATGCTAAACCAATTGCTACAAACCTTACCAATTCTCACACACGACTCAGTGTTGTTATAGAGAGCTTTCATTACGTTAACTAACTTGTCTGGTATACCATATGATTTCACAATCAACCAGAAATTATGACGATCAACAGAGTCGAAAGCCTTTTTGAAATCAACAAAGCTAGCAACCAAAGGTTTCTGAAACTCTAAACATTTCTCAAGAATCTGCCTAAGTGAAAATATCTGATCCACACATCCCTACCACTTCTGAATCCACATTGCTCATCACGCAATTGCCTGTCAACCAGATCCTTAATTCTATTAAACACAATCATGGAAAGAACTTTACCTGGAACAGAGAGTAGGCTGATACCCCTGTAGTTATCACAAGAACTGCGATCACCTTTTTTGAAAATAGGGATAATAATAGCTCTGGTAAAATCCTTAGGAACCATGCCTTTATCATAAAAGATATTCAGAATTTCAGTCATCCAAGTGGTAACCGAAACATTCCCAGCTCTGAGCATTTCTGTAGTAATTTCATCTACCCCTGGGGATTTATGAAGTTTAAGTTTAGAGATAGCCAAAATAACTTCAGATTGTGTAATAGGGCCAACATTAAATCTGCCAATGCATCTATCATCATTACAAACAATGGGAGTAGAACTAGCCACATTGTTTAGAACATCACTGAAATGCTCAACCCACCTAGCCATGACAGAATCCTCACCTTCTATAACCTTACCTTGTTTATCCTTCAATCCCTGTATACCTGTCCGTTTTCTACCACACAAAACATTAACTATCTGGTACAGCTCTCTGCTGTTGTGCTGTCTAACTGAATCCTCGGCTTTGTCAGACAAACCATCAAGTAAAAGATTCTTATCAGCAGCTAACTGATCCTTTACACGTTTATAAAGCTCTCTGTAATGCTTTCTCTTAGGACTAGTGGGGTATTGATTAAGGACATTCCTACAGTTCTTTCTTTCTGAAATAATCTCAAGTGCCTTATCACTCAAATAATTCTGCCTCCTTTGCTCCTTTTTTCCTAAAAGATTACTGTTAATTTCCAAAAAAGCCTGTTTAAAATGGTCCTATTCTTCCTCAACTTCAGTGGTTAGCAACCATTACTGTCATAATGACTAAGTAACCTATCATGGTAAGCTTTAGCTATAACTAGGTCTTTCAGAGCTTCAGTATTAAAGGTAAATTTTTTAACCCTAGTACAACATTTTTTAAGTTTAAGTTGCAAGACACTTTTAACAAGATAATGGTCAGATCCAATTTCAGCTCCCTTATATGCCCTGGTATTCCTAACAGAACTAGTCCATTTGAAGTTAATTAATATATAATCAATCATATTCTTATGCAGCCCATCAGGTGAAACCCATGTGTAGTTATGTATGTTGCGGTGTTTGTAATAAGTGTTAGTTATTCACTACCATTGAGTTTAATTACTGTAGGAAACGTTGCCCATTGCCATTACAGCTACCAATACCAAAAGGAGCTATCACTCCTCCCCAAAGGTTAGAGTCAGTACCAGCTTTAACATTGAAGTTACCTAGAACAAGGGTAATATCTCTTTTTTTGACAGAATTCAAAATATCCTGAAGTTGTGCGTAAAACCTATCCTTTTCATCCTCATCAGCATCCTCAGTGGGGGCATGACATCAAATAACATTCAAGTCTTTAACGCTTGTCTGAAATTTTGCTGTAAGAAACCTTTCATTAATGCACTCATATCCAAGAAGAGCATCAGTAGCGTGTCTGCTGAGAAGCAGACCCACGTCTTCGTGATGTTTATTGTCTTCCCTCCCTGAAAAGAGAAATTTAAGATTATTTTTAAGAATCTGACCATCATCTGTCAGTAGTAGCATAAATGAGAGTTCTGGCACAGTGTTAAAAGTATAGGGAACTCTATGTTAATCTATGGGAAAATTTTTTAGAGATGAGTGTTTAAACTAATTTCTTCTGGTTTTTTGTGAGAAAATGTGTGAAAGTTAGAAAAAATAATGGTAATTTTAGAATGTGAAAAACTAATTTAAGTTTTTTTTAAAAGATGAGGTTTAAACTAATTTGTGAATTAGTTTAAATGAATTAGGTTGAAATGAGGTGTGTGTATATGAGATAAAAATGATGTGTTTTGTTGAGTTATCATACACTTCACTGGGTTATTCGGTTGAAAAAGCGGTTTGAAAAAGCCTTGTTTTTTTTCTGAAAATATGTGTTAAAATCAGAAAAAACCGAGGTGTTTCATGTGAAAAAAAGTAATTTAAATTTTTTGGGGCGGACGAGATTTAAACTAATTTGTTTAACTAATTTGTGAAAGTGATAAAAATTAGTGTGAAAAGAAAAGAATAGTGTGAAAGAGATAAAAATGATGTGGTTTGTTGAGTTATCATACATTGCACTGGATTATTCGGTTGTAAAAAGCCAGTTCGACAGGTTAATTCCTTGCAATTTACAAAAGTTGAAATAACTTTTGATCTAATTATGCTACAGAGCTCATTCTATTGTTGTTCAATAATACTAAGCAGACACTATTTTCTGACTAAGCAGACACTATTTTCTGAACTAACCAGAATCGGGTTCAGACCACTTACCTAGTCGAGAAAGTGGGTCGAACCCTCTTGAATTTATGATCTCATAACTTGTCTTGTAATCAAGCTACAGATTTGAAACAAATATTATTGGATTTCATTCTGGGTGTACTACACTTTGAACATGTGGGCATTGGTCTCGACCCTGTTACTTAAGGTCTTCTGGGTTCAAAACCTTTTGCATACCACACATTGCTGATTCTCATCTAAGATTTCGAAACATTTTCGGTTTTTTCATCAATTTCAGGTTCTAGTACTGGAACTCATTTCGTTATTTCAAATGGAAACGGTGTTGGACCCGTTTCCTAGCCTAGAAACTGGGTCGAACCCTCTTAAATTTGCATCCTTATAACTTTGCTTCTAATTAAGCCACACATCTCAAATTAATGCCTTTAGATTACATTCGGAAAGCACTATACGTTTAATGTATTGGAAGCAGTCTCGACCTGTTAGTTTTTATTTTCTGGGTTCGATACTTTAAGATTTTGTCGAAATATAACGTCCATTCTATTTGTGCTAGGATCTTGGTTTCAATTTTAATAACTGGGGTTTACCAAGTTCTATAATCTGACGAAAGAAAAATCGGTCTGAAACCGTTTTCTATTGGACAAAGTGGGTCGAACCCCTCTTAATTTTGCGGCTTCATAGCTCTGCTTCTAATAGAGCTACAGAACTCAAAATAATATCATTGTGTTTCATTCGGCAAATATTATACATTATATGTATTGGTAGCGGTCTCGACCCATTATTTTAAGTTTTGCAGGTTCGATACTTTTAGACTTTGTGTTACAATAACTTTTTTTCTAATCGAGCTAGAAGCTTGGTTTTAACATTGATAGTTATGATTCATCAAGTTCTCTAATCTGACGAAAAAATAATTAGTCTTGACTCACTAAAACAATTATTTTGACTTTAGCTAGATAACTGCTGAGATATTTAATGCTTTGTCGCTTGTGCAAAGTTGTTCTAAACAGTTTATTACTCTTAATTTTATTACAAAGGGTTTCAGACCACAGGATTTCACAGAAATTGAGTCGAGACCACTTAAATTTGAATCCCTATGGCTCCTCTTCCAATTGAGAGAGATAATAAACACTGATTATTAGCATTGCTAAAGAATTACAAATTGGTACAATTTTCAAAATGTTTTTTTAGTACTTATTTTTTTTTTACATTTGTTTTCAGTTCAAAGTTTTGTAAATGGTATGCCTGCTTTACCATACACATCTGAGATTCTATAATTTCCAAAAGCATAAGTTTGAATTCCATTGATATGTCGTTTTGTGCATTCTTGGGATAAAGCAATTTTTTTAATTTGGTATTCATATATATCATGTTGTTCCGATCGAAATTCCGTTTGTTGCGTATATACGATTTTTCCATCAAATAGACATTCCCGATAATCTTCGTGACTAAATTCATTTGTAACTCAATTAGCTGCTTTTTTGGGAATTGGAGCATCAATAGAATGCAATTTTGAACGTAACGCAACAACCTCTTTGATTGGAAGACCTTTTAATTCGTCTTTAAATTTTCCTGGAACAATTTCATTTGTTTCACTGTATAATGCATGGTTTGTGGGGTAATTTGAGAAATCAAAGTAGTCTGAGTTAAATTTCTCATATATGTCATATGTCTGGATATCGACACAGAAGGAATCGGTATCGGTAAATAACCATTCAGCATTAAATTTCGGTTTCAGAAAATTGTAGAAGAAATTATACATGTGTAATTTACTCAACTCCAAAATCGTTACACCAATGTAATATGGTTTATCTAATATAATATTTTTTTCTTTTTCATATGGAGAATTACGAAATTTTCTGCAAGTTCAACACAAGAAACGTACCTAGGATTTGCAATTAATTTTTTAAGCTTTTCTTCAGTATTCAGAATCTGGCATTTTATTCTCTTTCTCTTATTTTCTAAACATTTGCCATATATACCTTGTTCATCAGTTTGAAAGTCTTTTTCAAGATTATTTATGGCATTAATTCGTTTTGTTGTATTAAAATCTATGTAAGGTTTCAGCTATGGTTTTTGATCAAATTCTAAGATTCTATGCACCTGTTTCACCCTCAATCCCAGTTTCACATAGAGTTTAAGTAACCTATAGTGAACGACATAATTTTGCTTGTCGAACAGATTTGGAATCAAGAATGACACATTACTATCAGAGAGTTTCAATTTTTCAGGAGCCAAGGGGAAATCATTGTGTAAATCGTGTAAATGTGCCGGATATTCTAGATCAACTTCGAAGAAATAACCAGTTTTGCTGTCGTCTGGAATATTAAACAAGTCAATATCATTCCCCCATTTGAAATTACAAGTTGGAAGAGGTTTTACCAGTTGGAAGAGACATTGCCCAGCCATATAAATTGTTTGCATCAAAGTACATGATATAGTTTTGTGGTTTACCTCTCTCATATGGATCTACTAAAGGATTGTTGGCCTGTGCAAACCTCTTAGACACTAAAGATATTCCTCCTCGCAGAGCTCTTTTTATGAAAAAAATACATATCACCTTTTATAATAATAAACAATAATAAATTCCAGCTCAATTTCTGTCATTTATAAACAGGCAGCGTAGGATAAGTCAGGATAGCTAAAATAATGACAAGGATCGAGTTGGTAGTTATTCATACTCGAATTTCTGTAGTTTTCAAATATATCTCCTAGCAGTAATACATGAGTGATCATGTACAGATCGTGATATTCCCCAAAGGTAGCAATAGAAAAGGAATTCCACAAAATTTGAACTCTTTCGTATTGTTCATTGTTTTTAAAATTCTCTTTGGATGGAAGTGACGGTTGGAAAAAGTGAACACTCTGTTGCAAATACTCATATGGAAAACTTCCTTTGCTTTTCAAAAGTTCTTTCTGTGAGTCATTCAGATTATGTTGTCTGCAGTATTGACTTAGGATGTAGAAATTTTCCCCATTTTTCGACAATGAATCCAGTGAAGATTTGAGGAACATGAATGAATCAATAAATTTAATTTGACCGAATTTAATGCATATATATTTTTCTGTAGTTTGTGGAATACAAGAAATTTTCTTCTTTAAATTTCCACAATTCTTTTACTATAAAGTGGCCATCAAATCCTTTGAGATTATGAAACAACACTGGTATTTCAAGTGAGAATTTGTATTGAAAATTGCATTGGTTGCGAACAGCACCTCTGTATTTTCCAGTAAAGTGATCGTGGTCCCTTACTCTATGAGTTCCTAGAATTTTTCAACAAACATTACAATATTTTGCTCAAGTAAAATTTTGCCAATCAAAATCTGTCATCTTAATATTTCTTTTCTTCAAATCATTGATCAAATTTTTGGCTTCGATCATTTCATTCAAAAATTGTTCTGTTACATATTTCCCTCTGTACATTCTGGTTTTTATCAGTTTACCTTCCTGTCCAACTATAATATATGCAAATCCTGACGGTACTAAATACTTAGTTCGCACCCTACATGGATTATTCTCAATTCTTCTACATTTCGAAAAGCATTCGAAGTCTGCATAAATCACATATGGGTGGTTCAAACCGTTTTCAATTGTATGGAATTTCGTACTATTCGCTTTGGGAAACTTGATAGGTATGCTGTAACCCTACTAATATTTTTAATCCAACAATAGTGAGAATTACTGCCGTCTTTTAAAAGTAAAAGTTGTATGGGTTCTTTAACAGGATTCTGTGAAATATATAACGTATGCAAACCATCTTTCTTAGAATTGAAAACATTTATAGAAATATTATTTAAAACCTCGAACTTCGGGATTTAAACGAGGGTTACTGGATAAATCAATGAAGATGTGTCTAAGACGATTTCAAATATTTTATATTTTTTCACACGTTGCGGATTGCCTTTAACAGGATGTAGAGCTGATAATATTGACCACAAGAAACATTTGTTGTCGTAGTTTTTAACATTCACTAATCCTTTTGTAGATTTCAAATGTTCTGGTAAATTTACGAAAGCAGATGCTCCAACTGCATTATACTGAGACATTTCAATTTCCATAGAAATTATTTTGTCAAACACCCATCCACTTCCCTTTTGTATAAAATTTTCAAAGTCGTTGTCAATTTTCTCATAATCATTTTTCAGTAATTCATTGAGAAACTGATTATTTCGTTACATGTCGAAAAATGTGCACACATTTCTTTCTGTCCTTCAGGATCCGTTTGCTTTTTAAATTTTATTTGTAATATGAATCTAACTTTTAGAGGCTGACTGAGTTTCTTGCGAATTATTTGTTTCCATTTATTGTTATTTTTCTCCAGAAAACGTTTTATGTCTTCTCTGACATTTATGTTATCAATTTTATATGTGCGAAACGTTTTCCGAAAAGCATTGCTTTTATTTATATAATATTGATTCAGATGATGATTGTAATTGTCTTTTCTGTTAATGCTGGAATTGCAAAATTCGCATTTTTCAAATGTGCGAGAAGTGCAGGCAGTTTTCATATGACGGTTCATATTGGATTTGCGAATAAATACTCCACATTTGGTACATTGAATAGTTGCGCTCATCTTTGAGTTAGCAGTTACACCCTCTTTATTATATACAATAGCTAAAAATCATGGTCCGATCATGCGAAACATCGAATATTTTGCATAATCGGAAGTGTCCAAGAATAAATTTCTAAACCATACCGATTTTATTGAACATAATCTTATGTTCCTCTTTGTCAATAACATCATTTTTTAGCAAAATATCCAAAATTTCGTCAATTTCATTTACTACTTCTGTACTGGTGTTTCCAGCTCGTTTACTGGCAACCAAGATTGAAAATTTTTCGCATATGTCGCCGAAACTCTTGTATAGTCCAGAACCAAACTGTTGACTTTCTATTACAGTGAGCATCATTTTAATCGACTTTAAATATTTTCTAAGTGCCTCAATGTGATTATCGATAATTCGATATTTCTCAGTAGTTCTACCATAGCGTTTGCTTTCTGTAGCCTTAGTTTCTGAAGATGCCCGATTGTTTGGTAAATCATTTCTTTCAGCTCAGGAATGGGGTTTCTCGCCTGTAAGATATCACTCGGAAGTTTTAGTTTACGTTGGATTAATATTTCATCTTGCAAGTTGGAATCTGGATTATAAACGAACGTTTTTTCTGGCATCTCAGTGGGCTCTTCTGGCTCTGAAGTTTTCACTACATCTTGTATGTTTTTCATGGTTTCTCCAGGCACAGTTTCCAGACCTTTTAATCGTTCGACCACTGGCTTATGAAATTCTTCAAGCGTTTCCTTAACTCGTTCCTCTCCCAAAATAATGTCTTCAATTTCCGATTTTGTAGTAGCTCGCGATTTCAAGATTTCATCTATAATACTGTGTAATTGCTTAAGATTTTTCATCTTTATTCATATACAATAAAGACATATACCCAGTAACGAAAGTCTGAAACAAGACCTCCAGATACTTTTCTCCTTTCTTTTGGATCTGGATAGTGTCTAGCAAGTGAAACACTAATCTTGCTGCCCCTGTCAAATTTCTTGTTTACTGGAATAACAGAAAAAAACTTCTGAAGTTGTGGTCTTACTACTTCAACGAATTTTTGATAGTCCAAGTTGATACTATAATTTATACTAAAAGAGGAATTTGTTGTGCAGCAGATTACCTTGCTTATATATCCATTAGAAATGCATAGATGATAATTATCTTTCAAAATAGGTGACGTTAGTAGGTCGAATTTTGTGTTTATCTGTATAATTTGATGAGACTGCAATATGTTTTTTTCACTTCTTTATCACCATAGGTAACGCAAATTGCAGTATTTTTTATCAACGTATAGTTTCGTAGCAGCATTATTGTTTAGAATTTGGGTGCCAACATTCGTAATTCGTTTCCCTTTTGCATCGCCATTGAAACTGCTACCACTTGATGCAAAAAGTCCATTTTCATTTCTCAATAGAGCATTAGATGGGTTAGGATCTAACTTTGTCACGTAAATTTTTGTTATCGCATTTCTGTTATGCCTCGGTTCCCCGAGGTTTCCTATTCTCTTATTGTTCGCATTAAAGACATCCTCGCCAGTTAATGCGCTTTTCCCCAAATATCCCTTAGTTACAGCAGCAGAATCAGACTCGGGATCGGCAATATCAAGGATTTGTTTTTTTTCTGCATTGAAACTATGCGCATCGAATGCAATGCTTCGTGGAACGTAAAGCCCATGTTTATTTCTAACCAATGTATTCATTGGACTACTTTGAACAGTGGTCAAGTTGTCGAAGTAGTGTTTCGTATTATTTATTACGCATTAGATGAATCGATCGATTCTGCAAGATTTTTAATTCGTTTATTGCTTGCACCGTAATTATCATTGTCATTGCAAAGTGCACTTTTTTTTCCAAATATCGTTTTGTAACTACTCCAGAATCTGCATCCGGTTCAGTAACATTGATTATTTGTTTGCTTCGCGCATCGTAGCGATTGTTCCGAAAAATTAAAGAAGTATTATTAACGTATTGAATGGTAGCGGCATCTCCATCTTCTATAGGTCTGCCTACATTCGATATTCTTTTAGTATTTGCGTCATAATTTCCCGTGTGATTCAGTGTTATAGATTCTTGTTGCAGATATTGTTTTGTCACAGAGTCCGAACCCTCTTCGGATTGGCTACATTTCTCAATTTTTTATTACTCGTGTCGTAGTCCCCATCGTGTGTTAATTTAAAACCGACACCTGGAATTCCCGCTTTTCCTCTTTCGGAACCGGTCTCAGAGCTGATGACGCCAAACTTTGTCAAGTAATTCATCTTTATTTACCGAAGTTTTTTCTGTACTTGAGAAGTATGTGCTTGATTTTTTTATCGTTTAATATGAAATCGTGTGGTTTTGAAACTGCATATGCATAAAACTGCATAAAAATATCTTTCCTGATTTCTATTGCATGATCCATTTGTATCTGCAACATTTCTCTCTTGTTCTGCTTATTAAAGAATATAAAATAATTACACCGTAGTCGAATGTCTTTTGGAGTAGAAAAATAACTCTGTGTCAGGTAAATCAATGATATATTCTTTTTCCTTCCTCTGACGAATAATTCTTCGATGAGTTTTTGATCTCTTTCAGTTACGAAATCGTCGAAAACAATTAAATTTTGCATGTCGGGATCCAGGTCGTTGACCTTGACGATATCTTCTTTACTGGAAGAGAAAGTTGCAATTGAGATTTTTTCGCCGAATATTTTCTCCAAAATTTCGTGCAAATCATCGAATATTTCCTGCATAAACTGATATTTCGGCTCGGTTAAATCTTTGGCATATAAAAAGATTTTATTATAGTAGAGATGTTTAAATATTAAGTTCAACAAAAGGTTCGTCTTCCCTGAGCCCGATGGACCACAGATTAAAAGTCTAAAAGGCCAGATAGGTGCTAATACGTTTCTGTTCAAGAATTTCTCATCTTCTTCAAAGTCAAAATTTTGAATCTCCATTTGCTTTATTTAAAAAGATCATCTTCTTTGACCCAGGAATTAAATGTATTATCATAACCAAACCATTTAACATAATACTCTTTTTTATCATTCTTCACTCTAGTTTTCAGAATGGTTTCAACTTTATAAATGTCATCTTGCTTTTCCTTATTTCACCATTTCTTGGGTGTAAAAACTACCAATGATTGGTTCTCCTTTCAGATCCTTAATCTTATAGGTTATGGGATCTGTATTCAGAACTTGAACAATTTCAAAAATCTCTTCTGTAAAATTCGGCAGATAACCTTTTCTAAACGGTGTCTTGTACTTGGCGATTCTCACTCTGTCGCCAATTTTAAATTTTGATGCTGTAATAGATTTAATTCTTTTACCAAACAGATTAAAATACACAATATCTCTGTTTTTCTGCAAGCTTGGCTCTTTTGGGGTCATTCTTATTGATCTGTGATAAGAAGTATTGTAATTCTTAACGAGCTTTGGTAGGACATCGATCCATTTTCTAGTGTTATTGCAGTGAAATATTTCCACATTTTTTTTCTTTAGAGTCCTATTAAATCGTTCCACAATTTGAGCTTTAGTCTCATTTTCAGTGGCAAACCAATGGACACCTCGTTGATTAAACAATGCTTGAGTTTCTTTAGTGATAAACTCAGTTCCCTTTCCGTTTGTAACTTGGATGGCTTACGTTGTTTAAAAATTTCGACAAATGCTTTGGTAATCTCATTACCCGTTTTCTTTTTAATAGGTATTGCCCAGGCGAATTTGCTGAAAATGTCAATCACGGTTAAAATGTAATTCGTGTGGTTATTGCGAAATTTAAATTTTTACTTGTCGATTAAATCACTCTGCCACTGGTCGTCTACATTCGAGACATAAACCCGTCTTGTTTAGAATTTTTTATAAATGGGTTTGTGTAACGTGTACACATCTTGTTGTTGGAGAAATCTTTTTACTTCTTTTTCCGTCAATCCAGTTTTGCGCATTAGATCTTTTATACCGGAAAATCCCTTTAATGAGTTATAGTAAACGAAAGAAAGCATCTTATTTCTTGCGTCCTAAACCGAACCGTTTCTTTGTTTTAATGACAGTTTGATTATCATTCTTGAAATTCTTTCTCCTAAAGTAGGATTCTGAATTTCATCCAAATCATTTAACAATTCTTGGTCGGCTTCGTGTCTCTTTTTAGTTTTTGTAGATTTGCTGTAAGAAATGTCGTGCTTTTTGCAGGCTTTGTCCACACGGTTAATACCAGGATCTCCTCGCATTAACTTTTTCTCCAGTTTCGTAAAAGGTCCACAGTACTGGTAACCTGGAATGTGCATTTCGGGTGGATTAAACTTTTCTCGAATCCAGCTTACTATATCACCACCTTTTACAAATTTTCCTTTCTGTTTCACAAATTTATACTTCATTTTTCCACACGTTCGACATCTGCCTCTCATCATTACTCTTTTATTCTTTGAAGTGACATATTCAACGTTATCCGTTAAAGTTTTCGTTTTACACTTTACACAATACATGCTTAATTTTTATATATAAAATATAAGTATGTGACACTTATAAAATAAAGTATAATGTATCACAATTATCTGACTAGTTTAACGCCTGGACAAAAGTAGAAATTGAAGAGTGCATTTGTAAATAAGAATCCTATAACTTTAAGTATTGATCCACAGAAGAACGGTAAAAATACTTTGAAACTGACAAAGAGACAAAACATTAAACTGAAAAAATCTACAACGCCAGTTCGACTTCGTTTCAGCAAAACACAGCTAGGTGGATTTCTATCGTTCTTAATACCTGCACTCGTAGCATTGGGAAAAGCAGCTGCAGTTGGAGCTGCGGGATATGCTGGTACTAAGCTTGCACAAAAAGTTCTAGAAAAGGGTTATACATTCCCGGAAAGCAAAGAGAAGCTGGCTTATCTAAAACTAAAAGGAAGGGAAAAGGTTTGTACATTCCAAGAAAACAAATAGCTCAGGGATTTAAAAAAAAGCCATTAAATAACTTAGATATCGCAAATATAATGAAAAACGAAAAAGGATTCCGTGGTGTATACTCTATCGATTCTTTACCAACAAAAATGTTCAAGAACGAAAATGGTATAGTGAACTTTGACGTTTCCCGTGGTTCAGGAACTCATTGGGTAGCTTATTTCAATGATGCGAAGTTACCTTACGTCGAGTACTTTGATCCATTCGGTTTATTGCCACCAGAAGAAATAAAACACTATTTACCTACATCTTCAAAGCCAATCGTGTTTAACTCTTCGCAAATTCAAGCAAATTACTCTGTAAAATGCGGTTACTATTGCATCAATTACATTAAACGAAGGAATAATAACATAAGCCCATATGATGTATCAGTTTGAACAAACTCCTAACGATAGGAATGAATTGTTGGTAACAACTAGCATATGAGTAGTACATAGTACTACACTATATTAATAAAGATGGTATTCATAACTATCAATTCCTCTGCTATTACGGCATACAACCCCGAAGATTTGGAAATTAATTATGAAACGCCGATCACACTCAATGGTGAACACGAGATAGCACTGATCGGTAGCAATATGTGGTATTCCTGGTACAACATCAGTGATAAATATAACAATAACACTCTGAAATACTTTAATGGAAGGCAATGGAATAAAATAACTTTCCCGAATGGAATGTACGATATAGACGGATTCAATGACGTTTTAAAAAATGTCTTTGTGGATCCTAGCCCTATAATACTAGAAAGCAACCTCCCCACATTAAGATTTGTTTTTCGTTTGGCCAGAGGATATAAAATAGTTTTTCTGAAGAAAAGTTGCGAGAAATACTAGGGTTCGAATCGAAAATTATCAATGCAGCAAAAAACGAAGGAAAGTTCCCACCCAACATAACGAGAGGGGTCGATCGCATTCTAATTCACTGTTCTATTGTCGAATCTTCCTATCTCAATAACCAGAAGAGCGACGTGTTGTACAGTTTCGTGCCTCAAACACCGCCTGGCAGTTTAATCGACACACATCCATTCTTCCCCATATATTTACCGCTGAATAAAACTGATTACATTTACAACGTTAGAATGAAAGTAACCGATCAGAACAATAAAGTAATTGACTTGAACAAGGAAAACGTGACATATGTTACACATCAGACCCAAATAAAGATGAAGATACTGAGAAAGCGAATTAAAATATTTTATACAAATCCGTCGCCTATCGTTCGAAAAAATGGGAAAATATCACCTAAGAGCAGAAATATTCTGAATCAGTTTAATATACGGAAATGGCCTAAAAATCATAAAGTAAGTATAGGATGAACAGAAGCTACCTACTGGAATTTGTTCGAAGACTCAGTAGACGATAATTCCACGACAAAATATGAGTACTTAGAATATCAGAAACCAATGTTAATGTTAAAAATCCCGAAAAATACGAAATATTTACCAAAGATATGGACGTTTTCCTACATCCGCACAACAGTTATATACACGTCAGAGGCAGAATACTGAAATCAGATGGGTCTGATATCAGCGGCAATGATGAAGTTACGATGGTCAATAACGGGTACAACATTTTTAAGAGAGCTCAATATTATATCGAAAACAGAGAATTGGAAGATATTGAATTGCTAGGCGTGGCGACCACGATTCACAATTTAATTGATTTTACCGAAGACTTTTCACACAGTGCTGCCACAAGTATGATGTGGTTCAAAGATACCGCAGACAGTTCGAAAATGAATAAGTATTTGTAAGACGGAGGCGAAGATAAACTGGACACGAATAATAAGATAAAGGATTTTGCACAAGCCTGGAAGAAAAATCCTGAATTCAATCAAGGATTCACAGACAGATATGAAATTACAAAAAATAATCAAAATGTAAGTTTATTCTTACCACTGAATCGGCTGTTTGGATTTTGCCGAGACGTGGATAAAGTGTTTCGCGGTATAAAACTAGAAAAAAGTGACGACAAAGACATTATTCAGAGAGTTGGGGCTACGGTGTATAAATTTGAAATATCTCACATATCTTGGTTGATTCCAAAAGTGGAACCATCACTACATGTACTTGCAAAACTAGAATCTCAGTTAGCAAGTGGCAATCCACATGAAATCTTTTGGCAATCGTGCTAACTGTATAAATCTGATACTCGAATCGACTCTCATGTCAGTTGACAACTCAAAATAAACCTGTCCATCTTTATGTCGTCTTACAAAAGTCTAACTGATTAATTAATCAAACCAGAAACAATATGGCATTTGATCACATGTTACTAGAACGGATTCAGATCAGAGTGAATAGCAAACAGTTTCCCGAACAAGAATTCGAGTGCAACTTTGAACCCAACACTTTAGACTATGCACGAGTTTACAACAGCTTTTTAGCTGCAAAAAATATGGACATCGATTCGGGTACATAAGTCAGTTATCAAGATTTTATGAAACTGTATCCAATATTTCGCTTCGATGTCAGCAAATACTAATCACGTCTATATGAATTATCAGCAACTGTTGACATCGAAATGCGATTTAAATTAAATAGACTGCGAAACGAATTATATATCACGTATATTGCGTAATTGTCTCAGAACGAAAAGCAACTTTACAACCACTAGAGGGAAAACTTTTAGTTGTTGGCTAAAAAACTATTTTATATACAATCATTTCGAAATCTACATCTATTTGTCCGTTTTTTTTTTAATATGTATGTTCCTGAACCAATATTTTTTCACTTTAATGCTGAGATTTATTTCAATGAAACTAAATCTCGAGCCCATTGTTCTTTTGAGGAGATCGAGACTGATTTCCGTTTAGCACGATAACATAAAACTATTCTCTCTTTGCAAACTTCATGCATTCTCAAAATTATTCTAACCTACATCACTTTTCACTTCAAATTCTTTCTAATTATTTAAAAAAATTAATCTAAATCATTTTTTACACTGAAAATTCAAAACTGAAATTTTCAGACTGAAATTCAACAGAATCATGAAAGGTAACAGGACTGTCAGTGATGAGATCCACCAAAGACCAGTAACTGTCGCATAAACGATAACGTCAATAATTTTTTTTTCATCTAGTACCCTCTCATCATACATTCACAGATATTCAAAGTCTATCTTTTCATCAGACCCCCACCGAAAACGTCATTTTACCTGTTGATTTTGTCATATGTTTCAAACAAATTTCTCAAAACTGTATGGTTTTGTCGAACTGGCTTTTTACAACCGAATAATCCAGTGAAATATATGATAACTCAACAAACCACATCATTTTTATTTCTTTCACACACCTCATTTTTCTGAAAATTAGTTAAACAAATTAGTTTAAATCTCGTCTGCCCCAAAAAATTTAAATTACTTTTTTTCACATGAAACACCTCGGTTTTTTCTGATTTTAACACATATTTTCATAAAAAAACACAAGAAACATCGATTTACATGGCTTTTTCAACCGAATAATCCAGTGAAGTGTATGATAACTCAACAAAACACATCATTTTTATCTCACAGACACATACCTCATTTCAACCTAATTCATTTAAACTAATTCACAAATTAGTTTAACCTCATCTTAAAAAAACACTTAAATTAGTTTTTCACATGCTAAAAAACACCCTCGTTTTTTCTAATTTTCACACATTTTCTCACAAAAAAAAACCAGAAGAAATTAGTTTAAACATTCATCTCTAAAATCTTTTCCCATAGATTAACATAGAGTTCCCTATGCTTTAGCACTGTGCCAGAACTCTCATTTATGCTACTACTTCTGTCTATATGTAGAATCTTAAACATACAAGGAAACATTTTCTGATAATTAACCGAAGCTGAAAACTGTTTTGAGAGTTGAACAATCAAAATTTCGGAAAGATTATGAAATTTTCCTAGAGGAAACTCGATTGAGAAATCGTCGTTTCTTTAGGTAATGACAACATTTTGTTCATCATCCAATTTTACCTTAAAGCGCAGCAAAGACCAGATTTACAATTAATGACATTCTTAAAACAATGGTCCGCTTTTTTTCCTCCAAGAACCTTGATTTATTGGTTGACTTTTCTTATTAGATAGTTCTCCTGAACCGTAAAGGGAGTTGGGTGGCAAATTCCGAAGTGTCTAGAGACCAGTATCTTCGTGTTAGCTAAAACTGAATCTTTCAGCAAAAATGTTTGTACTGATTTTCTTCCAGATAGTAGCCGCAATTGACGTTATCGTTTATGCGACAGTTACTGGTCTTTGGTGGATCTCATCACTGACCGTCCTGTTACCTTTCTTGATTCTATTGAATTTCAGTCTGAGGGCCAGAGAAATATTTTTTTCATTTTTCTTAAGCAGATTAGTATTTCCCCTTTCCAAACGAACAGTAGTGCCACTTCGTAAGAGGACTTTCGACCTCCTCAAACAACAACTTCCCAAAAGAGATTCAGCATTGCCACTTCGAGTTCTTGAGATTGGCATTGGGGCTGCGGAAAACCTGAGGTTTTATCCAGAAAATTCCAGATTAATTGCTCTTGATAGGAATCCGTTTTTTGAAAAGTATTTTGAGGAAAATAGAGAAAAATATCCTAGTGTTCATTTGGAGAAGATGATATTGGGCATGGCAGAAGATATGCAGGAGCTGAAAGATTCTTCAGTTGATATTGTCGTGTCTACTTATGTATTCTGTTCTGTCAGTGATCCAGAAGCTGTTATTAGAGAAGTGAAAAGAGTGCTCAAACCCGTAAGTGAAAAAAAAAGTTTAATTCTTCTATAAGTTTTATGTGCGAAATGAAACGATATTTTATTTATTATTTTATGACCAAGTGTTCAATATTTTCTCAAGTTTGTTGTTATTTTAACTATTTGTAATGTATTTAACAGAACCTGGTGCAGAAGGGCTGGACCCTAGCACATCAGGTAGTTAAGTGCGTCAGTAAATAATAAAAAATATGATTTAATGTTTAATGCTATATTTCCCAATTTCTTTTTTGTTAACTGTAATAATGTTCCCTAAAAATCACTATCCTACCGAAGTTTTCCTACTTTTAAAATCTGAATAATTTGTTTTTAAAATTTTGTTTATTTCTGAAATTGCCGAAACACTTCATTGTAAAAGTGGATAACTCAAATTTAGCGAAGAACCCCCTAGAAAAAGAGATATATTTCTAATTAGACGCCCGAATATTTCTGCACTTGAAATCTGAAACATATATTTCTAATGAATAATGAATTGGAAAAAAAAAATAAGGATTTGGTAAAATATTTTGATTAAAATGTTAAAATATACATTTTAATATTTAATAAGTGCTGAGAATTGGGAAAAGTATTTGTTATTCATATCAAAATATTTGGCCACCCGGGAAGAGGGAGGAAATAGGTTCTCCAGACACAAACTTCCTTAAATTGCTGATATAATTAATAAGCTAACATTTAGTTAAAAAATTGGAAGAAATAACCAGATTCAATTAATTATTTAATGAGCAGCAGTTTTTTTTTTTTTTGCAATGAGTCTCTAGTTGAGCACAACTGCCTTTATTACTTTCAAATCTGTAGTCTTTACACATTCTATCCGTGGCGAGATCTAACGCACGAACCATGCAACCTGCAAAATCTAATAAACGGTTTAGCGATTTTTTTTCTTCTCTACCTCCTTCTGCATCTATCGTTTGTTTGTTTCCTATTTATTTTTTTTGTTGTTGTTGTTTTCTTAAAGATGCAGTGTGCTTTTAACTGCATCATTTATTTATTTTAATTTAATGTTGCTCTTCATTATTTAAATAATTCCTTGTTTGTGCGATATGTCGAATTTCTCTACCTAAAGTTTCGGTTAGTTCAGGTCACGAGACCTCAAGGCCTGGGGAAGGGGACTTATTGGACAGCTGTTAGGAGACAGATTATAGAATCCCGTAAAGGCATTCATTGAGTTCTTTAACGTACAGAGTATATGTACTGCCTACGGAAACGAGACTTAACGTCCTATTCGAAGGACGGCCATCAGGTTTGCTTTAAGGAGAACAGGAATTAACGGAGATAAATCTCAACGCAAGTCGGATAGATTAAAATCATTTTTTACATTTTCTGACTATCCATCTATATGTATATTAAATCTTAATATACGCAGCATTAGGAATAAAATTGAACAAATTGGAGCAATTGTAGATGTTGGGTAGGGTTGTTTAACCTCTGAGCGGCACTTTTTTGCACACCATGGGCTAAATGGCCAGGTCACATGGACCCCGAAGGCTCAGAAAAGGTTGGGGGAGGGGACCCACTGGAACAGCTGTTGGGAGACAGATGGTAGTCTCCCGTCAAGGCCATCCAATGTGTTCTTTAACGTTCACAGGATATGGCTCTCCCGTATATGGGGCCACGGGTTAACGTTCCATCCGACGGACGGCGGCCTTTCCAAGCCCATCGGTGTCCCCTATTGACCGTGGACAGGGCGGGGAATTTTTCGGAGATAAATCTCAACGCTGACCCAGCTGGTACTCAAACCTGGGAACTACAGATTACGAGCCTGGCGCGCTACCGACTGACCCCCTCCGCCTTGCCCCCCCCCCCCAAAGGGCTCAGAGAAAGTTGAGGGATTTATCGACATGTTTTCTGAAACAATTAATAAATCCAAACAATATTACTTAAAAATTCCAAACAGAAAATCAAAAAACCATTGGATAACAGATGATATTAAAAACCTTATTAAGATAAGAGATAAATCCTATAAGAAATTAAAGAGATATCCATATAATAATGTATATGAAACGAATAATAAAGCTGTAAGAAATCAGCTTAATACTAAAGTAAAAAATACGAGAAATAATTACTACAGAACAGAATTTTAAATATGTAACGGTAACAGATAAAAACAATGGAAATTTATAAATGAGCTAATTGATAGAAAAAAGAAAATAAATGTTACACCACAATTGTTAAATATTGTTAAGGAAAATAATGATAGAGATTCATTAAAAATAACAAATGAATTTAATCTTTATTTTGCTGGGGTTGCAGAAAATATTATTAAATGCCAAACACTTGAAACTACATTCATAACATTTGAGCGTGGCACCACAACAAAGAATTCTATGTTTCTGCGGCCATTTAGTGAAATTGAAATTGAAAATATTATTTTAGAATTGGATGGCAATAAAAGTCCCGTTTTAGATGGATTTACTGCAATTATATTAAAAAAAATGTGTAAAATACATTATCTATCCTCTTACATATATTTTTAACATGTCAATTCAAAATGGTGTCTTCCCATAAGGATTAAAGAAAGCAGCCGTGGTTCATGTTTATAAAATTCGAAATTAAAATATGTTATCAAATTATATGTTAGTATCTATTATTTCAGTTTTTGGAAATATTTTCGAAATGCTGGTTAAGGAAAGAATTTACTCTTTTTTATGAAAAACTGTTTTTTTCCAATAGGCAGTTTGGCTTAAGAAAGGGTAAAAGTACGGAGGATGACACAACTGATTTTACTAAATACGTATATAACTCCTTAGATAATAACTATTAAAGTTTATCTATATTTTTGGACATACAAAAAGCATTCAACACCATCTCCCATAATGTATTATTGAATAAGATGGAACATGCCGGCATTAGAGGAATTGTATTAACAATTAAAAGTTATCTAAAAAACAGAATTCAAGTTGTTAAAATAAATGTTATTATTTATCCGGAATTAGAGGTCAAATATGGCGTGCCACAGGGTTCTGTGCTGGGAACGATTTTATTTTTGATATAAATGATTTTTGTCAAATGAACATAACAGTGAGAATTGCCAGTTTTGCTCATGATACTACCATAACGAGTAAAACTCCTCCCATTCGAGCTAAAAATATAATAGAATTAAAAACATTAATCAACAGTGAATTGAAAATTTTTTGTACTTGATTTAATATTAATAAATTAATTTTGAATTTAAATAAAACGAGATTAATTTATTTTAGTTGGAAGAGCAGAATTGTAGAGGATTTATATTTTAGAATTCATAATGATGCCTGCAATCACGATTTAACTTCTTTTTGGAAGCCTATCGAAATAGTTGATGTAACTGACTACTTAAGTATAAAAATCGATCATAAATTAAATTAATATCAATGCTATACAAAATTTATTACTTAAAGAAATTGGTAGATGCAGAAATGATGGTAATTATACAATGAAGAAGCAAAATAAGACCATCAGCCTAATATGATGTTGGTCCTCCATGTGCCTCCAAAATAGCTCTTACCTGGCGAGGCATGGACGTTACAAAATTTCTAAAGGTGTCTTGTGGTATTTGGTACCAACACGTTACCAGAAGATCTTTAACTCTTGTAAATTACGTGGTTGCTCAGCCGCAGATCGGATATGCTATTCCAACACAAGCTCGATTGGATTAATGTCTGGGGCTCGCAATGAACCAAGCTCGATTGGATTAATGTCTGGGGAATTCAGAGGACAGGGCAATACCTGGAAATCTTCCTCATGTTTCACGAACCATTTTCGAACAATCCGGGCAGTGTGGCACGGCGCATTATTAAGCAGAAAGAAGGCACTACTAGAGGGATATACCATTGCCATGAAAGGATATATCTGGTCTGCAATGATGTTTAGGTAGGTAGTAGACCTAATAGTTTCATGCACGTGAATGACTGGACCGAGGGTTTCCCAGCAGAACATTGCCCAAAGCATTACACTTCCTCCACAGGCTTGTTTTCATCCCACGGTGCAATCTGATGCCAACACTTCCCCAGGTAAACGATGCACACGTACCTGGCTATCCACATGATAACAGGAAAAGAGATTCATTGGACCTGACAACCTTCTTCCAATCATAAAAGGTCCAGTTTTGATGCTCACCTGCCCATTGTAGGTCTTGTGTAGTGTCGTGTAGACGGAGCACGAGTTCCCCCTCCAGTTTTGAGAGGTGCCCATTGTAGGCACTTTCGATGGTGAACGGAGGTTAGCATGGGCACTTGGAACATCCTGAAGCTACGCAGCCCAATTTTCAGCAGGGTTCGATGTACTGTGCATTGTGACACATTACTCCCGTCACCAGCATTCAAATTACGGGCTAGTTGCGCTACATTACTCCCGTCACCAGCATTCAAATTACAGGCCAGTTGCGCTACATTATACCTTCTGTTGGCTCATATCATACAGGATAGCCTTCGCTCACCTTTAACATCAATGAAGAGTGATCGGCCCACATCTTGCCGGCGGTTTGTGGTTTTTCCCCTCCTCAGACCACTCTTTGAAGGTACTAACCACGGCTGACTGTGAGCACACCACAAGCCTTGCCATCTCAGAAATGCTCTGACCCAGTCGTCTGGCCATTACAATTTGGCCTTTGTCAAACTCACTTAAGTCCGCTGCCTTTCCCATTTGAAGAACAAGAATAACACTGATTAACAGAGCTCAGTATCAGGTATTATTAATACCGTTCCATGACCTTCACACGTGCCATCGTTTACCTGCAGTTGCTTCGATTTGCATAAAGACACTTTGGTGATAATGTTTTGGCTCTTCAGTGTATATAATTCCTGGATTTAGTCTTATTTTATTATGTGCTATTGCTGTATGGGGGAACCTATATGACAATTCTTAAACCAATAATCGCTATTCGAAACAGAATAATAAAAAGTCTAACAAAAAGCATTAATAGGTCGTCTAATGTACATTGTAGATATGTACATATAAATATATTGCCTTCAAGACATCTTATATGTATGAACTAAAAAAAAAAACTTCCCTTTATCATAGGACAGCGTTTTATTGTACCCCGTCAGAAGAAGACAAGACATTTTGAAATTGCGTGCCCCTAAACCTCCAAGAGTTGGGCTTTTCTTATTAAAATTAGTCTCCATCGGGTTCAAGGATGTAGCCATCAGATATCTGTGTTTCTGCACTTTCCGTGTCAGGACTGTCTCGGAACGATAAAGTGGTTTTACGTTTGTCTCAATTCATTACTCTCCGTAAGTATATCCGTTATGCGACACGGTTTAAAATTTTTTATTCCTAATAATTATTACCGCTGTATCCTCAGTACATGATGTAAAATATTACTCATTTCTAGGAAGTAACTCAGTAACAATCGATAACAATTTCTTCCTCCGAAGACAAAATCAACTTTGGAAGTAAACAGTTTTTAAAAATCGTCTCTTCCACCATTTACGCACGAACGTATGCCTCATCACGCTGATAAAATTTTATTTCGTGTTGCGACGTTAGTACACGCTTGTTCGCTTTACAAGATCAGCTGTCTTTCATAGGGTAAATTCTGTAAAGAAATGCGGCAGAATGCTACAGAAAGTAAGCCATGATAAAAGTAGAAATCATCGGTTTCCGCTTGCGTAAAAAATTTTAATTCCAACATGAACGGATGTTAATGGAGTAAGGGACATTAGTTTTAACAAATACACTAACCTAATATAAAAAAAATAATACATTATCTCACTCGATCGCACCCTCTACAACTTACCTGAGCTAATCCACCGAAAATTTATTTGCAACTGGATTGATAGCCAAAATACTCCAGCGATTATATCTATGGAACAAACTATATGAGAAAGTTCGATTCGATAACATAAAATCCGCCTAACTATGCTCTGACATATATGTTCTGATCGGGCCTCAGTAAAAGAATTCTGCACGTGTCATGAAAATCGATGTTTTCATGTAGAGCGTACAAGAAGCAACAAAAATAATGTTTTTACAAACTAAGAGCGTGAAACATCCCTGCAATACCCTTCTCTCCATACATGCTCCCACTATCATTTTCACGTGATGTGCTGAAATGACAGAGACACACCACGCCAACAAGCTGTCCAGCTGGTGACGTATAAAGGTCACGGGTGACTCTTACACTGACCTATGGAAAGCATACATGCTCCCACTATCATTTTCACGTGATGTGCTGAAATGACACAGACACACCACGCCAACAAGCTGTCCAGCTGGTGACGTATAAAGGTCACGGGTGACTCGTACACTGACCTATGGAAAGCAGATAAGTCGATGCAAAAACAGATATGCTACTGTTTATCTAAATCCTTTACTTGTGAGCAGACTGCCCACTCCATGCTTTATCTTCCTCAAGAATCTTTTGAACCCTAACGACAGTTTGAAATAATTATCCGTTTCCTGACGAAATCCATCAATTCAAAATAAGGAATTCTTCTTCCAATAGATTAGCTTCTCAAGAGATGCACTTAATAATTGATAAGAATCTATGAAATTCCAAGTTCCAAGGGAGAATGCAGTGTATTTTTCCATATTATTGGGAATTCAATTAATCTTCTTATTTTTTTATCATTCCTTGTATAATAAGATGGCTGTCCTTTAGGTTATGAAATATAACTGGAATCTTATTTGGGAGCTTAAAATTGAGATTACACACATTATGACCGGCTCCTCATAGAAGCGCTAAAACACTATACCCATGCAATGAAAGTTTGGAACTCATTCGATACAAAAAAACCTAGGCCAATATCACGACTTGTACACTAACGTGCTCCTCTTAGCTGATGTGTTTGAGAAAACTATGTGTCGGATACTATGAAATTGATCCCTGTCATGTTTACACAGCTCCTGGGACTCATGCCTGAAGATGACAAATATTAATCTAGAGTTGATAAACTACAATGTACTTTTTCCTGGAAAAAGGCATACGAGGGGGAATTTCAGTTAATCGTTTTAACACAGCAAGCAACAAGCATTTAGAATGAAAGACAACATGATTACAAGTTTCCTTATTAAAGTTCCACTACCATACAATCTTAGAGATACACTAACTCATTATATACCTTAATCTTCACATGCATGTTTCTTTACAGATTTGTAAAGCTCTCATTATGTATTCTTTGCTTTCTCTCATACATCTCACAAGATAATTAAAGTAACTCGCTCAAACATTGATTCATCTTCCCTTTGTGTATATTTACTTTCTAATAAACCAAACGATCAAAGTAGGTAAATCGCAAGCATCATCTGAATCAGATTATTATTTTTTCCATATATCTGCTAATTCTTTACGTTGAACATCTCACAATAGTCTGAAATGGACAGTACTTTTCCCACGATACAGCTATAAGTTATGATAGCCAACATCTATCCCTTAGACAGTAGGTTAGCACTCTCAACTTCTGATCTAAGAAACCTAGAGATCCATGGTAAGACATGAGTGTTGTTTTTCTACTGAGCAACTACGTCGTATGAAAGGTTTTGAAACCGTTAAGACAAATAGTTGCTTAAAGCCATATTTAAAGATACACTGATTTCGAACTCACTAAGAGTCTTACATGCAATCAACAGATGCATGACCTATACCTTCCATCTCCTAACGTAAGAAAAGGAAAGTTTGTCTGTTTTAATACAATACGTGCATGTGTGTGCGTAGGTTTATGTGTGTGTGTTTGTTTCTAAGAATCTGAATCATGTGTTGAAGAATAAACATGTTATCTATCTGCCATTGCTCGTTACAAAAGAAGCTAACAATTTAAAACGAGACTAGAATATGATTTCTTTCATAGCCAACACTCATATGAAATCTACAACATTATTACTCCATTATCCTACAGTTTTCAGATAGTCATTATTTTACCTTTCTCGATTCAGTTAAGTAGAACAATGAAACAGCATTGCAGGAAAATTCTTTTATTCATACACTAAAAAATCACAATAACGACCAATCAGATATAGAACAGAAATTAGTAACACTATTTGCATTTATTTAGTACATATTCAGAGGTGTGTACCAGTTCGTCGTACACTTCGTTTAGTAACGTAGGAAAGTTCCAACCAGAAATGTAGGAATAATTATCTTCAACTCCTGCCTCTTCCACAAAAAGTTTAGTGATATCACTTAAATGAATGTTTCCCACGGCTTCTGCAAAATGGGCATCTACTGATTCATCGGATATGGCAAGACACGAATGGCGAAGCTGACTTGGGTGATCGACCTCACACCCAATACAGTTCGTACGTAGAATCCGAAAAATTTCTTTTCTGACGAGTGTATTTAATGTTTTTCTGAAATTTAGCTTTGCTCTATGACTATGCAATTCAACATTAGACAGTCTTGGAGTATGGTCTATAGTTAATTCGACATCCCTTACGGCATTAGAAAATTTATTACCTTCAAACTCAGATCCAACAAGCTGCAGGTGATGGAGTTGCGGGAATCATTTAACCACGTCCATTGTTTGATGCTGAGATGTACCGAAGAAATCATTGAAGTACCGTCGTCACACACAACACCTTTTTCAATGACCACCCCTGTTTTACCCTTGAACACCACTATGCCATTCAGTTGATACTCGAAGGTAAACGTATAGGCGAGTGTAGAAGTCAGTCCTTACCACTGTTCATCGAATAATATAACCAAAGCCTTTATGGGTCTAAACGGAATGTCGCTGCACTTCTGAAACAAACATATGTGGACTCCAGGAACGTTCTTGCAAATCTTCATCAACAAGTCAGAACCTATCTGGTAGTCGTCATCTCCAATAGCAAACCGCTCCACGGAGAGATCACTTCAGGCTGAACACAAGTCATCGTTAACATTTAGTACTGCAAAACTATTTCTTTTCACAAATCAAGTGCACTACTTATACCTAAAACCTTTAATGTCATCTGGCAATAGCCTGACATTGGTCGAGATCCAATTCGTAGTGATATTAAAAACCCAATTGTAGAAGAGTAATTTCTGTTCTATATCTAATTGGTCGTCATTGTGATTTCTTAGTGTATGAATAAAAGAATTTTCCTGCAGTTTTTTGTTTTACTTAACTGAATCGAGAAAGGTAAAATAATGACTATCTGAAAACTGTACGATATTGGAGTAATAATGTTGTAGATTTCATATGAGTGATGGCTATGAAAGAAATCGTATTCTAGTCTCGTTTTAAATTGTTAGCTTCTTTTGTAACGAGCAATGGCAGATAGATAACTTGTTTATTCTTGAACACACGATTCGTAGAAACAAACATACACACATAAACCTACGCACACGCATGCACGTACACGCAACGCACGCACACACAAACATACAATAGATGAAACATGAAACAAGTATGTGACAAAATAAATATGAACAAAAACTTAGTCAACTGCATTCATGTATGCATACACTTAGAAAGACATCCGTTGAATATGTATAATACCATACACCACAGATATAAACATGAATATACTTTGCATCAGATCAGAGAAACATTCTCGTTCATACATAATCATTCATAAATAGGATTTTTATTCTGCTTGAAAGTAATAACAGCTGTTGTCTTCCATTTACTCGAATCAGACTTAAAGTGAATGCAGTCAACATACTATATTTCCCACTAGATGGCACTGGTTAAATGCCCAAAACGCAGAAAATTGCTTATTTACCGTTTTTTTAACTATTGCATGTATCAGCTTCCTTCAAAATTTCTATCTTTTAACATTTGTACTCGAAAGAATAGTATATAGATATTAAGAAGGAGACACGTTTTATGTTTCAACGGTGATGTTTTTAAACACTCTTAAATATTCTTCTCATGTGACTTTGATTCACATACAACTGAAAAGTTACATGTATTATTCACATGCTTACACAAAAAGTGAATGTTGCTGACTTGCATCTTCACTAGAAATGAACGTTGTTGTAAGAAATTGTAACATTAACACCCTAATACTTAAAAAATGAATGGTTAAACTATTGTTACTACTTGTATTCTTGCTGGCACAGGACGCCCTCTGTCGAGTTGTTTTGCATCTTAGCTGCTTTGAGGCGATGAATGCTTACGTTACGTTTTTGATATTTTTTCCTTTAATGTGAGAATGCTGGATAGGGTTATATATCTCTTTCGCTTCTCTTTTTCAATCTTTTGTAATGTGGCGATTGATTGTCTTAATGAGTGTTTGAATTGTGAAAGACTTTGCACTTTATGCGTTAGGTCCTGTAAACGGTTGAAACGCAAAGTATTGTCTAACCGATCGGTTGTGGGAACCCTTAGAATCGAGAAGAATTTAGTACACACTTATGGAATTTACTGGAGTAATGCTATTTTCTATAGGTAGTGTTATTTCAGATTTCCAAACAAATGAAACATGAATACATATCTTTGTCGAAAAACTTGTGTTTGCAGCGACAAATAGCCACCTTCAACCTTATACACACATTTATGCACTTAATCAAACGTAATGGAAGACTGTAGAAATACACCAGGAACTCTGAAAAGAGCATGAGATCCTGTTTTAGCGCCTATTCAGATTGTCTTCCGCTTACTCGAATCATATTCAATGCACTCAACATTGACATTGTGAAAGAATGACTGTTTGTGCTATTGTATTAAAACAGACAAACTTTCCTTTTCATACGTTAGGAGATGGAAGGTATAGGTCGTGCATCTATTGATTGCATGTAAGAATCTTAGTGAGTTCGAAATCAGTGTATCTTTACATATGGCTTTAAGCAACTATTTGTCTTAACGGTTTCAAAATCCTTTCATACCACGTAGTTGCTCAGTAGAAAAACAACACTCATGTCTTACCATGGATCTCTAGGTTTCTTAGATCAGAAATTGAGAGTGCTAATCTACTGTCTAAGGGATAGATGTTGGCTATCATAACTTATAGCTGTAACGTGGGTAAAGTACTGTCCATTTCAGACTATTGTGAGAAATTCAACGTAAAGAATTAGCAGATATATGGAAAAAATAATAATCTGATTCAGATGATGCTTGCGATTTACCTACTTTGGTCGTTTGGTTTATTAGAAAGTAAATATACACAAAGGGAAGATGAATCAATGTTTGAGCGAGTTACTTTAATTATCTTGTGAGATGTATGAGAGAAAGCAAAGAATACATAATGAGAGCTTTACAAATCTGTAAAGAAACATGCATGTGAAGATTAAGGTATATAATGAGTTAGTGTATCTCTAAGATTGTATGGTAGTGGAACTTTAATAAGGAAACTTGTAATCATGTTGTCTTTCATTCTAAATGCTTGTTGCTTGCTGTGTTAAAACGATTAACTGAAATTCCCCCTCGTATGCCTTTTTTCCAGGAAAAGGTACATTGTAGTTTATCAACTCTAGATTAATATTTGTCATCTTCAGGCATGAGCCCCAGGAGCTGTGTAAACATGACAGGGATCAATTTCATAGTATCCGACACATAGCTTTCTCAAACACATCAGCTAAGAGGAGCACGTTAGTGTACAAGTCGTGATATTGGCCTAGGTTTTTTTTATATCGAATGGGTTCCATACTTTCCTTGCATGGGTATAGTGTTTTAGCGCTTCTCTGAGGAGCCGCTCATAAAGTGTGTAATCTCAATTTTAAGCTCCCAAATAAGATTCCAGTTATATTTCATAACCTAAAGAACAGCCATCTTATTATGCAAGTAATGATAAAAAAATAAGAAGGTTAATTGCATTCCCAATAATATGGAAAAATACACTGCATTCTTCCTTGGAACTTGGAATTTCATAGATTCTTATCAATTTTTAAGTGCATCTCTTGAGAAGCTAATCTATTGGCAGAAGAATTCCTTATTTTGAATTGATAGATTTCGTCAGGGTTGGGTTGGGTTGTTTTACCTCTGAGCGGCACTTTTTTGCACACCATGGGCTAAATGGCCAGGTCACATGGACCCCGAAGGCTCAGAGAAGGATGGGGGAGGGGACCCACTGGAACAGCTGTTGGGAGACCAGATGGTAGTCTCCCATCAAGGCCATCCAGCGTGTTCTTTAACGTGCACAGGGTATGGCTCTCTCGCACATGGGGCCACGGCTTAACATTTCATCCGATGGACGGCGGCCTTTTCAAGCCCATCGGTGTCCCCCACTGACCGTGGGCAAGGCGGGGAATTTTGCGGAGATAAATCTCAACGCTAAGATTTTGTCAGGTAACGGATAATTATTTCAAACTGTCATTAGGGTTCAAAAGATTCTTGAGGAAGATAAAATATGGAGCGGGCAGTCTGCTCACATGTAAAGGATTTAAATAAACAGTAGCATATCTGTTTTTGCATCGACTTATCTGCTTTCCATAGGTCAGTGTACGAGTCACCCGTGACCTTTATACGTCACCAGTTGGACAGCTTGTTGGCGTGGTGTGTCTCTGTCATTTCAGCAGATCACATGAAAATGATAGTGGGAGCGTGTATGGAGAGAAGTGTATTGCAGGGATGTTTCATGCTTTTAGTTTGTAAAGACATTATTTTTGTCGCTTCTTGTACGCTCTACGTGAGAACGTCGATTTTCGTGACATATGTGCAGAATTCTTTTACTGAGGCCCGATCAGAACATATATATCAGAGCATAGTTAGGCGGATTTTATGTTATCGAATCGAAGTTTTCTCATGTAACTTGTTCCATAGATATAATCGCTGGAGTATTTTGGCTATCAGTCCAGTTGCAAATAAAATTTCGGTGGATTAGCTCAGGTACGTTGTAGAGGGTTCGATCGAGTGAGACAATGTATTTTATTTTTATATATTAGGTTAGTGTATTAACTACGGAAATTACTACGGAAATGCTTAGAGCTGGGAATGTTTCCGTTACCACTTGGATGACTGAAAGTCTTAATATCTTTTATGATAAAGGCATGGTTCCTAAGGATTTTACCAGAGCTATCGTTATCCCTATTTTCAAAAAAGGTGATCGCAGTTCTTGTGATAACTATAGGGGTATTAGCTTTCTCTCTGTTCCAGGTAAAGTTCTTTCCATGATTGTGCTTAATAGAATTAAGAATCTGGTTGACAGTCAATTGCGTGATGAGCAATGTGGATTCAGAAGTGGTAGGGGATGTGTGGATCAGATATTTTCACTTAGGCAGATTCGTGAGAAATGTTTAGAGGTTCAGAAACCTTTTGTTGCTAGCTTTGTTGATTTCAAAAAGGCTTTCGACTCCGTTGATCATCATAATTTGTGGTTGATTGTGAAATCATATGGTATACCAGACAAGTTAGTTAACATAATGAAAACTCTCTATAATAACACTAAGTCGTGTGTGAGAGTTGGTAAGGCTTGTAGCAATTGGTTTAGCATTACTTCTGGTGTTCGACAAGGTGCATTTTGTCTCCTTTTCTCTTTAGTTTGGTTATTGATTACGTTATGCGAAATTCACTTCAAGGGAAAGATTTTGGCCTTAAATGGGCTGGAGATACGAAAATTTCTGATTTAGATTATGCTGATGATTTAGCTCTTTTGGCAAATGATGTTGATGAGATGAACTCTTTCATTCGAGCTGTTGATGAGACTGGTAGTAGAGTAGGTTTGGTTATAAACAGAGAGAAAACTAAAGTGATGAAAATTGGTCAGGCAGGCTGTGATTCAGTCAATCTGAATGGTTGCAGTCTTGAGCAGGTGTCACAGTTTAATTATCTTGGGAGCTATGTAACAGATAATGGTGATGTGCGGCATGAGATTAACAGACGAATAGGGATTGCTGCCGGGACTTTTAAGAATCTATGGAGAGTGTGGAGAAATAGGCGTATACACCTAAAGACTAAAATTAGATTGTATAATAGTTTGGTTCTTTCTAGGGTTAGTTATGGTAGTGAAACGTGGACACTTTGTAAACAAGATAACAGGAAACTAGAAGCTTTTGATTCCAGATGCTTATGCAGTATCTTGGATATTAGGTGGTTTAACTTTGTAACTAATGATGAGGTTAGGCAAAGGAGTCTGCAACCTCCTTTAAGCAGCATATTGTGCAGAGAGAGACTCCGTTGGTTTGGCCATGTTGCCCGTATGAATAATTATAGATTGGCGAATAGGGTTATGAACAGTGTGCCTAAAGGCCTCAGAAAGAAGGGGAGACCTAGGATGCGGTGGGCGGACAATGTCAAACAGGACCTTGTTAGAATTGGTGTGCAGTGGCCTGATGCAGCAGATGTCGCTCAGGATAGACTTGCTTGGAGTCTTGCACGGTCTGGTTGGACCTCCGTAGCGAATGGCTGTTTGATGATGATGATGATGATGATGATGATGATGATGATGATGATGATGATGATGATGATGATGATGATGATGATGATGATGATGATGATGATGATGATGATGATGATGAGTGTATTTGTTGAAACTAATGTCCCCTACTCCATTAACATTCGTTCATGTTGTAACTAAAGTTTTTTACGCCATTGGAAACCTATGATTTCTACTTTTACCATGGCTTACTTTCTATACCATTCGGCCGCGGTTCTTTACAGAATTTACCCTATGAAAGACAGCTGACCTTGTAAAGGAAACAAGCATGTACTAATGTCGCAACACGAAATAAAATTTCATCAGCGTGATAAGGCATACGTTCGTGCGTAAATGGTAGAAGAGACGTTTTTTAAAAACTGTTTACTTCCAAAGTTGATTTTTCTTTGGAGGAAGAAATTGTTATCGATTGTTACTGAGTTACTTCCTAGAAACGCGTAATATTTTACATCATGTACTGAGGATACAGCGGTAATAAGTATTAGGAATAAAAAGTTTTAAACCATGTCGTGTAATGGATATACTTACGGAGAGTAATGAATTGAAATAAACGTAAAACCACGTTATTGTTCCAAGACAAGTTCTGACGTGGAAAGTGCAGAAACACAGATATCTGATGGCTACTTCCTTCAACCCGATCCGCAAAATTCCCCGCCCTGCCCACGGTCAGTAGGGGACACCGATGGGCTTGGAAAGGTCGCCGTCCGTTGGATGGGATGTTAAGCCATGGCCCTGTGTGCGGGAGAGCCATACCCTGTGCACGTTAAAGAACACACTGGATGGCCTTGACGGAAGACTACCATCTGTCTCCCAACAGCTGTTCCAGTGGGTCCCCTCTCCCAACCTTCTCTGAGCCTTCGGGGTCCATGTGACCTGGCCATTTAGCCCATGGTCTGCAAAAAAGTGCCACTCAGAGGTAAAACAACCCAAATCCTTCAACCCGATGGAGACTAATTTTAGTAAGAAAAGCTTAACTCTTAGAGGTTTAGGGGCAAGTAATTTCAAAATGGCTTGTCTTCTTCTGACGGGGTACAATAAAATGCTGTCCTATCATATAGGGTAGAATTGGGAGTGACAATGCGGTTTAGTCAGAACCGTCTCTGGACTTGGAAAAATTTCGAGTCCCAAAACTACAATAAAGAGTGCCAGTGGGTTTTCATGTTGTAGGACATCGCACCTGATACAAAAGCAGTGGGGTGACGTGATCCAAGATTCATCTGTCAATAGAACGTGGTCCGGGGTGCAGTACTGAATGCTTGTTGCGTGTTCTAAAGCGGGTCTTTTATGTCACCCATACAGGTCCCCAGACGATATTACCCTCAATATTTTACATAATTACGAATAATTTCTTTTTAAATTAGATTTTTTCTCAGTTTTCCTTTCATTAATTTTTTATCCAATGGCATATTTTCATTTTCTGCTGGACAGTCTTTTAAAACAGTTACTGCAGGATAGTCCTTTTTCTAGTGAAGGTCGAATTCTCGAAATATGGGACCTTGTAATTATTTTTGAGGATTGCATCAGCCATTCTGAACGTTGCCACCGAAAGTTTAGCGGGACTTGGGAAATTTCTGATGAGAGTAGAAACCAAGGGATG
The DNA here is from genome assembly GCA_038380435.1 of Ryuthela nishihirai. Classification (NCBI taxonomy): domain Eukaryota; kingdom Metazoa; phylum Arthropoda; class Arachnida; order Araneae; family Heptathelidae; genus Ryuthela; species Ryuthela nishihirai. The sequence goes on from JAWZYU010000001.1 coordinate 113,274,441, forward strand.
GTAGTATGTGATCAGTGAAGGGAAGTTTAATATAGGGGGGTGGGATTTTTGATAAAGGTGAGTCAAATATTGGGAATGATTTCGGTTAAAATCTTGCTAAAGTATACACTAGATTGCACTGCCAAAATTCTTTTCCAGGTGTTAGGAAATTCAGGGGGGATTAAAAAAAACAGGTGAGTCAACCAGGGGGTCTTTAAAGAGGGGGCTTAAAATACCTTTGGGTCAACCAGGCGGGTCTTTAGAGAGAGGGCTTAAAGTACAGATGGGTCAACCTAGGGGGCAGTTTTGATAAGGGTTTTTTAATGAGGGGGGAGTCAAAAATTGGAAAATTACGACTGAAATTGAGGGTTTTTCTAGATATAGTACTCATCATATACACTAGATGGCGCCAGGGGTTTTTAATAAAGGGGGACAGAATTTTGATAAGGGCTTTTTTAATGAAGGGGATTAATTACGACTGAAATTGAGGGTTTTTCTAAAAATAATACTCATCATATACACTAGAGGGCGACACGGGTTTTTAATAAAGGGGTGGATTTTTGAAAAGGGGGTTTTTAATGATAGGGAGTCAAAAAATGGAAAATTTACGACTAAAATTGAGAGTTTTTCTAAATATAGTACTCATCATATACACTAGATGGCGCCACGGGCTTTTTAATAAAGAGGAAGGAATTTTTAATAAGTGTTTTTTAATAATGGGTTTTTTTCAATAAAGGGGATTAATTAACTTTTAATTAATCATTAATTATGAATTATTAATTATGGATATTAATAAAGGGGCATGGTCGGTGACGTAATAGTGGGAAACACAGTGCATGGAAGGACTACGGTGCGACCAAACTATTGACATGCTACCAACTGAGATAACCACTAAGAGCTACAGACGTGCGTTTTCGAGCTACCGACTTTACCTCAGAGTACTTGTTTCGCTGACTCTTTGGTTCAGTATCTTTCAGCATAGTATGTAGCAATCTTTAGTCGACTCACTACTTTCTTTGCTGATTCTCTGCTTGAGTGTTCACCTGTCTATTGCTGCTTCCTGTTGCTGTCCAAGGGTTTATCCAGCTGCCTTTGGTAAGTGATTTTTCTATTCTTCTGTAGTTTTTCAATTTTTTTTCATGCTCTTGCTTAGACTCTGGGTATGATTCATACACCCCCAGGATATAAGCCTAAAAAAGAGGGTCTGTCAGCTCGCCTGATTCTGTGCCCTCAGACCCTCCTGCTAAGCGTACTGTCCCTAGAGTGTCATGGTCCACTGTGGCAAAGACTTCCTGTGCTTTGCCTCAGAGGACCCTGCAGACTTACTCCAGGGAGAGGAGAAACTCTGTCGGTTCTCCTGACAAGGTGTCTTGCCCCTCGCGCTCTCTCTCAGTGCTCAGGGGTAAGACTCTCTTGCAGTCTCCCTGTGCTCCTGCTGCTGGCCCCTCAGGCATTTCTTCTGAAGGGCTGGGCCTCTCCACTTCTTCTTCTGTCAGTGGAGAGACCTATTCCTCCTCCAGCCCTTCCCTGGCTACTTCTTCTCCCATCTATATGGTGTCCACAGCCACAATTTTGTCTCATGGGGCCCCCGCGGTTGGTGCTGTTATTGCACCGTCAACTGACAATGACAGTGTTATAGCTGTCCCTCCCTCGGCCTGCCCTCCTTCAGGCCCCTCAAGTGTTTCTTCTGAAAGGCTGGGCCTCTCCTCTACTGTGAGTGGAGAAACCTCTTCCACCAGTGGCTGTGCCCCAGCTACCTCTTCTTCCATCACCTCGGCTTCCAAGACCTCGATTTTGTCTGTTGGGACCCCTGTGGCTGGTGCTGCTATTGCACTATCAAGTGTAAATGACAGTGTTTTTGCAGTCCCTTCCTCTGACAGCCCTCCCCCTGCAGATACTCCTGAGGTTGAACAGCCACTCATCGACATTTCCAATTTGATGGATGTCGATCAGAAGCTGCCTGCGAACTCTGATGATGGCTTTGTCGTGGTCAACCATAAGAGGAAGAGCACCAAGCCTATTCCTCTTATTGTGATCTCGGCCTCCTCTCGTCTCATGAGCTCCTACAACACGAACCACATCTCCACAGAGATTGTGAGGATCCTCGGGGCACCGATTGTGGACCCTTTTTACTTGGAGACGGGACGCCTTCTCGTCAAGGTCAGCTCTCCTGACCTTGCCGAGAAGCTTCTGCACACCACCTCCATTCTGGGTATCTCTGCAACTGTGGATTACCCAGTCTCTTACTGACTGCCAAAGGGCCTCATAGAAGGTATTGACACCTCCCTTACTGATGAGGCGATACTTGATGCCCACTCGGATTAGAGAGTGACAGTGGTCCATCGTATGTACCGCTGTCTTCCCTCGGATTCTGGGGTCAACAAAATTTCCCTTAGGAAGGTAGTCCTTACCTTCAATGAATTCCCCTTACCTGGGAACATTGTCCTGAGCTTCCACCGGATCCCGGTGTAGCCTCGCACCAAGGCCCCACCTCTGTGTCTGAAGTGCCAACGCTTCAGGCACATTGCAAAGAATTGCAGAGGTACAGTGCGGTGTAAGCGCTGCAGTGGGCCTCACTCCCACAAGCAATGCAAGCACACTGGGCCCCCTATCTGTGCTAACTATGGTGGACCACATGCTGCCACCTTCTCTGGGTGCTGCACCAGGAAGCTTGAATGTGAGATGATGAGGGAAGCCCTTGGTCCTGTGCACTCTTTGCACAGACCCAAGGTCGGAATGGTCCCTCTTTCAAGCTCCGTGGTGACACTCCCGTCTCCCCAACCACCTAAGAAGTGCGCATGCAGCAGGTGTCTCTTTGACCCCTCTGTGAGCTTTGCCGCTGCCATGAGGGGTGGCTGCCACTTGAAGCACAGGCATCTTCTGCTCCTGCTGCTCCCCTGGCCCCTGTCGTTACCCTTCCTGTGGTGATGCCCCCTGTCCCTGAGGCCCTTTGTGCTGCAGGTACCTCTATATTCAGGCTTGGCCTGAATGGGACAGGAGTCCACTGCAACTTCAGCAGTGGACTCCTGTCCCATTCAGGCCAAGCAGTTGGCCAAGCAGGTAAAGTGGACTAGGAAGAAGAGGGCTGCTCATCGGCCTGATCTGAAGAAGCCTTCCACTTCCATGATGCATCAGGATTTCAGGAAGGATCACAGTGACACGGTTCTTCTGCCCACCATTCTCTCTCTGCTTGTGGATATCATCAAGGTCGTAACTTCCGCACTACCTGAGGAGTCTCTACCTCGAACTTTGACGATCCTCAATCAGTTGGCCTCCCTCATTTCACACTTTGTGGACTGCTAGACACACTGTGCTGACTAGATTTTTTGTCCGAGGTTCGTTGTTACCACCCGACAATGGGCACGGCCAACGGAGGGATTAACATCTCTTCCATTCTTCAGTGGAACTTCAGAGGTTTCAGGAGCAAGGCTGCTGACGTCTGGAACTACATCAACATCATGCCAGTTCCCATCCTTGCTCTCTGTGAGGCCAACCTCCCTGATCATTTTGTCTTCAATCCCTATATTGTGCACACCAGCAAGAGTCATCCGTTTTCCCGCAATGCGGCGATTCTTGTGCACAAGAACGTCACACATCATGCTATTGATCTCACTTTCAGTGATGTGAACAGTGATTTCATATCATGCCGCTTCCAGCTGAACAGGCATATCACCCTGATATCCGGTTACATCCGGCCTTGCACTGCCTTTCCTGTATCCACCTTACAGGATATTCTTTCGCAGTGCCCTCAGCTCTGGATTCTCTGTGGGGACCTTAATGCCCACAGCCCTTCCTGGGGTGGAGACAACAGTGATCAGTGTGGGGTGGATATCGAGAATGTCATCTTGCAGCACAATCTCTTTATCACCAAGGATGGCTCGCCCACGTTCTACAGACCTCCGTGTACCTACAGCTCCACTGATCTGACCCTCTGTTCTTCCAGCATTCATCAAAGCCTCAGCTGGTCAGTTGACCCTGTCACCTGGGGCAGTGACCACTTCCTGCTGCACATCTCCTTGCTTCCCAAGGGAAGTGCAGCCCTGAGAAAAACGTCGAAGCTTACTGACTTGCAGCTCTTTCAGCAGATCTCATCTGAAGGACTCGCTGCCATCGAAGCTACAGATCTCAGTGCAGTGTCAGAGGCCCTCACTGCTGCCTCTGAAGCCTGCATTGTTTCGAACTCGATGCCCGGGCATCTTCCCCCTTCTCACCATTCGCCGCCTAACCGAAAGGCACTCCGACAGCCCTGGTAGATTTCCTGGCATTCTTCATGCTCGAAGGCTACATGCTGCGATCAGAAGGTACCTTAACCAGCGTGAAAGGTTCAGGTGAGATCCTTCTGCTCCAGCATTAATGTCTTCACCCCTTCTGGGAAGGTCTGGAAGTCCATCAGGAACCTGACAGGGAAGCCATAGACTCCCTCCCCTTCCATAACCTTGCCCTGGCCGTGGGGAGGACTTAGCAGCCACTGCTAATGCCTTTTTGCAGCACCTCACCTCTTCCCTTCCTGCACCACCAGTGAATATTCAGGATACAGCTCAGCAGCCCTGCTCTGGTTCTGAACCTTGCTATAATGATCCTTTCATCTTGCAGGAACTCACCTCTGCTATTGCGGCTTCGAAGCGCTCTCAGCCCCAGGCCCTGACAGTGTCAGCTATACTCAGTTAGCTAACCTGTCACCTGAGCTTGTGCTTCTCAAAGCCTTCAATCACTCCAGGACCACCTGTACAGCACCCGAATCATTGAAGGCAACACACATCGTGCCTATATTGTAAACCCACCACGGAGCTGTCCTCTTACAGGCCCATTTCTCTATCATCTTGCCTCTGGAAGATCCTAGAGAGATTGGTCCTTGGACGTCTTGGATTTGGCCTTGGCACCTAGAGTCTAATGGCCTCCTCCCTGACAACCTTGGGTTTCCACAAAGGGAGATGCACGTCAGACAATCTCATCGACTTCATCTCTGCTACTGATCAGGTGCAGTCTGTGGGAGAGACTACTGTTGCTGTCTTCTTCGACATCCAGAAATTCCCTATCCCATTCGGATATTCTCTGCAGGCTCCATGATCTCGGCCTCAGAAACAATATCAACCAGTGGATCGCAGCGTACCTTTCCAACAGGACTGTTCGTGTGAAGCTGGGCAACACTCTCAGCATCTCCCACACCATCAATCATGGAGTACCTCAAGGGGGTGTCCTCAGCCCGATGTTACTGAACATCTTGCTGTCATGCCTACCCTCTCGACTCAAGGAGAGAGTGGGTATTTCCATTTATGCAGACGAGATCTGCATCTGGTTACCTAGCCAGGACCCCTACCATGCACAGCTCATGATGTTGATTGTCCACAGCTCATGATGAAACGAGCTGTGGACACGGTCGTCAAGTTCTTCAATAACCTAAGCCCCATGTGCGGGACTTTGGTTATTGAAGAGAAACCATGGCCGGTCTTTCCACTGATAAGACTGGCCATGGTTTTCTCTAGGAGACGCCTCCCACCCACCTTCCCTGACCTCTTGCTTGGGCCATATCACATCAAGGTCGTCCTTCAGCATAAGTTCCTTGGTGTGGTCCTGGACAACAGGCTGAGCTGGGGCCTCACATCCAGCATCTTAAGACAGCTGCTGCTGCACAGAGAAATATACTGTCTTTTCTTGCTGATACCCACTGGGTAAGTTCCTGCAAGACCTTCCTGATCTTGTACCAGCACTTGATCCTCTCCTGCATCAACTACAGTGGTCACCTTCTGTGCAATGCATCTGATACACTGCTCAGCAAGTTGGCAACTGTCCACACTACAGGGTGATTCAAAACTTATCGTTCAAATTTCGTGGGGAGGTAGGAAATACATCAGGAAACCGATTTCACATAGGAAAGTATGTCCGCAAACGTCATCTACATGAACAAAATGGACAAGTAAAGTGAACACAAGGAAACAGTACAGTTAAGTGGTAACGAATGTGACTTTTATTCCAACAAGGTAAAGTACAGGTTCACAGTAGGTGCTCAAAATTGCGACCATTTACACGGACACAGGATTCCAGTGCTGTTGCATTGACCGCCGAGCATTTTCAAAAACGTCTGGCATATCACGGACAATGCCTGCGGCGGCCACTATTGTGCAACCAGGTCCATTTCACTGTCGACGGGGGTCTCGTACACATGGTATTTCATGGCCCCCCACAAAAAGATATCCATGGGCGATAAATCAGGTGACCAGGGTGGCCAAGCGATCGGTCCACCTCTACCGATCCATCGAGCTCCGAATGTTCGGTTCAGGTAATCACGCGCAACAATTGTGCTATGGGCTGGAGCCCCGTCATGTTGATACCACATATCTCGGCGGATATGCGCAGGAATAGCGCCCAGAAAAGTCGGTAACACTGTCTCGAGAAATATTAGGTATTTCTGGCCGTCCAATCGGGGCGGTAGCAAGTAAGGTCCCAACAAACAGTCACCAATGATTCCAGCCCACACATTTACAGCAAAACGATGTTGCGCAGCGTGACTTCTCGTACCATGCTGGTTGTCGTAAGCCCACACATGTGAATTGTGTGTATTGAACACACCTTCTCGAGTGAATGAAGCTTCATCTGTAAAAAGGACAGAAGCTGGAAAACTGGGGTCCACGGCACCTTTCTGCATGAACCATTGTGCAAATTCCACACGCTTCGGATAATCGTCAGGATGCAGTAACTGCACCCTTTGCAGATGGTTAGGATGAACACGTTCCTCGTGCAGTATCCGCCACACTGCTGACTGAGAGACCCCAAGCTGCTGAGCAATAGCTCGAGTGCTGGTATTCGGATTATCTTCGATGGACTATAGGACTTGTTCTGCGACGTTGACAGTCCGCGTCAGTCGTCTTCTCCCGTATCCTGCATGTTGCTGCACAGTGAACCACGTTCACGCAGATTGTGATGCACACGTGCAAACATTTGATGCTGCGGTATTCTTCTGTTGGGGTATCAGTCTTCGTAAACTTGCCTAGCTCGGCGGCCACTTTCGCCAGCTGCCCCATATTTGAGATGCATATCCACTAGCTCTTGATGCGTAAAACGATTCATCTTATCACTAGTAAGTCAGCTCGTACACTGATGACAGCGGGAGTGGTCGGGTGAGCTGTACACTGGTTGAGTACACACAGCGCCCTCTACATACCCATGCGTACATTTGCGGACATACTTTCCTATGTGAAATCGGTTTCCTGACGTATTCCCTACCTCCCCACTAAGTTTGAACGATAAGTTTTGAATCACCCTGTATATCTCTGCGCCTCTGCCTCGGACTCTGCCCTAACACACCTAATGTGTCTGTCATTGCTGAGGCTGATGACATGCCTTTCCACCTGCACTGGAAGAGAGATATACTGTGTCATCTCTCGAGGCTCCATTCCCTGCACACTAACCATAAGCTTCTCAGGAAGTTGTATGACAGGCCTCACTCTGCCATCGCCCTGCCCGCCAAGGACTTCTACGACTGAGTCCTTCCTGCCAGCTCCAGGTGCACGAACTGGCAGGGACAGATGCTGGGTGCTGGCAATACTCTCTTCCCCGACCTTTCACCCTGGAGTGATCTAATGATCAATGTCACTATCCCTTCGGTTGGTCGGAAGCCCCCCCCAATAGGGGACCACCTTGTCGTGGGGGGGGCCTAGGGCCCAGCAACCCGGCTGAAGGCTGTGCTGACCGGGTTGGGCGCCGGTTGGACATGGCCAAGGCCAACCGAGGTTGAAGACGCTGCTGGCCGGCTTGATTGCCGGTCGGGTGGTGACGGCGTCGGAGACCTCACCTTTCAGGGACCTTGGGTGGTCAGTTCGACGGCTCTGCTGAAAGGCTTCCCTTGGCCTAGTAGGCACGAGCTGTCCAAAAAGTCTGGGTCTTACTAAGAGTCTCCACCCCGGGTGCCGATCGAGCTTGGATCTTTATATCCTTGCACATTTGCAAACCATTTGCATTTTAACCAAAGATTAAAGTTAGGTTTCTTCCGGTGGTCAGCTTTCCTTCTATAGGACTGCTGCCATGTGAGGCCGGGGTTGAGGTGCGCCTATAGGGCGTATTCCTTGCCCCCGGCTCTAGATAGTCATGGCTTTTCTTAAACCAGGTAGTGCTGTCAGGCGGAACCGGGAATTGCCGTGGTTGCACAAGATCGCAACATAGAGATCAATTTGTTGGTCGGAAGAGCGACTCTGATCCATTGGCCATCAGACTTCTCTCCACCTCCTATGTCACTGCATGATATGAGAGATGTACTGAGGTCTACACTGATGGATCTGTAGACCAGGGGAGGCAACGTGCTGCCTCTGCCATTGTCATCCCTTATACTGGCATTGCCAGAGGTTTCCGTCTCCTGCATCTAAAATCCTCCACCTGTGCAGAGCTTCATGCTATTCTGGAGGCTGTACTTTTTATCCTCAGCCTCGAGAGTGGTAACTTTGTCATCCTCTGTAACAGCAAGTCAGCCTTGGAAGCTCTCCAGAAGCGAGACAGCAAGAGCTGCAACCCCTTCCTCATCCAGAAAATCACGGAGACTTGCTCGAAGGTCACTTCTCATGGAATCACGGTCCATTTCCAGTGATCCCTTCCCACATAGCGATACCTGGAAATGAGCTTGCTGATCACACCATAAAGGAGGCACTGGAGAGTCAGAGGTGTGTAACTAATCACCCTCTCTCTCTCAGCGACTGCAAGAGTTCTGTCTCACAACTGGTGATCCAGTTTCGTCTTGCTCAGTGGCAGAAGGACAGCAGATGTTCCTCATTCAGGTACCTGGTTGAACCTTGTCTCACTGATCCTAACCTAGGTAATCTCCTCAGATCTGAGGAGACCCTCCTTCATCGTCTCCCAGTTGGTGTCATCTGCATGAACTCTAGTATTATGGTTACACTTTAACACCATAAATGTTACACTTTAACACTTGCACACTCTGCCACTTGCGGCACACCTGAGACTGTATCCCACGTTCTGCTCAACTGCTCCTGCTATAACGCCGAAAGAGATGTTTGTTCCGGGAGCTTAATGCTATAGGAACCACTGACTGCTCCATCACCTCCCTTCTCGGCAACAATCATAGTGCGAAGCTGCAACGTGCATGCTTCCGTATTGTCACTGACTTCTTTCAGAACATTGGCCTCCTCTGCAAGGTGTAATGTTCAGTACTTTTACAATGTCCTAAAGAGGGCCTTTTTTTTATTTGAGAGATTGCTGAGAGGCAGATTCTTCTGCATCCGCTATCTCACTATTCCGTTGTGACTGGTGTAGGGAGTCCCTTCTCTGGAGGCTAATTTCACCATATTTACAACACCTTAAACCTTAAACCTTGGGAAGGAATTTTTAATAAAGGGGATAAAACGTTTGATAAGAGGGGTTTTTAAGGAGGTGGGAATCAAAGTTTGAAAACTATAGTTAAATAGTACTCATGATATACGCTAGATGGCGCCAGGGGTTTTTAATAAATGGGGAGGAATTTTTAATAAAAGGGGATGAAATTTTGATAAGGGTTTTTTTTAATAAAGGGTGAGTCAAAAATTGGAAAAATTACGACTAAAATTGAGGGTTTTTCTAAAAATAGTACTCATCATATACACTAGCGGCGCCACGGGTTTTTAATAAAGGGGAGGAATTTTGATAAGGGGTTTTTTAATAAGGGGAAGTCAAAAATTGGAAAAATTACGAATAAAATTGAGGGTTTTTCTAAATATAGTACTGATCATATACAGTAGATGGCGCCACGGGTTTTTAATAAAGGGGGATAGAATTTTTAATAAGAGGTTTTTAATAAAGGGGATTAACTAATTTTAATTAATTTTTAATTAATTTTTAATTATGAATATTAATAAGTGTGCATGGCCAGAAGGGGCGTGGCTGGTGACGTCATAGAGGGAGAAGCACAGTGCGTGGGGGGACTACGGTGCGATTAAACTACTGACATGCTACCAAATGAGATAACCCCCCACCCTTAGTAGTTACACTTTAACACTTTGCAAGCAGATAAATATAACCCCCCACCTTTAGTAGTTACACTTTAACACTTTGCAAGCAGATAAATATGAAGCAGATAAGCAGATATAATGAGATAACCCCCCACCCTTAGTAGTTACACTTTAACACTTTGCAAGCAGATAAATATGAAAGTTGATGCTTTTGTTTCTAAATTCTGACATAATATCTTGGGCATAAAAAGGTTTGGCTACTGAGTGTAGCTCTTTATGGTATCCAAGTGATTAGCTACTGATCAAAGAGGCAGGATTCGAGCCCTAGAAAGGCTGTCATGTTCCTTTCCTATGTTGTCTTTCTGCTGGTTTCTGTCTTTTTCTCACAGATCTTCTCTGTGGTCTGTGGAGCTCACGCTAGACTTGCACATAGAAGTGTCATTGAATTAGGAATAGCAACCTAGTAATGTGTTGGACCCACTCTGGCCTTGATAACGGCCACCACATGACGAGGAAAGAACTCCACAAATTTGCGTAAATGTCCCACAAGTATGGCGACCCCTGCATCCTTCAGAACTGTCCACAATTCTCACAAGGTCATCGCTGATGGGACACAGGCCCGAATACTCTGCTCGACGGTATCCCAAAGATTTTCGATGGGATTTAAATCTGGGTTTCTAGGTGGCCAAAACAACAGTTGTCTTCCTGGTAAACGTCATCTCCATTAGGATGCGTGATAGCCATAAATGAGTGTAAATGGGCAGCCATGAATTCTACGTAACGGAATGCAATTAGGGGTCGTAAGTACACGTTCCAAAAGTCCCACAGACGTCCAACTGAAGGCACCCCAGGCCATCACTGAGCCACCATCAGCTTGTACTGTTCCGACCTGACATGCAGGATCTATGGCTTCATGGGGTTGGCGCCATTCCCTCAGTCTCCCATCGGCGTGATGAAGTTTAAATTGGGATTCATCACTCCAGGCTATCCTTTGCCAATTTTTGATGGTCTAGTTTTGATGCTCTTTACCCCAGGCAAGGTGTTGAGCCTGGTGTCCTACCATTAGAAGTGGGACTCTTGTAGGTCAGCGGCTCCCGAAGCTGAGAAGATGAAATGAGCATTGCACGATCCATACACCGACTTCCTGGCTGGAACCCACATTCAGATGGGAGGTGATTTCAGATAATATCTGGCCCCTATTGGTCCGTACAATGCGCATCAGACGGCGAAGCCCACGATCATTCAAGGCTAGGTTGTCCTTTGCAGTTTGTCCAGGTGTTTGTCTTTTAGCCGGAATTTTCATTTTCCCGGAACACTGTTGAAACTGTCGTACGAGAAAATCCAAGTTCGTTGACAATTTCGGAGATGGAGTGTCCCATCCATCGGGCACTTACGATCTGCCCTCTGTCAAATGCATCTAAATCCCGTGCCTTTCGGGGTGGGGATGGCTCAGTCGGTAGCGTGCCAGGCTCGTAATCTGTTGTTCCCAGGTTCGAGTCCCAGCTGGGTCAGCGTTGAGATTTATCTCCGCAAAATTCCCCGCCCTGCCCACGGTCAGTAGGGGACACCGATGGGCTTGGAAAGGCCGCCGTCCGTCGGATGGGACGTTAAGCCGTGGCCCCGTGTGCGGGAGAGCCATACCCTGTGCACGTTAAAGAACACGCTGGATGGCCTTGACGGAGGTTACCATCTGTCTCCCAACAGCTGTTCCAGTGGGTCCCCTCCCCCAACCTTCTCTGAGCCTTCGGGGTCCATGTAACCTGGCCATTTAGCCCATGGTGTGCAAAAAAGTGCCGCTCAGAGGTAAAACAACCCAAACAACCCAACCCGTGCCTTTCCCATTACGCTTCTCAAAAAGAATGGTGGAATGAGGAAGCCAAAGCTGACAACTATATATGACCAGAATTTCAGTAGCACGCATGCGCGCAAATGCTGGACTTGCGGGACTGAATTTGGATAACATCTCTTATCCCTAATTCAATGGCACTTCAGTGTATGGCAAACAGCTACTTGAGGACTAACTTTTTTCCATTGAGAATCCATTTCTTCAAATGCGTATTTCAGAGCTCAGAGAAAGGGTACTTTCCCCAATTCTATGTTAAACGTTCGATGTTAAGCATTCGGTGTTATTCGGTGTTAAACATTTGAAATGGAAGGAGCAAATAAGTAACGGAGTTTCAAAAATTAAACAGGTTGTTCCGCAATTTTACACTTTAAGACATATATACATATATATATAATCCTCATGAAGCCATGGGCTACGGACGAGTATGTAATTACACAGTCTGGATGGAGGTCCAACCAGACTGTGTAATTTTCCTCTCCATACGTGTCTGTTGTGAGCTACAACTGCTGCATTTGGCCACTCCAGGCCAATTCTAGCCTGGTCCTGTTTGACATTGTCTACCCATCGCATCCTAGGTCACACCCTTTTTCTTGAAACCCTTAGGAACACTGTTCATAATCCTGTTTGCCAAATCTGCATCTATATGCACACATGGCCAAAGCAATGCAGTCTCTCTCTGTACAATATGCTGCTCAAAGGAGGTTGACGACTCCTTCTTCTACCCTCATCATTACTTACAAAGTCGAACCACCTAATGCCCAAGATGCTGCGTAATCATCTAGAATCAAAGGCATCAAGTTTCTTGTTATTCTGCTTACAAAGGGTACAAGTTTCGCTACCATAACTAATCTTAGAAAGAACCAAACTATTATACAGCCTAACTTTAGTCTTTAGGTGTACACTCTTATTTTTCCGCACCCTGCAAAGATTATTAAAAGTCCCAACGGCAATTCCTAATTTTCTATTATTATCACCAGTAACCGTTACATATCTCCCAAGATAATTAAACTGGGATACTTGCTCAAGAGTGCAGTCATTTAAAGCAACTAAAGCCCTATCTACCTGACCAATTTTCATTACGTTAGTTTTTTCTCCAGTTATCACCAAACCTACTCTATTACCATTCTCATGAACAGCCAACCAATGAAAGAATTCATCTCATTAACATCACTAGCCAACAAGACCAAATCACCTGCATAATCTAAATCAGAAATTTTGAAATCTCCACACCATTAAAGACCAAAATCTTACCCTTGCAAAGAATGTCGCATAACTTAATCAATAACCAAGTAAAGAGAAAAGGAGACAAAATGCAGCCTTGTCTAACTCCACTAGCAAAGTTAAACCAATCGCTGCAAGCCGTACTTTCACATACAACTCCATGCTATTATAGAGAGCTTTCATTACACTAACTTATCAGGTATTTCATACGATCTAAGAATCAACACAAATTATGTCGAACGTTATAATCAACAGAGTTAAAAGCTTTTTGAAATCTATAAAGTAACAACCACACGTTTCTGAAACTAAACATTTCTCAAGAATCTGCCTAAGTGAAAATATTTGATCAATGCATCACCTACCACTTCTGAATACACACTGTTCATCACGCAAGTTGTCCATCAACCAAATTCTTAATTATGTTAAGTAAATCATGCAAAGAACTTTACCTAAAACACAAAACAAACTAATTCCCTTATAATTATCACAAGAACTGCGATCACCTTTTTTAAAAATTGGGACAATAATAGCTCTAATAAAATCCATAGAAACAACATCTTTATTATAAAAAATATTCAAAATTTCAGTCAGCCATGTGACAACACAAATATTCTTAGTTCTAAGCATTTCAGTGGTGATTTGATTCATCCCTGGGGATTTTTGCAGTCTTAATTTAGAGATACCACAAACCGACTTCGGAATGTGATATCATCATCATCATCCTCAAGCAGCCATGAGCTACGGAGGTCCAACCAGATCGTGCAATTTAGTTCTCCAAGCATATCTGTCCTGAGCCACATCAATTGCATCTGGCCACCGCACACTAATTCTAACAAGGTCCTGTTTTACATTGTCTGCCCACTGCATCCTAGATCTTCCCCCTCTTTCTGAGGCCTACAGGCACATTGTTCCTATAACCCTAATCGTTAATCTATAATTATCTATACGGGCAACATGGCCAAACCAACGGAGTCTTTCACTGCACAATATACTGCTCAAAGGAAGTTGCATACTCCTTTGCCTAACTCATCATTACTTACAAAGTTGAACTACCTAGTGTCCAAGGTACTACGCAAGCATCTAGAATCAAAAGCATCAAGTTTCCTGTTATCTTGTTTACAAAGCGTCAACTTTCACTACCATAATTAACCCTAGAAAGTATCGTTGTGCTAAGATTAAGAAAATTACATTCAACATTGAAGGTCCGAAAAAATCCCTGCTAATGTTCGGTCTAACTGCCTCTTCTGTTTTTTCAGCCAAGCTATCAAGCCAAAGATTCTTATCTCTCTATTAACTGATCCTTTACATGTTTATTAAGCTTGTTGTAATGCCTTCTGTTAAGACTATAGGGTGTTGATTCATAGTAATCCTGCACTTCCTTCTTTCAGAAATGAGTTCCATAGCCATATCACTCAAATCATTTTGTTTCCTTTGTTCCCTTTTACCCAAAAGAGTACTGTTGGTTTCAAGAAAAGCCTATTTAAACAGATCCCATTCTTTCTCAACTTCAGCAGTAAGCAAACCACGATTGTCATAATGACTAAGTAGCCTATCATGGTATGCTTTGGCTATATCTGGATTTTTCGGACCTTCAATGTTGAATGTAATTTTCTTAATCTTAGCACAACATTTCTTAAGCTTCAGCTGCAAGACACTTTTCAGCAGGTAATGGTCAGACCCAATTTCACCTCCCCTGTATGATCTGGTATTCCTAACTGAACTAGTCCATCTGCTGTTAATTAAAATATAATCTATCACATTCCTGTGCAACCCATCAGGTGAAACCCATGTATATTTATAAATGTCCCGATGTTTCTAGTATGTGTTAGTTATTCGTAAACCATTCAGTTTACTTACCTGTAGGAGACGTTCCCCATTGCCATTGGAACTAGCAATGCCAAAGGGACCTAAATCTCCTGCCCAATGGTCATAGTCAGTACCAATTTTAGCACTGAAGTCACCTAGAACAAAAGAAATATCTCCTTTCTTCACAGAATTCAAAATATTCTGAAGCTGGCTGTAAAACGTATCCTTCTCGTTCTCATCAGAGTCCTCTGTGGGGGCATAACATCAAATGAATTCAAGTCTTTAATTTTTGTTTTAAATTTTACCATAAGAAATCTTTCATTAATGCAGTCATATTCTGGTGTGTCTGCTGAGAAGCAAACCTACACTTTGGAGATGCTTTCCATCCTCCCTGCCTGAAAAGAGAAATTTAAAGTTATTTTTAAGTATCTCACATTTAGCTGTCCATCTGGTCTTTTGTAAGCCTAAACTATCTACGTTATAACCCTGGAATTCCTAAGTGAGGACATCAAGATAATAATCTCTATGTAA
This sequence comes from Ryuthela nishihirai, assembly GCA_038380435.1. Lineage (NCBI taxonomy): Eukaryota > Metazoa > Arthropoda > Arachnida > Araneae > Heptathelidae > Ryuthela > Ryuthela nishihirai. Next base: position 113,289,753 of record JAWZYU010000001.1, read on the forward strand.
GATATGTAAGAAGTAAGAACATTCCAACGTTCCACGTACTTGCAGAGAGAAAATGATTAGTAGGAATTTTTAAAGAAACTAGAATTATTGAGAGAGGTAGAACGAAAAATATCAAACAGCCTCCTGATCGCAGGCATGGGGCAAAGACCTGTCCCTCCTCCGCTAAAGGCTGAAGTCACCGATGCTGATAGAAACTTCTGTGACAACATTTTCAAGAGCCATATGACCTGCCTGAGACACATTACTCCAGATTGATGATGCTCAGAAGTGAGGTTTCGGATACCTGCGATGGCCTCTGATCAGGATTATCCACCAACTGATATAAGGTATCCTGTGTCTCTATTCACTTAGGGCTGGCAACCCAGAAGCAAACAGAAAACACAGCGGCAGATTCTTCCTCAACAGCGACCCACCAGTGAAGCAAGTCCAGGATCCATAATCAAGCTCAAATCCATAAAGTACTCCAGTCTAGTGGGTATAAATGGTTAGAACCAAGATCCTGTGAAGCTGACCACTCCTCAGCAAGGTTGAAAAAAAGAAAAAAATGGCCATAGATGACCAGATCAGCAGGCTACACTGATCTGGCAGACCTCCTCTTCCGTTCCTTTCCAAAAGAGAATATCTCATTTGAAAGACCATGAGAAGGCAGGATCGTCGGAAGGCATGAGAAGGCGGATGTGCTAGATCTGGCCGGTTCCGTACATCATCACTGGGGATATCTTTTGACATCGAAATTTCAAATTTTTTCCTAAACAGATCGCTTGCAATATTCGTTAAAAACTTCGCTTTTCTGTATTTTGTGACCTCTAACGATTTAAATTCAAATTGCCAAAGAGATTTCAAAAATACCAATAACAATATTTCATTGGTAACAATCCAACTTAAAAAGAATTTTTGTATTTGTCTTAAAACAAAAAATAAGCTGCATTTTCACACCCGCCTTGGTGTACAGCTCAATTCATTGTTGCCAGTGCACACCTCATGATTTTTACATTCCATCATCAAAATTTAAAATTTCTACTAAATGCACCCAATTCTGTTTTTACACGGTAGATAGGTTCCCGAAAAAACCGTGTAAAAAATACAGTGCATATGAATAAATAGAAGATTGGTTCCAGACGTGAAAACCCAGCACAAATAATAAGTTGTTTTCAAACAAATCATATCAAAATATTCAATTAAATCTTTCTTTGATTTTTATTCATAAAGTATTTATTCATAAAATATTAAACACATATTTTATTTTATAAACTTATAAAGATAATTATATGTACACATATAAAGTAAATTATCCTTCATAAAGAAAATAATGTCACTAATTCAAGAATATAAAAGTGCAAAAAAATATGATTTATATATGCTTATTAACTAGATTTTATTCGTTGTCACTTTCTGACAATGGATGCATTCGTTTGCGTAAGACTGGAATTAAATCGCTTTCATCGCTTGAAACATTTTTCGCCGTCGTGTTCATACTCCAATGGTGAAATGCTCTCTGTGGCATGGGGAACCAAATTATCACTTGTTTCCAGTGATTTGAAGTGATTCTGAATTTTGATTAGTTTTTTTCTGATTCTGATTGTGATTCGGATTTTTTTATTTGTTTCCAGTGATTTTCCAGTGATTCCGAAGTTTGATTAGTTTTGACAACTAACTCTGTAATCAATCGTTGAGATCCTGCTTTGACTAGATCTTTTGTATAATTCTTGATAACGCGCCATACATGACTTCAATTCACATTTAAACTGCTCAGCTAGTTCGACAATGGAATCATGTGTAAAAAAATGACTTTCCAATTTACTAGCCGTTTGAAGCCCTTCTTTAACTAAACCTGCAGTGAGTGGAACCTCTTCATCACCATCACTTTTTTCTTTTTCATCAGGAGTCTCAAGGACAACATCCATTATTTCATCTTCGCTAAGAGCTTTATCAGACAGCAATTCATCAATATCTGCAAACGATAAATCATCGAATCCTTCTCCACCAACTGCATATGCTAAATTGATGATATTAGGATATTCAGTCGCATTTGGGGGTACAGGATCTTTGCCTTTTACACATTCTGGCCAAATGGCTTTCCAGCATGCGTTTAAAGTTGATGGTTTTAATTCTGATAACGTCAATCCAGCATGTCTGATACAATCTAAAATAGAAAATTTCTTCTACACATCAATAACTGTTTTATCCTTATCTAGTTTATCCAAAAATGTATTGGAATGTTCGTCTTACATAGTAAGTTTTAAATGTGGCAATTATACCCTGGTCTAGTGTTTGTATTAAGGATGTCGTATTAGGCGGTTGAAAACAAAAATTGCACATTTGGGTGTTCCAAAACAGGATGGCCATTCGAGATTTTTTTTCCTTCAAATAGCGTTTAACTTCTGGAACTAAACATTTATGGAACCATTCATTAAAAATGTCTTTTGCAGTCCAGGCTTTTTTGTTTGCCATCCAATACACTGGCAATTTATTCAAATCTACACCTTTCATTGACCCTGGTCTTCGGGATCGATTGATAAGCAGCGATTTTAACATACGATCTCCTGAAGTGTTGCTGCGAAATAGAAAGGTCACACGATCCTTAGCTGCTTTAAAGCCACCAAGTTTTTTTGTGATTTTGCTACATAGGTTCTACTCGGCATTTTTTTTCCAAAAGAGACCAGTTTCATCTGCATTCCAAACTTGACCAGGAGTGTATCCACCATCAATGATTTCGGCCAATTTTGCACAAAATTCTTTAACTGCTGGCTCATCTGCAGATGTAACTTCACCTTTTATCTTTACATTATGAAACGCGTTGTCTGAAGATATCCTGCAAGCCAACCTGCACTAGCAGGAAATTCATAATTTTGTTTAACTGAGCTGATGTGGTTGGTTACATTTCTTGAATCTACTTACTTATTGGTAATGCCATCTGTTTGATGGTATTTCCGTCTAGAAGTATTGTTATAGACTATATATATATAGTATATAGTTATCTTCTATCCACATTACTAGTGCCTTTTCCATCTTCACTTTTACAATATCTCACGTGTACGATGACGACTTAGCGCTCAGTTTTGTTCCAGAAAGCACATACAGTAATTTCTAATAGCATCTTCATTTTTCTTGATGGTTCTTACGGTAGCTTCGTTCAAACCAAAATATTTACCTATGGATGTTGAACCTTCTCCAATTGCAAGACGACCTAAAATTTGGATCTTAGTATCCAAAGAGATAGCTTTCCTTTTCTGCTTTTGTATAGTTGAATTATGCGACATCGTGGTGAGGCTTACGAAAAACGTTTTAATTGTAGTTAATAAATCAGATGATGAAAAATTGTAAATTACCTATTAGCAAAATTTAATAAATTCGTATTATGCACACAAAACTTCAAAAAACAAAAACATTTTCGATTTCTTCAATTAAACATTTAAACACTTCCAACTTTAAACACGAAATGAGAGACCAAGACGTATGTATTGAAGATAAAAATTGAGGATAATTCCCGGAACTCAATGTTGCCACTTTATTCCGAATGAAGTAGGTTTTGTACAATTTTTCCACAAAATAGAGAATAAAATAGAGAAAACTTGTTGTGAAGTTTTTATCTTGGGGATTTTAGTGCACAAAATATGTATCTATAGTATATTTTCAAAGTTAAAACTACTTAGAAAAATGTGGCCATAAAAGCGGCGTCTTTGTTATAAATGTAAATTCTAGGAATTTTTTCTTGAATAGGAACATTTTTTCAGAATTAAATTCAAATCGGGATTTTTAAAAAGGCGCCGTTTGAACCGTGTTAAATCAAAATAAATCATGTAAAAAGAGAATTGGATTTTTTTTCTAAACCGTGTTAAATCAAAATCGTTTAAAAAAAATCCGTGTAAAAACAGAATTGGGTGTACATCGTTTGCAATATTCAATAGAAATTTTGTAACTTACAAATTTTTCCACCTTTAGATGACGCAATTTAAACTTTTAGGAGATTCGGATGTCCAAATCAAAATATTTCATAATACCCATCCCATCCCAAAAGAATTTTTCATGTCTTAAAATATTTTACTGCATGTACAAAAGAGCGAAAAGGAATAGGCAGATACTCGAAGTAATTTATTGGGCGGCATTTTTGCTCTCGGTGTTATGTACAGGCGGAATTTTTATACAGTCGCTCAAAAAAATATCCGAACACTATGGTTGATTACAGAATTCAGGAAAAATATCTGGCAACGTTTTTTTTTTAGAAATTAGTGATCTAGCAACCTTCGTGTCACGTGACACGTGTTCGGATATATTTTTGAGCGACTGTACACGGCATTTTTATTTACGACGTTTTGTAAAGCGGAGTTTTTATTCACGGTGTTTTACATAGGCGTCATTTTGTTCTACGGCGTTTATGCAATCAGCATTTTTTGTTTGTGTCGTTTTGTATGCGACGGTTTATTGGCAGCGTTATGCAGAGTCGGCGTTTTTATTGACGGCGCAAGGCGGGAGTGGCTCAGTCGGTAGCGCGCCAGGCTCGTAATCTGTACTTCCCAGGTTCGAGTCCCAGCTGTGTCAGCGTTGAGATTTATCTCCGCAAAATTCCCCCGCCCTGCCCACGGTCAGTAGGGGACACCGATGGACTTGGAAAGGCCGCCGTCCGTCGGATGGGACGTTAAGCCGTGGCCCCGTGTGCGGGAGAGCCATACCCTGTGCACGTTAAAGAACACGCTGGATGGCCTTGACGGGAGGCTACCATCTGTCTCCCAACAGCTGTTCCAGTGGGTCCCCTCCCCCAACCTTCTCTGCGCCTTCGGGTTTTCAATACTTTAAGTATTGTTCCATGTGACCTGGCCATTTAGCCCATGGTGTGCAAAAAAGTGCCGCTCAGAGGTAAAACAACCCAACCCATTGACGGCGCATTAGTCATCAGAGTTTTTGCATTCGATGTTTTCTCGTCGGCGTTTGTGTATTTCGACGTTTTCTCGTCGGCGTTCTGTCATGGAACCACTGAGGCAATATCCTTGCATCGAATCCTTGCATCAATTCCACCCCCACCCCACACCCGTCTTTCGAGAAAATACTTCTAGCGTAACAGCTAAAAATTTAGAAATACTTTTTTTTTTACTTAAAATTAAGTTCTAACTATTCCCACATTTAAAATATGAATTGTCAAGAAACGCATTTAAAATTTAGAATAGTAATAATTGTACTTTAAAATACACTGGTTCTCAAAATTAAAGTCTAATGTATAAATTCGCAAATTACTCGAAGTATTTTTAAAGGAATGCAATAAAATTTGATAAAGAGATTTCTTATTACATTGCAAATGTAAATCAAGTAAAAGAAATTCATAATCATATAATGTTTATGCGTTACGATCATTATCATGCAAGTGATTTGAATTGGCAGTCCATGGAACAATACTTAAAGTCTGTTACGTACAACATGCGGTATGTTAACATGGAGTATGATCACCCCTGACAGTCATGTGACTCAAGCAACGACTCTTCATACTGTTTATGAGGTACTGATGAGGTCTTCAGGGATTAATGACCACTCCTCGACAAGTGTTGTTCTGAGTTCGTGGAGTGTTCTGGGAGGGGGCTGGCGAGCTCTAACTTGTCTCCCTAGAGCATCACACGCATGATTAATGCGATTTAGGACTGGGAATCTGGGTAGCCACTCCATTCGGAGAACATCGTTCTTTTCGAGAAAATTGTCGACCACATGAGCTCGATGAGAGCGAGCGTATGTAAGAATAATATGTAGACCGAAGGCAACCAAGAATGAACTAACATACTGGTCCAGTCTCTGTACTGCAGGGCAGTAACAGAGCCACTCAGAAAGATGTGCAGATCTGTACATCCGTTCGTCATGATTCCTGCCCCATTCATCACGCCAAGGCCACCAGAGAAATCCCTTTCTCTGATATTCGAGGGAATGTTGCCGGTCCCTGGTTCTCCCCAGATGCGAATACGTCGCGAATCAAGCTGGATCGCGATTCATTTGTGAACCTAATATGCGCCCACTTGTCTGGACTCCAAGCGTGATGTTGGGACTCCACGTTAAACGAACTCGCCGGGTAGCAGGAATTAGAGCAGTGATTTTCAACCGGTATGCCGTGAGAGGATCTTAGGTGTGCCGCGAAAATTTTTAAAGATCATTAATTAAATTATTTTCGAAAGAAGTCCAAAATCACAATAAGTGTACATATCAAAATTAAAACCTCTTTAAATTGATTATACGAGTATATCATTGTTATAATAAACGTATGCATAACATCGCCGTCCCGTGGCCGAGAGGTTAGCACGCTTGGCTTGTGATCTACGGGACTTACCTGGGTTCGAGCCCCGGGTAAGGCATGGATGTGTGTGTGGTTTTTCTGCTGAGGTCCTGCCATCCTCTCAGACCTTCTACTGTGGCATATAAACTGACAGGCTCCTGTCAGACCTCTGTGGCAAGCAGCTGCTTGAGGGGGTATTTTTTTTTTTATTTATGCATAACATCATCATAATTTAAGTGTGCCGCGAAAGTTTAACTATAGGTTCAAGTGTGCCGTGAGATAAAAAAGGTTGAAAAACACTGAGTTAGACGGACACAAACAACAGGTCTCCTGGATAAAGGCATCGCTCACGGACTCTCCTGTAAACAGTATGCCTTGAAAACCTCGTTCCTGTAGCTGCTGCAAGCTCAAAAGACAGTTGTCTAGCGGTCATCTCTCTGTTCCGTCTGTCAGTAAGACTAATATAGCGATCGTCTTCAGCAGCTGCGGCTCTGGGATGGCCTTGTCCTGGTCGACAGCGAACATCCTCTGTCTGTTTAAACTGTCTCCAGAATCTTGACAGGACATTTTATGGAACATTCAATGCTCTGGAAACTTCCCTCTGGGGCTGACCTGCATCCATCCTTCCAATCTCTCTCCACTGCTGAAAATCATCCATACGATGTCTTTGGGACATAATTAGCTCGATGGGCCACTGAAGTGAAAATAAGAGTCGCCTAGAACAACTACAAGCTGCTAGTAGACGTGCGTCTTTTTAACGCATTCCAAATTTGCATATTCCGGTTTACGTGCGGCAACTATAAATGCGAGATAGTTTTCCACGTAGCGTATTTTCCATGTTCGCTCATTTTCAGTGCATTCTTTTGCATATATTGGCAGCTATATACGTTTTTGTCGATTATCCTTTGATTTTGAGCACCAGTGTTTTTCTATACATAAAAATGCTGGGCCTGTATGGATTGAGAATCATGGGAAGAAACAGAAAAATTTTGATTGAGGTTTTCAATCGACCTTTTTTCAGCTACCAGACTGAAGATGTTCAGAAACAATGAACATAAGGTCTGTTTGCAGATAAACTTCTAATTCGACCTTCAACACCGTAAAAGAATTTAGGGGCGACTTTGGCTGGCTTTTAGTCTCCCTCTGATTCTTTCCTTACTCAACATTTTGTTGAATGTTTCAAAGGAGATATTTCTAGTGGATAATTGTTTGTGTATTCATCACTCCTCCAAGAACGAGGTGTGCTTGAAATAAAACAGAAGTGAAATGGCACTAACATATTAAATTAGTTTACTAAATCAATAATTCCACTTCTAGAATAAGTACGATATTGAAATAAAAAGCAACATAATATTAATATTCAACATAAAAATTCATTTTTTTTCTCGAAAATCTAAAAGAATAGAAAATATTTTTTCATGCTTTAAACGATACATATAGATTACTTTCAGCTCCACTCAAAAGTCCCTTAGATGCTTCCCATTTAGGATGACACGCGACCATTGAATTCTACCTGCAATTTACCACAGAAAGAAGAGGTTAGAGAGGATTATTTTAGGGACTTAAGTCTGCTAGGTAGCTACAGTTAATTTTTCTAAGTCACACCAGACCCATTGTAATTGCCGGTGGAACCTGTGAGAGCTAATGTTTCGGCCACAGACAGACATTCCTTCTTTCAGTTTAGTTTTCTCATGATCTCTTAAATGCTCATGCACTTTGAGATTAACAATAACTGACCATAGCAACGAAACAAGATGGCTCTGGCTCAAATACCACTCAAGGCTATGAAAAGAACTGGTGGAGAGGAAAGAAGGTAGTTGGAATTCCAACAGAACATAAAATAACTCTAAAAAACTTTTACTACTCAATTTTTACTTAAGAATAATTTTAAGGGAAAAACTGCAGACTGAGTCTCACATAGGATGACGTCATTTAACGTATCTGGCAACCGGGCTCCGTTACACACTGAGAGAGATAGCTTATTATTATATAGGATTCCTGCGTCGATAAAGATCCTAATTCAATAGCTCTAAACCTTGAATTCCAAAAATTATTTATTTAGTATTAAAAATATTTTGCGGATATTGTGATACATTAAAATGAACGTCATTCACATGAATTTTTTGGGGGTGGATGTAGTTCAGCGGAAACGAGCCAGCCACGTAATCTGCAGCTCCCAGGTTCAAGTTCCACCAGGACCAGCGTCCAGATTTCTCTCCCCAAAACCCTCACCCTGCCCTCGGTCAGTAATAAAATACTATTTGCATTTCCACATCATCCGCTAGCTCAAATTAAAACGTTGAAGGAATGAAACAGTTGGTAAAGGAAAAACTTCATTCTCTTTAAAAACGAGATTCTCATATTCGTCAGAGCCGATATGCGTCCTTCTGGTTATTAAATGCTAATGCATAGTTAAAAACTACTATATCTCTGTAACTATTCACCTAATTATTGTTTGCAATTTGAGTAATGATTATTTCAGTGTTTATAAATTTTGGCAAAAAAAATTTGCAGTATATGTCGTCATTATTTAATGTTTCAGCTTCCCCTACTCTTGAAATCATCATCATCATCCTCAAGCAGCCATGGGCTACGAAGGTTCAACCAGACCGTGCAATTTAGTTATCAAAGTAAGTCTGTCCTGAGCTACATCTGCTGCATCTGGCCCACTGCACACGAATTCTGACAAGGTCCTGTTTGACATTGTCTGCCCACCGCATCCTAGGTCTCCCTCTCTTTCTGAGGTCTTTAGGCACACTGTTCATAACCCTATTCGCCAATCTATAATTATCCATACGGCAACATAGCCAAACTAGCGGAGTCTCTCTCTGCACAATATGCTGCTTAAAGGAGGTTGCAGACTCCTTTGCCTAACCTCATCATTAGTTACAAAATTAAACCACCTAATACCCAAGATACTACGTAAGCATACTTAACAAAATTTGTTTACAATCAGCATTAGACAGATTCGATTCAGTGTTTTAACTCCAGCGATAATTCTCCAAAAACAGTTTAATGATAACTTTAAATTCTTCGCAAAGTTACGATGTTTGTAATGCATCTTACAGGAAAATAAATAAAATTACATCTTTACATCAAAGGCATGAAGTATTATATCCGAAGTTAGTTTACGAAATATAAATCTTTGATTTACGAAATTATTTCTATTTTCATTTCAGGATGGGAAGTTTCTGTACTTGGAGCACGTTGCCTTCCCAAACGACAGATGGGGATTGAAAATCCAAAATTGGGTCACCCCTTTGTGGATACGCTATTTTGCTGGATGTCATCCCAATCGTAACACAATCGCTCTCATCAAATCTGCTGGCTTCTCCGACGTGATCATCAACTATTTTGAAATATTTTACTTAATCATTTGGGTAAGGCCTCAAATCTATGGCATTGCTACGAAATAGATTTTGAGAAAATTTGACCTGTGTTGTCGATTATCGTCACTGACAGAAAGACACCTGTGTAATCGAAAATCATTACTTTAATTGAAAATATAAAGATGTTGAAAAATTCTTGTTTTCGGTGGTTTCATTTTATTTCAAATTGCATACCTACATTATACTTATCTTACCAATATTTGGGTCCTACTGTCAGAACGCCGTCCCATGGCCGAGTGGTTAACACGCTTGGCTACTGATCTAAGGGAACTGGGTTCGAGCCTCCGCGTAAAGCATGGATGTGTGTGTTGTTTTTCTCCTGAGGTCCTGCCGTCCTCTCAGACCTTCTACTATGGCACAAAACTGACAGGCTCCTGTCAGACCTCTGTGGCAAGCAGCTGCTTGAGGGGGTATTTATTTATTTATTTTATTACTCTCAGAACGTTCGTTCTCAAACTCATAAACATTTTATGGGTTGAATTGGGATTGGGTTGTTTTACCTCTGAGTGGCAATTTTTTGCACCCAATGAGCTAAATCACAAGTACCCCGAGGTCTCAGAGAGGGCTGGGAAGAGGGGACCCACTGAACAGCTGCTAGGAAACAGATGGCAGCCTCCGTCAAGATCATCCAGTGTGTTCTTTAGCATGTTCACGATATGAGTTTCCCGCACACAGGGCCAAGGCTTTACATCCTAGCTGACGAACGGCGGCTTTTCCAAGCCCATTTGTGTTCCCTACTAATAGATGGCAGGGTGGGGAGTTTTGCGGAGACAAATCTCGACACTTGCTCAGCTAAAACTCGAAACTGGGAACCACAAATTACGAATCTGACACGCTACCTAATCTGACACGCCACCCGGGGTGGGGGTGGCTCAGTCGGTAGCGCGTCAGGCCCGTAATCTGTAGTTCCCAGGTTCGAGTCCCAGCTGGGTCAACGTTGAGATTTATCTCCGCAAAATTCCCTGCCCTGCCCACGGTCAGTAGGGGACACCGATGGGCTTGGAAAGGCCGCTGTCCGTCGGATGGGACGTTAAGCCGTGGCCCCGTGTGCGGGAGAGCCATACCCTGTGCACGTTAAAGAACAAGCTGGATGGCCTTGACGGGAGGCTACCATCTGTCTCCCAATAGCTCTTCCAGTGGGTCCCCTTCCCCAACCTTCTCTGAGCCTTCGGGGTCCATGTGACCTGGTCATTTAGCCCATGGTGTGCAAAAAAGTGCCGCTCAGAGGTAAAACAACCCAACCCAACTGAGCCACCTCTACCCCAGTTGAATTGGGATATTTTATCTCTGAGAAAAATTTTGTTCACACACTGGGCCAAATAGACAGGTCACAAGTATTCAGAGAAGTTTTGAGAAGAGGACCCACTAAACAGCTGTAATGAAACAGATGGTAGTCTCCCATCAAGACCATCCAGCGTTAAAATCCAATGTTAACGTGCACAGGGTTTGGCTATATGGGATACCCTGTGCATGACCTGGCCATTTAGCCCATTGTGTGCAAAAAAGTATCGCTAAGAGGTAAAACAACCCAACATGGCCAAAGGTCTACCTAGTCTCCCCACCGTAAGCTTCTGCTTAAAGTTAGTTGTTGATACCTTGGTCTAAAATAATAAATACAATCCTCGCTGAGAAAAAGGACACCGATGATTTGAAAACACTGCCGTCCATCGGATATTAAGTTAATCCGTGGTTCAGTGTGCAGAGGAGAACCATAAACTCTGCACGTTAAAGAACGCACAGGATGCCATTAACAGAGTGGCCGAACCTTACTTCAACTTGGTGATCAACAACAGGAAACGTCATAAATCTGTCTGTATGATCAATGCAATGGTCCTGAGTAAAGTTTTATTCCTGTGACATCTCTCACAGGTGTTCCTGATCTGTGAAAGGGGTGAGGGGAGCCAGTGAATAGGGCGAGTTGACCTTGTGTGGGTGACGGTGCTGATTGCTACCTGACAGAAGGTCAAAGGATTACCTGGTCAGTGGCGACTTTGATGGACTTGGGTGAAGATGGACGCAGTTCTGAGACAAGGAGAAGACAGTAACTGTGGTCGGAAGCCCTGTTACTGCTGTGGGCCGAGATGTCCAATGCGATTAAATCGATTTTCTGCCTCTTCATTGGAACTACATGAGATACACACACTAGCCACTGAATTAGAAACCTTTATGAAAATCTACGTAAACGTCACTTGCACATCGTATAAGCGCATATTATCGTAATCAATCTACATTAGAACTAAATTTAATTACATCCTTGTAATTGCGTTGGGTCCTACTCTCAGAACACAGATGGGTTTCTCCCGCGTTGGGTCCTACTCTCAGAACACAGATGGGTTTGTCCCGCGTTGGGTCCTACTCTCAGAACGTAGTAACTGGGGTAGAGGTGGCGTGCAACTGGGGTAGAGGTGGCTCAGTAGGTAGCGTGCCAGATTCGTCCTGTGCAAACATTGTGCATCGTATTGCACATCGTATAAGCAAATACATGGTCACGTGCATCAACATGTGATTTAGAACTATTTAAGACTTCGTTCAGTTCTCAGTAATCAGTAGTCGTCTCAATCAGTAGTCCTCTCAGTAATCAGAAATTCGTCAGTAGTGTTGATCACAATGGGAAAAACAAAGGATCTTTCGGTGTTCGATAAAGGGCTTATTGTGGGTGCCCGTCTGGCTGGAGCGACGATTTTAAAAAGAGCAGTGCTGACTGGTTTCTCAAAAGATGAGATATCTCGGGATTTTAATCAGTGGAAAAATAATCCACCTTGCTTCTCTAAGAGGCGTAACTGTGGCGCGACAATAATCTGTCAGGAACGAGATCGCCGTCGTCTGAGAAAGCTTTTACGGAGAAACAGGACTTCATGTGTGCAGCAATTGACCGAAGCTTTCAATGAAGGCTGTTCCCGACCCATATTTCAGCGAACTATGCGCAGGGAATTGAAGAGGATCGGTATTAGCAGTCGCATGCCTATACGGAAACTACTGATTTCTGCGAAGATCCGGAAAGTTCGTCTACAGTGGTGTCAGGAACACCGTGATTGGACACTGGAAGACTGGAAAAAAGTCATGTGGTTCGACGAGTCGCGGTACACCTGGTTCTGTACCGATGGTAGGCAGAGAGTTTGGCTGAAGCCCCATGAAACAATGGACTAAGCTTGCCTTGTAAACACAACTCAAAGTTCTGTTGTTGTTGTTGTTTTACCTCTGAGCGGCACTTTTTTGCACACCATGGGCTAAATGGCCAGATCACATGGACCCCGAAGGCTCAGAGAAGGTTGGGGAAGGGGACCCACTGGAAGAGCTATTGGGAGACAGATGGTAGCCTCCCGTCAAGGCCATCCAGCTTGTTCTTTAACGTGCACAGGGTATGGCTCTCCCGCACACGGGGCCATGGCTTAACGTCCCATCCGACGGACGGCGGCCTTTCCAAGCCCATCGGTGTCCCCTACTGACCGTGGGCAGGGCGGGCTGACCCAGCTGGGACTCGAACCTGGGAACTACAGATTACGAGCCTGGCGCGCTACCGACTTAGCCACCCCCGCCCCACTCAAGGTTCTGAAGACGATGTCATGGTATGGGGCATGTTCTGTTGGTACGAAATGGGTCCCCTGATATTGCTGGAAGGTCGGGTGTCCTCCAAGATTATCTGGAAATTGTTCTCGATGAAGTCCACCTTGCAATGTTGACTTTTTATCCAGCAGATGACGGCTGTTTCATGGACGACAATGATACTGCCTCTCGCGCAAGATGTGTTCAGCAGTGGTTCCGTGAGTATGACAGAACTGGCATTATCTTCCCTGGCCACCACAAAGCCCGGATCTAAATCCCGTTGAGAATGTATGGGACATGTTAGAAAAACTCTTGAAATTTTTCTAACAAAGAGCAAAGTCTCTTCTGTCAAATCTGAGCCAGTTAAAAGACTGTCTGTTGAATGCTTGGTAAAGGTACAGTCACTCAAATAAATATCTGAACACTATGGTTGATTACATAATTCAGTAAAAATATCTGGCAACGATTTTATTAGAAATAAGTGATCTTGCAACCTTCGTGTACTGTACACGAAGGTTGCTAGATCACTAATTTCTAAAAAAAATCGTTGCCAGATATTTTATCTGAATTCTGTACTCAACCGTGGTGTTCGGATATTTATTTGAGCGACTGCACTCCAACACCTTGTGGAATCTATGCCAAACCGTATATGTGCTCTAATTCGGGCTAAAGGAAGTCCAACTCGGTATTGAATAAAAGTTTCTAATTCACTGGCCTCTTTGTGTAGTAACCTGCACTATAAGATTAATTCTACAATGGTGACAACTTATTTTATTAATAGCGCAATTGCCCACTGACTGCCTCCCCGTAACTTTATTTTTAGCAAATAAATATTATTGTTTTAAATTACTCTACTATTATTAGTTGATGGTAGCAGGAATATGCTATCTGTTGCTGCCGAACACATGAACCAACATTGCATCCAAGACGAACCAAGAAGTGAATGTAAGTAAATAAAAATAGGGCCACGTAAAACCCTCACATCAACCATCTGTCTCCTAACAGCTGTCCAGTCTCTAACAGCCCTTCCAGTCGCCTTTCCCCAACCATCTCTGAATCCTCGGAGTCCTTGTGGCCTGCTCCTTTAGCCCATTATGAGTAAAAAAAGGGCAGCTCAAAGCTAAAACAACCCAACTCATTTACATCGTCTCTAGACTACAATATTCTGCATTTAGCAGCCAATTCATCATGTCTCTAACAAGCACATTACATTGAATTCTCAGGTTTCACCCAGAAAACAGGATCGCCTCCTCATTAAAAGACTTTAGCCTTACCATGTCAGCAAAAGGCGGACAAGATAAAAAAACAAAAAATTGATATGTAAACATGGGAATCATTCATCCGTGGTTCATGCATGTAATCGTCTTTCAACGCCTTATTCCAAGGGACCGTTAAGTAACGAGAACTTCTAACGAAGCCACGAAACCGAGGCGCGCTCACGTGTGAGTCAGGCAACGTCACGCAAATCATTGTGGCGCAACAACTTTTCCAAGCGTGTAATGCGCACAACAATGCGATCCTCCATCTTTCCGAGTCCCGTGTTGGGGGCAACAGTGTAAAAGTCTCATCCAAGCGTTTCGTGGTCTAACGTCTGCCGACCTCGTTCCCACCCGCTCACCTCTTCCTTCCCCTCTTTCTCCTCCCACACATACACACCATTCCCCCCAACACACACTTTCCCCGAAGCAGCGAAAGCAGTTTCTGACAACGTAGATAATAAAGAGATAAAAGTGGATGCAGAAGTGTAGAGGAATGCGAGAGGGTGTGTAGCCTGCCTCTGCGCGTGTCTGCTGCTCGATTCCTAGTGCAGCAGCAATCTCGCGAATATGACTGCACGGAAGCACGTTGTTGTTGAAATCAGCGAAGTAGAAACTTGCTGAACATCGCCAACACATGCATCGATTGAGCCTTATCTGGACTGTACACAAGGCTGTCAAATTATTTCGTCATTAGCCAAAGACAATGGCGAAACTAGTTAGCAGCCCCTATCTGGAGGAGCAGATGTCCCACGTCGCGGACAGAGATAAGCGACATCAACCAAGTCGCAAATTAAAACACTACAAACTGGCTTACTGCGAATCAGTGTGACAGAGATATGCTATCAAGGCGATATATTTTATTCACCAACTGTGAGCAGTGGGAGGAAGACGACGGAGGATTACAGAGGCAGCTGCGAGGCGGGGTGGCAGAGCTATGTGATTATGCAAGCCTCTCTGCGTTGGGCGACACGTATACACAGAGGAGCGACGACACCGCCAGCACATGGAGCTTCAGCGCTGGCGGAGGATTCTAATTTCAAAAGGGAGTAATTAAAGGTGCGACAGCAAATTCCTTTGTTAACGCTTCGGCATGTTTCGAGAGAGAGATGCGATGCTAAAGACAATGTCACCGTTCTTAGTTCACTGAATCTTGTCAGTAAGTTCTGTTGCTCTCTTTAACAGGCAGAGTGTGATTCTAAAACACAGAAATTTAGTTCCAATATCGCTTCATTAGGATAGTAAAGAACGGGATCAAATTTACGGGGGACGAGAAGGGCCTCTCTTCCTCTTGAAAATGATGCTAGTAAGGATTCGTTTTTAGTTCACTGAATCTTGTGAGTGAGTTTTCTTGCTCTCTTTAACAGACAGAGTAAGATTCTAAAACAGAAAAATTAAGTTCTAATGTAAATTGATTACACTAGTAAAGAACAGAATCAAACCTAATGGAGGGGAAATCGAAGATGGACCTCGCACCCCTAGATTTTAATCCCCTTCCCCCTTTTGAGAATGATCTTAAGGATCCGTTCTTAGTTCACTGACTTCTGCTCTCTTTAACAGACAGAGTGTTTCTAAAACAGAAAAATTTAGTTCCAATGTAGCTTTATTAGAAAAGTAAAGAACAGGATCAAATTTATGGGGGCGAGAAGATCCTCTCTCCCTCTTGAAAATGCTAATAAGGATCCGTTCTTAGTTCACAGAATCTTGTGAGCGAGTTTTCTTGCTCTCTTTAACAGACAGAGTAAGTTCTAAAAGAGAAAATTTTAGTTCTAATATAGATTGATTACGATAGTAAAGAATGGAATCAAACCTAATGGAGTGGGAGAGCTTCCCCATTCTGACCTTCCGGCCTTTGAGAATACTAGTAAGGGTCCGTTCTTAATATACTGAATCTTATTAAGTCCTCTGGCTTTCTTTAACAAACATGATATGTTTCTAAAAGAGACAAATTTAATCCTATTCATTAGAATAATAAAAACAGGTCTCCATCCTCCTCTTATCATAATTTTTTTAAAATTAAACACCTATTTTATTTATTGGTAATATAATAAATTTACAAACTGAAACTTGAAATTTCATTGAAGATTTAAAAACAAATCAATAATTCGACCAATTTTTAAAGGTGGTAATAAGAACGATTATAGTAATTTTAGACCAACTTCAATATTACCATTATTTTATAAAGTTATTGAGAAAATTGTGAAAAAAAGAATTTTTGAGTTGCTTATAAAATTAAATTTTTTTAAATGGTAGCTAGGTATTCACTGGACGGAGAGCTATGCACCAATCCCCTGTGATGATGCACAGAACCGGTCAGGCACCTAAAGTCCGACTCGGCTTTCTCGTGGTGTAGATCGTTAGCACCTTTCTAAACAAATACTCTCTTGCGATAGGGAACGGATGTGGAGGGCTGCCAGATCAGTGTAACCTACTGATCTGGACTACAAGCGCTACTTTTGATTTTTTTTCTACCCTGCTGAGGAGTGGTCAACCACACAGGGTTCTGGTGCTGACCATGTACAACAACCGGAAATGAATAACGGCTCTGAGCTTCATTACGTATCCTGAATTTACTGCACTGGTGGGCTTCTGTTGAGGGAGAATCTTCCGATGTCTTTTCTGTTTATTTGTGGGTTGACAGCCTCAAATGAATGGATTCACAGGATAGGGTTTATCAGCAGGGGGGTGAGCTGATCAGAGGCCATATCATGTACCTGAATTCTTGTTTCTACGGCATCGTCAAATCCTACATTGGAGAAATTCTTCCAGTGTAGATGACTTCAGACTTTAGTAGTGAGGAAACGGGTCCTTGTCCCATGCCTACATTAGAGAGCTGTTTCATATTGTCGGCATTCCTTCTCTAAAAAAAACTTAGTTTCTTTAAACATCTCACTAACCATTTTCTCTCCATAGGTAGTTGGAATGTGAGGACTCTGCAGAGAGCTTATTCTCTTGCTGTCCTCACACAAGAATTCCACCGTTATAATTTAGATATTTTCGGTTTGCAAGAGACCAGATGGACAGATAAAGGTCAGATTCTTAAAAATAACCTTAAATTTCTCTTTCCAGGGAGGGACGACAATAAGCATCACCAAGGCGTGGGTCTGCTTCTCAGCAGACACGCTAGTGATGCTCTTCTAGGATATGAGTGCATATAATGCATGATATGAGTGCATGTAAGGTTTCTTACAGCAAAATTTCAGACAAGTATTAAAGACTTATAGCCGTTCCGTGGCCGAGTGGTTAGCCCGCTTGGCTACTGATCTAAGGGACCTGGGTTCGAGCCCCGCAGTAGGCATGGATGTGTGTGTCGTTTTTCTGCTGAGGTCCTGCCATCCTCACAGACCTTCTACTCTGGCATATAAACTGACAGGCTCCTTGTCAGACCTCTGTGGCAAGCAGCTGCTTGAGGGGGTATTTATTTATTTTTTTATTAAAGACTTGAATGTTATCTGCTGTTATGCCCCCACTGAGGATGCCGATGAGGATGAGAAGGATAGGATTTACGGACAACTTCAGAATATTTTGAATTCTGTCAAGAAAGGAGATATTACCATTGTTCTAGGTGACTTCAATGCCAAAGTTGGTACTGACTCTGACCTTTGGGGAGGAGTAATAGGCCCTTTTGGTATTGGTAGCTGGAATGGCAATGGGCAACGTCTCTTACAGGTAAGTAAACTCAATGGTTTCAGAATAACTAACATTTATTACAAACAACGCGACATACATAAGTACACATGGGTTTCACCTGATGGGCTGCATAAGAATATGATGGATTACGTATTAATTAACAGCAAATGGGCTAGTTCTGTTAGGAATACCAGGTCATATAGGGGAGCTGAAATTGGATCTGACCATTACCTTGTTAAAAGTGTCTTGCAACTTAAACTTAAGAAGTGTTGTGCTAAGGATAAAATATTTAGCTTTACTTCTGAAGCTTTGAAAGACCCAGTTATAGCTAAAACTTACCATGATAGGTTTTTTAGTTATTATGAAAGTCATGGTTTGCTTTCAATATCCTACTATTTCTAATAGAAAGCATTACAGAGAGTTTAATAAACATGTAAAGAATCAGTTAGCTAGTAATAAGAATCTTTGGCTTGATGGCTTGGTTGACAAAGCCGAGGAAGCAGTTAGACAGCACAAGAGCAGAGAGCTGTACCGGATAGTTAATGTTTTGTGTGGTACAAAACGGACAGGTATACTGGGATTGAAGGATAAACAAGGTAAGGTTATAGAAGGGGAGGATTCTGTCATAGCTAGGTGGGCTGAGCATTTCAGTGATGTTCTAAACAATGTAGTTAGTTCTACTCCCATTGTTTGCAATGATGATAGATGCATTGGTGGCTTTAATGTTGGCCCTTTAACACAATCTGAAGTTATTTTGGCTGTTTCTAAATTTAAACTTCATAAATCCCCAGGGGTAGATGAAATTACTACGGAAATGCTTAGAGCTGGGAATGTTTCGGTTACCACTTGGATGACTGAAATTCTGAATATCTTTTATGATAAAGGCATGGTTCTTAAGGATTTTACCAGAGCTATGGTTATCCCTATTTTCAAAAAAGGTGATCGCAGTTCTTGTGATAACTATAGGGGTATCAGCCTACTCTCTGTTCCAGGTAAAGTTCTTTCCATGATTGTGCTTAATAGAATTAAGAATCTGGTTGACAGGCAATTGCGTGATGAGCAATGTGGATTCAGAAGTGGTAGGGGATGTGTGGATCAGATATTTTCACTTAGACAGATTCTTGAGAAATGTTTAGAGTTTCAGAAACCTTTGGTTGCTAGCTTTATTGATTTCAAAAAGGCTTTCAACTCTGTTGATCGTCATAATTTGTGGTTGATTGTGAGATCATTATGGCATACCTGACAAGTTAGTTAACATAATGAAAGCTCTCTATAATAACACTGAGTCGTGTGTGAGAGTTGGTAAGGCTTGTAGCAAATGGTTTAGCATTACTTCTGGGGTTCGACAAGGGTGCATTTTGTCTCCTTTTCTCTTTAGTTTGATTATTGATTATGTTATGCGAAATACACTTCAAGGGAAAATTTTTGGTCTTAAATGGGCTGGAGATACGAAAATTTCGGATTTAGATTATGCTGCTGATTTAGCCCTTTTGGCAAATGATGTCGATGAGATGAACTCTTTCATTCGAGCTGTTGATGAAACTTGTAGTAGAGTAGGTTTGGTTATAAACAGAGAGAAAACTAAAGTGATGAAAATTGGTCAGGCAGGCTGTGATTCATTTAATCTGAATGGTTGCAGTCTTGAGCAGGTGTCACAGCTTAATTATCTTGGGAGCTATGTAACAGATACTGGTGATGTGCGGCATGAGATTAACAGACGAATAGGTATTGCTACCGGGACTTTTAAGAATCTACGGAGATTGTGGAGAAATAGGCATATACACCTAAAGACTAAAATTAGACTGTATAATAGTTTGGTTCTTTCTAGGGTTAGTTATGGTAGAGAAACTTGGATGCTGTATAAACAAGATAACAGGAAACTAGATGTTTTAATTCTAGATGCTTACGTAGTATCTTGGGTATTAGGTGGTTCAACTTTGTAACTAATGATGAGGTTAGGCAAAGGAGTTTGCAACCTCCTTTAAGCAGCATATTGTGCAGAGAGAGACGTTTGGCCATGTTGTCCGTATGAATAATTATAGATTGGTGAATAGGGTTATGAACAGTGTGCCTAAAGGCCTCAGAAAGAGGAGGAGACCTAGGATGCGACGGGCAGACAATGTCAAACTGGACCTTATTAGAATTGGTGTGCAGTGGCCAGATGCAGTAGATGTAGCTCAGGACAGACTTGGAGAACTTGGCTCAGACAGGCTTGGAGAACTAAATCTAGTTGGACCTCCGTAGACCATGCTGCTTATTAGAGAACTAAATTGCACGACCTGGTTGGACCTGCGGTAGCCCATGCTCCGTAGCCCAGGCTGCTTGAGGATGAGGATGATGATGATCACATCCAACAATTTTCTTGTAGTTTAAATTGTGCGAAATATTTTGACCCTCTACCACATTAGTATCCTTAAAAGTCTGAAATTAGTATCATGCATGATGTTGAATGTGTTCAGATCGAAACTAGATTTAGGGAAAATATCTTCTGAAAAAATTCAACAGTTAATAAATTGATAGTTCAATCACACTACCCACTAATACTACCATTTAATAATAAGCTTTTATCCCATAAATTCCTTGCAATTCCGAGATTCGAGTCCCAAATGTTCATTCATCAAGATTTATATCCCCTAACCCCTACCCTGACCTCGGCGAGAAAGGGGATACCTATGAGCTTGGAAAGGCCGCCGTCCGTTGGATATGACGTTAAGCAGTGGTTCAGTGTGTATGAGAGCCATACCCTGTGCACGCTGGCGATACTCAGTCGGTAGTGCTCCATGCTCGTATCCTGCAATTCTCAGGTTCAGGTCCCAGTTGGGCAAGTGTAGAAATTTTCTCTGCTATACTCCTTACCCACAGTGAATAGGAGTCACTGTTGGACTTATAAAGGCTACAGTCCGTCGGATGGGACGTTAAGCCGTGTCCCGAGTAAGGAAGGGTACACCCCACGCACGTTAAAGAACACGCTGGATGGCCTTGAAGGGAGGCTGACATCCTTTACCCAACAGTTGTCCAGCGGGTTCCCTCACCCAACCATCCACGAACCCACGAGAGCTTGTAACTTGGACATTAGTCCCAACTATTTGATATTAAGGTAGCGAATTTTTTTTTTAAAGCTCAAAATTCCCCTTTTAAAAACGGTCGACTTTCGGCACAATTTATTTACAGAGTTACACTATAAATTTAGACCATAATGCTGTCATATTGACAATAAATCCTTGACATGGCTCAAATTTCGAAAAGTTTCCATATTCCCGATTTGAATGAACTGACCGAATTAGATAATTTTTGAGTAATGCAGATCTTTTTCGACAGATTTCTCCTCCGCTGCTTCGCAGCATTAATGTCAGTTTCTTTGGCCTCAATCAGCACAAAAATGTTACATATGGTGCCATCCATCGGATGTAGTACTTTCCTGTATAGCGGAGCATCGGATGGCATCATTCATTCATATTTCCACCCTGTGCACGCTATAGAACACACTGGACTGCCTTTACTGCAGCCTTCCATTTGTCCCTAACAGACGTCCAGTAGGTTCCCTTCCCTCAACTTTATCTGAGCCCCTTGGGGGGGAGGCGGAGGGGGTCAGTCGGTAGCGTGCCAGGCTCGTAATCTGTAGTTCCCAGGTTCGAGTCCCAGCTGGGTCAGCGTTGAGATTTATCTCCGCAAAATTCCGCGCCCTGTCCACAGTCAGTAGGGGACACCGATGGGCTTGGGAAGGCCGCCGTCCGTCGGATGGGATGTTAACCCGTGGCCCCGTGTGCGGGAGAGCCATAACCTTTTTGTGATTCCCTTTGTATTTTTAGGGCGGCACAACTTTCAGGCCGTGATGCGTTCTGTGCTGCAAAAAATCAAGGCAAATTCCTGGACCCACAGCCAAGTTAACAATGAGAACTGAGATAATTTTTCAGTTAACAATAAAATATACATTTATTAACAAAATTACCTTCAACCATTCTACACATATGTAGTTCCCACTTGGGACAGATTCAACAGTGCCTCTAGTATGGCCCTTTTCAATTAAGAGAACTTTGCAAGTTTATTACTCAACAGTCATTGATCAACAGTTCATGATGCAGAGCTACTTGCCCGTGACTCTAACAGTCCCTTACCGTTAAGACGGTTCCACTTTGGTACCGTGACGGCCGTTCACAGAAATATATTGAAATGCAAAAGAAAAGAGGAGCCAGATTCATTACAGTACCCCTTACCTCGGCAAATCAGGAGTCCCTCGGGACGGCGATCACTGGGCCGCTGCGCTCCAAGTTGCTGGGAGCCCGGGATGCTTAGCGCTTCCCCCGCACATCTACTGTTCACACTTCGGGATTCCACTAACTGGAGAGGACCATTGCTACCGACCACACAACCCGGATGAGAAGAAGAGACTGACTGTTTTCGCCAAGTTCTTTCTTGACCTTTTCCGCTGGCCCTCCTTGTGGAGGTCACCTACGCTCATGTGTGGCTGTACGGGATTGGCCAGAGTAGCCGAGGTGCGAATCTCAGCTCCCCTCCGGCCAGCGTTGTTTACCAGGCATGTCACGTAGTTCCTCTGCCATCTGGGGTTCCAGTCTAAATCTGGAAAGTTCGGGGCCTGCGGCCGAGTTCCTCTTCGTTGAACTGGACACAAAAATGGAGGCAGTCGAAAATGTTACTATTAAAATGGAGCTTAATCTAATCTCGTCCCGAAGCCTATGAAGTCTTGGCCACGTAATAAAATTATGTGGGCATGACACCCTGTACACGTTAAAGAACACGCTAGATGGCCATGACGGGAGGCTACCATCTGTCTCCCAACAGCTGTTCCAGTGGGTCCCCTCCCCCAACCTTCTCTGAGCTTTCGGGGTCCTTGTGTCCTGGCCATTTAGCCCATGGTGTGCAAAAAATACCGCTCAGAGGTAAAACAACCCAACCCCTTGGGGGTCCTTGTGACCTGGCCATTCAGCTCATTGCGTGCCAGAAATTGCCTCTCAGAGGTAAATCAACCCAACCTATAAACTCCCCAATACATCACCATTTATTTATTAAACATTTTTCGAACTCATTATGATGATAGATATTTTTTGTCAAATCTATTTTACTTTTCATTGTTTAATTAAATGCTTTATATTTCATTTGAATAAATCTTAACATCAGTATTTTTTATACTGTCTTCTTTTATATTTACTGAATTAAGAATTTCGTTATTCACTTATTTCGTTTTTCATAAGATTGTGTCAAAGCTTTGACTGGAAAACCCATCTCAGTTGCAATTAATTGCAAGAGATTAACATTTGCGTTTGTATTCCTGGTTTATTCATTTTCTTTAGTTACCTTATTTATTACGATTAAGTACTGGATATCAAGAATAGTTGCTTAAGTAGAGTGATGCTCAGTGAGCAAAAATTAAATTACAACCCCATTTTATGTCAATAGGAAACTAACTACGAAACTCTGCAACCTCTAAAATAATCTTTTTTATGGTAAAATGTGGCTGGAGATAAATTAAAGATTTCAATCAAATCTATATAAATCTCGATTTTCCACAGTAATAGCTGGTATTTAAAAAGCTACGGATACTGGAATACTTAACATCAGTAATGCGGGGCAGGGATGGCTCAGTTGGTAGCGTGTCAGGCTCGTAATCTGCACTTCCCAGGTTCGAGTCCCAGCTGGGTCAGCGTTGAGATTTATCTCCGCAAATTTCCTCGCCTTGCCCACGGTCAGTAGGAGACACTGGATGGGCTTGGAAAGGCCACCGTCCTTCGGATGGGACGTTAAGCCGTGGCCCCGTGTTCGGGAGAGCCATACCCTGTGCACGTTGGATGGCCTTGATGGGAGGCTACCATCTGTCTCCCAACAGCTGTCCACTGGATCCCCTTCCCCAACCTTCTCTGAGCCTTTGGGGTCCATTTGACCTGGCAATGTGTTGGCGCCATGGTGTGCAAAAAAAAGTGCCGCTCAGGGGTAAAACAACCCAACCCATCAGTAATGCACTGCTATGAAACTCATACACTATTGACGAAAATTGAAAGAATTACTGATACAAACATTTAAAACATAAGCTTATTTTATTAAATGTGCCGAACCGATACTTATCATTTAAGTTTTAATTAACTTTGAGGTGAAATCTTATGATTGCCATAGCTATTGTTCTATAATCCAAATTTCTATAACTCTTTAAAAGGATTGTTTTTTTTAGTCAACAATAATTTCTTTTTCCTTGCCGTGGCTGCATTTTGGAAGCCCTTGCTATTGGTCATTGTAACCTTATTTTGACAGGTAATGTGAATAGGCGCCGTCTAAATTGAATTCCGATTCTATTCAATCGGGCTGAAAGAATATATCTAAAAACCAAAACATAACTGGCCCGTAACCAAGAAAATTCGTTTGGATTGTTTCACCTTTGATTCAAACTATTATGCACACTACAGTTAAATGCCCTTATCACAAGGACCACAAAGGCTCAGACTACGTAAGAAAGCGAAGTCTCTGGACTAGATAATTGTTGCAAGATAAATGAAAGTAGGCTCTGATCTAATAAAAAATCAGGGGGGGGATGCAAGAAACACAATCAAGCCGAAAAACATGTGAAAGGGGGGAAAGGGGCAAAAGATTGGAATTTCTTTGCAATATAATGTTTCCCCCTCCGCTTTACAGGTCTTAAAAATTTTATTGAAAAATGCATGAATATAAATAAGTCTAATATTTTTTTGCCTCTTAGTAGCAGTCTAAATGGATGAAGGGTATGGCCCCCTTGCCAATCCTCCCTCCCCCTAGATCCAGCCCTGGATGTAAGTTTGCTGTCAAATGCATAGGGTATTGCTATCTTGCAAAACAGATAGATAGATAGATAGATAATTTATTCTCAGAATATGCAGTACTTTACATTTACATGTTTTTTAATTTAGAACTGAAGTTATAATGAAATATATAAAATGTTGTATATCTCAGATACACAATTTTAAAGTATTACATTTTCTAATATATATTCTTCTTTATACATAGTCTGTCCAATAAAAATCATACATTTATTCATACCATATATATGGAAAATTTTAATATTATATTTCATTAGTGTTTTATAATTTTACCTACAATTTTCAGTAAAAGTCTGAGAAAAAATGTTGAGTCTTCCACGAGAGTAAAAACTCGCTTGTGGAGGAAATTTGACAGTTATGTTGTAATAAAATGAAAAGGCAACATGCTTCAGTTTCACATTTCCTCACACTTTGCTAGCTTGATCAAAAAATCTAAGTAAATATTAAACCAATTTATAAGTTTGAAAATTATCATTAAGAACAAATGAAATAAAAAAAAACTTTACTATGTAGAAAACAGAAAAAAAATATAAAAATCTATATTGAACTGTGCGGTACTAAGTGGTTCAGTTGAGCACCTTCAGGGCAACTCAGCATCAAATGAAATTATATTACATCTAAATCTCTTTTATTTCTAAAACATAGTCTCAATATTTACCACATTCAAAATCCATTTTCTTAATACCTTATAGAAAAAGTTATAATTTCTTATTCCTTTGATGTACTCTGGTAAGCAGTTAAAAAACTTTGGAGCCAAATAAACATACTGTTTTTTAATAATAGTTTTCTTCGCTTTTAAATCAAGTAAGAAAAGGTTTTTTGACAGTCGAGTATTCTTTTCAAATGTCCGTAAAGTTTGAACATTAAAATTCATCCTTAAGATTTCAGTACCTGAAATACATATAATTTCCTTATTTGTAAAATACCTAATTCATTGTATACATTTGCAATGCTTTCAAATTTTCTTAGTTTCATCATGCATCTAATTTTGTGATTCTGCACATAGTGTAACGGTTTGATTGTTGTCAAATAGACTCCACCCCACGATAATAAACCATAGAGCAAATAAGATTTCATCCAAGAAAAGTAAATAATTTTCAATAAAGATAAATTTACGAATTTCCGGATATAATAAATTTTAGGTATAATGCAGTTAATCCTTTTAACAACATCAGATATTTGTATTTTCCAGGACATCTTTCTGTCAATAAAAGTACCCAAATATTTATAGCATTCAACCCCCTCAATTTTGTGACAATTGCAATTTTTTCCAGCACAAACTTCAGAGTGGAAAATGATCCTGTCACGAAAAAAATCAATCTCATTTTCTCTTGGTCTAATAAAAATATATTTCGTCTTCTTTGCATTTAAAAAGAGTTTATTAAATTTTAGCCACGTTCTTATTTCTATCCAGTCGCTATTTATATTCTCTAAAATTAGCTTTTCTTCTCCAGAATATATTAGTGCAGCATCATCTGCAAATGGAATTATTTTACCATTCAAATCCAATGCATAGAAGTCATTTATATAAAGTAAAAAAATAAAGGTCCCAAAACAGAACCCCGAGGGACACCAACTTGAACATTTGTTTCTTCACTAAAATATTTTTAAATTTTTACTTTTTGCTTCCTATTCATTAAATAGCTCCTAATCCATGAAAGAAAATTTCCCCTAACACCACTGGTTTTTAACTATTCTAATAATATATCATGATTCACTGAATCAAAAGCTTTTTTCAAATCCAAAAAAACAACTGTTTTAATATTTTGATTTAAATTTCTGTAAATTTGCGTAGTCATTTCTAAAATCGCAGTTTGAGTATTCAAACCTTTTCGAAATCCAAATTGGTTTGGAGCAAATAAATTGTGCATATCCCAAAAGTTAACAATTTTTTTAACAGTTTTTTTCAAGAATCTTAGAAAAGGTTGATAGAAGCGAAATCGGTCTGTAATTTTCAATTGCCTTAGTATCACCATTTTTAAACACTGGAATAATTAAGGCAGTTTTTAAAATTTCAGGGAACACACCTTCTACAAAAGAAAAGTTTACAAGTTTACATAATATAGTTCTAATTTCCGGAAAAATATTTTTAATAGTGGTAACTGTAATTTCGTCCAAACCAGGTGATTTTCCCTCCTTTAGTTCCTTGATAGTATCAAAAATTTCTTGTTCTGGTATATAAGGGAAAAAAATAGAATTAGGCATTTTACATTTTAAATAACTTATTATCTCTTCTATTTCGGTTTCATTATGTAGATTTTGTTTACATAATGAAGAAATTACCCCAGTAAAATAATTGTTAAATTTATTAACAAATTCCTGCGGCTTTTCATCAAACCGAAGTAAATGATTTCTATCCGTGATAATTTGAGGAGAATTGCCCTTTACTTTTCTTCCGTCACGCATTTCATTGATAGTTTCCCAATTTTTTCTAGCGTTATTTCCACATTTTATAAAAATATTTTTATAATAATCATTTTTAGCTTCCCTAATAACATCAGTTAACATATTGTTACGACAGAAGAATCTGGCAACCGAAAGCAAAGTTTCAGCCAACGAATAAGAACGTTGGGAGAATTTGAGAACAGTGGAGCGTTAACGGTCGTTGTGTTGTAACGGTCGAAGAGTTCGAAAATGGACGGTGAGCTGTTCTGAGACAGTGCGCGTAAGTATCAAGAAGTAACTTGATGTGTTGTGTATACGCGGAAGGATAAAAGTGGGATCTTTTATCGTTAAGTATCAAGAAGTAACTTGATGTGTTGTGTATACGCGGAAGTATAAAAGTGGGAACTTTTATGGCTAACTTCGAATGTCTACACGGACTGTCTTTTTGTTCGGCTAGTGTGTGAAAAGTTATTAGCACAGGACGAGAATTGGTTTACGAGTGAAGATCTTCGGGTGACCTGGTAAATCAAGTAAAAGGTAGTATTTAGTAAAATACACAGAGCTGATGTGTGCTCATGCAGGAAGATTGATGACGTGTGCATGTTAATAGTTGATTTGTTAATAAGATACTTCATCCATATTTCCTTTGTAACAATTTACCTTGTATTGAATTTGGTTTTGAAATATAGCTTTTAATACTCACGCTCAGTGGCTATCCATTTTTGTGATCCGCAACATTTGGTGTCAGAAGTGGGGTAATTTATTGAATGCCGTTAACTAGAAGTATGGATGAATTAGTAAAGTTGTTAAATGACTTGAAAGCCGATATGACTACGCTGATGACTGATATGAAAGCCGATATGACTACGCTGATGACTGATATGAAAGCCGATATGGCTGCGCTGATGACTGATAGGAAAGCCATTATGGCTACGCTGATGACTGATAGGAAAGCCGTTATTGCTACGCTGATGACTGATAGGAAAGCCGTTATTGCTACGCTGGTGACTGATATGAAAGCCGATATGGCTACGCAGATGACTGATATTAAAAGTGATCTAGCTGCCCAAAGCGATAAAATAGGTGACTTGAAAGCCGAAATGGCCGCACAAAATGCTGAGATGAGAGATGAAGTGGCTCCTCAAGTTGGTAAGATTATTGATCAGTTCAAGGATAGTAAAACCGAACTCAATAGACAATGCAATAGTTTAAATGTTGAATTTGTCAGTGAAAAAGGTGATCTTGATAGTGTTAAGTTAGATTGTAAACATGGAAAAGAGAAAGGCAACGCATATAAAAATGTGGATCTGCTACTGGAAATCAAGAATCGTAGATATAGCGCAGATAATGCCTTTGACCACGCAACTACTGGTGATGCATGGCAGAGTGTCTATGTCGCTGGTGACATGTCTAGGAACTGTGAAGAACAATCACACAGATCAGAGAGCTGTGAGACTATACAGTACGCTTTGCACTTCAAAATACCTAGGTATACAAGTCTGGCACGATCTGAAGAGAGATCCACACGAAAGGTATTCTATTCCTCGCCGTCAGCAAAATGTGTCATGGACAATTATCGCAAAGGCAGAGTAACGAGTGGTAATGAGGGGGAACGAAACAGAGTTTACGTTTCGCAGAGTGGTCCGAGTAAAGAAGAGGTGTCCATTCATCATAGATACAAAGTGCCATTCGACGTTACTGGGGAAGTCGGAGAGATTTTTCCGAAGCATATAGCCACACTTGAATCGTTTATAGAAAGTGGGGATTTAAGGAAGAGGAATTCCGAAGAATGGCTTAGAAGCATAACAGGTGATGCTAGTAAAAGAGCTTCAGGCAGAGACAGTACTTCAAAGACTAACTTTCTGGATGAAACTAAGCCTCAGAGTTACGATCAGAGAGAAGTGAATCCCTCAGATAATTTCAACGTAGCCACGGTGAATTTCTTTTCTGAACAGTCAATGTGCAGATTTGGACATTATAACCATTTAGATTATAAGGATATAGAAAAGTTTTATCACGACTACAAGAGCTCTAAAGTGGACAATATCATGTTACAAAACTCATCGCTGATCTCCAGAATGAACAATTTGGCAATCATGACTGATGTTTCCCTGGTTAATTACAATGAGAGCTCCAAGAAAGTGAATTCCGAAGAAACAGCAACTATGACCTCCTCGGGTCATGTGTTTTGTTGGAGACCCGAGTGGCGCCATCGGATGGTAGATGAAAACAGCACAGGAGGTGTCGGCAACAAAGTGAGTCTTGTCTTGGCTCCTGCACTTGCTGCTTTAGGTCTCAAGGTCCTTATGATCTCCGGTCGTGCTCTCCAATTGACGGGAGATACTCTGGACAAATTGGAATCCATCCTTGGCTTCACAGTCGATTGCACTAAAGATAAAATCGAGCAGATGATGGAAGACGTCGGATGCTGCATCGTAGGACAGACAGAGGAGCTGGTGCCAACAGATAAGGAGATTTACCGCTGCAAGGATCTGACGGCTACCGTAGATAGCGTTCCTCTAAGGAGATGCTCAATTGTGTCCAAAAAGCTGGCTGAAGGAGTGTGTGCTTTGGTTTATGATGTTGAATTCGGAAAAGGAGCTATTGATCTCATCAGTACAGAAGATGTTGCTGTTGATTTAGTTAAGAAAATGGTTGCAGCATCACAAGCTCGTGGAATGAAGAGTTTGAGTTGTTCAGCTGTTATCAGCAACATGGATTCACCTCTTGAAAACTCTGTTGACAACTCTCTGGAAGTGATGGAAGCTGTTCAGTGTTTCCTTGGTAACGGATCCTTGGAACTGCAAGAGCTCGTCGAAGAGTTAGGAGGAGAACTTCTGCGTTTGGTGAACATTGTGGATAATAGGGTAGATGAAGCATCACGTGTCTGCAAGGTTCTGCATAACGGCAATGCTTTGAACAAGTTTCGTAACATGTTAATAGAACAAGGAGTATCTGAAGATGTTGCAAGCTGGCTATGTGAAGGTAAAACAGAAAAAATATTGCTAGCAGCCCGACACATCACTGATTTCACTTATACAGGAGAAACAGGTAAGGTTGTCGGATTAGAAGCTGCAGTTCTAGCAAGAGTATGGAAGGAGGAGATGGACCGAAGAGCTAAAAAGAATTATGGAGCTGATATTATATTTGTGAAGCACCTTGGGGATCAAATTGAATCAGGTGAAATATGGCTGAAGGTTCATCACGACAGTTCTGAATTAAGTGAAAGTCAACTGACAAAAGGGTCAGACTGGAGGATGAAACTCCTCCCTAGATTTCATGTCACTAATGACTTTCATTCCTTGTTACTGTTGATAGAAGTAAAAATCCAAAGAAGAAAACTTTCGACAAAGAAGAAAACTTTTTACAGGTTTTGCACGAAAACTCTTAGTCGATTCTTCTCCCTGCAAAGACATAAACGTGTTCACAAGGGCTATAGGCCTTACACGTATTATGTTTGTGGACGAGGCTTCAGTCAGAAAAGAAATCTACGTCATAATGAGATTCGCTTTCATTTTGACACAAACGTGGTATATCGCATTCGTCGACGTCCAGCTACA
Organism: Ryuthela nishihirai; assembly: GCA_038380435.1. Lineage (NCBI taxonomy): Eukaryota > Metazoa > Arthropoda > Arachnida > Araneae > Heptathelidae > Ryuthela > Ryuthela nishihirai. The sequence goes on from JAWZYU010000001.1 coordinate 113,320,563, forward strand.
AAGTGCAAGGTGGTTCACGTGGATCGTTTGGCCCCGTTTCATCGAAGAACTGAAGAAGCTTTGGAATCCAGAATTGTTCGGGACGAACAAGACCTAGGAAGGGGGCAGTGTTACGACAGAAGAATCTGGCAACCGAAAGCAAAGTTTCAGCCAACGAATAAGAACGTTGGGAGAATTTGAGAACAGTGGAGCGTTAACGGTCGTTGTGTTGTAACGGTCGAAGAGTTCGAAAATGGACGGTGAGCTGTTCTGAGACAGTGCGCGTAAGTATCAAGAAGTAACTTGATGTGTTGTGTATACGCGGAAGGATAAAAGTGGGATCTTTTATCGTTAAGTATCAAGAAGTAACTTGATGTGTTGTGTATACGCGGAAGTATAAAAGTGGGAACTTTTATGGCTAACTTCGAATGTCTACACGGACTGTCTTTTTGTTCGGCTAGTGTGTGAAAAGTTATTAGCACAGGACGAGAATTGGTTTACGAGTGAAGATCTTCGGGTGACCTGGTAAATCAAGTAAAAGGTAGTATTTAGTAAAATACACAGAGCTGATGTGTGCTCATGCAGGAAGATTGATGACTTGTGCATGTTAATAGTTGATTTGTTAATAAGATACTTCATCCATATTTCCTTTGTAACAATTTACCTTGTATTGAATTTGGTTTTGAAATATAGCTTTTAATACTCACGCTCAGTGGCTATCCATTTTTGTGATCCGCAACAATATTTTTATATCTTCTGTAGTAGTCATTTTCATCCAAGTTTTTGGATTTAGATCTTTTATATAAATTTCTTTTAAAATTGATTGAATTAACAATAGCTTCTGTTATCCATGAGTTGAGTTTTTTAATTTTCTTTTTAGAGTACTTAATCTGCGCATCTTTGATTAATAGAGTTAATTCCCTTAGAAATGCATCAAATGCTAAATTCACATTTACCTGTCTCTCGACATGATCCCATGATTTTTTTGACAATAACCTTTTCAATTTAGTATATTGAATCATAGTAAAATTCGTAGAAAGCTTTTCTGTAGAACCATCTCTATAAAAATCACACTTTATGTTACTTCCAACAAAAAATGATCTGAGATGTCAATTTTAACAATACATGTAGTTACAATATCTAATCTAAAATTTCTAATGTAAAGTTGATCTAGGCAGGTTTTACTACTTACCCTAGCAACAGAAGCATGACAGGAATGGAAACCACTTGAATTTATCGTTTGTAAAAAATTTATTTTGTGTGGATCATCAGATAATAAATCCAAATTAAAATCTCCTGTCATTATCATACTATTTCGTTTAACACAGTTAAGCCATGTTGCGAATTCATCAATAAATTCTAATTTACTGAATTCATGCGCTCTATAGATTGCAACAATGCCAAATTCGCAATTGAATGCTTTTATATGCAATTCCACTAAGTCAGCAGTTTGAAAATCAGAAAAAAGATGGTTCACTTCCCATCCTTCTTTAATGTAAACAATTACTCCTCCTGACCTTTTTTTCTCCCTACATTTACAGTATTCTTTATATCCATCTATTTTACATAAGGCTATTTCCTCTTCTCTTACCCAAATCTCAGTAAGTACTATAATTTCTGGTTTTAATTCAATTAAATTTAAGAGTACCACAAAATAATCCAAATTTTTTCTCAGACTTCTTATATTTCCCTGTATAATATATATTCCACAGCCCCAACAAATATAACTTTTGTCATAAACATTTTTTTATCAATTTCAATAACATTAGAATAATAATCATTCATCATATACAATTCTTTAATTTCATCATCATCATCATCTGTAATACTCCGAACATCATCCGAACCAAAATCAGAAACAGTAACATCATTCTGCATGTCATACGACAAAAAAGCAGCCATTTTATATACATTTCCCAATAATTAAATATTTCATTCATAGAAACTTAACTATCTCAGTTTATCCAGATCCTGAAAGTTCGTGATTCTAACCGAACCCGAACCTTCTTCTTTTCGCATAAAGATCTTAGAGTCTCTGACCCAAACGTACTTGTAGTCCAACTCGCGCTGTTTTTCCTCTGCCTTAAAAAATAGCTGTTTGTTTTCTTGTGTCAAATGATCATTAATATAAATTCTTCCATCTTCACATAGATCATCAATTTCTTTCAAATTCTTTTCAAATTTTTCAACAATTTCCTTAATATTTTCCTGCCCTCTCTCAGGAAAGGCTTAACGTCGTATCCGATGGATGGCTTCTTTTTGAAGCTCCATCGGTCCCACCTTTCCCGCCAAGATCAGAACGATACTTAACGGAGACAATATCAGCGCAGACAGAGTCGAGACTGGGAGTTGAGATCATCGGATTATGATCCTGGAGCGATAAAGACTGAGACAATCACCTCCTTATTTTCCTTAAGCTGAGTAAAACGCGAATACACAATCCTCCCGAAGACACGTAACCGTAGTAACCAGGAGATTCATCTTTAGAATTTAGGATACGGTTGAATGAAACACTTTCAATGTTTGATTAAGCATCGTATGCCACTTCAATGAGTGTCTACCCTTCCATCACCGCTTGTTTGTTTTAGCCTGGGACTCACATTAATTCGAGTAAAGTGGCGACTCTATCCAATCAGTCTGAAAGAGTATCTAGGACCAAAAAAAAAGATAAATATGGAAATAATTCCTCTCATTCGTCTTCCTCTCCTTTTACCGTGTCGTCACTCTTGCTCAAATGACATAATTACACGTCCTAAAACCTCCATTAGATGTAGTCCATAAGTCAAGCGCATCGTTATGTAACTCCATACTACTGTGCGACGACGGGGAATGGAAACCGTTCAATTGAGGTAAAGGCTAATATCCGTCAGCCATTTGTCCGTGCTGCTCCGGTCGTTGACAGGCTGTCACGTGGTGCAGTGTCCACGTGGTCACGCATTACTATGTCCCCGGGGCTGTCCAAAGAACATGTAAACATTGCCCCATCGCATGCAAATGCGCAAGGAAAGAGCGCCGGCCATCCATCACTGCCGCGGTTCTCTCGTGACGGCCGCTGCACGTGACAACGCAGCATCCCTTCGCAACTGCACGTGCCCTCTGCCGGATTCGTTGCCTTGACAACGGCCTCCGTAAAGAGAAGACGGCCCCTGCGGCATTCTTTTCCGTACTATTGTAATCTGTTCGAAAGGAAACTTTGTTCCGGCTTTGGAAATAAGCTAATCGATATTCAAGGATCTCTTAACTTATACCGCCAGCTCTTTGTTTAGCTCCAGACACTCCCTGTCCGCATCAGCGATGTAAAGATGAATCCCTTAAGGTAGTAAATACCAGTACCTAGGAACCGAGGTTGTTGTTGGCCTTTGGATGCAAAGAGAAAAGTTATATCTCTTTCAGAACCGTCATCTAGGGATCATTCCTTTGACTAATCTAAAACATTTATGCATTTCTGGTGGATGAATCGATCAGTGTCTGATTCACTGGGCGTGACCCTTTTAAAACGGTTATTTAAAAGACAACTTCTCATTTTGACAACCGTTTAAAACGTAGCGATCGATTTTTAACAACATTTAAAATATCTGCGACCCATTTTAACAAATTAGAAAAAAAACTGACCCACTTTAACAATCGTTCGAAACGCCGTGATCTTGTTTAGTTATCGTTTTATAAACCATTTAAAGAGATTGTGCCCATTTTAATGATCAGTGCAACCCATTTTAACAATTACTTAAAGAAATTGTGGCCGTTTTTTATCTATTGTTTCAACTACAGCGTCCTATTTTAACAATTATTTAAAGGAGTGGTGACCCAATCTAAGTCGTTAGAAGTGCATTATTTAATTCTAACACCCTTTTAAAGAAGTTGTGACCATTTTAATAGCCATCTAAACTGCCGCAGCCCATTTTAACAACAGTTTAAGACGTTGTGACCATTTCAATACCTTTAAAAATGCAGCGACTCATTTCTGTAATCACTGGAAATGCAGCGACCCATTTTAATAACCATTTAAATGTCCCTAACTTTTTAACAACCGTTTAAATGATTCTAACTCATTTTAGCAACCAATCAAATTCCCATCAATTTTAGCATCATTTTAAAGTGATGACCCATTTCAATCGATCAATCAATCAATCAATTAATTAATTAATCAATCAACAATATTAATCAATCAATCAATCAATCAATCTACGATATAAATCAATCAATGGATCATATCTCAATGTCTCATATCTATAATTACTAAAAGTGATAACTGAAAGAGTAGCGCCAGTTTTTAACAATTATTTAAATGATCCAAACTCATTTTAACAACTATTTAAATTCCCATCAATTTGAACAACCATTTAGAGGTGACCAATTTCAATAATCATTTAAAATGCAGCGAATCATTTCTCTAACCACTGAAAATACAGCGACCCATTTTAACAACCGTTTAAAAAGCGGAGACCTATTTTAACAAACATTCAGAAAACTTCGTCTCAGAACTTTCATTCCTTAACCTTATTCTAACGCTAGGCATTGGGTCAGAATCTATTGTACCTAAAACTCATTTCAATTTTAATTACATATAGAAATTGTAGTTTAGGGTTTATAATAGGCAAGGAAAACGTTTTAAATGCCAACATAAAAATAATGAAGATGAAATTAAACAAATTAAATCAGCGCTAGGCAGTAAATAACAGAGCATGATGCGATATTTCGATTGAGAGGGAGGTATTGTCTTAAAAGATCAGAGAATGCATTAAGTAAATCAAAGAATATATTACATAGGTTAGAGAATATATTAAATAAAAAACAGAATGGATTAAGTAGATCAAAGAATATATTGTTTAGATCAGAGAATATATTAAATATCAGGAATAATGCATTAAGTAGATCAAAGAAATATTAAGTACATCAGAGAAAGTATTAAGTATGTCAGAGAAAGCATTAGGTAAATCAAAGAACGTATTATATGAGAGAATGTAATAGGTAGATCAGAGAAGGTATTATATGAGAGAATGTAATAGGTAGATCAGAGAAGGTATTAAATTTATTAGATATTGTACTAAACATATTAGAGAATGCATTTAATAGATCAGAGAATGCAATAAGTTGATCAGAGAGTGCATTAGCAGATTAGAGAATGTATTAAACATCAGAAAATACATTAGATAGATCAGAAAATGTATAAAATGTAAATGTAAGCTTCAGGGAATAAATTAAGTAGATTAGAGAATGCACATCTCTACTAATTGGTCGGATTTTTTGTTAAGACAAGCAGAACTTTCCTGTCAATAAGTATAACAAGCATGAGACGAATTAGGATCCAAAAGCAATGAAAAGTTTGTGTTTCTCTTTCATTGGAGATCCTGAAGAAAATATTTAGAAGAGTTCTCATATCAAATTATCATTTTAGAGTTATGGTTGATGCTCGTATTTATAAATGAAGCCACCTCAAAAATCAAGAGCTCCTGAAGCTCATTTTTGTAACCCTCCCCCTACCCCATCCTCCAAAAAAAAAATATCAACATTAATTTACAGCACTGGAAAAGAATTTTCTTTACCATCTTTCTATTGAAATCTCGATTACCCTACAGATTTTCCTTTGCATGGCGAATTAGACTATCTGTGAGGCCTACATTATAAGTATCGGACTGATGAAAGTTTTAGTTTTAAGAATATTGAATGTTTTTAGCACTCTATAAAAATCGGTGAATGAATTTTAAGATAATGAGTTTAATTTTATTTCGATACATGAAGGGAAAAATCTTTGAAATCTAATTAGCTTTTAAAATGAGAAAAGCAAAAAAAAATCTCTTCACGAAAAAAAATCAGTCTTTTTTTTTAGTTTTACTTTTTTTTTCACTGTGATGTAACAAAACTTAAAACATCAAAACCGGCGAAAATCGAAAACGGTTTTACTGCAACAACTACAGCAAACTTAAATTCGGAGATTCTTGAGTAACACTGATTGTATTTCATTAATTAACTGTTTTGCTTCCTAATTTACATCTTCCTAATGAATAGATTACTTCGAAATTACTGTGGAAACAACTCGCAGGAACGCGAACATGATTTTTTTCTTTTTATATCCATTCCAGACAGAAAATGAACGAAAAACAAAATTAGGCAAATATTAGCTTAATTGAATTTCGAAAAACAAAAAAATAATTAACTAATTAGCTTCCTCTTTTGCATTTCCAAAAGCAAATGAGGAATTGTATTGAAGGAATGAATATTTTGATGCGATGGAAAATTTACAGCGATTAAAAGAAGTTGTTCGTTAACTAAATGTATCTAATGAAAGTGTTAACATTGAAAATAAATAATTTTTCTCTTATTGATGTTCTTAGTTTCTTTCCTTCGGGATGTTGCTATGATGTTTCCTTATTACAATGATGGTACAGTTATGATCATAGATTTTTAGTTTGATTCGTATAGCAGATTTTTTTCCCTAATCCAACTTGATATAAAGTGAATTAGCACCAAATTGTTTGAAATAAAAATGGAAAAGTAATTTACTAGAAATAGATATTAATAAAAATACAATCACCTTATACGTATGGGGGTATAGTCCCCATTTGTATCATATCAGGTCTGTTCCGTGAAAGAACAGCCATTTGCATCACTTCAGATTGGCTCATGACACAGCACTCCTTTGCATCTTGTCAGATCTGGCCTGTGACAGAACACTCATTTACATGACGTCAGATCTGGCCTGTGACAGAGCATCCATTTGTATGACGTCAGATATGGCCTGTTACAGAGTATCCAATTGCATCACATCTGATCTAGCGGGGGACAGATCCATTTGCATCATGTCAGATCTGGCTCTTGACAAATCCCACCTTATTTACGTTATTTCTCATCAGAAATTCGTGTTCGACTAACACGATTTCACCTTACACGGCTTTTCACGAATCATCATTTCATCTATCGTGTTAGTCGAGTGCCCAACTCTTTCTTCTTTCCCTTTTCAATTCTTCGAATAAACACGAATCTTATCCATTCAAGAATGCAAATACTAATACACTGAAGTGCCATTGAATTAAGGATAGCAACCTAGTAACGTGTTGGACCCCCTCTTTCCCTGATAATGGCCGCCACACGACGAGGCAAGGACTCCACAAGCTTGTGTAAAAGTTACACAGGTATGGCGACCCATGGGTCCTCCAGAGCTGTCCACAATTCTCTCAAGGTCGTCGCTGATGGGATACGGGCCCGAACACTCTGCTCGACGGTATCCCAAAGATTTTCGATGGGATTTAAATCTCGGTTTCTAGGTGGCCAATTCATTATTTCAAAGTCAGCAGAATGCTCCTGCAGTCATGCAGTAGCCAACCTGGACCTGTGAGATGAACAGTTGTCTTGCTGAAAATGTATTAGACGCCATCTCCATTGTGACACATGATGGTCATAAATGGATGTATATGGTCAACTATGAGTTCTACGTACAGGGATGCATTAAGAGTCGTCGGTACACATATCAAAGGTTCCACAGATGTCCAACTGAAGACACCCCAGACCATCACTGAGCCATCACCAGCTTGTACTGTTCCAACCTGACATGCAGGATCCATGGCTTAATGGGTTTGGCGCCGTACCCTAGTCTCTCATCGGCGTGATGAAGTTTAAATCGGGATTCATCACTCTAGTCTATCGGTTACCAATTTTCGATGTTCTTCAGCCCAGGCAAGGAGTTGAGCCTGGTGTCGTGACATTAAAAGTGGAACTCTCGTAGGTCGGCGGCTCCCGAAGCTGAGACGATGAAACGAGCATTGCACAGTCTGTGCACTGACTTCCCGGCCGGAACCCGCGTTCAGATAATGTCTGGCCCCTATCGGTCCATATGATGCAGGTCAGATGGCGAAGCCCACGATCATTCAAGGTTGGTTGTCCTTTGCAATTTGTCTGGGTGCTTGTTTTTTTTTGGCCAGAATTTACATATTCCCGGAACACTTTTGAAACTCTCGTACGAGAAAATGGCTAATTCAATGGCACTTCAGTGTATCCTAATTGAAGAACAACTGGTTCTTTTCTGTTTATGGTAGATATGCTCCTGTTCCACCTTTATTATCTCCAATTGTCGTTATGTCCTTGTTTGGTCGTTTATAATTACACTAGACAACAAATTTAAACTTTTATTTTTATATAACATTATGATACTGTCTTCGAAGAATTTCACTACGATATCCGAATCATGGAAGAGAGATGGTCAAATACGATATTTATGGTCAAATAGGATTCCTATTGACCAAATAGGAATCCATCGTATTTATGGTCAAATAAAAAATAATAAATAAATACCCCCTCAAGCAGCTGCTTGCCACAGAGGTCTGACAGGAGCCTGTCAGTTTATATGCCATAGTAGAAGGTCTGAGAGGATTGCAGGACCTCAGCAGAAAAACGACACATATATCCATGCCTTACCCGGGCTCGAACCCAGGTCCCTTAGATCACTAGCCAAGCGTGCTAACCACTCGGCCAAATAGGATGTTTTTAACTAATTTTGGAGTGCTAAATTCAACTATGGCTGTAAAAAATCTGCAGCACGTACATTTTTTTTTAATTACGGATTGATATATTTCAATTTCAATGAATACGCATATTTGGGAAATGAAAATAAATGTAGCTATTTTATTAAATTGCAACTTAAAACTCATTAATTAATTGTATGATTACAGTGAAAAAAATTAGAACGTCATAGTTATAGACCACTGAACATAAAGTAACAAATGAAATAATATTGAAATGCAAAATAAGAAAACATGGGTATGGATATTTTATACTTACAAGAAGTTCATTTTTGCCTTTTATGTGCTGAGGTATTCTTCCTTCTGCAAGAACTAGCAGCAATCACCCATCATTGCTGGGTCCCACCTGACTTGATATCTCTCCTCCATGGTTCGGATAACTTGGTGAAATCTTTCCCCCTTACTCATCATTGACAACTCCTAAGTTTTTGGGAAAGAAGTCGAGATGCGAGTGCAAGAAATGGATTTTGAAAGACTTTCGACAGCCAAGATTTCCATAGTTTTTGAGAAGATCTTGAATGAGCTGATAGAGTTTTCCTCTTTGTGATTCCCCAGAAAACCCTGGACCACAGAAGTGAAGGATTTCCATGCAGCGCACTCCATCACATTCAGTTTTACTTCGAAGATAATATCATTCAGTAGCTTCCTGATTTGAGGACCAACAAAGATTCCTTCTTTGAGTTTGGAATCACTCAGTTTTGAAAAATTTTCCTTCAAGTGAAAAAACTCTTTACCAGTTTTGTTCATAGTTTTTACAAAGTTTTTCATAAGCCTCAGTTTGATGTGTAGTGGTCGGAACAGAACACATATTGTCCCCTTAAACTGGTCATATCTTATAACAGTGAGTATATTTTTCCCATGCTTTCATAAGTTTCCTTCATTCCCGCAGTGTGTGTCACTGGAATGGAAGGTTTTTGGATTCCTTTATGCAAAACGACAGCTTTTAAGCTGAATTTTGACGAATCTATAAATAGACGCCATTCCTTAGGGTCGTCAGTTGTTCCAATTTCTTCCACCAGCCCTGAAATATCTGTGCAGAAACACAAAACATCTTGCATCTCGTAATAAGCAGATAAAACTAAATTTCTCTTTCTGAAAAGAGAAACTCTGGAACTCTTGGCCAAAAGATTCCACTCTTGAAGTCTTGAACCTAAAACCTCAGCTTGTTGTTTGTAAAGTCCTTGGTATCGAACAAGTTCATTTTGCTGAATCGAATGAGGCTCGTCTAATTTTTTAAGGGTGTATGTAGGATCAGGATCTGTATGTGCCTCAAAGTCTTCCTCTGATGAAAGTGAATCCATCTCCTCCCAGTAGGTTGAAGGTGTTAGTATAGAAAGATCTCCATGAGGAACTGGCCTTATGGCCAGTTCACATTGGTTGTTATGGTTGTAGCCATATTGGTTGTAGCCATATGGCCAGTCAAACATTGGTTGTTCAAGACACATTTGGATATTGTATTTTGCTTTTGTTCTTTTTTTGGAAAGCCCGACACTTTAATGAAACAAAAATAGCAATCATGCAAGTGACTCACGCCAAACCATTGAAACTGAAAAGGGCGTGGATTTTATCTAACCTTTCAACCATTCAGTCAAACCAGCAAATCACGAAATGCAGCACACATGTGGAGCCCATGTTTTGTTCTGATCTCCAACATGATATCCAAAATACAAGTTATAGGCTTTCTTCACAATCCTTTTCAAAGAACGACCCTGGGATTTTAAAATATAATTTCCATACGCATAACAAAACTTATCTGGCACATTAACACATCCGCGATGCTACCTTTGTGCCATTTAAACGCCAAAATTCACTCTTCAACGTACAGCACGTGTTCCTCCTACAACAAAAACAGCAAGAATGGCGGTTTGAGGTTAGGTTACTGTTACTTGTTTTCTCCCACTTGGCAACAGTGTTGCCAGCCATTAGAAGTAAAATGTCTAGTATCTTTCAGTTGCCTCGAGGTGTTGGTATAGGAAGATCTTAATAGGAGTCAAAATGACCAATAACATAAAAACGTGACGTGCTAGCCATTTTGTAAGGCCAGATCTGATATCATAACCTGGCCTTACAAAATGAAAAGACATTTCTGTCTTTTCTGTTTGTAAGGCCAGGTTCTGATAAATAAGTCTGAAAAATAGGTCTGAAAATATAGTTTCAGAATTTTTTTGAAAAATAGGTCTGAAAATATATTTTCCAGGTCTGAAAAGTAGTTAAATGCAACTAAAATTGTTCATGTTATAAAAACCTTGTAAACCAGTGTTATCATTTAGCTGTGTCGGGTGTAGTGGTATATTGCACGAAGACGAGATAACGAGGCAATGACTGGAGTACGGGTTTAAACCGCCAGTAGTGTCATGCGTTTTGTGATTGTCCCTGTTCTATACGCCTTCAATTTTCTATATTATATATGTCGAAATTTCAAATTCTCACATTAGGACACAAAGTGCATTAGATTATAAATCCCAGTATCGTAATTGCAAAAAAAAAATTGTTATTCTTCCCTTATAATTGTTATTATTTTTCTGCTTTGGCATTTTCAATTACAAGTTTTCAGTCGAAATTGTCTTTCAACACCTACTTCAATTTTATCAATTAACACTTCTCCTTTTAACTGCTGTAATTCCCCTGGTTTGGTGTTTCATCTACAAGTTTACCCTTTTTTAATGCCTTGTTCCGACGTTTTCCACTAATGATTCACGGAAGCTATATCATGTGCACTCTAAAGAACAAACTGGATGTCTTGACCGGAAGCTTCCATCTGTTCTAAATGCTAGCTAGTTCAGTGGTTCTTAACCTTTTATGCTTCACGCACCCCCTGGAAATGTGTATGTAACTGGCGTACTCCTTGTATAGATAGATAAAACTATAGTTATAGTATAACAATGGGAATAAAATAAAACATATATATCAGTGGTTCTTAACCTTTTATGCTTCACGCACCCCCTGGAAATGTGTATGTAACTGGCGTACTCCTTGTATAGATAGATAAAACTATAGTTATAGTATAACAATGGGAATAAAATAAAACATATATATCAGTGGTTCTTAACCTTTTATGCTTCACGCACCCCCTGGAAATGTGTATGTAACTGGCGTACTCCTTGTATAGATAGATAAAACTATAGTTATAGTATAACAATGGGAATAAAATAAAACATATATATCAGTGGTTCTGAACCTTTTATGCTTCACGTACCTCCTGGAAATGTGTATATAACTGGCGTACCCCTTGTATAGATAGATAAAACTATAGTTATAGTATAACAATGGGAATAAAATAAAACTTATATATCAGTGGTTCTCAACCTTTTATGCTTCACGCACCCCCTGGAAATGTGTATGTAACTGGCGTACCCCATTTGTATAGATAGATAAAACTATAGTTATAGTATAACAATGGGAATAAAATAAAACATATATATCAGTGGTTCTTAACCTTTTATGCTTCACGCACCCCCTGGAAATGTGTATGTAACTGGCGTACTCCTTGTATAGATAGATAAAACTATAGTTATAGTATAACAATGGGAATAAAATAAAACATATATATCAGTGGTTCTGAACCTTTTATGCTTCACGTACCTCCTGGAAATGTGTATATAACTGGCGTACCCCTTGTATAGATAGATAAAACTATAGTTATAGTATAACAATGGGAATAAAATAAAACATATATATCAGTGGTTCTCAACCTTTTATGCTTCACGCACCCCCTGGAAATGTGTATGTAACTGGCGTACCCCATTTGTATAGATAGATAAAACTATAGTTATAGTATAACAATGGGAATAAAATAAAACATATATATCAGTGGTTCTGAACCTTTTATGCTTCACGTACCTCCTGGAAATGTGTATATAACTGGCGTACCCCTTGTATAGATAGATAAAACTATAGTTATAGTATAACAATGGGAATAAAATAAAACTTATATATCAGTGGTTCTCAACCTTTTATGCTTCACGTACCCCCTGGAAATGTGTATGTAACTGGCGTACCCCTTGTATAGATAGATAAAACTATAGTTATAGTATAACAATGGGAATAAAATAAAACATATATATATATCATTGGTTGTTAAACCTTTTATGCTTCACGTACCCGCTGGAAATTTGTATGTAACTGGCGTACGCCTTGTATAGATAGATAAAACTATAGTTGTAGTATAACAATGGTTATTTTTATTTTGTTACTAGATCTAGTGACTTTTGAGCTCTCACGGCGTACCCCTAAAACTTTTCCCACGTACCCCACGTTGAGAACCCCTAATTTAGTGAATCCCCTTTCTCCATCCAGAATTAAGCCTTATGCTTTGCCCTTTTTTCGCAATGGGCAAAATGGCCAAGTTACAAGGACCCAAGGACTAAGAGATGATTGGTGAAGGTGACCGAAGAACAGCTGTTAGGAGACAGATGGTAGCATCCTGTCAAGTCAGCAGCATGTTCTTTAACGTGGACTGGGTATGGCTCTTCTCTACATAGAGGCCATGGAGTAATGTCCCATCCGATGGACGGCGAAAGTCCAACAGTGTACCCTTTCCGATCAAGGGCAGGGTGGGGGGTTTAGCTGGGATAATCGACACTGACACAATTGGAACTCGAACCTGGGAACTGCAGATTATGAACCTGGTGTGCTAATCACTGATCTAACCCAACAACATGAACGCATTTAAGAATGCATTTACGCGTATTTGACAGATTAGGAAAACTTACGTCCAAAAAATTAGATTCACCCTTTCAGTAGCAAAATCGGTATATTGCTGTGTTTTTAAACAAGAACTTAACACAGGAGTTGAGGAAACAAGAAAGTTCACCTCAAATCCTTACGACATAAGAACTGATATTCAATGAACAAATACCATCCATGCTTGCCTAAGAAGAGAACATGGGTTATCTCTTTAAGTTAATCAAAAACAGTGCTTTTTTTAAAGCACTATTTTCCTCACAAGTTAAAATGAATTGTTGTTGTATGTTATTTTACCTCTGAACGGAATTTTTTTGCACACAACCATCTAAACGGTCAGAGTTGGGTTGGGTTGTTTTACCTCTGAGCGGCACTTTTTTGCACACCATGGGCTAAATGGCCAGGTCACATGGACCCCGAAGGCTCAGAGAAGGTTGGGGGAGGGGACCCACTGGAACAGCTATTGGGAGACAGATAGTAGCCTCCCGTCAAGGCCATCCAGCGTGTTCTTTAACGTGCACAGGGTATGGCTCTCCCGCACACGGGACCACGGCTTAACGTCCCATCCGACGGACGGCGGCCTTTCCAAGCCCATCGGTGTCCCCTACTGACCGTGGGCAGGGCGGGGAATTTTGCGGAGATAAATCTCAACGCTGACTCAGCTGGGACTCGAACCTGGGAACTACAGATTACGAGCCTGGCGCGCTACCGACTGAGCCACCCCCGCCCCTAAACGGTCAGATATGCTTTTTAAAGTTGGGTAGGGGATTTGACATACAGCTGTTAGAAGAGTTCGAAGTCATCCAACGTGTTCTTTAATGTGCAGAGACTATGACTTTCCTGCACACCGAGCAATACCTTGTGCGTCCCAGCTGACGAACGGTGGCCTTCATTATTTAATCGAGAAGATATGATTGTAGCCATCCCATGGCCGAGTGGTTAGCCCGCTTGGCTACTGATCTAAGGGGCCTGGGTTCGAGCCCCGGGTTAAGGCATGGATGTGTGTGTCGTTTTTCTGCTGAGGTCCTCCCATCATCTCAGACCTTCTACTATGGCGTATAAACTGACAGGCTCCTGTCAGACCTCTGTAGCAAGCAGCTGCTTGAGGGGGTATTTATTTATGATTGTTAGCAACTTACATTCAAATAATTGGATTGAAATGCTAATCAGAAAGGGGTTTTTTTTATTTTATTTTTTTCAAAAATTGATCACTGATTAACATTTTTGATTCAGTGAATAGAAGCTAATCACTATCTATAATTTGCGACTGAAAGTTCTGCGAAGAAAATCACTAGTTGGTATCTTCAATTCAGTGATTGGATCGAGAAGTTAATCACTGTTTAGAATCTTCGACTCCGCGATTGCATTGGGAAGCTAATCCCTCTTTAGTGTCTTAATAAAAGTTACATCTTTAAAATCTCTGTTCCATGTGATTACACTGAGAAAGGGGTTAATATTTAATATGTTTGATTTTCTTCATTGTACTTAAAAGCTAATAAAGTATTTGGCATTTTCAACTCGAAGTATCACTCGTTTAGAACTTTCGACTCAAATGATTGAATTGTCTCTAATCGCTGACAGGCATCTTCAGGTAAAAATCATTGTTGAAAAGCTAATCACTGGTTGACCTTTTTTCGGGGAAGAGTAATTGGACTGAGCATCTAATCACTCATTATCTTCAACACATTGATTGAATTTAAAAGATAACCATTGGTTAAAATCTTCGATTCAAGGAACTGGATTGAAAGCTAATTCTCTGAGCATCTTAGGTTACCATTTAGCATCTTAGATTCAGTGATTTCATTGAGAAGCTAATCACCGATTAGCTTCTTTCACTCAAGTAATTGTATTTAGAAAATAATTACTGGTTAGCATTTGGGTTAGCAGCTGGTTACTCAAATGATTGGATTTAGAAGCTAATCGCCTATTAGTACCTTCAAAACAAATGTTTGGATTAAGAAAGTAATCACTGATTCGCTTCTTTGACTCAAGCAACTATATTGAGAAGTTAATATGGTTGGTTAGAGAATTCAGGAAAAATATCTGGCAACGATTTTTTTAGAAATTAGTGATCTGGCAACCTTCGTGTCACGTGACACGAAGGTTGCCAGATCACTAATTTCTAAAAAAAATCGTTGCCAGATATTTTTTCTGAATTCTCTAATCAACCATAGTGTTCGGATACTTTTTTGAACGATTGTACATTAAGCGGATTTAGTCACACCTCTGTGAAAAGTAAGATAACGAGAAGAATTTATTCCTTAGCAAGTCTGGACTATTTTTATCGTTGAAATGCAAACATCATGATACCGTTCCATTTTCGAAATTTTAATTACTTTTGGTCGAGATTTAGGATGAAAATGTGAACCGGATTTAAATTAAACCAGAGTATTATCAGCTTTGCGATAAAACTTTCTCCCTTCACTTTCAGTTCATATAACATCAATTAAAATATCGCCTAAATCGTTGAAGATGATAAAGAAGTTACTACGAAAATTTAACTTCAGTGATAGGAACACTTGACGGGGTTAAAATGCATCAAAAGCCTGTTTGAAAAAAAACGAGATGAAAACTGGGAAGTTCATCAGAGTTGATCTTATCAAAATGAATATGTCAGCGTTGTTTTATAGCCCATGACATCAGCCAGTGATTAATTACTGTATTTTTTATACTTTTCTATGAAGCCGTTTTCACTGAGTTAGGAAACGATTGATTCACTCATATCCGATAAAAAAAAAGTTTTTTTTTTCAACTTCGCTTCTATTACTACTTCTTCCCAACAGAGGGCACTGCCTACTATTATTTCCGCTAAATCCTCACTGCGGTCAAAAAGGGGATAACGATATGCTTGGAAAGAACGCCGTTCGTCGGATGGGATATTACACCGTGCCTCCGTTGCAGGAGAAACTACCCTAGAAAAAGACAAAAAAACTTTGTCTTTTTCGATTGATGATATCCAGAATCATTTGATTTAAATTATTGAATGACAGACAACCCTTCCAGTGTTGTCCATCATTGATTACATTCGTCGTATCTCCGCAAAATTCCCCGTCCTGCCCACGGTCAGTAGGGTACACCGATGGGCTTGGAAAGGTCGCCGTCCATCGGATGGGACGTTAAGCCATGGCTCCGTATGCGGGAGAGCCATACCCTGTGCACGTTAAAGAACACGCTGGATGGCCTTGACGGGAGGCTACCATCTGTCTCCCAACAGCTGCTCCAGTGGGTCTTCTCCCCCAACATTCTCTGAGCCTTCGGGTCCTTGTGATCTGGCAATTTAGCCCATGGTGTGCATAAAAGCGCCGCTCAGAGGTAAAACAACCCATGGGTATCCTCTCTTCTCCTAATATCCCTTGGGTATTATTCCACCTGATATCCCATAAGTGTCATCTCTTTGTGTACAAAAGGTACTCCTGATGTCCCATAAGTATCCTCTCTTGTTGTCCTATAGGTATCCTCTCTCCTGGTGTCCCATAAATATACTCTTTCTCTCTCTAGGTGTCCCACAAATGTCTCTCTCTCACCGAGGACAAAACGGAGAAAATTTCAAATCAGGCACGATGGAAGAGTCGAACCTGGGAGCATCGCGTTACTATCCTGGCGCGCACTAGCGATTCAACCAACTCCAGACCCGCCACAACAACGTCAGGATGTTTTTGAAAATTCCCAGGTTCGAGTCCCAACTGTTCCTGTTTTGAGATATTTCACCTTTAACCTCCACTTTGCCTTCGTTGGGAAAGGAGACACCGAAGGGCTTTTAAAAATCGTCATCCGTCAGATGAAGCATTAAGTCGTAGCACCATATCTAGGAGAGCCATATTCTGTGCACGCTATAGCCGCGCCGTTAGGGGGCGGGGTGACTCAGTCGGTAGCGCGCCAGCCTCGTAATCTGTAGTTCCCAGGTTCGAGTCCCAGCTGGGTCAGCGTTGATATTTATCTCCGCAAAATTCCCCGCCCTTCCCACGGTCAGTAGGGGACACCGATGGGCTTGGAAAGGCCGCCGTCCGTCGGATGGGACGTTAAGCCGTGGCCCCGTGTGCGGGAGAGCCATACCCTGTGCACGTTAAAGAACACGCTGGATGGCCTTGACGGGAGGCTACCATCTATCTCCCAACAGCTGTTCCAGTGGGTCCCCTCCCCCAACCTTCTCTGAGCCTTCGGGGTTCATGTGACCTGGCATTTAGCCCAGGTGCCGCTCAGAAGTAAAACAACCCAACCCAATCCATGCCGTTGGCCTTCAAAGAGAATTCCATCTGTCTCTTAACAGCGGTCCAGTGGATCCTCTTTGTGATGAACTAAAGATTTCAATCAAATCTAAATCTCGATTTTAAAACAACATTTATTCAGCATTCAAATAATTATGGGAGTTTCAATATTTAACAATAACAATGCGTCATTAGAATTTTCTCCAAATGAATATAAATTCAAAAAAAAAAAATTGCTGTTAAACTGTTTATTAAGGATATTTTTCGAAGTCCAATAAGTATTCCTTCAGTTTTAAATGATTTTGAAAACAAAACCATTTAGGATAGCTTTAATAATAGCTCGGATGTTACCTTTATCAACACCTATAATCCTTTTAATTCTGATGGAATATTGATGGATACATTTAAATGAGATTGTTATTCCTGTAATATTTCTCCATAAAAACACTTAATTCAGGAGTTATAGAGCTTCGATGTTTAGCTCCTTAGTAAGGAAAACTTGTGATCATATTAATCCCTAGACATTAATTCCTTTGTATGTAGTCCTGGTAAAGGTGGGGCGGGGGTGGCTCAGTCGGTAGCGCGCCAGGCTCGTAATCTGTAGTTCCCAGGTTCGAGTCCCAGCTGGGTCAGCGTTGAGATTTATCTCCGCAAAATTCCCTGCCCTGCCCACGGTCAGTAGGAGACACCGATGGGCTTGGAAAGGCCGCCGTCCGTCGGGTGGGACGTTAAGCCGTGGCCCCGTGTGCGGGATAGCCATACCCTGTGCACGTTAAAGAACACGCTGGATGGCCTTGACGGGAGGCTACCATCTGTCTCCCAATAGCTGTTCCAGTGGGTCCCCTCCCCCAACCTTCTCTGCGCCTTCGGGTTTTCAATACTTTAAGTATTGTTCCATGTGACCTGGCCATTTAGCCCATGGTGTGCAAAAAAGTGCCGCTCAGAGGTAAAACAACCCAACCTGGTAAAGGTACCAAGGTCGAATCTCTGCAATACCCGTGTACCAAAGCAAAATCTTGTCACGTTATTAATTTATATTATACTTCTGACAAGGGCCGGATTAAGGCCAACTGGTGCTCTAAGCACATCCCAACAACGATGCCCCCTCGGCCCTTTCATTGCTTAGCTGACAAGACATTAAGACTCAATAAGTGCTGAAGTCATAAATAGGCAACAATTCAATAAGAATTATTTTGCATCTTTTGATCCATGTATGCTGAAATGCTATGTATCTTCAAGGTTAGAAAGCAATGGAATAAAAGATGTTTTGTTTCGTACAAATAATGAGTTGGGTTGGGTTGTTTTATCTCTGAGCGGCACTTTTTTGCACACCATGGGCTAAATGGCCAGGTCACATGGACCCCGAAGGCTCAGAGAAGGTTGTCACGTTATTAATTTATATTATACTTCTGACCAGGGCCGGATTAAGGCCAACTGGTGCTCTAAGCACATCCCAACAACGATGCCCCCTCGGCCCTTTCATTGCTTAGCTGACAAGACATTAAGACTCAATAAGTGCTGAAGTCATAAATAGGCAACAATTCAATAAGAATTATTTTGCATCTTTTGATCCATGTATCCTGAAATGCTATGTATCTTCAAGGTTAGAAAGCAATGGAATAAAAGATGTTTTGTTTCGTACAAATAATGAGTTGGGTTGGGTTGTTTTACCTCTGAGCGGCACTTTTTTTGCACACCATGGGCTAAATGGCCAGGTCACATGGACCCCGAAGGCTCAGAGAAGGTTGGGGGAGGGTACCCACTGGAACAGCTGTTGGGAGACAGATGGTAGCCTCCCGTCAAGGCCATCCAGCGTGTTCTTTAACGTGCACAGGGTATGGCTCTCCCGCACAGGGGGCCACGGCTTAACGTCCCATCCGACGGACGGCGGCCTTTCCAAGCACATCGGTGTTCCCTACTGACCGTGGGCAGGGCGGGGAGTTTTGCGGAGATAAATATCAACGCTGACCCAGCTGGGACTCGAACCTGGGAACTACAGATTACGAGCCTGGCGCGCTACCGACCGAGCCACCCCCGCCCCACAAATAATGATATTTCTCCATTAGAATATCTTTCTTAAAAATTGTCCACCAACATCGATTTCTGTAGAAAGAGGATTTTCAAAATTGAAAAGTAGTTCTCGAGATCTCGTAATTGTGAGTGAAGGGCATGATAGATAGGGAGGAATTCTCTGTGGTGCCTCCCCTTCTCTTGGTGTCCTAAGCACATGCTTACTTTGCTTAATGGTTAATCCAGCCCTGCTTCTGACAGTCTTCTCTATGCTGATTCTTTATTAGCCTCCCAATTACTCAAAAATTATAAAAAGCACGTATTTTAGTAAACTGTTCAATATAACAGTTTATGGAGTGAGAGTTTGCTCACTCGATAATATTTAGTGATCTGTGAGTGCTAGGCTCATAATCTCCAGTTCTCAGGTTCGAGTCCCACTGTACCTGCCTTGAGATTTATCTTCGCTAAACCCTCCCCCTGCCCTCGGTCAGAAAGGGGTACCGATGGGCTTATAAGTCCGCCGTCTGTCTGGTGGGATGTTACTTTGTGGTCCCCCCCCCCCCCCTTACGCACGAGAGGCACACCCTGAGCACGTTATAGAACACATCTGGATGGCCTGACGGGATGCTGCCATGTCTCATAATAGGTTGTCCAGTGGGATTGTTCAGTCTGATAGGGATCCCTTCCCCTTTTCTGAGTCCTTGGGGAGCCTTCTGATTTAGCTATTTAGTCCACTATGTGCAAAAAAAGTACAGCTGAGAGGTAAAATACTCCAAAATATAGTAGTTAGGTTTCAATTATGAGATAAGCTCTTGGGACTACATCAATTTTTCTAGCTTCCATAACTCTTAAATATTGAATAAATATAGTTGAAAATGAAAATATGAAGAGTCTTTTTGGTGATAGATATTTTTCTACAAAAAGGAGCTCATTTTCATGGATCGTCTAATATTTGATGTAACTGACCATTAAAGCAAAAACAGCTTTTTACTCTTAAGTTTCAGCATTGAATTTATAACCAGTCAATGTTAACTAATCTTGGAGAACTTTCATTGCTAAACAGGTTGTGTTGTTTTACCTGTGAGTGGCAATTTTTTTTTGCACACAATGGGCTAAATAGCAGGTCACAAGAACCCCGAGGGCTGGGAAAGCTGAGGGAACGATACCAACTGTACAGCTTTTATGAGACTAATGGTAGTCTCTCGTCAAGTCTATTACAGCGTGTTCTTTAATGTGCACAGGCGATGGCTGTCCCTCACACGGATTTACTGCTTAACGTCCCATCCGACGGACGGCGGCTTTCCTAAGCCTATCGGTGTCTCTTACTCGCCTGGTCAAGGAGGGAGTGTTACTGAGATAAATCTCAACGGTGGAAATTATGCTTTAGGAGTATTTTCTACTTTTTAATGCTCATATAGGAATATTGTTTAAATTTTTTAATTGTTACTCATTTTCCTTTCGCTTTTCGCTCGACACATTATGTCAGTTTGTTGGTTTGTTGGTTTCTGTGTTTGTCAAAACAGTTGTTCCACCATATCTATCGAACGCGATGTAGAAACTTAACGATTTGTGTATCAAATGAAAGCGTGTGACGCGGGGAGTGTCATAGTGTATAAAAAAAAATTGACCCCCCCCCCCCCCCACTTTCTTCCCCTAAAAAAGGGGAAATGCGAAAGCGATTGTTCCGCTATATCTCCAGAACGCGAGTATCGAAAGTAACATGTTCTATATCAAATGAAAATTTGTGACGTGGGGAGTGATGTAGGATAAATATAACCCCTTGCTTTCTTCCCCTCTAATAGACGGTAAATGTTAAAGTCGTTTTTGTATTTTACCTTCCGAAAGCGAGGGCATGCAATTACGAGTTAGGTGTCAAAATGATAGTTCATATAACGACCGTCGTAAACTATTTCTAATTTTGCCCCTACCATTCTCACAACCTGATAAAAGATGGATGGCGGATTTTCGGGACTAAGCTTAAGTGTATTAATGACCTGGGCCCTTGAGCGTTCAGGGATTTATTGCGCCGACCTCAAACACCTAAAAGTTTATCATTCTTGATCTAGCAGCTGTCACTGTATAGACAGATGTCTAAAATAAACATATGCAGGTACCTATATATATATCCAATAAACATATACAGGTACCTATATATATATATATATCCAATAAACATATACAGGTACCTATATATATATCCAATAACATATACAGGTACCTATATATATCCAATAAACATATATAGGTACCTATATATATATATATCCGATAAACATATACAGGTATCTATATATATCCAATAAACGCATACAGGTACCTGTATGTGTTTATTGGATAGGAAAATGGAAACTGGACACAAAAATGGAAACAATCCCACGTTATCTCAATAGAAAATCGCATTCAGAGCTCAATAACTTCTTCAATATGATGATTAATGAAAAATATGTCTAAAGTTTTCATTCAAATCTGTCTAAATCTCGATTTTAAACAATTTTTTTTTAATATTAAAACAGTTAGGAACGCTGGAATATTTAACAGGCTACAAAAAGCTTACCCCAGAATTTAATTAAAATAGGTTGAGAGATTAGTACCTGGTACAAAGTATCCCGTAGTCTACTAGAGTTAATTCTGCTTTCTTAACCTATTATAATTTTGGGATCAATGTTTGCAGCCTGTTAAATATTCCAGCTTTCGAAACTCTTTGAATACTGAAAAAATATTGTTTAAAATCTAGATTGAAATAGATTTGATTGAGTTGGGTTGTTTTGCCTCTGAGCGGCCCTTTTTTGCACACTACGGGCTAAATGGCCAGGTCACATGGACCCCGAAGGCTCAGACAAGGTTGGGGGAGGGGACCCACTGGAACAGCTGTTGGGAGACAGATGGTAACCTCCCGTCAAGGCCATCCAGCGTGTTCTTTAACGTGCACAGGGTATGGCTCTCCCGCACACGGAGCCACGGCTTAACGTCCCATCCGACGGACGGCGGCCTTTCCAAGCCCATCGGTGTCCCCTACTGACCGTGGGCAGGGCGGGGAATTTTGCGGAGATAAATCTCAACGCTGACCCAGCTGGGACTCGAACCTGGGAACTACAGATTACGAGCCTGGCGCGCTACCGACTGAGCCACCCCCGCCCCAAGATTTGATTGAGGTCTTTAATTTATCTTTAGACATATTTTTCACTAAAAATCATATTACATAAGTTATTGATCACGTAATGTTATTTTCTATTGAGATAATATGAAACTTTTGGGGCAGGAATGGCTCAATCGGTAGCGCGCCAGGCTCGTAATCTGTAGTTCTCAGGTTCGAGTCCCAGCTGGGTCAGCGTTTAGATTTATCTCCGCAAAACTCCGCGCCTTGCCTACCGTCAGTAGGGGACACCGGTGGGCTTGGAAAAACCATCGTCCGTCGGATGGGACGTTAAGCCGTGGCCTCGTATGTGGGAGAGCTATACCCTGTGCATACTAAAGAACACGCTGGATGACCTTGACGGGAGGATACCATCTGTCTCCCAACAGCTGTTCCAGTGGGTCTACTCCCCCAACCTTCTCTGAGCCTTCGGGGTCCATGTGACCTGACCATTTAGCCCATGATGTTGTGCGAAAGAGTGCCGCTCAGAGGTAACCCAACCCATGAAACTTTTGCCAATTTTCTGTTGTTCAATACCTGCATGTGTAAATAAATATAAATCCATATGAATTTTCTTGTTTTTTTATAGCAATCCAAGGGGACCAACAATATCTCAAGGAGTGCAACAGACGTTGGTTCCAGTTATAAAGTACCGACGTTTTTATTTTAGAAATTTAGCTTTTTCAATCTTCCGTTTAAAATGCTTAATAGAAATATATATTACGCCTTGAATAAAAAGTTGAGAAACAATTATTGTTGCACAACAACATTCGATTCATTGTTACGTGATCGAACCTCTAAGATCTAATCAACTCAGCGTACAAGTTAAAATTAACTTTTTTTATTATAAATAGGATCAAAAGAATCAGAAGTACTCTCTATTAATTATTCCATTGTTACTACAAAGGTGAAGAGTAAGCGAGTAACTGTTACCATAGATACCAAAGTGCAAACTTCATGCGCAATACGACTTCCCAAGAATTTTTTTTCATTTTTCCTTTTTATCAATAACGGCCCCTCCCCCTCTCAACTGTAAATCATTATCGTTGTGAGAGAGGAATGAAAAACGGAAAAGAAAGAGGCCATTGAGCGACAACAGACCAAACACTTGGCTTATGACCAAAAGGCGATCCGTACACATTTCGTGCTCTCACAAACAATGGTGACTGTCACGGCTGGCAATGTGTGCGCTTACATGCTGTTGTTTATCTGTTGAACGGTGCTCAGAGCGATTTTTCGGTAAGGGCGGAGGGAAGGGGAAAGGACGAAGGAGAGCTTGAAAGGTAATTAATAAAAGGCAAACAACTAACAGGAAAGGAAGAAGGAAAAAAAACGACAACTGCCCTTTGTCTGCCATTAAGAAACAGCGAACATCGAGTAACAAGTAATTGGAAAGGAAATTTGTTTCCTTTTTCGTTGTCGATGTTGGTTTGCTACTTGGCTTTTAATAGTGCAGAGTTTTAGCGTCGTTAAGAGCAGAGCTAGGCGACCTGGTGCTTCTTTGAGTGCAGCTGAAACTTTGTTCAACGTTATGCTGTTGCAATGCAAGAGTGAAAAAAAAAAGGAACATCTGATAAGGGTCGGAATGGATATTGACTCGAGTAATTCTTTCCAGAGAGTTCCGCGCTTTAGGAAATGGATGCTGGAAGAAACCGAAGAGCGAAACAGATTAGAAACACGACCGCAATTCATTTGTGGTTCTGGTGACCTTGACAAAACGTGTGACCTAGGGATAATTGTAGGTTGGGTTGTTTTATCTCTGACTAGAACCTTTTGCGCACAGTGGGTGAAATGGCCAGGTCACAAGGACCCCTAGACTCAGAGAAGGTTGGGGGAAGGGGACTCACTGGATGGCTGTTAGGAGGCAAATGGTATCCTTCCGTCAAGACCATCCAGCGTGTTCTTTAAAGTGCACAGGGTATGACTCTCCCAAACATGGGACCACGACTTTACATCACATCCGACAGACGGCGGCCTTTCCAAGCCCATCGATGTTCCCTGCTGACCGAGGGCAAGGTGGGGGGTTTTACGGAGATAAATCTCAACATTGGCCCGGGGGGGGGGGGATCGAATCTGGAAACTGTAGATGACGAATCTGGAAAGCTACCGACTGAGTCACCGCCCCTCAGTAAATTGTAGCACAGATGCAATTTATCCTGAGATCAACAATGTTTTTTCTTTGTAAATCAAGTTGTGAGAGATTGCAAGCTAAGGCTAAGGGACGAGGAAAGGGTTGTGGGAGGGGATAGCACCGGGCTCATAATCTGCAGTTCTCAGGTTCGAGTCCCAACTGGGCCTGCTTTGTCAATTTTTTTCCGCTAACACCCTTTCTATCCTTGGCGAGAAAGAATACACCGTTTCACTAGGAAAGGCTGCCGTTACGAATGTTAATCCGCAGGAGAGCACATTAAATCCTTGCGCATATTAAAGAACACTCTGGATGGTCTTGACGGGAGGCTTCCATTCCTCTCCTAATGGGGGCGAGGGTGGCTCAGTCGGTAGCGCGCCTGGCTCGTAATCTGCAGATCCCAAGCTCGAGTCTCAGCTCGGCCGCGTTGAGATTTATCTCCGCAAAACTCCTCGCTCTGTCTACGGTAAGAAGCGACACCGACGGGCTTGGAAAGGCCGCCGTCCTCAGATGGGATTGTGAATACTCTTCTTAGTACAAAGCTGTGGCTCCGTATGTAGGAGAGCCATACCCTATGCACGTTAAAGAACACGCTGGATTGTCTTGACGGGAGGCAACCATCTGTTTCCCAACAGCTGGTCCAGTGAGTCCTCTGCTCAAACCTTCTCTGAGTTCTCGGGGTCTTTGTGCCCTGGTCATTTAACCCATTGTGTGCAAAAAAGTGCCGTTCAGAGGTAAAACAACCCAACCCTCTCCTAATCGCTATCCAGTAGATCCCCTTCCCACAACCTCCCTGAGCCTTTGGGATCGTTGTGACCTGGTCATTTGGCCCATTGTGGGCAAAACAAAAAGTCTTGCTCGTAGATAAAACAGCTCAACCTATCATCAGAACTTTTGGGGAAACAACTATTTTCAGAACTATATATTCTCGCCTATGGCATAAAATATAAATTACGATTCTCCCCCCCCCCCCCCCTCATCTCCACGTTAACTGATTATGGATTTATGGACTAATAAAACTGTACAATGATATGTATATTTACAACGAAAAAGCCGTAACCGCGAAGCGTATAATATACACAAGAGAAAAAAAAATTACCTGCATAATAAAATAGAAATCTCAAAAAAGAAAATCACAAATCATAAAAAAATTATTAAATATAATTTTTATATATCTGAATACCTTTAGTATATGACAAACATCTCGAAAAGTTTAAAAAACATATCTTTAAGTAATTAAATTCTTCTTACGAAAAACATAACATTGCTATGTTTTTCGTAACTTATGCATGAACAACAATAACATTCTTATGTTATTGTTGTTCATGCATGCACTCCTCCCAGCTTTTCACTCAAGGAAGATGTCTCAGTAGCCTCATCCCTGTTATGGTGCTGAACACAACCAGCTAAATGGGCAAGTCATAAGGGGCCTAAGGTCTTAGAACTGAGTATAAGAAGAGATTCACTGGACAGCAGTTAGGGGACAGATGCCGCCCTTCAAGGTTATTAAGGGTATTCCTTAACAAGCATAGGATATGACTAATGAGGTCTTTGATAGCCAATCAGGCATTAACAGAAGGGAAGCCTTTTGCCCCCACAATAGAAAAAATTCTCAGAAGATTAAGAATTACTGTTCTAAACTCTGAAAAATCATATACACCAGTGGTTACCTTTTCAGGGTCAGGGATCTCCTAAGAATTCTCATTCTTTCTGCGGACCTTTTACATCATCTTGTTTCAGCAGACCTTCTTTCCATGTGATACATTTTAACTAAAATATAAATCCTCGCAAAGCGGACTCTCTAAAAGTCCAAAGAATAAATTGCATTCCTAGTTCTTTATCTACTACTATTATTCCTATGTTATTTCTTAGTTTTTAATTTCAATTTAAACATTTGAGTAAAAAAATTGGATGTTTAGAAGTTGTTATGTCATCAGCAACCAATCACAGCTTGTGATCATGGGCGGGGGTGGCTCCGTCGGTAGCGCGCCAGGCTCGTAATCTGTAGTTTCAGATTACGAGCCTGGCGCTTACGATTCTGTCGTAATAACGCTGGCAGATTACCATTCAATTATTCCACTGATGTAGACTGCTAAAGAATAGACAAATAACTCTGATAAATGTCTGCACAGATGTTTTGCGTAATTGAAATTTCGAATTCATATCTAATGGACAACTGAAGGTTATTAATACACTTTCGGTTTGCAATTAAAAAGTATGAGTTTAGTGGATTGATTTTTGATTGATGAAGGAATTTCTCAAGTGAACCAGCTTCAACCGACACTTCCTGTAGGTAATATCAATTTGCAATAAGTAATCTAGACCTGGACACTAACGTATCTCGTTAAATCACTACCCGGAATTTTGTTTTTAGGATATTTCTAAATTGCTAACATCAAAAGTCTAAAGTTGTCTTAGAGAATATTTTTTTTTTTTTTTTTTTGAATCATGGCCGAGTGGTTAGCGCGCTTGGCTACTGAGCTAAGGGACCTGGGTTCGAGCCCCGGATAAGGCATGGATGTTCGTGTTGTTTATCTGCTGAGGTCCTGCCATCCTCACAGACCTTCTACTTTGGCATATAAAATGACAGGCTCCTGTCAGACCTCTGTGGCAAGCAGCTGCTTGAGAGGTTATTTATTTATTATTTTTAACTAGAAATGTTATTCTATTTCATCATAACCTTTTATTTGTTTCTTTAAGAAACGGTTCACACACCTCAATGTTATTCATAATATCATTACAAAAACATGTTGTTCGTTAAGGGTTTGCATAAATAACTGGAAATACTCGGTATGCTATATTAAATAGATATGTCTATTTAAAGGGGATATGTAATAATATAGATATGTATATAAAAAATTTCCAGGGGTCCTCAACGTGGAGTACGCGGTAAAATTTTTTGGGATACACCGTGAGAGCTGAAAAGTCGCTAGATCTAGTAACAATAGATACGTTTTATATTATTCCCATTGTTATACTATAACTATAGTTTTATCTACCTATACAAGAGGTAAGTCACTTACATATACATTTCCAGGGGGTACGTGAAGCATAAAAGGTTGAGAAACACTGGTTTAATCAATCAAATATAAAGTCAAATCAAAATATAACAGTTTAATCATGAATCAATGCTATCTGTGCTTTATGGCTTTAAGGTTTCGTTGCATTTTCCAGCAGCAACATCTTCAGAGACACCTTTTCTCTTAATGACTCTAGTAACGATTGATCAGCATTGCTACTTTGCCTGTTTAAACACTCCAAGGACACAAAACAGTAAAGTTTATATTTGACTAAGAAAGCTGTTTTCGTAAAATCCCTTACAGAGCAGAGGTCTTAACTACAGGGGTGCTATGAGTTTGAGAGGGTTCGGGTGTAACTAAGGTGGGATCTAGGTGGGTGAGGATCAAGGACCCCCTTTGAGAAATGCTAATAAGGTTAACGGAGGCAATTTATTAAATATTCAGCATATTCTACTAATTTTTTAGGAAATGATTTAAATAACACTAAAACAGAAGAGAGATGTTATGGTGAAATGGAAATCCATTTCTTGACCCCCCACTCCCCCTTTACTATTTTTCTGACTTTATTACGTCATTGCCCTCTCCCCTAATGTATCTATTTATTTTTCTAGAGTGATTTGGATTATTGAATTTTTTATTAAGATTGACGAATTATTCTCGATTCAAAGTTAATCATATATAATTTTATTGTGCCTTGAGTTAAAACAATTATGCATGGAAAATACAATGCAGAAAAAAAGTTTAAATTTAAACAATTAAAACCGAAAATCTCCACTTTGAAAAAATAAGTTATGTTTTTTTTTAATTGATGGGAGTGCGGGGATTTTAACATCTCCACAAGGGATGAAGGAACTGAAACGGTTAGAATCCTTGCTATAGACTAATTTCTTTTTTACAAATACTGCTCCAGTTCAACCTTTAATCTTAAAACATTGTCCATTCAGTTGCTCATTCAATTGTCCATTCAGGTGTCCATTCAATTATCCACTCAGGTGTCCATTCAATTGTCCATTCTGGAGTTCATTCAATTGTCCATTCCGGTGTTCATTCAATTGTCCATTCAGGTGTTCATTCAATTGTCCATTCAGGTGTCCATTCAATTATCCATTCAGGTGTTCATTCAATTGTCCATTCAGTTGTTCATTCAATTGTCCATTCAGGTGTTCATTCAATTGTCCATTCAGTTGTTCATTCACTTGTCCATTCAGGTGTTCATTCAATTGTCCATTCAGGTGTCCATTCAATTGTCCATTCAGGTGTCCATTCAGGTGTCCATTCAATTGTCCATTCTGGTGTTCATTCAGTTGTCCATTCAGGTGTTCATTCATTGTCCATGCAGGTGTTCATTCAATTGTCCAATCAGGTGTCCATTCAATTGTCCATTCAACTGTCCATTCAGGTGTTCATTCAATTGTCCATTCTGGTGTTCAT
Organism: Ryuthela nishihirai; assembly: GCA_038380435.1. Lineage (NCBI taxonomy): Eukaryota > Metazoa > Arthropoda > Arachnida > Araneae > Heptathelidae > Ryuthela > Ryuthela nishihirai. Next base: position 113,349,665 of record JAWZYU010000001.1, read on the forward strand.
TCAGTTGTCCATTCAGGTGTTCATTCATTGTCCATTCAGGTGTTCATTCAATTGTCCACTCAGGTGTCCATTCAATTGTCCATTCTGGTGTTCATTCAATTGTCCATTCAGGTGTTCATTCACTTGTCCAATCAGGTGTCCATTCAATTGTCCATTCAGGTGTTCATTCAATTGTCCATTCAGTTGTTCATTCAATTGTCCATTCAGGTGTTCATTCAATTGTCCATTCAGGTGTCCATTCAATTGTCCATTCTGGTGTTCATTCAATTGTCCATTCAGGTGTTCATTCAATTGTCCATTCAATTGTTCATTCAATTGTCCATTCTGGTGTTCATTCAATTGTCCATTCAGGTGTCCATTCAATTGTCCATTCAGGTGTTCATTCAATTGTCCATTTAGTTGTTCATTCAATTGTCCATTCAGGTGTTCATTCAATTGTCCATTCAGGTGTCCATTCAATTGTCCATTCAGGTGTTCATTCAATTTTCCATTCTGGTGTTCATTCAATTGTCCATTCAGGTGTTCATTCAATTGTCCATTCAGGTGTCCATTCAATTGTCTATTCAGGTGTCCATTCAGGTGTCCATTCAATTATCCACTCAGGTGTTCATTCAATTGTCCATTCTGGTGTTCATTCAGTTGTCCATTCAGGTGTTCATTCATTGTCCATGCAGGTGTTCATTCAATTGTCCAATCAGGTGTCCATTCAATTGTCCATTCAGTTGTCCATTCAACTGTCCATTCAGGTGTTCATTCAATTGTCCATTCTGGTGTTCATTCAGTTGTCCATTCAGGTGTTCATTCATTGTCCATTCAGGTGTTCATTCAATTGTCCAATCAGGTGTCCATTCAATTGTCCATTCTGGTGTTCATTCAATTGTCCATTCAGGTGTTCATTCACTTGTCCAATCAGGTGTCCATTCAATTGTCCATTCAGGTGTTCATTCAATTGTCCATTCAGTTGTTCATTCAATTGTCCATTCAGGTGTTCATTCAATTGTCCATTCAGGTGTCCATTCAATTGTCCATTCTGGTGTTCATTCAATTGTCCATTCAGGTGTTCATTCAATTGTCCATTCAATTGTTCATTCAATTGTCCATTCAGGTGTCCATTCAATTGTCCATTCAGGTGTTCATTCAATTGTCCATTCAGGTGTTAATTCAATTGTCCATTCAATTGTCCATTCTAGTGTTCATTCAGTTGTCCATTCAGGTGTTCATTCAATTGTCCATTCAGGTGTCCATTCAATTATCCATTCAGGTGTTCATTCAATTGTCCATTCAGTTGTTCATTCAATTGTCCATTCAGGTGTCCATTCAATTGTCCATTCACGTGTTCATTCAATTGTCCATTCAGGTGTCCATTCAATTGTCCATTCAGGTGTCCATTCAATTGTCCATTCAGGTGTTCATTCAATTGTCCATTCAGGTGTTCATTCAATTGTCCATTCAGGTGTTCATTCAATTGTCCATTCAGTTGTCCATTCAATTGTCCATTCAGGTGTTCATTCAATTTTCCATTCAGTTGTTCATTCAATTGTCCATTCACGTGTTCATTCAATTGTCCATTCAGGTGTTCATTCAATTATCCATTCAATTGTCCATTCAATTGTCCATTCAGGTGTTCATTCAATTATCCATTCAATTGTCCATTCAATTGTCCATTCAATTGTCCATTCAAGTGTTCATTCAATTATCCATTCAGGTGTTCATTCAATTGTCCATTCAGTTGTCCATTCAATTGTCCATTCAGTTGTCCTTTCAATTGTCCATTCACGTGTTCATTCAATTATCCATTCAGGTGTCCATTCAATTGTCCATTCAGGTGTCCATTCAATTGTCCATTCACGTGTTCATTCAATTGTCCATTCAGGTGTTCATTCAATTATCCATTCAGTTGTCCATTCAATTATCCATTCAGTTGTCCATTCAATTGTCCATTCAATTGTCCATTCAGGTGTTCATTCAATTGTCCATTCAGGTGTTCATTCAATTGTCCATTCAGGTGTTCATTCAATTGTCCATTCAGTTGTCACATTTCTCATCTAGTTTAAATAACAGGTATCCGTTATAAGCTTTGCATTGTTGTGCACTCTTCATAAAGTATATATCCTTAGTCTAAAAAATTTAATTGTGATTCTTCAAACATCAAATACGATATCAGAGGTCAATATTATCATTTCGTTGCTGCCATTGCAATTTTTTTTTAGCAACCATACATTTTGCAATTTTTTGTAGGTTAGGTTTTTTAGGATGTTTTAGTTGCGGGGAAAAAAAAAGCAATTACGAAATGAAGTATCAATATCTAACGTGATAGTTCACTTTAATTATCGTATTTAAAATCTCATCAATTGTGAGTTGTTCGTTTACAGAGATAAATGTCCGAGTGTGAAAAACTTCTCTTCAGTACCTGTTAGTTACCGTAATAAAATAGCAAGAATATCAACTCTCGAAATGGAAATAAGAACAGTAACAAACTCAGGAGAAAAACCTTAAAGCTTACAATATCCATCCTCAAGTAATTAGTGATCTGTATTATTACACTCAATTTATCACTCTCTTTATTATTACTCGAGTATTAGTGATCTGGCAACCTTCGTGTCACGTGACACGAAGGTTGCCAGATCACTTATTTCTAAAAAATCGTTGCCAGATATGTTTTCTGAATTCTGTAATCTACCATAGTGATCGGATATTTCTTTGATCGGATATTTCTTTGAGCTGTTACCAAAGCTGTTAAACCATAGTTACAAAGATGCTGTAAATGGCTTTGGAGAAACGATTTTAAACAATTTTAAACAAAAAAAGTTCTATAACCTACCATTTCATGCCATTAAATGTAATCAAGTCTATGAAGATGCTCCATTATTACAAGCTGCTTTAACAGTAGCGAAGCACTCATAGACCCAAGGAAAATTCCTTCTAATAATTAAACAAAAATGTTGAATATTCTTAATGACGTAAAATAAAGAAGCTTGAATAACTTTTTTTCAATGCGATAGAATTCGAAACACGTGCAAGGTATAGATTCGGTTCTCATCATGAAAGAGTTCTTACAGTTAAGATTTAAACAGGTATTAAAGGTTTGAAGTCAGTTGTTATTCCCCCACCGATGACTTCAATGGCAATGAGAAGGATACGTTTTACAAAAAAAAAATACTTAGGATATTTTTAATTCTATTAAGAAGATACTTTTTCTCGCGATGGATGACTTTAATGCTAAAATTGGTACTGACTCTGATCTTTAGACAGGAGTGATTGGTTCCTTCGTCATTGATGGTTGCAACAGCAGTGGGTCTCCTATAGATAAGTAAATTTAATAGTTTGAGATTAATACACAGTACAATCACCGGTATATTTATAAATATACATCGGTTTCCCTTGATGGGTTGCATAGGAATATGATGGCATACATTTTAACAGCAAATGATCTGGATTTGTTAAGAATATCAGGTCGTACAGGTAAGCTGATATTAGTTCTAACCATTACCTTTATAAAAGTGTCTTAAAACCGAAGCTTAAGAAATATTGCACTAATGTTAAAAGCAGAAGAGAAACTGAAAGAATAAGAAAAACAAACAAACAGAAAGTGAAAGAACTTCTGAAAGACTAAAACACTCAAAAATAAATGAACGGGTTGGGTTGTTTTACCTCTGAGCGGCACTTTTTTGCACACCATGGGCTAAATGGCCAGGTCACATGGACCCCGAAGGCTCAGAGAAGGTTGGGGGAGGAGACCCACTGGAACAGCTGTTGGGAGACAGATGGTAGCCTCTCGTCAAGGCCATCCAGCGTGTTCTTTAACGTGCACAGGGTATGGCTCTCCCGCACACGGGGCCACGGCTTAACGTCCCATCCGACGGACGGCGGCCTTTCCAAGCCCATCGGTGTCCTCTACTGACCGTGGGCAGGGCGGGGAATTTTGCGGAGATAAATCTCAACGCTGACCCAGCTGGGACTCGAACCTGGGAACTGCAGATTACGAGCCTAACGCGCTACCGACTGAGCCACCCCCCGCCCCCTATAAATGAACGGAGAAAGAATGAAGAAGCTCCTGAAAGATCAATCAAAACACTCAAAAATAACCGAATGGAAAGAGAAAGCTTATAGGAACATCAGTATATTTTGGGTTCTAAGAAAAGTTCTTTGCATGATTCTGTTTAATAGAATTACGAATTTTTGGACATTTTCGATATGAACGGTGTGTTCAGAAGTGATATCAAAGCATAGAATTTATTTCTATACAGAGAGAGTTTTCAAGACTGCTTAGAATTTCAAAAATCTGAAGTTACTGCTTTGCAAATTTTCAAAAACGTTATCGACTCTTTATAATCATAATCTGTGATTGCCCATGAGATCGTATGGCATATTTGAAGAGTATATTAATTATAATAACACTAAGAGTTAATAAAATAATGTTGTTTCAGCATTACTAGTGAAATTCGGTCAGCTCTTCTTTTCGGTTTGGTTTCAGATTACGTTATGAGGTATTCGTTGCGTTAGGAAAGAATGGAGCCTTGGATGATATATTTGGTACAGTCGCTCAAAAAAGTATCCGAACGCTGTGGTTGATTACATAATTCAGAAAAAATTTCTGGCAACGATTTTTTTAGAAATTAGTGATCTGGCAACCTTTGGATACGTACACGAAGGTTGTCAGATCAATAATTTCTAAAAAAAATTCGTTGCTAGATATCTTTTCTGAATTCTGTATCTATCATACTGTATAATAATGAAAAGTCATGAGGTAGATTATCAATTTCTTTTGAATTTCTGTGCTCTTAGGGAAGTTTCTCAGTTTAATTATATAGGTAGTTAGGTGATTGATGCTTTCAATGTGCCACACGAGATATAAACTCGAGAATGGATAGTAAGAATCTGTAGAGATTGTGAAAAAATATTCATATACAACTAAACACTGAAAACTTTCCTTTCTAAAATTTACTGTGATAGCGAAACTTAGACATTTGAGAAGTAAGATAACTGGAAACGTTATGCTTTCTTTTGTAGACGCCTACATAGTATCATAGTAGATTGTTTGAGTATGTAGATAATAAAAAGATTAGACGAAGAGTGATTACCCACCTTTAAGGAATCGCTTCTTATTTAGGGAGCAGACTGGATTGATTTGGCCATGTAACCAGAATGCAGAATTACAGATTATAGAACTTTATGTATAGTGTACCTAAAGACCTCGCGAAAAGGGTTTGGTTGGGTTGTTTTACCTCTGAGCGGCACTTTTTTGCCCACCAAGGGTTAAATGGCCAGCACAAGTATTCCGAGGGCTCAGAGAAAGTTGGGGGAGAGGACCCACTGGAACAGCTGTTGGGAGACAGATGGCAATCTCTCGTCAAGGCCATCCAGCATGTTCTTTAAGTGTACAGGATATGGCTCTCCCGCACACGGAGCCAGGGCTTAACGTCCCATCCGACGGGCGGCGGCCTTTCCAAGCCCATCGGTGTCCCCTATTGACCAAGTTGGTCGTTGTTCGTTGTTCGTTGGGCAAGGCGGGGAATTTTGCGGAGATAAATCTCAACGCTGACGCAGCTGGGACTCGAATCTTGGAACTACAGATTACGAGTCTGGCGCGAAAAGGGGGAGATCTAGAATGCAGTGGTAAGACTTCATTTAGAATTGGTCTGCAGTGGCCAAAGAAAACAGCTTAGCTCAATATAGACTATGGAAAATAAATCATGCAGTCTGGTTTAATCTCCTTAGTCAATGGCTTCTTCAGGATTATGTATGTAATGACTTAAAATGGACACCTTTTTCATGTGAATAAATCAACGTGTGCTCTTTTATTGAAATACACTTTTTCTATTTGCCATAAGACCACGGGTGCACCAACTAGAGCACTGGCCGTTGAGAGGCCGTCAAATCGTTCTGTGAATTATGACTATTTCTAAACTACACACCATAGGCTAAATCCGCTATTCCATAAGTCGTTGCAAAGCTAAACTCAATATTTAGAAATTCATCAATACACTGAGAGACACAATCATGATTTCAATACTCTTTTGCATTGTTGAAGGTGTGTGTCATGTAATCACGCTTGCCTCCACAGCAGTCTGTCAGCACAATATTTCCATATAGATTATCTGCAAGAAATGCCGAAGATGGTATCGAAGATCGAAATCATGATTTGTGCCTTTATTGTTGCAAACTACGCTTTTCGTACCAGTAGCGAAGAGTGGGTTGAGTTGTTTTACCTCTGAGCGGCACTGTTTTGCACACCATGGGCTAAATGGCCAGGTCACATGGACCCCGAATGCTCAGAGAAGGTTGGGGGAGGGGACCCACTGGAACAGCTGTTGGGAGACAGATGGTAACCTCCCGTCAAGGCCATCCAGCGTGTTCTTTACGTGCACAGGGTATGGCTCTCCCACACACGGGGCCACGGCTTAACGTCCCATCCGACGGGCGGCGGTCTTTCCAAGCCCATCGGTGTCCCCTACTGACCGTGGGCAGGGCGGTGAATTTTGCGGAGATAAATATCAACGCTGACCCAGCTGGGACTCGAACCTGGGAACTACAGATTACGAGCCTGGCGCGCTACCGACTGAGCACCCCTGCCCCAGCGAAGTGTGGATGAAAATAATTGAGACAAGAGACTGTAATTGTCACATCGGAGATTCTCGTAAATCACTGGCTGATTTTAGCTATTAATCACTCTTCACTCAACCAATGATCTCGCAGATCAAAGATCATTAGTTTATTGATATCTGATTCATAGCCTAATTCACCAATGGCCTATAATTTTTTTGATGCGTTAACTGGGCAGTCTCAATCACTCATTGCTTTCCCCCACGCTTCAAGCCTGTTTCACACCATTCCATTTATCAGCACACCACTGAAGACAGCTTTAGTTGAATGTTTCGAATGGACTGTTTTCTACTACATCTGAAAAGATGGTGGTGTTCTTTATTTCAGTTAACACTGTTGAGAAATTTACTATTGGATTAACTGTCATAGTGGCAAAGGAGCTAGCTGATTTTTCAGAAGGCAAACTTTGTGTGCTGTGTTAGCTCTAACTGAGGCACTGGTCAGCAGTGACTGTGGTCTTAGTAGGGCATGTCCTTGTATGAGAAGGCCTGTAAGAAGTAAGTAGTTTCTAGAACTATTTTTTATCCTAAATGTAGAAAATTGGAAATAGGAATCTTTGGCTCGCTTGGAAATAAAGATTAATTTTTGTCCTTCCCCCACCCAAAAAAATAAATAAATAAATAAAATCGCATCCGCTCACACTCAGAAAACTATTTCTATGTTATTCGAACTATCAATATGCTTTGTTTTAAACTGAGGAGCTGGCACAAAAAAAGTGAAGGTAATGAAAGAGAATTGGGTACCATAAATAATATTGCAACCTCTTATCATTTACGAAAAGAAAAACGCTAGCTTGCATTTTTTTCTCTTCCGTTATGTTATATTAACTTCCCCGGAGTTTTGAGCAGAGCGTGTTAATATATCATGAAACAGACAAGTCTGTGAGAATGTCAAGACAGAGACACCGCAAGACCATCTTTTCATTGGCCTAGGTGAAAAAGTAGACACTGCTAGGCTTGGAAAGACTGCCGTCAGTTCGGAGACGTAAAGCCATGATTCTGTTTGCAAGAGAGACGTACACTGTCACGTCAAAGAACACACTTTAACGTAACAGGGTATGTCTCTTCCTTTGGACGGCCCTGACGCGAGGCTTCCATCTGTCTCCTTTCTCGGATGGATCCCTTTCTTCGACCCTCCTCTGAGTCCTCGGGAGCCTTGTGACCTGGCCATTTAGCCTATTATGCGCACAAAAGTGTCGTTGATAGGTTAAATAACCCATCATCATCCTCAAGCAACCATGGGCTACGGAGGTCCAGCTAGATTGTGCACTTTAGTTCTCAAAACACATCGCTCCTGAGCTATATCTGATGCATCTGGTCACTATAGACCACTTCCAACAAGGTTCTGTTTAACATTGCCTGCCTATGGCATCTTAGATCTCCCCTTCTTTCTGAGGCCCTTAGGCACACTGTTATAACCCTATTTTCTAATCTATAGTGATTGATACGGGCAGCATGGCCAAACCAATGAAGTCTCTCTCTGCACAACATACTACTCAAAAGAGGTCGCCGACTTCTTTGCCTAAACTCATCATTACTTACAAAGTTGAACCACCTAACGCCCAAGATACTGCGTAAGCATCTAGAATCAAAAGCATCTAGTTTCCTGTTATCTTGTTTACAAAGTGTCCAAGTTTCACTACCAAAATAGCCCTAGAGAGAACCGAATTATTATACAGTCTAATTTTAGTCTTTAGGTGTATACGTCTATTTCTCCACACTCTCCATAGAATCTTAAAAGTTCCAGCAGCAATTCCTAATTCGTCTGTTAATTTCATGCTGCACATTAAAAGTATCTGTTGCATAGCTCCCAAGATAATTAAACTGAGATATCTATTCAAGATTGTAACCATTCAGATTAACTGAACCACAGCCTGCCTGGCCAATTTTCATCACTTTAGTTTTCTTTCTATTTATCACCAAAACTACTTTACTGTCCGTCTCATCAACGGCTCGAATGAAAGAGTTCATCTCATCAAAATTATTTGCCAAAAGATCATCAGCATAATCTAAATCAGAAATTTTCACGTCTCTAGACCATTTATAAATAAATAAATAAATACCCCCTCAAGCAGCTGCTTGCCACAGAGGTCTGACAGGAGACTGTCAGTTTATATGCCATAGTAGAAGGTCTGTGAGGATGGCAAGGACATCAGAAGACAAAAATATTTCCCTTGCAGTGAATTTCGCATAACATAAGCAATAACAAAGCTAAATAGAAAACGAGACAAAATGCACCCTTGTCGAACACCATAAGCTATGCTAAACCAATGGCTACAAGCTTTATCAACTATCACACATAACTCGGTGTTATCGTAGAGAGCTTTCATATAAAGCAATTTTTAAACATAATAGAAACTCGCTCATCCGGAATGCATTATATAAATTTAATTAGTTAAATTTTTTTCTAGGAATACTTATTTAATAAACAACAACATATTTAATATAAGTAATACATGTACCCTTTTTATTTCAAATAGATTGTCCGGATTTCCGATTATCCAAAGAACCTACATCTTGAATTAATGCAGAAAATCAAGTTTTTACTGTTTAATATCTTAATAAAAATCAATGTAAATTCTTGCTTAGCAGTAGACCTTTTCACTAACAACACTTCAGAAAGAATCTATTCCAACAACACATTAAGTTCAACTTAAAGTTTAAAATAAACAATAAATATCACATGGAAATTCTGTAAAATATTTATTACTTTTTCTTAATATATATGAAGTATACCCTAATGATCTTTTCGAAATCTCATTATTCTCCTGACTTCATTTGCATCGGAATGGCCATTCGTAACAGATGCTCTGATATTTCCAACAAGTTGTGTTAACTTTCCTCACTGTCTTTCTTTATTGAGACTGATTCTTCGGAATTACAAATTCCTTTCGGTTTAACTTTAAGCCTCTCTCGGCTGTGCGTTGAAAGGCGCAGGAGATATGCAAATGCTTCTTTGTAAGCACTGAGACAAGAAGAACCGAACAGAGGACTCTCCTCTATTCCCTTGCCATTTCGCGCTCTAATCGATTTCTCGAAATCAATGGTGGCTTTATTCTTACTGCAGTTCACTCATTTCCTGGAAAAGGAGGATCTTCTTCCGAACTTACAAAACTCCACTTTGTCTTTTTCCCCTTCGACTCATCGACCTCGCCGTAACTGCTCCCGGAGAGTTAATACGGGGAAACAAATAAGAGTGTAACAGTTGGAATTTCGTGCTTTTAATCAAATCAAATTTTAGTTTGACGACAGCTGTGTCAACGAGGTTGTTCTCACCCCCGCCGTTGAGGGCGCTCTTGCAGATACCAAGATTTGGATGGAGATTTTCTTCGCTTCAAGGAGAGAGAGGGGGGGGGGTCAAAATGGGAAAGGAGGGGGGGGGGAGTGTAGTTCAGGTTACGACTGGATGGTGGCGCTTCTCCCGGCAGTTGCTTAGTGTCAGCTCCTTGGGAACCTGCACAGAAAAGAAATGATCAAATCGAAATCTAATTCACTTTTTTTTAGTTTTAACGTACTTGGTAGTTTTATATTTAGAGTTGCTTTTGAAAAATATATTAAATTCTTATCAATATTACTTCCGTGTATTTTAGGGGACCACCTAGACTTCATTTGGTCGTCCTCCACAGGTTAGTCGTATTTTTATAAATGAAAAGTAATAAGGTACGTTAAGTTCCTTAAAAACGTTAAGTTCCGTAAAAGTAATAAATTCAACCTACGAACGCATTTTAAGGTACCACCTGTATTTCATATAATAAAATAATTGGTACCAATAAATAACTGGGTGCATTTTAAGATGTAAATATAGTAACAGTCGTTAATTTGACTAACTTTTCGTTGCAATCCCAGTGAATTAGTGGTTAGCATGTTTGACTACTTATCAAAGAGACCCGGATTCGAGCTTTGGATAAGGCATGTATGTTTCCTTTCTTATGGTATGTCCTCTACTGAGGTCAAGCCTTTCTCACAATCTTCTCTATGATGTATTACACTGACAAGCTTCTGTCAGACCTCTGTGGCAAGCAGCTACTTGAAGGATAATTTGTTTTAAAGAGACCTCTTTAGCAGTCTCCCATATTCGGCAAACACGAAGGCAACTGCTTGAGGAGTAATTTATTGCTAATAAAACTATGAAGCCAAACTAAAAGTTACACAGAAAGGTAAAAAAAAAAGGAAACGTCGATATAATTATGCTAATTATTCAGCATTCGTATTTTACTGGTTGCCAGCATCCTTGAATTCAAACAAACTAAAGACTTAAATTTTCACAATAGGTTTTATCCTCAAGGGCAAATTAATATTTCATTATATAAGCATATCATATATATATGTAGACGATTGTAAATGACTGACGGCCTGAAAGGGAACACTCGAATCGTAATTATGACGCAGGACTGGTAGAGCTCTGAAATTTGCACATAAGCGTAATCCGGGTCGCAAATCTCGAAAAAATTCCGAAATTTGACCTTCAAGGTGTCCTTCAAGGTCAAATGAAGGTCAACCCATGAAATGAAGGTCAAACCATGATCTACGACTACTACAAACGTGAAAATTGGGATCTGGGGGTGAACCCCCCCCCCCCAGACGTTACGAAATTTCGGATGTCAGTTTATATGCCACAGTAGGAGATCTGAGAGGATGGCAGGAGCTCAGCAGGAAAACGACACACACATCCATGCCTAAATACCGGGCTCGAACCCAGGTCCCTTAGATCAGTAGCCAAGGTCATACATAAATACCTAGAGAGTGTAATATATAGATAAATACCTAGAGGTGTTAGATGGATAAATAGTAGTGATTGGGGGTATATTCAGTTATAGATCTCAGTAATTATGCCAAATTTGGGATGCAATGGGTCTTTCGAGATCAAAGGTCAAATTCGATGTACTGGTGCTGGAAAGATAGAAATCGGTGAATGAGTCTGTTTCAGACAATAGAACTAAGAAGTGAATTTTCAGATCTGATGTCGCTTTCAAGGTCAAATAGGAGTCGGAATGACGGCATGGAAATCAAGAGGTTCCGAAAGCATCAATTGATTTCTAGTATATCATAAACACGAAAGTGATTTGCAGAAACACTACATTATAGAATCTTAAACATAAGTTTCTAATTATAAAGCATGAAGAGCTAACCTACGTTAGCAACTATGTTTGATTTGGAAGAAGGTTTTGCGAAATCCATTTAAATTCCACAAAGGAATTAAAGCAGGTTAATGAAAATTATCAAGACCTAATCTACATTTGCAGCTTCTCTTTAATTACGAAGGACGTTTTACGAAATCCACTTAAATTTTACTAAGAAATTAAAGCAAGTAACTATACGTCATTAAACCTAATCTATATTAGCACCTTCTTTTTTATTTAGAAGAAAGTTTTATGAAATTCCTTTAAATTTCTCTAAAGAAAAATCAGGTAAATATAAATCATCGAAACCTAATCAACATCAGGAAATTCTCTTTTATTTGGAATGATGTTTTACGAAATCCATTTAAATTCCACTAAGAAACTAAAGCCAGTAACTATAAATTATCAAGACCAAATCTACAGTAGCAACTGATATGATCATCAGACCGGAGATTTTCTATGCTTTACCCATATGGGCGAATACTACACCCACCAATATTCGTAAGATTCAGGTCTTACAGAGCAAGATTTTGAGAACTGCGGTCGATGCCCCCTGGTTTGTCACTAACAGACAACTCCCTAAAGACCTGGGCATCAACCATATATAAGGATACCTCCAAAAGCTTACAATAATCCCAATTAGATTAATTCTTCTCTGATTCTTTACGATCATACTGTTTTGAACAAGTGCAAGAGGCCTAAAACGGTAGCGTTCTCTGAGGAGACCTACTCGTTTTAGGTTTCTTATACAATTTTACTGCTATTTTTAGCTTTTCGTATGTTTGCCCTTAGGGGCCCACCTAAGGGTGGTTTACTTATATATTTCGTTATTACTCACGCCAAGTAGGCATATCTTTCTGATGGAGATGGTTAGGGGTAAAATTTTCACCTAACCTAACCTAACGTCGAATATGATTATACGATCTACGATCTACAGTAACAACTGCTGCTTTATTTGTAATGATGTTTTACAAAATTCATTTAAATTCCACTAAGGGTCTAAGGCAAGTGACTATAAATCATCAAAACCTAATCTACATTAGAAACTTCCGTTTTATTTGGAAGAAAGTTTTTTACGGAATTCATTTAAATTCTACTAATGAACTGAAGCAAGTTTCTTGCCAAACTAGCAAGAGGCAAGAAAATTGTAAAAAATGATAAATTATTCTGTGGAAAAAAAACTTCTACTTATTGAATTTTTGTGTGTTTAAAAAGCTCTCTTTCCTAAAATGTAAAACATTCGAGTAATTAAATTTGATTCACGGAATGAGAGCTAAACTCATTTGTCAAATAGAGAGTTAAGAAAAATGTCATTTTTTAAGAAATCATTCGCTACTGAAATAGCACTTTATGTTTTGATGGTATCATTTGTGTAGGTTCTTAAAACATTACTTTACAATGACATTACGTATATTTAATTCACACGTTTCACAACTTGTACAATTAATTCATGTTATTATTATTAATATTTATTATATGATAATTTTTTTTAAGTTTTGCAAAAATCTTGTCTACGTCACTGCCTACAAAATGATCATGACAATGCTCAACAGCTAATTTTCTATCAATTTTTATCATTATTTGTTTAAAGTTTATTATTTACTATTGTTCAAATAGTATTTTTTAGGTTAGAAATTTTTTTGCTGACTGCCTAGCTTTGCAACTGTGCTACTATGCAAATGTTCTCATCAAATAAATTAATCGTTTTCGTTAAAAACTAAAAAATGAGAGAGAAATATTAAACAACAAAAATATTATTCAACAACCCACATGACAGAAATTCCTAATAGTGATTTAGTCGTTAATGATTTCATTAATTTTTTATTCTGTCTAATTGATGTAAACTATATTGCTATACATTTCATTCAACACGATTCAGAAAATAACTCTCAAAAATCGTTTCTAAACAGATTAATTTTATTCAATTTTTGTTATCTTAATTATTATTAATCATTATTCAAATCATTCACATATCAACTCAATATTCAATCGCAAAGCAACGCAGAAAATGCTATTAAAGCAGCCCATCAATTTCGGAAGTCACCACCAGATGGCAGTACGTTACTTATGCTGTGATTTATAGCAGCGAAGTCGCGTTGTTTCACTGGTTACCTACACACAAAAAATGCTTTGCGAAGTACTTCCGTTGAGCTATTTATTAAAATAGTAACTCTCAAACAAATAAAAAAGAAAATTCTATCCGATTTAAAAAATAATTCTTCTGCAAAAGACTTATAAAGTTTGCAAATAAAGCTTATTTCCTTCAACGAGCTAGCCAATACGACTGGTGATTTGTCATTGGTCAAAAAGCAATAGGGGTTAGCAAGGGAGGGCTGAGCCGGGAACATGGAGACGCCCTACGCACTTGCTGTCAGCAGTAGGTCGTGTAGGCCAATAACTCCATCTGGTTGAAGAAGACAGCATCTCTCATTGGCAGTGAAAGGGACGCGGCAACGTTTAGTTAAAACAACTGCAAAATAAACACATTATGCATATTTTAAAATGCTCTGATTTACATAATGATAGATTTGTAATTTATTGTGCATTCGCATTTATAAAATGTGAAATAAAATTCAAAATTTTATGTCATGTTTCACTTAAAATTTACTATGAAATTTTTATAATTCAAGCAGAAGTTTTTTATTTACTCTAACATTTAAAGATCTTTTTTATTAATATAAAAGTATTACCTATCGATGTTATTAATCTATTGAAGGAATAATTTTATTATTTATGTTTAAATTATATATGTTAATCGATGGAAAGTTAGGTATCAATATGTAATTTTTTTACCTTTAAAAATAGAACTGAACAGTGGGGTAAATAAGGTATAAATTTGACGTGAGCTTATAAATATTTTTAGGGGAGAGAGAGAACCAATTGTCATATTTTATATAAGAATTTATTGCATTTTATTATCATAAGTAATTATGTCATTAAAAAAAATACCCCCTCAAGCAGCTGCTTGCCACACAGGTCTGACAGGAGCCTGTCAGTTTATATGCCACAGTAGAAGATCTGAGAATTATCCCCTCAAGCAGCTGCTTGCCACAGAGGTCTGACAGGAGCCTGTCAGTTTATATGCCACAGTAGAAGATCTGAGAATTATCCCCTCAAGCAGCTGCTTGCCACAGAGGTCTGACAGGAGCCTGTCAGTTTATATGCCACAGTAGAAGATCTGAGAATTATCCCCTCAAGCAGCTGCTTGCCACAGAGGTCTGACAGGAGCCTGTCAGTTTATATGCCACAGTAGAAGATCTGAGAGGATGGCGAGACCTAAGCAGAAAACAACACGAACATCCATGCCTTACCCGGGGTTCGAACCCAGGTCCCTTAGGTCAGTAGCCAAGCGCGCTAACCATTCGGCCATGGGACGGCCTTATCATTAAAATACGATGAAAATACGATGAAAAATGTTGAAACGCAATTAAATTTTCATTTCATCATTGTGAACCATAGAGTTAGAATGCGAATTTTATTGATTTGGGTGGGAAACACAGAAATGAGGGGGGGGGGGCTCTATTTCTTGTTTCCTTGGGAATGGACTACTAAATCAAGATAGGATAGTAGACATCAAGATAAGGAAATGAGCTTCTAGTTTGTTAAATATTTCAGCTACCCTGTGTTTGGAAAGCAAGTTTTGATATATTTCACTGAAAGCTTTAATTTATACTCGGTCACATTTTCCATAAAACGCTTATTTAAGAAATTGTGTGAAACTTAGAATTTTCCCTTTAAAATAAAGGCAATCTAGGTAACATTGGACCTCTTCCTAATAACACGGCCATTGACAGGGCCGGATTAAGGCCAACTGATGCCCTAAGCACAGCCAACAAGCACAGCCCCCCCCACCACCACCACCACCCTCGGCCCTTCCACTGCTTTACTGACAAGATATTAAGACTCAATAAGTGCCGAAGACACTTACTGATGAAACTTTAGTCACTCACCATACCAATGAAAGAGTTTTTTTTAACAATTCAGATTAAAGTCGAACACGGCAGATAAAAGACAATTATAAAAAATTCGACTAAAGTCGAGTTAAAGAAAGAGTTGAGAGTTAAGCGTATGATAGCTAGGGGAAAAAACTCTGTGGTGTCCCCCTTCCCTTGGTGCCCTAAGCACGTGCTTATTTTGCTTAATGGTTAATCCGTCGCTGGCCATTGAGTATGTATACACTCACTAGGCCCTTTATATCATACTCATGTCAATAGAAAGATCAGCAATTCTTCTTCCTCGAAAAAACAATAATGAATATTCCCTCAAGCAGCTGCTTGCCACAGAGGTCTGACAGGAGCCAGTCAATTTATACGCCATAGTACAAGGTCTGTGAGGATTGCGGGACCTCAGCAGAAAGACAGCATAAACATCCATGCCTTACCCAGGCTCAAACTCAGGTCTCGATGATCAGCAGAATGCTAACCACTCGGACAAGGTTTTTTACCTGAGGTGCGGTGCGGAAATTTGTCCCAGGGGATAGAAAAAAACATTTGGAAATCGATTTATTTCATTTTTTTATTTACAAAAACAAATCTAGAAAGGAGAAATGTAAATGGGGGGGGGGGGCTCATTTTGTAGCGTGGCAGGCTCGTAATCTGAAATTCCCGGGTTCGAATCCCACCTGGGGCAGCGTTGAGATTTATCTCCGCAAAACTCTCCACCCTGCCCTCTGTCAGTAGGGAGACACCGATGGGCTTGGAAACGCTGCCATCCTTCCTATGGAACCTAAAGCCGTGGCGCTGTGTACGGGAGAGCCATATCCTGTGCATATTAAATAGCACGTGGATGTCCTTGACGGGAGGCTTCCATCTGTCTCCTAACAGCTATCCAGTGGGTTTCCTTCTCCAGTTCTCGATGTTCTTGTGACCTGACCATTTAGCCCATTGTGTGCAAAATGGCGCAGCTCATTCGTAAACAACCCAACCCTGTAAATGAGAGTGATAGGCGAGGCTTCTATGCATTAAGGGGCGGGGGTGGCTCAGTCGGTAGCGCGCCAGGCTCGTAATCTGTAGTACCCAGGTTCGAGTCCCAGCTGGGTCAGCGTTGAGATTTATCTCCGCAAAATTTCCCCGCCCTGCCCACGGTCAGTAGGGGACACCGATGGGCTTGAAAAGGCCGCCGTCCGTCGGATGGGACGTTAAGCCGTGGCCCCGTGTGCGGGAGAGCCATACCCTGTGCACGTTAAAGAACACGCTGGATGGCCTTGACGGGAGGCTACCATCTGTCTCCCAACAGCTGTTCCAGTGGGTCCCCTCCCCCACCTTCTCTGAGCCTTCGGGGTTCATGTGACCTGGCCATTTAGCCCATGGTGTGCAAAAAAGTGCCGCTCAGAGGTAAAACAACCCAAAACAACAACTTCTATGCATTGCTTCAAAGTTTGTAAAAACTGAAAATTGGTTTCCAATTAGAAATAAACGTAACAGTTTCGACTGTTCATATATACAGTCGCGTGACACGAAGGTTGTCAGATCACTAATTTCTAAAAAAATCGTTGACAGATATTTTTTCTGAATTCTGTAATCAACCATAGCGTTCGGATACTTTTTTGAGCGACTGTGCCTCGAATTTGATTCAAAATATTTTCCACTTTTAAAGTATTATTTAAATACCACGTGAAAAATGACCGGTATTCAAAAGGAAGATTTTTTTTGTAGCTATTTTCAATACATTTATTTTTCCCCGTCCTGTTTTGTTATACTTTAATTGTTTTCAGTATATTCCAGATTGCTCTCAAACCCACTATAAAGAGAAAGTTATCAATGGGATGAAGAAAAGGAAAGTTTACGCGCTTCAGTGTCAACAGCTAAGAAAACAATGGGGTATTCATTTCTTATAAGGTAATGATGATTTATCAGATACTGTCAAGTTTAATCACTTGAGCAACCCATTTTCATTAAGTGGCTAGCAACCATAGAAAGTATTACGTAACATCAAAATTTCTACGGATTGCAATTTTTATAGTCAGCACTAAAAATACATGAATTAGGAGAAGTGTAATCAACCTGTTATTCAAAAAAGGAAAGAAAGATAATTTTTTTCTCGGTGATCACACAGTAAAACTTCTCATATGCAGAATCCAGGGAAATAGAATTTTTTCTGTCTTTAACAGATCTTCTCCTTCTTATGCCAATATTTAAAAAATAATCAACGGCTATTTTACAGCGTGCTCGTAAAAGCTCCAAACGGTTTTTTTACCTCTGAGCTAAACTTTTGTACCCACAATGAGCTAAATAGCCAGGTTACAAAGACCCCAAAGGCTCAGTAGGGGAAGGGGAGCATTTGGAATCTGTGATGTTCTCGTTAAGACCATTCAGCGTGTTCTTTAATGTGCACAGATGACTCTTCTAGACAATGGCCCACGGCTTAGCATCCCACTTAACGGACGGCCCCTTATCCAAGCTCATCGGTGTTGTCCCCTTTCTAACCAAAGGACCCACGGCTTAGCATCCTGTCTAATGCACAGCGCCCTTATCCAAGCTCGTCATGTCCCCTTTCTGTCTGAAGTCCCATGGCATAACGTCCCATCTAAAAAGGACGGCGCCCTTATCTAAGCTCACCTGCGTCCCCTTTCAGACCGAAGGATCCACGACTTAACGTCCCATCTAATGGATGGCGCCATTACCCATGCTCATCGCTGTTGTCCCCTTTCTAATCCGAGGACCCACAGCTTAGCATTCTGTCTAATGCACAGCGCCCTTATCCAAGCTCGTTGTGTCCCCTTTCTGGACGAAGGACCCAAAGCTTAGCATCCCACTTAACGGACGGCGCCCTTTTCCAAGCTCATTAGTGTCCCCTTCTGACTGAAGGACCCATGGCTTAGCGTCCTATCTAACAGACGGTACCCTTATCCAAGCTCATCATGTCCCCTTTCTGTCTGAAGTCCCATGGCATAACGTCCCATCTAAAAAGGACGGCGCCCTTATCCAAGCTCACCTGCGTCCCCTTTCAGACCGAAGGATCCACGACTTAACGTCCCATCTAATGGATGGCGCCATTACCCATGCTCATCGGTGTTGTCCCCTTTCTGAACTAGGGCACGATGGGGATTCACCGGAGATAGATATTAGCGCTGACACAGTTGAAACTTGAACCTGAAAATCGCAGATTACGAGCCTGAAACACTATCTACTGAACCAAACCCTCACATCATTTAAACCTCCAAGAAAAGAATCATATCTTCTTTTTCCTTTGCGTACGAGTGGCGGAAGTTAGCTCGTAGAGCACCATGCTAGAAATCCATGATTGTCAGGCCCGAGTCCCAACTGTGCCAGGGTTGAGATTTATTCCCCTTCTCTCGGTGAGAAAGGGAAGGAACACTGGACTTTCGTCAATTGTGTGCAGAAAAAAATGTACAGCGGCTCAAAAAAGTATCCGAACACTACGGTTGATTACAGAATTCAGAAAAAATATCTAGCAACGATTTTTTCAGAAATTAGTGATCTGGAAACCTTCCAGTGTTCCTTTCCTTAGTGTTCGGATACTTTTTTGAGCGGCTGTACCTCTCGGAGGCTCTAACCTTATTAACCTAGCAACTTATATAAATGGAAGGCGAAAGAATTTCTAGAGATCGGTTATTATATTCACTAGAAAAAAGCCAGGAGTACTTTAATACCGGAATAGATAATTTTTCTAACACAGAGTGATTCGGATTTCGGCTTAAAAGAAGTAGAAAAACGAATTACCGTATTTTAACATGTATAAGGAACCCCTTTTTGTCAAAAATTGGGTCCCAAAAATAAGGGGGTTTCTTATACGTGGATAGTATTATAGATATTAACAAATTACTCAATTCCTCGAAACTCAAATCTTCATAACTTGATGAGAGTGATCTGATGATGATAATGAACTAGTTGATGTAGCTGATTGTGATGTATCAGATGAGAGTGATGAGGAATTTTATGTTTTCTATGATGAATTAAAAAATTTCTTTTTTTTATATCTTAAAATAAAAATATCTTTGATGAAATATCAGGGGGTTCCTTATACACGTTAAAATACGGAATGTTCATTCGATTTTAAAAAGGAGGTTGCAAATCATTTCTGATAATTTTTTTTTCACATGGAAATTCAATAATCTACGCACCTATTTTTGTTAAATGTAAATATTAAGTTGTGTTTTGTTTTTATCACTCAGAGGCACTTTTTTTACACAATGGGTTAAATGGACAAGGCTGTTAGGTCACAGATGGTAGTTGCCGTCATAGGCATCCAGTGTGTTCTTTAACGTACACAAGATCTGTCTCGCACAAATAGGATCATGGTTTAAAATTTCATCCGATGGACGGCGAAGTCCAACGGTGTCCCCTTTCTAGCCATGTTGTGTGTTTTACAGTCGCTCAAAAAATATCCGAACACTATGATTGATAACAGAATTCGGAAAAAATATCTGTCAACGATTTTTTTAGAAACCTTCTGTTGGCAACCTTCTACACGAAGGTTGCCAATAGGTGATCTGGCAACCTTCGTGTAAAGTTGCCAGATCACCTATTGGCAACCTTCGTGTAAGGTTGCCAGATCACTAATTTCTAAAAAAATCGTTGCCAGATATTTTTCTGAATTCTGAAATCAACAATAGTGTTCGGATACTGTACCTCTGAGCAGCACTTTTCTTGCACACATACACCTCGGAGATCACAAGACCTCCGAGGACTCAAAGAAGACAATGGACAGCTGTTAAGAGACAGATGGTAGCCTCCCGTCAAGGCCATCCAACGTGGCTCTCCCGCACACGAAACCACGGCCTAACTCCTCATCCGACGGACCACGCCTTTCCAAGCCCATCGGTGTTCCCCCTTATTGGAGACCAATTTCACCATGATACTATGATCTTACAACCCTTTGAACCTTGAAACTTGTCCCTTACTGATCGAGGTCAGGTTGGAGAGTTTTGCGGAGATAAATCTCAACGCTAGCCCAGGCGGGACTCGAACTTGGGAACTGCAGATTACGAACCTCGTCCCCCCCCCCCTCTTATTATTAATGGTTCTCAGTATCATATTTCTCATTATTAGAAATTAAAAAAAAAACGGAAAGGGATATTATATCTCCTCTTATTGAGAATGGTTTTATGAAGGCATAATATTTTAGATAAAAAAAAAACTTGCGGGAAAAACGGATAATTATTGCGAAAAAAAAAATTGTAGTTTTTTTGGATGGGTTCCCACTTTATCTTATATCTTGTTACATAACAAACCACTCACAGTCTCTTATCTTAGACGAATTCTATAGTTGCTTCCATCTAGGTAACAGACTTGAGAGTCAGTAACTTTTGTTCGTGATCTGTTAGAGATCAGCATCACATGGATGCAAATCTCTAGTAAGATCAGGAGTGCGTCTGATGGTCGGAGATGGCTGGCCATCAACTGCTGCCTCAGCTATCTGTGACAAGCGTCCTCGGTCCCTAAGCAGCCTATTATGAATGGTGCAGCGGGCAGGCATGCACCAGTAAAGTCCCCCACTTTCTCCGCAGACTGTGGTGCTCGCCGGGGACGAACAACTGGCCACATTGTCTGGCGAACGGGGATTCACCGCCAGCCCATTTATCTTGGCCCGCAGCTCTGGGCGACATGACAGCAGCAGAAGCCATAATAAATCGACTTGGCACCCTCGAGGATCCAGGCTGATAATGTAGCGTTGGGATACTCGCGCTGTACTTTCCTGCTTTACAATAATCAATTACTGTTTGCTAACTAGCTAAGTACGTGATGATGCGATGTATCAGTTGCAAGCCTTCACCTTCAGGGTGACTGAAGAGTTGTTACTGCACTGTCGCATAAGTCTGTCAAAGTCTTACCCATTGATAACAGAGCGTCTTCAAATACGGTGCGAGAGCTTAACTCCGTTATTCGGCAGCAGGCTTTATTCTGTGGGATTTTATTTTTTTCATCTGAATGAAAGGAAGAAAAGCTTAATAGACAAGATCAATTGTCTGGAAAAATTTAACAACTGAGATTATTGGTTGTTCTGCGAATTTCTTAATTAATAGATCTATGTAATGTATGATATTTCTTTCAAGCAAAACTGACTGTGGTCAATTTTAAGATATTTAACACTGCTCTACCGATATATTACACAATTTTCTTTTCAATAGGAATCTTACTTCGATGTTCTGTAAGTTCTAAAATATGCATATGATGGAAAAATGTTACTCAAGTTGAATTGAGAATTATAGTCAAATCTGTTTATATCTAGAATTTCTACAATATTCGTTTACCTTTAGAGTTATGAAAGTTGGAATATTTAATTGTAAATTACTTGCTTTGTCAATGAATAAAATAATTAATAATCCCTCAAATAGCTGCTTGCCACAGTGGTTTGACAGGAGCCTGTCAGTTTATACGCCGTAATAGAGAATCTGTGAGGATGGCGGGATCTCAGCAGAAAAAGATCCATACCTTACCCGGGGCTCGAACCCAGGTTCCTTAGATCAGTAGTCAACCGCTAACCACTCGGCGAAGGGACGGTCTTATCATTCATAAATGTCTAAAACGGAAATAATCATAATGGAAACGTCTAAATGTATATTTATTCTATTAAATGGTTTCAAACAATATTTATTATTTCAGTTTTAATTATTTTCTGAGG
This sequence comes from Ryuthela nishihirai, assembly GCA_038380435.1. Lineage (NCBI taxonomy): Eukaryota > Metazoa > Arthropoda > Arachnida > Araneae > Heptathelidae > Ryuthela > Ryuthela nishihirai. Next base: position 113,371,971 of record JAWZYU010000001.1, read on the forward strand.
TAAAGTCTTATGACGTATTACTGTTATCGAAGGGTAGATGGAAGCAATTGAGTCATTGCGACGGAAATTAACGCATCAAAAATTTTTATGTGTCATTGGTGAATTAAGCTATCCATCAGATGTCAATAAGCTAATGATCTTTGATGTATAAGATCATTGGTTGATTGACGAATGACTGAGAGCTGATATCAACCAATGACTTTTACGAATCTTTGATGTGTCAACTGCTCAGTCTCATTGTCACAATTGCTTTCATCTATGCTTCTCCTCCCCGCCCTGCTCACGCTCAGTAGGGGACACCGATGGGCTTGGAAAGGCCGCCGTTCGTCGGATGGGACGTTAAGCCGTGGCTCCGTGTGCGGGAGAGAGCCACACCCTGTGCACGTTAAAGAACACGCTGGATGGCCTTGACGGGAGGCTACCATATGTCTCCCAGCAGCTGTTCCAGTGGGTCCCCTCCCCCAACCTTCTCTGAGCCTTCGGGGTCCATGTGACCTGGCCATTTAGTCCATGGTGTGCAAAAAAGTGCCGCTCAGAGGTAAAACAACCCAACAACAACTATGCTTCTCCACTGCTGTTGTAAAATATACAGCTTCCATAACTCTTTAAACACGGAACGAATACTGTTCAAAATCGAGATTTAGATAGATTTGATATATATGATCTTTAATTTATTATCAGACACATCTTTTTTTTCAATAAATGCCTATTTTAGAAGTTATAAAGCTTCGAATTTAGGTTCCCATTAACATAATATGGAAACTTGGACATGTTAAGAATTTTGGTAGGATGAGATATACAGCTATTTCTTTGGACTAGGCAACTTTGGGTCTCAGGCTAATTGGTTCGGCTGAATGGGAAGCTTTTTAGAGTTCCATGCACAAAACAAAAAAAAATAGTGAGGAGAGTCTATAGAACTTTTTAGAGAGCAACCTTGGTGTAAAGAGAGATATAAAGATTCTTAAAAAAAAAACGCGTGAATGAGCTAATTGATAAAAAAGAAAACATCAAAACTTGAATCGCTTCTGGTTAATGTGGACAGCTCATTTACAAAAAAGAATTTAGTTTTGCCCTTTCACCAAGAGGGTAACTATCATAGAGCAAAGGTCGCGTTGGGACTTAAGGAGGCAGCCCTTTTCCAAATGTAGCAGAGTTACATTTGAACTAAATTAAATTGGAATTAAGTGAATTTGAAACTAAATTAGTGGAAGACTCAGAAAATGTGAATGATATGGATGATAATGTTGTACAATGGCAAAGCGTGGAAGAAAGCAATTCAGTCAGTGAGACTGCGCAATTCATACGTCAGAAATTCTTACAATTCATTAGTTGTTGGTTGGTTGTTTTACCTCTGAGCGGCACTTTTTTGCACACCATGGGCTAAATGGCCAGGTCACATGGAACCCGAAGGCTCAGAGAAAGTTGGGGGAGGGGATCCACTAGAATAGCTGTTCGGAGACAGATGGTATCCTCCCGTCAAGGCCATCCAGCGTCTTCTTTAACGTGCACAAGGTATAGCTCTCCCGCACACGGGGCCACGGCTTAACGTCCCATCCGTCGGGGGGCGGGGGGTCTCAGTCGGTAGCGCGCCAGGTTCGTAATCTGTAGTTCCAAGGTTCGAGTCCCAGCTGGGTCAGCGTTGAGATTTATCTCCGCAAAATTCCCCACCCTGCCCACGGTCAGTAGGGGACACCGATGGGCTTGGAAAGGCCGCCGTCCGTCGGATGGGGCGTTAAGCCATGGCCCCGTGTGCGGGAGAGCCATACCCTGTGCACGTTAAAGAACGCGCTGGATGGCCATGACGGGAGCCTACCATCTGTCTCCCAACAGCTGTTCCAGTGGGTCCCCTCCCCCAACCTTCTCTGAGCTTTCGGGGTCCTTGTGACCTGGCCATTTAGCCCATGGTGTGCAAAAAAGTGCCGCTCATAGGTAAAACAACCAACAACCCATCCGTCGGGAGACGGCCTTTCTCAAAGCCCATCGGTGTCCTCTATTGACGGTGGGCAGGGCTGGAAATTTGGCGGAGATAAATCTCAACGCTGACCCAGCTGGAACTCTAACCTGGAAGCTGCAGATTACGAGCCTGGCGCGCTACCGATTGAGCCACCCCCAATTCATATGTGAATTCAACAATAAACTACATGTCAATTGAAGAGGAATTAAACCATCAAAAAGTTCTGTGCGTATTATTGCATTCAAAGTATGGAATGGGTGTCAGTAAAGGAATGAGTGATGAACGACGAGGCATTTTATATTATGATGCACGATAGTGAGCATTATTTGGAATAAATATTGGATCATAGAGCAATGTAGAGAATGAAAGCTTAATAATGGCCACTCGTTGTGGATTGGAAGAAGAACGCATGGAAGCAAAGCATCATCTGATAAAAATAATTGTATTTTGCGTCCAGCGGACAAATCTTTACTTACTTAAAAAGGATTTGGGTTGGGTTACCTCTGAGCAGAACTTTTTTTGCACACCATAAACTAAATGGCCAGGTCACATGAACCCCGAAGGCTCAGAGAAGGTTGGGGGAGGGGACCTACTGGAACGGCTATTGGGAGACAGATGGTAGCTTCCCGTCAAGGCCATCCAGTGTGTTCTTTAACGTGCACATGGTATGACTCTCACGCACAAGGGGCCAAGGCTTATCGTCCCATCCGACGGACGGCGGCCTTTCCAAGCCCATCGGTGTCCCCTACTGACCGTGAGCAGGGCGGGGAGTTTTGCGGAGATAAGTCTCAACGCTGACCCAACTGGGACTCGAACCTTGGAACTGCAGATTACGAGACTGGCGCGCTATCGACTGAGCTAGCCCAGTCCCACTTAAAAAGGAATTGGGAAGAAAGATCCTGTAGTTGCCAATCTGAAGTTCTGTAAACTCGCTGATAAAATGAGACACTTTTTTAATGGACATAAGATGGGGGGAAAATATTATCCCCCAAATGAATGGTTTTGGGTAATGCGTATTATGTAAGACAATTCACGAAATGCAGGTTTCCTATTAATTCAATCGTATATATCCCCAACTCCATTTAAATATCTGTTCATACTACGGCAATAAAAAGCATTGAATTCTTATCACTTAACAAGAAAATGTTGAGGGTAAAAAATATCACGAAGCGTACATTTAATGTTCTCTTCATAATATTTCTCCTCACTCCTGCCTCTCTCGAGTTTTTGGAGAGTAGAGGAATGAACCAGTTTTCAGTTTCCTGCAACTTTTTATCTAACTTTTGGAGAAACAATTTCAGAAACATGAAAAAATTAGGTATGTCTAGAAATGCATTTTTTTGCTCTTCTTTTTTTAATACATATTTTGTTACAGCTTTTTTATCTATTTATCTATAGGCTTTTGGGTTGCTTTGTTTTAACTCTGAGCGGCACTTTTTTGCACACCATGGGCTGAATGGCCAGGTCACATGGACCCCGAAGGTTCAGAGAAGGTTGGGGGAGGGGACCCACTGGAACAGCTGTTGGGAGACAGATGGTAGCCTCCCGTCAAGGCCATCTAGCGTGTTCTTTAACGTTGGGTTGTTTTACCTCTGAGCGGCACTTTTTTGCGCACCATGGGCTAAATGGCCAGGTCACATGGACTCCGAAGGCTCAGAGAAGGTTGGGGGAGGGGACCCACTCGAACAGCTGTTGGGAGACAGATGGTAGCCTCCCGTCAAGGCCATCCAGCGTGTTCTTTAACGTGCACAGGGTATGTCTCTCCCGCACACGGGGCCACGGCTTAACGTCCCATCCGACGGACAGCGGCCTTTCCAAGCCCATCGGTGTCCCCTACTGACCGTGGACAGGGCAAGGAATTTTGCGGAGATAAATCTCAACGCTGACCCAGCTGGGACTCGAACCTGGGAACTACAGATTACGAGCCTGGCGCGCTACCGACTGAGCCACCCCCGCCCCTTATCTATAGACATTCGACTATTTTCTTTAATGGGTAAATGATTTTTTTTTCTTTCATTAGAAAGGTACAGTCGCTCAAAAAAATATCCGAACACTATGGTTGATTAGAGAATTCAGAAAAAATATCTGGCAACGATTTTTTTTAGAAATTAGTGATCTGGCAACCTTCGTAATCACTGATTTCTAAAAAAAACGTTGCCAGATATTTTTTCTGAATTCTCTAATCAACCATAGTGTTTAGATATTTTTTTGAGTCACTGTACTAATAAAGTATCAATAGCGAAGAGTGGATGGAAGCAATTGTGACACGGAAACTGGGCAAATTTTTCCATCCAAGATTCTCAGATGTCTTTGACTGATTGATCTATCAATCGCTTGTCAATAAACCAATGATCTCATAGATGAATTATTATCTTTTTTTCTCCCATCTTATACCCATTGAATTAGTGTCCCATTTTCTAAGAGAATTTACAGAACTTCAGATTGGCAAATATAGGTTCTTTCTTCCTAAATCCTTTTTAGTAAATAAAGATATGTCCACTGGATGGAAAATACAATCATTTTGATCAAACGATGCTTTACTTTCATGCCTTATTCTTCCAATCCATAACGAATGGCGATAGTCTCATTAGTTCTTCCTTTAAGTTATTGTCATCATTAAGCTTTCATTCCTTACAGTGCTCTAGCATCTACATCATTGTATAAAATGCATCATCATTCAACACTCATTGCATGCAGTGCCCAATTACCAAACATTCATTCGATACAATGAATTCTCGTCAAAATGCATTCCATACATTGTCTCATCACTCAGCATTCATTACATACAGTTTCTTATCATTCAGGATTCATTCGATATGTCTCATCATTCAGGATTCATTCCATATCGTGTCTCATCATTCAGGATTCATTCCATATAATGGCTCACACTCAGCATTCATAACATACATTGCCTTACATTCGGTATTCATTCCAAACAGTGACTCATCACTCAGAATTAATTCTATGCAGTGACTTATACTCGATATTAATTGCATACAGTGACTCATCATTCAGTTTTAGTTCTATACAATGCCTCATATTCGGTATTAATTCCATGCAGTGACTCATAATTCAGCTTTAATTCTATTCATTCCATACCGTGACTCATCACTCTGCTTTTATTCTATACAGTGCCTCATAATCAGTATTCATTCCATACAGTGACTCATCACTCGGCTTTCATTCTATACAGTGCTTTATACTTGTATTCATTCCATGCAGTGACTCATCACTTTGCTTTCATTCTATACAGTGCCTCATAATCAGTATTCATTCCATACAGTGACTCATCACTCAGCTTTTATTCTGTACAGTGTTTTCTACTCGTATTCATTCCATGCAGTGACTCATCACTCGACTTTCATTCTATACAGTGCTTTATACTTGTATTCATTCCATGCAGTGACTCATCACTCGGCTTTCATTCTATACAGTGCCTCACTCTGTATTCATTCCATACAGTGATTCATCACTCAGCTTTCATTCTATACATATTCGGTGTTTATTCAATACAGTGATTCATCACTCAGCTTTCATTCTATACAGTGCTTTCTCATTCAAAATTCATTCCCAACAGCGCCTCATCACTCAGCTTTTCATGTAGTGCTTTATAATGGCTTTCCATATAGTGCCTTATGCCCGTTATTCATTCCATATAGTTAGTTCCTCACTCTCAGTATTCATTTCATATAGTTCTTCATCACCAACGTTCACTCTAATTTCTGGAGAGTGTTCGCGAAAGAAAAATTCTCGTTCGCGCAGAAGAAAATTCTCGTGCCTGATGCTCTCATTTGCGAACTTTCGTGTGCTGAGATTGTTGGATGTTCAAGGACGGGTCGGAGCAGCGTCTCCGTGGATCAGAAAGAACGCTGCTAATCACTCTGTATTTATTCCATACTGTACCTCATCACTCCGCAGTCATAACATACAATGCCTCATCATTCAGCAGTTATAACATACGGTGCCTCATCACTCAGATGTAATAACATAAGTGCCTCATCACCAGCATTCATAGCTTACAGTGCCTCCATCAGTCAGTAATCATAATATCATTGCCTCATCACCTAGCATTGATTCCATCTGAGTGGCATATCATTCATCACTCGTTAAATCCATACAGGATTATAATATAGCCAGTGTATGCCAATAATGCGGCCAAATGTAATGATGTATGCAATCTGCATCTTAAGGATGAGAGGTACAACATCAATTTCAGTCATTCAACAACCATTTCACATAGTCTTTTGATTAACAATCATTCACGCATTGTCTTTTCATTCAGCATTCATTATTTATAGGGCGGGGGTGGCTTAGTCGGTAGCGCGCCAGGCTTGTAATCTGCAATTCCCAGGTTCGAGTCCCAGCTGGGTCAGCGTTGAGATTTATCTCCGCAAAATTCCCCGCCCTGCCCACGGTCAATAGAGAACACCGATGGGCTTTGAGAAAAGCCGCCGTCCGTCGGATGGGACGTTAAGCCGTGGTCCCGTCTGTGGGAGAGCCATACACTTGTGCACGTTAAAGAAGACGCTGGATGGCCTTGAGCCTTAACGGGAGCTACCATCTGTCTCCCAACAGCTATTCCACTGGATCCCCTCCCCCAACGTTCTCTGAGCCTTCGGGGTCCATGTGACCTGGCCATTTAGCCCATGGTGTGCAAAAAAGTGCTGCTCAGAGGTAAAACAACCCACAACTCATTATTTATAATGCCTTTTCTTTCATCATTCATTCAATATGGTGCCATAAAATTCATCATTTATTCGACACGGTACATTAAAATTCAACGTTCACTATTTCCGTACCTTTATGAAACTCCGTAAAGTGTCTAACAATTCGGCATCAATTCAATATTATTTCACATCATTAAACATTCATTTCGTATGGTGCCTGAAACATCTCCCCAATTTCAGACAATTGCTTAGCGTGTTAAACTTTCATTCGCTAAAAAAAACAACGATTAAACGTTCTAGTGCTTTTATAACGAAAAAGGATTATTTCTCAACAAACAAAGCGGGTATTTTGAAGACACAAAAGGAACAAATGTCAGCACCGTACGCAACATCAAAAAAGACAAATTGCTTTCCCCTAGAGGACACTTAAACGAGACACAACCCGTGCATGTTTTAAAAGTGCGTGTCATGCGACAATTTCAGCGAGGAGACACGATGTCAAATAACAACCTGACAGTGATGTCGCTTTGTAAAGCATAAACAGTCTCCACAATTGGATCAGTAATGGGGTAGTTGTGCATATGAAAAGCACGACTTGTATTCTACTTAATGCAGTGGAAGATTCGGCAGGAGTTGCCGAGAGGGTAATGACGTGTGTGTGCTGTTCTCTGGATTTATCATGTTTTGTGTTCGTCATTGCTTTAAAGTTTAACGTCAGCTTTCTTGATTGGATTGGATTGTTTTACCTCTGAGCGGCACTTTTTTGCACACCATGGGCTAAATGGCCAGGCCACAAGGACCTCGAAAGCTCAGAGAAGGTTGGGGGAGGGGACCCACTGGAACAGCTGTTGGGAGACAGATGGTAGTCTCCCGTCAAGGCCATCCAGCGTGTTCTTTAACGTGCACAGAGTATGGCTCTTCCGCACACGGGCCATGGCTTAACGTCCCATCCGACGCACGACGGCCTTTCCAAGCCCATCGGTGTCCCCTACTGACCGTGGGCAGGGCGGGGAAATTTTGCGGAGTTAAATCTCAACGCTGACATAGCTGGGCTGATCCCATCAGACCGTCCGTCTGATGGGACGTTAAGGTGTGATTCCGTGTACGGGAGAGCAATACTCTGTGCACGTTAAAGAACACGCTGGATGGCCTTGACGGGTGACTTCCATCTGTCTCCCAACAACTGTTCCAGTGTGTACCCCTCTCCCCCAACCTTTTCTGAGCCTTCGGGGTCCTTGTTACCTGGCCATTTAGCCCATGGTGTGCAAAAATGTGCCGCTCAGAGGTAAAACAACCCAACCCAACCGACATAAAGAAGAACTTGATATAATATTCTTTAGTAATGATAGTTAAGATGATGGTCTAGTGACCGATTTCTTCTTTAACGCTTTAAATAAGGAAGTTAAGGGTAGATTTGCCCGAAAAGGAGATATCATTGTCTTCCCTTCAAACCAAACTGATTTAGAACTGCTCCAAAATATAGATAAAATACTGGGAGTAGAGGTAAATAATCGCCTCCCAGCAAAAGATTTTGATATGGGACTTATAATGAATGTAAACACTAAATATGATGATGAATTCTTATTATAATGTTTGAAAAATTATGATGTAACCAAAGTTAGACGCATGTACAGATTTTATCCTAACTCTGCAAAAGATGGTTTTATCAAAAAACCAACAGAAAATGTGGTGTTCCACACTACCTGTTCTAAGTTACCTTCTCATGTTAATATTGGTTTCTCTCACTACTATGTAAAAGAGTATTTCGGTCCACCCCCCCACTTTGTGGAAATTGCTTCAGATGGGGCCATGCAACTACAGAACCGCGACAGACCGCATGCAGAAGCAAGATTAGATGTAAACGTTGCAGTGGTGAACATTCCCACAAAAACTGTACAACTAGTGATTTTTGTTGCCCAAACTGCGGAGGCTTGTATCCTGCTACCTTTTATGGATGTCCGATCAAAAAAATTGCCTGTGCGGCATTGCGAATTCAAAATAAGAACAATTGCAGCTGGTCATCGGCATTCGCACAGGCTAAAAAAGAAGCAGGTCACACCCAGGTTCGGAGAGAAAAAAGTTCCGGCCAAATGGGATCAATGCGCCGCTCTGCACATGCACAACTTTCTTTTCAACAAGTCTTAAATGATTTTGACGCGGAAGATGGCTTGGATTCGAACTTTGCAAAGAATTTGAATAACTCCTTATTCTCATGGAGTGGACTTTGTGGAAAGATCGGTTACTGCTAGTAAGATTACTAAAAGTGTCATTCCTCGCAAACGAACTTCGCAGCATAAAGACATAATTCCTTCACTCCCCTCCACCTCCGCTGCTGTTTCTTCAAATGTCTTAAATTCTCAAATCGCTAAATCAAAAAATAAACATCTTCTTATGCTGAGAAAGCTAAAGTTAATCTGCATAAAATTTCTTCTCCTAATATGTCTCCATTGCTAAGGAGATTGCGGAAGAAAACATTACTGTGAACGTCATTATTGACTTGATTATTCATTTACTCTCTTATGTTTGCTCTTCTGATGAGCACTTCAAACTTATAAGTGACATTCTGCTACAACTTAAAAGTTAAGAACTTGACGCTCCTGCAATGGAATTGCAGGGGCATAATTTCAAAAAAAGATCTAATGTTATTCTCCAAAGTTAATAGAATAAATGTTTTAGCTTTGCAGGAATTGCAATCCAGAAAACAGGTAAATGTTCCAGGTTTACGGGACCTGGGTTCGAGCCCCGGGTAAGGCATGGATGTATGTGTTGTTTTTCTGCTGAGGTCCTGCCATCCTCTCAGATCTTTTAATAAATAAAAATAAATAAATACCTCCTCAAGCAGCTGCTTGCCACAGAGGTCTGACAGGAGCCTGTCAGTGTATATGCCACAGTAGAAGGTCTGAGAGGTTGGCAGGACCTCAGCAGAGAACAGATCTTTTACTTTGGCATATAAACTGACAGGTTCGTGTCAGACCTCTGTGGCAAGCAGCTGCTTGAGGGGGTATTTATTTATTTTTTTTAACATACTCATTTTTCGCTGAGCATAGCAGAAATGGTGTTGCCTTTCTGGTTGATAAAAATATCAACCATAGGCTTATTCAATTAAAATTTGATATACATCCTCTGGAATGCATCGCCATTCAGATATTAATTAATAATATAGCTTTTTCTATTTTAAATATCTATAACCAAGGACCGACTCTAAATGACTCTTTTTTCACCAACTTATTAGCACAAATGCCTGAACCATATATCATCGTTGGTGATTTTAACTCTCACCACCTAATGTGGTTCTCTTATATTGTAAACTATGCAGGTCTTCACTTAAGTAAGTTTATTACAAAATCTGACTTTATCATTTTAAATGAAAAAATCTCCACACATGAGAACCCTGCAAACCAACGCTCTGTAATTGATTTAACCTTAATTTCTCCAATTCTCAGTCAAAATTTATTCTGGTCGCTGCTCCCAGATACCAGGGGTAGCGATCATCATCCAATTATTATATATTCAAATTTTAAGTTAAACTTTAACAAATTAATTTATTTAAATAATTGGAGATTGTTCTCTCAAATTCTTGATGGTGTATCGCCGTCACATTTAAATGGCGGCTATTCCGAGTTTTTTAATGAAGTTTTTTCGCTCACTAAGTCGGCATTTCAAATTATTTATAACAAAATTCCTTTTACAAAAAAACTTTTGGCATATGAATAGGTTGGTTGCCTTAAGAAAAAAGGCAGAAAATAGGGCCAAAAGATCAAGGGACTTCTCAGATATTGAGTCTTACAGGAAAATTAATGCAACTGTACGAAAAAAAACTAAAACAAGCATACAGAGATAACCGGAAAGAATTTATCTCTCATCTTACTACTCTCTCCAAAAACCAACATCTGAAAGGTATATAAAAAACTTATCACAGATAAACCCCAAAAAAATTCCAATGGCAGAAATTGCCTTACACAAAAATATTAACCTTAAACAAACTGCTGAACTTTTTGTTGCTAATCTTAAAATTACACAGGATGTTCCCACTTACAACCATGAATTGCAATCACAATTAAGGAATAATAAAACTTCTCATGCACAAATGGATAAACCTTTCAGCATAGCACAACTCAATATAGCTATCAAAAGAATAAATCCCAAATCAGCACCTGGAGCTGATTTAATCTGCAATAAATTTTTTATTCATCTTCCACAATAAATGGAAACTTAAATTATTAGATATTTTTAATTATATATGGGAACATAATTGTATTCCTCCAGAATGGAGAAAAAAAATATTTTTTTATTCTTAAATCAGGCAAATTGCCAACTCTTTTGAATTCATACCGCCCTATCTCCTTAATTTCTAACTCTCTTAAACTTTTCGAGAGATTAGTTTTTAAAAGACTCTCCAGGTTTTTTGAATCAGGTGACTTCTTCCCTTATAATTTCTTTGGCTTTAGGAAACATCGTTCCTCCAAGGAAAACATCTCACTACTTTTACATGATATCTTCACAGCTTTTAAACAGAAAAAAGCTCTTTTAGCAACTTCATTAGATTTAACCCAAGCCTTTGACTCTGTTTCTATATATGGTTTATTTACAAAACTAATTAAATCTAATTTAAGTGCAAAATTTTTAAACTTTTTATATAATTTATTATGTAACAGACTAATTCAAGTCAAAATTGGGGAATCTGTATCTGAAACTTACAAAATGACCCAAGGTCTTTCTCAGGGATCAATTTTATCCCCGATTTTATTTAACTTTTATTTGCATGATATCAAAGAAATATTTGAAAAGTCTATTAATTTCACAGGATATGAAGATGACATTTGTGATGTTAACTCGTCGTTTATCGGTCTATTGGGACCACTTAGGACGTTCCCTCGGTTCGATCGCTATACGCGACGGGTGAAAGAGTCTTTCGGATAAAAACAACGGTTTATTCACAATTGCAGAGAACTGATACTGAAGCTCCTCCCCAATAAATTAGTCCAACTTCGGGCTTTACTTAAAAATAACAAAGATTTATTTAACCTTCCAACGTACTTGCTGGACGAGGACATATGCTCAATTACATGGATTACAACAACACCAGCTTACTATGCCTGTTCAGCTGTATTTACAGAGCCAATGCCGCTATTACCAGTCGGCATTTTTCCAGCTTTACAATTTTGCGTCCGTCTCCTTCCGAAACTCGACCGGCTCTCCCTTCATCGTTGCCAAACCCTTTCTTCCTTTCTTTTCTATGCTTCACCATCTGGGCGTCCGTTAGCCCTCAGGGACCCGGGTCACTTGCCAGCGGACGCTAGCCGTTCCCTGTACACTGCAACTGCAATTAACTTTCCAGATGTCGGGAGAGAGAGCCTCCCCGTAGCATATGATTATTTTGGCGAAATCCAAAATAAATATACACAGCCTGAACAAAAAAAAAATCTAAAAAGGCCTCTAGCCTGACACCTCCCTGCCAGAAGTCAGTAGTTAGTCCTGTTAACTGCTGACTAAAAAGTCAAGTTGAATGCTGAAAATCAGAGTTCATTTTCGCATTAATCTTAGAGTTCAATGCCACAAAATACAGAGTTCTAAGTTGCTTCATGAATTCTATCAATTCTCTGCGAATTGGCACCTCTTTTACACATCTATGTACACTATACTTACATATAAAATAACTTCTAGGTATACTTCCGCTGACTGAGTCTAAAAATTGTCTTTTTGCTTCAAACAAAAAAAAACCTGGTGACTGAAGTAGCTGTCCGAGAGTACACAGTCTATAAATTAATGATCTCACTAAAAACTGTCTTTGACGAAGGTATGCCGTACTGGCGGTGTTCATTCGTCCACAGGTGACCTCCCATGTGAAAGGCTATGCACACCTTTCGTGACTACTTAGATATCACCTTCCCGTACGTACCCTCAGACTCTACAGGCTGAAAGTCGTCGACATTGGCGTCGGCCTGACCCATTGTTACCTCCAATTGCCATGTTCGCTCCCTCCCCTAAATAATTTTGATCATCGTAGACATCGAGTCTGACAGATCGCTGCACATGTTTGGGCTGGGAGATAGGATGGCGCTGATTGGACGGTCTCCATGGAGCATATATTTCCCTGTTACTAACTGGAATTTCTCTACCTCTTTCATAGTAGCTTCCTCTATTGGCCCACGGCTCGTGGATTTTCCTCCTGAGGTTACCAGTTACAGGCCTTCTCTCCTTCTTTCTAATTAACTTATCATATGCTTCCACACTCAGAAGTACCTCCTTCCGCAGCTTTGCTACTACTGCGCATAGCACTTTAATTTCTCTGCCACTCACAGTGCTATTGTCTGTACAATCAATCAAACTTAAAGGCAGCTCTTTTACCTCTGCCCTTATGGCATCACCAAACGGTCCATGCAACACCAGATGGTCTTTTACCGGGTGTTTTTCTTCGTTTAGCATCCCCTTTCTGACTACTGTCAGTTCTGCCCCCGAATCCACGACTGCTCTAGCTGTCTGGTCGCCACATCTGACTCGAACCTCTTCATAATCTACTGGGATACGTATCTCTCCCTGTCCCATTACTCGACTGCTTGGACTTGGCTTTGTATGTGTCGTAACCCTTCCTATTGTTGCCTCACAAACATCTTTAGAATTCTGATCCAAGGTGCTAACTTGGTACACCTGAGTTCGGTTCTCACGGTCCCCAGTTCTCAGTGGGCAATCTTTCATCAAATGTTCGTCAGATCTACATTTATGGCACCTCCTTACTTTTGGGATATTTCTATATTCAGCTAAATTAACTGCCGATTGATACCTTCTGCTCGAGTAATTTCTCTCTGAGTCTATCCTCTGCTGGGGGGAAACAACACGTTCTGCATAATGTCTATGCCTTACCTCTTTAAAAGTTAGGACCTCTTCCGTTCCGTTTACACTGGCTAGATGGATTTCTGCCCACGTGGCTATTTCGTCTGCTTTTGCCCATGACTCTGCCTCTTTCTGTACTACGTAAGCATGGGTGTCTTGAGGAAAGCTATCACGTAATTTATCCGACACTATCAGGTCCATAAGCTCCTCAAAATTTGTCACCTTCCTACTGCGGACGTAGTAATCCCAGCTATTTCTGAGCCTCAAGGCTAATTGATTGTATGACTCATTCTGTTCTTTCGTGATAGTTTCAAACTTTCTCTTGTACGCAGAGGGAGTGAGCTTAAACTCTTTTAATACGGCCTCTTTAACTTTCTTATAATGAACAAAATCCTCTGCACTTAATTTTCGAAAAACGTGATTTGCATAATTACCATCTAAAAAAGAAATGATGACTTTGCCTTGAAATTCCTCTAGCACTTCATATATCTTAAATCCCCTTTCCGCTGTCTCAAAGAGATTTATCACCTCTTCAGGGTTTTTAGGGCTTCCAGCTAACATATTTCCCAATAATTTTATATAATTAGCCAGCCGCGCATCTGCTGGATTACTAGATACTGCCACCGTTCGCCCATCACCCCTCTCCTCGTTTGCATTCCTCATTTGCAGTTCCAGCATTCTATACTCATGCTCTCTCTCCTTTTCTCTTTCTCTTTCTGCCGCCTCTCTCTCCTTTTCCCTTTCTGCTGCCTCTCTCTCCTTTTCCCTTTCTGCTGCCTCTCTCTCCTTTTCCCTTTCTGCTGCCTCTCTCTCTTCCCTTCTCAGTTGCATCTCTAACCTCATCCTCTCTAATTCAAAATCATATCCAATCCTTTCTTTAGCTCTCTGCTTTCTGGTCCCGCTCTGCAGCATATCCGCATCGTTGTCATTGTCATAATCCCTCAACCCTCTCATGTCTATCGCAGCATCAGACTCTCTGTCTATTGTCACCTCCTCGCCTCCCAGATCATTCCCTGAATAACCACCCTGCGCATTATCCCTCTCTGTGAAGCCTCGTCTTAACTCATCCCTTTCCCTATCGCGACCACTCCTAAGCTCCATTTTAGCTCGTACAGGCCTCTGCCGTATCTAACTACTCGCCCCTAGAGCAAGAGGATACTTACCTCCGATGTGATGACAGGAATGAACCGCCTCGTCAGTCTGCCACCTGAAGCACACAGCCGGAACACTCTTGGCAGTATCAGCCTTGCGTCGGTCAGCTCCCAGTGGATGTTGAACTTTTCCGTTACCTTCACAGCTTTTTCCACAGTTCGAACGTGATGCACGATTCTTCAGGTACCTTCACAGCTATTCTATCGCCTGAAGCACACTGCAGGACACTCTTGGCAGTATCAGCCTTGTTCTGGTCAGCTCACAATGGATGTCGGAACTCTTCCGTCACCTTCGCCGCTACTTTCACCGCTGTTACGTATCCTGTCGACTGCGCCACGTTGTGATGTTAACTCGTCGTTTATCGGTCTATTGGGACCACTTAGGACGTTCCCTCGGTTTGATCGCTATACGCGACGGGTGAAAGAGTCTTTCGGATAAAAACAACGGTTTATTCACAATTGCAGAGAACTGATACTGAAGCTCCTCCCCAATAAATTAGTCCAACTTCGGGCTTTACTTAAAAATAACAAAGATTTATTTAACCTTCCAACGTACTTGCTGGACGAGGACATATGCTCAATTACATGGATTACAACAACACCAGCTTACTATGCCTGTTCAGCTGTATTTACAGAGCCAATGCCGCTATTACCAGTCGGCATTTTTCCAGCTTTACAATTTTGCGTCCGTCTCCTTCCGAAACTCGACCGGCTCTCCCTTCATCGTTGCCAAACCCTTTCTTCCTTTCTTTTCTATGCTTCACCATCTGGGCGTCCGTTAGCCCTCAGGGACCCGGGTCACTTGCCAGCGGACGCTAGCCGTTCCCTGTACACTGCAACTGCAATTAACTTTCCAGATGTCGGGAGAGAGAGCCTCCCCGTAGCATATGATTATTTTGGCGAAATCCAAAATAAATATACACAGCCTGAACAAAAAAAAAATCTAAAAAGGCCTCTAGCCTGACACCTCCCTGCCAGAAGTCAGTAGTTAGTCCTGTTAACTGCTGACTAAAAAGTCAAGTTGAATGCTGAAAATCAGAGTTCATTTTCGCATTAATCTTAGAGTTCAATGCCACAAAATACAGAGTTCTAAGTTGCTTCATGAATTCTATCAATTCTCTGCGAATTGGCACCTCTTTTACACATCTATGTACACTATACTTACATATAAAATAACTTCTAGGTATACTTCCGCTGACTGAGTCTAAAAATTGTCTTTTTGCTTCAAACAAAAAAAAACCTGGTGACTGAAGTAGCTGTCCGAGAGTACACAGTCTATAAATTAATGATCTCACTAAAAACTGTCTTTGACGAAGGTATGCCGTACTGGCGGTGTTCATTCGTCCACAGGTGACCTCCCATGTGAAAGGCTATGCACACCTTTCGTGACTACTTAGATATCACCTTCCCGTACGTACCCTCAGACTCTACAGGCTGAAAGTCGTCGACATTGGCGTCGGCCTGACCCATTGTTACCTCCAATTGCCATGTTCGCTCCCTCCCCTAAATAATTTTGATCATCGTAGACATCGAGTCTGACAGATCGCTGCACATGTTTGGGCTGGGAGATAGGATGGCGCTGATTGGACGGTCTCCATGGAGCATATATTTCCCTGTTACTAACTGGAATTTCTCTACCTCTTTCATAGTAGCTTACTCTATTGGCCCACGGCTCGTGGATTTTCCTCCTGAGGTTACCAGTTACAGGCCTTCTCTCCTTCTTTCTAATTAACTTACCATATGCTTCCACACTCAGAAGTACCTCCTTCCGCAGCTTTGCTACTACTGCGCATAGCACTTTAATTTCTCTGCCACTCACAGTGCTATTGTCTGTACAATCAATCAAACTTAAAGGCAGCTCTTTTACCTCTGCCCTTATGGCATCACCAAACGGTCCATGCAACACCAGATGGTCTTTTACCGGGTGTTTTTCTTCGTTTAGCATCCCCTTTCTGACTACTGTCAGTTCTGCCCCCGAATCCACGACTGCTCTAGCTGTCTGGTCGCCACATCTGACTCGAACCTCTTCATAATCTACTGGGATACGTATCTCTCCCTGTCCCATTACTCGACTGCTTGGACTTGGCTTTGTATGTGTCGTAACCCTTCCTATTGTTGCCTCACAAACATCTTTAGAATTCTGATCCAAGGTGCTAACTTGGTACACCTGAGTTCGGTTCTCACGGTCCCCAGTTCTCAGTGGGCAATCTTTCATCAAATGTTCGTCAGATCTACATTTATGGCACCTCCTTACTTTTGGGATATTTCTATATTCAGCTAAATTAACTGCCGATTGATACCTTCTGCTCGAGTAATTTCTCTCTGAGTCTATCCTCTGCTGGGGGGAAACAACACGTTCTGCATAATGTCTATGCCTTACCTCTTTAAAAGTTAGGACCTCTTCCGTTCCGTTTACACTGGCTAGATGGATTTCTGCCCACGTGGCTATTTCGTCTGCTTTTGCCCATGACTCTGCCTCTTTCTGTACTACGTAAGCATGGGTGTCTTGAGGAAAGCTATCACGTAATTTATCCGACACTATCAGGTCCATAAGCTCCTCAAAATTTGTCACCTTCCTACTGCGGACGTAGTAATCCCAGCTATTTCTGAGCCTCAAGGCTAATTGATTGTATGACTCATTCTGTTCTTTCGTGATAGTTTCAAACTTTCTCTTGTACGCAGAGGGAGTGAGCTTAAACTCTTTTAATACGGCCTCTTTAACTTTCTTATAATGAACAAAATCCTCTGCACTTAATTTTCGAAAAACGTGATTTGCATAATTACCATCTAAAAAAGAAATGATGACTTTGCCTTGAAATTCCTCTAGCACTTCATATATCTTAAATCCCCTTTCCGCTGTCTCAAAGAGATTTATCACCTCTTCAGGGTTTTTAGGGCTTCCAGCTAACATATTTCCCAATAATTTTATATAATTAGCCAGCCGCGCATCTGCTGGATTACTAGATACTGCCACCGTTCGCCCATCACCCCTCTCCTCGTTTGCATTCCTCATTTGCAGTTCCAGCATTCTATACTCATGCTCTCTCTCCTTTTCTCTTTCTCTTTCTGCCGCCTCTCTCTCCTTTTCCCTTTCTGCTGCCTCTCTCTCCTTTTCCCTTTCTGCTGCCTCTCTCTCCTTTTCCCTTTCTGCTGCCTCTCTCTCTTCCCTTCTCAGTTGCATCTCTAACCTCATCCTCTCTAATTCAAAATCATATCCAATCCTTTCTTTAGCTCTCTGCTTTCTGGTCCCGCTCTGCAGCATATCCGCATCGTTGTCATTGTCATAATCCCTCAACCCTCTCATGTCTATCGCAGCATCAGACTCTCTGTCTATTGTCACCTCCTCGCCTCCCAGATCATTCCCTGAATAACCACCCTGCGCATTATCCCTCTCTGTGAAGCCTCGTCTTAACTCATCCCTTTCCCTATCGCGACCACTCCTAAGCTCCATTTTAGCTCGTACAGGCCTCTGCCGTATCTAACTACTCGCCCCTAGAGCAAGAGGATACTTACCTCCGATGTGATGACAGGAATGAACTGCCTCGTCAGTCTGCCACCTGAAGCACACAGCCGGAACACTCTTGGCAGTATCAGCCTTGCGTCGGTCAGCTCCCAGTGGATGTTGAACTTTTCCGTCACCTTCACAGCTTTTTCCACAGTTCGAACGTGATGCACGATTCTTCAGGTACCTTCACAGCTATTCTATCGCCTGAAGCACACTGCAGGACACTCTTGGCAGTATCAGCCTTGTTCTGGTCAGCTCACAATGGATGTCGGAACTCTTCCGTCACCTTCGCCGCTACTTTCACCGCTGTTACGTATCCTGTCGACTGCGCCACGTTGTGATGTTAACTCGTCGTTTATCGGTCTATTGGGACCACTTAGGACGTTCCCTCGGTTCGATCGCTATACGCGACGGGTGAAAGAGTCTTTCGGATAAAAACAACGGTTTATTCACAATTGCAGAGAACTGATACTGAAGCTCCTCCCCAATAAATTAGTCCAACTTCGGGCTTTACTTAAAAATAACAAAGATTTATTTAACCTTCCAACGTACTTGCTGGACGAGGACATATGCTCAATTACATGGATTACAACAACACCAGCTTACTATGCCTGTTCAGCTGTATTTACAGAGCCAATGCCGCTATTACCAGTCGGCATTTTTCCAGCTTTACAATTTTGCGTCCGTCTCCTTCCGAAACTCGACCGGCTCTCCCTTCATCGTTGCCAAACCCTTTCTTCCTTTCTTTTCTATGCTTCACCATCTGGGCGTCCGTTAGCCCTCAGGGACCCGGGTCACTTGCCAGCGGACGCTAGCCGTTCCCTGTACACTGCAACTGCAATTAACTTTCCAGATGTCGGGAGAGAGAGCCTCCCCGTAGCATATGACTATTTTGGCGAAATCCAAAATAAATATACACAGCCTGAACAAAAAAAAAATCTAAAAAGGCCTCTAGCCTGACAACATTGTTTTTTGGTCATCAGGAAAAAATGAGTATAAGTTGCAGGAAAACTTGCAAAAGCAGTTAAATAAACTTTGTGACTACTGCTTAAAATGAAATCTGGAAATCAACATAAAAAAAAACTTTTATAATCCCGTTTTACAAAAAAAGAAATTATAACCCTAAATTTAATTATCCATAAATTCAGAAAACTGAACTCAAGTAAATAAATGTAAAATTCTTGGTATACACTTGGACTCCAAATTAAATTGGCATCATCTTATAAAATTATCCAAATTAAATTGGTATCAATCAATTAAATTGGTATGATATTAATAATAATCACACTTCAGGTTTAAGATTATTAAACTGCATTAAACATTTTGCCTTCAGAAATGAAGGCACTCAGCAACAACAATTAATAACCGTTTATAAAAATCTCATAAGACCTAAAATTGAATTTGGTCTGGAATTTATTTCTAGAGCTCTCTTCTCAAAATTTAAAAAATTAAACTCTTTGCAGAACCAGTGTTTGAAAAATTGCCTAATCGTAAAATCTTGTCCCACAATTTCGGTAATAGCAGAGACAGCCATCTCCACCTTTCGAAATCAGATATAATATTCTTCTAACAAAATATTTTTTTCAAATTACACTACAAACTCCCCACCCATCCTTTCTATAAACATTTTCATAGACTGCCATATATTAAAACTATTTATAACAATGAATATCTCTCCAATTTATATGATGATTACTTTAGCAGAACTCTTTCAGGGGACATTCCCAACATCATTGCGGACTGGTGCTTCCCCCTCTCTTAATTAATACTGAAATTCCTTCTTTAACTTCTAAAAAAGATTTACCTGCTGATTCTGTACTTATTTTATTTAAATCTTACTAAGCAGAAAATTTTGAGTTTACCTTTAATATATGTACAGATGGCTCAGTTCTAAAAGAAACAGGATCATCTGCTGCTGCTTTTCTCAGTTCATCTACTAATGTTTCTAATTCCTTTAGATTCTCCAAAAATACTCCAATTATTCAAGCAGAATTAATTGCCATTTATGAGTCCTTTAAATGGATTTTAAATAACTTAACTAATCAAAACATAGTAATTTTTTCAGATTCTAAAGGCGCCCTTCAGGTGCTACAACAACGAATTTTTTCCTCAAACTATAATTTTTATATTTCTAATATCTTATTATTAAATCAGTCAAATATTACTTGTAAAAACAACACAATTAAACTACAGTGGATCCCAAGTCATATTGGGATTCAGGAAAACGAAAGAGTCGACTCAATAGCTAAAAAAGTCCATGACCTTAAGGATATCAGTAGTGGGAAAGTGGGGGTTCTAACTCAGTGGCGGGTCAATGTTAATCCTATGGGACCCGCCACCCATGTGTTTCAAGCAGGTGGCGGGTCATTATCAAGCACATTGGTCAGAATTCTCACTGTTTTTTTTTTTAAGACTGAAGTCGAACAATGGCGAATAAAATACCTCCCTCCAGTGATGTAATAATCTGAAATTACATTATTCAATTAAATTGCAGATAATCCATTCATAATTTCCACCGACGTCCATCTTGGTTTCCACAAAGCCCGAATTTTTTTCGAGTCCACCATTTAGAAACCTGTCGTCACCACAAACTCCCACGATTTTGCCGTTAGTCCACCATCTTGGTTTCTAACCTCATCCGAAATTTCCAAGTCCAGACTCCGCCATCTTGGTTCTTGACATATTAATTAAATGCTTATCAGAAGTTCCACCCCCCTTTATTAAACCTCCCTTATCAAAACTGTCACCCCCCTCATTATTTAACCCGCTATCAAAGTCCCTTTCCCTTTATTAAAAAAAAAAACCCCTCCCCCCCCCCACTTTAACCTCTGGCACCATCTGGTGACATACCCTGCGGTTGCGTCATCCTCCTACAGCGTGAAGTAAGTCCGCCACTTTGAAATCTGATGTCACCAATTAGAAGTTTTATTTTCATTTACTGCAGGGACAGTCTTTTAAATCAGTTTCTGCGGGATAGTCCTTCTTCTAGTATAAATACGGCATCCATCAGTCAGATTCCTCATTCAGTTGTCAGACGTTGATAGTGACGGTTCTCTGTTGCTGCTTCTCCGTGATTTTTCCAACGGCAATAGTGATAGTTCTCAACATCCTCGTGTAGTATCAGTTATTTTACAAGTCACTGTTCCATAATGTATCCATGCGATGTATGTGAGAAGGTTTTCCTTCATCAGACCCATCTCATTCGTCATAAGAGAAATCATGATGGAAATAACCTGTTTAAGTGCTCTCAATGTGAATCAACATTCTCAAGGAGAGATGACGTCCGACGTCACGAGTTAACCCACACCTCCAGGAAAACCTACAAATGCGAAGAATGTGCCATGGAGTTTGGGAGAAAAGACAGTCTTTTGCGCCATCAAAGAAAGCCACACAATAATAAACGAAAACGTTCTGAAGATGAAAGGATTCCCCAGAAGAAACAAAAACCAGACCCTGAAGACCCCTGTCAGTTTACAGAAGAAATGAAAAGGACCCTGTCAACACATAAGCTGGTGGCAACGGATGAAGCATCTGTTGACCTCACCTTTTTCCTTGAATCCTCGCGGAAGTCACTCCTAACTCACCTGAAAGAAGAATTGACCTCGAAAGGTAGTATTAAATGGTACCTTGTCGTGCAAGTGTGCTTCAGACGAAAAGTTACCCCTTCTACCTTCGAACACTGTACCCCGTTTTTCCGAAGTAACTGTATCACAAGTCTTCCTGCATCATCCCTAAACAGAGAACTGGATTCAGCGTATAAGAAGATAAAGGACTCATTTGAAGAATTTGAAGGAACACACAGTGGATGGACACTGGATTCCGTACTCCACGCTGAAATGAACATTGGAAAATATATACCTCTTGCAGGGTCTAGTTATATCCCTACCCCAAGAGAATTACTATTAAAACGTGCTATTGTTAATGTATGTAATTCCGACCAAAAATGTTTTGTCTGGTCTGTTTTAGCCTCATTGTATCCCGCTATAGGAAACACTGAACGTCTTAACAACTATACACATTTAGAAGAAAAATTAAACACATCTGGTCTAATTTTCCCTGTTACAATAAATCAAATATCTAAATTCGAAAAAATGAACAATATTTCTGTCAATGTTTTTGGATATGAGAAAGAGGTGTTCCCACTCTATATCACACCATTCAGATTTAAAGCGCATGCAAATCTCCTTCTGTTATCGGATGATGAAAATCAGCATTATTGCTCCATTAAGAATATGAGTCGACTTCTCAGTCCTCTCACTAAACGTAAATGTCAATCTTTCTACTGTGATTACTGCCTTCACCGTTTCACCAATGAATCACTCTTGAAGGATCATATCCCCTATTGTCAAAAACATGGACCCCAGAGAGTAGAATTCCCAACTGAAGAAGAAAAATGGTTGAAATTCACAAATTTCAAGTTTCAGCAGCCCGTTCCATACGTGATTTATGCCGACTTTGAATCATTCCTAGTGAAAGTGGACACTTGTATGCCTAACCCTGAAAAATCTCACACCACTATCACGGCAAATCATGAACCCTGTGGATTTGCATATCTTGTTGTTGGACCTGATGGCTGCAGCCATAAACCTCCAGTAGTTTATAGAGGTCCTAATGCAGTAGAAGAATTTTTAGAACGTCTGCTTAAAGAAGAAGAAAACATCAAAAATTTACTATCGATGATAAAGCCAATGCAACTCTCAAATTACGAAGAGGAATCATTTCGCAACGCTACTGACTGTCATATTTGTAAGCGTGTCCTAGGAGCAGATCGTGTGAGAGATCACGATCATATAACAGGTAAATTCCGAGGAGCTGCCCATAATTCCTGTAATCTGAACTTTAAATTAACCAATAGGATTCCAGTTATCTTTCACAACCTAAAGGGATATGACAGCCACCTTATTATGCAAGGAATCGGCAGAATCAAAAATAAGAAGATTAATTGCATTCCCAATAACATGGAAACATATATAGCCTTCTCCCTGGGGACATTGCATTTTATAGACTCCTATCAGTTTTTAAGCACATCTCTTGAGAAGCTAGTAAATAATTTATCAACAGATGAGTTCCATATTTTAAAGGACCACGTTGAACCCGAAAGGCTACATCTGGTTCTGAGAAAAGGAGTTTACCCCTATGATTATATCGACAACAGTGAAAAGTTTGAAGAAACTGTATTACCACCACGTGAAGCATTTTACAACCAACTCACAGAAGAAGCGCTAGGGGAAGAAGACTACACCCATGCAATAAGAGTATGGAATGCATTCAACATAAAAAATCTAGGCCAGTATCATGACTTGTACCTGAAGACAGACGTGCTCCTCTTAGCTGATGTTTTCGAAAGTTTCAGAAAACTATGCATCAGATACTATGAAATCGATCCCTGTCATGTTTACACAGCTCCCGGATTAGCCTGGCAAGCATGCTTAAAAATGACAAATGTAAATCTTGAGCTGATAACTGACCCTACAATGTACCTTTTCCTGGAAAAAGGCATACGAGGAGGGATTTCTGTGATATGCAATCGTCTTAGTACTGCAAACAACAAATATTTGGACACCTATGATCCTCAGTTACCCTCTAAATACATTATGTACTATGATGCCAACAATCTTTATGGATGGGCAATGTCACAATGTCTCCCTCAAAGCGATTTTCGATGGCTTAATAAAGAAGAAATAGAATATCTAAATATTACGACAATTGCTGATGATGCGAATAAAGGATACATATTGGAAGTTGATTTAGATTATCCAGTTTCTCTACACGACAAGCATAATGATTATCCACTAGCCCCTGAGAAACTTCAGATTACCAGCAGCATGCTATCCCCATATTGTCAAGAGGTTGCCCAAAGCCTTGGAATTAATACAAACCAATCAGTCGTGAAATTAGCCCCAAATCTAAATTCTAAGGAAAAATATGTCCTTCATTATCGAAATCTCAAACAATATTTAACCTTCGGTATGCAGCTGAAGAACATACATCGCGTTTTAGAATTTAATCAGTCTTGCTGGCTAAAACCATATATAGAATTTAATACAGATCAGCGGAAGAAAGCTAGAAACGACTTCGAGAAGGACTTCTTCAAACTGATGAATAATGCTGTGTTTGGAAAAACGATGGAAAATTTGAGAAATCGAGTGAAAATTGAATTGACTCAGAGCCCGAAGAGAGTATGTAAACTCGTAGCATCCCCTGCTTTTCACGCTTTTCGTGTTTTTGACAACGACCTTGCATGTGTGCAATCAAAGCTAACTAAATTGAAACTCAACAGGCCTATTTATGCTGGTTTCAGTATTCTAGATATTAGTAAACTATTGATGTATAGCTTTCATTATGACTATATTAGTCCGAAATATGGAGAAAAAGCTAAATTATTGTTTACTGATACAGATTCACTGTGCTACGAGCTTCAAACCGAGGACGTGTATGCTGATATGAAAGACGATATAGATCATTTTGACACGTCCGACTATCACATTGATCATGTTTTGCATAGTACACATAATAAAAAGGTACTAGGTAAAATGAAAGATGAACTTTCGGGAGTACCTATCAAACAATTTGCAGGGCTTCGTTCTAAAATGTATTCCCTTCAGAGTTTACATGAGGAGAAGAAGACGGGGAAAGGAGTCCCCAAATACATCGTAAAAAGAACCCTTCGTCACAAGGATTACAGAGACTGCTTAATAAACAAATCACCTTGTCGAGTAGATTTGACAAGGATTCAAAGTAGCAGCCACCATCTTCATACAGTGAAAGGTGTAAAGCTTGGTTTGTCACCATTTGACGATAAAAGATATATTTTAGAAAATGGTTATGACACCCTTTCGTACGGTCACTACAAAACATTGAAAAAATAACATAGCAGAAAAAACGAATATTTCACTGTGATTTTTAATATGCTTGAGCTATTTATGTATAAAAAATATAATTTTATCCAAATGTGTGCATATAACCCCCTATATATGTAAAAATAATACATGTTATTATTATATGTAGATAGCTGTATGTAAAAACCATTTCCGCTGTTAACCTGCATTTTTTTTTTGTAAGCAGGCTGTAAAGTATAATCAATGTGAAAAAGCATCATTGTGAAATGTATAAAATTGTAAACCAATGGAAATCATTACATGTGCACGCATTGTCATTGTTTCACCTAATACTTTGAAATCAATAAAAATTTTTAAATGAAATATATGTGTCGTCTGAGTCTTATCCTTGGCAAATGGAGCGATAAACAAGCGTTAGCCGCTTCTCACGTGACTTACTCCGCATGCACTTGTGATGTTGACTCACTTCCACCCGCTCATATCCTGTTCGAACGTCAGACCTCACTCACTGCGAGAAAGCTCTTCTAGGATCCATTTCTGGGATTACACTTATAATAAAAGGTTAGTAATTCTCTAAATTTTTATGGTTTATCAAACATTACTTATAATTTCGTGATGTAGTGACGTTCTCAAGTATTAAGAAGTGATGAAAACATAAGATTTCCTTTCAAAGTTATCATAACTTGCTTGCTTGCTAGCTCATTCATTACATGGCCCGGATCGAGCCAGCTCGAAATCAACGTTTTTTTTTTTAAAGCGATCACTTCTCAGAAGTGGAAGACTTCAATAAATGCACCGAATGCTATGTTTATGAGAAAATTATCAGCACGGAATGAAATTCTAATTTTTTTACTTTGCAGAGATGAGAACTTTACGTAGATTTTTACAGAGAAATAATCGAAATTATTACATCAACCATTTAGCGATAAAGTATTTTAGAGCAGATTTTTACTGAATATTAATACTTTAGAATAAAGGATAATTTCCGGTATATAATACAGAGGTGTACAGACGAATTTTATTTCCTATGAATAAAAAGAAAATAGGATTTTTCATACCGTTATTCGAATTACTCAGTTAATTCACCACTTATTACAACTGTTTAGTAAAAAAAAATACATTTAATTCCCAGATTTTTAACGACTGAGATAAAAAAAAATATGCTTACCTACATTAAAATACAATGTAAAATAGCGAAAATTCACCACTAATTTCAGCTGCTTAATATCAAGAAATACAGACGATTTCCTGTTTCTTTTTTTTAGCATTGCACATAAGAAAAAAAGACTAGCGAACGTATCAACATGTACCTCTGATACTTAAATATGACATGCTCTGTGTTTCAATATTACACATTTTTTCAGTAGTTTACGCATTAATTACTAATTTTTTTTTTCATTCAACAGTTAAGTATCCCAATTGGAAGTAATGTGAGCAATATTTCCTGTTTAAATGCATCTCTCTACAAAAAGATTTCCTTTCAAAGTTATCGTAACTCGCTGGCTTGCTAGTTCATTACATGGCCCGAATCGAGCCACCTCGAAATCAACGTTTTTTTTTTTGAAGCGATCACTTCTCAGAAGTAGAAGACTTTCAATAAATGCACCGAGTGCTGTGTTTATGAGAAAATTATCAGCACGGAATGAAATTCTAATTTTTTTTTTTACTTTGCAGAGACGTAGATTTTTACAGAGAAATAATCGAAATTATTGCATCAGCCATTTAGCGATAAAGTGTTTTACTGAATATTAATACTTTAGAATAAAGGATAATTTCCGGTGTATAATACAGAGGTGTACAGACGAATTTTATTTCCTATGAATAAAAAAAAATAGGATTTTCATACCGTTATTCGAATTACTCAGTTAATTCACCACTTATTTCAACTGTAAAAAAAAATACATTTAATTCCCAGATTTTTTAACGACTGAGATAAAAAAATAATATGCTTACGTACATTAAATACAATATAAAATAGCGAAAATTCACCACTAATTTCAGCTGCTTAATATCAAGAAATACAGACGATTTCCTGTTTCTTTTTTTTAGCATTGCACATAAGAAAAAAAGACTAGCGAAGGTATCAACATGTACCTCTGAGACTTAAATATGACATGCTCTGTGTTTCAATATTACACATTTTTTCAGTATTTTACACATTAATTACTTACTTTTTTTTCATTCAACAGTTAAGTACCCAATTGGAAGTAATGTGAGCAATATTTCCTGTTTAAATGCATCTCCAGAAATCCGCTTTAAAACATTTTCTTATAATTTAAGGGGAAAATAAAGATTTTAATTGAATTTCTTTTAACACTATATACTTAATATATTGTAATCAACGTATTCTATATACAAAACGAATTAATACAGCCTAGTTACTGGAAATTAACATAATGTTGAAGTGCTTTCTACCTAAAGATTTAAAAAAAAACCTGAACACTTTAATTTTAATTACATTTTCAGCCACTAGATGGCGACACAGTTACTATTAGACCTTGGGACAGACGAGAGAAACTTGAAGCCTTTGCTCAGAGCGCCACCTAGCGGGATTTTCAGTAGTTTAGTGGCACCGTACGGATCCCGTTGGGTCAAAGTCCAGGTGGTGACGTCATAGGGGGAAAAGCACTGTGCAAAGGGGGATCGGTGGAGTGCCACTAAACTACTGAAAATCCCGCTAGGTGGCGCTCTGAGCAAAGGCTTCAAGTTTCTCTCGTCTGTCCCAAGGTCTAATAGTAACTGTGTCGCCATCTAGTGGCTGAAAATGTAATTAAAATTAAAGTGTTCAGGTTTTTTTTTAAATCTTTAGGTAGAAAGCACTTCAACATTATGTTAATTTCCAGTAACTAGGCTGTATTAATTCGTTTTGTATATAGAATACGTTGATTACAATATATTAAGTATATAGTGTTAAAAGAAATTCAATTAAAATCTTTATTTTCCCCTTAAATTATAAGAAAATGTTTTAAAGCGGATTTCTGGAGATGCATTTAAACAGGAAATATTGCTCACATTACTTCCAATTGGGTACTTAACTGTTGAATGAAAAAAAAGTAAGTAATTAATGTGTAAAATACTGAAAAAATGTGTAATATTGAAACACAGAGCATGTCATATTTAAGTCTCAGAGGTACATGTTGATACCTTCGCTAGTCTTTTTTTCTTATGTGCAATGCTAAAAAAAAGAAACAGGAAATCGTCTGTATTTCTTGATATTAAGCAGCTGAAATTAGTGGTGAATTTTCGCTATTTTATATTGTATTTAATGTACGTAAGCATATTATTTTTTTATCTCAGTCGTTAAAAAATCTGGGAATTAAATGTATTTTTTTTTACAGTTGAAATAAGTGGTGAATTAACTGAGTAATTCGAATAACGGTATGAAAATCCTATTTTTTTTTATTCATAGGAAATAAAATTCGTCTGTACACCTCTGTATTATACACCGGAAATTATCCTTTATTCTAAAGTATTAATATTCAGTAAAACACTTTATCGCTAAATGGCTGATGCAATAATTTCGATTATTTCTCTGTAAAAATCTACGTCTCTGCAAAGTAAAAAAAAAAATTAGAATTTCATTCCGTGCTGATAATTTTCTCATAAACACAGCACTCGGTGCATTTATTGAAAGTCTTCTACTTCTGAGAAGTGATCGCTTCAAAAAAAAAAACGTTGATTTCGAGGTGGCTCGATTCGGGCCATGTAATGAACTAGCAAGCCAGCGAGTTACGATAACTTTGAAAGGAAATCTTTTTGTAGAGAGATGCATTTAAACAGGAAATATTGCTCACATTACTTCCAATTGGGATACTTAACTGTTGAATGAAAAAAAAAATTAGTAATTAATGCGTAAACTACTGAAAAAATGTGTAATATTGAAACACAGAGCATGTCATATTTAAGTATCAGAGGTACATGTTGATACGTTCGCTAGTCTTTTTTTCTTATGTGCAATGCTAAAAAAAAGAAACAGGAAATCGTCTGTATTTCTTGATATTAAGCAGCTGAAATTAGTGGTGAATTTTCGCTATTTTACATTGTATTTTAATGTAGGTAAGCATATTTTTTTTTATCTCAGTCGTTAAAAATCTGGGAATTAAATGTATTTTTTTTTACTAAACAGTTGTAATAAGTGGTGAATTAACTGAGTAATTCGAATAACGGTATGAAAAATCCTATTTTCTTTTTATTCATAGGAAATAAAATTCGTCTGTACACCTCTGTATTATATACCGGAAATTATCCTTTATTCTAAAGTATTAATATTCAGTAAAAATCTGCTCTAAAATACTTTATCGCTAAATGGTTGATGTAATAATTTCGATTATTTCTCTGTAAAAATCTACGTAAAGTTCTCATCTCTGCAAAGTAAAAAAATTAGAATTTCATTCCGTGCTGATAATTTTCTCATAAACATAGCATTCGGTGCATTTATTGAAGTCTTCCACTTCTGAGAAGTGATCGCTTTAAAAAAAAAAACGTTGATTTCGAGCTGGCTCGATCCGGGCCATGTAATGAATGAGCTAGCAAGCAAGCAAGTTATGATAACTTTGAAAGGAAATCTTATGTTTTCATCACTTCTTAATACTTGAGAACGTCACTACATCACGAAATTATAAGTAATGTTTGATAAACCATAAAAATTTAGAGAATTACTAACCTTTTATTATAAGTGTAATCCCAGAAATGGATCCTAGAAGAGCTTTCTCGCAGTGAGTGAGGTCTGACGTTCGAACAGGATATGAGCGGGTGGAAGTGAGTCAACATCACAAGTGCATGCGGAGTAAGTCACGTGAGAAGCGGCTAACGCTTGTTTATCGCTCCATTTGCCAAGGATAAGACTCAGACGACACATATATTTCATTTAAAAATTTTTATTGATTTCAAAGTATTAGGTGAAACAATGACAATGCGTGCACATGTAATGATTTCCATTGGTTTACAATTTTATACATTTCACAATGATGCTTTTTCACATTGATTATACTTTACAGCCTGCTTACAAAAAAAAAATGCAGGTTAACAGCGGAAATGGTTTTTACATACAGCTATCTACATATAATAATAACATGTATTATTTTTACATATATAGGGGGTTATATGCACACATTTGGATAAAATTATATTTTTTATACATAAATAGCTCAAGCATATTAAAAATCACAGTGAAATATTCGTTTTTTCTGCTATGTTATTTTTTCAATGTTTTGTAGTGACCGTACGAAAGGGTGTCATAACCATTTTCTAAAATATATCTTTTATCGTCAAATGGTGACAAACCAAGCTTTACACCTTTCACTGTATGAAGATGGTGGCTGCTACTTTGAATCCTTGTCAAATCTACTCGACAAGGTGATTTGTTTATTAAGCAGTCTCTGTAATCCTTGTGACGAAGGGTTCTTTTTACGATGTATTTGGGGACTCCTTTCCCCGTCTTCTTCTCCTCATGTAAACTCTGAAGGGAATACATTTTAGAACGAAGCCCTGCAAATTGTTTGATAGGTACTCCCGAAAGTTCATCTTTCATTTTACCTAGTACCTTTTTATTATGTGTACTATGCAAAACATGATCAATGTGATAGTCGGACGTGTCAAAATGATCTATATCGTCTTTCATATCAGCATACACGTCCTCGGTTTGAAGCTCGTAGCACAGTGAATCTGTATCAGTAAACAATAATTTAGCTTTTTCTCCATATTTCGGACTAATATAGTCATAATGAAAGCTATACATCAATAGTTTACTAATATCTAGAATACTGAAACCAGCATAAATAGGCCTGTTGAGTTTCAATTTAGTTAGCTTTGATTGCACACATGCAAGGTCGTTGTCAAAAACACGAAAAGCGTGAAAAGCAGGGGATGCTACGAGTTTACATACTCTCTTCGGGCTCTGAGTCAATTCAATTTTCACTCGATTTCTCAAATTTTCCATCGTTTTTCCAAACACAGCATTATTCATCAGTTTGAAGAAGTCCTTCTCGAAGTCGTTTCTAGCTTTCTTCCGCTGATCTGTATTAAATTCTATATATGGTTTTAGCCAGCAAGACTGATTAAATTCTAAAACGCGATGTATGTTCTTCAGCTGCATACCGAAGGTTAAATATTGTTTGAGATTTCGATAATGAAGGACATATTTTTCCTTAGAATTTAGATTTGGGGCTAATTTCACGACTGATTGGTTTGTATTAATTCCAAGGCTTTGGGCAACCTCTTGACAATATGGGGATAGCATGCTGCTGGTAATCTGAAGTTTCTCAGGGGCTAGTGGATAATCATTATGCTTGTCGTGTAGAGAAACTGGATAATCTAAATCAACTTCCAATATGTATCCTTTATTCGCATCATCAGCAATTGTCGTAATATTTAGATATTCTATTTCTTCTTTATTAAGCCATCGAAAATCGCTTTGAGGGAGACATTGTGACATTGCCCATCCATAAAGATTGTTGGCATCATAGTACATAATGTATTTAGAGGGTAACTGAGGATCATAGGTGTCCAAATATTTGTTGTTTGCAGTACTAAGACGATTGCATATCACAGAAATCCCTCCTCGTATGCCTTTTTCCAGGAAAAGGTACATTGTAGGGTCAGTTATCAGCTCAAGATTTACATTTGTCATTTTTAAGCATGCTTGCCAGGCTAATCCGGGAGCTGTGTAAACATGACAGGGATCGATTTCATAGTATCTGATGCATAGTTTTCTGAAACTTTCGAAAACATCAGCTAAGAGGAGCACGTCTGTCTTCAGGTACAAGTCATGATACTGGCCTAGATTTTTTATGTTGAATGCATTCCATACTCTTATTGCATGGGTGTAGTCTTCTTCCCCTAGCGCTTCTTCTGTGAGTTGGTTGTAAAATGCTTCACGTGGTGGTAATACAGTTTCTTCAAACTTTTCACTGTTGTCGATATAATCATAGGGGTAAACTCCTTTTCTCAGAACCAGATGTAGCCTTTCGGGTTCAACGTGGTCCTTTAAAATATGGAACTCATCTGTTGATAAATTATTTACTAGCTTCTCAAGAGATGTGCTTAAAAACTGATAGGAGTCTATAAAATGCAATGTCCCCAGGGAGAAGGCTATATATGTTTCCATGTTATTGGGAATGCAATTAATCTTCTTATTTTTGATTCTGCCGATTCCTTGCATAATAAGGTGGCTGTCATATCCCTTTAGGTTGTGAAAGATAACTGGAATCCTATTGGTTAATTTAAAGTTCAGATTACAGGAATTATGGGCAGCTCCTCGGAATTTACCTGTTATATGATCGTGATCTCTCACACGATCTGCTCCTAGGACACGCTTACAAATATGACAGTCAGTAGCGTTGCGAAATGATTCCTCTTCGTAATTTGAGAGTTGCATTGGCTTTATCATCGATAGTAAATTTTTGATGTTTTCTTCTTCTTTAAGCAGACGTTCTAAAAATTCTTCTACTGCATTAGGACCTCTATAAACTACTGGAGGTTTATGGCTGCAGCCATCAGGTCCAACAACAAGATATGCAAATCCACAGGGTTCATGATTTGCCGTGATAGTGGTGTGAGATTTTTCAGGGTTAGGCATACAAGTGTCCA
This sequence comes from Ryuthela nishihirai, assembly GCA_038380435.1. NCBI lineage: Eukaryota > Metazoa > Arthropoda > Arachnida > Araneae > Heptathelidae > Ryuthela > Ryuthela nishihirai. The sequence goes on from JAWZYU010000001.1 coordinate 113,404,505, forward strand.
CTTTCACTAGGAATGATTCAAAGTCGGCATAAATCACGTATGGAACGGGCTGCTGAAACTTGAAATTTGTGAATTTCAACCATTTTTCTTCTTCAGTTGGGAATTCTACTCTCTGGGGTCCATGTTTTTGACAATAGGGGATATGATCCTTCAAGAGTGATTCATTGGTGAAACGGTGAAGGCAGTAATCACAGTAGAAAGATTGACATTTACGTTTAGTGAGAGGACTGAGAAGTCGACTCATATTCTTAATGGAGCAATAATGCTGATTTTCATCATCCGATAACAGAAGGAGATTTGCATGCGCTTTAAATCTGAATGGTGTGATATAGAGTGGGAACACCTCTTTCTCATATCCAAAAACATTGACAGAAATATTGTTCATTTTTTCGAATTTAGATATTTGATTTATTGTAACAGGGAAAATTAGACCAGATGTGTTTAATTTTTCTTCTAAATGTGTATAGTTGTTAAGACGTTCAGTGTTTCCTATAGCGGGATACAATGAGGCTAAAACAGACCAGACAAAACATTTTTGGTCGGAATTACATACATTAACAATAGCACGTTTTAATAGTAATTCTCTTGGGGTAGGGATATAACTAGACCCTGCAAGAGGTATATATTTTCCAATGTTCATTTCAGCGTGGAGTACGGAATCCAGTGTCCATCCACTGTGTGTTCCTTCAAATTCTTCAAATGAGTCCTTTATCTTCTTATACGCTGAATCCAGTTCTCTGTTTAGGGATGATGCAGGAAGACTTGTGATACAGTTACTTCGGAAAAACGGGGTACAGTGTTCGAAGGTAGAAGGGGTAACTTTTCGTCTGAAGCACACTTGCACGACAAGGTACCATTTAATACTACCTTTCGAGGTCAATTCTTCTTTCAGGTGAGTTAGGAGTGACTTCCGCGAGGATTCAAGGAAAAAGGTGAGGTCAACAGATGCTTCATCCGTTGCCACCAGCTTATGTGTTGACAGGGTCCTTTTCATTTCTTCTGTAAACTGACAGGGGTCTTCAGGGTCTGGTTTTTGTTTCTTCTGGGGAATCCTTTCATCTTCAGAACGTTTTCGTTTATTATTGTGTGGCTTTCTTTGATGGCGCAAAAGACTGTCTTTTCTCCCAAACTCCATGGCACATTCTTCGCATTTGTAGGTTTTCCTGGAGGTGTGGGTTAACTCGTGACGTCGGACGTCATCTCTCCTTGAGAATGTTGATTCACATTGAGAGCACTTAAACAGGTTATTTCCATCATGATTTCTCTTATGACGAATGAGATGGGTCTGATGAAGGAAAACCTTCTCACATACATCGCATGGATACATTATGGAACAGTGACTTGTAAAATAACTGATACTACACGAGGATGTTGAGAACTATCACTATTGCCGTTGGAAAAATCACGGAGAAGCAGCAACAGAGAACCGTCACTATCAACGTCTGACAACTGAATGAGGAATCTGACTGATGGATGCCGTATTTATACTAGAAGAAGGACTATCCCGCAGAAACTGATTTAAAAGACTGTCCCTGCAGTAAATGAAAATAAAACTTCTAATTGGTGACATCAGATTTCAAAGTGGCGGACTTACTTCACGCTGTAGGAGGATGACGCAACCGCAGGGTATGTCACCAGATGGTGCCAGAGGTTAAAGTGGGGGGGGGGAGGGGTTTTTTTTTTTAATAAAGGGAAAGGGACTTTGATAGCGGGTTAAATAATGAGGGGGGTGACAGTTTTGATAAGGGAGGTTTAATAAAGGGGGGTGGAACTTCTGATAAGCATTTAATTAATATGTCAAGAACCAAGATGGCGGAGTCTGGACTTGGAAATTTCGGATGAGGTTAGAAACCAAGATGGTGGACTAACGGCAAAATCGTGGGAGTTTGTGGTGACGACAGGTTTCTAAATGGTGGACTCGAAAAAAATTCGGGCTTTGTGGAAACCAAGATGGACGTCGGTGGAAATTATGAATGGATTATCTGCAATTTAATTGAATAATGTAATTTCAGATTATTACATCACTGGAGGGAGGTATTTTATTCGCCATTGTTCGACTTCAGTCTTAAAAAAAAAAACAGTGAGAATTCTGACCAATGTGCTTGATAATGACCCGCCACCTGCTTGAAACACATGGGTGGCGGGTCCCATAGGATTAACATTGACCCGCCACTGAGTTAGAACCCCCACTTTCCCACTACTGATATCACTCCAGATTACAATTTTTTCTACTCCTTTAAACAGGAACTCGACATAATAGAATTCATCCTCACAGAAAAACATTTCCAAATTCAGGCAATATGTAAAAATAATTTTAGATACTATTTATCAAATAAAATTAACCATACTGAAAAACTCCCCTTTTCTCGCAAGGAAAATAAAATTATCTATAGATTAAAAACCGACACAATTAATCTTAATAAACAAAAATTTCAACTAAAGCTTTCAAATTCTCCAAATTGCATAAAATGTAATTTACCAGAAAATACTATCCATATCTTACTAAATTGCAACATATATTCTAAGCAAAGAGAGACTTTATTCTCAGCATTAAATAAATTAGGAATAGAGGATTTAAATATCCAAATCTTGCTAAATTACCCTAAATATGACACAAAAATTTTAATTTATAAACTCATTCTTCAGTTTCTTTTCTCTACTCCATTATGGAACAGAATTTAACAGAAATCAAAAAAAAAACTTTGGAGGATAAAATAAAAAATTAAAATAAAAACATATAAAAAATATATAAAATATAAAAAAAGGGAAAGAGAAAAAAAAATTCAAAAAAATATAAATATAAAAAAATTTGAAATAAAAAATGATAAAAATGAGAAACCTACTATAAAAAAACAAAATAAATAATAATAAAATACAGATAAAAATATAAAAAAAATAATATTAATCTAGAATTAATTTTCTTTTGTTTTTGCACTTTGCACAAAACTTTATTGGGAAAGCCTGAGCAAGGACATCCCATTTCTCTGTAACGTTGAATGAATGAATGAATACTTAATACAGTAGTAATGGAAATAGATGTGGGAATTATGGGCTGGGGGAGATAAGCAATTGCACCACAACGCGGGGGGGGGGGGGGGGTGATAATAGATTTATAAACCGAAGAGCCAAAACATTATGACCAGCTCGTCTTTATGCAAATCGAAGCAACTGCAGGTAAACGACGGCGCGTATGAATGTCATGAAACGGTATAAATAACATCTGATACTGAACTCTGTTAATCAGTGTTATTTTTGTTCTTCAGATGGGAAAGGCAGCAGACTTAATTGAGTTTGACAAAGGCTAAATTGTAATGGCCAACGACTGGATCAGACATTTCCGAGACGACAAGGCTTGTAGGGGGGTGCTCACGGTCAGCCGTGATTAGTACCTTCAAAAAGTGGTCGAGGTGGGAAAAACCACGAGCCGCCGGCAAGGAGTGGGCCGACCATGGCTCATCGTGCAAGAGGTGAGCAAAGGCTATCCCATATGGTACGAGCCAACAGAAGGCGCAACTCGCCCGTAATTTGAATGCTGCTGACGGGAGTAATATGTCACTACATGGAACCCTGCTGAAAATGGCGCTGCGTAGGCACAGGCCAGTCCGAGTGCCCATGCTAACCTCGGTTCACCGTTAAAAGTGCCTACAATGGACACGCGAGTATCAAAACTGGACCTTTAATGACTGGAAGAAGGTCGTCTGGTCCGATGAATCTCGTTTCCTGTTGTACCACGTGGACGGCCGGGTACGTGTGCGTCGTTAACCTGGAGAAGTGTTGGCACCAGGATACACCGTTGGACGAAAACAAGCTGGTGTAGGAAGTGTAATGCTTTGGACAATGTTCTGCTGGGAAACTCTGGGCCCATTATTTAAGTTATTTTTTTATGATATTACATGTGTCTTGTATTGTTTAGTGATCACAACTAGTACTATTTCATTTAGCAAAAGTAAAGAAGAATTTCAGTATTTACTGTCATTGCAATCTCGTAAGATAGAGACTAAATTAAATAACTTTTTTTTCTCTTAATGATAACCATAATATCACATTAAGAACTACTTCTACATTAATATAGTTGTTTATAATTTCAATATATATTTTCATTCACAAATATTTATAAAAATATGTGATATGATAATTAATAATGAAGAGAATCAACTTCTCAAAGTAGCAACAATGCAATGTATTTTTCATTTGTTTATAGCAATTAGGAATGATAAATAGACTAAGTAATTTAAAAACATTAAAATTATAAACTTCCATTTGGCAGTAAGAAATGAGGATCATTACTGCGAAAGTTAGAATTAGAGAATCTTACGATAGACAAAATTTGCTTTGATTTGAACAACAGGAACCTGAAAGATTCACTATAATATCATACTGATGTTTACTATTCACTAGTATATATTATGTTTTCAACATAAAATTTAATTTATAATAATGTATAATTTGTATCATGTCATATAATAATCAATCATGAGGAGAATCAACTTTTCAAAGTAGCTAAAATAAGTTAGTTACATACTATTTATTAGGAATGAAATATAAATACTATATATTTTATTTCATTCCTTACAGTGTGAAAATAAATTAACATGACTTGCTTTTTATATATTTTAGAATATAAATTGTGGTTGCCAATGAGTGAAGGTTTATATATATATTAAAAATTGGAAACCTAAATATTTCTTCATATTTTACAACCACATTTCCTTTACATTCAAGTTTAATATAATAATTTTAACTGCTAAGTACACTGACAACAAATTTACATAAAAGTCATGCCTCTGAGATAAAAGTAGCCGTTTCTTAAAGATTTCAAGGTGCTAAACAAGAATATGACAATGAAAATTGGCTGCGATTTCTGAGAAATTCACAATAGTTTCTTATATAATAGAGTAATACGTACATATCACATGTATTGGTAAAACTCCGCTTCTACTTCCGAGTTGCTTGTACAACTGCTCAGGATCATCTCTGGCGAGCGTCCAACAGTACTGAGCCAACATTGAAGTGGACCAGTTTCCCTGGTATCGCTTCTCCATTGTTGCAATTTCCTGCTGGTGAAATCGTTCACCGTGCTCATCACTAACCATGCCGCAGTTGTCGGGGAAGAAATCTAAGTGGGAATGGAGAAAGTGGATCTTTAAGGACATATTGCAGCCAAGTTTGTGATACAGAGACAACATGTCCTTAACCAGTTTCTTGTAGTTGTCTGCCCGACATTCCCGAAAAATTTAATTGACACTAGACGAGACGCGTCCCAAGCCTATTTCTCGTTACCCTGAAGCAGGTTGTCGAAATTACGGGCGAGTTGCGCCTTCTGTTGGCTCGTACCATATGGGATAGCCTTTGCTCACCTCTTGCACGATGAGCCATGGTCTCTGAACAGTTCGACAACCTGCTTCAGGTCTTGGTCTCTGAACAGCTCGCGGATCTGAGAACCCAAAAAATTCCCTTTTTAATTTTCGCTTCTCTGAGTCGATGGAATTTCTCAGCCACGCACTTGAAAGCTGATGCAGTTTGGTCCATGGCTTTTACGAAGTTTTTCATCACGTCGAGTTTGATGTGTAGGGACGGTAGCACGATTTTGTGCGTTTCTGCCACTGCTGGGTGTTCCACATTTTTCTCTCCGACTTTCAGAGATTTCCTCTGAGGCCAGTTTCTCTTCACATATTGCAAAGTCTTTGCTCGGCTGTCCCATTCACACAAGAAACAGCAGGACTTCGTATATTCCAGCTGCAGACCCATCAACAGAGCAACAACCTTCAAGTCACAACAGAGATGCCAGCCATACTTGCTGTATTGAAGACAGTTTAACAGCTGTTTTAGATTGTCGTACGTCTCTTTCATGTAGACAGCGTGTCCGACCAGAATGGATGGAAGTCGATTTCCATTATGCAGCAACATCGCCTTGAGACTCAATTTCGAGGAGTCTATGAATAGTCACTATTTTTGAGGCTCATGATTGATTCTGCGGTCATTCATCAGGCCATCTACATTGGAGCAGAACACAAGGCCATCTTCCTAACAAACTGCTCATGACGATTTCGAAACGAAGTCACTCGGACATTTTCCTTGAGAAGATTCCATTGTTTAAGTCTTGATCCAAATAACTCTGCTTTGACCCTGGACAATTCCAGATCGCGAACAAGATCGTTCCTTTCTTCTTCAGTGAGAATGTATGGCACAGATGACACACCATGGCAGATGTATGGATCATCTTTAGATATCGAAGTCTGTGGAGAACCTGACGTCGGTTTGCCTCCCTCCTCAGCGTCTGAATCGATGAAAAATTCTTTTGGAGATTCTGGAATGGGAAGGCTTTCTTCATGCGGAATTGGTCGGAGAGCAGATTGTATATTCGGGTACGCTATAGTCCACTTCTTTTTCCTTGTAATGCCTCCAGAAACAGGTGGGACCATGCAGAAGTAGCAGTCATTTGCCTGACTGCTTGGTTCTCTCCAAACCACAGGAACAGCAAATGTCATCACCATTTTTTCGCCTTTCAACCACTTCGGAAGAGTTCTTGCACATGTACTGCAATATATGTACGGGACCCAGGCCTTGTCCTGGTCTCCGATCTTGCATCCAAAATAAAACTCATACGCCACTTTCACTATTGGAGTGATGGCCCTTTTCTGGCTTGCAAACAACACTTCCCTGCAAATGTAACAAAATGTATCTGCACTATTAACACAGTTACGAGGCATCACTGCTGCTGGATTAAAACTGCAAGGATCACTTGTGTTGTATTTATGACTCAGGGGTAAATGGGAGTCACTCTTGTTCACCTTACGAGACATCACTTACAACTAACTATTCCATCATCTTTCATCCGTGATCATAAAGCCGCGATGTCATGACTCAACTACATTGCATCAAACAATGATGCAATACCTTCGGTGGTTGTGTATGTCGGGCTGATGAAATACAACGCAATATGTTGCGATCTAGAGTTTAAAATACAGCATTACGAAATGGTTGCCTATGTATTAGCCGTCCCGTGGCCAAGTGGTTAGCGCGCTTGGCTACTGATCTACGGGATCTGGGTTCAAGCCCCAGGTAATGCATGGATGTTTGTGTTGTTTTCTGCTGAGGTCCTGCCATCCTCTCAGATATTCTACTATGGCATATAAACTGACAGATTCCTGTCAGACCTCTGTGGCAAGCAGCTGCTTGGGGGGGGGGGGGGGGGGTATTTATTTTTTTTATTACCTATGTACTCAATGCGACAGAGTCGTTTATACATGACCATCTCTGTCTATCCTAAACAAGAGCCAATCGACAAATTTTATTGTCATTTTCGTGTTCAGCATCTCGAAATTAGTAAAGATTGGCTATTTTCATTTCAAAGCCTTTTTGTGTGTTGACCAGTGTCATGCATGCATTAAATGCGAAGCTGCTATCACTTCATGTACGATTGTTCAGCAGTTTTTAAATGTATTCAGTTTTGAGAGCTTCAATGGATAAATTGCGAAAAAGAGAAAAAAAAAACTGATAACGTTTGTACATTTCCTTAATACAGAATCCTTTATAATTTACAAAGCACAGGCATAAATAGCAGCCAGAAATATATATTTAAAAGTGCTGGCAACTTTCATTTCTGGCGAAAGTTTTTCTATTACCATCATTCAAAGAAAAATTATATTAAATAAATTTAATTCTTAAAGAAATATGCAAATACAAAAAAATCAATTACGTTCGATTAATTTGCCAAAATCCAATTACGTTCGAATTATTCATTGGTCCTGTTGAATAATTCCCCTTAAATTCAGGGCCTGACCATCGATCAGATATATTGAAGATTGTATGTACAGTCGATCAAAAAAATATCCGAACACTATGGTTGATTACAGAATTCAGGAAAAATATCTGGCAACGATTTTTTTTAGAAATTTGTGATCTGGCAACCTTTGTGTTGGTTGCCAGATCACTAATTTCTAAAAAAATCGTTGCCAGATATTTTTTCCTGAATTCTGTAATCAACCATAGCATTCGGATATTTTTTGAGCGACTGTACACCATAAGGGATATTACATATAGCAAATCAGATTTTAATAACATAATAATATGGCTAAAACACAAAGAAATTTACAACTGCTACGAGTGTGCTTTACTGCCGTTGGTTGCTAGCACAATATCGCAGTTGTAAATGTGTAATTGTGCTAGCAACATTTGTTAGTTGTAATGTTAACCTCGATAGTGCCTGGAAGCACTATCGAGGTTAACATGATGCCACTTCCGGTCTTTGGTCCATTGGCCTTCCGATATAGGGGGTGTTGATCGATATAGGGGGTGTTGATCGGTGTCCCTTACCGTAACCTTCGAGAACAAGGCCATTGCAGTCTAAACTGACGTCACATCCTGTGGATCCACAGTGCATCCTGCGCACGTAGTTCTATCGTAGCAAATCGAGCATTTACTTTTTTTTATAAGATCGGGAGGGCATTTTTGTTTGGTACTGTGCTCAAAAACTGATTGACATGATATTATTATATGGTATATATGTACATTAAAGTAATATTTCTATGGCAAACCTTAAAATAAGGAAGACGTTGAAACTAAAATAGATCTTGATTTGTAATTGTGTAAAATTGATGACTCAAAATGCAGAGATATTGTCGTTTAACGTTCTCTGAACATGTAGAACGACATTTAAATTACCAGGAGTGTCATAATCGGTTATACGTATAATTACAAAGACACAATATGTTTAAAAAAGTTAAATGCAAATAATTACTCGGTTATATATTAACAAAAAAAAAATCGTTTCCTTCACATATTTTTCGCGATAAATGCTGTCAATAACTAATCCGCTTTTTGTACCATTAATAATATAATCGTGACATAAATTGCTGTGGAAAATTAGTGTGTTTTATTAAAAAGAGAAAAAAACACACAAAAATTCTTCAGAACAATTTTATTGGCAAATGTGAACTAAAAATTAATGATATATTGTAATAGCTTTAGCTGTAACAATTTCAGTTAGTTATGATTTAATTTCAATACTTTTTCTTAGTGATTAGACTGAATTTATAGGAATATTGAGCTGTATTTTTTTTTTCTGAACTCTCATTGAATTTGAATAATATTTGGACACGGATACAACCTTCCGATGGAATACATATTCAAAAACTAGGAGGAAAAGTGCATCTAAACTTTAGAAACTACAATTTACTGCAAGCACACACACACATATATATTTTGGTTTACAAAGCTACCTTTAAATCTACGATTAAAGATTTGACAATAAATCGCTCAACTAACCTCCCAAATGTAAAGAAAATAGTCTCTAATCAATCTTCGATTGTTAAAAAAATAATTTTATGCACCCTGGTAAAGAAAGATTAAATCATTTAGACATACGTCTTTCCAGATATAAGACAGTGGTGTAAGACCACTAAACTAGCAGACTCTGCCTTTTTTCCACTAATATAATTTATTAGTTTAGTGGTCTTAGAACACTCTGGCATGTACCTGGAGATATATGGTTCAAATCCCACATGCCAGAAAAACTGTTTGTCACAAAACTATTAATATCAAAGCCAACTTTCTCTTTTTGGCACTAAGACATTTTTTTCTTATTTCGTAAATTCTCTAACAAACAATCTTTTTTTATCTTGCAAAAATTGTTTAATAATACATTTGTTGAACACCAGATAATAATTAAAGATAATAATCCCGCCAACAAACACACAAGCATCTACGGGGTGTCAGATGCTAGATCGACGAATGCTGACGTCACCAGTGAAAAGGCCTTGAGTCTCGATGGTTACGCCCTTACTGACCGAGAGCAGAGGGGGGGGGGGGGGAGAGTTTTGCGGAGATAAATCTCCAAGCTGGCCCACGCGGGACTCAAACCTGGGAACTGCAGATTACGAGCCTGGCCATGGCCTGGCGCATTATCAACTGAGCCACCCGGTAAAAGCAAGAACATTTGCTTTAGATTTTCCTCATTTCGAAAACAGGAATATTTGCTAAATGTCTGTTTTTCAGTTTCTTTGAAACTGGAAGACTGTTTCTTTGATTTTCCACAATGTTGCATCTGAAATTCAAGTTTCTATCTACAGGATTTACCGTTTAAAATGCAACCCAAAGAACAGAGCTGTTTAAATCATGAAAAAAAAAAATAAGACTATACTTCTTAGTGGAAACCTACATAAGAACAATACTAGGTTTCAAAATGATGGGGCGACATACCACACTGTGGGACACTGCAATGGCTTTCTTGCAGAACTGCTTTGGTGAGCGCATTGTCGGGGGTAGTCACAGGCCACCACGATCCCCAGATCTCACACCATCTAACTTTTTCTGTAGAGATATCGTTAAGAAATAATCTGTCGCAAGAACCCACTAAGCCTGGAGGAACTTAAACATAACATTAAACATTGTATTGGATTGTTTTACCTCTGAGCAGCACTTTTTTGCACACCATGGGCTGGGGCGGGGATGGTTCAGTCGGTAGCTCGCCAGGTTCGTAATCTGTAGTTCCCAGGTTCGAGTCCCAGCTGGGTCAGCGTTGAGTTTTATCTCCGCAAAATTCCCCGCCCTGCCCACGGTCAGTAGGGGACACCGATGGGCTTGGAAAGGCCGCCGTCCGTTGGATGGGACGTTAAGCCGTGGCCCCGTGTGCGGGAGAGCCATACCCTGTGCACGTTAAAGAACACCCTGGATGGCCTTGACGGGAGGCTACCATCTGTCTCCCAACAGCTGTTCCAGTGGGTCCCCTCCCCCAACCTTCTCTGAGCCTTCGGGGTCCATGTGACCTGGCCATTTAGCCCATGGTGTGCAAAAAAGTGCCGCTCAGAGGTAAAACAACCCAACCCAACTCACCATGGGCTAAATGGCCAGGCCACAAGGACCCCGAAGGCTCAGAGAAGATTGGAGGAGAGGACCCACTGGAACAGCTGTTGGGAGACAGATGGTAGCCTCCCGTCAAGGCCATCCAGCGTGTTCTTTAACGTGCACAGGGTATGGCTCTCCCGCACACGGGGCCACGTCTTAACGTCCCATCCGACGGACGGCGGCCTTTTCAAGCCCATCGGTGTCCCCTACTGACCGTAGGCAGGGCGGGGAAATTTTGCGGAGATAAATCTCAACGCTGACCCAGCTGGGACTCGAACCTGGGAACTGCAGATTACGAGCCTGGCGCGCTACCGACTGAGCCACCCCCGCCCCCCGAGATACAGGAACAAGCGATCAGAAAATCGGTACGTATGGTTACCTTATATATGTATATATATAGTAGAAACATAATTGACCGTTTTTGTGAATCCAAAATTATTCTCCGTTTAAGAACTGATACTATTTTCTTAAATAAATCAAAATTTTTATTTAAATTAAGCAATTCTCCTAAATGTTCAAAATGTAATTTAATTGAAAATTCTTTCCACATAATTTTAAATTGTGAAAAATATAATTCTCAAAGGAAGAAATTTTTTGAAAACCTTGAAAGCATAGATATTAATGACTTTACTTTAAAATCAATTTTAAATTATCCTATCTTCTCAACTCAAATTAAAATATTTGGCTTCTTACTTGACTACCTCCAAGAAACTACCATGTGGAATACTCTATAAAGAAATATATAAAAAAAAATTCTGTCAAAAAAAAAAATAAATAAAAAATACTCTTTTAAAGAATAAGAGGGGAAAAAAAAACAAAAAAAAAAACTTTTTGAGAAAAAATATATAACCTACATGTAAACAAAATTTTTATGGGAAAGTCTGAAGAAGGACCTCCCAATTTTCGTGAAGTTTTTGAATTGAATTGAATTGACCCTTTTTGACTTGAAACCGAAATCTGAACAGAATATTCGAAATATTTATGAGTCCTTCTGCTCGAAACAACTCTATTCACCATTTTTCAACTCTCTAACACCGCTAGAACTAAATCTAGCGTTTGACCTTGAAGGATTCTCGAAATTCGAAATTGCGTAGCGGTTCCTAGATCTTCGACCCTAAATACCCACAAACAGCAATATTCAGTTCTCTTACACTAGTAGATCTAAATTTGGCTTTTGACCTCGGACCTTCTGGATCCGAAATTTCGTAACGTTTCTGACATTTACAACTCGAAACATCCCCGACCGGAAAAAACAATTGTATGGTTTCGAGAAACAATATGTAGGATAATAATATACATATTCATGAAAGAAATATTTTGCATGAAAGCGTACTTCAAACAGATTTGAACATAGTGTGCACCGTTTTTGACCCTGCATATGTCCAATCTATATTCCACTTCTTGCCATATGTGATGCAACATGTGTCTTGTTACTTGCTCAGTTGTTTCTCTTATTATGGCTTTCAAATGATTCAGTCAGATTATCCCGTATGGTACGAGCCAATAGAAGGGATACTGTGGCGCAACTCACCCGTAATTTGAATGCTGGTGACGGGAGTAAATTGTCACAACACACAATACATCAAACCCTGCTGAAAATGGAGCTATGTAGCCGCAGGCCACTCGGAGTGCCCATGCTAACCTCGGTTCAATGTCGAAAACGCCTACATGAGCATACGAGCATCAAAACTGGACCTTGAATAATTGGAAGAAGGTCGTCTGGTCTGATGAATCTCGTTTCCTGTTGCACCATGTGGATGGCCAGGTACATGTGCGTCGTTTACCTCGGAAAATGTTGGCACCAGGATGCACCGTGGGGTGAAAACAAGCCGGTGGAGGAAGTGTAATGCTTTGGTCAATGTTCTGCTGGGGAACCCTGGGTCCAGTCATTATGTGCAGGAAACTATGACGTCTACTAGCTACCTAAACATCATTGCAGATCAGGTACATCCTTTCATGGCAACGTTATATTCCTCTAGTAGTGACTTCTTCCAGCAGGATAATGCGCCATGCCAGACTACCCGGATTATTCGAGAATGGTTCACAGAACACGAGGAAGACTTCTAGGTATTGCCCTGGCCTTGGAATTCCCCAGACATCAATCCAATTGACCATTAGTGTTGGAACAGCATATCCGATCTGCGGCGGCTCAACCACGTAACTTACAAGAGTTAAAGGATCTGCTTGTAACGTGCTGGTACCAGATACCACAAGACACCTTTAGAAATCGTGTAGCGTCCATGCCTCGCCGGGTAAGAGCTGTTTTGATAGCACATGGAGGATCAACTTCATATTAGGCAGATGGTCATAATGTTTTGGCTTTTCGGTAAACTTATCAAATAGTTCGTCCACCGTTACAGATTTTCCTATTTACTGACTGAATTTATGAAAATCTTTCAAGCACAATCTTACTGTGATCTTGTGCATGGAAGAAGTAACTCCTAAAAGCAACGCTAATAATGAATAAGAATGCCGTTCCTGTACCTGTTATTTACAAAAATGCCACGACTTTTACTCATAATAAATGCATATTTTACTCCATGACGAACGTATTCAACGTTATCGTATAACTCTCAGAATTGAAAAGGAAAACACCGAATCCTTAATTGTTCAAATTGCTTCTATTGCTTCTCTGTACTCTTCGTCACCAAAGCATAGATGATTATCAATTTCAAATCTCGTGATCCCAGAGGGAACCTGACAACGTAATACAGCTCGAAATAGCACTACAGGGTGTTTCCAAAAAGTCATGTAAAACTTTGGGAACGTGTTTCATTGCGCACAGTCCTGAAAAAAATTTCCTATAGAAGCGCTTCCCTTCCGAGCTATAGCACATTTCGAGAGTGGGAATAAAAAAGATCGTGAAGTTAATTAGTTTTTATTCCAGTTATTATAACACACTATAAGTGATCGAGAGAACAATTATGTAAGTCTACATCAGAGCAAGTGTTCGAAATGGCCTTCCTGAGCAACAATACACTCCTCACAGCGTCTTCTCGTCGAACGCGTTCGAAATATCGCGGAGTGTTCTGAATTTTTTGCCAACCATCTACGATCGTTTCGCGGAGATCTTGTGTATTAGGAACCAGGTTAGCGTAAACATCATCCTTAACGTGCCCCCATAAGAAAAAAATTCAATGGATTTAAAACGGGAGAGTGTGCAGGCCATGCAGTTGATCCACCTTTACCAATCCAATGGGGAGGCGGGGGGGGGGGGGGGGGGGGGGCTCAGTCGGTAGCGTGCCAGGCTTCTAATCTGCAGTTCCCAGGTTTGAATTCCTCCTGGAAAAGCGTTGAGATTTATCTCCGCAAAATTCCCCGCCCTGCCCACGGTCAGTAGGGGACATCGATGGTCTTGGAAAGGCCGTCGTCCGTCGGATGGGACATTAAGCCATACTCTGTGCACGTTAAAGAATACACTACATAGCTTTGACGAGAGTCTAACATCTATTTCCCAACAGCTGTTCCAATTGGTTTCCTCCCCCAACCTTCTCTGAGCCTTCAGGGTCTTTGTGACCTGGCCATTTAGCCCCTTGTGTGCCAAAAAGTGCCGCTCAGAGGTAAAATAACCCAACCAATAGGCACAATTGAGAGGTAAAATAACCCAACCAATATGCCAATATGCAAAATTGCACACCATGGGCTGAATGGCCAGAATAACAATTATGCACAGGATGTGTAGATTGAACTCACCCAGCAGCTGTGGGATTTTCTTCCAACATTTGCATACATCTACTCGGCCATCACATATGCAAATGTTGCAAATTTACCTAGCACCGTACGTTTTGACAGGTTTCCTTACTTCCGCTCTAAAAATATGCTATAACTTATTCCGAGTTATGAAGTCCTATCTTGTCGTTCAAGTTGTAGAGATCATCCACACGCTACTTTTTATACCGATGGTCGAGATGTTTTATTTCTGAACGGCACATGTTTTGCACACAATGGGCTAAATGGTCAGGTTACAAGGACCCTGAGAGATCAGAGAAGGTTAGGTTAAGGGAACCCACTGAACAGCTGTTAGGAGACAGATGATAGCCTCCCGTCAAGACCATACAGCGTGTTCCTTAATGTGCACAGGGTATGGCTCTCCTCCACAGAAGGATCCTACATGGCGGACTTTCCAAGCCCATCGGTGTCTCCAACTAACCAATGATAGAGTGGGGACTTTTGCGGAGATAAATCTCAACGCTGGTTGGAGGATTTCATTTTATTTCCAATGCTTCCTTTTTCCTTTTTATTCCTTTTCTCCACTTTGATTATCCGACTCTTCAGAGCATCAGACCCAACCCTCTCCCTCCATGGATGAGTTCATTGAAGTTCTGCCGTGAACAATTAAACTTTGTATGCACGACACCCTGACAAAACACATTATCTGTAAAACAATAGGTAAACTTATATGTATTATAATATATAAAATAAAAATAAATACTCTATCGAGCAGCTGCTTTCCACAGAAGTCTGACAAGAGCCTGTCAGTTTATAAGCCATAGTAGAAGGTCTGAAAGGATGGCAGGATCTCAGCGAAAAAATGACACATACATCCATGGGCACACATACACCCGGGGCTTATTCAGTCAGGCCTATTCTCTCTGGCGAATATGGGATGCTTCAGTTCAAAATGAAAATGATTTCTTTTAATTCTGCTTTAAAACCCTCTAACGGTGAAAATTCGAACTAATGTGCCATTGGGAAATGCAAATATTTTATTGGTACCTAAAAAACACGAAAGGAATTAATCATTAATCTCAAAATAAAATGCTGCCCCCCCCTCCCCCCCACTTCAGGAGAATAAGTAAGAAACTAGGGAAGGGGATCCATTGGATAACAGTTAGGTCACCATATCGAAGTCTATAGTTAAGGGCTCTTCAGCGTTTTCTTTAAAGATATGATCTCTTGTACTTAAGGATATGGCTCTCTTGTACAGAATCACGGCTTTTCGTCCCATATGAGGGATGACGTCCTTTCCAAGCCCATCAGTGTCTGCTTTCTTACTGAGTGTTGGTCGGGAATTTAGCGATGATGAACCTCGACGTAGGCAAAACGGAGATTCTAACCTGGGAACTGCGGATTACGAGCCTGACACAGTGCAACATGGTGTTGTCAACGATATAGATCGACTTTCATAATAGCAGCGCAGCATCATTAACACTCGATGATATTGTTTTATTGCAAAAAAATTGTTAAATTTTTTATATATAATTTTTCCCTTTGAATAATTTTCCAAAATTTTATTAGTTGAATGTTTTCTGTCGTAATACTTTCTTTAATACAGAGTAAAAATTTTATACGCATAATGCATATACTTGTTCTATTTGAAATTGATTATCCGGATTTTCGGCTATCCGAACTGTCTATATCCCCATTAATCCGTATTGGACCTTTGATGGAACTTTTTTTCCACACAATGGGCTAAATGACCAAGTCACAAGAACACCGAAGGCTCAGGGAAGGTTGGAGGAGGGAAACCACTGGACAGATGTTGGGAGACAGATGGAACGTGCAGATTGCAGATCTGGCAGAGCCCCGCCAACAATGAATCCAGAAAATCGAGTTTTCGCGGTAAATTTAGCAAAAGTTAGATTAGCGAACAGAGCGAGAGGCAAACCCATGCGAGGATCAGACTGAGTTCCAAAATCAGATCAAAAATCAGACCTCGCGCACTCAAAAATAATCTTTTTAACAACTATTTCCTATATTTAAATGTTTTAGGGTTGTTTTACCTCTGAACTTTTCATTAAATTTACCCCGTAGCAAAATGGTAAGGTTACAAGGACTTCAGTGCAGGTTCGTAACCATCTCAAAGCAGTCGGGGAGAGGGGGAGATTATAGGATTTGCAGGGGGGAGGGGGCTGGCCAATGACCGAAGAATTTTCGTAAAAAGAGAACTGGAAATGCGAATCTAGGATAAAATGCGAGTTTTCACAAATTCATGCGTCAGCATCCAAAATGTGTAGATTGGATTGTTTTACCTCTGAGCGGCATTTTTTTGCACACCATGGGCTGAATGACCAGATTACAAAGACCCGAAGAATCAGAGAAGGTTGAGAAGGAGACCCACTGAACAGCTATTGAGAGACAGACGATAGTCCCGTCAAGGCCATCCATAATGTTCTTTAACGTGCACAGTGTATGGATCTCCAACACAGAGGTTAATGGTTTAACGTCCCATCCAACGAACGGCGGTCTTTCCAAGATCATCGGTATCCTCTACTGATCGAGGGCCGGGCAGGGAGTTTTGCGAGATAAATCTCAAACGCTGGCCCAGCTGGGACACGAATATTGGAACTGCAGATTACGAACCCAAAATGTGAAGCAATCTTTGCATTACACACATACTGTATATACAGGGTAATTCAAAACTCTTGGGCCAAACTTTAATGGGTGATAGAACACATCTAAACAAGAACTTTTCGTCATACAATGCATGGTCGGAATTCAAGCGGTGAAGCGCTAGGGGTTAGCAGTTACTGTGTCAGGAAATGAAGAAACACAAGAATGACAGAAGAGGTTTGGTTTGAAACAATTGCAGAAATTACAAAACAGAAAGTACAGAATTTTATTGAACAAATTACAGAAACTGCTCAAAAGAGCGACCGCCAACATTAATGCAGGCTTCACACCTTCAACATAGTGATCGGCGTACATGGGCGAAAACACCAGGCATTTTTCGTACAGCGGCAGTAGAAATCCTGGGAACAAGGTCCTCATTGGAATCGATGGGGCTATCGTAGATGAGGCTTTTCATATGGCCCCCATAGGAAAAAGTCCAGACATGAGAGATCGGGCTGGATCTGGAAATATTGCATCCAAAGCGTTCCACACATTCACACTGAAAAGGGTGGCGCTCCGTCGTGTTGGAACCACAAACGTGTTTGAATGTTTGCTGGAATAGGGTTCAGTAATTCTGGCAAGACTTCTTGTAAAAATACGAGGTACGTTCTCCCTTTCAGTCGGGCTGGCAGAAGGTATGGGCCAATCAAATGGTCATGGAGGATTCCAGCCCAAACATTTATGGAGAAACACCGCTGGTACAAATGTGTACGTATGGTGTGCGGATTACTGGTGGCCCACACATGTGAATTGTGGGTATTAAAAATGTCCTCAGGTGTAAAGGTGCATTCGTCAGTGAATAAGACATGCATCAAAGTCCGGTTGCGCTGCAGTCTGCTGCAGGAACCACTGTGCAAAATCCACACGAGGCCGATAATCTGCAGGTGTCAAGGCGTGCACCCTCTGTGCATGGTAGGGGTGTAATCGTTCGTCTCGTAGAACTCGCCACACCGTCTATTGGGACACACTTACGCCATGGGAAATTGCTCGCATGCTACATTCGAGACGATCTCCAACCCTATGTAGAATTTCCTCTCTAACACGTGACGTCCTCAAACTTCTTGCACGCCCTGTATCCTGCAAGCCGCTGACAAAGGAGCCAGTTTCGCACATACCGGTGTGGTCGTAACCAGCGCTTATATACTGACTAATTTCCTATTTGTTTTTTAAAAGTGTTTGTTTAGGTGTGTTCTATCACTCCTTAAAGTTTGACCCAAGAGTTTTGAATCACCCTGTATATATAGAAATCTGTTACTATAAAGTAACAAAATTTAGTTTCAAAATTGTTAATTGCCATTGACGGCTCACTGACTTGACGGGAGGCAGAAGCTAACTATAGCCTTGGGTTGGGTTGTTTTACCTCTGAGCGGCACTTTTTTGTACACCATGGGCTAAATGGCCAGGTCACATGGACCCCGAAGGCTCAGAGAAAGTTGGGGGAGGGGACCCACTGGAACAGCTGTTGGGAGACGGATGGTAGCCTCCCGTCAAGGCCATCCAGCGTGTTCTTTAACGTGCACAGGATATGGCTCTCCCGCACACGGGGCCACGGCTTAACGTCCCATCCGACGGACGGCGGCCTTTCCAAGCCCATCGGTGTCCCCTACTGACCGTGGGAGGGCGGGGAATTTTGCGGAGATAAATCTCAACGCTGACCCAGCTGGGACTCGAACCTGGGAACTACAGATTACGAGCCTGGCGCGCTACCGACTGAGTCACCCCCGCCCCGACTATAGCCTTGGACTAACTGTAGTTGATGCTTTGACAGTATTCATAGATATTAGTACAGAATCAGTCAGCATATAATCTGTCGAAGTATTTTCTGCGCAATCTCACAGCATCCCCACAGTTTCTCCAGTTGCGACTCGTATGCGAATGTTTTTTCCAAATCTCTTTGCAGAGGGGGGTTATGTCAGTCATTAATGCGCCAGGCTCGTAATCTACAGTTTCCAGGTTCCAGTCCCAACTGTGCTGGAGTTGAGATTTTTCTCCGTTAACCCTCACTGTGCCCTTAGTGAGATAGGGGACACCACCGATGGGCTTAGAAACGCCATCGGTGGTGTGTTCGTCAGATGGGTTATTAGGCGTGGCTCCGTGTGCCGGAGAGAGCCATTATTCTGTGCACGTTAAGGACACGCTGGATGGTCTTGACGGGAGACTTTCACTTGTTTGCTCTCAACTGTCCAGTGGGATTTCCTTCTCTCCATTTCTCTGAAATCCTGATTATTTTGCAAACAATGGGATATAAAAAATTAAAAAAACCTCAAGCAACTGTTTGCCACAGAGATCGGACAGGAGCCTGTCAGTAGCCTGCCATAGTAGAAGGTCTGAGAGGATGGCAGGACCTCAGCAGAAAAACGACACCTACATCCATGTCTTATGCGGGGCTCGAACCCAGGTCCCTTAGATCAGTAGCCATGCCTGCTAACCACTCGGCCACGGGACGACCATAGTGAGATAAATGGCCAAAAGTCCCACTCAACGATAAAATAACCCGATATATATATATTGGATAATATCTACTAGCCTTCCCGTGGCCGAGTGGTTAGCACGCTTGACTACTGATCTAAGGGTTCGAGCCCCGAGTAAGGCATGGATGTGTGTGCTGTTTTTCTGCTAGGCTCCTGTCAAACCTCTGTGGCAAGCAGCTGTTTGAGGAGGTATTAATTTATTTTAATTTAATATCTATTTCCACAACAAAACTAATGATTCGATATAAATTTGAAGTAAAAAAAAAGAAATGAAGAACCAAAAAAAAAAAGAAAATGTTCTTTTTAAAAAAAAACCTGCTCCAAATTAACTTTACATTCTTTTTCCTTTCACGTGCTTTCACCTGTCAAGCGCCTGAAATAGAAGACGAGCTCTGAAAATCTTGTCCTCGTAGCCGATGCACCATTGATCCTTCTCTTTGCTGTCCCGGACGAGACGGAGACGACCTCCAGAGCAAAACACTCCCGGGAATCGGTGCCGTGATGCAAGAGAAAAAACAAGAAAGGGGAGGATGAAAAATGGCTTCCTAACGGTATGGACTCAGACTGCGGTCACGTGGTTGATCCGAACACATTTATCAATCGAGCAAAAATTTATATCGTCGAAGGTCAAGTCAGCAGACTGGCGATACGTTCTTGTGGCTTGCGATACCTGTTATCTCTGATGGCGATGGCTGATGTTACTGACCATTGATCAGGGAGGAGGAAAAAGATGCAGCCTCTGGTCACTCGGCGTGACGACAACGACGGAACATTCCCACGACATGAATCTGCTATCTCACGGCGTTGCTTGCTTGTTTATAGTTTTTTTTTTTTCCTAATTGAATTTATGCCTTTTTAATCGGGAAGCTTATAATGCGTTAACATATTTTTTTTAAACTATATTTAATATAAGGTAGCCCCCGAGGCTCGTAATCTGCCGTTCCCAGGTTCGAGTACCTACTGGGTAAGCGTTGAGATTTATCTCCGAAAAACTCCCCTCCTTTCCCTCGGTTAGTAGGGAATACCGATGGACTTGGAAAGTTCGTCGGATGGGACATTAAGGCGTAGTGCCGTGTGCGAGAGAGCCATACCCTGCAAAAGTTAAAGAACACATTGGATGGCCTAGACAGGAGTCTACCATCTGTCTCCTAAACAGCTGTCTAGTGGGTTCCCCTAACCTTCTTTGAGCCCTGTAATAATTTTCTGTAAATAAATAATAAATAAATAAATACCCCCTCAAGCAGCTGCTTGCCACAGAAGTCTGACAGGAGCCTGTCAGTTTAATATGCCATGTTAGAAGATCTATGAGGATGAGGGACCTCAGCTGAAAAACGACACATGCATCCATGTCTTACCCGGGCTCGAACCCAGGTCCCTTCGATAAATAGCCAAGCGCACTAACCACTCGGCCACGGAACAAACAAAAAAAAATGTAAATAGAAAGTTTCCTTAGAAGATCTTTCTGGATTCAAATGTTTTACTTCTGAGCGGCACATTTTTGTATACACTGGACTAAATGTCCAGGTCACAAGGAAGGATCTCAAGAGTTCGGAGAAGATTTGGGGAAGAAGACCTACTGGACAACTGTTAGGAGACAGATGTAAGCCTCCCTCCAAGGTCATCCAGTGTGTTCTTTAGCGTGCACATAGTATAGCTTTCCTGCACATGGGACTACGGCTTAAAGTTTCATCCGACGTACGGTGGTCATTTCCAAGACTAACAGGAGCGTTGAGGCATGGACGTTTCCAAGGCAGAGGGTGCTAGGCTATGATACCTAGAATTTGGGAGTCGAGTTTGGCTTAACCACAGCGCACCAGGTATAGTTCCTAGTTAGAACCTTTGACTGCGTTAAAATTTTCTTCGTAGTTTGCTCCTACCTAATCTCACGCCGCACATCACCAGTATCTGTTACATAGCTCCCAAGATAATTAAACTGTGACACCTTCTCAAGACTGCAACCATTCAGATGAACTGAATCACAGCCTGCCTGACCAATTTTCATCACGTTAGTTTTCTCTCTGCTTATAACCAAACCTACTCTAGTACCAGTTTCATCAACAGCTCGAATGAAAGAGTTCATCTCATCAACATCATTTGCCAAAAGGGATCAGAATTTTTCGTATCTCCAGCCCATTTAAGGCCAAAATCTTTCCCTTAAAGTGAATTTCGCATAACATAACCAATAACCAAACTAAAGAAAAAAGGTGACAAATGCACCCTTGTCGAACACCAGAAGTAATGCTAAACCAATTGCTACAAGCTTTGCCAACTCTCACACAAAATGTAGTGTTATTATAGAATAATTTCATTATGTTAACTAACTTGTTTGGTATACCATATGATCTCACAATCAACACAAATTATGATGATCAACAGAGTTGAAAGCCTTTTTGACAGCAACAAAGCTAACAACAAAAGGTTCCTGAAACTCTAAATATTTCTCAAGAATCTGCCTAAGTGAAAATACTGATCTACACATCCCCTACCACTTCTGAATCCACATTGCTCATCACCAAATTTGCCTGTCAACCAGATTCTTAATTCTATTAAGCACAATCATGGAAAGAACTTTACCTGGAACAGAGAGTAGGCTGATACCCCTATAGTTATCACAAGAATTGCGATCACCTTTTTTGAAAATAGGGATAATAATAGCTCTGGTAAATCCTTAGGAACCATACCTTTATCATAAAAGATATTCAAAATTTCAGTCATCCAAGTGGTAACAGAAACATTCCCAGCTCTAAGCATTTCCGTAGTAATTTCATCTACACCTGGAGATTTATGAAATTTAATTATTATTAAATTCATTATTGATTAGAAATAGCCAAAATAGCTTCAGATTGTGTTATAGGGCCAACATTAAAGCCACCAATACATCTATCATCATTGCAAACAATGGGAGCAGAACTAACCACATTGTTTAAAACATCACTGAAATGCTCAGCACACCTAGCCATGACAGAATCCTCACCTTCTATAACCTTACCTTGTTTATCCTTCAATACCTGTACACCTGTTCGTTTTCTAACGCAAAAAATATTAACTATTTGATATAGCTCTCTGCTGTTGTGCTATTTAACTGCTTCCTCGACTTTGTCAGCCAAGTCATCAAGCCAAAGATTCTTATCAGCAGCTAACTGATCCTTTACACGTTTATTAAGTTCTCTGTAGTGCTTTCTATTAGGACTAGTAGGGTGTTGATTAAGGACATTCTTGCAGTTCTTTCTTTCTGAAATAATCTCAAGTGCCTTATCACTCAAATAATTCTGTCTCACCTGCTCCTTTTTCCCTAAAAGAGTACTGTTGGTTTCCAAAAAAGCCTGTTTAAAATGGCCCCATTCTTCCTCAACTTCAGTAGTAAGCAAACCATGACTGTCATAATGACTAAGTAACCTATCATGGTAAGCTTCAGCTATAACTGGGTCTTTCAGAGCTTCAGTATTAAAGGTAAAATTTTTAAACCTAGCGTAACACTTTTTAAGTTTAAGTTGCAAGACACTTATAAGAAGATAATGGTCACATCAAATTTTAGCTCCCCTATATGACCTGGTATTCCTAACAGAACTAGCCCATTTGCTGTTAATTAATATATAATCAATCATATTCTTATGCAGCCCATCGGTGAAACCCATGTGTACTTATGTATGCTGCGGTGTTTGTAATATATGTTAGTTATTCTGAAACCATTGAGTTTACTTACCTGTAGGAGACGTTGCCCATTGCCATTGCAGCTATCAATACCAAAAGGGCCTATCACTCCTCCCCAAAGGAAAATACAGTACCAACTTTGGCATTGAAGTTACCTAGAACAAGGGTAATATCTCCTTTCTTGACAGAATTCGAAATATCCTGAAGTTGTCCGTAAAACCTATCCTTCTCATCCTCATCCGCAGTGGGGGCATAACAGCAGATGACATTCTAGTCTTTAATGCTTGTCTGAAATTTTGCTGTAAGAAACCTTTCATTAATGCACTCAAATCCTAGAAGAGCATCACTAGCGTGTCTGCTGAGAAGCAGACCCACGCCTTGGTGATGTTTATTATCGTTCCTCCTTGAAAAGAGAAACTTAAGATTATTTTTAAGAATCTGACCTTTATCTGTCCATCTGGTCTCTTGCAAGCCGAGAATATCTAAATTATAACGGTGGAATTCTTGTGTGAGGACATCAAGAGAAAAAGCTCTGTGCAGAGTCCTCACATTCCAACTACCTATGGAGAGAAATGGTTAGTGGGATATTTAAAGAAACTATGTTTATTGAGAGAGGAAATGGCGACAATATCAAACAGCCCCCTAATCGCAGACTTGGGGCAAAAACCCGTTCCCCCACCACTACTAAAGGCTGAAGCCATCTACACTGGAAGACTTCCCCCAATGTAGAATTTTACGATGCCAGTAGAAGCAAAGAGTTCAGATGCCTGCGATGACCTCTGCTCAGGATTATCCACCAGCTGATAAACATATCCTGTGAATCTATTCACTTGGGACTGTCAACCCACAAACAAACAGAAAACACAGCGGAAGATTTTCCCTCCACAGAAGCCCAGCAGTGCAGCAAAATCAGGATCCATAATCAAACTCAGAGCCATAATTCCGTTCAGGTTGGTATATAGGGTCAGCAGCAGGACCCTGTGTGGTTGATCACTCCTCAGCAGGGTAGAAAAAAAAAGAAAAGTAGCCATAATTGCCCAGATCAATAGGCCACACTAATCTGGCAGCCCTCCGCTTCCGTTCACTTCCACAAGAGAGTATCTCTTTTGAAAGGTACTAACGGACTGCACCACGAGAAGGCGGGGTCGGACATTAGGTGCAGAATTAAAAGAAATCATTTTCATTTTGAACTCGAACATCCCATATTCGCCAGAGGAAATAGGCCTGACTGAATAAGCCCTGAGTATATGGGTAGACCTGGGTATTATGGATGTATGTGTCGTATTTCTGCTGAGGTCCTGCCATCCTCTCAGACCTTCTATTATTGTGTATAAACTGACAAGCTCCTGTCAGACCTCTGTGGCAAGCAGCTGCTTGAGAAGGTATTTCTTTATTTTTATTTTATATATTATAATATATATAAATTTACCTATTGTTTTACAGATAATGTGTTTTGTCAGGGTGTCGTGCATACAAAGCTTAAAAGTTCGCGGCAGAACTATTAAATTAACCCATCCATGGGGGGAGAGGGTTGGATCTGATGCTCAGAAAAGTTCGGGTAATCGAAGTGGAGAAAAGGAATAGGATGAGAGAAAAAAACTTTGGAAATAAATTAAAATTATAAATAATAAAATATATTGGAACATAATTATAAATTGTAAAATTACACACAGAGAAATAATATACAGCAAATAGATATCAAAAATATGCTAATAATTAAGTTTTCTATGCAACATACTTTATTTAATTCATTCGATCTCTTTATTTTGTTTGTAACAATATTATTTAATAACAAAAAAATAGCTATGAAATAATTATCACTTATAATTTTTTTTTCTTATCTTATTGTGGCTCAGTCGGTAACACGTCAGGCTAGTAATCTGCAGTTCCCAAATTCGAGTTCCCGCTTGGACCGACATCCAGATTTATCTCAATTAAACTTCCCGCCCTCGATCAGTCTAGGGAACTCCGATGTGCTTGGAAGGGCCTGTCGTCGTCGGATGGGACGTTTAGCCATGGCTCCTTGTCCTGGAGAGCCATATACTGTGCATGTTAAAGACCACAATGGATGGCCTTGACGGAAGACTACCATCTGTCTCCTAACACCTGTCCAGTGGGTTCCCAACCTTCTCTGAGCCCTCGGGGTCTTTGTGATCTGGTCATTTAGCCCATTGTTTGCAGAAAAAAAGTGTCGTTCAGAGATAAAATAATCCAGTCCTAGCTCATCTCATTAAAAACACTTTTACGCAAAAGGCGGTCTTATACCCATCTTGTCTATAAATGCAAATCTTCAGAGGACGCTCATATATATTTATAGATAGCAATTACAGACAAACACGATTAATGAAATAGTTTCTCTCTTAGAGAATGGCATTGCGCCCCACGTGAGATCTACCCCACAAGATGTATATGGGCCACCCATGATGCAAATCACATTGAATTCAATTACATATCAAGATGTCTAGCTTTCTCCTACACACCTTTACATCGCAAACAGGTTTCTCCCTTACTCAAGTAAAAGGAAACGAACTTCGTGTGCGTTGACTTGAGATATCAATTCACAGAGGAGACACGAAATCAACCGAACCGATTTTCCAGAAAGCAGACAGATCACAGAGTTGGGAACCACTCATAAATTTTTGAACGGTGAAGAACTGATAGCGACTTCAAGGAGAAAGTGGATCAATCTTATATGATGATAGATAAGAGAGGAGAACTGGTTTCGTTGGATGGTATGTGTTCTCGAAGAATCCACGTTACTAAGAAATCTGTGGGTAGTGTCGGTATAATGCCACAAGAGATGCATTTGGAATGAGTCACGCACTTTGTTTTTGCAGTTGACAAAATATTGTTTTTTTAAATTGAAAAACAGACCTTGGAGCCGTCGACTACATCCCTAACGTTAATGAATCATTTTGTTGCAAGTATAACGGTCGCATTCTAGAACGCTTTAAAGCAGAGGTCGCCAATCTATGGTCCGCGGGAAAATTTTGGTGGTCCGTGGTGAAATTTGGACACCGACACAGGATAGCTGACAATTTTCGTCTAGGGGCATTTGCAACAACCTATTTGTGTGAAAAGACATTCTCATCTGTTACGGCAATTAAAAGCAAGTACCGCTGTCGGCTTGAAATAGAAACGGCTCTCCGTGTTGCAGTGACGTCATTGGAGCCAAGAATCCATAAACTTATTTCAAACAAGCAGCAACATATATCACACTAATAATTTTGTTATAATTAAACAAGTGCATTTCATATTAATAAAACGCAACTTTTATGATCAGTAATTTATATATGTTTGTACCTTTTTAAAAAAAAATCATGTTAGTGGTCCGCGGGATTCAAAATTGTGAGTTTAGTGGTCCGTGAGTTCTAAAAGATTGACGAATGCTGCTTTAAAGCATTCGCATTCATCCCACATAAGGGAACTTTTTCGAATGGGCTTAATTGTAACGTTGGTGTTTAGAATATTGTGTTTCCTCGTTTAATTTCTTAATGATCTTTATAAATTTTAAGTCAAATGTAATAACAAATGTAATATGTGTGTGTTGGGGAATGGAAGTGATTCATTTGATTGAAGTAGCAAAGGTTAAAAATTCAAAGAGCTTAAAGAGTTTGATAGAGGAGGCCCATAGGTTTGTTAGGAGTGCTGAGCAGACATCCCAACCCCCAGAAAATCTATGAGCCCCGTCTAGCAATCCCTCTGGTTACGGGTCTGCTTTGGATCTTGATGTTGTTTTGTTTTACCTCTGAGCGGCACTTTTTTTGCACACTATGGGCTAAATGGCCAGGTCACAAGGACCCCGAAGGCTCAGAGAAGGTTGGGGGAGGGGACCCACTGGAACAGCTGTTGGGAGACAGATGGTATCCTCCCATCAAGGCCATCCAGCGTGTTCTTTAACGTGCACAGGGTATGGCTCTCCCGCACACGGGGTCACGTCTTAACGTCCCATCCGATGGACGGCGGCCTTTCCAATCCCATCGGTGTCCCCTACTGACCGTGGGCAGGGCGGGGAATTTTGCGGAGATAAATCTCAACGCTGACCAGCTTGGACTCGAATCTGAGAACTACAGATTACGGGCCTGGCGCGCTACCGACTGAGCCACCCCCGCCCAGGATCTTGATGTGACTTTATTGTTAATGTTTAATATTTGTCTTATTTTTTGGAGTTAATGTGAACATAGCCGCTGCTTTTGGCAATAAAACTGTTGCGTTTTTTACTTTCAAGAGTATTAGGGACTGGATGCGGTCAACCGGTAGTGCACTAGGTTCGAGACTCCAATGGGCCTGGTTTGAGAATTTCTCCTCTGAATCCCGCTCTCCTATCGGTAAGGAAGGGACCACAGCGGGCTTAGAAATTCCGCAATTCGTCAGATAGAGGTTAACTCATTGCCCACAAAGTAAGAGATTAAATAATTGGGACGGGGGGAGGGGGTCAGTTCATATCACGTCAGGCTCGTAATCTGCAGTTCTCAGGTTCGAGTCCCACCTGGACCAGAGTCGAGATTTATCAACCCCTAACCCACACCCTGTCCTCAGTCAGTAAGGAGCATGAAAATGACGCCATCCGTCGGATGGGAATTTAAAAGATGGCCCCTTATGCGGGATTCTGCGCACATTAAAGAACACGCTGGATGGCCTTTACGGGAGGCTACCATTTTTCTACTATCAGCTGTCCAGTGGGTTACCTTCTCCCAATCATTTCTGTACAGAAAAATGTCGATCAGAGATAAAACAATCCAACTTTAAATAAACCTCCGTATGGACAAGATAGAGAACGCTTCCATACGGCTCCTAATACGTCTAGGGAGTCCCCTTTTCCTAATCATTTGTCAGCCCTGTGTTATGCTCTTAGTAAGCCATTTTATATATCTGGAGGGGAGGAAAGAATGATGATGATAATATATTCTGAGATTTAGAAGAAAAGGATAAAAAACCCTCCTTGAGAGTTCAAACTCTGTTAAAATTTCATCTAAATTGTTCCTAGAGAGTTAAAATATTTATCTGCAATCTAACCAAGGGTGTCAAACGTCCCAAATTCATTTCACACATTTGTTACATTTCAGACATATCATAATTTAAAGCTTATAATAACACAAAAAAACTTTTTTTCTTCACAAAATAAATAAACAATTTTTAAAGTATAAAATACAAAGCTTCACATGAGCCGATGTTCATCTGTGACACAGTCAGAATCTTCAGACCCATCCCGCGGACCGAACTTATTGTGATCACAGAGACTGCAGGCCAGATTACTAATTTAAACTAATATAAGGGTGTAATTTCTGATTAGTTTTAAATAAATAAATAAATACCCCCTCAAGCAGCTGCTTGCCACAGAGATCTGACAGGAGCCTATCAGTTTATATGCCACAGTAGAAGGTCTGAGAGGATGGCAGGACCTCTGCAGAAAACAACATGAACATCCATGCCTTACCCGGGGCTTGAACCCAGGTCCCGTAGATCAGTAGCCAAGCGCGCTAACCACTCGGCTACGGGACGGCTAATAAATACCCCCTCAAGCAGCTGCTTGCCACAGAGGTCTGACAGGAGCCTATCAGTTTATATGCCACAGTAGAAGGTCTGAGAGGATGGCAGGACCTCAGCAGAAAACAACACGAACATCCATGCCTTACCCGGGGCTCGAACCGGTCCCATAGATCAGTAGCCAAGCGCGCTAACCACTCGGCCACTTACAAAACTAAAAAAAGAAACCTGACTTAAAAAAAAATATAAAAATTGAAATAAAAAATGCAAAATTTTTGGGAGAGAGAAAATATAGCAAAACGTTGAGAAAGAACAATATAAAAAATATATTCCCCCCCCCCAAAAAAAAAATTATTTTTTTCTGCCCCAGGCCACAGAGGACTGAGATGAACATGTTAGTTTTAAACTCATTTAAAACAAGGAAGATCTGTGGGAAAGGCTAGACTTTAGCAGAAAGATAACAAACAAGCTTCCAAAAATTAGCTGAAAACTTTCAGCAAAGGATAAAGACACAATCGAATGGGAATAAAAGAAGTCTTTAGGGAAAAGATCAGCAGGAGAAAAAAAAATCGAACAAACCATTCAAAAGGGAGAACAAAATGGGATCTTGAAAGCCAAAACAAGTTCCTGCCGACAGGAAAGTCAATACGAGAAGGCAACAACAAGGAAAAAAAAAACAGAAGAAAGATCACTTTTTAAGTGTAAGCCTTATTTAGCAGAGCGTGGGAAAAAGTCCCTGCTCCCCCACTGCACATAGAGACTACCCTTTTAAAACTCGAACAGCAATACAAAATAAACGTTACTTTTGTGTTCGCAAAGCATTGCTCTCAACCAAGAAGAGCGCTGCGGTGTGAGCCGGTTGGACCAGACAGGGAAAGGAGGGTGCTCTCCTCCAACAGACTCTGTTATCGCACACGGTCCATTGCGGGCCGGCTGCCGTACCCTGCCGGTAATCCATCATATGCGAGCACAGAGACGGGTCCACTCCCTGCCTAATTAAGGCTTTGTGCTCAGGGCGGCTACAGAAATGTAAAATGTGGAACAAGTAAGGGGAGAAAGAATATCGGCCCCCAGGGCCGGCTATATACCCGTAACTGACGCGATGTCGGTCCAAACGACGTCTCTGGACGTCTCAGAATGGATACTCATTCTCTTGCAATGTCCAATTTGACGTGTTTGCCACAGACTCCTGCAGATGGCCCTCGGGCACACGTCAATGCAAGGGACATGGAGAAGATTTTTCCTATCTGCTGCCTTTGCATGTGGCCAACTCTTCAACGTCTGTCTCTGGACGGGTCGTATTTCCTTTTCATTCTCTCTCTCTGTGTGTGAAAGTGTCCTTTCTCAAACTTTCTTATTCTTCTGGTTACTTTTTTATTTCCTTGCTCTTCACGAGGGTTACGTTTTGTCACTCAATGTGGTTAAAAAGGAGGAAAAAATATCAACTTGTAACAGTTGATAGACAACCCGGTTCTTGTAGAATTGGTGTGTCACTTGTGAAAGTCAAAGTCGTCATTATAGGTGTTTGCTGTTCTAATTGAAACAGTTTCAAATTGGTTAATACGTCAATGGATGATATAACTCCTTGTAAGTTGTTGTTTGGGTTGTTTTACCTCTGAGCGGCACTTTTTTGCACACCATGGGCTAAATGGCCAGGTCATATGGACCCCGAAGGCTCAGAGAAGGTTGGGGGAGGGGACCCACTGGAACAGCTGTTGGGAGACTGATGGTAGCCTCCCGTCAAGACCATCCAGCTTGTTCTTTAACGTGCACAGGGTATGGCTCTCCCACACACGGGCCACGGCTTAACGTCCCATCCGACGGACGGCGGCCTTTCCAAGCCCATCGGTGTCCCCTACTGACCGTGGGCAGGGCGGGGAATTTTGCGGAGATAAATCTCAACGCTGACCCAGCTGGGACTCGAACCTGGGAACTACAGATTACGAGCCTGTCGCGCTACCGACTGTGCCACCCCACTCCCCACTCGTTGTGAAGAAAACAAATTTGGACTCTTTCGGAGGGATTAAGGTCGGATGTTAATTTACAGAGCTGGGGATACAAAGATAATCCCAAAAAATCATATTAAACATTAATGCAAACTGATGTATCAAATACAGAAAACTTTATTGTTATTTTCATCATTCGTTATGCCATAAGCTGGCAGTGGACATTAGAAATAGAAAACGGATACAAAGTTAACTTATCAAATAGGTCTAAACTTTGCATTTTAGTAAAGTAACTACGTACTGATACAAACAACTTAATAAAACTTTCCCCTAAAGGTTTCTGGTGCATATATTCACATCACATCAGTCCATCACCACCCTCCCAACGCACTGACTATTTATCTCTAGAGACATCAAGGTAAGTCTCTGATTTAAAAGTATTCACCCCAGCTCTGAAAATCGTACTAAATGGAAAAAAAACACAAACACAGTAGTGAATGGCTTTTCTCTTAAACACATTGCAGTACCTTTGACCGACCTTACCTTTGACGGTAGTGTGCTTAGCTGTCACGGCTCAAAGGATCTATGTTGTCTTCTGCTGAGGTTTCACCTATCTCAGAGATTTACTTTTATTACAATGAGAGGCTCTTCTTTTTCGATCTCTCTCCTAAACATCTGCGAAAGGATCAGTTTATTGTTTTCTTTATTATAATGCCTCTGTACACATTACAGAGGCATTATAATAAAACTCGAAAGCCAAAACAAGTGCCTGCCGACAGGAAAGTCAATACGAGAAGACAACAACAAGGCCTTCTCGTATTGACTTTCCTGTCGGCAGGAACTTGTTTTGGCTTTCGAGTTTTATTATAATGCCTCTGTAATGCCTCTGTAATGTGTACTGCAGTTTTGTGAAGTTGAATACAAATAAAAAACTTAACCTGCATAAATTATCGATATACTATAAACTTCCGGTTATCTGGTACTTAAACATCCGGAATTCTCATGCAACCGGCATAAATTTCAAATTGAATATTTGAACTTAAACATTTATTCAAGGAAAGTATTAGACCAACATTTGCATCTTATCAACACTCGACAGCTGGTGCTCAAGAATCATATGCTAGGTCAGTGGATGACCCTGATGAAATGTCAATTCGAGTTTCTAGAACCTTGCCAGTAAACTGCATGGCACACATATAGATAATTTTTTTTCTTTCTGAAATCCACAGTTATCCAAGTTCAAATTGGGGCGGGGGTGGCTCCGTCGGTAACGCGCCAGACTCGTAATCTGTAGTTCCCAGGTTCGAGTCCCAGCTGGGTCAGCGTTGAGATTTATCTCCGCAAAACTCTCCCGCCCTGCTCACGGTCAGTAGGGGACACCGATGGGCTTGGAAAGGCCGCCGTCCGTCGGATGGGACGTTAAGCCGTGGCTCCGTGTGCGGGAGAGCCATACCCTGTGCACGTTAAAGAACGCGCTGGATGGCCATGACGAGAGGCTACCATCTGTTTCGCAACAGCTGTTCCAGTGGGTCCCCTCCCCCAACCTTCTCTGAGCCTTCGGGGTCCATGTGACCTGGCCATTTAGCCCATGGTGTGCAAAAAAAGTGCCGCTCAGAGGTAAAACAACCCAAGTTCAAATTAGTTTCACTATTCTCGTATCTCGGATAGTATTTTTTGTCTTGTATATGGTTTTCTAACGACTGTAACTTCCAAAAATTCTCTCTCACATTTAGTTATTAGGAAACTACGGTACTACCTGTAATAAGCGCCATCCGACGACAAAAATTACAACTTTTTCATGGTAGCTTTCAGTGAAGCAATTCAAGATTTTCTTAATTCCACGGATATCGACATCCATCAAGTGAGAAAATACGTATTAAAAAATCCATTGCATTTTAGATATTTACATTTGTATTAAGGGCATTTACTTCACTTTTATTATCATTGTTTTTAACTGAATTTTTATTTCATATAAGGCTTGAATACAAGATTATACCTACGAGTGGCCGAGTGGTTAGCACGCTTGGCCACTGATCTACGGGATCTGGGTTCGAGCCCTGGGTAAGGCATGGATGTGTGTGCTGTTTTTCTGATGAGGTCCCGCCATTTTCACAGACCTTCTACTATGGCGTATTAAACCGACAGGCTACTGTCAGACCTCTGTAGCAAGCAGCTGCTTGAGGGGGTATTTATTTTTTATTTATTATATTTGGTTTCTCTAAAAATATTTCTCATACAACCGGCAAATAAATCTAAACAGAAACCGTCATTCCCCATAAATGTCGGATAAACGGGTTGGGTTGTTTTACCTCTGAGCGGCACTTTTTTGAACACCATGGGCTAAATGGCCAGGTCACATGGACCCCGAAGGCTCAGAGAAGGTTGGGGAGGGGACCCACTGGAACAGCTGTTGGGAGACAGATGGTAGCCTCCCGTCAAGGCCATCCAGCGTGTTCTTTAACGTGCACAGGGTATGGCTCTCCCGCACACGGGGCCACGGCTTAACGTCCCATCCGACGGACGGCGGCCTTTCCAAGCCCATCGGTCCCCTACTGAACGTGGGCAGGGCGGGAGAGTTTTGCGGAGATAAATCTCAACGCTGACCCAGCTGGGACTCGAACCTGGGAACTACAGATTACGAGCCTGGCGCGCTACCGACTGAGCCACCCCCGCCCCTACGGATAAACGGGAGTATACTGTATTAGTAACGCTGTAAAATATTTCTCGCTATTTCAGTTTTATGTATATCTGAACTGATATATGGAGACTCACTGATTTGCCAAAAAGTAGGATCTGGTTTTAACTCTTTAAACTTTTACGTCGTAAAATTTTGTTGTAACTTTTCCAAAATTCGTCGAAAACAAGAGTGACCCGCTCTAAATAAGATGTGACAATTTGCGAATAAAAAGACTCGGAAAAAACTCAAAGGACGGTGGCTCAAAATATTTTGAAATTGGAAGTGCACAAGCGTCGAAGCACGAATGGAAGCAATTGAGTCAAGGAGGCTGCGAAATTAACGCATTAAAAATTCTTAATCAGTCATTGGTGAATTAAGTTATCAGTCGCTGATCTATGAGATCATTGGCTGATTGAGAAGTGACTGAAAACTCAATAAATCAATAATTTATGAGAATCTTCAATGCGTCAACTGCGCAGTCTCATTACCCCCATTGTTTCCACTCACACTTCGCCAATGAAGCACACGAATATAGGTGCAGCTTTTCGGAAGGTAAATGAAAAAAATGTGCAGACATTATTTTCTGACAAAATCCAGTATTTGTTTTACGAAATGTTTGCACAGTCAAACAACTGGAGAATAGCAAGTGTTTCCTAATGCATCACAAACAATATCCCTTTTCTGGCCACCTTTCTTCTCTCTATTATTGTTCTTACTACAGCTCCTGCGCTCCCAACAGCTGTTCCAGTGGGTTGGGTTGTTTTACCTCTGAGCGGCACATTTTGCACACCGTGGTCTAAATGGCCAGGTCACATGGACCCCGAAGGCTCAGAGAAGGTTGGGGTATGGAACCCACTGGAACAGCTGTTGGGAAACAGATGGTAGCCTCTCGTCATGGCCATACAGCGCGTTCTTTAACGTGCATAGGTATGGCTCTCCCGCACACGGGGCCACGGTTTAACGTCCCATCCGACAGACGGCGGCCTTTCCAAGCCCATCGGCGTCCTCTACTGACCGTGGGCAGGGCGAGGAATTTTGCGGAGATAAATCTCAACTGTGTGCTGTTTCTCTCTGCTGAGGTCCTGCCATCCTCTAAGATCTTCTACTCTGGCATATAAACTGACAGACCTCTGTGGCAAGCAGCTGCTTGAGGGGGTATTTATTTATTTTTATTATTTTATTTTGAAACCAAAACGTCGGCAAAGGGGGGAAGGGGAGAAACATGAAGGATTCATTCCACCCACCCCAGTGATAACATTCCTGCCGATACCAGAGCCTGAAATTTTGGAAAGGGTGAAACACAGTAACAAGATGAACAAAAAAAAACACCAAATAGGACATGGTTAAAAATGAATCTTAAACGAATGTTATCTGCATCTTTTTATTTAATAAAGAAACGTTGGAAAAACTGAATTGTCTTCTAGTTAGTCAAATTCAGGGATTTGGCAAAGTTAATAATTTAGCTTTTTTCCATATACTAAATAAACTCGTCCAAACCAAGCTTGTTAAAGAGCGTTTAGGAAAAAGAATTATATTCTTAAAGAGCCGCAAGAAAAATTCTCTACTTAAAAGCGAAAACATACATTTCTAATGAGTAATGAATCGGGAAAAAAGAATTCTTTTTAAGGAATCAAGAAAATATCTTAATTTTAAAACCAAAAAAAATTTTTTAATGTGTAATATGAACTGGCAAATTGCTTTCTTATGCATCTAAAATTGCGTGGTCCAAGAAATCGAAGAAATGAGCCAGATTTTACATTTTGATCAAAGGCGTACCAATAGGCCCAACAACCTGCGCAACACAGTAGGGCCCCACGTTAGGGGGACTCTACTGAACATTTTTCACGAAATTTATCAGTATATTTGGTATAACACTATTTAAAGGAATTGTCCAGAATTTCTTTATATAAAAACAAATAATAATGGATTGTGAACAATCATAATTTTGGTGGAATAAAATGATTAGGTGCTGAATGGGATTCGAACCCACACCTCTTAATCATATGCCAGGTGCTCTAACCACTAAACTACCATCAGCTCTGTCATCATCTACTTAGCTGTGACTTTCAAATCTCGCTGACCTTGTCGCTCATGGCGCCATCTATGATCAGGGAAGGCAAATATTCCAATGTTGCTGAGTTCGAATACCACTCATCGGGGATTTATTTATTCCACAAAAATTATCTTCCGAATATATAGGTCAACAGATAACCTCTGAATTTATTATGGATCAATTCGTGAAGAATCAGCTTTTTTTCACTACTAAAAATTTCTCTTCCTGCTGTCTGTAGGGCCAAAACCCGTTTTCAAAACCTCTTTCCTTTATATACCCCCTCAAGCAGCTGCTTGCCATAGAGGTCTGACAGGAGCCTGTCAGTTTATATGCCATAGTAGAAGGTCTGAGAGGATGGCAGGCCCTCAGCAGAAAAACGACCATGCCTTACCCGGGGCTCGAACCCAGGTCTCTTAGATCAATAGCGATAACCACTCAGCCATGGGAC
This sequence comes from Ryuthela nishihirai, assembly GCA_038380435.1. Lineage (NCBI taxonomy): Eukaryota > Metazoa > Arthropoda > Arachnida > Araneae > Heptathelidae > Ryuthela > Ryuthela nishihirai. Next base: position 113,440,416 of record JAWZYU010000001.1, read on the forward strand.
AGCTTTCCATTACTAACCTTAATTAAACTTAATTCTCTAACGCAATGGTTCTCAACCTTTTATGCTTCACGTACCCCCTGGAAATGTATGTGTAACTGGCGTACCCCTTGTATAGATATATAAAACTACAGTTATAGTATAACAATGTGAATAAAATAAAACATATATATATATAGCATATATCTAACGACTTTTGAGCTCTCACGTCGTACCCCAAAATATTTTACCGCGTACCCCACGTTGAGAACCCCTACTTTAAAGAATAAAATTTACACGATATTATTAACTTTTTGGGTAAGTATTTCAGAGGTATTTAGTATAAGAATAAATATAAATATATAAATACCCCCCTCAAGCAGCTGCTTGCCACAGAGGTCTGACAGGAGCCTGTCAGTTTATATGCCAGAGTAGAAGGTCTGAGAGGATGGCAGGACCTCAGCAGAAAAACGACACACACACACACATCCATGCCTTACCCGGGGTTCGAACCCAGGTCCCTTAGATCAATAGCCAAGCGCGCTAACCACTCGGCCACGGAACGGCTTTTACTCATCCATGCCTAATCCGGGGTTCGAACCCAGGTCCCTTAGATCAGTAGCCAAGCGTGCTAGGAATTATCAGGATATTCGGTATCAATAAATACTATAAAATAATAATATACAAACGCACACGTTAGTACTTTACGCAGCATGCCCAATGCAGTAATTTTGCTTTCTGTGAAATATCTGTGGGTTGTTATTAAAAACTACAGAAAGTAATAAAACAAAGAGGTTAATTGGAAACCTAATCTTTCAAATTTCGGTAGTTGAAAGATAATGAATTTTTACAGAAGGGTCCCCTAGGTAATTATTTTTGCTGGGAGGCCACGATATTTTCCGGTACTCAACTGATGTCGAGGATTTGTTTTCATTAGCCACAAATTGTTTTGCAACGAGCGGCTGCATTGGAAAAAGTTCAAAGAAAAGTCAAAATGAAACTCTAAAAATATTCAATTATAATTATTAAACTTGAATGTGAATTACCTAAAGCCAACTACCAAAGTGTACCAATATGAAAACACCGGTTCTCGTCCGATCACCAACGGCAGTACCAAGCTGAAAACACCGGTTCTCGTTCGATCACTAACAGCAGTACCAAGCTGAAAACACCGGTTCAAAACCTCTTCTTCGGTCTGAAAACCCCGGTTCTCGTTCCGATCACCAACGGCAGTGCCAAGCTGAAATCACCGATTCTCGTCCGATCACCAAACGGCAGTACCAAGCTGAAAACACCGGTTCTCGTCCGATCACCAAACGGCAGTACCAAGCTGAAAACACCGGTTCTCGTCCGATCACCGAACGGCAGTACAGTCGCTCAAAAAAGTATTCGAACACTATGGTTGATTACAGAATTCAGAAAAAATATCTGGCAACGATTTTTTTAGAAATTAGTGATCTGGCAACCATCGTGTCACGTGACACGATGGTTGCCAGATCACTAATTTCTAAAAAAATCGTTGCAAGATATTTTTTCTGAATTCTGTAATCAACCATAGTGTTCGGATACTTTTTTGAGCGACTGTACCAAGCTGAAAACACCGGTTCTCGTCCGATCACCAACGGCAGTACCAAGCTGAAAACACCGGTTCTCGTCCGATCACTAACAGCAGTACCAAGCTGAAATCACCGATTCTCGTCCGATCACCAAACGGCAGTACCAAGCTGAAAACACCAGTTCTCGTCCGATCACCAACGGCAGTAGCAAGCTGAAAACACCAGTTCTCGTCCGATCACCAACGGCATTGCCAAGCTGAAATCACCGGTTCTCGTCCGATCACCAACGGCAGTACCAAGCCGAAAACACCGGTTCTCGTCCGATCACCAACGGCAGTACCAAGCTGAAAACACCGGTTCTCGTCCGATCACTAACAGCAGTAGCAAGCTGAAAACACCGGTTCTCGTCCGATCACCAACGGCAGTGCCAAGCTGAAAACACCGGTTCTCGTCCGATCACCAACGGCAGTAGCAAGCTGAAAACACCTGTTCTCATCCGGTCACCAACGGTAGTACCAAGCCGAAAACACCGGTTCTCGTCCGATCACCAATGGCAGTACCAAGCCGAAAACACCGGTTCTCGTCCGATCACCAACGGCAGTGCCAAGCTGAAAACACCGGTTCTCGTCCGATCACCAACGGCAGTACCAAGCCGAAAACACCGGTTCTCGTCCGATCACCAACGGCAGTGCCAAGCTGAAAACACCGGTTTTCGTCCAATCACCAACGGCAGTGCCAAGCTGAAAACACAAGTTCTCATCTGATCACCAACGGCAGTACCAAGCTGAAAACACCGGTTCTCATCCGATCACCAACGGCAGTACCAAGCTGAAAACACCGGTTCTCGTCCGATCACTAACAGCAGTACCAAGCTGAAATCACCGATTCTCGTCCGATCACCAAACGGCAGTACCAAGCCGAAAACACCGGTTCTCGTCCGATCACCAACGGCAGTAGCAAGCTGAAAACACCAGTTCTCGTCCGATCACCAACGGCAGTGCCAAGCTGAAATCACCGGTTCTCGTCCGATCACCAACGGCAGTACCAAGCCGAAAACACCGGTTCTCGTCCGATTACCAACGGCAGTGCCAAGCTGAAAACACCGGTTCTCGTCCGATCACCAACGGCAGTAGCAAGCCGAAAACACCGGTTCTCGTCCGATCACCAACGGCAGTACCAAGCCGAAAACACCGGTTCTCGTCCGATCACCAACGGCAGTACCAAGCCGAAAACACCGGTTCTCGTCCGATCACCAACGGCAGTCCAAGCTGAAAACACCGGTTTTCGTCTAATCACCAACGGCAGTAGCAAGCTGAAAACACCGGTTCTCGTCCGATCACCAACGGCAGTACCAAGTCGAAAACACCGGTTCTCGTCCGATCGCCAACGGCAGTACCAAGCTGAAAACACCGGTTCTCGTCCGATCACCAACGGCAGTGCCAAGCTGAAAACACCGGTTTTCGTCCAATCACCAACGGCAGTACCAAGCTGAAAACACAAGTTCTCGTCCGATTACCAACGGCAGTGCCAAGCTGAAAACACAAGTTCTCGTCCGATTACCAACGGCAGTGCCAAGCTGAAAACACAGGTTCTCGTCCGATCACCAACGGCAGTAGCAAGCTGAAAACACCGGTTCTTGTCCGATCACCAAAGGCAGTACCAAGCTGAAAACACCGGTTCTCGTCCGATCACCAACGGCAGTGCCAAGCTGAAAACACCGGTTTTCGTCCAATCACCAACGGCAGTGCCAAGCTGAAAACACCGGTTTTCGTCCAATCACCAACGGTACTGCCAAGCTGAAAACACAGGTTCTCGTCCGATTACCAACGGCAGTGCCAAGCTGAAAACATCGGTTCTCGTCCGATCACCAACGGCAGTACCAAGCCGAAAACACCGGTTCTCGTCCAATCACCAACGGCAGTACCAAGCTGAAAATACCGGTTCTCGTCCGATCCCCGAAATTAAGCAGCTTTGGGCGCGATCAGTAATTGGGATGGTGACCACCTGGGAACATCGCGTGCAAGTTGGCAAAAAATCTGCCTCGAACCCGCCATCCTCACAGATCGTACTATGGCATATTAAACTGACAGGCTCCTGTCAGACCTCTGTAGCAAGCAGTTGCTGAGGAGGTATTTACTTTTATTTATGGGGCGGGGGTGGCTCAATCTGTAGCGCGCCAGGCTCGTAATCTGTAGTTCCCAGGTTCGAGTCCCAGCTGGGTCAGCGTTGAGATTTATCTCCGCAAAATTCCCCGCCCTGCCCACGGTCAGTAGGGGACACCGATGGGCTTTGAGAAAGGCCGCCGTCCGTCGGATGGGACGTTAAGCCGTGGCCCCGTGTGCAGGAGAGCCATAACCTGTGCACGTTAAAGAACACGCTGGATGGCCTTGACGGGAGGCTACCATCTGTCTCCCAACAGCTGTTCCAGTGGATTGGATTGGGTTGTTTTACCTCTGAGCTGCACTTTTTTGCACACCATGGGGTAAATGGCCAGGTCACATGGACCCCGAAGGCTCAGAGAAGGTTGGGGGAGGGGACCCACTGGAACAGCTGTTGGGAAACAGATGGTAGCCTCTCGTCAAGGCCATCCAGTGTGTTCTTTAACGTGCACAGGTTATGGCTCTCCCGCACACGGGGCCACGTCCTTATTACCAACGTGGGCAAGGCGGGGAATTTTGCGAAGATAAATATCGACACTGACCCAGCTAGGACTCGAACCTGGGAACTGCAGATTACGAGCCTGGCGCGCTACCGACTGAGCCACCCCCGCCCCGTTCCAGTGGGTCACCTCCCCCAACCTTCTCTGAGCCTTCGGGGTCCATGTGACCTGGCCATTTAGCCCATGGTGTGCAAAATAGTGCCGCTCAGAGGTAAAACAACTCAACCCAACTTTTATTTATTACCTAAATAATTAAGAATTCTGCTACTGAATAATAAATAACCTGGATAAATCAATTGCAGGACAAAATTACACGTTTTTGAACGAAGTGTCAGCGTGAGGTAAAAGAACATTAAAATGAAGTTATTAAATGAATCCTTGAATTCGTACCTATAGTTAGAATAGTTTCTTCAAGTGAACATCAATTTCTTGATGGATCGATCTGCTGACTCTTCGATTTTCTGCCAAAATTTCCATTATGCTCCCGTACTGGAAAATAACATTTGTCATTAAGAACACGTTGCTATAGAAAATGTCTGCTCATTGTTAAATAAGTATACATTTTTCCGCATATATGTATATCCACGTTGGGTTCACGCTAAAGATATTTAAAATATTGAAATGCTACAATAACAAAGAATAATTATGCACAAATATTTTAACAAAAATGCGTACTTCTGAAAAATATTTATATTTCGACTACTTTTTTTTATTAAACAACGTGATTAAGCGATTCTGTGTTTGATTGATTAAAATTGATTATTTTTTTTATATCATTGTATTATATTAATTGATTATTTCACCACTAAATATACACGGCATTCCATAATGACTTAACACAAAAATCAGTCATAAAGATGAAAAGGGCAAACATTATAAGCCATAGCTCTTATCAGAATGTTTCCTTAGTAATAAAGAATTCGTAATAATAATGCAAACTCTGTAAATCTTAATTAGTTATGGCAAATTATCAAAATTACCCAAAACTATTGTGTTGAAAATAAAAAGGTTTTATAATACATAGAGAACTTAACTTTAATCGCAAATATAATAGTATATATTATTAAACCAACCATAGCAATATGATTTACAGGTAATTAGCGTCATTTATTCTCATGTACGTTATTGCATTTCAATGTGGGGTAGCCGTCTCATGTCCGAGTGGTTAGCGCGCTTGGCTACTGATCTAAGGGACCTGGGTCCCTCGGTAAGGCATGTACGTATATGTCGTTTTTCTGCTGAGGTCCTGCCATCCTCACAGACATCACTGTGGCATATAACTGACAGGCTCCTGTCAGATCTCTACTGGCAAGCAGCTGCTTGAGGTGGTATTTATTTAATAATAACTGTTATATCTAAAAAAAAGTTTGTCAGAACTTTGTATAATCTAAACTTTAATGAACGTAATAAAGATTTTTTTTGGAAAAAGCCAAATTCTACACTTCAAGATTTATACAAATTAAATATAGCATTGTATATGTTTTTGCTATTGAATCAAAACACATGATATCGATTTCCAAAGGATGTGTTATCATTTACCTAAGCAGGATGCAACTTGATTTAGAATTACCATTAAATAAAAAATAAAATAAATACCCCCTCAAGCAGCTGCTTGCCACAGAGGTCTGACAGGAGCCTGTCAGTTTATATGCCATAGTAGAAGGTCCTGAGAGGATGGCAGGCCTTCAGCAGAAAAACGACACATGCATCCATGCCTTATCTGGGGATGCACAACAAATTAAGGACCCGTCCCGTGGCCGAGTGGTTAGCGCGCTTGGCTACTGATCTACGGGACCTGGGTTCGAGCCCCGGGTAAGGCATGGATGTTCGTGTTGTTTTCTGCTGAGGTCCTGCCATCCTCTCAGATCTTCTACTATGGCATATAAACTGACAGGCTCCTGTCAGACCTCTGTGGCAAGCAGCTACTTGAGGAGGTATTTATTTATCACTAACTTTTCAAGGTGCCAACGTTTGAAATAATTTAGATATTATTTTAAAAGAAACTGAAAAGTATTCTGTATTCAAACGTGCTTTGTTAACTACTTTTGAAATTAATATTTTTTGAATGCTTAAAACGCTTAAAATGCTGGTGTGTCACATAGTTAATGTTTGCCACAAGTTTATGATTCATATTTTTTAGTTAAGCTGCTCAGTCTTGTCAAATTCTTTACTCAGTTTTTTCACTGGGTGTTCCTTTTTCTGTTTTACGTGAATTGCATTACAATAGCTAACATAACATCTGTGTACTGCAATATAAAAGATAAATAAAAAAAATATTACTATTATTATCTGTCAATGCACAAAAATTGGAAAATCCTCTTGATCTACATTAACAGTGACAGGGAGAGAGAAGTAATTAAAGTTTGACCATTAATTACTTCAGTTGTCCCTTTTTTAACTCACAATCGCAGCATTTTGAAAACACTAAACCTTAATGGAGAAACAATGGGCAATAAAAATAAAAAAAACAACAGAATCGTCTTTGTTCTACCACTCAACAGCTTGTAACATTCTCTTCACTAATGACAAAAAGGAAATATAAGAGGTCCAAACCAGGGGTGTCTAACACTAGCACGTTACGACCGAATATCCCAACATCACGTTAGATTCATGAATGGATGACATTTAGGTATCCCATTCCTCCATTCCCTTGTTCTTCCAACAACCACCCTCCTCAAAGCCCGAGGAAGGATCTCCCCCCCCCCCCCCCCCCGAGCTTTTCCACCACCTCTCGACATTGGTAGAGCACACCTTCCATTACCGATAGCACGGCAAACAGCCAGCATACACACGGCACAGCATCATTTATCATTCATCCCTGTTGCCGGCGAACCTTGGCAGCGGCGCGGCGGCTGCAGCGGTCGACGCGTGCGATCCACGAGCCGCGGTCCGGCCTCTGCGTGCCGGACCACCATTCATCAAAACCTCTACCGAGAAGCAAATTTTAATTATTGACGAAACGGCTGGAAATGTACTCTGCCGCTGAAACGGCAGAAGGTCCGTGTGTAAGCCGGTGCTGTAATTATTGCTCGCCTCATGCGCGATTAGGGATAGCATACATACCTGTCGGCAGAGGGAAAAGACAACGCAGAGAAAAGAAAGCGCCGAGGCCCATCAGGAGTGGCTGGCGGAAAACGGCGCTGACCTGGACAGGTTCTCACCGCTCCACACACGCACCACCGGCCGTGGTGGCAAAGCGACCGCAGCTCACGTAGTTCTCGGCCACTCTGAACCATTTCTGGCCGTCCACCCACTCTCATCCTCCAACAAGGCAGTCATAAATCACTTGTTGGGCTGGCTGGCCACGTCATCATAAACCCCTCGTGTGCCGAGTGAAGACGCCGTCTCCATTTCTTTCTCGGGTTCTTTTCTCGAGCGGCGTGATCGATCTTACGCTACCGCAACCACTTAGGATTCAAGAGCAAGTGCCAGAAATAGACTCGAACGTGTGATACAAGAGTAAACAAGATACGAGAAAGGGCTTCAGCCGTTAACTCTTCTTTTTTTTGGCTTTACGCGTTGTTGCAATTCGCACCGTACGGCCAATGCACTGCCTGTTTCGACAGGTTGACTAAAAATTCCGCGATTTCCAGAAGCGTAGGAAAAGTAGGCAAGAGTGTTTATCGGTTTAGTAAACATGCTTTAAGGTTTTTTATGGATGGTTTCCGTATCAGAAAGCGAAGTTTTCCTCCGAGTTTTCCGAAACAAAGGCTAAACGAAAAAATGAGATCTGGCGAGTAATGATTAAAATGTTTGTAGAAAGAACTTTGTGACCTAGAGGCCTCGTGTGCGTACTGTGCAGGTCTAGAAGATTGTCTTTTGAAAGAAGCTTCTTAGTTGAAAAAATCAGTAATGCTCTTTTTCGTGCTCACATAATAAGACTTTGGCTCTTCCAATTTTGTTGTATTTGTGCTCCCATGAAGTCATTATGTGCTTTATTCAAGCAACATCTTCTATAATAATCATCATAGTGAACTGTGGCTTACTAGCTTGTCTGGACTACGATGATCTCACGCTAGTATTTTAGTAGTATATTTATTCATCTTCATCATCTCACAAAACACAGATAGAGTTTTTTTTTACATTTGACCCTCAGAGATAAAAGATTTTTTTTGCAGGAAACAAACACCTAAGAACCAAAACATTATGACCAGCGCGTCTTTATGCAAATCGAAGCAGCTGCAATTAAACGACTGCGCGTGTGAAAGTAATGAAACGGTATGAATAACATCTGATACTGAGCTCTGTTAATCAGTGTTATTCTTGTTCTTCGGATGGGAAAGGCAGCGGACTTAATTGAGTTTGACAAAGGATAAATTGTAATGGCCAAACGACTTTGTCAGACATTTCCGAGACGACAAGGTTTGTGGAATGCTCATGGTCAGCTATGGTTAGTACCTTCAAAAAGTGGTCCAAGGAGGGGAAAACCACGATCCGCTTGGCAAGGTGTGAGCTGACCACTGCTTATCGATGCTAGAGGTGAACAAAGGCTATCCCGTATGATACGAGCCAACAGAAGTGATACTGTGGCGTAACTCGCCCGCAATTTGAATGTTAGTGACGGAGTATGTGTCACAACACACAATATATTGAACCCTGCTGAAAATGGGGCTGCATAGCTGCAGGCCACTCCGAGTGCCCATGCTGACGTCGGTTCACCATCGAAAGCGCAGGAAGCTATGATATCTACTACCTACCTGAACATCATTGCACAGCAGGTACATTCTTACATGGCAGCGGTATTTCCCTCTACTAGTGGCTGCTTTTAGCAGGATAATGCGCCATGCCACACTACCCAGATTATTTGAGAATGGTTCACGGAACACGAGGAAGACTTCTAGGTATTGCCCTGGCCTCCGAATTCCCTAGACATCAATCCAATCGAGCATCTGTGGTTTGTGTTGGAACAGCATATCCGATCTGCTGCAGCTCAACCACGTAACTTACAAGAGTTAAAGGATCTGCTTGTAACGTGTTGGTACCAGATACCACAAGACACTTTTAGGAATCTTGTAGTGTCCATGTCTCGCCGGGTAAGAGCTGTTTTGACGGCCCGTGGAGGACCAGCATCATATTAGGCAGGTGGTCATAATGTTTTTGCTCTTCGGTATAGAATAGCATTATTTTTCGTAGATAAAATGTTATGACAGTAGAATATATATAATATTATGAGAGTATCTCATATGTCGAAATAGAACAATTCAAATTATTTGATAATTAAACTGCGCACAACCGTTAAAACAAGTTGTACGAGGATAGAAATGAACATGGTAACATGAATGGTCAGAATATGATCGCTTTCAACCGAAGATGAAGTCACTAAAAGCGAAATTTTGGTTTATTTTTTGGTATTGAAAGTATGTAAACTGGTCCAAAGATCGATTTCTGCATTAGAGAAAATAGAATAATTCACTCTGAATGGATTAAATATTTTCAAAATAGTTGCAAAAATGTTGGCATATTCTATCGCAGCATCTTTGATAGCCCCCAACCCCAACTTCAAACATCTCATCTGAGCAGAAGACAAGAAACAGCTCTTTTCAGGATTAACCTTGATCACTGTGCTTTAAATGAAAAGCTCTTCAAAATTAACAAAAAACCCTCTCCACTTTGTGCCATCTGTAAAACTCCAGGAAATATTTCTCATGTAATTCTACTGTGGCATATAAACTGACTGGCTCCTGTAAGACCTCTGTGGCAAGCAGCTGCTTGAGGGGGTATTTATTTTATTTCTTTTTTATTTCTACATTGTTCTCTCTATCAATTTCAAAGACAAATTCTGAAGGAAAAGATGAAGAAGATTATTGATGAAGAATTGTCAACGAAATCTCTTTTCTGCAGAAGCTACAGTAAAAGCACTAGATTAAAAATTCAGACCCTGATTCTCAGTTTCTTACAGGAAAGTTCTTTAATAAAAGAATCTGAATTCGTCCTTTGCTGGGATTTCGCTTTTCGAAAAAGAAAGAAAAGGAATTCAATCAACAAATATGAAATATTGACTGTTCAAGAAAAATGTGTTTTCTTTTTACAAACTTTCTCTAGTGGCCAGTATCTCAAGTGATAACCTTTCGGGTTTTTTTTTTTGTGGTGGAACTGAAGAAAGAACTGTGACTGGCCACGTTTGATTTGAGTTTCAGATTTCTGGTCTTTTATGTCTTCTGGTCTTTTATGATGTATTCAACAGATCGCAAAATTCTCTTCTTCACTAACTTCTTTGCTCTCTTTAATGTGATGAGCCTGTGTTTCAGAAGGAGAATGGTGATAGCTGTTATTTAAAAAAAGTTTCTTAACCGTATAGGTTTAACTTTTCGTTTTTTTTATTTTTCTAACTGCAAATTAGTGTTTCTGAATTCGAATCTTCTATCAAGTGAAAATTAGTGTTTCTGAATTCGAGTCTTCTATCAATAAAATTCTATCAAGTGAAATGTATCTGTAACAGCTGCAGAAACGTACAAAACTCTTGGAAATTATTCCTCAGTTATAGTTTTGATATCGAAACAGCAGCAACAGGATAAATGTCCCGAACCATTCAGTCCTCCAGCTACAAGTCGTAAATAAATTTTATGCATAAAAATTTTCTGGATTTTATTAATTTTTGTTAATACTTCACCCTTTTTCAATATTCTATTTGATTTTTTACAGTTCATCACTCTGATAGGAATCTGTTCTTTATCTACACTGACTAAAGTCCTTGGAACCAAGATACCATGAGCCAAAGCTCCTTTACAAGGGGCATCAGTGACTGACAATCGGAAGACCCCAGAAATCCCCGCCCGATGTCCACGGACTATAATTTTACTTTGTGCTGGGATAATAATCGATTGATAATAATAATAATAATTGATCGCCATTTACGACGCACGATGATGTTTTATTCTGTGCAATGAAAAATGTAATTCACCTATATAGATGGATAGCCTTATTTAATTTAATACCCCCTCAAGCAGCTACTTGCCACAGAGGTCTGACAGGAGCCTTTCAGTTTATATGCCATAGTAGAAGGTCTGAGAGGATGGCAGGACCTCAGCAGAAAAACGACACACATCCATGCCTTAACCCGGGGCTCGAACCCGGTCCCATTAATCAATAGTCAAGCGTGCTAACCACTCGGCCACGGGACGACAGGCAAAATAATAATTACATACACGTATTCAACTCTTTTTAAAAAAACCTCAAGCAGCTGCTTGCCTCAGAGGTCTGACAATAGTCTTGTCAGTTTATACGCCATAGTAGAAGATCTGTGAGGATGGCGGGTCCTCAACAGGAAAATTACACAAACATCCATGCCTCACCCTGGGCTCGAACTCGGTCCCTTTTATCAGTAGACAAGTGCACTTTATTTTTATATTCATTTTATATAATTGTATACCGAATTCATACTAAGGACATCAAATGCTCACAGACTGAACACCTTTGTGTTGCTTGCACATGGGTTGGGTTGTTTTACCTCTGAGCAGCACTTTTTTGCACACCATGGGCTAAATGGCCAGGTCACAAGGACCCCGAAGGCTCAGAGAAGGTTGGGGGAGGGGACCCACTGGAACAACTATTAGGAGACAGATTGTAGCCTCCCGTCAAGGCCATCCAGCATGTTCTTTAACGTGCACAGGGTATGTCTCTCCCGCACACGGGTCCACGGCTTAACGTCCCATCCGACGGACGGCGGCCTTTCCAAGACCATCGGTGTCCCCTACTGACCGTGGGCAGGGCGGGAGTTTTGCGGAGTTAAATCTCAATGCTGATGCAGCTGGGACTCGAACCTGGGAATTACGTATTACGAGCCTGGCGCGCTACCGACTGAGCCACTCCTGTCCCACATGGCAATTCTGTCTCCGAGTGACCGACGCATGTTACTACGGAGTAATTATAGATTGGCGAATAGGGTTATGAACAGTGTGCCTAAAGGCCTCAGAAAGAAGGGGAGACCTAGGATGCGGTGGGCAGACAATGTCAAACAGGACCTTGTTAGAATTGGTGTGCAGTGGCCAGATGCAGTAGATGTAGCTCAGGATAGACTTGCTTGGAGAACTAAATTGCACGGTCTGGTTGGACCTCCGTAGCCCATGGCTGCTTGAGGTTGATGATGATGATGATGTTCGAGAGCGATTTTGATACACGTGTGATTTTAGGTAGTCCCATGAGGAAAAAAATCTGGACTTAGAGATAGCCATTCCACCACCCTCCTGGCACACTTCCGAGCCTAAACAGCGTCTTTCACAACAACAGTTCGAATAGCAAACACAACCATCCAGTCCCTTATAAACCACACAGGGAGAGTTTAAGTAGATTTTCCTATCGCATGATACAGTCGCTCAAAAAAGTATCCGAACACTACGGTTAATTACAGAATTCAGAAAAAAATATCTGGCAACGATTTTTTTAGAAATTAGTGATCTGGCAACCTTCGTGTACAGTACACTAATTTCTAAAAAAATCGTTGCCAGATATTTTTTTCTGAATTCTGTACTCAACCATAGTGTTCGGATACTTTTTTGAGCGACTGTAGAAATACTTCAAATAGGACTTTCCAATTAGAACACTTAATGAGCCTATAACGAAGGTTACACCAAACAATAATAATAACAACTGAATGACTAACGAACGTAAACACATTCCACTTACCTTTAATTCATCCCTTTTTTTTTTTTCTCTTTATTTCACTTCGGCCACCTTCTGAAATAAAAGAGATATAACAAAAGAGTTTTTTTTTTTAATCTGATGTTAAGGATTTTGTATTTCTATAAAACTAAAATCACATTAGGGTTTTAATTCACGATAGCTACTATAATAATTATTTGATCTGTTGGCCAGTCCGATTTCATGTCTTTGTCTCCAATTATGTTGCATTTGTAAATCACTATATTGCAGCCATTAAAAGCGGTAAAGTACCTCAAATCAAGGTAAGATAGAGTATAAATTTTGCTTTTAATACAGGAAAATAAAGTTTATTTTAAAATCATATTATTATGTTTTTAGATTTGTAGGAATTACAGTCCACTATAATAATCATAGCAATGCAAACATGCAGAAAATAAACATAATTGTAGAGTTTCAATCAAATTACAGCAAAAAATCGATTTTTCGGACTACGTATTTTATAGACTGTATCCATCACCTCTTACCAAACAACAATAGTTTGATTACAACGCTACTAGCTCTTATATTTATGTTGGGCTTTCTACAAGTGGAGCACACGTTGTTCGTAAGAAAAGCATAAGTTACCACAACCTTCTACTACAAAGAGACAAAGGAGGATTCTAGTCCTCATCATAACTTTCCACTAGCAAGAGAGCAACAACTTGATTCTAGTCCTCTTCAGAACCTTCTACTAGCAAGAGACAACAGGAGGATTCTATTCTTCGTCACAACCTTTCTACTAGCAAGAGGAAACAGGAAGTTTCCTAGTCCTCATCACAACCCTCTACTAGCAAGAGACAACAGGGTAATTTTGTCATCATCACAACCCTCTACTAGCAAGAGGTAACAGGAGGATTTTAGTCCTTCTCACAACACTCTACTAGCAAGAGGCATCAGAAGAATTCTAGTCCTTATCACAACCCTCTACCAGCAAGAGACAATATGAGGATTGTACTCCTTATCACAACCCTCTCTGAGCAAGAGACAACAAGTGGATTCTAGTCCTCATCACAACCCTCTACTAGCAAGAGACAACAGGATAATTTTGTCATCATCACAACCCTCTACTAGCAAGAGGTAACAGGATGATTCTAGTCCTTCTCACAACACTCTACTAGCAAGAGGCAACAGAAGAATTCTAGTCCTTCTCACAACACTCTACTAGCGAGAGGCAAAGGAAGAATTCTAGTCCTTATCACAACCCTCTACCAGCAAGAAACAATACGAGGATTGTACTCCTTATCACAACCCTCTCTGAGCAAGAGACAACAGGTGGATTCTAGTCCTCATCACAACCCTCTACTAGCAAGAGACAACAGGATAATTTTGTCATCATCACAACCCTCTACTAGCAAGAGGTAGCAGGAGGATTCTAGTCCTTCTCACAACACTCTACTAGCAAGAGGCAACAGAAGAATTCTAGTCCTTCTCACAACACTCTACCAGCAAGAGACAATACGAGGATTGTACTCCTTATCACAACCCTCTCTGAGTAAGAGACAACAGGTGGATTCTAGTCCTCATCACAAACCTCTACTAGCAAGAGGCAACAGTAAGTTTCCTAGTCCCCATCACAACCCTCTACTAGCAAGAGGCAACAGGATAATTTTGTCATCATCACAACCCTCTACTAGCAAGAGGCAACAGGAGGAGTCCTGATCAGTCAGATAGGAGGATTGAAGTCCTGATCAGTCAGAAAGGAGGATTCTAGTCCTCATCACAACTCTCTGCTAGCAAGAGACAACATGAGAATTCTAGTCCTCATCACAACCCTCTACTAGCAAGAGGCAACAGGACAATTTTGTCATTATCACAACCCTCTACTAGCAAGAGGCAACAGGAGTCCTGATCAGTCAGTTAAGAGGATTCTAGTCCTCATCACAACCCTCTGCTAGCAAGAGACAACATGAGAATTACAGTCCTCATTACAACCCTCTACTAGCAAGAGACAACAGGACAATTTTGTCATCATCACAACCCTCTTCTAGCAAGAGGCAACAGGAGGAGTCCTGATCAGTCAGATAAGAGGATTCTAGTCCTCATTACAACCCTCTACTAGCAAGAGGCAACAAGAGTTTTCCTAGTCCTCATTCCAACCTTCTGCTAGCAAGAGACAACAGGAGGATTCTAGTCCTTATCACAACCGTCTACTAGCAATAGGCAACAGGAGGATTCTAGTCATCATCACAACCTTCTACTAGCAATAGGCAACAGGAGGATTCTAGTCCTCATTAGAAACCTCTACTAGCAAGAAACCATGGGAGCATGAATTCTCTTCAGACTAAAAATAAACGCTTTTTTCTGTTTGGTGTAAAATATTGCTCATTTCAGTGTTTTATTGCTATTATAGGTATCAAATATATGTATTAGTCTGTTTAATAATCTGTTTCATGGTGTTCGTAGTGCATTGGTTATTATAAGAGTTCAAACCTATGCTGCAGGTAGATTAAGTGCCGATAGAGCAATTTACAATTCCTAATCTAAAACAGAAAGAATCAAACACACCCAGTGCCTTAAACTAGAAAGCTACGTCATTGTAAACTCCAAATTTAGGTGAAACGAAAAATATTCCCACAAATAAAAAGAATATAAATAACAAATATGAAACAAGTTAAGGTATACACGCCACAATATCATATAATAAAATAAACTGATTAAATATATTTTTCGAAAGAGAATAATTTTTTTTCTTTCGTGATCAATGCAGGAAAGGTGATTAAATCAGACAACAGATTCCACCACTTTAAATTAAATATGGTCTTGTCTTGCACACCGCATGGAGACCCGTAATTGAGCAATAACGCTCTTACTTCAGCTGAATAAGTGTTACTGGGAAAGACTGGAATTGGGAAACATCAAGAGATTTTTGTCTTCTGATATATCTAAGGGACCTGGGTACCGATGTTTGTGTTGTTTTTCTGCTGAGGTCCCACTATCTTCACTATGGCGTATAAACTGACAGGCTCCTGTTAGACCATTGTGACAAGCAGCTGCTTGAAGGAATAATTCTATTTTTACTTAATTCGAATTTAAATAAATGAAGGCTCTAACGAGTAATATTTTTAATATATACCTCTGTCGTCATTTGCTTGAAAAACTATCGATTTTATAGAATATGCCATTGACTTTCAAAATAGATTGACTCTTAGCGACTCTGTAAGACTTACTTGCAAGACTAAAAGACGGTTTATTAATATTCATAGGTGTGAAGGTTATTAATATTTAGTTTATTAATATATGGTTTATTAATATTCACAAGGAACTTTCTGTCCACAAAAAATGGATTTTTAAATGTTCGCAGAGATTTCAAATTAATCTATTTTTTGTCTCTGTTAAATTATCGGAATTTTTATTCTAATCCTGCTGTAAAAATAGACAGTTATATAAAACGGAGCATAAATGGTTGAATTGTCAGTAATATAAGGATGTGGTCATTTTGAATGTTTTAGTATTGAGACATTTTTGGCTTCTTATAAAAGAACCATTGCAATCAATGAAAAATGACTTCTCAGCAAACTGCAGCTACTGTGCTTGCTGCAGTTTGCCACTTCTATTGTAAGAAATGGTTATGTTTTTAAGAAACCAGAATGTTTTTATACGTCAATACGGCTAAACCACTCAAACCTCTTTCTGTGTGGCCATACTCCAAAAGGACTATGGCTGCGGCATTTGCATATTTCATGACCTTACTCGTGTCGAGTAAAAAGCCTAGCTGAAGTGCGACAGTCAAATCAATTCGTCAATAGAAGGCGTAAGCACGGTTCACGAGTGGACACGATCGTAGTTTAAATATCGGAGCCGTGGTCAATACCAATCTCTCCGTAGGTTGTTATTAGACTCCACAGCGGGGGAGACGTAAAGCCTACCTTTGGTCTATAATTAAATACAAATGGAGTTTATAAGAGGCCATGTAAAGGAAATTAGCAAGTCCAGTGCCACGTTTCGCTGAAAGGAAAATCCATACCAGTTTAACTGGGATCTCCAACAAGCCATTAAGTGCTTGGGATATTCTTTTACCTAGAAATTCGCAGTTGTTACTTGTCGCAGTTTTTAATCTGTTATTGCTTTGTAATATTTCTGTCTGTAAAAATTGTTACATTTTGATCTGGAGATTGTAGAGGTGACGATGAATATATAGTTACGATGATCTGTAAATTTTTAGCTCGTTTTCGAAGATGGAGCAATTGCATTTTAGCTCGTTTTCGAAAATAGAGTCGCTGTTTCTAGCTCGTTTTCGAAAATAGAGTCGCTGTTTCTAGCTCGTTTTTAAGAACGAGCTATTGTTTTAAATTCGTTTCGAAAGAACGAGCTATAGTTTTAGTCGTTTCGAAGAATGAGCTATTGTTTTCAACTCGTTTCAGAAGAAGCGCTACTTACTGATTCCAGCTCGTTTTGAAGAACGAGCTATTGTTTTTAATTCATTTCGAAAGAACGAGTTATCGTTTTAGCTCGTTTCGGAGAATGAGCTATTGTTTTTAACTCGTTTCAGAAGAAGCCCTACTTACTGTTTCCAGCTCGTTTTGAAGAACGAGCTATTGTTTTTAATTCATTTCGAAAGAACGAGCTATCGTTTTAGCTCGTTTCGGAGAATGAGCTATTGTTTTTAACTCGTTTCAGAAGAAGTGCTACTTACTGTTTCCAGCTCGTTTTCAAAAGCTATTGTTTTAACTCGGGTTTTTTTTTCGAAAAAACTATTGTTTCTATTAGCACATTTTTAAAAAAAAAAACAAGCAGATGCTTTTACTTTGTCATCTGTTTCTCCATCTATAGAACATTCAATTTTTTTTTTTTTGTTTTCAGAGTTAAAGTAAAAAATCTCTTTTTCTTGGATGGGATCTTTGGGTTGTTGTTGATGAAATACTACGATTCGCTCCTCCAGACTTTCCCAACGTTTATGATGGCGTCCTTTAACGCTGGGAATTTTTTAAAAACGAAAACTCTTAATGAATATTACAAACGATATATTTATGCTACAAATCTGAAATTTCAGTGGTGAAATGTGGTAGTCATGAGAATTACGCTGACAGTGCCATTTTTTTTCCTTTTTACCCCTCCCGGGTGGGTAATTTTTTTTTTAATCTTTTTTTTTAATCTGTTAGTTGCCAATGAAATATTAAGAATCGTATTTTTAAATCCTCTACAACAGGGGTGTCAAACTCAATCTTGTAAAGTGCCAATTTTTCTTTCAAAGTATATCAGCGGGCCGGGATTCAGTTAAACACTAATTTTACAAAAAAAAAAAATCTTTTATTTAAATTTAAAGTATACATCAAAATTAAAATGGCATTAAGTCATAACGGTTGAAAAACAGCGCATTTTTTCGAAGATCCAGATACTTGACATATTTTCAGCTTCTTTTCTGTGATCTTTTCTGTGACATATGTGTTCAATGTATAGAAAAACTATTCATGAAATTCGAGTATTATTAATTGAGGTCGCGGGCCGCATCTAAATGCCCCGAGGGCCGCTCATGGCCCGCGGGCTGTATCTTTAAGATGCCTGCTCTACAACATTTTATTTTGCATCGTTAAATGTACAAAATGCAAAATTTTCAACAAATATTTTGAAAATTCGATATTTTATGAGTGAGTGTGATGATTAAGGAGTTTAAACTGATTTGCCTCTTGACTCACAGCGAATTAGATAAAACTCAACTTTCTCATTTTAAAGAATAAATGAGAAATGTATTGTACAGTCGCTCAAAAAAGTATCCGAACATTATGGTTGATTACAGAATTCAGAAAAAATATCTGGCAACGATTTTTTTAGAAATTAGTGATCTGGCAACCTTCGTGTCACGTGTCACTAATTTCTAAAACAAAATCGTCGCCAGATATTTTTTCTGTATTCTGTAATCAAGTCTGTAAATGGTAGCTAGGTAGTCATTGGAAGGATGCATAGAACCGGCCAGGCCTAGCACCTAATGTCTGACCCCGCCTTCTCGTGGTGCAGACCGTTAGTACCTTTCAAAAGAGATACTCTCTTGTGGAAGTGAACGGAAGGGGAGGGCTGCCAGATTAGTGTGGCCTACTGATCTGGACAACTATGGCTACTTTCCTTTTTTTTCTACCCTGCTGAGGAGTGGTCAACCACACAGGGTCCTGGTACTGACCATATAAACCCACTGGACTGGACAGATATATGGCTCTGAGCTTGATTATGGATCCAGATTTTGCTGCACTGGTGGGCTTCTGTGGAGGGAAAATCTTCCGCTGTGTTTTCTTTTTGTTTGTGGGTTGACAGCCCCAAGTGAATAGATTCACAGGATATGTATATCAGCTGGTGGATAATCCTGAGCAGAGGTCATCGCAGGCACCTGAACTCTTTGCTTCTATTGGCATCGTCAAATTCTACATTGGAGGAAGTCTTCCAGTGTAGATGGCTTCAGCCTTTAGTGGTGGGGGAACGGGTCTTTGCCCCATGTCTGCGATTAGGGGGCTGTAGATATTGTCGGCATTCCTTCTGTCAATAAACATAGTTTCTTTAAACATCCTACTAATCATTTTCTCTCCATAGGTAGTTGGAATGTGAGGACTCTGCACAGAGCTTCTTCTCTTGATGTCCTCACACAAGAATTCCACCATTATAATTTAGATATTCTCGGCTTGCAAGAGACCAGATAGACAGAAAAAGGTCAGATTCTTAAAAATAATCTTAAATTTCTCTTTTCAGGGAGGGACGACAATAAGCATCACCAAGGCGTGGGTCTGCTTCTCAGCAGACACGCTAGTGATGCTCTTCTAGGATATGAGTGCATTAATGAAAGGTTTCTTACAGCAAAATTTCAGACAAGTGTTAAAGACTTGAATGTAATCTGCTGTTATGCCCCCACTGAGGATGCTGTTGAGGATGATAAGGATAGGTTTTATGAACAACTTCAGGATATTTTGAATTCTGTAAAGAAAGGAGATATTACCCTTGTTCTTGGTGATTTCAATGCCAAAGTTGGTACTGACTCTGACCTTTGGGGAGGAGTAATAGACCCTTTTGGTATTGGTAGCTGCAATGGCAATGGGAAACGTCTCCTACAGGTAAGTAAACTCAATGGATTCAGAATAACTAACACTTATTACAAACACCGCGACATACATAAGTACACATGGGTTTCACCTGATGGGCTGCATAAGAATATGATTGATTACATATTAATTAACAGCAAATGGACTAGTTCTATTAGGAATACCAGGGCATATAGGGGAGCTGAAATTGGATCTGACCATTACCTTGTTAAAAGTGTCTTGCAACTTAAACTTAAAAAGTGTTGTGTAGGGTTAAAAAATTTACTTTTAATACTGAAGCTCTGAAAGATCCAGTTATAGCCAAAGCTTACCATGATAGGTTACTTAGTCATTATGACAGTCATGGTATGCTTACTACTGAAGTTGAGGAAGAATGGGATCATTTTAAACAGACTTTTTTGGACACTAACAGTACTCTTTTAGGGAAAAAGGAGCAGAAGAGGCAGAATTATCTGAGTGATAAGGCACTTGAGCTTGTTTTGGAAAGAAAGAACTGCAGGAATGTCCTTAATCAATACCCTACTAGTCCTAATAGAAAGCATTACAGAGAACTTAATAAACGTGTAAAATATCAGTTAGCTGCTGATAAGAATCTTTGGTTTGATGATTTGGCTGACAAAGCAGAGGAAGCAGTTAGACAGCACAACAGCAGAGAGCTGTACCAGATAGTTAATGTTTTGTGTGATAGAAAACGGACAGGTATACAGGGATTGAAGGATAAACAAGGTAAGGTTATAGACGGTGAGGATTCTGTCATGGCTAGGTGGGCTGAGCATTTCAGTGATATTCTAAACAATGCGGTTAGTTCTATTCCCATTGTTTGCAATGATGATAGATGCATTGGTGGCTTTAATGTTGGCCCTATAACACAATCTGAAGTTATTTTGGCTGTTTCTAAACTTAAACTTCATAAATCCCCAGGGGTAGATGAAATTACTACGGAAATGTTTAGAGCTGGGAATGTTTCGGTTACCACTTGGATGACTGAAATTCTGAATATCTTTTATGATAACGGCATGGTTCCTAAGGATTTTACCAGAGCTATTGTTATCCCTATTTTCAAAAAAGGTGATCGCAGTTCTTGTGATAACTATAGGGGTATCAGCCTACTCTCTGTTCCAGGTAAAGTTCTTTCCATGATTGTGCTTAATAGAATTAAGTATCTGGTTGACAGTCAATTGCGTGATGAGCAATGTGGATTCAGAAGTGGTAGGGGATGTGTGGATCAGATATTTTCACTTAGGCAGATTCTTGAGAAATGTTTAGAGTTTCAGAAACCTTTGGTTGCTAGCTTTGTTGATTTCAAAAAGACTTTCGACTCTGTTGATCGTCATAATTTGTGGTTGATTGCGAAATCATATGGTATACCGGACAAGTTAGTTAACATAATGAAAGCTCTCTATAATAACACTGAGTCGTGTGTAAGAGTTGGTAAGGCTTGTAGCAATTGGTTTACCATTACTTCTGGTGTTCGACAAGGGTGCATTTTGTCTCCTTTTCTCTTTAGCATGGTTATTGATTATGTTATGCGAAATTTACTTCAAGGGAAAGATTTTGGCCTTAAATGGACTGGAGATAGGAAAATTTCTGATTTAGATTATGCTGATGATTTAGCCCTTTTGGCAAATGATGTTGATGAGATGACTCTTTCATTTGAGCTGTTGATGAAACTGGTAGTAGAGTAGGTTTGGTTATAAACAGAGAGAAAACTAAAGTGATGAAAATTGGTCAGGCAGGCTGTGATTCAGTTACTCTGAATGGTTGCAGTCTTGAGCAGGTGTCACAGTTTAATTATCTTGGTAGCTATGTAACTGATAATGGTGATGTGCGGCATGAGATTAACAGACGAATAGGGATTGCTGCCGGGACTTTTAAGAATCTATGGAGAGTGTGGAGAAATAGGCGTATACACCTAAAGACTAAAATTAGACTATATAATAGTTTGGTTCTTTCTAGGGTTAGTTATGGTAGTGAAACTTGGACACTTTGTAAACAAGATAACAGGAAACTAGATGTTTTTGATTCCAGATGCTTATGCAGTATCTTGGGCATTAGGTGGTTCAACTTTGTAACTAATGATGAGGTTAGGCAAAGGAGTCAGCAACCTCCTTTAAGCAGCATATTGTGCAGAGAGAGACTCCGTTGGTTTGGCCATGTTGCCCGTATGGATAATTATAGATTGGCGAATAGGGTTTTGAACAGTGTGCTTAGAGACCTCAGAAGGAGGGGGAGACCTAGGATGTGGTGGGCAGACAATATCAAACAGGACCTTGTTAGAATTGGTGTGCAGTGGCTAGATGCAGTAGATGTAGCTCATGATAGACTTGCTTGGAGAACTAAATTGTACGGTCTGGTTGGACCTCCGTAGCCATGGCTGCTTGAGGATGATGATGATGATGAGATCGTGTGAGCTCACTCACGGAAATATTGAGCGTGTGCAGTTACCGTTCACAGCAAACTGGAGCGGTTGCGGTTAATGTTCACAGCACATTGGATCGTGTGAGCTCACAAAGACCTGGATCGTGTGGGCTCACTCACGGAAATATTGAGCGTGTGCAGTTATCGTCCACAGCAAACTGGAGCGTGTGCAGTAACTGCACACGCTCCAGTTTGCTCTGAACGGTAACTGGTTGGTGAACGGTATCTGGAGCGTGTACAGTTGCTGTACACGCTCCAGATATTTTTCCTGAATTCTGCAATCACGTGAACGAAGGTTGCCAGATCACTAATTTCTAAAAAAATCGTTGCCAGATATTTTTTCTGAATTCTGTAATCAACCATAGTGTTCGGATATTTATTTGAGCGACTGTATAGGTAATAATAAAACATTATCATTTGCATTTTTCCAGTCATCCATGAGTTGTTCCATTTACGAATGTTAAGAGTTGCAATAACCGGAAAAAAAACAGTATTTCAAATCTTTTAGGAAATGAGCCTCTGTTTTGCTAGAGATGAAATGCGTTCTTACGATCTGAGTGGGGCGGGAATGGCTCAATCGGTAGCGCGTCAGAATAGTAATCTGCTAGGTCCCAGGTTCCAGTTCCACCTAGACCAGCATTGAGATTTATTTCCAGAAAACTTCTCGTCCTGCCTTCGGTCAGTAGGGACACCGATCAGTTGGGACACTGATGGGCTTGGAAATGTCGCCTTCAGTCGGATGACACGTTAAGCCGTGGCCCCGCGTGTACGTTAAAGAACACACCCTGGATGGTCTTGAAGAGAGGCTACCATCAGTTACTTAAAAGCAATACAGGTGGTCCCCTTTCCTGAGAGTTCGGGGTCTTTGTGACCTGGCCATTTGACTCACTGCGTGCAAAAAAGTGCGCTCAGAGGTAACCCAACCATGTCTCAGTTTTGGCATCTGTCCTTCCTTACATACTCAACTATTTTAAGTTGGGTTGAGTTGTTCTTTTTCTGAACGGCAAGTTTTTGCAAACCATGGGCTAAATGGCCAGGTCGCAAAGACCGCTAGGTCTCGGAGAAGGTTTGGGTTGTAGATTGTGGTTTGTGGGTTATTTTACATTTGTGCGGCACTTTTTTCTCACCATGGACTAAATGACCAGGTCACAAGGACCCCGAAAGCTCAGAGAAGGTTGGCGGAGGTGACCCACTGGAACAGCTGTTGGGAGACAGATGGTAGCCTCCCGTTAGGGCCATCCAACGTGTTCTTTAACGTGCACAGATTATGGATCTCCCACACACGGATAACGTCCCATCCGACGGACTGAGACCTTTCCAAGCCCAGTAGTGTCTCCTACTGGCCGAGGGCAGAGTATTGAATTTTGCGGAGATAAATCTTAACGGTGATGCAGCTGAGACTCGAACCTGGAAACTGCAGATTACGAGCCTGGTGCGCTACCGACTGAGCCATCCCGCCCCCAAGAAAAGGTTGGGGGAAAGGGACCCACTGGACAGCTGTTGGAAGATAGATGGTAGCCTCCCGTCAAGACCATCCAAAGTGTTCTTTAACATCTCCCGTGCACGGGGCCAAGGCTTAACGTCCCATCCGACGAACGCCGGACTTTCCAAGCCCATCGATATCCCATACTGACCGAGGGCAGGGCAGGAGCTTTGCTGAGATAAAACTCAACGCTGGTCCAGCTGGGGCTCGAATAACAGTCTTAAGAGAAACGGGACTTTTTGAACACAATGGGTAAAACGGCTACAGCACAAAGATAACAAAAGCTCAGAAAGGCTGAGAGAGGGAGGATACATTGGACAGCTGTTTAGGACATAGATGAAATTCTCCTGTTAATAGCATCCAGTGTTTTTAACGTGCACAGTTTATGGCTCTTCTACGTACGAAGCCACGCTTAACGTCCCATTCAAAAGAACGGCGGCCTTTCCAAATCCATCTGTCTCTCTTTTCTGGCCAAGGGCAGGATGGAGGTTAGCCGAGATAGATCTCAAAGCTAGCACAGTTGGGACTCAAACCTGGGAGCCACAGGTTTGGGGGCCTGGCATGCTACCCACTGAGCCATCCGCCACTGATAGTAACTACATAGGTTGGGTAGGTATTACGAAAGTTAGAATAGGTTGGTTGAGATATTAGAAAAAAAATTACCGCTGAAGCCTCTGCTTGCCGCGGATCTTTGATAGAGTCTTGTCAGCATAATGTGACATAGAGAAGGTTTACGATGAAGACGAGATCGTATCAGAAAGTCTTCAAAAGTAAAGAAATTATCTGGGAGTCGTAGAAGATACCTTTGAACCGCAGCCAATCATGATAAACACTCAATGAAGATTCGAATTTCGAAAACTTCCGATAATTTGGAATTTTCACCTTTAGACAGGCTGATATGGAAATGACAACTGAAGTACAGTCGCTCAGTCGCTTTCATGTCACGTGACACGAAGGTTGCCAGGTCACTAATTTCTAAAAAAAAACTTTGCCAGATATTTTTTTCTGAATTCTGTAATCAACCATAGCGTTCGGATACTTTTTTGAGCGACTGTACATATAATCGGCAGTAAAGAGTCGTCGTTCTTGCTTTATATAATTTTCATTGAATCAATGCAGTTAGCGTCATTGATTTCCCCAACTTCTATAAGGATGATTTAGATTCGCAGGATAGGATTTGTTGGTCACTGATCTAAGGGACCTGGGTTCGAGCCTCGGGTAAGGTATGGATGTGCGTGTTGTTTTTCTGCTGAGGTCTTGCCATCCTCTCAGACCTGCTACTATGGCATATAAACTGACAAGCTCCTGTCAGACCTCTGTGGCAAGCAGCTGCTTGAGGGGGTATTTATTATTAACATAGACGAAGTAGGAACTAGGGGACTGTAAAGAGACTATGAGACTGAGCAATTTTCATTTCAGCAGTTCCTATAGATCATCATAAATCAATGACCGATCAATCAACATAATAATCCCTGAAAAACTGTCCAAGTATCAACTGCGCAGTCTCAGTATTTCCCCAGTCACCACTCACGTCACATCAATGTAAGTGGTTTTAATTGTCGTATGTACTTTTTGTTGAAAATCTAGACAGTTGGGTTGTTTTACCTCTGAGCGGCACTTTTTTTCATGGGCTAAATGGCCAGGTCACATGGACCCCGAAGGCTCAGAGAAGGTTGGGGGAGGGGACCCACTGGAACAGCTGTTGGGAGACAGATGGTAGCCTCCCGTCAAGGCCATCCAGCGTGTTCTTTAATGTGCAAAGTTATGGCTCTCCTGCACACGGGGCCACGGCTTAACGTCCCATCCGACGGACGGCGGCCTTTCTCAAAGTCCATCGGTGTCCCCTACTGACCGTGGGCAGGGCGGGGAATTTTTAGGAGATAAATCTCAACGCTGACCCAGCTGGGACTCGAACCTGGGAACTACAGATTACGAGCCTGGCGCGCTACCGACTGAGCCACCCCCGCCCCAATCTAGACAGTAGTTAGCTACATAACTAAGGTCTATTTTATTCATTTGCAGTGCTTGAGGATGATACTCATGTTTCCTGGCTTTGAAGCTGATACTCCTCACAGGGGCGGTCAAAAATCTCAAGTCTTTAAAGGCCATTTAGGGGCGTATGAAGGATTTTGTAGTCCAGAAATAACACTTTTAACTTTTAATATATTATTTAATAACCTAAATGTTTTTTAATAGCTTGTCATTTGACCTTTGGAGTACTGAAGGCATCAGGTGTTTGCTTTCCTGGAAAAGAAATTGACCGACTGTTGGAATGAAAAAATAAAACAATTGCGAGTCTCTTAGAGGGGAGCCATGACCCCGTGGCCCCCCTCCTTATTTCAGCCACTGACTCTTGCTTTCTGTGTTTGAGGAGGATACTCCCGATTTCTGGGTTTGAGGATGATACCCTTATTTTGTTGTCTTGAAGATGATGCTCCTTATTTCTAGGTTTGAGGAGGATCCTCCTGATTTCTGGGTTTGAGGAGGATACTCCTGATTTCTGGGTTTGAGGGTGATGCTCCTGATTTCTGATTTTGAGGATGATAACCTTGTTTCCTTGGCTTGAAGATGACGCTCCTGATTTCTGCGCTTGAGGATGATGTCTCTGATTTCTGGGTTTCAGGATGATATTCCTGATTTCTAAGTTGGGTTGTTTACCTCAATCAATCAGGAGTCATGTCAAATTTCTCTGAGATACCTTTTTACACATACAACAGGATAAATGGTCAGGTTACAAGGACCCCCAAGACAAATGTTATAAGTTTCATTGAAAAGCAGAAGTCTTCTAAAAATGTCACAGAGATAAATAATCATGTGTTCGTATCCCATTTGGCTCAGTAAGGGACACCGATGGGCTTGGAAAGGTCGCCGTCCGTCGGATGGGACATTAAGCCGTGGCTCCGTGTGTGGGAGAGCCATACAATGTGCACGTTAAAGAACACGCTGGATGGCCTTGACGGAAGGCTACCATCTGTCTCCCAACAGCTGTTCCAGTGGGTCCCCTTCCCCAACCTTCTCTGAGCCTTCGGGGTCCATGTGACCTGGCCATTTAGCCCATGGTGTGCAAAAAAGTGTAGCTCAGAGGTAAAACGACCCAAACCCTATTCACATTATTTCCTTTGAGAATTTCGTATCTGACTGACAACATTTCTCATTCGAATATTAAAAATGTTAAATCACTATAATATTTTTATGTGAGATATGCACCTATTCCGGCGTGTCAAATCCAAGGATTTTTTTTGTAGTTTTTTTTCCTGATTATATGTTAAATTATAAACTAACACTAGTTGAGGGAATTAGGAAAAGACCATTATAAGTGAAGTGTTGCTAACAAAGACAGACAATTGGGACAAGGAAACTGCGCAATTGTTCCATAGAAGGTTCTTATGTCATTGGTTAATTCAATCTATCAATCACTTATCCATCAACTAATTAACTCATAGATCGAATATTATTAGTCTATTGACATGTGATTTACAACTTACTTCACCAATGAATTGTAAGAATTTTGATCTGTCAATTGCGCAGTCTCATTGACTCAATTGCTGTCATCCACGCTTCGCCACTGATATGCATATATATGTATTATTCCCTAGCGTAAGTAGCAAATGGGGAAACTAGAAGGTTGTGCAGTACACCCTTTGACAGTTTTCAATAGAACATAAGTAGATGACCTGTTAATCAACCTATCAATGACGAAGCTTGGATGAAACAATTGATGCGTTGAGACTGTACATTTGACAACACATCGAAGATTCTCTTAAGTAACTGATTGATTGAGCTATCCGACATCAACGAGTAGTCTCGTAAGTCAAAGATCATTAGCTTATTGATGCTGATTGAGAGTTTAATACATCAATCAGTTACAAGATTTCCTGGTGCTCCTAGCTCAGTTTCAATCGCTCAATTGCTTCCAACCATACTTCGTCATTGCAGTCTATGATCTATGAGAAATGTCGAAACGTCAACTGCGCAGTCTCACAGTCTCCTCAGTTATCACTCATCTACGACACTGCCAACAATCAAGACAACGAAATGGACCGTGCAGCTACCAGCGACGTAGCTTTAATGGAAGCAACTGTAACACTTGACGAAACAATGGCTTCTACAGGCGAATGAGTTATCAATTGCTTGCAAAGCAATTAATGATTTAATAGATCAACTAATAATAATTTAGATCAATGGTTCTCAAGTGGCGCCACAAGCACGCTAAA
This sequence comes from Ryuthela nishihirai, assembly GCA_038380435.1. Classification (NCBI taxonomy): domain Eukaryota; kingdom Metazoa; phylum Arthropoda; class Arachnida; order Araneae; family Heptathelidae; genus Ryuthela; species Ryuthela nishihirai. The sequence goes on from JAWZYU010000001.1 coordinate 113,468,378, forward strand.
CACTCGGCAGGTGTATTAATAATAATTTTTATTTGTCATACAAATTCTTCACAAAAAAGAACATTTTCCAAACATACAAGTAGTGGAGCTGCAACCTGGGCGGTTTTGACCTTGAAAAGTCCCCAAGGTCACGGTTACGGCCACGTTCACATCCGGTCTCAGCATTCACCTTTCCATTAAAAGGTTATTGGTCATTTCCGGTTCTTTCGCCCGTTTCCGGCCTTTACACATCCTGTAATTGGTAATTTCCGGTCTCACCATTTGCCTTGTCTTCTGTGGACCACGTTTTACTGACGGATGGTTTTACAATCTGAAAAGTTCTGCGTAATGAAATATATTTTGGAATATAAAGTGGGGATCTTTACTCTGTATAATAATTATCAGCGTAATTTAGATATTCTTTCCCAATCTGATTATTAAAAATTAACAACTGTGGCTGATTCATTTATCTTTCTCGCACATTCTCAAGCACGTTTCATAGGCAGTAATCAAATGCTTGTAAAAATAACTGTTTTCGTCCCATTTATCGAGCCCATGTTCTGTGCAATTGTTTTTCCTGTAATTTTTAAGTGATCGTCTCTTTATTTCTGAAACAGGGTAGGACCTCCCAAATATTTCGTTAAAGGACAGCATCATATATATATATAATTAAGTAATTATTCATCAGATGCTAAACATTGGCTTTAATTATACATATTTACCTATGGAATAGTATTTACCATGTTATTATTAGAATTTTCTATCTAGTTTTTAATGGGTCAGTAGTCCCAGTTAGGTAATAGGAGTTCGAGAAGTCGCTTAAAAAATCATTACTTTTTGCCTGAATGGGCTAGGTATATAACCCTTTGCTGCTCTCTACTCCCATACCCTGGATCATCTTGGAGCACTGAAACTCTTGTTACCAGACTACACTTTCAACGTTATCTGGGAACATGAGTTTGGCCAGTTACTCCGCACAACCCCTCCTCTTGCTCGTCTGTACAAATCCATCAAGCCTATATGACGAATTGGAGGAAGGGATTTCCTCTATGGTGGGAGGAGGGAATTTTTTGAAAGTTTCGCATCGAAAGACCAGGGAGTGCAAATTCAGTATTTCGACATTAACTCTTTGTACCCCTGGGCTTATGTATGCTCCCTACGGTAAAGGACATCCTCAGCGCATCACTGCAAACTTCAGTCACGATCTCAACGTGTACTTTGGTGTAGCCCATGCCACACTGATCCCACCAGATGATCTATTCATCCCTGTTCTCCCTTACAGAGCCAACAGAAAGCTGCTTTTTCCTCTGTGTAGAACGTGTGCAGAATGCCAGCTCTCGCCACCCTGCACCCACAAAGAGCACCAACATGCCTTAACTGCCTCGTGGATTACGGGAGAAATCTACGCAGCCATGCGAGTCGGTTACAGGCTTGTTAAATTCCATGATGTCTGGCATTTTAATCATGTGCTCAAATATGATCCAAAGACGAATCTACACAGTAATCTGTGTAGATTCGTCCGGTCTTTGGATCATCAGTACATCGACACTTTCCTGGGTGCTAAGCAAAAGTACTCTGGGTACCCTCCAGATGTCAAGACCCCTGAAGAAAAGGAGGCTTCTGTGAAGCATTTTTTCCGTGCAGAGGGGATTAGGATTCGTCCTGAGGAGGTTATTAAGTACAGTATCCTGCGTTTCAACTCGAAACTGTCTTAATTCCAGCTAGGGAAAATTGGGTCAATCCATGGACAGAAGTCAGACCACCATTGTTTCCTATCCACTACGGTACATGGAGATTTTGACCGATGCAACAAAAGTGGTGACGGACATTGTGCCTATCAATGATGATGCGGTGTTAGTCACCTATAAACCTGTGGCCTCTGCATGTCCTGAGAACAGCAGGGGAATGTTATTGTGGCAGCAATGGTCACCAGTCATGCCCGCCTGAAACTCCTGGACCTGTTATCAAAGTTGTGACGACGAGCACTCTGTGACACGGATTCTGTCATCTTTACCACCAGCCCTGATGACACTTTTCATCCCACCACTCGATCCTTCCTCGGTGATTGGGTGGATGAAATATCTTCCAAAATGGATCGGATGTCCATATCACAGATTATGTCAGTGCTGGACCAAAGTCCTATGCTCTTCGTCTCAGGAATAATGACCAGATCCTGCAAGCGAAGGGAATTACTCTGAACCAAAAGAACAGAAAAAAATACAGTTTTGACCTTCTCAAAGCCATGGTGTTGGCTAAGAACCCTGAGCTGGAGACGTTTGAGGTCCCCTTCAATGTCGTCTAGGAAAAGGTGAGAGCCACTCTTTTTAATAGACCTTCTATTAAAAAATTTAAAGTCAATCTTGACAAAAGGTGAAACCTTTTGTCAAGATTGACTTTCGAGATAGACTTTCAAGATAGCCTGCTGGTGAAACCTTTTCTGTACCATATGGTTACAATGACCTTAACTAAGATATGGTTATTGACCTAATGTAACTTGCCTCAAATGGTTTATAAACATTTGTATATCTGTGTACTACTAACTAGGGAGGGCAGCCCTAACATAATATAAAAATACTTACCTGGTACTTACCCATGATGATGTATTTTTGTAACGATACCTAAAGTGTAAAACTCTAGTAAAATTGCAAATTTGTAGTGTGAGTTCTGAAAATTTTAAAATATTTGAAGCAAGATTTTTAGCATAGTAATAATGTGATATCCATAGGTAATGTACACCACAGTTTAAGCAACTTATTATGTGTACTTAAAAACGTGTGTGTGCTAGAAGCGTTAGGAAAAGGTCAGTGTGTAAAAAATGGTAACCATCAACTGAATTTGTGACATAAGTAGTGTTCTTATGAAGGTTTTTCATTTTTGTGTATAAAATATGTGTGTGATAGAACGGTTTAGTAAAAGATTGAAGAAATTCAGTTTGAGAAATACAGTATAAGAGTTACAAAAAGAGTTCAAATATTAAGATTGTGTATAACACTGGAATGTTTTAAAAACTGGTTACTGAAATATTTTGGTTAAGTTTGAAGTAATTCAGTGTGAGAAATACAACATAAGAGTTACAGAAAAGGTGCAAATATTAAGGTTGTGTATAACACAAGAATGTTTTTAAAAATGATTAACTGAATTACTTTGGTTTAGTAAAAGATTGCAGAAATTTAATGTGAGAAATACAGCACGAGTTACAAAATGGGTTCAAATATTAAGATTGTGTATAACACTAGAATGTGTTAAAATTGGTTACTGTAATATTTTGGTTAAGTTTGAAGTAATTCAGTACGAGAAAAATTAAATGCAAAAAGTAAAATTCAGCAAAAGAGTTACAGAAAGGGTACAAATATTAAGATTGTGTATAACACTAGAGTGCCTTTAAAAATGATTACTGTAATTTTTGGTTTAGTAAAAGTTTGAAGAAATTCAGTGTGAAAAAATTTAAGTGTTGATATGGTGAACCAAATAAAAAACCATTTACTTACCTTTGCTGCTTGAAAAGGACGGGCAAACTTTAGACATGTTAAAATGTCTAACTAGATAGGAAAGGGGAAATTGGAAGTGATAAGGAGAGAGAGAGAAAGAGAGCTTGCTGTAGGAGCAAATTTCAAATAAAAGTTAAGTGCCAGCGTTACAGGCAGTTAGGTCAAATCACAGTAACGGTTACAGTTTAATAACTCAAACACACAAAAATTCAGTTTAATTCAATTATTGATAAAAACAGAAGTTACAGTTTTTTGGTACACATCTCTTGATAAAAAATTGATTTTTCATGACAATATCTTGAAGTACAAAAATTAATAGGTGATCCAATCAGATAGTTCTTTTTTCACAGTTTTAGAAGGTTTTAAAAAGTCTACAATGTAACTTTCGGGAAGTCGTTTACCATCAAGTTCGACTCGGTCCCCCGTTACTCTTTCTTCGGATAATGGCATGAGCTTTTCTTTGACTTCTCTTCTTTTGTTTTTAGGGACTTCAGCGAGAATTTCTTGTCTTGAGAGGGGGATATCCAGCTTAATGACTTGAACTCAAGTAAACAGCAATAATTTCTCAGAACAGCCAGGTATTTTTCAGTTTTGTCAGAATCGATCGATTCCAGTATTTTTTTCATTTCCTGGTCTAAATCAGTCACTTTTTTCTGGAGATGACGACGTTCTACGGGCTTACACTCATCATTTTCGTAACAGGGAGGCAATGAGAGGTAGCGCCGCACTAATCAATCGAATGATAAATCCAGATCCTGTTTGGACAATCTGTTTCTTTTTCTTCTCACTCATTCGTTTGGAAGCTAGTGTTCGAATGGCATAACGATGACGTCTCAGTTTCTGAAGTATACCTGGGTTGGTTTGAATATGACCTTTCAGGAAATTAACACACACTTCACACAGGGCGTAGCTCTGAGGATTAGATACATACTGTAGTAGCCCTTTACGTTGTCTACCCTTCAGTTTGTCTAAGCATTGAAGGAAGGGGCCATGTTTTTTAATTCTCATTGTTGATGTACAAAGTCTCTGTAGCTTCAGAAGGAAGTATTCGAGCTCGGAGCCTTTCAGAGTCTAACATTCTTGGATGAAGGTCGACACACAAATAGCCGAAAGGGGGTGTTGTTGCTAGTCTATATGCATCGGTCAGAAGCTTGGAACGATGTGGAAATACTTGTCTAGCCAAATGTGATCCGTCTCTTGTGATCCGTGATCCTGTGATCTGTCTCTTGCGTTTTTGAACAAAAGTATGTAATGTCCGTTGAGTGATATAGTCCTCGAATGCCTTCCCTTTAAAAACAGATTTTGCCAAATAAGTACGATCGTAATATTTTTATGATGACCTCCTCGAATAAAAAGCTGAGATATTCGTTCGCTGGCTACAGACTGTTTCATTAAATCAACCAACACCAGTAGAGTAGGTCTATGTGGGTCAAATTCCAGATCTATGAGTAGCCCTTCAGAGAATTCTACCTTTTTGAGTAAGGGGCAAAAGGCTTTCTGCCATTCACCATAACAATACAAGATGCGTTGAGGAACGGGGTGGAACACATGGGAGGCTTCTTTAATCATTTCAATGTGAAGGTTGTTTTTCCACACTGGGAAGCTGCGGCAATGATGATGTTTGAAGGAGTTTGCAGAGCCACTGAAGCACCATGCAGTCGTTGTACCGTGGCTCACAGGTGCAATGCTGATGTAGCAATGACATGAGCCTCAATCAGTTCACCTTTTTAAACAAGAAATACAGACAGTGGGCTCCACATGTGTCACTCATTAGGTCTTGTACTGGAATCGAAGGATGAAACACATGATGTACACCTATCTGTCTGTAATATGTTTGAATATCTGGATCAGGTTCTACTCCAAGAGGATCAAAGTGATCAATCATGTTTCCTTTCTTGTAAACAGCTATCCAGTGAGTTCCAGGGTTGTTGGAAGGGTCAGTGTTAAAGATGAACAATGCTTCTGGTTGAATATTTCGGGACAGTCAATCACGAACAAACACTCCTAGACTTATGGGGAGATGGGACAATAGATTTTCTAATTGATGAGTATTCATGATGAATAATAAAAAATTATTTTACAATCCAATGGAATTTCGAGCAAGTTCTGATAATCAGCATACAAAATCACTGTGACCGAACTGGTTAGTGGTTTGGTAAATTTTAGCTCTAATCGCACACTGCCAGTCTTTATTAAGGAAAACACTTGATTACACTCTCGCTGTTCGGGAGACAGCTGGAATCCAAATAAGGTGTAGCCATCTGCATAAGCTTCTTTCAAGAGGTTGAATCCTTTGTCTGATTTCCATACATCCAATGCTTCTAGTAGTCCCTGATAACAGCACAGGTATCGTCCATTAGCAAAGTCTGGGGTGTAGGATTGGTGTTCACTATCCACGTGAAGACTGATTTAGTTGACATCATAACGTTGAAGGTTGAAAGGATTCTTGGCATAATCGCCACTCAGACTGTGCTGTCTACCATACCCAGTATAAGGCGTACTGTTAACTGGCTGAGAAATAAATTATCTCGATTTACACTTGAGAGGCCTCTACCAACAGAAAACATTCGAACATCTGTCCTCCGAATTGGATACTTGGCACTTTCACTGCTCAACAGTCTGGCATGAGCAAGAATGACACCTGTATTAAGTTTCACTTTACGTACAAAAAATTCTGCTTCCTGGATTTGCACCCTATGACTTGGATTCTCTTCAGTGGTTACAAGACAGAATTGTGGTCTGGAACGTAGCAAACGCACTTGCAGGTCTACTTGATTTAGTAGGTATCGTTCTTGATTGAACAAGTCAGCATGAATCCAGGAGATGAGTTCAATACCTGTTGGCTTCACTAAAGCTTTTCTCTGATTCCATCCATCATTATCAGTGACATCCATTTTTTCAGGTGTGTCTGGATACCAGAGACTCGTACCGAGTTGGCTCTTACTTGTATCCGAACCATAATTCTATAATGTCTCTAGGTATGCACGATAAGGGTATAGGGTGTGGGATGCACTTATTAAATTGTCATTGAGGAAGACTTCTACTTGTGCAAAGAGGGCATGCAGGAAATGATTACAAGGAGCTATAGTACCACCACCATTCACTATTTTCACTACCAGACGTAGGTAACAACGAGAGAGATCAATGTATTCGTCTGATCCTCTCACAAGGAATTCCACTGGGGAGTTGCCTTCCAACGAGGCTAGTGGCAGGTAATTGATGTAGCATCCTCTCTCCAGTTGTGAAATAGTAGGGGGTACCAAAAACAAGTCCAATTCAGAATGGGCACAGTCGCTAGAATCAGGATGAATCTTCTGAACGCTCATGATGTAAACACGTCCTTCACTCTACAACGTTTATTCACCTTATGAAGAATAGGGTAATGTTTCTTTAGTTTTATACCCTTGCCTTGTTGTAATCGATCCCTGGCTCTATGCAACAGATCTACACCAGCTTCATGTAACCCTACTTTGGCAGCTGCTTTAAAGTTTTTACCTCCAGCCATCTCGGAAACGAATCATAGTCCTCCTTTACATAGAGTGGCTAAGGCAGATTTCACGAGGGGGGTGATGAAACGACCGAGAGTGGCAAAGAGGCTTCCTAGTCCATTCCCTCTCTGGTATCGGGGGCCTCTAAACACACCCCTATCGGTTTGCTCCTTGTAGTATCGCATATAGGTGTCTGCTGAAGGTGGGACAAATTTAACTCTCTTGGCTAAAATAAAACTTGATCAGCACTTTACCAAATTTGAAGTGAAGCGGTTCTCCTGAATCGGTGCGTAAGAAGATTCTCACACTCTCAAAGGCGTTTCTTGCCAGAGGATAATAATCAGGTTGTTGATAAACATACACAATTGCTTCGTTATTATGGGTTCTTATTGCAGGGTTCACAACACGCAACAGTACCATAAGTGTCACCTAACAACTGAGGAGCAATCAAGTCAGTGTAGATTATATACCGTAGATACCTCTATTCATGTCTATGGGGTAGTCTCCAACTGCTTTACTCATCAGAAAGTCCAATTTGGTAAATCCTAGCATCTCCCCTAATCCTGGGTTTGAATGAGGAAATTTAATGAAGTGTAACTTGTCTGCATCAGTCATCATCGTGTGGTTGGCCTGTTGCTTGAAACGGAAAGATTTTCTCAATTTGTAGAGTATCACCTGGTTCATCGCATCGAATAATGATTAGTCCAGAAATTCTGGGTGTCTGCACCACTTGATAAATACACACTGTCCCTTGTTTTCAAGAATTTTCTCGACTACATAGTGGGTGGGTTCAGTCACTTTTTTTTATTCTGATTTATAAAAAACTCCTTCAGAATCTCTTACCCGATAAACAGGGAACTGACGGTGTAATACTTGAACTACTTTAAAAATTTCTTCTGTCCACAATTGGGTTCCTGCTTTCTTGAAAGGTACTTTCAGACTGGCTAATCGAACAGAATCACCCACCTTAAATATGGGTTTCTCGTTCTTGATAGTTATATCATACAACCGTTGCCACACTACGTCTTCATTGTTCAGCGTCACGTCTTTGGGAGCTTATTGTGTACACTATGGACTGTACCATTGTATCCTTTGACGACACGTTGCAACACGTCTAGCTAACGATATGTGTTGTTTCTCGTGTAGTACCTACCCAGTTTCTCACGTAGGGTTCTGTACAGGTGCTCAACCAGTACTGATTTTTTTACCAGATATAACTGGCAAAGAAATGCATACCTTTTGCTTTAAGAGACTTTTGGAAGACACGATTTGTGAATTCTGTTCCTTGATCTGTGTTTCAATGCATAGCGGATTGTCCTTTAGCAAGAATTTTGCTAAAGACTTGAACCATTTCTTTTCCTGTTTTGGTCTTCAAGGGATAGCCCATGCATGGCGTGAGAACACATCGATAACTGTTAGAATGTATCGGTATCCGTCATTGTATCGGGTCAAGTTTTTTACTACCATAAGGTCAGCTTGCCATTGTTCATCTAGGCCGGTGACGTAAACTTTGTTACTGGGAAATTTTCTTTGAACTTGTTTATGCAGCGTGTAGGACGGTTGCTTTTCTAACCATTCTCGTACTAGTCTGAGAGGTAGCCCTGTATTCTGAGCTAACCTCTTAATACTTCCATAACCTTTTTCAAGATCGTAATAATGAATTTTCAGCGGTTTATTTTCTGCTGAACCCAGACGTCGTATCCTACTAGGTTTTGCCATTGGTCTAATGAAAGGGTTACTCCTGTAACTGTAGGGATATCTCCAATAAACTGTTGGATATCCACTGTTAAGTTACACACGCGCATTTTAAAATCACTACCTAAAACTTTTGATTCCCCACTCTGAATATTTTTACTAGGAGACACAATTTCTAATGCAAGTACCACTATCGTTAAAATTGTTATGATTACACTACCAGCACTAGCTAACATCTTCTTTCTCCTATCCATACTAAGACTAAAATGAAACAGAATGAAAGACAGACAGAAAAATATAGGTTTCAAATTTTTATTAAACTAATTTGTACATTTCATTTTTTGCAACGTCAACAATAGTATGTCATCATCAATGTCCAGGTCACCTGACCACCCCTCGATGGTCGGTAGTTTTTATTAAACTAAAATATAGGTTTCAAATTTTTATTAAACTAATTTGTACATTTCATTTTTTGCAACGTCAACAATAGTATGTCAGCATCAATGTCCAGGTCACCTGACCACCCCTCGATGGTCGGTAGTTTTTCTTCAGGCTGAAGTCCATCTAATGGAATCAGACGTGTTAATTTTTGATGAAAAATATCCACCAACAGCTGATATACACGGTCGGGCCCCTCGAAAGCAAAATCCAGCAGGAAGGGTAGACTAGATTCAGAAGTTTCCATAATGGCACTGCTTAGTTGGTGGTCTTTTTGGGTGCCACACACTTTACATACTACAGCCATCACTTCATCTACATGGATAGCAAATGTAAAACACTGTGATGCATTGAGAGTTATAGTCCAGTTCAGTACACGAAACTGAAGAGTTCTCGCATCCATTGCCCCTTTGATGAAGTCAATACAACGCTCACCTGCTTCATTGAGATACATGTTCACACGCAAACTGTATTTTACATGTCACGTCTGTTGATCAGGACCAATTTTCACTTGATCCTCGATGTGGGGAACCGTTGCACACAAAGCCTCCCATTCAGGTATTGACAGGGTAATCCCCATAGCTGTAGGGTAGACGAGTTCACCATTTTCATACTTCTTGTAACGACGTACGTGCACCGAAAACTTATTTTTGAACAGCGAAGACATGACGTAAACATCTGCACGGAGACATCACACATCCGGATTGCTAGCCTGCATCGTGGACAATGACACGCTCGGTGGTTGCACACTGTATAACACGAGAAAGCAGCGCCATCTGGGACAACCAATTAGGACGAACAGTTTTTCAGAAATCATAATAGGCCAATGGGAGGATGCATGGAGATAATGACTCATGATGCAAAGCATGTTCATAAACAAAACATGATATTTTCAGCTGTGTGACTAGAGACGTCTCAGTGCCTGAACCTTCTGTGGTAGACCAGGGGGCCAGCTTTCAGGTGCCTTCATTACAAGAGGTCGCAATCATGTTGGTGGTGGTGGTGTGCCATCATCCACAAGAATGGCCTGAAGCATAGGACCACTAGCTCCAGGACATAACTCTATTTTAACACGTGGTGGCAGGGGTGGTGGAGATGGAAGCAGTCTATTTGGTACATAATAAATATCATAATATTCAGGGACCACCACTTGCCTATGTACCTCCCGGTGGATACGAGCTGTCAGACTAGAGGCCTTTTTAAATATTTTTTTTGTTTGTGTTTCGTACGTTATTTTGGATTTCACCAAAAAGGCATATGCTATGTGGGAGGCCCTCTGTCCCAGCAACTGGAATGTTAATCGAAGTAGCAGTGTCCGGGGGATGGAGGTCACCCACTGCTGGTGTCCGCTGACAAGTGACCCTGGACCCGGGGTCAGCGACCTTGCCACATGGCCGAAGCAGAGAGAGAAGGGAGAAGAGTGTTGGCAATGACAAAGAGGGGAGCAAGTCGAAGGACGAGCGCGTTAAGACGAAAAATTGTAAAGCTCGTGAGTGCCGACTGGTATTAACGGTACTCAGGCTCTCGTGAAAACAGCTGAACCGGGATAGTAAGCTGGTTTTATAATTCATAGTAAATGAGTGACGAGTATGTTTTTCCTCACCGTTCAATGTTATTCATGTCAATAAAGGATTGTTATTGTTTTTACCAAAGACTAGAGTCAAACGTTTATTTGGGAGGAGTCTAAGGGTTGAAGACCCACAATTACCACAAAATTCCCAAAGTTGGTTGAAAGACTCTTTCACCCATTCGCGTATTGCGATCGGACCAGAAGGACATTCCGAAAGGTCCCAATAGACAGGCAACCGAAGAAGCAACATCACATGAGCCATGATGGGGCTAGAGCCAGTTTCATACCCAGAATCCTCATCACTTGAACCGAAGTCATTGCTACACTATACACCACTCGATGGAGAACTAGATGTACACGGTTGGAAAACAATAATACTTACTAACCCAAATCAGCAGCAGCAGAGTGGAGCTTAGAAGTTACTAGTCAATGCCGGTCCTATGGCAACCTTTATATGCGTCACTTTAAACCCGTGACCTTTACCTATCCACTAACTGATAAACACTTGTGGAAGGTCAAAGGATGCAACTACGAAATAAACAACCGCAAAACGGTAAAATTTCCCACAATGGATAAACACCGAGGGAAATTATACATTTCCTAACCAACGAAGTAATTAACCAATGGTAAAGAATGAAAATGGGGCGAAAGAACCGGAAATAAGTTATGTAACCGGAAATGACCAATAACCGTTTAATGGAAAGGCCTATGCTAACCGGATGTGTGCGTGGCCGTAACTGTGACGTTGGGGACTTTTCAAGGTCAAAACCACCCATTTTGCAGCTCCACTACTCATACACATCAGTATATATATATGCAAATTTAGAACCTCTAATCAAAGGGGCAGGGTGGCTCAGTCGATAGCGTGCCAGGCTCGTAATCTGTAGTTTCCAGATTCGAGTCCCAGCTGGGTCAGCATTGAGATTTATCTCTGCAAAATTCCCCGTCCTGCCCACGGTCAGTAGAGGGCACCGATTTTTTGAATGAATTTTTGTGAAGGCTTGGAAAGGTCGCCGTCCATCGGACGGGATGTTAAGCCGTGACCCCTTGTGCAGGAGAGAACCATACCCTGTGCACGTTAAAAAACACGCTGGATGGCCTTGACGGGAGGCTACCATCTATCTCCCAACAGATGTTCCAGTGGGTCCCCTCCCCCAACCTTCTCTGAGCCTTCGGGGTCCTTATAACCCGGCCATTTAGCCCATGGTGTGCAAAAAAGTGCCGCTCAGAGGCAAAACAACCCAACCTCGAATCAATGATTGTGTGAAATCGAAGACTTATAAAGTACAATAATAGTGGCTTTTATTTATCTTACAAGTGTGCACACATGATTAGAGTTTCATTCCGTTTATCATAATTAAATAACAGCGAATTTCTCGTGGTTGGTAACGGGACCAATAGAAAATATCTCACACGAACAACTATTCAGTTTCACTGATTGATTTATAAGTGTTTGGCAACTGCATCTTTCATGACCTACGAGAACAATTGATGACTCAAGTGAGTATTCGCAATGTCTTAATTACTGTCATTCACGCTTCGTCACTAGCAGCAAAAATGAACAACACAAAGAATAAAAAAATAAAATGAATCCCTCAAGAAGCTGCTTGTCACAGAGTCCTCGATAAATACTGGTATGTACATGAACTACTAAAAATTCGATTTTTACTAATATGAAAGCAAATTTTACCTGTTTCAAAACCACAGATGACATAAAATTAATCGTAAAAAGTCTATTATCCTATTTAAGAATTATAGCTTAGGTCTGTGTTTTCTTTCAGCGGTAATAATGAGTCTGTTATGTGGCTCCTTATTGTACTGTATTTTGCGGAAAATGCACTTAAAGAATGATTCCATTGAAGAGAATCAACCAGAAACAAATCTCGGATATTCTGCTGCGACAACCAACCTCGAGAAGACGGGTAAACAGAGATGTTACCAAAGACACGGAAAGTAATCATTCAGAGCTGACCAGTGACGTTTGTCGACAGCAGAGTGACAGGGAGCTATCGTCCCAAAAGCTGTCGACCATGTGCTGTCTGTGTTCCCCTGCAGACAGCCCTGCTCTCATACAATCAGCATAGAGAAGGTGGCTTTCTTCATGAGCAACACGAGGTGACAGGCCGCCTCACCGCTCGCGTTGCTTCCCTGTCGGCCTCTCCAGGAATAAATGCACGCTGGCCACTCTCGACTTTCCCCAAAACCCGGTACGCGGTTGCCTAGCAACCCCCATGCGCCTGTGGCATGTCGAGAACTAGGCGAGCCTCCGCAGAAGATCCTCCCCTTCTGGAGTGCGAGGTTCGGCGAGCTGTCTGTCAGCACGCTTGGATGAAAAACAGGGCCATTCTCAGCCAATCATCAGGCGTGTTTTTGCCTGGCTTGACCTTGTCGGCCATCTGGCGATCTGCGCATGCTCATTCGACGTAAACAGTGGGGGCCACCAACGCCGACGAGGCCGCAGCATTTGTCTGTTGAGGAGGATGATCTAAATTATCCAGAGAATGAAGAAATCAACAAACAAGAGAAATTGCTGATTCATGGATGAAAGTAGTTAACTGTTTCCGAAGAATAATACCAGTCGCAAAAATTCGCAAAGAATTCGTCTAAAAGTCGTTTTCAATATAATTATTTTAATCACTATTTCAATATACCTTTTTTCAGATAATTATGTTGAAGATTTGTATTCCTCTAAAATTACTTATTAACTGTTTTAGAAATAAATTGCTTTTCTCTTTTCATTCGTTAGCATTGAAAATTAAATCTATTTCAAATTTTAACCTTTCATGCTTTAGAAATTTGACGAGTAGGGAGATTGGAAATAAGTTCGGGTTGAAATTTTCGAGCCCTAGCCTATACTGATAATTATACTGTGTTGATACACTACTTGATTTCAACCATTCCCCAGATCTACGAAAAAAAAAAAAGGAGAGGGAGGGAGAAACAATAACTCGATCGAGCCGCGAAAAATGAGGGCCATGAGAATGGATTTCCATTGGGAGTATAGGATTTTCCGCTCCATTTTAGAGGTCTTTAGAAAACGTTTCTTGAAAAATGGGTAAAATGTACAGTCGCTCAAAAAAATATCTGAACACTGTGGTTGATTGCAGAATTCAGAAAAAATATCTGGCAACGATTTTTTTTTTGAAATTAGTGATCTGGCAATCTTCGTGTCACGTGACGCGAAGGTTGCCAGATCACTAATTTCTAAAAAAAATCGTTGCTAGATATTTTTTCCGAATTCTGTAATCAACTACAGTGTTCAGATATTTTTTTGAGCGACTGTATATAAGATTAATAATTTTTGCTTCCGTTACCCTTACTAATATTCTCAAAGGGGATTGGAGCATCCCCACCACACACACACGCGCGCGCGCACATCTAGATCCAGTCAGATTATAACTATTTTGATAATTATTTTGCTAAGTCGTACACCTTGTTGAAAAACAAAAATTAAAAATCGCAAAATATTAACTACACCCTGCTAAACCTTTTATTATTATTATTATTCGTATCATAGGTTAGTTCAAACTTTATAATAATTATTTAAAGACAGAATTGAAATCTCACTGTTTTTAGAAGTAAAAAAATACTGAAAGCAATCGGTGGAAACTGGAATTTTTAATTAAAAGAATCATTAAATATTAAAAATGATAAGAGTGCTTCATTAATAAAAGAGAATACCTAAAAAAAATCAAAAAATGAATAGTGTTGATTGATTTTAATTCCTAAAAGCTGATTAAGAGTTTTAAATTATAATCAAAGAAATTATTTATTTTACCGTTCTTAACTTTTTTCTTCACATTCAACATTATAAGGAAAATAAATAAAAATAAATAAAATAAATACCCCCTCAAGCAGCTGCTTGCCACAGAGGTCTGACCGGAGCCTGTCAGTTTATATGCCAGAGTAGAAGGTCTGAGAAGATGGCAGGACCTCAGCAGAAAAACAACACGAACATCCATGCCTTACCCGGGGCTCGAACCCAGGTCCCGTAGATCAGTAGCCAAGCGCGCTAACCACTCGACCACATAGGAAATTTAAAATGCAATTAAGCTTGATCCCAAAGTCATCTATTGCGTTTCAAGTGCCTGGACTATTGAGTCCAGTGCGAACTCATCTACAAGAAAGATCAAATGGTATAAAATTATAAGTTGCGAAGAGTAGGTGAATAAATTAATGCACCAAAAATTATTATGTCATGGTGAATCAGGTTATCAGTCAGTTGCCAATAAATTACTAATCTTTGAATCTATAAAATCATTGGTAGATTGACAAGTGACTGAGAGCTCAATCAGTCAATGACTAACGAGAATATTCGATGAGCCACCTTCAAACTTTCATTGTCTCAATTGCTTTCATCCATGCTTCGCAACTAATACGTTCGAGAGTATTTTTAGCAGTTCGGGTAATAATTAGGTTAATTTTCGCCAATTTTGAATTTTTTTACAGAATGAGGTTAACATGCCAAATGTATTATCATCCATATTTGAAATGATAAACGCATAATGTTGAAAACGGGGATTGGAATGAATTTGATGAGATCTTTAATTATCTACAATTACATTTTTTTTTCATAAAAAACTTATTTAAAAAATTACCGAATTCCGTACGTCAGTAGTTTATTAGGTACAGTTCCATGTTATTGACCTACCATGGAACTGTACTTAATATTTCATGGAAGCCAAAATATTTAGCAATAAAATTTCTTTCTCTGCAAAGATCATTCAGAATTCACTAAAATTGAAACAATCATCAAACGAATTTAAAAAGATAGCCACATAGTGTATTGAATGGTTTAAAAGAATGCTTATTATTTAAGTTTCAATTGACTTCTATGGTAAAGTTCTATGATTGAAATTTCTGTTGTTAAACATTAAAAATTTCCTTTCTATTTAAATGCTGAACGAATACAATATTATTTAATATCGAGATTTAGAAATGGAAACATATACTTGTTTACCCATACTGATTATTGCCAAGAATTAGGTTCGACAGAATTGTCCAGAAAGACTTTGCATACCATATTAATCTCTTAGTTATAAAATTGTAACAATCAGCATATCTGTTTTTTAATTTAGTTGTTGACTCTTATAGCAAATGTTCGCTTTATGTCCCAATGCGAGAACATTCATTTTGAGAACATATTTAGAAGTGAACAATCACAACCTATATGACAGAACAAGCGATCATGGACAGACCCTGGTTGTCGGAGTCTCACTGCGAGTTAATACGATACCACGAGAGACACGTGTTTAGCTCCAACATATCACCCATTTAAAAGAGGCAGAAATTATTTATTAATTTTATTATTATTAATTTTAAAGAGGCTTAAATCAAATGACATATAACTTTAATAATATTTAGATACTCATATTTTGGAATCTTTGTTAGCCCAAATAACTTAAGAAAATAAATACCCCTCAAGCAACTGATTGCCACAGAGGTCTAACAGCAGCTTGTCAGTTTAATATGTCATAAATAAATAAAATAAATACCCCCTCAAGCAGCTGCTTGCCACAGAGGTCTGATAGAGAGCCTGTCAGTTTATATGCCACAGTAGGAGATCTGAGAGGATGGCAGGACCTCAGCAGAAAAACGACACACACATCCATGCCTAATTCCGGTGCTCGAACCCAGGTCCGTTAGATCAGTAGCCAAGCGTGCTAACCACTCGGCCACGGGGTCATAGGGTAGTTCTAAAAAGATGGTAAGACCTCAACAGAAAAAAGAATACAAGAAAGAAAACGTGAGTGGCTGGCATATCCAGGATTCATAGCTGGACCCTTTGGATCAGTTGGTAAACACGTTAACAACTCCAGACACCCGAAAGGTACCTAACCAGTCATTAAATAAAGAAAAAAATATCGTTAAAAAAGGAAATCAACATTTTGAAAAAGATTTGTCAGATTTTGTAACTCTTTAAATAGTGAATGCATATTGTTGGAAATTGGGACTGAAATATATTTGATCGAGATCTTTAAATTATTTCAGTCATATTTATTTATTTTGCGACATATAGGACAGAAAAGAATCCTAGCTTTTTACAGGCCAGAAGTGACTTTGGTCTTGGTAGAGCATGTCCTTTTATGAGAAATACAAGGATATGTCTACCAAGACCAAAGTCACTGATGACCACTTTCTCAGTTAGAGCTGACACAGAGTTTACCTAGTTGGAACAGTATATATAATCCTAACCATTATGTCAATCATGGCTATTTTTTCTATAATGCTTACTTAAAATGTTACTGAGTTCTGTGTATGAGTTATTATTGACATAACATTGAACTGTACCTAAAAAGTGGCCGCTTAATGATCTGGGATTTTTTACTGATCTGAACAATAACCATGAACATGTCATATGTACACTTTTATGTAAAATGAAAGGACAAATAAATGTCCTCCTATTTATGCCTAAATGCCATGAACAACCTTCTTGCAGTTATCTTTCCGTTTTTATTTCTCTAGTTCAATAAAAGGGAAAACCACAACACATATTAACAGTGTCGGAACTAGGTACCTCCTGCCAGGGGTAAAAATTCTGAATCTCGTCCCTTCACAGTTAATCATAATGGTACAATTCTACAATGTTAACTAACTTTGCTACAAATATTACCTAACAAACAAGGAAAGAAATTTCCATATAATGAAATAAAAACAACAAAAAAGAAACTGCAAATATAAATTTGTTTAAAACAGGGATATACACAAAAAAGTTTGAAAAATTTGTGCATTTTAAAATATATATTTAAAAATAGCATTAATTATCTATGAGTCAGTGGCCGGGGCGGGGGTGGCTCAGTCGGTAGCGCGCCAGGCTCGTAATCTGTAGTTCCCAGGTTCGAGTCCCAGCTGGGTCAGCGTTGAGATTTATCTCCGCAAAATTCCCCGCCCTGCCCACGGTCAGTAGGGGACTCCGATGGGCTTGGAAAGGCCGCCGTCCGTCGGATGGGACGTTAAGCCGTGGCCCCGTGTGCGTGAGAGCCATACCCTGTGCACGTTAAAGAACACGCTGGATGGCCTTGACGGGAGGCTACCACCTGTCTCCCAACAGCTGTTCGAGTGGGTCCCCTCCCCCAACCTTCTCTGAGCCTTCGGGGTCCATGTGACCTGGCCATTTAGCCCATGGTGTGCAAAAAAGTGCCGCTCAGAGGTAAAACAACCCAAAGAGTCAGTGGCGAAGGGCGGACGGAAGCAATTGAGACTGCGCAGTTGATGTATCGAAGATTCTCATAAATCATTAATTTATTCAGCTATTAATCAGTTATTAATCAACCAATGATCTCATAGATTAAGGATCATTAGTTTATTGGCAAGTGACTGATAGCTGAATTCACCAATGGCTTGAGAATTTTTGATGTGCCAATGACGCAATCTCATTGACTCAACTGCTACCCACTAAGCTTCGACACTGCTGTGAGTTAAACATCGAATCCAGTAGCATATACTGTAAACTGTAATAAATAAAAAAACTACTAATAAATTCTTAAATTTAAAAAGTATTTTCAAATACATTAATCTGTTACGCAGAATTTTGATCCCTGATATGATAATTCTGTTTGCCTCACTGGTTTCGACATTGCACATGAAGAAAAACAAGAAAGTAAATTATATCTGTGACTTTATATTTTTTACAGACTTAAGAAGACACCATAAAGTATTGACAACAGAAATTGTTTCGCGCTTATTAATCTATTAATGCTCAAAATTTAAATTACCAATCTGAAGAATCTTTGTCGCTCACTTTGGTAACACACCCACCAGTTTTTCCCCCGTTTCATGAAGAATGAGAAAACAATCAACAGCCTTGTATAGAAATAAATCAGTCATATGCACAAATTTCACGTCAAGGTTTTTGTCCTCGGTCATTTAAATTTTCAAAATTTCTTGCCTTGCGATGAAAGTCTGTTGGTGTAAAAACAAGCCGTCTTACATTGATTCGAAAATTAAAGAGCCATTTATCATTTTCGAGCAAGTAATCATTACCTAACATACAATCAAGAGACTACTTTGCTCCTAACTTTGTGCTTCAAGCAATGTTCAAGTTTGGACTTCAAGCATCAGTAAAGGAACACTACTCTTCTTACGCACATTTTTTTACAACTTGAACTACTTCAATTAATTTTTTTTCTCTTTTTCAGCGAATTAAGAATCTTCTTTCGTTTTCGCCAAACTCAGTACACTAATTTTTCTTTCCCTTTTTTTTACCAAACAAGCAGTTAACTGAGATGTTGATTGAAATTCGGAAGAAAATGCGAAAGCTGCAAGCGTAAATTAATAACCAAGTAGCATTTTTTTCCCTCCTGAAGTCTGAGAGTAAGTATCAAAATAAAAACGTTCGCTGCTAAACAGATATTAAAGATGTAATTATAAAATTGTGACGTATAGAAGAATACGCAGATTTTATAAAAAAAAATGCAAGACCTGCTAAGATTGTTATACAATGGATGAAAGAAAATAGATTAAAATGTTATTTTTCACGCAAGGAACTATTCCAGTTTCTTAACCAGGCATTTTTTTTTTCAAAGTTCGAGTTGCCAACCTGTACTTAGTCACCAAAAGTCAGTAGATTGCTAATTTAATCAATCAAATGTGTATGCATTTGTGTTTATTAATAACAAATGTATCAGAGGAAGCCTAGAATTCTTTATTATTTCTATATCATTTCTTAGAGAATAAGTTTGCAAAGCTATTATTAATGTATTTTTTTTAGCCCGGTTCTAAGGGGGTTAGCAAGTTATATTAATCAAATATAAATATATATGTATATATTACACCCTGCTGAATAATGGTCAATCTATGGAGAGTGTGGAGAAATAGGCGTATACACCTAAAGACTAAAATTAGACTGTATACTAGTTTGGTTCTTTCTAGGGTTAGTTATGGTGGTGAAACTTGGACGCTGTGTAAACAAGATAACAGGAAACTAGATGCTTTTGATTCTAGATGCTTACGCAGTATCTTGGGTATTAGGTGGTTTAACTTTGTAACTAATGATAAGGTTAGGCAAAGGAGTCTGCAACCTCCTTTAAGCAGCATATTGTGCAGAGAGAGACTCCGTTGGTTTGGCCATGTTGCCCGTATGAATAATTATAGATTGGCGAATAGGGTTATGAACAGTGTGCCTAAAGGCCTCAGAAAGAAGGGGAGACCTAGGATGCGGTGGGCAGACAATGTCAAACAGGACCTTATTAGAATTGGTGTGCAGTGGCCAGATGCAGTAGATGTAGCTCAGGACAGACTTGCTTGGAGAACTAAATTTCACGGTCTGGTTGAACCTTTGTAGCCCATGGTTGCTTGAGGATGATAATGATGATGATATATTACACACGTTTTTCAAAAGTTATTTTAAAGATCGTTAAAAAGGGAGCAAAATTTTCAAACTAGAACTGTGATCCAGTCTTCACTCCCCTTCTCCACCCACTTTATTTTCTTTCTCGATCATGACCTGAGACACAGTATTACAATAAAGTTTTCTTTAGCCGAAGTGCAATTATTCACTGCCTACCTAAATATAGACATTTCAAGGACAAGGAAGACATTCCAAGGAAGCAGCTAGGACGAGAAGTTTTCATTTTAATTCTAATTGAAACTGTTTTTAAAGGGGTTAATAATAACCAAGTAGCATTTTTTTTTTCCCTTTTGAAGTCTGGGAATAAGTATCTAAATGACAAAATCAGTTAAAGGGGGTTGGCTGATAATAAATAAGTGGAGAGGAGTGAGGTTTTCTAAAAATTCAAAAAGTTTTCCATGATGCCTAAAAGTTCAGTTACAGTATCCTTTATGCTGTTGAAATAGGTGATTTCTTTTTTGTCACTAAAAGTAGTCTACATTATATCGTAAGTAGATATTCAATTTTTAATGCAGCACATCGTGACCATTTGGGTTGGGTTGTTTTACCTCTGAGCGGCACTTTTTTGCACACCATGGGCTAAATGGCCAGGTCACATGGACCCCGAAGGTTCAGAGAAGGTTGGGGGAGGGGACCCACTGGAACAGCTGTTGGGAGACAGATGGTAGCCTCCCGTCAAGGCCATCCAGCGTGTTCTTTAACGTGCACAGGGTATGGCTCTCCCACACACGGGGCCACGGCTTAACGTTCCATCCGAGGGACGGCGGCCTTTCCAAGCCCATCGGTGTCCCCTACTGACCGTGGGCAGGGCGGGGAATTTTTCGGAGATAAATCTCAACGCTGACCCAACTGGGACTCGAATCTGGGAACTGCAGATTACGAGCCTGGCGCGCTACCGACTGAGCCACCCCACATCGTGACCAAGCAGGGCGAACCCATAGGAGAAATTCTCGTCTGAACAGTTAATCGAGCAGTGCGTTGGGGGTGTCATGGCAAAACTGTTAAGCAGGATGTCAACATGTATTACTTGAGTTACTTTAACTATTAAAATATCAGTACTATTTATTATTTCACAGACGAATGTATCTCGACTGGGATACCTGATTTCGTCAAATAGATCGTTAAGCGAACAATTGCAGAAACGACTAGTTTTCATATAGTGCTTATTTCAGAATTACTAATTATTAAATGAAGTTTAAAATTTTATACAAAGATGATTAAGAGAAAAATAAAAATAAAAACAATTGGGGGAGGTTTCATCATGGAGTCATCATAAAGCCACGGATTAGCTTGACACTGGTGGGACCTTCCGATGGCTGCTCGAAAATTACAGGTACTGGGCAGAAAAATGAAACAGTTCCAAGTTATCTCAATAGAAAATCTCATTCAGAACTCAATAACTTCTTCAATATAACTTTTAATGAAAAAATATATCTAAAGATAAATTAAAGATCTCAATAAAAATTATCTAAATCTCGATTTTAAGTAGCATTAGTTCAGTACTCAAATGAAGGCTTGAATATTTAACAGGCTACAGAAAACTGACCGCAGAATTTAATTAAAATAGGTTAAGAGATCAGAAATCGTAACTGACTCTAGTAAATTTAACTGACATTAAAACAGCTTAAGAGATCGGTGATTATAACCTAATACTAGAGTCTCTGATCTCTTAACCTGTTTTAATTAAATTTGGGGTCAATTGTTTTGTACACTGTTAAATATTCCAGCGTTCATTAACTTTGAATACTGAACAAATATTGTTTAAAATCGAGATTTAGATCAGATTTGATTAAGATATTTAATTTCTCTTTAGACATATTTTTGCTTAAAAAACATATTATAGGAGTTATTGAGCTCTGAATGCGATTGTCTATTACCTGCATGTATGTATGTATGGGTTGTTTTACCTCTGAGCGGCACTTTTTTGCACACATTGGGCTAAATGGCCAGGTCACGTGGACCCCGAAGGCTCAGAGATGGTTGGGGGAGGGGACCCACTGGAACAGCTGTTGGGAGACAGATGGTAGCCTCCCGTCAAGGCCATCCGGCGTGTTCTTTAACGTGCGCAGGGTATGGCTCTCCCGCACACGGGGCCACGGCTTAACGTCCCATCCGACGGACGGCGGTCTTTCCAAGCCCATCGGTGTCTCCTACTGACCGTGGGCAGGGCGGGGAATTTTGTGGAGATCAATCTCAACGCTGACCCAGCTGGGACTCGAACTTGGGAATCACAGATTACGAGCCTGACGCGCTACCGACTGAGCCACCCCCGCCCCTGTATGTATTTATACATACAGTCCCGGTACAGTATTAGTGTCCCGGTACATATTGGAGGCGAGTGTACTTTCTTTAACCTTCTGCTATAACAGTATTTATATCTAATATCTCCTGTTCTTATCCTATTTTTGATTCTGCATCGATTTAACCCTAAACTCACTATGCTTTTTTCTTCACAAGTCATTTCCCCCAGGTAATACCATCGACGTTGTCTTAATAACTTACTTTCCAAAACCGATTTCAAGTTTCTCTTCGTCCCATTAGAGAGAGATTCTGCTAATAACGAAAATAAGAGAGAGAGTAGTTTGTAACGTGAGTTGTTGTCCGTGCTCGCAGAGAGAGCACATGTCGCCTGCAGGGAGTGCCTGCCCACGTAGGTGATCGATGACGGGACTTCGGAAGGCCCTCGTCAGCATGCATCTGCCACTCAGCAGGTGAATGCACACGATCGATGCACTCTGATCCGACAGTCACGGCCACCGGAAGTAGCCGGACGGCCTACGCCAAAGCCACGAACGTATTCCGGTAGACTGACTGGCTTAGAGACTTCCCACGGGGGGCAGAAGTAGTCACAGTCAGCATCGCGCAGAAATGAGGAGATGACAAGTGGGTTTCGTAAAACACGAAGGTCATGAAATCTTTCGAGCAACGTCGAGATTTGATATCTGTAATTTGGTAGCATCAAAATAAGTTGTTTACGAGGAAAAGGTTATTGTTGTTGTTTTTACTGGAGAATTGTGGGATTTTTGAGAATTTTTTTTACGTCTGGAAAGAACAATTCAAGACTGTTTCACTTTCATGGTTTGTTTTCTAATTCTGATGAGAACATAGAAAGTATAATTTTTTAAAACGGAATGTTAGTAATTGTATTGTTCTTCTTGCAACTGGAAAAAAAAAAGCACAGTGAAGGTTAAGGCTTCTACATAATTTGCGAGCATAGCAATTTTGATACCTTGTAACTAATAATTTATCTGGCATTTCTAATATGGAGGCTGAAAAATGTGAAGATTGAACTGCGGATTCAAAAATGGTAAGTTCGTTTGAGACGATAAAAACGAAACGATCGGTTAAGGAGGCAAAAGAAATTTTTTGGGGTGAGGCAAAAAATAATGTTACTTGGG
The DNA here is from genome assembly GCA_038380435.1 of Ryuthela nishihirai. Taxonomy (NCBI): domain Eukaryota; kingdom Metazoa; phylum Arthropoda; class Arachnida; order Araneae; family Heptathelidae; genus Ryuthela; species Ryuthela nishihirai. Next base: position 113,491,783 of record JAWZYU010000001.1, read on the forward strand.
TTCGCAAAAAATAAAGTTTCCCAATGGCGGCAAAGAGAAATTTATTGGAGAGCAAATTAAGGAGCAAATTTACTAGAGGGCGGAAAAGAGTAAGTTTATTTAAGGGTGGAAAAGAGTAAGTTTTCTTGAGGATGGGAAAGAGTAAATTTATTTGAGGTAGGCAATGAGTAAATTTACTCGAGGGGCGCAAGAGTAAATTTACTTGAGGTAGGCAAAGAGTAAATTTATTTCAGGTAGGCAAAGAGTAAATTTTTTTCAGGTAGGCAAAGAGTAAATATACTTGAGGTAGGCAAAGAGTATATTTACTTGAAGTAGGCAAAGGGCAAATTTATTTGAGGTAAGCAAATAGTAAATTTATTTGAAGTAGGCAAAGAGCAAATTTATTTGAGGTAAGCAAAGAGTAAATTTACTTGAGGTAGGCAAAGAGTAAATTTACTTGAGGTAGGCAAAGAGTAAATTTACTCGAGGGGCGCAAAAGTAAATTTTCTTGTTCAAAGAGTTAATTTATTTCATGGTGGACAAGGGTAAATTTGCTTCCTGGTAGCAGAGTAAATGAGAAGTAAAACTAAAAAGTGAAAAAGAGTAAATTTACTTTAGGATGATAAAGAGTAAATTTACTTTAGGATGATAAAGAGTAAATTTACTTTAGGATGATAAAGAGTAAATTTACTTTAGGATGATAAAGAGTAAATTACTTTAGGATGATATAGAGTAAATTTACTTTAGGATGATAAAGAGTAAATTTACTTTAGGATGATAAAGAGTAAATTTACTTTAGGATGATAAAGAGTAAATTTACTTTAGGATGATAAAGAGTAAATTTACTTTAGAATGATAAAGAGGTTATATTATTCTTTAGGTGAGGCAAAATATCTTGGTCCTGACCTATCTGTGTGTTTCAAAGAAGAAATCACTCTTCGTAGAAGTGTGTTTTCGCTTACAGTCTGAATACCATTCTCCTAACCATTAGGGTTCTGCTTCTGACCTTTTGACTGTTTCAATCTCAGGTGGAGCATTTTTCGCATCTATTCCTGAGAGAATATTTTTTTACTGCACAGAGAGCTAAATGTACAGCTCCTAAAGACACTACAACTCAAGAGAAGTTTGAGGAAAGAAACTGACTGAAAAGACCTTAGGAGCAATTAGGTAACTCAAGTCAATCTAGCTTTTTCTTTTTAAAAAAATGAAAACGGAGCATTACATTCATATATATGATACCTATCCGTGTAAAGCTCCATCCATCAGGTGAAGAAGATCACTTCCCATCCCACAAAGTCACCCTATCAACGATGGATGTTTTACCTACATAAACTTACTTTGCACATGTATTACCTATGTAAAGCAGGGTTGCGAGAAACGATGTGTTTCTGAAAACTAGTACCTAGAACGAAGCACTTCCCCCCCACCATAATGAATAATATGATTTACGGACTCTTTATACAGTGTTACCACCTCAACGTATTAACAACCAGTTCTCTTCAAATGTGAGCTTTATATTAGTTTTATTTTTATCACACAGAGATGCAAAACGCATTTAGTACAATCTCAGTCAGTTGAAGAAGTATCAATTATAATAGTTTCCTCCTTGTATGGGAATACTTGCTATAATGTTAATAAACATTATATAAATATGCTGAGGTCCTGCCATCCTTACAGACTTTCTACTATGGCATATAAACTGACAGGCTCCTGTCAGACCTCTGTGGCAAGCAGCTGCTTGAGAGGATATTTATATTTTATTTATTATATTTACCCGTGGCCGAGTGGTTAGCACGCTTGGCTACTGATCTAAGGGACGGATTCGAGCCCCGGATTAGGCATGGATGTGTGTGTCGTTTTTCTGCTGAGGTCCTGCCATCCTCTCAGATCTCCTACTATGGCATATAAACTGACAGGCTCCTGTCAGACCTCTGTGGCAAGCAGCTGCTTGAGGGGGTATTTATTTATTTTTTATTTTATCATTAATTAGTATTATTATTTAAAATTATTTTTTTTTCTATTTTTATTAATAACCTACTCGACCGAACCTGAAGAAGTCAACAAAGGTTGAGGTCCGAATCTAGAAGTTATTGGGGCAGTGATTCAAATAAAATATGAAGAGAGGGGGGGGGGGGGGACGGTGATTGAGTGGAACGCAGTTTTCGGTATGGAATTTTCCCCGTTGTTTTCGTAGTATTTAAAAGATTTCTTGAAGTCTGCTGCTGGGAAAGGCTGCCGTTGAGCGATGGCTCTGGGTGCAGAAGAATCATTCCGTATCATGCGCGTGTTAACCAAAATGCATGATTCTCTTGACAGGTTTCCATCTGTTTCCTAACAAATGTCGTGTGGATTTCTTTTCCCATCCTTTTCCAAACCTTCGGGATCCTTGTGACTTGACAGTATAGCTTATTGTGTGGGAAAAAAAAAATCTCTCGAGTAGCGGCAGCAATCTGACCGGACCTTATCAGTTTAATATTTCATATAGTACGTTTTGTAAAGATGGGGAGATCTCAGAACAAAGCAAACGTACATGTTTGCCTTATCCAAGATTCATTCCCGGATCCCTTGAACCACTTACCAAACATGCTAACCGCTCGGCCATCGGGCAGTACCCAACCAGTCATTAAATAAAGGAAAAAATTTGTTCAAAAAGAGGAAGGAAATTCACGTTTTGAAAGAGATTTAATTCAGATATTCAAACTTGACTGCAGTGATATTTTCTCATAAAATCCTTATATTTAAAGTTACAGGACTCTGGCTGTGGCTTTAAACTATTATAAATTAATGTTTTTAATATTGTTATAATGCTATAAATTACTGTTATAAATTAAAATAAATGAGGTTGGATTATTTTACCTTTGAATAACATTTCCATTGCATACAATGGATTAAATAGACAGCTCCTAAGGGCCTAAGAGCTCCTAAAAAGTTAGGTAAGGGAATGCACCAGATCAGATTGATACCTCCACGGTTTTTTCAAGTTATTGAACAGACTACAGTATATTTGAATACTTTCATGATATTTAATGTACTAAAATATTGAAGAATATAATAGTTTTTGGTCCCGATCGTAAATAATCAAGAATGGAAAAAGGAAACTCTCACATCGGTTCCTAAATGTTATTTAAGATAGCAATCGAGATCTACTAAATGCGGAGTTATTTGCCTATACTTATTAATATATTTGTGGAACCGTGTCAGGTTTTGATGCGATACATAGATATAATTTTGTCATTTCATGTATATATTTGTATGTGACCTTGCATTGTAATCCTTTTTAAGTGAAACTGTTTCTTTTCTCCTACCACTGACTAAGACTGTTTATGGCTAATGTGTCTTGCTGTAATCAACAAGATAAGTTTATAGTACAGTCGCTCAAAAAAGTATCCGAACACTATGGTTGATTGCAAAATTCAGAAAAAATATCTGGCATTGATTTTTTTAGAAATTAGTCATCTGGCAACCTTCGTGTCACGTGACACGAAGGTTGCCAGATGACTAATTTCTAAAAAATCAATACCAGATATTTTTCTGAATTTTGCAATCAACCATAGTGTTCGGATACTTTTTTGAGCGACTGTACCTGATCGTCAGTGATCGACCCCCCCTTTCCGGCCAAGCTCGATTGATCAAGGAGCACAAACCAAATGACCGTTCCGTGGGACAGGGAGGTCAGCGGCAAAACATCGAAGGGCCCGTGAGAAGGTCAGTAGTCCTGAGTTAGTAACAGGTTGAAGCAGACGTAGACGAGGGCTGCTCGGTGAATAGATAATTCACGTGGTGAGAAGTTTTCCTCTGTTAGGTGCGTAGAGTCGCAACCTTCTAAGCAATCCGTATATGATTGCTTGTAACCAACTTCGCCATTAGCCAACGTCAGTACTCCGGATGACTGTAATATCTTCCGAAATAAATATTTTGTTACTGTTTTAAACTTGGAGTTGGTTATCATTCTGCAATTCTCAAACGTCGAAAGCCCAATTACAGAAAAAACCAAAATCTTACTTCCTTACCTGTGGGCGCCGTGGATCAATTACATTCTACCAACCCCAGGAACCGACAAACCTGACCGTCAAAACTCATTCAGCCTCACTTGCTCTGACAGAATTGATAGGTATTAATACGGTGTCACAACATGAGGAGGAAAATGAAGAAGAAAATGTTTACAATACTGTGTCAACTTGCAAGGGCAATGCTTATACTTTAGCATGGTAATGCATAAGTAGAGTTTTCAGGTATACTTTATATCACATAAAGAATGGAGCGTCAAGTCTCCCTCAAAGAATTTTTTTGTCTAATCATGGCTTATTACGCTTAACCACGAAAGCCAATGAAAAGCAAGACGCGATGAGTGAAAATCTATCAATCCTCACCTTGTTAGGCAGCTGGAATGCACCGATTTGCAACCGGTTCATTCCAGCTGCCTAACATGGTGAGCAAACCGGAAATTAGTGATCTGGCAACATTCGTGAAGGTTGCCAGATCACTAATTTCTAAAAAAAATCATTGTCAGATATTTTTTCTGAATTCTGTAATCAACCATAGTGTTCGGATATTTTTTTGAGCGACTCTACCTACTGCGGTAATTTTCCTTCATCTGAAAAAGGCCTTTGATGAAATATGGCAGGATGGCCTACTGTACAATATAAAAGAAATTCGAATACATGGCAATATGCACAACGCCCTAAAAACAATGATGGAAAACAAGGTAACACAAATCAAACTAGGCAATTCACTTTCATCACAGAAACATCTGAGAAAAGGTATTATTCAGGGCAACATTATTTCTCCGATGCTATTCAATATATACTTATATGACCTACCAGACGTCATTCCTGCACATACAAGATATTTAATTTATGCAGATGATATAGTTATTTGGAGCAGTAACCCCTTGTACCGTAAACTTGAAGAAAGCCTACAGTACACCATAAATAACATCCCAGCTTTCTTAGCGAAATAGCATCTCAAACTCTCAAGAGAAAAAAAAAGTGTTTATGCCAATCATCAAAAAAAAGGAAGATTAACACCAAAACTAAAAATAAAAATTCAAGATCAACTTATTCAACAAGTATCTTCACATGAAACTTTAGGCCTAACCATAAGCAAATCATTAAATTCCACTGATCACTACTCAAACGTTGTACAAGCAGGAAAAAACATTTGCAACCATTCAGATGTCTTGCTGGAACTTCATGGGGTTGTCCACCACAGTGTCTACTAAACCTATACACATCAATATTACGTCCAAAACTGAAATAAGCTCTTCATCTAACATCCAATACCTCAGAAACAATAAAAGAAAGCTAGAAATACAGAGTACAAATTTTTAAGATTCTGCACTGGGTAACTTCCAACCTGCCCAATTATTTCACTCCTGGAAGAGACTGTCATCCGTACTATAAATATCATATTGAAGGAGCAACTTCAAAAGAATTTTCTAGAAATCACAACCAAATATCAAAAGCATCCACTTTTCACAAAAATCACAGAAAAAAAACCCAGCAGGAACATTGTAGAAGATATGCAAAAACACCCACAGTTTAAAAAACTTATCAAACTAAAAGAAAAATTTAATTGGCTCTCCAAAACCCCACCATGGATAATAGAAATCCACATATAAATGCCGATATAACAAGAATAGCACGCAAAAAACAGAGTTACATACAAGAAGACATTCTAGAGTTAGTAGAAAGACATCTGGAAATGCATTATGCAAAACACAAAACATTTTCACAGATGGATCTCTTAAGAAGAAAACACCCTGCTGGGACCTTCTTTGACAAAGAAGGTAATTACAGATTCAGCTTTAGATAACTAAATGTACGAATTCTATAGGCACCGAACTCGGTCCTTTGAAACAGGCTCTATTATGGACAAGAAAAGAAAGGAATAAAAAAATTGACCGTAACAGACAGTAAAGCTGCTCTTTTTTCTCTACTGAAGGAACCTCACAAATGCTGTAATCAGAATTTCATCTGAGATATTCTGATGCTCTGCCATCCACCTTAGAATGATAACAACATCTCTGTCTCATTCCAGTGGGTGCCAAATCACATTGGACTCCCTGGAAATGTGACAGCTGACTCACTCACAAAAAATCTCAATGTTTCGAAACAACATTAGAAAATCCTTACAACTATAATAAATATAAAGAGTTGATAACACAAACTGCAATGGATAATCTCCAACAACATTTCACTGAGTTCACCTCAAACTCTTATAACCACAGATGGTTAGTCAATTAAAAACTTAATCCGCTACATACAAGAAATTTTATTGAGATGTTTCACATGTTCTACTGAACTGTACAGCATACAATACCCACAGAAAGGTTCTTTTTGAACATTTGGAAAAACTGAATATCAAGGAATTGACCCTTGGAAAACTCCTATCACAAAAGGGGGGGGGGGGGAACAACTAACTTCATCACATATCTACAAGTGCTGAAATTTTTTAAGAATACCAACTTGTACTATATAATATAAAACTACAATTCAGGACATATAAAAAAAAACGAAAAAAAAAATCAGACTATAGAACCACAGGGGGATAGGAAAAAAATGTTCTAACAGTGAATGTTTTAAAGGAATGTTCTAACAGTGGCTGAATAATCTTTTAAAACCAACTTACAAAAAAGGAAGAAAAGGTTTTTTTTACTCTGTGCGATTCAAAAATGATCAACTGGGGAAGTTTGCGATTCCAATATCGACAGAAGAATCCCAAGATACAATTGCTACTACTACTACTAACCGGTGTAACAGAAACTATGCTTCATTGTGCACTTTACACTATTCCTAAATTGAAAACAGATTTTCAATTGCTGACTTCTAAAACTCGCAAACTAAAAATAATAATAACTTATGTTGGAAAAAATGTTTATTTCTTGCATAAGCCATGAAACTATTTGCTCTGAAGGAGTATTAGATCAGCAGTTGTTCTTGCTTATAACTCGTGTGGAATCTTTTTCATTGATTGAATGCTTTCTATGATCATCAGATTTTGCCGCTCCATTTTTTATGTGAAATAGAGTATAGTTCCCTATGATTAAAACTGTTCATCACTTGAATCACTAATACTCAAGAAGTAGAAATAAGTCCTCAGTCTTGGAACTTCTCATATTAAAGCAAGTTATTTTGTGTGAGCATTGTGGAAACATTCCATTCATCCTATTTTTTATATATTTTATATTTTGATATATTATCTGTACCTGCACACGGTACAAGGTTTGACATCTCATCCCTCTGGCGTAGGTCCCCCAAGCACACCGATGTTCTCTTTATGAGCGTTAAGGTGAGGGTTTAGCCATTGGTTTAGTCAGATTTAGCCATTGGTTTTGCGGAGATAAATCTCAAAGCTCGCACAATTAGGTTTCCAACCAGGAAACAGCAGATTTACGAGCATGGCGCACTACTTTCAACTACAGCCTCCCGCCTTTGAGAAGAGTTCATCTAATTCATTTTCTAAATTGAATATTGCGTGAAAGTATTTCAGCTTCTTCATGTACAACACCATTTGTTATCAAGATCCCTCTTCTGAAGATATCAGTTAAGTGATTTAATATCTCCATAGCGCTCACTTATGACCCTCATAAAACAAGTTTGGGAAGTCATCCACCCAGTTTTGTTTTTAATTGCACTTCGCGTGACAATCACGCGAAATTAATTATCCTCTTCACTCCGCTTCTTATCATCAGCTTAAACTGGACGAATTCCCTGCGAATAACAACAACAAGACACGGTGCTGGGGGATATTCTCCGTAAGCCGAACATCGTGTCAAACCAAGTTGAGCACATTCACAAAACACTCACGACGCTAACCTTTGCCAAGATTATGCAATTATCTCTAACTCTTTTAGGGTTAGCCGTAGTTTCGAGATAAAGGGTAACAGTTAAGAGTGGCAGTTCGATAAGGGAGCCTGCATTTCATGGGCTGCTGCACTAGCGTGCGTGCTGCTGTGATGTACAGCAGAATGACGTTGTAGACTCAGATCGTCGCAGCCGCACGGCACACACACAACACTGAGAACATGCAGGTGACTGTGACGAGCAGGAAGCTTGTTGGGGGGATGGGGGGGATGGTAGAGAGAAGAGAGATGACGTCAATATGACAGTCACGAAACGCAGGCCAGACAGCGCCGTCGCAGAACACGGTGGTACTGAATTCAGATGACAAGGCAACTTTGTGTCCGCACGCATCGGCCTGGCAGCCCCACCCTGTCGGAGACGAGCACCTGCTGGACGCGAGCCGATATCGACAGGCAACCATGCGGCACAACATCCTCACCTGATAAGTGGCTATCTGTTGCGTGTGTGGCCCCCACGAACGAGCTAAGTCAAAGGATGGGAGTGAGTGGTCGAAAGCTGTTCCTCCTCGCGGATGCTTGCAAGGTTGTCGAAGTTAGGAAAAGTGCAGAAACAACAGATGGAAATTACCTCTTAATAATCGGGTGGGGAGAGAATTCAACTGGAACCCGCTGGAGGGAGAGTGGGGGGGGGGGGGGGGATTGCGTTCGGTTGTTCCAATTATTCTTACAGTAAAGGTAGCAATGGAAACAATCAAAGAGGGAAACTCCTAAGACACCGTTTTTCTTTTTTGTTGTTGTTGTTTTAGTTTGTCTTCAAAGAAAATGTTTCTGCACTGCCCTTCCTAAATATTAAAAAAATTCCGGATCGATAGGAATCTAACCTCGAAGTTCTGTATCTTCTCAAATATGCACTTAACGGGAAAATTTGACTGAAGATATGTTAAAGATCATAATCAAAACTATTTAAATCTCAATTTTCAACAATATTCGATTAGTATTTAAAGAGTTATGGAAGTCGAAATATTTCACAACAGTAATGAGTGTTAGGAATTTACTTCCTAAATTAATTAAAACCTAAATAATAAGTGTTGTTTAAAATCACTTAATAAAATAAACATAAACTTTAAAAGTTTTCGTAATAATTACTTCACAAGTAGAAATTTGTGAATGATTTTTACGAAAACAAGATAATTAATGCTGAACAAATAACGTTGAAAATCGAACTTTAAAGATTTGATTATGATCTTCAACTTCAATCATCAACTTTAAATTTCAGTCACATATTTCCATTGAATGTATATTTTAGACCTTATAGAGCTTCGTTGTTAGATTACAATTGACATAATATAGAAATTCTGTAATTTTTTTGGTAGGGTAGTGTATGCTATTTTTTATTCTTATTCTTAAAACAAAGGGCAAACATCGTGCAAAACATTCTGAGATTTTTGAGAGACATATTATCTGCGCAAATAACATATATATTAGAGAGTTTGTTTTGGTGTCTATCTGTTTATCTGTTCGACATCTAGACGGTCAGAGCAAGGACACCCAAACTAACGTCTACAGCTTCATCTCACCGTAATTTAGTGCACTTTAAGAGTTCTACCTAACAAAATTAGGCTCACCACCAAAAGCTGGCCGCGAAACGTTTGTCCATTGCTAACTTTGCGCATCGACAACGTACTATTCCATTCATAACTTTCGACTCTCCATTCGTAAGAGGTGACAACAGAGTTCCAAAAATGTCAGAAGCTTGCAGCAAGTTCAATCCCGACTCACTGCAGCTCGGAACCTGATCTCTGAACCCGACGTAGCCACAAATAAGTGGGACCACTACACCTAGTTTGGGACCAATCGCTCGAATGTCAGCGGAATTACGGTAGCCGAAAACTTCTACCACTGTTGACGTCATCAGGAACGAGGACGAGTGTCTGCGCACCCTTTACGAATATCTCTGCTACTCTAAGTCATCATATCGAGGCCCGAGCAACAAGAGGTAATTCGGCTAGTTCGATATAAATTAAGATTAACAACGATAATCAGATAGTTGATGAAGATAACTGCAGCGATGAAGTGATCCAAGATGATTTTTAATTGTCATTCATGTATCATTATGATTCACTGAGCATAAGAGTCCAAGTGTGCATCATGAGCACTACTGAACCCCTTTTCAATCTTGGAATACTTATGAAATGTCTGTTTAGCATATAGTGAGTCAGAACAAAAAAGGACAACTCTGAAAGAAAACTAGCTAGCCTACAAAAAAAAATAATAATAAATTCCCCCTCAAGCAGCTGCTTGCCACAGAGGTCTGACAGGAGCTTGTCAGTTTATTTGCCATAGTAGAAAGTCTGAGAGGATGGCAGGACCTCAGCAGAAACACCCCCCCCCCCACACACACACACATCCATGCCTTACACGGGGCTCGAACCCAGGTCCCGTAGATCACTAGCCAAGCGTGCTAACCACTCGGCTACGGGACGGCTCCTAGCCTACAAGAGAGATATAAAAAACCTACAACAGCTGCAAGACAGAGAAAGAAAAGCAAGAAAATTATTAATCCTTTTCCAAGTGTGTATTCACGTGGGTGTTTAGGATGCTATAGCACCCCCTTAAAATATGAAAACTCGAGTTGAAAAATGGTGAAACTATTCACAGATACAGTTAATCCTTTGGGAGGGTGGAGGGGACATGTTAACTGAAATTGAACAAAAAATTTTTTAAAGCAGTCGCAGTTGATCAAGGTATAGAAAATGAGGCATGGTCTACCCTTATTTTGTGATTTGCAACTACGAGAGAATAAACATGCAATATAGCACTAATCAATAAAAAATAAATAAATACCCCCTCAAGCAGCTGCTTGCCACAGAGGTCTGACAGGAGCCTGTCAGTTTATATGCCAGAGTAGGTCTGAGAGAATGGCAGGACCTCAGCAGAAAAACGACACTTACATCCATGACTTACCCGGGGCTCCAACCCAGGTCCCTTAGATCAGTAGCCAAGCTTGCTAACCACTCGACCACGGGATGGCTTAATCAATAAACAATGAAACTATCAGTGAATTTGTGAAGTTTTTGTTTTCTCAGTTCACCAAAACAGATAACGTTGTTTTCAAAAATACAAACTTTTTTTTTTGTGGTTAAGAGAACAAATTCGTTCTAAATTGCTTCGAAAGTAAATTGAACTGAATAATTAGAACAAATACAGTAATCACCTGAAATTAACATGCAGCATAAGCCAAATTTGTGTGTAAAAAATAAGCACCCACTCATCCCTGCCCCCCCCCCGCCTTCGCCAACACAAATGCCTTGACCATGCTCCTAGGTGGGGTATGCCAAGTTTTTTTCAAGCAAACTCACAAAAAAACTTAAAAAATCCTGAATGTGCACCCCCCCCCCCCTCCGAAATATGGATAATTAATAATGTTCGACAATTTCATTGTAAGGGTTCGGTCAGGCTAGGGAAGGGAGGGGGTGAAGAAGACAATGAGCGCTATTGTGATAGACCTCTTCGCCTAGCAAGAGCCTTAAGGACTTCTGCGTTCGGGAAGTTTCGGCAGCGCAGAGAAGATGTGGATATTCCCATTGGCTGACGGACCCTTGCATGCGCGGTGGACATCACGTAACTGTACTTGGGCTCTAAGTTTCAACGTAGAGAGAGTTGCGAGAGAGCTCTGGGGGTGTTCGGCGGTGATTACAGTTCATCTGGCTTCCTGTAAATGGTTCCTTTGTGAATCAAAAAGGCTTGGTTTAGACTTGTTTGAGTAGAATGGAAATTCTGCGATGTTGGTGACTGCGGGGCGGCAGTCGTTGTTTCTGTTATTAAGTCGCTCTTTCACGTGATTGATGAATAAAGTTGTATATATGTGCATAGTAGATGTAGTTGAGTGAGTTATCGGCCACTTGAGTAGATCCTGACATATCTATTGAAAAAGATATTGACTCAAACTCTCACACACACGGTACTTGGAAACGAAGCAAAGAACCCGCGCGGTATATTCATTTATATTAAACAAAATAATTAGCTTTATATGCTTTAAATTCCAACAAGAAAGACTTTGGCACTATCCTGTTACCCTTTTACAAGAAGTCAGTGGGGTGGCTCAGCATTGGAAATGGGGTCAGGCTTGTGTCGATGGGAGTTTGACTCAGTAGGTACCGCGTCAGATTCGTATTCGGTAGTTCCAAGGTTCGAGTCTCAACTCCACTAACCCCTATTTTTCCCACGGTGAGAAAGAAAACATCGATGGGCTTGGAAAAGCCGCCGTCCTTCTAATGGGACATAAAGCCGTGGGCCTCATTGTGCGGGAGAGCCATAGACTGGGAACGTTAAAGAACAATCTGGATGGCCTTCCGGGAAGTAATTCCGTAATTCAATTGTTAACCTGAATAAGCCGTCAAGGCCGTAATTCGTGACGGCCTTGACGGGAGGCTTTCATCTGTTTCCTAAAAGCTGTCTTGTGGATCCCATTCCCCAACCTTCTCTGAGTCCTCGGAGTCATTGTGACCTGGCCATTTCGCCCATTATGTGCAAAAAATGTCGCTCAGAAGCAAAACAATCCACTCCTGGTATTTATTGATACGACCAGATCATTGCTGGCAGAATACGCGTAAAAAAAATTAACCCTTTTTGATACTGTTGTGATCTAACCACACAAGGTACAAAGACGTAGCACTTAGTGACGATTGTTAGCTTTTTTTTGTTGTTGTTAATTCTATCCTTTGAATGTACTGTAATATTTTTTTCTTTTTTTTTATAGTTTGTGGTAAATTTTAGTTGCAAACTTCAGTTATATTCTGACTTTTTTCCTGGTAGAGTTGCTATACCATAAATAAATTTGTCTATATTCTTATTTCGGCTTATTTAACCGAATTATTATTCTTATTTCGGCTTATTCTGGTTAATAATTTTGCTGACGATTATAACGGTAGTTTCCTGAGCTCCATTCAGATTGTCAACCTTGTATTCTTTGATCAGGAATAGTATTCATCAGGGCCTGTTAAGGGGGATCACACCCCTTTGAAAATGCTGCTAAGGGTTAATGGAGTCAAAAAATTATTAAACTTATGTATATTTCATGCATTTTTAAGGAATTTTTAAAATACCTCTAAAAACGGAGGACAAATCCTATAGCGTAAAAGACAAAATCTCGATGGAGTTTGTTGTTTCCACCCCCAACCTCCAAGAATTTGTTTCTAAATCCAGGCCTGACATAATTAAGGTTGGATGAGCTCAGATCCGTTATCAATAAAAAAAAAGTCTAATTCAATCGCTGTCTTGATTTTCACTCTCTCAAAATTCGGCCTAGACTGATAGTATTAGAAGTCAACATTGCATTCATCAATATACAGTTAACATGCAATTTTTTTAACACGAAATATTTACACTGGTCCCTTGGATTTAGTTTTAATATTTTTGCATTGTGTATGTGTATGTATATATATATATCTGCGTATCAGAGTATTATTTTACCAGGTAGATCCCGGATGAAATTCCAGTACTCATTACACCACTAATTCAAAAGTATTATTCTTTTTCTTGCAATTTTGTTAAACAATAGCACCTTAAAAAAAAAATAAAAAATAAAATAAATAAAAAATAATTCCGCGCCCTGTCCATGGTCAGTAGGGGACACCGATGGGCTTGGAAAGGCCGCCGTCCATCGGATGGGACGTTAAACTCTGGCCGCGTGTGCGGGGGAGCTATACCCTGTGCACGTTAAAGAACACGCTGGATGGTCTTGATGGGAGGCTACCATCTGTCTCCCATAGCTGTACCAGTGGGTCCAGAGAAGGAAGTGCTCAGAGAAGGTTGGGGAGGCCCAACCTTCTCTGAGCATCGGAGTCCTTGTGACCTGACCATTTAGTCCATGGTGTGCAAAAATGTTCCGCTCAGAGGAAAAATAACCCAACCCTCCCCCCTACAAAAAAATAAATCTTAGTTCCTCTTTAGAAACTATGTTCAAAGAATTATAAACACTCCTAAAAAATCAAGTCATTCCTCTCAGCGGCATTCTTTTATTGATTGCACGCGCCATTTTCACACCCTCTTACCTCCATTGAATGGCCAATAAACTACTCCTTACATCTTCACACACACACATCTATAAAAAAAAAACACCACTACTGATAAGCACACTTATAAACCCATTTCTTTTGTGCTCCTTGCTCTTCGTACCTGAAACTCGAGACCAATCTCAACCTCCACCATCGGCTCTACGTCACACCGACCCAAAGAAGTGTTCTGATTTATTGCGAAGCTCCGCAGCGCCATTTTTCATTTTCCTTCCTCCACAGAAGTCTCACTTGTTCGACGACTCTTCCTCAAACAGCACGTGAACGGGAGGAGTGCCACAGAGCTTCTAATGGCTCTCGCGGAGCCTCTTAACTTTCTCTCCCCTCCCATTCTTCCTCCCTCCATTCACCACCACTAACGCAACAGGAGGTTGCGACAGTCCTCATTAAACTCCAACCGCAGCACGAGCTCACGTGATCTTCAATTCGATGGCTGGAAATCCCTTTAATCCCACCCATCCCCTAGGTCAGTGAATACGTGAGAGGTGTGAGACGTCATCTTCCATAGGATCGTAAAGTAAATGAATGCAGATGCGTCGGAAGAGCTCCTCCGTTACTCGCAGCTCTAACTGGATGATGCACGACAGGACATCCAACAGCTCAAGCCTTCGCTGATATTGTCAATGGAGAGTTATTGATCGCGAACTCACAGTGCCCCCACTTTGCTAATATAGCCACGTGCTCTGCACATGCTGGTCATAATGTGATAGGAGCTCTCTTCTGTCCATTGACGCTCTGCTGTCACACACATCCGTTCGAAGCGGATGTCCTAAAGCTTGGAATAATAACTTTCTTCGCTTTCGCTGGAGTTGTTAGTCGATGTTTCCGCGTTATGACGTTTTCCGCCTCTCCATCCAATCAGCGCAGAATCAATAGAAATGATTTGATTCCGTATCTTATTGCCATTGATGGAATCACCAGAGATGTGCTGATTAGAATTCCATCTTTAATAGGCCAAAGATTTTTGACTGGTTGTTGTTGTTGTTGATCACTTCATCTATATTTTTGCGCATGAAGTGAAATAAATGGTCAGGTCACAAGGACCCCAACGTTTCAGAGTTCGACAGGGAAAGGGACTTATCGATCAGCTGCTAAGAGGCGAATGGGTTTAGATTGGTTTGTTTCACCTCTGAGCGACACTTTTTTGCACACAATGGGCTAATTGGCCAGGTCACAAGGACCCCGAGGGCTCAGAAAATGTTGGTGGGAGGGAACCCACTGGAAAGCTGTTAGGAGACAGACGATAGCCTCCCGTCAAGGCCATCCAACGTGCTCTTTAACGTGCACAGAATATAGCTCTCTCGTAAACAGCGCCACGGCTTAACGTCCAATGTGACGGATCCGGTGTTTCCAAGCCCATTGGTATCTCCTACTGACCTAGGGCAGGAAGTTTTGCGGAGATAAATCTCAATTAAGCGAGAGAAGAAAAGAAATTTAAATATATCCTGCTGTCCCATGGCCGAGTGGTTAGGACACTTGGCTACTGATCTAAGGGACCTGGGTTCGAGCCCCGGATAAGGCATGGATGTTTGTGTTGTCTGCTGAGGTCTCGCCATCCTCATAGACCTTCTACTATGGTGTATGAACTGACAGGCTCCTGTCACACCTCGGTGGAAAGCAAACCAACCAAAAACCTTGTGCAAATTCCCTCAAGTAGCTTTTCACTTCATGAAATTTTTAATTTAATTACAACATCGGGTTGGCTGCATTTGGTTTACTTCTAAGGAAAACTTTTTTGAGAACCGTGAGCCATTGGAGGTTTCAGTTGCAGGATCAGAGCAGGATAGGCGATCCACTAGACAGCTGTCAGAAGATAAATAGAAAATTCCTGTCAATGGCCATGCAAAGCGCCCCTTAAAACCTATAGATTATGTTATTTAATCCAGAACGTAATAACCATTATTAGCTATGACCCTGTTCCAACGATCTACACGTTTGAAGATGCCATTCCGGTATATAACTTCTTGACCTTCGTGGCAATAAAGTCGGCAATGGACACTTTCACCTGGTCATCATTCCGAAACTTCCTATTGGAAATGAAGTTGTTCAAGGTACAGAACAGATGGAATACCTACTACTCCATTAATAACTCTCAACTCTCCGTTCATAAGGTAGGCGACCACAGAACCCACATAGTTTTCGGACACTTGCGGCGGTTTAATACTTACCCATCATAGCTACGAAACCTTCTCTGTTTCGAAACCTTCTCTGTAAACCTTTCGTAGCAAGACGCAAGTGGAACCATCACATCATATTTGAGACCGATTGGTTAAGCATCCGCCGAATTATAAATAAAAAATAAAATAAATACCCCCTCAAGCAGCTGCTTGCCACAGAGGTCTGACAGGAGCCTGTCAGTTTATATGCCACAGTATAAGATCTGAGAGGATGGCAGGACCTCAGCAGAAAACAACACGAACATCCATGCCTTACCCGGGGCTCGAACCCAGGTCCCGTAGATCAGAAGCCAAGTGCTCTAACCACTCGGCCAATTATAAGGAGCCGAAAACTTCGGCCGCCAGGGATGCCATCCCAGATGTAAACGAATGTCCGAGTTCGATGTTCAGAATACGCCTGGAAACTTTTTAATCTGAGATATTTTATTCAGGCTCAGACAATCCTGCTAGTAGTAGGAAAATATTTCAAACTGTGCAACCAGCTGGTTTCTATTAATCATGCATATCAGTAATGTTCAACGTTTTTAGTACTGAGAACTATTTTTTATTTTCATTATAATCCCGCGATCCACTAGCATTTGTTATCAAACAAAAGTAAATTATTGCATTTCCTTTTTATCGTACTCTTTTGAGAAATGCTCGTATTGTGGCTAGAATACAGATATAAACAGGCTAAGAAATAAAATAAATTTCGAGTTAAAAAATAAATATTCAATAATTAAATATTACAACAGATAAAAACCTTTAATTTCGTTAAAAATATAATGTGAAAGAAGTTAAAAAATCCATTGGTAGAATCATTAATGTGACACTTGGCACTGCATGGCTGCTGCAATTTTTGAAAACGCCAATCTCTCTGAGATGGTTTCGACAATTCTGCATTGAAAACGCAGTCAAAAGACTGACGAGACGAGTTGAACAGCCGTGTTGTACGATGCCTATGACGCTTTTAAGACCCCTAGTACTCTTAAACATGGGGCGGGGGTGGCTCAGTCGGTAGCGCGCCAGGCTCGTAATCTGTAGTTCACAGGTTCGAGTCCCAGCTGGGTCAGCGTTGAGATTTATCTCCGCAAAATTCCCCGCCCTGCCCACGGTTAGTAGGGGACACCGATGGGCTTCGAAAGGCCGCCGTCCGTTGGATGGGACGTTAAGCCGTGGCGGGGGAGCCATACCCTGTGCACGTTAAAGAACACGCTGGATGGCCTTGACGGGAGGCTACCATCTGTCTCCCAACAGCTGTTCCAGTGGGTCCCCTCCCCCAACCTTCTCTGAGCTTTCGGGGTCCATGTGACCTGGCCATTTAGCCCATGGTGTGCAAAAAAAGTGCCGCTCAGAGGTAAAACAACCCAACTCTTAAACATCATAGACGTTTAAGAGTACACTTTTGGGTTGGCCCAACTCTTAAACATCATAGACGTTTAAGAGTACACTTTTGGGTTGGGTTGTTTTACCTCTGAGCGGCACTTTTTTGCACACCATGGGCTAAATGGCCAGGTCACATGGACACCGAAGGCTCAGAGAAGGTTGGGGGAGGGGACCCACTGGAACAGCTGTTGGGAGACAGATGGTAGCCTCCCGTCAAGGCCATCCAGCGTGTTCTTTAACGTGCACAAGGTATGGCTCTCCCACACACCGGGCCACGGCTTAACGTCCCATCCGACGGATGGCGGCCTTTCCAAGCCCAACCGTATCCCCTACTGACCGCGGGCAGGGCGGGAAATTTTGCGGAGATAAATCTCAACGCTGACCCAGCTGGGACTCGAACCTGGGAACTATAGATTACGAGCCTGGCGCGCTACCGACTTAGCCACCCCCGCCCCTAAGAGGACACTGCATTCACGTAAGTGTTTAGACCAAACCTGCCCACAACATATAGTTTGAATGACACATCTGGCCCTCACAGGTGGGAACACGATTGAACTGACCAGAACATCGTTCAGGTATCTTTTGTCTGCTTAAGTTATATTTTAAAGAAATATTCTAGCTAATTACTAAAGTATATATTTACTATTTCTCCGCCTTCATCCCGATTATTAAAATTCTTATAATCAAATTCTTGTAATTAATTCTATTCAAATATAATCGATAATATTAGTAAGAGTGGTAGTGAAAAAATTGATTTGTTTTTAATAAAAAATTTAATTTGTTAGGGAAACAAAAAAAAGTTAAATCTTTTTGGATGTGACAAAAATAATGGTGGCCAAACGTCTTCGCTCTGTACGGCTCCATAAAAAAAAAGCTAATGGAGTATTAAATAACATGTGCTTAATATAAAGTGTTAAATTTACATAAAAAAAAAGAAGTTTTAGCCTATTCAGAAAATAAAATGCTTGCGTGTTTTAGATTTATTTTTACTGTCGTAGCATTATTACTTTATTTCATATTTTTAAAAAATAAATTTTAAAAAAGTATACAGTGGTACCTCGGTTACCGAGCTTAATTCGTATCTGGAAACGTACTTGTAATCCGAAGCACTCGTATATCAAAGCGAATAACTCATAACAAATAATGGAAACCCCAATGATTCGTTCCACAACAAAAAATTTATTCAAATAAAATGTTTAATACAAAATAAAAAGAATACATATAGGTACATAAAAATAATACACACAATTAATTTGCGTTTGGAACACTGGAATCTTTTTCCTTTTGTGTAACTCTAACGATGAAACTATCAAGGGATATTTTCTTCTGCCTTCTCTTTATAATTTCCCGAAAATGTGACATTGCATTGTCATTAAAAAGGTTGACTGCTCGCATTGCCATAGCCTTATTTGGGTGGTGTTTTTCTACAACATTTTGGACTGTTTCCCACATTTTACACATGTCCTTAATCTCATTTGAAGAGAGTGATTCCTCCTCCTTTTTCTCGTCTTCCTCACACGAGATCTCCTCTACAAACTTTTGCTGTTGCTCGCGATGCAGATCCATTAGTTCGTCGGTGGTCAGCTCCTGGCGATGTTCCTCCACCAGCTCTTGAATGTCGTCCTCATTCACTTCCAGTCCCATGTTCTTCCCCAAGGAGACAATTTCATCGAGAACTGGCAGTTCCTCTTCATGAGCTAACCCCTCACAGTTATCTCCTAGAATGCAGTCAGGCCACAGTTTTCTCCAAGCAGAATTGAGCGTTCTCTTGGTGACCCCATTCCAAGCTTTATCGATGATCTTGAGACAGTTCACGATGTGGAAATGATATTTCCAGAATTCTCGGAGGGTAAGATTTGTTCCTTCAGTTACCTCAAAGCACCGCTGAAATAATGCTTTGGTGTAAAGCTTTTTAAAGTTCGAAATGACTTGCTGATCCATGGGCTGAAGTAGTGGAGTGTTATTGGGAGGAAGGAACTTCACCTTAATGAACTCGAATTCCTCCAGTAAGTCATCCTCGAGACCTGGAGGATGAGCAGGGGCATTGTCCATAATTAGCAAAACTTTGAGTGGCAGATTATTTTCTAAAAGGCATTTTTTCACTGTAGGACCGAAGACCTCATTGATCCACTCAACGAACAAGATACGAGCGACCCAAGCTTTGCTGTTGGACCTCCACATAGCATTTAACTGACTCTTCTGTACCTTGCATTTCTTGAAGGCTCGTGGATTCTCGGAATGATACACCAGCAAGGGCTTAATTTTAAAATCCCCGCTTGCATTAGCACAAAACAAGAGGGTGAGACGGTCTTTCATGGGCTTGTGACCAGGCATTGCATTCTCTTCTATAGTAATGTAAGTCCTCTTTGGCATCTTTTTCCAAAAAAGCCCTGTCTCGTCACAGTTAAAAACTTGCTGTGGTAGGTAACCCTCGGAAATCATGAGTTTCGGAAATTCGGTGGCGAACGCCTCAGCTGCCTTAACGTCCGAACTCGCAGCTTCTCCGTGTCGCACAACACTATGGATACCACTTCTCTTCTTAAAGTTGTCAAACCAGCCCCTGCTCGCTTTGAAACCTTCTTCGTATCTTATCGACGTATCTGGCAGTTTACTTATGAGGTCGGATTACAAAATCTTTGCCTTCTCGCAGATACAGTTTTCCGTCACAGTATCACCTGCTAGTTGTTTCTCGTTTATCCACACGAGAAGCAACTTTTCTACATCTTCCAGAACACGTGGCCGTTGCTTTGATAGTCGCGTGACTCCTTTTGCTACATCTAGTCCCCTTAATTCTTTTTTCTTCTTTAATATTGTGCAAATAGTCGATGTAGACTTATTATAAAATCTTGCGATGTCGACCACTCGCATACCTCGTGCGTGCTTCTCGATGATTTCCTTCTTAACTTCCACCGTAATCATTTTCTTCTTCTTATCACTTTCTTTTTCAACAGTTTTCTTTTTGGGAGCCATGGTTACAGTACTGTTATCAAAAAATACTCATTAACCACGTTTAGAACGAAAATAAACAATACTTCGTACGTATGTTGAGTAAATATGTAAAGCACACCGACACCGACCGACTGAAACCGAACGTGACGGTTGGTAGACATGCGCATACATGTTACTCGTATTACAAGACTTAGCTCGCTTATCAAGTTAAAATTTATTTTAAAAATTTGCTCGTCTTGCAAAATACTCGCAAACAAAGTTACTCGCAATCCAAGGTTTTACTGTACTATTATACAAGAGTTTTCAAGCATTAGATAAAATATAATTGAACATCATTATACCAAAGATATATTTTGATCATAGTACGTATAAAAGAACAAAAATCCGTCTGCATCCCAACAGCTGTTTACTGCATTTCCTTCTCCTATCCAGCTCTGAAACCTTTTCATCTGAACATTTAGCCATTGTGTGTGCCAAAGTGTTACTCAGGAACAAAATAACCATTCTAATTTCAAAGCTTCATACCGCATTGAAAAGTTACGCTGAATTTTTAAACTAAAAAATTTGATAAAATATTTTTTTAAATTTCGTACACTTCTGAAGTTATGAATTTCAATTTTTCCCCACCTACATATATTTTTTTGGTGATATTTTACCCATGAAATTGATAAAAAAAAATTCAGTTTCTACCTTGCTTTTAATTTATTCATTTTCCTTCAGATAAACTATTTAGCTTTGCGGGTCAAATTGTAAATGTATATATATTCTTTACTCTTATGAATAAAAATTATATTCTTTAAAAAAAAACGTCGTCTTATGGAATAAAGCCAACTTGATGTGCAGACGAGCCTTCCAATGCATCCTAGCATTGTGAGGAAGTTCCTTAATCTCCTGACCAAGACAAACCCTATACAGAGCTTTTTTGTAGGGATCCTACGCATTGGAAGTAGCCGATTTTACAAGCAAATTCGTTACTATAAAAAAATAAATACCCCCTCAAGCAGCTGCTTGCCACAGAGGTCTGACAGTTTATATGCCATAATAGTAGGTCTGAGAGGATGGCAAGACCTCAGCAGAAAAACGACACATACATCCATGCCTTACTCTGGGGCTCGAACCCAGATCCCGTAGATCAGTAGCCAAGCGTGCTAACCACTCGGCCACGGGACGACTCGTTACTATATCATAGAATTAATGCTACTTTATGGTCTTACCTTAAAAAGGGTGTAATAGTTTCACCAATTTGTAGTGTTACTTTACACTGGTATCTTACACCAGTGTAAAGTGACACTACAAATTGGTGAAACCCTATACTTTTTTGTTTTACAGTGTAGTGATGAAATACCACATTAATAATGAATACAACGTTAATTTTCATAGGAAAAAAATTAATTTAACTTATCAACATTTAAGCCGTCCCATGGCCGAGTGGTTAGCGCGCTTGGCTACTGATCTAAGGGACCTGGGTTCGAGCCCCGGGTAAGGCATGGCTTATTAATTTAAAAAATTTTTTATCAATTTTCTGCTGAGGGCTTGCCATCCTCACAGACCTTCTACTCTATAGAACTGCTACAACAGTAAAAATAAATCTGAAACACGCAATATAAACTGTCAGACCTCTGTGGCAAGCAGCTGCTTGAGGGGGTATTTATTTATAAATATTTAGCTTGCATTTCAAACTTCATAATTTGGGTCAGTGTGTTTTTGTTCAATATTTAATATGTACAGTCGCTGAAATAAATATCCAAACACTATGGTTGATTACAGAATTCAGAAAAAATATCTGGCAAAGATTTTTTTTTTTTTTTTTTTGGGAAATTAGTGATCTGGCAACCTTCGTATACAGATTCTTCTTTGGGGTCTTTGTGACCTGTTCATCGTGCCTGAAAAAAATGACGCTTAGCCATAAAAAAATAGTCATAAAAAAAGATCTTAACTTCCTCCAGTGACATTCAATATCTCATTTAGCAAGATTTATATAGGTTTCAAACTTATCTCTAGTGATATTTTTCCATAACACGCTTATTTTACAAGTTACAGAGATTTACTGAAGTCACTTTCCATTTCAAAAACAGCAATGAGAGGTTTGTCAAGCTTTGCAAAACGTTCTGCCTCATTCTTGATCATAGATGAAAAATTGTCTTGAGCCGTGTGGGATACGAACCCACGATCTCCTGACAACATTCTGTTCTGCATCGGTAGCCAAGTCTAAAATGTTGTCAAGAACTCTCTTTTGACGAAATGCTGCCTTTTTGAGTTGAAAGTGGCCGTGAGATTCCAAGATAGAGTTCAATCTTTTTTTAATTTGTTTTTGCAAAATATTTGGCAGATGGGGAAGCAAGAAACCAACGCGAACTATAGGCGTCGGTTTGATTTGAAATCTTTTTTTAGATTTGAGAGGAATGCGATTTTTTTTAATATTAAAAAGATACATACGTTGAAAAAAATGTTAGTTTGTGTTACTGCAGGCACCGGCCATTGAATTCGAAACCTTTATGCAGATGTACGTAAACGTCACTTGCGCAGCGTATATGCAAAATACGTGGTCACGTGCATCACCAAGTGATCTAGGCAACTAGTAGAATGACATGTATTCAGTGTTCTCTACAATTAAAACTAAACTATTTGTTTCCTAAAAAATCTAAAGTCCTGATTTTTAACAATGAAAGTTAGTATTAAAAGAGTTATGGAAACTGATCATATCGCTCGATAAAATATTTTCAAATATGACTCCTGAACCCAAAACCCTGAACTCATATTTCCCGAATATGTGTTTTTCTACTCTTGTGGAATACTACCAGTTACTCAATTGTCGTTCAGTATCTTGCGTACATCTGCATAAAGTTTTCTAATTCAATGACCGGTGTCTGTAGTAACACAAACTAACATTTTTTTCTAAAGTTAGATAACTCGCTGAAACCTGTTGAGAAAAACTATCATAAAGAAACTGCGAATAACAATCCGAAATAATCGGTCGATAATTTAAAGAAAGCATGGCATCAAAAGTGAGAGCTCTTCGTATTCTTCCTCAATCACCTTTCCGTTATTTTTATTTAATTTTCTCAAAGTAACTTGATTTGAGTTCCTACTGGGTTGGTTGTTTTACCTCTGAGCGGCACACTTTTGAACATTTTTTTTTTTTTGGGGGGGGGGGGGGGGTAAAGGGCCTATTGTGTACAAAAATAAAGTCACAAGGACCCCAGGGCTCAGAAAAGGTTGGAAGAGCGGACCTACTGTAACAGCTGTGGGAGACAGAGGCAGTCTCCCGTCAAGGCCATTCAGCATATTCTTTAACGTGTACAGTATATGGCTCTCCCCCACACACGGGGCCACGGCTTAACGTCCCATTCGACAAATGGCGGTCTTTCCAAGCCCATCGGTGTCCCCTACTGACCGTAGGCGGGGAGTTTTACGGAGATAAATCTCAATTCTGGTCCACAGAAAAGTTTGGGGAAGGGGATCCATCAGAGAGCTATTAGGAGGTGTTTAGAATCATCCGAAGAAGGAATGGAGCATTTTCTTTAAAATGCACAGGTATGGCTCTCATGCACACGGAACCACGGTTTTACATACCATCTGCCCGTCGGAGGCTTTTCCAGTCTCATCGGTGTCCTCTTTCTGACAGAATGCAAGCTGCGGGTTCCAACTGTATCTATCAACTGCCACGACTAGATTGACTCTACTTGTCTATTTCCTTCCTATGGAGAGGAAAGGAACACCGTGGAACTTATAAACACTGTCGCTTTTCGAAGTTCTACGGTGTCTCTTTACTCACGAGTCATTGGGAGTATTCGAGTCATTTGGGCTTATAAGCTGTCTCACTTACCGCATTTCACCCATCACTGTAGTCCGTAACACAAAACTGCTCCTTTTTTTTCCCCGTAATAGGAAATGCAGAATCAAGGTAGTATTCAGTGGCCACCAGTTATCTTTAAAATGTATGTGATTTAAATAAAGGACAAATAACTGAATCACTACAACAAATCATTCGCCATTTAGAGCGGCAACGCATTAGATTGATGGAAACCACAGACAAAAAGTAGTCCATCAATTCTTCTGGCCAGCCAATCACACAGCGCCAGGAAGTGATTCCCACAAACAGCCAACTTCGTTTCTTTCTTGAGTCCGAATTCAATGAATCATTACCCGATCAATAGAGCACTGAAGAGTGATGATGACATTTTAGAAACCGACAAACGGTCACAGAGGTGTGAACAGATGAAGAATTCCCTTTCGAGTTAATGACATGCGAAGATAAAAAAAATCATATTCCGACTGGGTGTACATGAGAACCATAGCTCCTAGCAGAACCTAAAGAAGCAACTTTACGAAAACTTCTGTTCCTCGTGTTGTAAACCAGTGGTTGAAGGTTACCTTTCCATTGTGAGAAGGAGTTCATAAAACTGATCAACACGATTTTTTTTCGAAAAGAATTTGAAGCTTGTGATCTTTTTTTTTACATTAATTGCGAAACTGTCTTTAGATACAGTCGCTCAAAAAAATAACCGAACACTATGGTTAAAGGTTACCTTTCCATTGAGAGAAGAATCTGATAAAACTGATCAACACGTTGTTTTTTTTTCTTTTTTCGAAAAGAATTTAAAGCTTGTGTTTTTTTTTTACGCTAATCGCGAAACTGTATTTAGATACAGTCGCTGAAAAAAAATATCCGAATACTATGGTTGATTACAGAATTCAGAAAAAAATATCTGGCATATTATATATTTTTTTTTAGAAATTATTGATCTGGCAACCTTCGTGTACAGTACACGAAGGTTGCCAGATCAATAATTTAAAAAAATATATATACAATATGCCAGATATTTTTTTCTGAATTTTGTAATCAACCATAGTGTTCGGATATTGTTTTGACCGACTGTACATATATATACATTTTATATTACATCGAGTTGACGATAAATTAAGGTATTTATCTGCAGAATACCAAATCTGGTATTTGTTCTATGGTTTATGAAAATTTAGGATATAAAATGTCCATCAAATAAATTTTGTTTTATTTTTTCCTATTTGATTCCCCCCCCCCCCCTCGAAACCTTGGCCACAAGAGCGACGATCCTGGCGAAAGATTTCATCAGGCTTGGGTGGTTTTACTTCGAAGAGGCAATTTTTTTTGCATACAATGGGCGTTTCTTAAAATGCATTTCACCCATCACTGTAGTCAGTAACGCTAAATTACTCCCAGAACTTTTTATCTAAGTATGGAATGGAATCGCGTAGAATTGAGTAGAGAGGAGTTATGTTAGAAAAGTGCGTGATTTAAATAAACGATAAAGAGTTGAATCACAACAACAAATCATTCGCTTTATGCGAAAACTTTCCAATATTATTGGGAAGTTTTCGAATAAAGCGAATATGATCAATAATAGTTTGGTTCTTTCTAGGGTTAGTTATGGTAGTGAAACTTGGACATTTTTGTAAACAAGATAACAGGAAACTAGATGCTTTTGATTCCAGATGCTTACGCAGTATCTTGGGCATGAGGTGGTTCAACTTTGTAACTGATGATGAGGTTAGGCAAAGGAGTTTGCAACCTCCTTTAATTAGCATATTGTGCAGAGAGAGACTCCGTTGGTTTGGCCATGTTGCCCGTATGAATAATTATAGATTGGCGAATAGGGTTATGAACAGTGTGCCTAAAGGCCTCAGAAAGAAGGGGAGACCAAGGATGCGGTGGGCAGACAATGTCAAACAGGACCTTGTTAGAATTGGTGTGCAGTGGCCAGATGCAGTAGATGTAGCTCAGGATAGACTTGCTTGGAGAACTAATTTGCATGGTCTGGTTGGACCTCCGTAGCCCATGGCTGCTTGAGGATGATGATGATGATCAATTATATATTAACAACAAATGGGATAGTTCGGTTAGGAATACCAGATCTTATTGGGGAGTCGAAATTGGGTCTAACCATTATCGTGCCAAAAGTGTCTTGCAACCGAAGCTTAAAAAATGTTGTTCTAAGTTTAAAAGAATTATCTTTAACACTGAAACTTCTGAAAGATCCCGATATAACCAAAACTTACCACGATAGATTGCTTTGTCATTTCGATAGTCGTGGTTTGCTTACTATGAGGTTGAGGAAGAATGGAACCATTTAAAACAGGGAAAATTATATATACCAAAAGACTAAAATTAGGCTGAATGGTGGTTTGGTTCTTTCTAGGCAGAGGCGGTCATAAGCTCAAATCTGCAGGAGGCCATTTAGAATTGGATTGAATTGTTTCACCTCTGAACAGCACTTTTTTGCACACCATGGCTAAATGGCCAGGTCACAAAGACCCGAAGGCTCAGAGAAGGTTGGAGAAGGGGACCCACTGGAACAGCTGTTGGGAGACAGATGGTAGCCTCCCGTCAAGGCTATCCAGCGTGTTCTTTAACGTGCACAGGGTAGGCCATTTAGGGACGTATGAAAGTATTGTATTCAGATTCAGAAGTGAAGCCCTTAACTTTCATCATCATCATCAGCAAGTACCATGGGCTACAAAGGTGCATCTGCAGAACAAAAAAATATATCAACAAAACTTTTACTGTACTTGACAGTACTACTCTCTAAAATTTATGTAAAGTTGCAGATGTCTACGCCAATTCTGGAACGCTTCGCCGTACTCCTCTTCAGGAATACTCCGCAACTCTGAACGAACGCATTTTGCATGGTCTTGCACCCATGAAAAGGGCTTTCCAGCAAGTTCCTTTTTACTTTTCGGAAAAAACAAAAAAATCGCATGATACAAGATCGGGTGAATATGCGGGATGGTTTAACTTTGATTTTTTTTCTTGCTACGGATAGGTCCTGCCATCCTCTCAGACTTTCTACTCTGGCGTATAAACTGATAGGCTCCTGTCAGATCTCTGTGGCAAGCAGCTGCTTGAGGGGTATCTATTTATTATTTATTTATTTACAAATAGGACGTAACTTGCCGGGTTTTGTGAGCAACTGGCATTGCCATGAAGAAGGAGAATCATTCACTTGCCTGTTGTTGGACGCTGCTCCTTCATCTTCTTAGCATTTTTTGGCAAAACAATGTTGGTGTAGTATTGGACATTTATAGTTATTTTTTCAGGTAAGGTGTCCACAGCTACCACTCCTTGGGAATTGAAATAAATCGTGACCATCCTCTTCCTTGAGCAGAAGCCTTGTCGGAAGATTTAGGGATTTAGTTCATCTTCCACAACCTAAACATATTTGTCGATCTTTCTGGGAGTTGCAGAGTAGTAAAGCCACGTCTCATCACCTGTGATAATGTCTGTTAACCGTTTGGGCCCACTAGGTTCAAACATTTCCAGCATCTCCTTGCACGAATCGACTCTAGCCGTTTTTTGCTGTTCTGTCAGTTTATGGAGTACCCATTTGGCATAGATTTTTCGGAACCTTAAATATTGATGAATAATTGTTTCCACACTGCCAATCAATAGACTGACATCTAAACTTATTACCTGAATGGTGATGTGTGGGTTTTCCTTAATGAATTCACGAACAGCAGCGATGGTTCTATCGTTCACACCTCCTTCGGTCTTCTTGTGGAAGGAAAGTCTTCGAAGCTCTGTTATCATTCTCTGAATTTGTGCATCCATCCCATAACAGGGCCATGTGAACAGGCATGTTAACCTTCATATACTTGTGATAAATCGGCGTGAATCTTTTTTTTCACGTCGTCCACAAATTGCATCCTTGTGAAAATGCATACCCTTTCCTCATCTTTAGTAGGCTCCATAGCAACAACGCACAGATTTCACAGACCGAACTTTACGCGGAACATAAAAAGAAATGATGAGACTGCCTTTGTTTTGTAATAAGTTTAGACAACTTTCAAACCAGTCGTATCTCGTTAGCTTCGGAGGAACGGATGCAAATCTACACACACATGTGACAAGAACTTTTTCAATGCCCTTCCTGCGTCTGCTGCATTTAGCCACTGTTGACCAATTCTAAGGTCCTGTTTGACACTGTTTGCCAACCACATCCTAGGTCTCCCCCTCTTTCTGACGCTCTTACGCACACTGTTCATAACCCTATTCTCTAATCTACAGTTATGCATACGAGTAACATGGCCAAACCAGCGGAATCTCTCTTTGCACAATATGCTGCTTAAAGGAGGTCGACGATCCTTTTGCCTAACCTCATCATTACTTACAAAGTTTCCATAGAGATCTGACAGGAGTCTTTCAGTTTATACACCATAGTAGAAGGTCTGAGAGGATGGCGGTCTGAGAGGACTACGTTTCTTCACACACAAAACATTAACTATCTGGTACAACTCTCTGCTGTTACACTGTCTAGCTGTTTCCTCTGCTTTGTCAGCCAAGCTATCAAACCAAAAATTCTTATCAGCTATTAGCCTTACCCAGGGTTCGAACCCGGTCCCTTTGCTCAATAGCCAAGCGCGGTAACCACTCGGCCACTGCAGCCTAATTTTGGTCTTTAGGTGTATATCGCCTATTTCTCCACATCTCCATAGATTCTTAAAGGTCCCAGCAGCAATCCCTCTTCTTCTGTTTATCTCATGCCGCACATCACCAGTATCTGTTACATAACTTCCAAGATAATTTAACTGAGACACTTGCTCAAGGGTACAACCATTCAAACTCCTGAACCACAACCTGTCTGAGCAATTTTCTTCACTTTAGTTTGTTCTCTCTTTATCACCAAACCTACATTAACAGGTCTAATGAAAGAATTCATCTCATCAATATCATTTGCAAAAATGGTCAAATCATTAGAAAAATCTAAATTAGATATTTTCAGATCCCTAGACCATTTAATCCTAAAATTTTTACCTTGCAGCGAGTTTCGCATAACATAATCAATAACCAAACTAAAGAGAAAAGAAGACAAAAATGCGCCCTTGACGAACACCAGAAGCAATGCTAACCAAATTGCCTTATCAACTCTCACACACGATTCAGTGTTATTATAGAGAGCTTTCATTATGTTAACTAACTTGTCTGGTATGCCATACGATCTCATGATCAAACACAAATTATGTCGATCAACAGAGTTAAAAACCTTTTTTGAAATTTACAAAGCTAGTAACCACAAGTTTCTAAAACACTAAACATTTCAAAAAGTTTTAACAAGAATCTGACTAAATGAAAAAATCTGATCTACACAACCCCTACTACTTCTGAACCCACCCAGCTCATCATACAATTGTCCGTCAACCAGATTCTTAATTCTATAAGCACATTCATGCAAAGAACTTTACCTGGAACAGAAAGTAGGCCCCTAAAGTAGGCCCCTGATACTATTGATTGATTTGACCCTAAAGTTCTCACAAGAACTGCGATCACTTTTTAAAAAATTGGGATAATAATAGCTCTGATAAAATCCTTAGGAACCAAGCTTTTATCATAAAGGATATTCAATTTTTTGAGTCAGCCATGTGATAACAGAAGCATTCCCAGCTCTAAGCATTTCAGTAGTGATTTCATCTGCTCCTGTGGATTTATGTAGTTTAATTTTAGAAAGAGTCAAAATGACTTCACTCTGATATAGGGCGAACATTAAAGCCAGTAATGCATCTATCAAGTTTACAAACAATGGGAATACAATTAACCGCATCGTTTAGGGCATCACTGAAATGCTCAGCAAAGCTAGCCATGACATAATCCTCACCTTTAATAACCTTGTAATGCTTATCCTTCAATCGCTATAATACCTGTCCGTTTCTTCACACACAAAACATTAACAATCTGGTACAACCCTCTGCTGTTACACTGTCTAGCTGCTTCCTCTGCTTTGTCAGCTAAGCTATCAAGCCAAAGATTCTTATCAGCTATTAACTGATCTTTTGCACGTTTATTAAGTTGTTTGTAAAGCTAAGTTGTTGTAGGACTAATAGAGTATTAATTAAGGATATTCCTGTAGTTCTTTATTTCAAAAATAAGCTCCAGTGCCTTATCACTCAAATAATTTTGCCTGCTATGCTCCTTTTACCCGAAAGACTACTGTTATTTTCAAGAAAAGCCTGTTCAAAATTGTTTAGTTAGCATGGCAGTCCCATTCTTTCTCAGCTTCAATAATAAGCAAACCATGACTGTCATATTGACTAAGTAACCTATCATGGTAAACTTTGGCTATAACATTCAGAGCTTCACTATTAAAGGTAACTGTAGAGAATGTAGTGATAAATCGATTCCATTCTAATGAGTTAAAGGTAACTTTTTTACCTTAATAAAATACTTCTTAAGTTTAAGTTGCAAGACTCTTTTAACAATATAATGGTCAGATCCAGTTTCAGCTCCCTATATGACCTGATATTCCTAACAGAACTTGCTCATTTGCTGCTAATCCATTTGCAGAATGCCATTTGCTGTAAATATTGCAATGAGTCATATTCTTATGCAGCCCATATGGTAAAACCCATGTTTGCCTAACATATGCCGCGATGTTTGCAATAAGTGTTAGTTATTCTCAAACCATTAAGTTTACCCTGTAGGATCTTTCATTTCCAGCTGACAACACCAAAAGGATCTATCACTTCTCCCCAAAGGTCAGTCAATACCAACTTTAGCATTGAAGTCCCATCACCTTCCTGGACTTGAGAGGCTATTGTCAGCACAAAGGATGCAAACGCTCTCAGTTGAAAAATTTTCGGTTCCACATAGAAGATAATTATATGAAAGTGTTTAAAAGAAGAAGAAACAATAACAACAGCGTTCTGAGAGTCACCGTCGTGTCTTTTCTAGAAATAAGGCATCTAAGCCGACTTTGTTGGCCAACTGGAAAGCAAAAAGACATTATTATTTTTTGTGAAACCTGTAGAATGAGGTCAAAATCAAATCAAATCGAAGATGTCAAATTTTCAAAATTTGAATATGTATATATATCCGTCCCGTGGCCGAGTGGTTAGCGCGCTTGGCTACTGATCTACGGGACCTGGGTTCGAGCCCCGGGTAAGGCATGGATGTTCGTGTTGTTTTCTGCTGAGGTCCTGCCATCCTCTCAGATCTTCTACTGTGGCATATAAACTGACAAGCTTCTGTCAGACCTCTGTGGCAAGCAGCTGCTTGAGGGGGTAATTATTATTATATATCGTTTGAATCAGTGAGAAATGAACAGAGTTTTCCAGAAAAATAAGAGTAGAGTCCGTCTATTGTGGGAAGAGTTTTTTTTTTTTGCCCAACAGTGCGGAGAATTGCAGTTTACAAACAAATTTAAAGTTTTCTTTCATCAATGCTAGATTGAATTTCTCCAACATTGAGTATAAGCAGAATTCAATTAGTCCCCGGTGATTTTTCTAATTGGAAGTCAGATGTCGTTGAAATCAGCAAGTAGCTTTTAAAAGACCTTTTTTTTTGCATACCGTTATTTCTATACCTTAATAGATAACTATATATGACATGGGATATAGATTCAGAATTTTAGTGACCAAAGTTATCTCCCAGTACAATAAATTATCCATTAGTCAAAGCAATAGGGATCTTAGAAATGATGACTATTTACTGCAAATGAAGGACTTTTTCTTTCTTTCATGTTTTCAGTTAGGTTGGGTTGTTTTACCTCTGAGCGGCACTTTTTTGCACACCATGGGCTAAATGGCCAGGTCACATGGACCCCGAAGGCTCAGACAAGATTGGGGAGGGGACCCACTTTAACAGCTGTTGGGAGACAGATGATAGCCCCCCGTCAAGGCCATCCAGCGTGTTCTTTAACATGCACAGGATATGTCTCTCCCGCACACGGGGCCACGGCTTAACGTCACATCCGACGGACGGCGGCCTTTCCAAGCCCATCGGTGTCCCCTACTGACCGTGGGCAGGGCGGGGGATTTTGTGGAGATAAATCTCAACGCTGACCCAGCTGGGACTCAAACCTGGGAACTACAGATTACGAGCCTGGCGCGCTACCGACTGAGCCACCCCCGTCCCCATGTTTTCAGTAGACAGCCAGTTTTTTAATCAGAGAAATTAAGAAATGTTGACATAGAGATTTCTTGAAAAGATGTTCCTTTCGGTAGATTTTTATTTTGCACAGTTCTGTTGAAATTGATCCTGATTTTGGAATGTCTTGATTTTTAGTAGAGAGCGAAATCATTGAATAATTGGAAAATCTTGGTTGGTGAAAAGTTGTTAAGTGATATGATCAAGATTGGTC
Organism: Ryuthela nishihirai; assembly: GCA_038380435.1. Classification (NCBI taxonomy): domain Eukaryota; kingdom Metazoa; phylum Arthropoda; class Arachnida; order Araneae; family Heptathelidae; genus Ryuthela; species Ryuthela nishihirai. Next base: position 113,524,241 of record JAWZYU010000001.1, read on the forward strand.
TAGTATTACGTTAAAAAAAAGTCTTCAAAGTCTCTTATAAGTTGAAATCTTATGAATTTAGTCTTTATATTCTATGACAGTTGTTGGGTGACTTTAAGAATCCAAGAATTTTGGTATGGATTTGTTCTCTAATTTATTTTTAATGTGGTAGGCTGCTTGAGTGCTCAATGAAAATTCGTTGATTTTTTGTTCTTCCAGGTCCTCGAAAAGTTCCTCTCTCTGTATTGAATATGCAGGACAGCTTACTAACGCGTTTGAAATGTTTTCTGTCATATTGCAATTCACGCAGAGATGAATGTTGGCTTTTTTCACAAGGAACATTTTGTCGTTGAACCTGCCATGGCCAGTTCTAAGTTTTATAATCTTGATCTGCTTTGCTGAAATTGTTAGAATAAAGGGAGTCAATATGTAAATCCCCTAATCTTCTGTGGCTGTTTTTTACCTTGGTTTCTTGATAGAAGAGTTCTTGTAATTTTATGCTACTTTCTTCGTGTATTTGGTTTTTCATTTGTAGTAAGTTGGGCAAATTATTTAAAACTGTAGTGGCTTCTGTAATTTCTTTGGCGATCTTATCGGCTGTCTTATTGCGTGAGATTTCAATGTGGCTAGATATCCATTGTAAAGTGATGTCAAGTTTATTTAATTTGGAGAGTTGCGTGTGTGAGAGCAAATTTTTTTTCTATTATATTTTGAAAGGGTTCCTTGAGTAAAGAGAAGAAGGCTGCCCTGCTATCTGGTAAAATTACAATTTTTTTCATGTTTAAGCCATGTTAGAGACTGATCAATGTCATAAAGTTCTGCTTCTGTGGAAGATGAACAAAGTTTGAGTTTATAGCTCCTTATCTGGTTTTTTTGGGATCATAAACAGAAAAGGTAGCAACATTTTCAACATATTTCACAGATCCATCAGTGAATATCAGGTCTGATCTTGGTAGTTGTCTTCAATGTGTCTGCGAACTTTGTCAAGCAGATCTTGTGGGTTGTAGAACATTTTATTTCTGATTACATTCTTTATTTCTGTGTGAGCATTGAAGCCACCTAGAACAAGGCTAATATCTCCTTTCTTGACAGAATTCAAAATATCCTGAAGTTGTCAATAAAACTTATCCTTCTCATTCTCATCGGCGTGGTTAATGGGTGTATTACAATAGATAACATTCAAGTCTTTAATGCTTATTTTAAATTTAGCTGCAAGAAATCTTTCATTAATGCAGTCATAGCCTAGAAGAGCATCACTGGCATGTCTGCTGAGAAACAAACCTATGCCTCGAAGATGCGCTCCATCTTCCTTCCATGGAAAGAGAAATTTAAGATTATTTTTAAGTATCTGAGCTTTATCTGCCCATCTGGTCTCTTGGAAGCGTAGAATATCTAAGTTATAATGACGGAATTCTGTGTGAGGACAAGAGAATAACCTCTGTGCAAAATATTCCAATTAAAAGAACCTGTGGAGAGAAAATGTTTAACGGTATGTTTAAAGAAATTATGTTTATTGAGAGAGGAAGGGCATATAATGTTAAACTGTTCCTAATCGCAGGCATGCGTCAAAGACCTGTCTCCCCCCTCCACACACACACTGCTAAAGGCTGAAGCCATCAACGCTTGGTAAGCGTAGCTGGGCTGCGATGGCCTCTGTTCAGGATCATCCTCCACCTGACAAAACGTATCCTATTAATATATTCACTTGGAGCTGTCAACCCACATCATCATCAGAATCATCATCCTCAAGCAGCCATGGACTACGGAGGTCCAAAAATCCATAATCAAGCTCAGAGACATATATCTGTCCAGTCCAGTCACAAACAAACAGAAAACACAGCGAAAGATTTTACCTGAACAGAAGCAAATTCAGGATCCATAATCAAGCTCAGAGTCATTATTCCATTGAGGTTGGTATAAATAATCAGCACCAGGAACCTCTGTAGTTTACCATTCCTCAGCAGGAAAAAAAAGAAGCCTTAGTAGTACAGAGCTATAAGCCACACGATCAGGCAGCCCCTCCCCTCCACATAAGAGCATCTCTTTTCAAAGGTACTAACGATCTGCGCCATGAGATGGTCAGACTTTAGGTGCTAGGCCTGGCCAGTTCTGTTCACCATCACAGGGGACTAGTGCATAGCTCTCTTTCCAATGAATACCTAACTACCATTTACAGGCCCTCTTAACTTTAGAAATGGTTATTTTGTACTAACTTTTCTAATGGATCATTTAGAAATCGAGATTTTTTTTTTTTTTTTTGCAGCATATCATTTGGCTTCTGGGGTATTGAGGGCATTGAAAGTTTTCGATCCTAGAAAAGAAAATGGCAACTACCTCTAATCTAGAACAAAAAAATAGCTGATGGAAAACCACTTCTAAGTCTTTTGTAGGGGAGGGCTACTTTGGCTCAATCCTTATGACCCCACTGTTTCCAGAGTTAGTTATCTTAGTGAAATTTGGACAGTTTGTAAGCAGGATAACAGGAAACTTGATGCTTTTGGCAAATGATGTTGATGAGATGAACTCTTTCATTTTGAGCTGTTGATGAGACTGAAAACAGAGTAGGTTTGGTGATGAACAGAGAGAAAAACTAAATTAATGAAAATTGGTCAGGTAGGCTGTGGATCAGTTAATCTGAATGGTTCCATTCTTGAGCAGGTGTCTCAGTTTAATTTTCTTTGGAGCTATGTAACAGATACTGGAGACGTGTGACATGAAATTAACAGACAAATAGGGATTGCTTCCGGTAAATGAATTTTTTCGGAAGTGTGTGCCGGTAAATGAATTATTTCGGAATTGTATTGAGGTAAAGAATTATTTCGGAATTGTATTGAGGTAAAGGAATTATTTCAGAAGTATGTCGCCAAGATGAAGATGTTGGGGAACACTTTTTTTTATAATTTAGGAATAACTTATAGAATTATCTCATTCTATAAGTTATTTGGGAAAATAAATAGAGACTGGGAAAATAAAAATTGTAATGTAGTTAGGAAATATCAAAAATAACCAGGAAAACGAACGATCTCCTTAAGAAAGGTTTTGTTTTCCCTTTATTAATATTTTTAAACCTGAAAGGAACTGCAAAGTATTTCTCATCCTTTTCATCCTGATCAAAGCATTTTCTTTTCCCAACGCCTGCTAGAATCTTTAGCACCGTAGTTTCAGATATTGCACTGGCAAAGTTTTCACACGCCTTGTTTACCACTCGCAGCCCCTCCCCTCCCCCCCCAGACGAAAGTCGTCACCCGACAACTGCTCCCACGCTCCGCGGGCTGCACTTTAATTGCACTTATCGATCACCGGTGGCGCCGATTGACTGCTGCGGCCGGTGGGCAGCGAACCGCTGCAGCATGAGGAGGGAGGGTGGGCTGACTGGGTTGGCGTGGCCGGCTGTCCACCTGGCCAACAACGAACAAGTCTGACTTGGCCTTTCACTCGCCGAAAGTCGGGACTTGGAGCTGTCGACGAGTGAGAAAGCAAAAGAAGGTACAGTAATTAGTTTTGTGGAACTGTGTTCCAAGGACAAAGTTTCGAGATTTTTGAGGTTTTCCCTTTCAGAAAAATATATTGAAAGAATTTCATGAATTTTTGTGAGGTGTTGAAAAGGTTAATAAATATTTTTATTGAAGCAAAATAAGCATCAATTTCAATTAATTGTGCAAAAGGATTAAAAAAGCGTTGAAATTTTTTACGCCTTTCGGAAAAGACTTAAAAAATGATATCTGAACTGAACTGCATTTGAAGTGAATATAAAATTTCAATACTATTTTCATTTTCATAATTCACTGCAGCTGATATTCATTTTGATTTAACAAAAATGATTACTAAACGTTTCAACGCTCAAATTTCATGGACTTCTTCCCATACATTTTTGTGGTAATTTTTGGGGGTCAAATTTGCAAAAAAACTACCGGCTATAACTGCAATAAGGTTGACCTGAATAGGAACGACCCATTTTTCAACAAATAATTTTCATTTCTTTTTAAAAATGACCTTAAACTAATCATTAATATCTAAGATCGACGTGGAGAGAAGGGCGGTAGAGTCGAAGTTCGCTCCGGGCGGCAAAAAAGGTAACGCCGGTCCCGTTATCAAGGAAGAGTCGCTGCATTCGTACTACCATGTAATTTAACTAAAATTGTCATCATATCAGTAAAAGTCACAACCTTGAGTGTTACTTTACTGTAATATAACTTGAAGAGGATTTATATTGCAAAGTCATAGTTCAATTAAATAAGAGTGACGCTGCGCTAATTTATTCTGGTAAAGAAATCAAAATTTTAAAGAATATAAATAGAGACTGGGAAAATAAAAGAATGTGGGATAAAAACCAATAAACTGTTTTTAAATACTATGAAGGCGAAATATATTTCTTTTAGAACAAGAGAAATCAGAGTTTTTTTTATGACAAATAATTTTCCTCTGAATTTTTGAAGAGAAAAATTGTAAACGTCACAAAACAGAAAGGGTTGAAACCTACAAGTATTTGGGTACTTTTATAGATAGAAAAATGACCAGCAAAAAGGCAAATAGCTGATGTCATTAAAAAAAATTAATCTCATCAGGTTCAGATATAGAAAAAAAATCAGGGGGGGGAGAGAGACTGGATTTACCCCTCCGTTGTAATGGTCTTTAAAAAATTTATTGACAAATGCAGGAAATTTAAATAAGTTTAATAATTTTTACTGCTATTATCCTCAATACTATTCTGAAGGTTTTTTTTTTTTTTGGGGGGGGGGGGGGGGGGAGGGGGGGTAAGGTGCCAGCAAGGCATGTCCCATCTCACCTAGATGCCATTTTATCTAAAATTTATTATATTCGGAAGTTTATAAATTTATCGTTATTAAAAATTATTTACTTTCCATCCCGTGGCCGAGTGGTTAGCGCTCTTAGCTACTAATCACAGGGGCCAGGGTCAACCCCCGGGTAAGGTGTGGATGTTGTTGTATTTCTGCTGAAGTCCTGCTCTCCTCACAGTATTTCTGCTGAAGTCCTGCCACCATCTACTATGGCATATAAACTGACAGGCTCCTGTCAGGACTCTGTGGCAAGCAGCTGTTTGAGGGGATTTTTATTATTATTTTATTGATTAAATTTACTCCATGGTGTTTTATCTTGGGGGGAGTATATTTGACTGCAATCAAATCATTTCAGTATGTGTTAGATGTATGATGAAACCGAGAAAATTTGAGAGTGTTGCAAATGTATGTAATGAATTAGGTATATTACAAATAAGAAAATTACATTTCCTTATTTAGGATTTTTTTCAATTATATGTGTCTCAGGTGCTGATATTTATAAGGAAGAATTTTTATGTACAAACCTTACGAACATTTGAAGGGGATGCTGATATTATTAAAAAAAAATTAATCTCATCAGGTTCAGATATAGAAAAAAATCTGGGGGGGGGGGGGCGTAGAGAGACTGGACTTACCCCTCCGTTGTAATGGTCTTTAAAAATTTTATTGACAAATGCAGGAAATTTAAATAAATTTAATAATTTTTACTGCTATTATCCTCAATATTATTCCTGAATTATTATTCAATATTTTACTGACATGATGGCTGTCAAAAACATTTTTGATACTTGATTTAAAATTTTTAAAAACTATTATAGAAAAACATTACATTTATTTGGCGAATAAGTTTTCTAACCGCTTACCAGAATATATTATAATAATAAGTAGTAACTGTCGGTTCCTGGGGTTGATAGAATATAACGGATTCTCGGCGCCCACAGGTAAAGACGTAGATTTTGGTTCGTTCTGTATTAGGCTTTCAACTTTGGAGAATTGCAACAAGATAACTAATTCCAAGTTTAAAACAATAACAAAAGGTTTATTATGGAAAATATATACAGAATCTCCCCGAGCACTGACGTTGACTACTGGCTAAGTTGGCTACAAACAATCATATTCCGTTGCTTAACAGGCTGCGATTCTACGCACCTACAGAGGAAAACCTCTCCTCTCGTGAATATCCAGAACACGTAGAGTTCACCCAGCACTACGTGTCCGCTCCAGCCAGCGTCTCGTTCAGAACTCTCTTGACCTTCTACGGGCCCTACGCCGTCCGGCGCTGACCTTCTGGTCCCACGGGACGGTCATTTGGCATCGCGCTCCTTGATCAAGGGAAAGGAGGTCGATCACAGGCGATCAGTTACCATAAACCTGTCTTGCTGATTCATTAGCCATAAATAGCCTTTCAGTCAGTGAGGGGAGAAAGGAAAGTTTCACTCAAAGGATTACAATGCAAGGTCACATACAAATATATACATGAAATGACGAAATAATATCCAGGTATCGCATCAAAGCCTGACAGTAACATTTTCTTGAAGGAACTACGAAAATGGATTTTAAATGTAGAAAATATTGAGACTGTGTGTTTAAACAAATAGGAATAAAATGTAATATAAATTCAGCAGATGCAAAGTTGCTGTAAAGCAACACTTTACTGCAACACAAGTACTCAATAAAGTCGACCATTTTGTGACGCACAAAAGAGGATTTATTTTCATATACTTTTGTTTTATACTCAGAATATAGTTAATTTTTTTAGCGATATTTTTCTAACTTTTAAATTCTGTGAATATTTAATTTTTTATGATCAAAATATCGAAATGTAATAAAATGGAAGCATGTTGCCTTTGGATTAATTTTCTTCCACAAACGAGTTTTTACACCCTTGGGAGAATCAAAATTTTTCTTCATACTTTTATTCCAAATAATAATAATAATAAATACCTCCTCAAGCAGCTGCTTGCCACAGAGGTCTGACAGTTTATATGCCACAGTAGGAGATCTGAGAGGTTGGCAGGACCTCAGCAGAAAAACGACACACACATCCATGCCTAATCCGGGGCTCGAACCCAGGTCCCTTAGATCAGTAGCCAAGCGTGCTAACCACTCTACCACGGGACGGCTTATTCCAAATACATGCAAAATTAGAAAATACTAACGTAATATAATATTAAGATATTTATACATATGTATAAATTACCTGTAAATGGGATTTTTAATAATGAAACGCTGTATAAGAAAGAATCTGTAAAAATTGTATCTTAAAGTTATATAAGATTGTACCTACACTACTCCCTCGATTTACACGGTTTCAATTCTGCACGGTTTCAGAAAATGCAACCAGTTTCTTTTACTCTATTATATATTCGGCTTTACACAGTATGGATTGAGGGTTTTTTAATGTTTGTCGATAAAATATATAATATGAGGTTGCGGTGGTGTAGCATCGAGGTAGATTATTAGATTGTCATTCCATAGTAAAAAATCACCCAAATGGTTTTAACTGATGTCATATATTTTCAAGAAAAAATAGATAATAATAAATTCCTATATTAGTGCAATAGTCATCGGTTACAAATTATATTTATAATCTTTCGCTAAAATTGTATTCTTATCATTGTACTGCGATCTGTCTCGCGACATCTTAATGAAAGAATTCTGTTTTGAATTTTCAGCGAGATCTGAATTTTCTACACTGAATTTTTTCAAACTAGTGGAAACCTTGTTTAATCTCATTTTTAGAAGTTGGATTGTTTTACCTCTGAGCGGCACTTTTTTTGCACACCATGGACTACTGGGGCGGGGGTGGCTCAGTCGGTAGCGCGTCAGGCTCGTAATCTGTAGTTCCCAGGTTCGAGTCCCAGCTGGGTCAGCGTTGAGATTTATCTCCACAAAACTCCCCGCTCTGCCCACGGTCAGTAGGGGACACCGATGGGCTTGGAAAGGCCGCCGTCCGTCGGATGGGACGTTAAGCCGTGGCCCCGTGTGCGGGAGAGCCATACCCTGTGCACGTTAAAGAACACGCTGAATGGCCTTGACGGGAGGCTACCATCTGTCTCCCAACAGCTGTTCCAGTGGGTCCCCTCCCAAAACCTTCTCTGAGCCTTCGGGGTCCATGTGACCTGGCCATTTAGCCCATTGTGTGCAAAAAAAGTTCCGCTCAGAGGTAAAACAACCCAACCCAACAACACCATGGACTAAATGGCCAGGTCACAAGGACCACGAAGGCTTAGAGAAGGTTGGGGGACACACTGGACTAAGTCGTGACCCTGTTACGCCTTAATCCGAAGGACGGGCTCTCCGTGCACGGAGTCACGGCTTAATGTCCCATCCGAAGGATGGCGGCCTTTCAAAGCTTATCGAGTGTCCCCTACTGACCTAGGGCAGAGCAGGGAGTTTTGCGGAGATAAATCTCAACGCTGACCCAGCTGGAACTCGAACCTGGGAACTAGTAGATTACGAACGTGGCGCGCTACCGACTGAGCCACTCCCGTTCCCATTTTAGCAACTGTAACTTCATAGACTTTTCTATAGTCTAAATACAGCTGATTCGTAAGTAAACTATATCATAAAATATCATATAAATACTAATTTTGCAACAGAACCACAAAACAGAGCAACAAGTATTGATAGAAATGCTTAATTTCTTATTTATATTCAGTTCATAAATATCCTACGTTCAGATTTCGCCTTCGAAATCGACAACATATGTCTACATTAACGATAAATATTTTTGTGACCCAAAGGAAACGCGTGGGAAATTGATCTAAGTTTGTCTGAATTAGCGCAAAAAAAGCACAAAATAATGTTATATTAATGCTTATTATTACTGAACTGAAATTTGAAATAAATACGTATAAATAAAACTTTTCGTGTACATTTTATTCATAACAGGTGTTTCTTTTTTCGGAACCTACCCTCCCTTTTTTTTCCATAAGTGAAGTTTGATTTGCATGGTTTTGATTTACACGGTGATTTCCCTAGGGGCGGGGGTGGCTCAGTCGGTAGCGTGCCAGGCTCGTAATCTGTAGTTCCCAGGTTCGAGTCTCATCTGGGTCAGCGTTGAGATTTATCTCCGCAAAAATTCCCCGCCCTGCCCACGGTCAGTAGGGGACACCGATGGGCTTGGAAAAGCCACCGTCCGTCGGATGGGACGTTAAGCCGTAGCCCCGTGTGCGGGAGAGCCATACCTTGTGCACGTTAAAGAACACGCTGGATGGCCATGACGGGAGGCTACCATCTGTCTCCCAACAGCTGTTCCAGTGGGTCCCCTCCCCCAACCTTCTCTGAGCCTTCGGGGTCCATGTGACCTGGCCATTTAGCCCATGGTGTGCAAAAAAGTGCCGCTCAGAGGTAAAACAACCCAACCCAACGGTGATTTACCAGAACCTATCTACCCAGGAATGGGTGTATTTCGTTGTAAATGCGAGAGAAGTTATTTGCTAAATACAATGGTAATAAAGAATCGGAGAATATAATCTATCTAATTTAATGCCAAAGGGAAGCAAACAAAAAACTTCAGAGAGCAAAAGCTTTATTGAAATATGACGTTGACTTAAAGTGACAGCTGGAGCTCGCAGAGACAAGCGTCGCTCGTGAAGAAATTCACGCTCACTTTTCACACGTCACATCAATCTACAATTCTCGTTGAAGGTACGAAACACGTGATTTGCACGTGTCATTCATGTGGGACTTCTACACGTGACTGTGGTTCTTTTGCTACCATGTTACGAATGCTGGAATGTATACAGTATTACTTTGTATGGCAGTATTGGATGTAGTCCAAAACCGCTTATAATTAGTGTTTTTCCCAAGGTTGAAAAAAAAAGTGTCCTATTTATTTAAGTGCGTATAATCAAATCCGTGATCTGACAAGGGTACTTGCTTTATTTAAGAGATTTTATTTTTTAAAAAATTAAGAAAAATTAATAAAAGATTGGTTCCATGAGTAAGAACACCAAACTTGCAACCAGATTAAAGTCCCTACTGTGATTACGATAAGAATTTCTCCGTTGTCCTCGGAAGAAAGGAACATATATAGACTTCAAAATTCTTCAGTCCAATGAAGGGGACATTAAACCGTGGTCCATATGCAGGAGATCCACACTCAGTGCATGTTAAAGGATCTGTATCCTAAAGGGTGGTTCCCACAAGTCTCCAAAAGGGAGTTTCCATGTGTATCCTATAGGGAGGTTTCCATATGTCTCGTTTCCATATGTCTCCTAAAGGACCAATATGTCTTATAGAGATATATTTTTTTAGAGATATATAGACTTCTATATATCTCCTAAAAGAAGGTTTCTATATGTCTCCTAAAGGAAGGTTTCCAGATGTTTCTTAAAGGGTTGTTCCCATATATCTCCAAAAAGAAAGTTTCCATCTGTATCCCAAAGGGAGGTCTCCATAAGTTTCGCAAGGGTCCCATATGTCTCCTAAAGGGAAGTTTCCAAATGTTTTCTAAACTCTTACACATGTGTCCCAAAGAGTTAACACATGTGTCCCAAAGGGTTACACATGTGTCCCAAAGAGAGGTTTCCATATGTCCACTGAATGATTGTTTACATGTCTCCCAAAGGGAGGTTTCCAAATGTCCTCTAAAGGGGGGTTTCCATATCTCCAGAGGGGAGGATTCCATATGTCCCCTAAAGGGTGGTTTCCATGTCTCTTAAGGGGAGGTTTCCATATATCTCCAAAAATAGGTTTCCATCTGTATCCTAAAGGGTGGTTCCCATATGTCTCATAATGGAATTCCTAAAGGGTAGAGGTTACAAAATCCTAAGGGGAGGTTCTCATATGTCTGCTAAGAGAAAGTGTGTCATATGCTAATCATATGCCTCCTAAAAGCAGATTTTTACATGTCTGTATAGGAACCTCCCCTGATTTCATACTGTTAATGTAGTGATTCTTTAAGGGAGTTTTCTATAGCTCTCCTAATAGGCTGTCCAGTGGATCTCGTTATCCAGACCTTCTTTTCAGCTGTAATGGGATCAATCAGATATTACCACCATTTTTCTTTAAATTAGACATATTTTGATGTTTGTTTTGTTAGAATATGACTTTCAATACATTGCTCGGCGTCATCGATCAGATTTGGCGTCAACTATGCAGCACATCTTGATACCTGGGGAAAAATGGTTACAAAATATTCCCTCAGAGCTGAACTACTTGGAAGAGGCAACTACTCCCACTTTCTCCTTTACCTTCTCTTCCAATGCCTCTTCCTTCTACTCTAAGGTGAAAGATGACATCTGATAAGGAGATGCCACTTTGTTGCATGCTTTTATGAATTTCCCAAATGTCGGAGGGGAAAAGAAGATGATAGAATAAAGCAGAATAAGTCAATGTATGTAAATATATGTAAGTAAGTTTAAATAGGCCGTCCCTTGGCCGAGTGGTTAGCGCGCTTGGCTACTGATCTAAGGGACCTGGGTTCGAGCCCCGCGTAAGGCATGGCTGTTTGTGTCGTTTTTCTGCTGAGGGCCTGCCACCCTCACAGACCCTCTACTATGGCATATAAACTGACAGGCTCCTGTCAGACCTCTGTGGCAAGCAGCTGCTTGAGGGGGTATTTGTTATTTTTTTATTAAGTTTAAATATAAGTAATTTTATAACAAAATTAGGAATCCTTTACTGTCTCCAAAGTGTTGGATCGTTTTACTTTTGAGCAGCATCTCTTTTTGTACACAGGAGACTAAATTGCCAGGTCACAAGGACCCCAAAGAATCAGAGAATACTGGTGCTCTCCTGAGCCATGGCTTAGCGCCTCATTAGACGGACGGTGGTCTTTCCAGACCGATCGATGTTCTCTTTTCTTTTCCAAGAAAAAAATATGAAGTAGCTTCTTACCTGCCACATAGATCTAATAAAATCCTATCAGTATTGCTGCCACTGAGTCCCACCGGGATCGAATAGATATCCCTTTGATTTGCAGCCAAGCATGCTAACAGCTTGGTCATAAGAACAGCCAAGAGGGGAAAATTCTGAATGTAGTCAAAATAAGGTGTCTGGTATATACAAACTTAACAATGAATGCTTATGACTGTTAGAAACTGTGTTTAATTCGATTGAAATAATTTAAAAATTATTTTTAAAGGAATTTATAAAGAGATAGACTTAAAATTTTTTCGTTATCGACTGGTTGGCTAGCCATTTCCTATGGGACTAAATCATGCAAAACTCATTAGAAGAACACTGGCCCAATGGCAAACGCGCTTTACTACTGATAATTTATTTTACTTTATGAGCTTATTCACAGTGAACGAGCTTCTTCACAGATCTTCTCTACGCTGTACTAAACTGATAGGCTCCTGGCAGACCTCTGGGAGGTCTGAGGGGATATTTATTTCTTAACTGTCCCGTGCCGAGTGGATAGCGCAATTGACTGCTGATCAGAGGGACCTGGATTCGAGCCCCGAATAAGGCATGGATGTTTGTCTGATGTCTTTCTCTTGAGGTCTCACTTTCCTCACAGATCTTCTCTATGGCGCATTAAACTGAAAGGCTCCTCTCAGATCTCTGTGGTAAGCAATTGCTAGAGAGGATATTGAATTTTTATTTTCATTACAAGAAATGATTAACATTTGTTTACAACTCATTATTCTGAAGCAAATCCTGACTAAAGTCTATTTAATAATGTAATGGAGCATAATAATGGATTAACTAAATACGCTGTTGAGATAATATAGAGAATAAAAGACGTTAAAAGAGACGTTCCTGTATCGAAAACCAGGTAAAGAAAAAGTCTATGATTCTGTCTCTGTTACTAGAAAGGCAATCCCGCCGAAAGTGTTAACATACCATGAAGTCATTTAATCCTTTCGCTTCTGCCTTTCCTCAAGCACAAAGTGATTTATAGGTGTTAGGCTAACCTTGAAGTGATGACAGGATTAGTTCTAATGACTGCAGAGAAGGGCAGTGTGTTAGGTGTGGCTGGCAGCTCCTATTGTGAGGAGACGGAACAGTCACGGTGTGTGGTTCTCATTAGGAGTGAAGGAGGGAAGACAGGGAATCTGTTACAATGCGTCTATCTGAAGATCTCAGTCACGAATGACTATTGCACAGACAGCTAAGTTGCAAAGCTGTGAAAAACGACACTTTGGGAGCAAAGTTTTTCTAAAGAATCGGTTAATAATTTGGCACTGAGATGGCTTCATCAGCATCTGAGTAGAAAGTGGGTTCAGTTAGAGTTACTTAGTAAGATCGGGACCAGATAATTAACTTAACGGAATGAGCACGTTTAAACTTAGAGATTTCAATTATAACTAGTAGATTAAGCAAATTGAAAGGGGTCGTTTTTTTCCTTTCGATTTGACTAAACTTGTAGTTAATAATTTTTTGTTTTTATTAAACTTTAGTCAAAATCTGCAGTTTTTTGAATCTAATATCAGATTATTACAATGTTTCGTGTAAAATAAACTGCGATTATTTATAATTGTCCTTTGACTGTCTGTCTTGCAGCCTCCCAACTATGTACAAAAAAGAAAGTATTTTTTTTTTATTTCGTATCTGAGTCGTCTCTAACGACGATTTGCACTGATGAGGAAAGGACGCCTTCCATCAGGTAGGACGATGACCAGTATCTCGGTCTGCAGAAGAGTCGTATCCCGTGCATGTTAAAGAATCGCTATGTGGCTTTGGCAGACGTCTTCTGTCTCTTGACTGCTGACCAGTGGATTCATTTTCCATACTCAACTCTGAGCGTTTGAGGTCCTTGTGATCCACCGTTTGGCCCATTGCCTGCATAAAGGTGACACTCAGAGGTAAAATAGACCAGTCCATTCCAACTCACAGTAATAGACTCCTGTCAGACCTTTTTGGCAAGTTGCTGATTTACAATCGATTTAGTTTTCATTATCTTTAATAGCGAAATTTTATATTTTGAATTACATTTATAATAATACAGCCAAAAAAAATTCAAAAAATCGCAGTACAGCAAAGACCTTAATTCCAAGTTTCGCAGTTCAGTACATGATTATTATTTTATTGCCTAAATTTAGAAATATTTGAAAAGAGCTAAATAATTTCCTATCTAAATAGTCTCTGGGTAAAATGCAACTTTCCTGATATAGAGTTTGAACTTTTCGTTCGGTATTTAAAAAATTATGGGCAGAGAGAGGAGTTAAGTGAATTCAATCAACACCTTCTATAAAAGAAGGCCAGTGGACCAAGTTTTGACGTCACAACAGAAAATTCCGATTTTTTAAAATTTTTTTCTTCTTATTTCTATTTTTATTACTAGTGACGTATTGATAAGATTTTTTTACTTAAGTAGAGTCTTGAGAAATGTTTAGAGTTTCAGAATATCTTTGTAGATTTCGAAAACGCTTTTTGCTCTGTTGACCGTCATAATTTGTGGTTGATCATGAAATATTGTGGCATACCTGACAAGTTAGTTAACCTAATGAAAGCTCTTTATAATAACGCCGAGTCATGTGTGAGAGTTAGTAAGACTTGTAGCAATTGGTTTAGTATATTGCTTCTCGTGTTCGATAAATATAATAAATACCCCCTCAAGCAGCTGCTTGCCACAGAGGTCTGACAGGAACCTGTCAGTTTATATGCCATAATAGAAGGTTTGTGAGGATGGCAGGCCCTCAGCAGAAAACCGATACATACATCCATGCCTTACCCGGGGTTCGAACCCAGATCCCGTAGATGACCCAGATCCCGTAGATCCCGTAGTCAAGCGCGCTAACCACTCGGCCACGGGACGGCTCCGTGTTCGATAAGGGTACATCTTACTTCCTTTTCTCTTTAGTTTGGTTATTGATTATGTTATGCGAAATTCACTGCAAGGGAAAGATTTTGGAACTTAAAGGTCTAGCGATTTGAAAATTTCTGATTTAGATTATGCTGATGATTTGGCCCTTTTGACAAATGCTGTTGATTAGATTAACTCTTTCATTCGAGCTATTGATGGGACTGGTAGTAGAGTAGGTTTGGTGAGAAACAGAGAGAAAACTAAAGTGATGAAAATTTGTCAAGCAGACGGTGCTTCAGTTGCTTTGAATGGTTGCATTCTTGAACAAGTATTTCACTTTACCTTGGAGCTATTTAACAAATACTGGTGATGTGTGGCATGAGGTAAAGAGAAGAAAATGGATTACTGCTGAGATTTATAAGAATCTTTGGAGAGTATAGAAAAATAGGCATATATATTAAAGGCTAAAATTAGTCTGTATAATAGTTTGGTTCTTTCTAGGGTTGGTTAAGGTAGTGAAACTTGGATCCTATGTAAGCAAGATAACAGGAAACTTGATGCCTTTGATTCTAGATGCTTACGCAGTGTCTTGGGCATTAGGAGGTTCAACTTTGTAAGTAATGAAGTGGTTAGGCAAAGGAATCGGCAACCTCCTTTGAGCAACATATTGTGCAGAGAGAGACTCCGCTGGTTTGGCCATCTTGCCCATATGGATAATTATAGATTAGCGAATAGGATTATGAACAGTGTGCCTAAACGCCTCAAAAAAAGGGTGGGGGGAGAGACCTAGGATGCGGTGGGGACAATGTCCAAGAGGATCTCGTTTAAAATTGGAGTGCAGTGGCCAGATGCAGCAGATGTAGCTCAGGACAGATTTTATTTGGAGAACTAAATTGATCACAATCTGGTTGGACCTCCGTAGCCAATGGTGTTTGAAGAAAATAAGATATAAATATATTGAACATATTTAAGAATTTAACATTTCTAATTACTCATTTTCCCGTTATTGCTAGCAATAATAATTACAACTCTAGAATTGATTTTCGATTAAAATTACAATTTTCGCCATTTCTCGAAATTCTTTAATATTTTACATCAAAAATATTATGATAATTGCTAACTGATACAAATAATTTTCATTTTATAAATACGTTACATTTATAAATAAATAACAATGACATTTAATTCGTTCTCATTTAATTTTTTAAACAGTATTTGTTTTCACGTTTTTATTATATAAAATGCTATTTTCATGTAATTCTTTGAATTTTATGTCTAAAACTTTAACACAAATACGAATTAAGATTGTTGCTAATAATTATTTATAAATATTCTTTATTTAGAGAGAACGCTATTTGTATACATTAGTATCATTGGAATGTTTGGCTACTGATCAATGGGACTTGGTTTCGAGTCCCGGTTAAAGCATGGATATTTGTGTTGTCTTTCTGCTGAGGTCTCGCCTTTCTCATAGACCTTCTCTAAAATACCCCCTCAAGCAGCTGCTTGCCACAGAGGTCTGACAGGAGCCTGTCAGTTTATATGCCATAGTAGAAGGTCTGAGCTTGAGGGGCAATTTATTTCGAAATATATTAATTTTATTATTTTTTTCATCATAATATTTGTTACTAGGCCAGGATCGAAAAATCAAGGAGAAGGGGGGCAAGAAACACAATCGAGTCAAAAAACTCAGGGGGGGGGGGGGGGGGGGGCAGAAACACAATCGAACTAAAAATGGAAAAGTGGGGGGTGGGCAAGAGACTGTAATTTCACTGCAGTATAATATTTTCCCCTCCGTTTCATAGATCTTTAAAATATTTCTTGAGAAATGCATGAAATATAAATAAGTTTCATATTTTTTGCCTCTTTTACCATTAGTAGTATTCTGAAAGTGGGCATGGTCCCTTGCTCCTCCCCATTAGATCCGGCCCTGCTTGTGACTGTCATATACATAAGAAAATGTCGAAAGTCCTAATTTTAATCGAAATTCAAGTTTAGGCCAATAGGTCCTATTTATAGCAATATCGATTAAAAAAAATAGCTAGAAATGCTAAATATTGAAATATGTTAAATTTATTTATATCTTTTTTTTATCCTAAACACTGGTTTCCATAAATTAAGGAAAATCCATGTGTTAAGTCAATAGAAAGCTAACGTCAAACTCTATAACTTCTAAAATAAATATTTTTTGTTTTGAAAAATGTGATTGCAGATAAAGATCTCAATCAAATAAATCAATATCTCGATTTTCAACAATATTCGTTCAGTATTTAATGAGTTATGGAAGTTTGAATATTTAGCGATAACAATACCAGCCACAAAAATTTACTTCAGAAGTTAATTAAAACTTAGTAATAAGTATTGTATCAAAGTGCTTAATAAAATAAGTTTGTATTTTAAAACTTTGTGTAAAGAATTTTTTCACTATTATTCAATTTTCTATAAGCTTCTTAACACTGGCATTGCTGTTGTTAAATATTCAAACTTCCATAATTCATTAAATACTGAACGAATATTGTTGAAAATCGAAATATTGATTTATTTGATTGAGATCTTTATCTGCAATCACATTTTTCAGAACAAAAAAAAACTTATTTAGAAGTTATAGAATTTTGACGTTAGCTTCCCATTGACTTAACATAGGAATTTTCCTTAGTTTATGGAAACAAATGTAAATCTATCATTATCGTTATTTTCAATCTCGTTTCCTTTCAAGATCATTTTAAAAGCTATAGAATTTTACATTTTTTTTTCTTCACTGAGATAAATTGGAAGTCTTCCTTTAATTTGGTAGGGTCTGAGGGACCTGGGTTCGAGCCCCGGATAAGGCATAGATGTGTGTATCGTTTTTCTGCTGAGGTCCTGCCATCCTCTCAGATCTTCTACTGTGGCATATAAACTGACAGGCTTCTGTCAAACCTCTGTGGCAAGCAGCTGCTTGAGGGGGTATTTTTTACTTTATTCTGTGATCTGGCTAGATTCTATTAGTGACCCAACGGTAAATTATTCTGTCCTAGAAATAACTTAAACTTATTGCAGAATTATAAATTGACGACAGAGACCTAAATAAGCACGAATCCCATCAGTCTAAATCAGGCGTGTCCAAACTTTTAACTTCCCTGGGCCACATTGAGTGAATATTTGACTTCCCTGGGCCACACTAAGTGAAGATGAAGTGTTTTGGGCCGCACATAAAATATAAAATATAGTTAATGAATATGAATAATAAAACTTCATTTATTTTCTTATGTTTTCTATTATAAAATAAAAAAGGGCAATATAAAACTAGTGGGATATCAAAAACTCGCTGAAAATTCAGCGAGAGGAAAGCCAACGGGTCGGATCGATTTGGCGAACTTTCGCGAACGTTCGATGGCCCCTTTTTCTGTGAAGGGCTCCCTTGGCCAAAAGGATTAGGAAATCAAAATACAATGCAATATACTGCATACAAATATTGTAATTCTTCAAAAAATTCGCCGTCGAGTGGATACACACGTAATTCGAAACGTAAATTCTCATGGCATACTAAGATGTTTTTATTTAAATTTTTATTTCAAAATAAATGTCAACGAATCGATTATATATGAAAAATATTGCAAACATTTATTTTTTTAATAAAAATGTGTAAATTTAAATATTTTCATAATTTGCGTTTGGGCCGCATTTTAAAGGCTTTTGGGCCGCACTTTAGACAAGCATGGTCTAAACAAAATCGGACATCGAAGCTCTCAGACTAGCTTCGCGATTTCTCATTGACAATTTCACTTCATCAAGTCCTCTCCTGCTGCGATTTGTACTCACCCCAACTTGACCCCGAGTGGACTGAAAGAAAACACACGTGTTCTAAAATACCCAAGAAAGTATCTGATGAACAACAACTGCCATGCTACAACCAATCAACGAAGTATCTTTCTTTCTTCGACGAGAGTCGAGCTTCTTCAGCTAATAAAGCTCAGTGGACATCTGGTGGCCACGTGTTGACACTTCTCATCCCAATCTGTTTCACGATGACGCACGAGGAATCGCCTTTTCTCATCACTGGATGACAGAGACGAGGACATATTTCACGGTCAGTCCGTCGTCCCTCCAAATTAACGGCCAGAGACACGACAGCCTTTCGATTCATCGATCGGATGCTGCCGATCAATGACGTTTCCCTCCTCCCCTCCGCACTACTTCCTTTCCCCCTTGTCGCTACTCACGAGCCAGGCAGAATTAGCAGAGGGAGGGCCGCGACCACTTAGAACGGCGTAAAAGCTTTCACCGGTAGGCGAAAGAAGTACACGCGCTCACCAGGGTGGAGTGACCGTTCGGCTGACAGCGTTTGCCTCTTCGTGGCCAGTTAGACTGCGTAACGGGATCAGCTCGAGACTTGCTTACCTTGCATTTCTCGTTTCCTTCACGTGAACTGGTGACAAAGGGGAGCCAACAATAAGTGTTTGTCACTCACTCGTGCTGTTTCGTTCATAAGTCATTTAAACTGAATTTTTTTTTTGCTTAAGTTGAAATTTACACTTCCAAGGGGAAAGTTTCGTTGCATAAAATGGAAAGGAATGCTATGTTGTTGCAGAGAGGTACTGCTAGGCCTCACAACCTCTCGCTGCTGGTTAGGGGGCCTTTGGAAAACCTTTTTTACAACATTTATGGAGAAATTTGATTTACACCTATTCAAAAAACTAGCCCAGAATTTTCTTCTATAGCTCTGAATGAATAATAACGGGTCGTGAGCAATACAGCGAATGTAGACATGGCCAATCAGCTTCGTTTTCCCTACTAGAAGGATTCTAATCAACATTGGTAACTTTTTCTCTTCCCCCATCTCCCCCGCAAAAATATTTCTACCGACTCCCATACATCTTTTATCCCATACACCTTCTTTTATTTCTCTGATCAATGGAACACTGAGTGTAGGGATCCGCGAACACGTCGATATCTTCCCAAAAGAGAAAATTTAATGCATTTAAATGTTAAGTAGTTATTAATTAAAAAAGTTATTATTTTTAACCGGGGATGGATCTAGTGGGGGGGGGGTTAAGGGGGTCATATATGCCCCCTGTATATTTAATGTATTTTTCCGAGAAATTTTTAAAGACCTCTAAAACGTAGGGAGAAATGTTATACTCCAAAAGAAATCAGAAATCCTGTCTCATAACCCCCCCCACCCCCCTTTGCTTTTCCTCTTCGATTTAGTTTCTTGTTCTCACCCGTTTTTTTTTTTTTTTTTTTTTTTTTTTTTCTAGATCCGGGCCTGTGTTTAACCAACTAAGTCATGAAAATGACGCAGAATGGTACACGACACTCAATCCCGTAATTATAGAAGCATATTTACTGTCTTCACATCAAAGGGACCTGTGTTCGAGCCCCTTTAGAGAAGCATGGATGCTTCTACCTTTAGAGATTAGAGACATACATACAACACATACTAACAAAAAAAATCTAATTTCATTATTATGGTAGATACATTCAATGATTATTGAAATCGAAATCTTTTGACTCAGCCCCACTCCCAAAAGAATTAGACAGGCTATTTACTCTATTGCTGGCGAACAGGATTCAAGAAATATAAGCCAGAGCAAGTATGATATTCCTAACCCTTATTACTATAAATAAAAAAATAAATACCCCCTCAAGCAGCTGCTTGCCACAGAGGTCTGACAGCAGCCTGTCAGTTTATATGCCAGAGTAGAAAGTCTGTGTGGATGGCAGGACTCAGCAGAAAAACAACACGCACATCTATGCCTTACCGAGGCTCGAACCCAGGTTCTTAGATCACTAGCCAAGCGTGCTAACCACTCGGCCATGCACTACTATTACACTGAGAAAAATTGTATATAATGATATCCTCAAGCTCTTTCGTTAATGTACTGTCGATATTGTCGCCAGTCGATTTAGTGTGAGGAGCACTCGGCATTAACATTTATATTAAACTCAGGATCACGGATTATTCAACCCCGTGCTCGTGTCTTGTACTAGAAGATTGAATCGATCATTAACTGCCCTACACGTGCGGACTTTCTGCAGATGATAAGATGTAATAAATCCAAACAACGCAATATACGCGTTACGAAGTTGACTGATTATCACTCCTTATTGGTAACTTTGCAGCTGTAGTCATGTAGACTGAATGATTTTTGGTCACACAGCCTATGGAAATACGCGTATTGGTAATTTAACTCAGGATGAAATTCATCATCATATATCGAGATCTTGCCTCTGATCTCAATTCGATCGAATTCCTCAGTCACCGCAAACAGAATTCTTACTCTTTCGTTCAAGAGACATACCACGTAACACTTTGGCCCGTAACATCAGCAAATCCTTTCTTCCTCCACTAAATTTCCTGAGGATATCTACTGGCAAAGCGTAAAATTCCCCGCCCTGCCCACGGTCAGTAGGGGACACCGATGGACTTGGAAAGCCGCCGTCCGTAGGATGATGATAGTAGGGAAAACGAAGCTGATGGAAAAAGTTAAGCGGTGGCCCCGTGTGCGGGAGAGCCATACCCTGTGCACGTTAAAGAACACGCTGGATGGCCTTGACGGGAGGATACCATCTGTCTCCCAACAGCTGTTCCAGTGGGTCCCCTCCCTCAACCATCTCTGAGCCTTCGGGGTCCATGTGACCTGGCCATTTAGCCCTTGGTGTGCAAAAAAGTGCCGCTCAGAGGTAAAACAACCCAACCCAACTGGCAAAGCGAGCATGACACACAAACAGTGAAGACAAGCCTCATCTCCCCTAACAAGTGAAGGGAAACTTTTTACACCTGGTATGCTCGGACACTCTTCGTCACGTATGTAACAGCTCCACCACCTTGTTGTTCACACACTTTATAGCAGGGTCAGTGTCACAAACTAAACGTACCCAGCGAACAGAAATAGTTAAAAAAAATTAACATTGTGAACAGAAATAGCTAAACAATTAACATTGTGAACAGAAATAGCTACAAAATTTGACATTTCGAACAGAAATAAAGGCAAAAGATGACATTGCAAAGAGAAATAAAGACAAAAGATAACATTGCGAGTAGAAATAACTACAAAAGATAGCATTGCGAACAGAAATAAATACAAAAGATAGCATTGCGAACAGAAATAGCTACAAAAGATGACATTGCAAACAGAAATAGCTACAAAAGATGACATTGCAAACAGAAATAGCTACAAAAGATGACATTGCAAACAGAAATAGCTACAAAAGATGACATTGCGAACAGAAATGAATACAAAAGATAGCAATGCGAACAGAAATGAATACAAAAGACAGCAATGCGAACAGAAATAGCTACAAAAGATGACATTGCAAACAGAAATAGTTACAAAAGATGACATTGCAAACAGAAATAGCTACAAATGATGACATTGCAATCAGAAATAAATACAAAAGATGGCATTGTGAAAAGAAATATCTGTAAAATAATATTGCGAACAGAAACAGCTACAAAAGATGACATTGCAAACAGAAATAAATAAAAAGATGACATCATAAACAGAAATAGCTACAAAAGATCACATTGCGAACAAAAATATCTACAAAATAAGACATTGCGAACAGAAATAGCTACAAAAGATGACATTGCGAAAAAAATATCTACAAAATAGGACATTGCTAACAGACATAGCTACAAAAGATGACATTGCGAACAGAAATAATACAAAAGATGACATTGCAAACGGAAATAAATAAAAAATGTCATTTCAAACAGAAATAGCTACAAAAGATGACATTGTAAAGAGAAATAGCTACAAAACATGAATTGCGAACAAAAATAAATACAAAAGATGACATTGAGGGCAGAAATAAATACCAAAGATGATATTGCAAACAGAAATAAATACAAAAGATGGCATTGAAAAAAGAAATAGCTTCAAAAGATAGCATTGCGAACAGAAATCGCTACAAAAGTTGATATTGCGAACCGAAATATCTACAAAATAGGACATTGCGAACATAAATTGCTGCAAAAGATGACATTGCGAACAGAAATATCTGCAAAATATGGCATTGCGAACAGAAATAGCTGTAAATGATGAGACTGCGAACAGAAATAGCTACAAAATTTGACATTGCGAACAAAAACAGTTACAAAAGATAGCTTTGCAAACAGAAATAGCTACCAAGGTTGTCATTACGAATAAAAACAGTTACAAAAGATAGCTTTGCAAACAGAAAGAGCTACAATAGATGACATTGCAAACAGAAAACAATACAAAATAGGACATTGTGAACAGAAATAGCTACAAAAGATAGCATTGCGAACAGAAATCGCTACAAAAGTTGACATTACGAACAAAAATAGCTACAAAAGATGACATGGTAAATAGAAATAAATAAAAAGACGACATTGCAAACAGAAATAGCTACAAAAGATGACATTTCAAACAGAAATAGCTACGAAAGATGACACTGCAAACAGAAATAGCTACAAAAGATGACATTTCAAACAGAAAGAGCTACGAAAGATGACACTGCAAACAGAAATAAATGTAAAAGATGACACTGCAATAAGAAATAAATACAAAAGATGACATTGCAAACAGAAATAGCTACAAAAGATGACATTGCAAACAGAAATAGCTACAAAATATGACATTACAAACAGAAATAACTACAAAAGATGACATTGCGAACAGAAATAAATAAAAAAGATAGCATTGCGAACAGAAATAAATACAAAAGATAGCATTGCGAACAGAAATAGCTACAAAAGATGACATTGCAAACAGAAATAGCTACAAAAGATGACATTGCGAACAGAAATAAATACAAAAGATAGCAATGCGAACAGAAATAGCTACAAAAGATGACATTGCAAACAGAAATAGCTACAAATGATGACATTGCAATCAGAAATAAATACAAAAGATGGCATTGTGAAAAGAAATATCTGCAAAATAATATTGCGAACAGAAATAGCTACAAAAGATAGCATTGCGAACAGAAATCGCTACAAAAGTTAACATTGCGAACAGAAATATTTACAAAATAGTACATTGTGAACAGAAATTGCTACAAAAGATGGCATTGCGAACAAAAATAGCTGCAAAAGTTGACATTGTGAACAGAAATTGTTACAAAAGATGGCATTGCGAACAAAAATAGCTACAAAAGTTGATATTGCGAACAGAAATATCTGCAAAATAGGACAATGTGAAGAGAAATAGCTATAAAAGACGACACTGTGAATAGAAATAGCTACAAAAGTTGACATTCGAACAAAAACAGTTACAAAAGATAACACTGAAAACAGAAATAAATAAAAAGATGGCATTGGAAACAGAAATAAATAAAAAAGATGGCATTGGAAACAGAAATAATTAAAAAGATGGCATTGCAAACAGAAATAAATACAAAAGATGACATTGCGAACAGAAATAGATACAAAAGATAGCATTGCGAACAGAAATAGCTATGAAAGATGACATTGTGAACAAGTTAAAAACAAAATTGCAGAAATATATAGATACACATTACAAATAATAAGAAATTTCGACAACTAAAATAACTGCATCAATATACATATTTCATATTACTCTAACATTGAACGTTAATAGAAAAACACTGATTAATTCTGATTCAACAAGGACCATACTCTGTAAACTGATGCAAATATTTTACACCAAATTTCCATCCCAACGTTAGGGAACATCGTGTGTAAGCCTAATCTCAAGTAAAAAAAAAAATCCACTTAATTCCTTAGTTAATAATCAAAGGGACCTGGGTTCGAGTCCAGATAGCGTATGTATGTTTTTTTTGTGTGTGTTGTCATTTTTCTGTATTCTCATCTCCCCATAGATTGCCTCTGTATCGTATTATTCTGAAAGCATCCTTTCAGACCTCTGTGGTAAGCGACTGCTTGTTCCTATCCTCTCCAATTATTCTATTGATGCTACTGATCAAAGGGGACCTGGGTTCGAGCCCCTAGGAAAAAAAAGGCATGGATGTTTGTGTTGTCTTTCTGTTGAGGTTTCCTTTCCTCACGGATCCTCTTTATGGCGAATAAACTGATAGGTTCTTATCAGACCTCTGTGGCAAGCAGCTGCTTGAAAGGGTATTACAACAACAAGTTTTCACTCTAATGTAACAGACATTCCGTAATGATAGAGAGATTGAGCAACAGTCCTTAAACTCTATTATAATGCAATAACCAACAAATTTTGATCAACACATGTTTCATATACAACACCTTATTGTCTTATACTGCTCAAGATTTGGTCTCGGTGATCCACAGTGTTCAGTGAAGGGCCATTTAACTCGTCAGAGTCTGAACATATGCGAAGCAACAGTCTGACGTAGCGCACAGGTGAAGTGTAAAGGAAGAACTTGGTGGCTGACTCTTCAGTGTTCGGCATCAGCTGTTTGCCACTCTCCAGCAACAAGTACTCAACGCCACATGAGCCGGAAGCTTCGGCTGTTCCCGTGTAAAACATGCATAAAACATCACGTGGAGAGAAAGAGAGAGCTCCTCTCCCGTGTGCGTTGATTTAAAGAGCTCTGTTGCCGAAGTGGCAGTCTCCTCCACATCTAATGATGCAAGAGATCATTAGAGGCAGGGAGGAGGATCTCGCGACAGAGGTAATGTGCTCGAGGTATTATGTGAAGAAAGCGAGAGTTGGCTTGTGGCTTATTTGTTAACAGTGGATGTTAAACAGTTCGCTTTTCATCAAAATAAGAAAGTAGGTTGAAGAGTTTCTCTTTTTTCTTTAAATCTTTTCCAGGAAAACGTAAAATGTCTTTTGAGGTCTTCAAGAGTATTTGATTTTATGACGGCCTTTCAAGAAACATAAAATACAGTGCCGTAAACAGAATTAGGAAGGGGTTTAATCCACCCACTTGATGGATTTTTTTTCGTTAAAAAAAATTAGTTCGTTAATTTACATTTGCCATGGCTTTAAGATTTTTTTTTTTTTTTTTTCACCCCATTCCCAAAATTCCGGGTAATCCTGTCTACATTGATATATATATATATATACAGGGTGTCCATAAAGTCTCTTTACAATTTAAAAAATTTATTACAAAGACAATTGATGAGATATCTTAATCAAATTTGTTCTATGTACTAAGTGGTTATCAAAGTTTTTAATCACATTGCATTTGTGTATTTCAGGAACCACGTTGATGAAAGAGGTATTTTTTAAAGAAACTCTAAAAAATGGCTACTCCTCAAGAGAAGGCACAATGTGTATCATGGTTTATTGAAACGAAATCGGATATGCAGACTCTGCGAAATTACAGAACTAAGTATGGAAGAGATCCACCGTCACGTCCGTCAATTCGTGCAGGGCACAAGAAATTTATGGAGACAGGAACAGTGTTGGATAAATGGAGGAGTGGACGACCAAGAACATCTGAGGAAAACATCGATCGTGTAAGACAAGCCTTTAGTCGATCTCCCACAACGTCCATCCGTACTGCTGTCAGACAGTTAGAGCTACCACGTTCAACAGTGCACAAAGTTCTACACAAGAACTTGCGATTGTACGCTTACAAAGTGCAACTCTTACAGGCACTCGAGCCAAATGATAAACCAAGACGAAAAGAGTTTGCAGTTAACATGCTGGAACGAATTTCTGAGGATGAAACGTTCCTCACCCGAGTTTGTTTTAGTGATGAGGCAACCTTTCATGTCTCAGGGAAACTGAACACACATAATGTGAGAATCTGGGGATCAGAACACCCCCTGTGACTAGTGAACTTCACCGAGATAGTCCAAAGGTTAATGTGTGGTGTGGGATCATATGCAATCGAATCCTTGGTCCATTTTTCTTCAACGAGGTATCAATTACTGCAAATGTTTGCTTTGACCTTTTGACTGAATATGTGGCACCACAACTAGATGACCTTCAACCAACCATCATTTTCCAGCAAGATGATGCACCACCACATTGGGGACTTCAAGTCCGTGGGTTCCTAAATCAAACATTTCCAGACCGGTGGATTGGAAGGGATGGCCCAATTCCCTGGCCACCTCATTCACCAGATATCACTCCCCTGGATTTCTTTCTATGGGGTTATGTTAAAGATATCGTGTATCGAACAAAGATACGGGGCATCACTGACCTAAAGCAAAAGATCACTGATGCCATTGCCACCATCGATGAGGCTATACTACAGCGAACATGGCAAGAAATCTAGTAAAGTCTTGATGTGCTTCGTGCAACTAATGGTGCCCATATAGAGGTGTATTAAATGATGGAAAAAAACTTCAATATCTACTTCTCATTTTGTAATAAGCCGCACATTTCTTGCACATAGTGGGCTAAATGCCCAGTTCAAAGGACCTCGAAGGTTCAGAGAAGAATGAGGGACACTGGACATCTGTTAGGAAACAGATAGAAGCCTCCTGCTAAAGCCATCCAGCGGGTTCTTTAACGTGCACAGAGTATGGCTCTCTTGCACATGAGGCCACGGCTTTACCTTCCATTCGATGGACCGATGGACGGCGACGTTATCAAAGGGATCAGAATTCGAGCCCCAGAAAAGTTATGGATGGAGGAGCTTACCGAAGACTGTCTTTCAGGACCCTCACTGTAGACCGAATTTGAGAAGCTCGCCGAAGACTGCCGTTCAGGAGACTCACTGAGAACGCGTCTCAGGTGACACTGGCATTGTCTACAATAACTGTGTCGACTACATAGTATTTATTAGGAGTTGACTACATAACATTTAGTAGCAGAAGACACTGAAAAGCTTGGAATCACCGCCGTCCGTCGGATAGGACATTGAGTTGTGGCCTCGTATGCCAGAGCACGTTGAAGAACACGCTGGATGGCTTTGATGGGAGGCTATCATTGGTCTCCCAACAGCTGCTCCATTGGGTACCTTCCCCCAACTTTCTCTTAGCCCTCAGGGTCCTTGTAACCTTGGCCATTTAGCCCATTGTGTGCAAAAAGAAAAAAGTGCCGGTCAGAGGTAAAACAACCAACCCAATCCGCCCCTTGGTATTTGTGTACTGATGTGCATAACTGGATTAAAAAAGATTTTATGAACGGCAAAAGCAAATAGAAAATACCAGACGAGAGCACTTTGCTAAGAAGAATATTTCCATAAGTCAGTAATAAATTATCAAAGGAAAACGTTCTATAGACAAGGACTACCAGTTTTCTTCAAAACATTGTTTCAACCACCCATAAGTTTTTCTTGTATAGTTCCATGTATTGACAAAGGATGTTTTTTAATTCCATAGGTTTTTCTCCCTTTTTTTTTTACATTCCTTATTGCAAATAATCTATCAAGATGGTGATTCACAAAATTTAAGACTAGAAAAAAGATGCACGTTCTTAATTAGTTTGTAATAAACCGTGTCAGATAAGAGCAAAGACTAACCACCTTACAATTCATAGTCCACTCACTAATATTAGGGCGGGGGTGGCTCAGTCGGTAGCGCGCCAGGCTCGTAATCTGTAGTTCCCAGGTTCGAGTCCCAGCTGGGTCAGCGTTGAGATTTATCTCCGCAAAATTCCCTGCCCTCGGTCAGTAGGGGACACCGATGGGCTTGGAAAGGCCGCCGCCCGTCGGATGGGACGTTAAGCCGTGGTCCCGTGTGCGGGAGAGCCATACCCTGTGCACGTTAAAGAACACGCTGGATGGCCTTGACGGAAGGCTACCATCTGTTTCCCAACAGCTGTTCCAGTGGGTCCCCTCCCCCAACTTTCTCTGAGTCTTCGGGGTCCATGTGACCTGGCCATTTAGCCCATGGTGTGCAAAAAAGTGCCGCTCAGAGGTAAAACAACCCAACCCACTCACTAATACATTCAACTATGACTAAATTTAAATGTTTATATTTTACTGCACACAATAAGAAATTCAGTAACCCAACCGTAAAATTAGAGTTTATAGCATCAGTAACCTTTTGTAAAGATAGTTTTAGTATTGGAGGTTGTCAGCCCTAACTACGGTTTGTATCACTGATTAGGTATGATGTACATGGAAGCTAAATCAGTTACTAAAAATTAATACACGTTCTGTCAAATAAAAATAAATAGATTGCCTTCCATTGTTTACCATTCTATGATAGGTATTCCAAACAGGTTACAATATTGTTTTCTAGGTAAGGAAGAAGGAGATTGCAATAACATTGACACTTTTGAAATAAATAATCACTCTTATAATTCCTTGAAGTCTAAATGGTATAACATTTGTTACCCATTACCTTACTGGTATTAGAAATAAAAAAAAAATGAAAATAAATACCCCCTCAAGCAGCTGCTTGCCACAGAGGTCTGACAGGAGACTGTCAGTTTATATGCCATAGTAGAAGGATCTGAGAGGATGGCAGGACCTCAGCAGAAAAACGACACACACATCCATGCCTTAACCCGGGGCTCGAACCCAGGTCCCTTGGATCAGTAGCCAAGCGCGCTAACCAATCGGCCATGGGACAAAAGCACGTTAAAAACTTTCCTACAATTCACTGAAATGTAAATCTTGTAGCATTCGTTATCCATTACTTTACTCAGACCTGGATCTAAAAAAAAACAAGGGAGGAGTAGGAGGAAGAAATACAATCGAGAAGGAAAAATTTTAAAACGGGGGTCAATAGAATGGATTTCCAATTCAGTATTACAGTTCTCCCTACGTTTTACAGGTCTGTAAAAAACTTTGAAAAATGCTCTATTACCCTTACTAGCCTTCTGAAAGGAAGGGATGGCCCCCTGAACACACCCCACTTTACTGGTATTTCCCACCCTGACCTTATTGGTATTAAAAATGCACGTTAAGAAACACTCCTCGAATTCACGGGGCGGGGGTGGCTCAGTCGGTAGCGCGCCAGGCTCGTAATCTGTAGTTCCCAGGTTCGAGTCCCAGCTGGGTCAGCGTTGAGATTTATCTCCGCAAAATTTTCCCGCCCTGCCCACGGTCAGTAGGGGACACCGATGGGCTTGAAAAGGCCGCCGTCCGTCGGATGGGACGTTAAGCCGTAGCCCCGTGTGCGGGAGAACCATACCCTGTGCACGTTAAAGAAAACGTTGGATGGCCTTGACGGGAGGTTACCATCTGTCTCCCAACAGCTGTTCCAGTGGGTTCCCTCCCCCAACCTTCTCTGAGCCTTCGGGGTCCATGTGACCTGGCCATTTAGCCCATGGTGTGCAAAAAAGTGCCGCTCAGAGGTAAAACAACCCAACCCAGACAAAGATAATGAAGTTTGAGTTTCCTTTTCTCCGAGGTCTCATTTCCCACACAGTCAGTCTCTTTATAGAATTCAACTGATGAGTGTCGTTGGCAAGGAGCTACCTGAGGAAAAATTAAAAATATGAATCCCTCCTTAAACAACATACTTCCCACGGAATTTGACAGAAATGAACTATAACTGACAGGTAAGCATACCATAGAAAAAGTTCTGAGAAAGGCAAGACTTCAGCAGAAAGAAAACATCGATGTTTAATCTGATATTTGAATCCAGTCACGTTTTTATCACAGCCGAGCACGCCAACCACTCGTCTATTGGCACAGGTAAAGATAAGTATTTTTAATTTTTTTTATTCTAATTTCTTGTGAATTTCTTATATTGCGTTTTGCAATTTACACGCCTACGGGGAGCTTCAAATTTACTAAGCAAAAATGAAATTCGCTTCAAAAAGGGAAAAATAGGGAAAAACAATACTGTTTCCATTTCAAATAATCTTTTGAAATTTTGATTATTTTATACGATCGTTTGATTTTTAATTTTTTTCCTCAAATTTCTTAATCCTATATACCGTATATTTAATTTCTTATGTTTTTTTTTACCGTGTGTATGATTTTTTCTTTCATACTAAGAAAAACAATCTTTACTTAGCGCATAAAACTTTTTTGATTTTCCTATCATTTGCTGATATTTGATTGTTCTATCATGCAAAAATCGATTATTTTGTTTGCTTAATCTATTCATATAATGTAAAATAAACAATAATGAATAACATAAATTAAACATAGCATGGTTAGCGCTCTTGGCTACTGATAGAACCGGAGTTCGAGCCCCGGGTAAGGCATGGATGTTTGTGTGTTTTCTTCTGCTGGGGTTCTACCAACCTCACAGACCTTCTACTATGGCGTATAAAGTGACAGGTTTCTATCAGACCTTTGTGGCAAGCAGCTGCTTGAGGGGATATTTATTTATTTACTAATAAAAATTATTGCTGTGTTTGTTTACTGGTAAGAAAATTATTTTCCTTTTTCCTATCTTGGTACAGTCGCTCAAAAAGGTATCCGAACACTATGGTTGATTACAGAATTCAGAAAAAATATCTGGCAACGAATTTTTTAGAAATTAGTGATCTGGCAACCTTCGTGTCACGTGACACGAAGGTTGCCCGATCGCTAATTTCTAAAATTATCGTTGCCAGATATTTTTTCTGAATTCTGTAATCAACCATAGTGTTCGGATACTTTTTTGAGCGACTGTACATAAGATAATTCTTATGTTTGCTACGTCTGGTACATTAAACTTTTCTTAAACTTGCCACCGTATATATAATGATTCTTGTTTTGTTTCCTCTTCGATATAAAATTATTCTTGTTTTATTTCCCTTTCGGTATAAAATTATTTTTGTGGTTGTTTATCTAATGCACAAAATTATTCTTGTGTTTGTTTTACCTGGTAGATAATTCATTCTTCTTTGTTTTCGCATGCAAATAAAACTATTCTGTTATTTATTTTAACCTAGCACATGAAATAATTTCTATTTTGTTTGCTTAGTACATAAAATGAATCTCGCTTTTGTTTACTAGTAACAGTGGTTGCCAATGGGGGGGAGAGGGGGTTAAGACATTTTATAAATTTGGGGGAACTTTTGCTTCAGTTTTTCAGTAGAAATAAATCAAATAAACTATCGAATAGTTCTTAGATTAACATAAATGGACATGTTTTGTTTTGGACTGAAAAAAAAAATAGAAATTCATGGACACAATATCAAAATATTCATAAATTTATATTCACCGTAAATATTATTTCAACTAGTTTTAAACATGAAAAAATGTTTTGAATTCCATGAAAGAATAAGGGAGAGTAAGTGAATATAAGTAAAGAGGTTATTAGAAAGGGTAAAGGACAAGGACTCAAAAAGACTAGGAACCGCTGACCTAGTACCAAGGTTTGACTTAGATATATGCTAAGTTATAACTTAGGCCTTTACGATGTGAGATGGGACCTTAAAGAAATTAATTTTGAGTTTTACTGTATAGCAGTTGTGAACTTGTATTAGAAGTTATAAATAAAATTTTTGGTCACAAACCGGAAAAATGTTTTCACCCCATCATATTTTTTAATGTTCTCTTTCAGTTAGAATAATAAGCCTGATTGATAGAATTTTTTATTAGCGTTTGTTTCTTTTTGGTACATAAAATTCTTGTGTTCATTTCACTTGGTTAATAATAAAATAATTTTTCCGTTTGCTTTACCTGATTCAAAAAATCATTCTCTGTTTGTTTTCCTTGGTAAATTATTATTACTTATTACTTGTTTTCCTCGATACAAATGTATGCTTGTGTTCATTTTACCTGTTTTAAGTGAAACTATTTACCATCAGGTCCTCATGTAGAAAAAAATTAAGAGGTGGAAAAAGGTAGGGGAGGGATACAAGAGACTGAATTTTCATTTTCAGTTTCAGATTTTCCCTTGTTTTTAGAGGCTTTAAAAAGCAAAACATGCAAATAAGTGAAATATGCCAATGTTTAATCATTTTTGGTCTCCATTAACCTTTGCTAGCATTCTCAAGGGGGATGATAGTTGTCCCCTCCCAGATTCGGCCCTGTCTACTAACTTTTTACAGCTTTAAGAAACCGTACAAAGTTTTCAGTATTCTACTTTGGCTGTTTGTGTTATCTTTCTGCTGAGGTTTCGACTTCCACCCAGACTTTCTACTTTGGACATGTGTTATGTCAGACCTCTGTTGAAGAAGTGCATAAATAAATTCCCTCTCAAGCAGCTATTTGAGAGAGTATTTTTTTTTAATTTATTATTTCCAACAAAACTAACACTATGAGAATGAAAGCACTTTGCTAATTAGGTCTAGCTAAGCCTCGAGAATAAGAAAATACGAAAATGTGACTGGAAATGGCAGAATCTGCATCCTAAAAGAAAATTTGGTAATGATAGCAGAGAAAGAACACTGAGAAGAAGAAAAAAAAGGTTTGGGAATCGGCAAATAATAAGGTAAAATCATGACAGACTGCAGATCAAAATGCATAAAACGATTCAGCTAATACTTTTCACAATTTACAGAAATTACCAGCATTTTTCTCTACTATTTATCTTTTTGACAGTTCTGATCGTTACATCCAGAAATTTGTCGATGAAACTAATCATCTAGTATGGATGTAAAAGGTTTAGTATTTTAAGATTTATTAAAATGAAAACTATTCATCAGCTTAAAAAAGATGTCAGCTTAAACTTGTATTAAAGATTTTTGAAAAATAAAAATGAACTCACTGCAGCTTATACAAACAAGTCCTTAACATGAAATAAATTAATCAGATGTTTAATAGGAAGAAACGGCATATAATAACACAAATAGTCCCAAAAATTTACTTCTCTCCAGGCAGACCCTGATTTAGAAAAAAATTATAAAAGGGGGGGGGGTGCCAAAATCAACCAGGAACGAATGAAAATTGGAAAATGAAAATGAAATATCCATATAAACATGGGATATATATTTTTTTTCGACTCCGTTCCGATTACCAGCCTTCTTGGGGAGGGGGGGGGTCTTTTCCCCTTCCCCTTACCCCCCTCCTCCCCTAGATCCGGTCCTTTCTCCAGATATTATGCCAGTTTTCAAAAGGGGTTTACTTTTGATTCTGTTTACATTACTTATGTCTTTCTTAACTGGAAAATAATCTTTTGTTTACTGTAGCCTTCGGTATAAGAGAATTAAAATAATTTCTCTATTCCTTATATAAATTTCCCGTTAGATTTGCTTGAACTATTTTATTGCTCTTACATCTTCAATCAATGTAAATTTCTAGAAATTAACGTTTTTGTTCTCTAAAATATTACAAATTCCTCCTCCAGCACAAATTTTTAGATCTAGTTAAGAATTTTTTCTCCTTTTTTTTTATCTTGAGAACGCTAATGATTTCTTGTTTTGCATTATTTCATCTTAATATTGGGTTAATTTCTTTGAAATATATACCTGGTGCATGGCCGGACCTGGGAGAGAAGGGGCTATCCCCTCTGAGAATGCTGGGAAGAGTAAGAGAGGCAAATATTTTTCAAACTTATGAATTTTTCCTGCATTTTTCAAGAAACTTTTAAACAATATCTAAAACGGAAAGGGAAATGTTATTCTGCAATGAAAATCGTCTCTTCCCCCTCCCCCTTCTTTTCTCCGGATCGCCCCCCCCCCTTAATTTTTTTCAAAGATCCAGGTCTTACGTGGTGTTTTACCATTCTCATACCTTGTCGTTGTCAACAGAAGCATTTATGCTCTTAGTTTTTGCACTTAACAGCGTAATTGGGAAGATAAAATACAATACAAATGAATGGCTATTGAAATTCAAGGATGCCGCACTAACACCGAGTTTAACATTGCATATTCAACTCTTTTTTTTAAAGAGAGCAAGGCAAGTTGATTACCCTAAAAGTGAGCGCACTTCTTCTTGGTTTAATTCTGTAACATTGGCGAACATCCAACTGCAAAGTCATGCATTAGTTAGGCACAAACTCTTGCTAGGAAGAATAAAATTCATTTTACGAGACTGAATCGAAAAGTTACGTTGCTTTCTTTCGCAAGGTTCTTCTGCTTCGAGGGAAACTTTGTATATTCTACAGAATGAAAAAAAAAATACACGAAAAAACATTAAAATTGTAATGATTCGTAATGATTTACATATCCAGCAAAAAATCACTCTGAGGCATATATTAGATTATTCAGAAGGACGTGTGGTTAAAAAGAAATGGGGGTTTCTGATAAATTCAATTAAACTATAACCTCATAAGAAGATTGCAACATTTAATAACAATAATTCAGTAATTATCTCGCAACAAACAGAAGTCCCTAAAACGAAGTAATCAAACCTTTAAAACGCTCTCTTTTGGTCGTTATTTCTGCAATGCTCTGTATCTCAACCACTCTGAACCCTTTCCTCGCAAAACACATATAGAAATATTTCATGCAATTACAGTAGTAGATCCCAGTTCACGACTCTCGAGAAAACAAGTTATTTTTTTCCCTTAAATATTCACTGCAGATTCTATGAAATCAAAAAATCATGGCCCATTTCAACAGCATTAATCTGCTAACATAACAAACAAAAGAAAACAGATTTATTGCATCTCAAGAATTACAGCACCACAAAAAAAACATCAAAGGCACTTTGAACCCTTATTACACAAGAATTTTAATCATGTTTATCATAATATCCAAAAGCTAACTTACCTATTACTATTCTTAACTATAATCTAAATTAAAAAAAAACACACTAAGGTTATTTTATTCGACTCATCTTTAGGACTTTATCAATAACTTCAACCCCCCCCCCCCAACCCCCCTAACTGTTCGATATAACGCTTCCTGTAGCTCTAGCATGCGTGTCCGAAGTAATGAGGAATGTGCAGTGTTCAGTAGCTGGATTCGGTGTGTCTGCCCATCGAGCCGCCTCCTGGCCACTGGCCACGACGCGTGCGAACCCCCCCTTTCCTTCCCTCCGCTAAGCACGGGACTGCTGGAAAGCGGCGGAACTAAATTTAGCGGGCCCCTCCCGTGTGCGCGTCTGGGTCCTCCCACTGCGCGTCCGATCCCGTCCCCCGCGCCGATGTTAATATTCATCAGGCGGGGGAAACAAGTGCACGTTGCCAGCCGACACGGCGGACGTGCACGCAACAGCCATCGACCCACGCTAGGCCTAACTGAGCGGGTCAGCGGCACCGTAGAACAGAGAACGCCACGCCGATCTGTACACAGGCGGAGGTCTCCTTGGCGAAATCTGCTGGAAATAACGGGGCCCTGGCTCTCTCTCTGCCAGTCCACGTTTGTGAAGGGAAAGCGAGGGATGTCGAGAAGTGCTCGTACTACAGTGCTCCTTCTTCCTCTCTGTGACCCGCTGTTTTATTTATAGCCAATTGTCGTCGGCGGCAAAAAACTGGTTGATGATACCATCTAAGTGAAGCAAGAATGGAACGTTCGTTGTTGCTGCCTACAGTCCATTCTGTTGAATGATCATACTTAGGGCATTTTCGAAGCAAAGAGTAGGTGGCACTTTTTCTTTTATTCTCGGCGTTTTTGTTTCATCAACTCTGGATAATCGTTTTGCGTTATTTGGCCTTTCCTCCCGACTGGCAAACGGGAAACTTTGTTCGTAATTAGATGCAATTAATCGAGTGCCGATTAGCGAGTTCTGTGTGCATCGACACAGAGTGATTATCCACCGTTCTGATATCATACCGCATTTGAAGGCTAAAACAGAAGGACATACCTTTGAGAAGAAAGCGAGGACGTTATACCCATGAAGAAAAAAACTGTGGCCACAACTGTAGAGTAGATGATAGTTGTTGACTTGGAAATATCCTCTCTACTTGTTGCCATGGCGACGCGCAGGCTCGCTGGCCGGTTTGCATGAAGCAAGGTGCTGGTGACGGACATGGCATGCGGCCGGAGCTCGGCAAGAACAGCTGGAAACGCGGACCTCACCCACGAAGGCCGATACTGTCTGACACAACTGGTCTGAAGCAGAAAAGTAATTTGGAGAAAACTTGTCACACGATCTATCACGGACTAATGCTCCGCACAGGCGGCCCCTGCGCGTGCTGCCATTGGTCGTCGTAGTCACGTGGTTCATTTAACTCCCATATTTCTGTCAACTGCCCTGGATGATTTCTCATCCATTTATTTTCTGATTTATCTCCACGTGCGACAGCTAATTTACAGCTCGGGCCCTAAAAAGTGCCCATTGTGGGACTGTCAGTAAATTATGAATTCCAATGTAGTGTACAGCGGCAGTGTATGTCCGGCAACGGAGCCGGCTGGCTACAGCACGCAGCCCTACAGCGCCGACCTCGCTACACAGGTGTACTACCCGCAGACGGCCGACTCTCTGGCCGCTGGCCACTACCTCAACGGCGGCTTGTATACGACAGCTGACCCCCGGACTGGCGATGCGCCCAATGGTCATCTACCCCACCAGATCATCAACGACACCAATGGCCTCAGCTACACAAACTTGGACCCTAATCCGGGCTTCGGCCCCCACCAACGTGGACCTCACGCCGGCTTGGGACCGTCACCGCACCATGGAGTTACCGCCGCCGTCCAACCCGGCTACGGCCCGACAGCGGATGCACGCGGTACGATTTACCGCAGCTTGGACTACCCTCACGAGGTAAGTCATGGGCCACACGGCACCTCCGAGCCACCGGTGTCCCTCGGCAATGACTGCAGCAGGGTAGGGGTGGTCGCTTCCAGTTATCCCTACCTTGATCACCTAGGTATCCCTCGTCGGAATGGCTACGGGTACCACGACGGCTACGATTCTGCGATGAGGGACAGTTGCCAGGTGAATGGAGGCTATCACCATGGTTCACCACCGTTGGTTAGGACAGGACTTTCTCAGCCACAACCATCTCCAGTGCCCACATACAAATGGATGCAAGTTAAAAGAAGCATGCCCAAACCAGGTAGGAATTATTGAGAAAGTGATGTTTATGCTTGTTCCTATTTTCACATGTTAAATATGGTTTTATCTCATTCACACAAAGGAAATTTCTGTCATAGCAATTTAATCCTTAATATTGAATCTAAGTAGCCCTTAATATTATACAAGTCGTCTTTAATAGCAATATTTTAAATGCGAATTACTGATATCATGACATATATTTTTCATACTCAAAAAAACTGATGGATACATTTTAAATTGGAAGAATTTTGTCCTTAATTTCCTTTTTAATCTGTTATTCCCACTTTTAGCATTTTTAATACAAGAGAAAGACAAGATACAACAGAATAATATCAATTTTATTTTTTTATTACTTTTTGGGCGGTAATATAAGTATAGGAGCAAAACTATGTACAAAAATCTTAATTAATGTTAAAAAACTGAAATAGGCATACTGGAGACAAAAATTGAAACATTCTCATGTTAATTCAATAGAGAGTCCAATTCAAAAATCCGCCATTTCTACGATAAGCTTTTTATAGGAAAACTGGATTATACAAATATCAATCTCATTCAAATCTAACAGATATCGATTTTCAAAAATATTTGTTGGGTATTTAAAGAGCCATTGAAGCTCGAATACTTAACAGCAGCAAAGTCAGGTCTAAGAAACTTGTGTAAAACTGACAATTATTGAAAGAATTATTTGCACAAAATCTAAAACATACACATTTTATTAAATGGTTCGAAGTAATACTTATTTTAAGTTTTATTTAACTTTTGAGATGAATTCTTATATTGACATATCTGTTATTTAATATTCAAACTTCTATAACTTTTTAAGTACTCAACGGATAGTGTTCAAAATTTAAATTTAGTTTAATTGGCATCTTATATTTATCTTCAGTCATATGATTCCGTAAAATTTTTTTTAACCAGTTACAGAGACTCGAATTTTGATTCGACATTGACATAAGAGGAGGATATTTCTATTTTTCTGTTCATTGCCTGTAAACGCTTTAATAGTAACCATTGATACAGTAGGGAAGAATATTGCTTAAAATTCCTGTACATAAGAAATGCTTGAAATAATAGTTGAAAAAAATTGATTATCCTGACTGACCGGGACCAACTAATTATTTTAAGTGTTGCATATTTTATTTTAAATGAATAATTATCGAAAGCATAGGAAAAGTCATCAAATTTTGAAAGATAAATCACTATTTTGATAGTAAGGAATACAGACTTCGAATACTCAAAAATCAACAATAGCATAATCGAAGAATCAGGCTTTAGTAAATGTAACGAGAATATTTCCCCCCCACCCACCCAGAATTCTAAGACTAAACAAATTCGAATAATAAGATATGAATTTTTTTTAACACTTAGATGCTTTTTAGCCGTTTATTAGGGCATTACATATAAATAGGATAATTATAAGCAGTAAGTAAAAGAATCTTTCACTTATATTGAAATTTTTCGTATCATCGAAATTTATTTAAAATTTTGTCCCCTTTCCATAAGAAATTTTGTTTTGCCCTCCCCCATCCCTGGGAAATATAGCTAGCTTGCTGGAAACAAAAAAAAAGGAAAAATAACAGGCGTTTACTTTTGTTTTGTAACAACTATTAATTAATTCTTTGAATCATGCCTGACTTTTATTTAGCCTGATTCTAAAATCACTTTGAAACTCTTCAACAAGCAAATATTTTATATTTTATAAGACTAAGAGTTTATGTTAGCCTTTATGTGTAACGGATGTTTAATATGCGTCATCTAAATGGGAAGTCATGGTTGCCGATATAATGGAAAATAAACCTTTTATGGAAAAATTGTTACTGGAAAAAGTAACATTTTTCCATATTAATTCCAATTAAGGATCTGGACTGACTCTCTCTAGTTTTTGATTTTCAACAATATTTGTGCAAAATTTAGATATGAGAGCTGTAATATTAGAAAATAGCATCGTTCGGCATTTGAATTTATCTTAAAATTATAACTCTCCAACTCTAAATAAAGAGTTTTCTTTCCTTTTTTCGTTAATTTTTCGTAATTATTATATTTTTCTATTTTTGTCAAGTGTTTGAGAAAATTATTTTGAAGTTTGATGTCATTTTTTAATGTCCCAAACATATTATCCACTACGTACGTACTATGCCTAAAGCCTAGGAAAAAAATTTGATCGTGTTTTTTTTTCTTTGTGTGATAAAAACTGTAATAAGGAGATCTTTTTGAATAAATACGAATCAGCTGTTAAGACCTATAAATTACCGTTTTGCAATCAGAGAAAATTCCTCCAAGAAAATTTTTCTTACCAAGTCGAAATCGATTTACCCATAAAAATGCATCGGCCAAAGGGTCTACGGAAAGAAGTCCTTAGGGTCTACGGAAAACAGAGGTGCCTAGAGCCTACAATAACTTTAATCTTGCCCAAGTTCCACTTTCAATAACTCTGTACTCAGCATATGTAATTGAAAATCAAGAGCTACAGGAATTTGATTAAGATCTTTGATTTATCTTCAGTCACATATTTCCATAAAAAGCTAATTTTTCAAATCAAAAGCGTCAGAGTGGCGTTCAATTATTCTCTGTAATTGATTTGACCAGTGTATAATTAGCCACAAAATATCTTTAACTAATTTTTTTTAAAATACTTAAGTTATATTAGATTGTGATAAGAAAAATTCCGTTTCAGTTTTAAGATAAGGCACTTATGATTACAAAGTACAACGACAGTTAAAGATTTAAGAATAATTAAAAAAATAGGTTATTCGATGAATCTTTGAAAAAATTTGTTTTATGAGTAGTACTGCAATAGCAAAGCTTGATCTACCAAATCAAATTCTTAATGTTCCATATTGCTCAGTTTCGGAAGTGTTTAATACGTTGTAAAAACTCTATGGCGTTGTAAAAACTCTACCACTATATACTCTATGTTTAAAAACTGAAATGATTTTAAACTATTTTATATATCGAGATATTAAAAAAAATGTTATAAAACTTATAAAACTCAAAATTAAATAACAAAAAATTAAATATAAAATTTATTTTACCTCTGAATAATTTTTGTTGGAAAATTCTGTAAACTTATAACATTGTTGTCAAGTGTTTCAGCCTGTAAATAAGTCTTTAAATATTGAACAAAAATGTTTGAAGAACAATCTTTAATAAACTTAATACCCAACTTTAATTTTCACCCAAAGAGTCTTTCCTTAATTAACCTGTTCAATAGCTATTGTGAAACCTGTAATTAGCTTTCACTGGTATAGTATGACTATCAAACTTCGTTACTGAGGTACGTCTGTATAATCCTCAAGCAATCACAGGCCGGGGAACTATGGACTTTTCTGACACAATTTAGTTATTCTCATATCCTGAGCAATCTGTCCTCAGCTATCGTTATTGAATTTGGCTTTTGCAGGCAATTCTAATAACATTCTGTTTGCCCTGTCCTATAATCTCATTCTATATCTAGCCCTCTTATTGAATACTTTAGAAACAAAATAAAAGTATTTCTCAGAGATAAAAGAATCCAACCCACCCTAAACGAACACTGTTCGTAACTCTGTTCACTACTCTGTAAGGTGAAATGATCAACACAATCTCTATCTAGTTATAAGATTCTGTGTAAAAGCTGTGATGAATTCTGCATAATTATTTGCATAATAAAACCACCTAATAATCAAGATGGCGCACTTGTATTTTAAAGTATCAAGCTTCGTGTTATCTTCCTTACAAAAGATTGAAATTTCGGTATAATGACAAATATTTAGAGAAGACCAAACAATTATTTAGCCTAAGTTTAACTCTTAGGTGAATCACACTGTTTTCCCACAGTATTCAGAAATTCTTAAAACCCAGTAGTAATGCTTATTCTTCTATCTCTTTCATATTGCACATTAGCATTTTCGCACAACATCCAAAGTAATTAGGACTAAGAAACGTGTTCCAAATCAAAGCTATTAAAATGAACCGAAGAAGAAGCAAGAACTTGACAAGTTTCATCACTTTAGTTTTCTCTTCATTACCTACGGAAAACACTTACCAGTCTCATTAACAGCCTAATGAAAGAGTTCATTTAGTAAGCATGATTTTCTAACAGAGTCAATTATTAGTATGGAAAAAAAAAAGATATTTTTAAACCATTTAAGACCCTAATTTTGCACTTTGCAGAGCTTTCCTCATAACATAACCAATCATCAAACTAAAGAGAAAAGGTGGCAAAACACAATCTTGTCTAACACCAGTTGTAACAATTAATGCATGCCTTAATAGTTCGTATATGTAAATTGAAACGATCAGTGTTATTTTAGAATGAATCATCTATAAATAAATAAAAATAAATACCCCCTCAAGCAGCTGCTTGCCACAGAGGTCTGACAGGAGCTTGTCAGTTTATATGCCACAGTAGGAGATCTGAGAGGATGGCAGGACCTCAGCAGAAAAACGACACACACATCCATGCCTAATCCGGGGCTCGAACCCAGGTCCCTTAGATCAGTAGCCAAGCGTGCTAACCACTCGGCCACGATGAATCAAAAATTATATACTCGTAGATCAATTAACAGAGTCAACAGTTTTCATGAAATATACAAAGCAAGTAACCAGCAGATTTTTCGTTATACTTTTTCAAAAGTTTCCTTTCTTTAAATTGCTCATCAACGACATGTTTATTTTACTATCACACTTGCACAAAAAGCCTTGCTAGAAACAGAAAGTAAACTGAAATATCAGTGAATATCACAAAATCTATCACCTTTCTTTGGAATAGAAATAAACTTCATCAAAATGACTCTATGACATTTGTCATCGTAGAAATGGGAGATCTTGGTACTATTGGTCATGATCATTCTCACCAATTATTAATAACACATTACTACCTCAACAAAAGTATCATTCTTATCATTCTTCTTGTTCATTTCATTCTTATCATTCTTCTATCACACTTCTTGTTTTTTTTAGAGCATTACGATTATTATTCGCAATTTGTTGTAATAAATCAGCTTCAACCACATACAACGAAAGAGAGAAGTAAGAAAAGCATTTTAAAACACATTGATCGAGAGAAATATGAAGAGCAATTTACAACACATAAAGCTTCAGAAGTAACACCAATTTACAACGCATAATGCCAGAGAATTAACACTAAATTTTAACATATAAAGCGAGAAAAATAACACCAATTGCCAACACATAAAGCGTAGGAGAAGCAATCTTTCTGTGATTAGCTGAAAATTTTGCATTTTAGAACAAAAGATTAAAAGTGAATCGAATAGATTTGCATGGAAAAAATTGTCATGGTAAAACATATGATCAGTAGCTATTTAAGTTGTTAGTTAAAAGTGAATCTTAAACTATTTCTCTTTATTTACTGATTTTTTTTTTTTCCAAAAATGAGCAGTT
Organism: Ryuthela nishihirai; assembly: GCA_038380435.1. Taxonomy (NCBI): domain Eukaryota; kingdom Metazoa; phylum Arthropoda; class Arachnida; order Araneae; family Heptathelidae; genus Ryuthela; species Ryuthela nishihirai. The sequence goes on from JAWZYU010000001.1 coordinate 113,566,685, forward strand.
TTATGAGGAATAATCAGGTTTTGTTAATGATTCAGAAAGAGGATCAAACAAAAAGCGGAATTGTTTTCGATGTTAAAGAACATCCCTAATGAAATAGAAAAAAAGACATGAAAAGCAAATATAGTCAACATTCATAGAGCTGCTTCCAAACTAACATATTTGAACTAAACGAGTTCTTTTCCGAGATTTCAGTGATGAAGTTTTCTCTTAAATTCTTTTGTCCCCCACTCAAGGACTAGGCTAACAATTATTACACTAAAAACATGGAATTTACTAAAAATATTTTTTAATATTTGGTTGTTTGTTTATCATATGTTCACCGATTTTGATATCTACAGGGAAGTAAGTTACCCTAAGCTAAAAACCATTGACTAAACTTCCTCAACTATCTATCATTCTGAAGTCGAAAATTCCAGTTACTTATTTCAATAAACTTTGGAAAACACCTTACTCAATCGTAGACGAGTACAGTCGCTCAAAAAAGGGTCCAATCCGTGTCACGTGACACGAAGGTTGCCAGATCACTAATTTCTAAAAAAATCGTTGCCAGATATTTTTTCTGAATTTTGTAATCAACCATAGTGTTCGAATATTTTTTGAGCGACTGTACTTCATAAACTAGACGAGTACTCAGTGAGAACTTCAAGTACAGTATTTGTCTAATGTTAACATGTTTTATATATATATAGCTGCTCAGAGTAAACTTCTTGAAAACATACTCTGATAAATCAGGTTTTTACAGTAAAACTAGTAAACTAGTACTACTAGTAAAAGAATATATTTCATTGTACTGAAATAAGATGTCCAAATAAGTATAGCTTTCCAGGACACAGAATATTTACAGATAGCTTTATATAAATTATAATTTTAACACCATTTTTGGCTTAAAAACTCAAACAAAACGGTTGAAAAACAAATTGTCATGAAAGAATCCTTTACCGTCAGTTACATAGCTGCTGTTATTATCCCTCGAACTCTGAGCAACGACATATGCTTTCTTTCCCGCCAGGGAAATATCTGTGTAATAGAACTCTTACTCTCATGCTCGCTAATGGTTTTTCTGTTTTATCATCAAAGCTTTGCTGTACAGTGTTATCCTAATCAAAAAATATAACTAAAGATATAAATCGGAATGAAAACTATCTAAATCTTGATCCGCAGCAATATAAGTTTCGTACTTTAAGATTTATAGAAGTTAAATCATTTAAACAACATTTCATTTTGCAAAAAACATTCAAAATTGGTGAAAATTGATATAATTGTCCACAAACTGCTAAAATCACGCTCGTGCATTTTAGTGGCATGTATAATATAACTTTTGTTGTTTTCGTTTTAACATTTTAGAATTAACTTTTTATATCAATAACGTTAATTCACAATGCTGATATTAGCTATTACAACTTCTAACTCTAGTAATTGATAAGTACCGCAGAAATTCAAGATTTACAAATATTTGATTGAGATCCTTTAATTTCCTCAAATATAAATTCCTTAAATTTATTATTATATATCCTTAAATTTTCTTAATATATTTGATTGAGATCCTTTAATTCTTTTAATTAAAAATAATCCTCAGTTACATATTTCCATAGATTTATTTAAGTACCTAATGGATTCTGGCCGTCCCGTGGCCGAGTAGTTAGCGCGCTTGGCTGTTGATCTAAGGGACCTGGGTTCGAGCCCTGGATTAAGGCATGGATGTTCGTGTTGTTTTTCTGCTGAGGTCCTGCCATCCTCTCAGATCTTCTACTATGGCATATAAACTGACAGGCTCCTGTCAGACTTCTGTGGCAAGCAGCTGCTTGAGGGGTATTTATTTTTTTTTATATTATATGGATTCTGATTCTGATTCACTGTTGACATAGAATAGGTCTGCTTTTAAGAATCCCCATCACATTACAGATGTATTCAAAGAAAAATCTACATGAGCCTTTCAATCTCTCTCACTTTTCACTGGAAAGGTTAAAAAGTTAGACTAATGCATACTTGTTGACATCAGTTTTTACTCTGAGAGTGATCCTACAATAAGAGTAGGCAATTGTTGAATGTTTTCTGTGCTCAGATTTCTGACCAAAAGTCAAACCATAATGGATAAGTTATACGTCATTTATTTCTGCAAAATTGTGGTGGATTTGTAGAATATAAATAGTTAACATTTACATTTTAATATTCAGTGGAACATTACCTGTCATACATATACTTTTATTTTATTCTATACGTTTTATTCTTTTCTTATAAGCATCAATTCTACATTTTGGTTAAAGATTTCCTAACCATAAGAGAAAATCTACTCTCTAATTTACATTCACATCTGTTATAGTTTCAAGATGCTGGACTTTTTTTGGCTTATTGTTTCTCATTTTTCTTTCTTTTACTTTTGTGTTTTATCTTTTATTTCTTTCTTTAGCTTATTGTTCGTTAGATAGGCAGTTAACTTGATCAGACGAAATAAATATCTTTAAAAATATTTTTTTGGAAAAAAAATATTTATATTTGCACACATATTTATAGAGTTACACAAATATTCATTGTACGAATCAATTTGAATTCCGATTTTAAATGCTTTTGGTTATATCAGACTAGCGATAAAAGTTCTACAAAACTATCATTTCAAAAGTTATTTATTAGCTGAAAAAAAGTAAAAATGAAAATCTTGACTTGGTTTTCGCCTAAGGTATTCTGTTTTTAAATTACTGAATAATATCATTGTGCGTGATCTTAAAAAAAATGAAGAATAAATAGGGAAAAAAACGCTGTATTTAAGGTTTATGACAATGTTAAGGAAAGCAACAACAAAATTTTAATGTTTGTCTTTAAAGCATTTTCTTTTTGTCAACAATTTCAGGACAACCGTTTTCTATTTTTAAATCATAGTTATAACAAAAATAATGCATGCATCACTATATTCAATAAAAATCACCGTAGCACTGTTTAAATTCATGAAGCAATATGGATACAATATATTTTAACAGTGTTCTGATGACTTCCATTGCATATAACGTAATAAGTACACTCTATTAATCAAAGTATGCATATGTAGTTGTTATAGAATAGACGAAAAGAATTCAGGATATAATTAAAGGATATAAGTAGTTAACAAAAATAGCTGACTTGGAAGGAACTGAGAGAACAATCGAGACACTTAAGACAAAAACATGATAGAAATTGTTTTGAATTAGTCCAATTGCATGCAGTAAAATTGGATGGGACAATTTTGAGCATGCACTGCTTCACACCTTATACATTGCTCGGGGTTCAAACAGCGGAATTAAGAGACTACTCTAATGATTGAACAATGGAACTTATTTTTGATATGAGCATACAGAATCAAAATAAAAAAATCAACAAACTATTGTTCTCAATAAACAGCAACATTAACAGCTTAATAATCGCATAAAAATGCTTAAAAGCTAATAAAATATATGTTTTTTTTATCTGATACAACAACTAAATAAGCTTGCCTGACATAGCAGAACAACCATTAGAGAGACATTTATCTTGTCGAAAAAAAAAAATAAACAACAGGAAGTTGCTCAGAGTTTGAGGAATTATAACAGTTAAGTAACTGACTGTGAGGATTCTTTCATGCCAAGCCGGTTCAGCAGTTTATTAAAATTTCGAATATTTTAAACTATTGAAGAATATTTTGTGCAGGAAACAATTACATTAACTTGACCAGATGACAGATTAGCAAATAAAATTAGAAAAAAATATCCTAAATATCTGATAAATTGAAAGATAAATAATGATAAATTGAAAGAACAAAAAGCGAAGTGGACAATCCAATCAGAATCTATTCTACAATAGATGTACTCTTGTTACGAAAAGCGTGTCTTAAAAATAGAGCAATATCTTTTGCAGTCTAATTGATATAGAATTCGATCCCTTGAGAATGGTGCTAGTTTAATTTCTTCCTGCAGATCCTTCTTGTGAAGTTATTAAAATATGATTTAAAATTGTTCAAACCGTTCGTATAAAAACATCATCATCATCATCCTCTCGTATCTTGGGAAGCTTCTGTCAATTCTACATTGCAAACGTCCACATATTTAAAGTTGGTACCACACACAGAGAGAAATGGGATAAGGTAGAGTCTGTAGAAATTCGGGAATAAAGTTATAATTTTTGTAGTTGCATGCGTTGTGATAGAGACAAAGAAAAAGCCATCTAGATATCTTCTCTTCCCGGAATGAGGTGAGAGGTCTATATTCTATCAAAGTTCAGGGGGGAAGTTTTATTCTAGTTGATCATCCAGGTATGTTTGTTGTGTCGTAGCTTCCTTTCTTGAGTTTGTTGGCGGTTGGAGGTGGGCAATTCCATGGAGGTTCTGCAATCAGAGTTAGTGATTCATGAGCCTTTGAAAGGTGCCAGTACTTGCAAGAAAACCTGATGTTTTCTTTCCTTCTATATTATGTTGTATAACGTGGTGTCTCTTAGAAACTTGATGATTAGAAGGTATATTTTATTTTTGTGGCTCTTACGGGAAAGAATACTTTCAAGTGAGAATTCATGCACTCCCATTTTTCTCATTTCATCAAAGAGAATATTTCTATGTATAGAGTAGGCTGCACAGTTGAGGATAACATGTGGCACGGTTTCATTTGCATTACTAAATTACATTAAAAATCTTTAATGTTGGATTTTAACATTCAGCAAAGCAAGCAAGCATTTGAAAAAACTTATAAAAACTTATACTGCTTCTTATAATATTTTTTAAATGTTGTTCTATACACTTTGTTCTTTTCTTTTAAGGATTTAAGCTAAAGATTAAACAATGACTAGCTTTTTGGATTGATCGCAGTAGTGAGCAATAGCTGTAACTTTTTATAAACTTTGGTTAAGATTTTTCTTCTCGAAGAGAAAAAAAATCTACTGCTCTTCGTTAAAGTTCTAAGATTCCGATTTTATTTATTTTTTCGTTTCTGGTTTTCTTTGATTTTGGCATTTTTTTTTTATCTTAATTATTGTTCTTTAGAGAGATGGGCAACTTGATCATGCGAAAAAAATTTCTTAATAAACATTAGGGAAAAAAAAAGGTTTGTTAAGTCTGAAAATTTTCCTTGTTAATAAGGGATAAATAGAGAACAGCAGACTTTTTTAACGCTCTGTTACCAGAAGGGGAAAAAATTATTTTACGCATTTTTGCATTTATATTGTCTAGCATTCTCGTTTGCAGAACTGAAATACGATCATCAGCGACAGAATATTACGCAAAACTTTTAATTAATCTTCCCGTTGAGCAGAATGCTTTCAAAGGATTTCGCCATCTTACATTAGCATTAGAGAAGGATCATGAAAATGATAATTCTTTTGAAATATCCTAAACTAATCATAATTTAAGATAATCAGATATAGAGAAAAATCAGCTCTTTTATAGCCAGTGATTAGTTTTATGAATTAATAGAAATTACAAAACCTTCAAGATATTTAAAAAAATTTTCTTTGATCTAGATGCACTTAACTAACATTGTTGTTTGGCATTTAGAGAACAGACTATAAATATATTAAAATACTTTAATATATGTATAATCATATATTGAATCTATATGCACTGGAGCGCAAAAGTTAAGTTACAACCCCATTTTATGTCAATAAGAAACTAATTTCGAAACTCTGTAACATGTAAAATAAGCCTTTTTATGTTAAAATGTGACTGAAGATAAATTAGCAATCTCAATCAAACTCTCCAAATCTCAAATTTCAGCCACATTCGTTAGATGTTTAAAGAGCAATGGTAGTCATAAGATTTTACCTCAAAAGTTATTTAAAACTTAGATAATAAGTATTGTTTAGGGACGTTTAATAAAATAAGTGTATTTTTTTATGTTTGTGTCAGTAATTATTTCAATGTTTGTCAATAATATATGAGTTTCATATCAATATATTACTGATGTTAAATATTCCAGTTTCCATAACTTCTTAAGTACTAGCTATTACTGCTAAAAATCGAGATTTATATAGATTTGATTGAGATCTCTAATTTATCTTCAGTAATATTTGACATAAAAAGCTTATTTTGGAAGTTACAGGGTTTCGAAGTGTCCTATTACATTAAAATGGAATTATAACATAACTTTCGTGCACGAGCGTACAATAAAGTACTTTAATATTAAAGTATTTTAATATACGTATAATATTCTCTCTATGAGCAATAACGTTTCAAATTTAACCTCCAGAAGAATTTTTTGCGTTTAAAGATTTGATTTCTTTAACTTAAAACTTTTTCAGAGCAAAGAGAAAGATCTGCTTTTGCTCAAACAAAAACTTTTCAATTTTACCGGAAATAAATTTTTAAATATAAATGTTCTTTGGAAGATTAAATTTGCAATTGTTACTGTTCACAGAGAACTTTACATTCAAACTTCTATTTATAGTTAAATGTAGCAGTTACGTCTGTATCTACAGTTAGTAGAGTGCGATTATCTCAACAGTTGACTACATAACATGAAGCTAAATACTTATTTATAGCTGTCTCTCTCTCTGTGTATATATATACAAATTTCAAAGATCAATAGCCGAGACTGTCACGAAATCAATTTCCTATTGTTGTCAGATGAGGACAAAGTGCATAGAGGAGGACAATTGGCAAATCGTGCAGTTGTCAAGTTGAAGAAACAATCATATACTACTTCATTCAGAGATATTTTCATAATCGAAGATGCTATCATTGTCCATAATTGCTATTGCTTTCTCTTTATCGTGACTACTACTTTTGAAGTTATCTTCAGCTCCCATTAACTAGCTGATGTAAAAGAAAAAATCCCATTAACTCGTGTGAGCGACGAAGTTTACTTTGAAAGTGACTTCGGTTTAGAATGTTTCCACTCCTTTTCAAAACCTGAAGATCATCTGACACAAGTTAATAGAACCTCGAAAAACATGTCATTTAAGAACGTGAAAGAGAAATGGACATCAAAGACCACTTTCGTGCCATCAATCAATGTACGTGGTAGTGCATAATATTCCGAGATATCTGCTTTAGAATTCATCGTGGGTAACATTTCTTTCGGACTTTCATATTAACATTTAATTTTGATTGTGATGTTAGTGTGAGTGAGGTAGTCAGTTGTGAGCTATGAATATTTGAACAATGAACTCTCTGTTTTCGTAAATTTCTGTTTTCTCCTGTTTTAAAAGCATATTTTCTTATTCCAACCAAGAAATGTTAATTTAAAAAAGATTTATTTTCGCACAATTTGATTTAAATCAGAAATAATCAAGAATACAAAAGTTACAAAAAATTCATATGGAGTGCTCTTCTACATTACCCTTCTATATTTGTCACCCTTCTTCAACTTTCTCAATAGCTGAGCGATTATTACGAAGAAAAGATTTCATGTAAAGATCAGGATCAAATTGAGCCAACGATTTTAACCATGGGCTATTAAATTTAAAATTGCTTAACAAAAAATAAATAATAATAATGAATACCCCGCTCAAGCAGCTGCTTGCCACAGAGGTCTAACAGGAGCCTGTTAGTGTAACACGACACTGTAGAAGGTCTGTGAAGATGGCGGTACCTCGGCAGAAAAACAACACAAACATCCATGCCTTACCCGAGACTCGAATTTAGGTCCCTTAGATCAATAGCCAAGCGCGCTAACCACTCGGCCATGGGCACTCAAATTTAACATAATTTAACAATGAGCTCGCAGCTCTATAGAGCTACAGCCAAAAAGTGATTTAGTGTTAATTCATTAGCAAATTTGTCTTTGATAGAAAATCAGTTTGGGCTCAAAAGCTTGATGTTTTGATTTGTTTTTGTTGATCAAGTTGACACTACACAAATTGTTTTCAGTATATTTGCAAGCGTAATTGCTGTTGAATATGTTGGATAAATATCCTTTCTGCTCGCAGCAATTATTATGATTAACGAGACGAAATGTTGAATGTTTATATACGAACCTAATATACGAAGAGAGTATTTATGCGTGCATTTTGTCTATCTGCTTATGCACTCAGACCCTGTAGAGTTAGAGCAAACTTTTTTACTCTGCGGCACACTGAATCTAATTTTTTTTTTCCCGCTTCACACTGAATCTAATTTTTTTTCCCGCGGCACACTGAATCTAATTTTTTTCCGCGGCACACTGAATCTAAATTTTTTTCCGCGGCACACTGAATCTAATTTTTTTCCCGCGGCACACTAAATCTAATTTTTTTTCCGCGGCACACTGAATCTAATTTTTCCCCCGCGGCACACTGAATCTAATTTTTTTTCCGCGGCACACCTAAAAAAGAATAAAAGCCAACTCTCTATAATCGTCATTATATTTGCGCTTTGTTGAAGTCATCAGCCTCGTTTTACTTGAAGATTTGCTCTCGTTCTTTAATTCATAACTCGGTGTTTGTTTTAAATATTTGTCCATTCTATGGCTTGAAATAATCAAAAATTAATACCAAAATTTGGAAAAAGCTTGATAAATACTTACAAGATCCCAGTTGATAAAATCTGAAAGATTTTTATTAAAGCACGTCGATAATACAAGTCAAGTCAAAATGAAAGCTTTGGAATATCTAGTGTCAATTTGAAAATCTCTCGCGGCACACAATTTGCGAGACACTGAGTTAGAGGCACCAAACTTTGCCCTACCTTTTCCCCTTCACCTAGGGAAAGTTTATAGACTATGTGCGAATCTACTGGGATCAACCAAAACTAGTGCTGACTGGGCCGAATTTCTCAAAATTCCCACAGATTTAATATAACTGTGGACTGGTCGAATTTCTTGGAATTGCCATAGACTTAATACTAATGGTTATTGAAAACAATTGCTGCCATTAATAAACTTAAAAGAAGAAATAGTTTAATTTAAATCATTTTGCATTCGCGTGATAAACCATTGTTTCAGAAATAGGTAAATGAATATTTTATGTCAGGAGCGGAATAAAGAGAAGGACAAGCACGAGAAGGACACTTTTTTGTTGTTATTTTTTTTGTGGGAACGAAGGCGTTCGAAAACCCGAGCAACTCTGGAGAAAACTTCTAGTATAGGAACAAATTATGTGTGCCTACACTGTCTCGGTTTTACACGGTCAAAAAAGTAACCAGTTTCGATTTACATGGTGATAGACTCAGTTGCACATTGTACGAATTGAGATTTTTTTTTAATGCATGTAATTGAAATGCATATTATGAAGTAGCAGGGGAGATTATTAGAATGTCATCCCAAAGTATAAATGAACTAAATTGTTTTAATTGCTATTTACTTTCAAGATTAAATAGATAATAGCAAATTCTTATATTAATGGAATCGTCATATATAGCGAGCTGTACTTATATTCTTTCGCTAAAATTATATTCTTACCATTGTAATGCAATCTGTCTTGCCACATATTAATGAAACGAAGCTTGTTTTGAATCGGTAGCGATGATCACGGTTTTTCTAGACTGAATTTTTCAGACTAGTAAAACCGTGTTTTATCTAATTTTTAATAGATTAATTCAATGTGGACTATTATATAGACTAAATACGGCTGATTCGTAAGTGCAATGTTTATAAAATTTACATAGAATTAATTTTACAAAATAAAGCATTAAGTATTGGTACAAATGCTTAGTTTCTAATATATATTCAGTTCATAAAATCCTTTCAAATTTCGTCTTGAAATTCGATAGTGTACTTCTACATTAACGATGAGCGTTTTTCGTAAACCAAAAGATAATAAATAATAAATAAATACCCCTGTATGAGAAATTAATCTAATCCGAATTAGTTCAAATAAGCACAGAAAAATGTTACATTGATGCTTATTATTACTTCTGAACTGAAATTTGAGACAAATATGTATAAACAAAACTTTCAATGTACGTTTCATTCATAACAAGGATGTTTTTTCAGAACCTATCCCGCTTTTCTCCATAAGTTATTGCTTTCGATATCCACGGTTTCTGATTTACATGGTGATTTCGAAGAACCGATCTACCGTCTACATCAAGGGATGGATGTGCTATAAATGAATAAGATTTTTTAAAGAATACGAAAGCTTTAAACAACCAGTTTTCGAAATTTGTTGTAGATAGTTTAAATCGCTATATTTTTTATGTGTTCTTAAATAAAATGTCTTCAGTTGTAAAAAAAATCGCTTCTGTTAAAGAAGTGGTGGTTTCAAGTGGTGGTTTCTGACCAATTCAGTATGGCCCTGATTAAGAGATTTGGGTTGTTTTACCTCTGAGCGGCACTTTTTTGCACACCATGGGCTAAATGGCCAGGTCACATGGACCCCGAAGGCTCAGAGAAGGTTGAGGGAGGAGACCCACTGGAACAGCTGTTGGGAGACAGATGGTAGCCTCCCGTCAAGGCCATCCAGCGTGTTCTTTAACGTGCACAGGGTATGGCTCTCCCGCACACGGGGCCACGGCTTAACGTCCCATCCGACGGACGGCGGCCTTTCCAAGCCCATCGGTGTCCCCTACTGACCGTGGGCAGGGCGGGGAGTTATGCGGAGATAAATCTCACGCTGACCCAGCTGGGACTCGAACCTGGGAACTGCAGATTACGAGCCTGGCGCGCTACCGACTGGGCCACCCCCGCCCCTGATTAAGAGAACTATTGCTACCCATGTAGAACCATTTAGAAAAGGAAACACTAAAGCTGTGGAAGGAATGGATGCTAAAGTTAAAAGTATTTTAAAAAGGATTTTTAAAAATAAAAGGTCTGTTAAATTTAAATTTTCAAAAATGTAAATCAAGACAGTAATACTAAAATACAATTTTTACTTACTGTTAAAACACTAGAGGTTGTAACTACACACATTAACCTTCACTAAAAATGTTAAATAAAAAAACGCAACTACTAAGCTACACTGAATAACTAAAGCGTAATTATAATATATTATATTACTGATTCCAGAATTAGAAAATATAACTTAATATCGGCTGAATAAGACTTTGTTTTAATTATAAATATAATTTTGATTTTTATTATATTTAATATATCCAACGAAGCCTTTGATCATTATAAATTTAAGGTAACTTTGATCATTCTAGATAACTCAAGCCACTGCTGTACAGTCACTCAAAAAAATATCCGAACACTATGGTTGATTACAAAATTCAGAAAAAAATATCTGGCAACTATTTTTTTTTAGAAATTAGTGATCTGGCAACCTTTGTGTTCAGTACACAAAGGTACAGTACACGACTGTACTCAAATAATTAAAGCTGAAGAACCGAATCAAACTGTTCAGTTTCGTTCAATGCCTTTAACTAGTGTTGCTCCATCTTCTTCTATTGGCGACAAGCCTCTTAAAGGATCCATTTACCGCTACACACCTGTAGTAAAAGTTCAATTGTTTTATTATAATAACTTAAAATTCAGTTTATTTAGGCATAAAGCATATTACACTCAACATTTGACAAAAGGCAAAAAACATGATAAAAAAAGTTTCAAAAAGTAAACATTTATTATCCAGTATTATTCTTTTCCTTAAAATTTCACTACACACCTGGACTTTGGACGCGAATCACTGTATTAAACAAGAATTGTTGGGATTGAATGAATGTTTACTGTTGGGTTGGGTTGTTTTACTTCTGAGCGGCACTTTTTTGCACACCATGAGCTAAATGGCCAGGTCACATGGACCCCGAAGGCTCAGAGAAGGTTGGGGGAGGGGACCCACTGAAACAGCTGTTGGGAGACAGATGGTAGCCTCCCGTCAAGGCCATCCAGCGTGTTCTTTAACGTGCACAGGGTATGGCTCTCTCACACACGGGGCCACGGCTTAACGTCCCATCCGACGGACGGCGGCCTTTCCAAGCCCATTGGTGTCCCCTACTGTGCGTGGGCAGGGCGGGGAGTTTTGCGGAGATAAATCTCAACGCTGACTCGGCTGGGACTCGAACCTGGGAACTGCAGATTACGAGCCTGGCGCGCTACCGACTGAGCCACCCCCGCCCCAATGTTTACTGTAATATGTAGTGGTAGATCAGTTCTGTTATTGTCCCATTTGTCTATTAATTATTTCTTGATCAACCTTCCTTCTTCACCCTCATAATTTCACCCCCTCATAATTGCGTTCATTAATTTGACGTTCTGTGTACATGCAAGACTTACACGCAACCTCTAAATGCACACAACACGATTCAAGTGCAGACATCTCCAAAACCTATCATTATCAACAAAATTAAAGGATGGAGTATCCAAGGCTACTCATAGAAAAAGCATTAAACCTTGTGTAATCCTATATTTTCGTTAATTTAGAGTTTTGAGGTCCATAATAAATAAGAGCATCGCAGCTCTTTGTGATATCTAATTCTTACTCAAATCAAATCTTTATTAACCATAAACCATTTGTGAACATTTGTACTTAGCTGTAGCATCTGTCTTTACACCACAGTAATGTATCCAACAAAACACACGAAGGTGAACAGTCCGGGGCAATTAAGTCAAAAAGTAGAAAAGGAAAATAATTCTTTATAGCAGTTTTTTTTTCAGACTCTTAATTCAAAGGGTTGGGTTGTTTTACCTCTGAGCGACACTTTTTTTTGCACACCATGGGCTAAATGGCCAGGTCACATGGACCCCAAAGACTATGAGAAGGTTGGGGGAGGGGACCCAATGGAACGGCTGTTGGGAGACAGATGGGAGCCTCCCGTCAAGGCCATCCAGTGTGATTTTTAACGTGCACAGGGTATGGCTCTCCCGCACACGGAGCCATGGCTTAGCTTCCCATCCGACGGACGGCGGCCTTTCCAAGCCCATCGGTGTCCCCTACTAACTGCGGGCAGGGCGGGGAGTTTTGCGGAGATAAATCTCAATGCTGACCTAGCCGGGACTCGAACTTGGGAACTGCAGATTACGAGCCAGGCGCGCTACCGACTGAGCCACTGAGCCACCGCGCCCCCTTAATTCAAAGATTAAACTTGTTTTGTGTTAGGTTAAAATATTTTTTTTATATTCCTAAAATACAATAACATGCAATTCATATTTATAAATTTTCCAGTGGCCGAGTGGTTAGCATGCTTGGATACTGATCTAATGGTCCTGGGTTCGAGCCCTGTGTAAGGCATGGATGTGTGTGTTGTTTTTCTGCTAAGGGCCTGCAAGTTCACAGACCTTCTACTATGGCGTATAAACTGAAAGGTTCCTGTCAGATCTCTGTGGCAAACAGCTGCTTGAGGGGAATACTTACTACTACATTCAACAAACATTGAATAACATTAAATACACATAAAAGTAGACGAAATAAGTAGCTATGTGTCCAGATAATGTCTAAAGTATAACCAGATATTTACAATCATAAGAGGGACAATCACTTTACCTAAATTACGACTCCAATCCAATTCAAATCCACAAATGAAAATTCCTACATCTAATAATTTGATAGATGTAGACTCATTCAGATAAAATTTTAGTGAAAAGAAAATTTCTCTCTTTTATATATTTATATATTTTCTGTTTTTTGTATTTTTTCCATTTTTTTTATCATTTTTTTCTCTATATAATTATTTTTCATTTATATAGGTATATTTTTATTTTTTACAATTTATCTAAAATATTAATATTTCTAAGTAGATCGTATATCGTAATAGGATTTTTGATGTACCGGGCAGTACAGTGCCCTTTACCATCTCCATCTAAAGCTGTGCCCAATTGGCATAAGTAAAAATAGAATATAAACCACCCTTGGGTGGGCCCCGAAGGGCAAGTAACTAAAACAGCAAAATGCAAGATCATAACACACAAGAGAACTAAAATGGGAAGTTCTCCTCAGAGAAGGCCATCATCTTAGGCCTCTTGTACCTATTCAAAACAGAATGATCGTAAAGTAAAAGATGAGAAATAATCTCATTAGGATTTTCATTCACACCCTCGAAGAACTTTTTCGAGGTGCGCTTAATGTAAGTGTAAATGTGGTCGATGCCCAAGTCAGAATGAAGTCGTCTGTTAGTAACAAACCATGGGGCATCGACGCAGCTCTCAGGAATTTGTTTTCTAAGATCTGGATCATACGAATATTGATGGTGGTGGTGTTCGCCCAAATAGGCGATGCGTATAAAATCAAAAGAAATTGAATTAATAATTTATAAGGGATAGGTTTAAGATTCTTACTGGTAGGTTCTAAGATATTTTTTAAGTTATATATATAAATATTGTATGCTTTTAGTTTACTAAAATAAAATTTTCTTTCTGGTTAGTAATTTTTACAATTAAATATTATGTGTCCTGTGGTTTGTTTTACATTACATTTATTGCAGTTTGGAGAATCAATTTATTTAAATTTATATAGAGTTGAGTTCGTGAGAGCTAAGTTAGCTTTTATTCTGAGTATTATGATTATTTCTCTTTTACTTAAACCATAGTTTGAAAATTTTTCAATTTTATTTGATATTTGATAACGATGTGTATTAATTGCTTTGTTGTTATACCAATTCTGTGTTTCAATTAATATTTTAGATTTATTTGATTTTTTGTGTAATATAAAACGAAAAGGGGTAGTGATTGTATTATTAAGATGTTTTGCATTTTTAGCTAATAAATCTACATATTCGTTATGTTTTATATTCACATGAGAGGGTAGCCATTGTAAAGTTGTGATATTATTTCTATTCAGGTGATCATATGTCAGTGAATAAATATCATTTAAAAAAAGGGGGAAGTTATTTTTAAATGGGTTTTGTTGAAATTACGACTCAATGTCATTTAATTTAACAACAGACTCCCGTACTCTCTTTTTAAAAATGAAATATCAACAAATATTATTTATATCAGATAAGTTACGATAATTCCTAGAGGCTGCAAATTTAAAAGTTTATGAAAAATTTATTTCTTATTCTTTAGAAGAATTAATTGGTTCCAGCCAGAAACTAGATCATAATTCCTTATATGTAAAAGAAATTGAAAAATATCCTTCATGATAAATAAATAAACAATTGTATATGTATATTTTAGGTACCGATAAAATATCCAGTAACAAGTATAACTTTGATAATGATGAACAAAGTATAAATCGTTCACAAAATGTGGCGGGTGTGGCTCAGTCGGTAGCGCGCCAAGCTTGTAATCTGCAGTTCCCAGGTTCGAGTCCCAGCTGGGTCAGCGTTCAGATTATCTCCGCAAATTTCCCCGCCCTGCTCACGGTGAGTAAAGGACACCGATGGACTTGAAAAGGCCGCCGTTCGTCGGATGGGACGTTAAGCCGTGGCCCCGTGTACAGCTATGGCCGGGAGAGCCATACCCTGTGCACGTTAAAGAACACACTGGATGGCCTTGACAGAAAGCTACCATCTGTCTCCCAACAGCTGTTCCAGTGGGTCTCCTCCCTCAACCTTCTCTGAGCCTTCGGGTCCTTGTGACCTGGCCATTTAGCCGATTGTGTGCAAAAGAGTGCCGTTCAGAGGTAAAACAACCCAACTCGTTCACAAAATACAGATTTGAAGTGGCTATTGCTCTCACCGCCTTGATTTGTAATCTTATTAATAGTAAAAGATCATGGTAAAAATCTCCACCCCCGTAAGTAATGCCATATTGGAATGTGTAAACACCTTCACTAAACCGATTGTAAGAAATATAATTTTTGGATATAATAGCATATAATAACATTCTGTTGATAAAGTAACTATTAACCATAAATGATAATATGTTGTGGGGACAGCAGTTGCTTCAATTGTTAGAGCATCAGGCTCGTTATCTGTAGTTCTCAGGATCAAGTCCTAATTGTGCCAGAGTTGAGATTTATCTCCACTAAACTCTCACCCTGTCCTCAGTAAGAAAGGGGACACTGATGGACTTGGAAACGCAGCCTTCTATCGGATGGGACATTAAACCGTGATCGGGGTGCAGGACAGAGCACATAACCTATGCACGAGAAAGAACGCACTGGATGGCATTGATGGTAAGCTTACATCTGTCTCCCAACAGCTGTCCAATTCTTTTAATTAATGGCTGGAACCAATTAATTCTCCTTTTCCCAACCTTCTCTGAGCCCTTAAAGCCTTCGTGACCTCATCGTGTGCAAAGAAGTACTGGTCAGAGTTTAATAAAATAACCTAAGAAGATATATGCAGTGTCCAAAACTGATAAATGCATTATTGAAAAGGGGAATTTCTTTAAAAAAGAAAACGAGCTAATATTTTAACTTTGTCGTCTGTCTGTCCATCTGTAGATATTCAACTTTTTTCTTGTTTTTAGAGAT
The DNA here is from genome assembly GCA_038380435.1 of Ryuthela nishihirai. Taxonomy (NCBI): domain Eukaryota; kingdom Metazoa; phylum Arthropoda; class Arachnida; order Araneae; family Heptathelidae; genus Ryuthela; species Ryuthela nishihirai. The sequence goes on from JAWZYU010000001.1 coordinate 113,582,819, forward strand.
GAATGGAAAAGCAAGGACGTGTTGGGTTGTTTTACCTCTGAGCGGCACTTTTTTGCACACCATGGGCTAAATAGCCAGGTCACATCGACCCCGAATGCTCAGAGAAGGTTGGGGGAGGGGACCCACTGGAACAGCTGTTGGGATACAGATGGTAGCCTCCCGTCAAGGCCATCAGCGTGTTCTTTAACGTGCACAGGGTATGGCTCTCCCGCACACGGAGCAACGGCTTAACGTCCCATCCAATGGACGGCGGCCTTTCCAAACCCATCGGTGTCCCCTACTGACCGTGGGCAGGGCGTGGAATTTTGCGAAAAGAAAGGACGGAGATAACCTAGAAGACATAGGTTTGTCTTTTCATACGACTTACCAAACACTTACAGAAGGACATGCCAAATAGTCTTAGTAGTCAGGCAGGCTTACCACTATGCCAGATAGGATTTATTAAGATTAAAAAGATTATTTAGAAATTTAAATTAAGTGTCAAAATTTGAGAGCAGCTGTAAAGCAAATCAAACCATATCAATGTATAGCTATTAAAATACACGTATCATACAATAAAAAAAGGGGTTAGGGATATGTGATATCTACTGAGAACCCAATCTCTAATGCTTTATAAACTGTCTCACTCAGGTATCCAAATAATGTAACGCATTAAGCTTCTTTAAATCTATTAAACGGCATTATTATTGGCCTATTTTTTCAAGCTAGTTTTTACCAAAAAAAAAAAGCTAATATTTTAATTTTGTCTCAGTAGACATTCAACTTTTTGTTGTTGTTTTTACAGATCGATGAAAGATTTTTTTTGTGTGTGTGTTGGATAGGTATGAAATATTAGCATTTGCATTTCGAAATCTCCCAATGGATATAATAGCATCTTGTGACGGTGGAAAAAAACGAGGAAAACGTCAAAATTTAAACGAATATTGCAAATGAACTGTTTGTAGTAGAAATTTGAAATCTTTAAGGCTGAAGGTCGGTCAAGAAGTTTGCATTGGCAGCAATGATTCATCCCATTAACATCACGGGAGGAGATAAGATTTAAATTTTTTTTAAATCACTTTTTTAAGAGATGAGTAATTTTTTTTCTTCTTTAAGATGCTAATAAAATAATACAGTTTACACTTTCTGACTCATCTATTAGTTCAAATTTCTACTATTAGAGGATACTAAAGAGAAAAAATAAAATACTTTTTTTTTTGAAAACTAGCTTCCCATATTTGCTAGTCGCGATATGCCATTCTTCTAGTTTTATCTTAATTACCTACAAATTGTTAAAAATTCTAATCCATATTACAATTATCGTACTTGTAAGTCTTCGAAAATCAGTCTCAAGTACTTTATATGGAATTCGAAAATCTGACTCAAGTACATTAAATAAAAAAACAAATAAATATCCCCTCAAGCAGCTGCTTGTCACAGAGGTCTGTCAGAATCCTGCCAGTTTATACGCCATAGTAGAAGGTCTGAGAGGATGGCGAGACCTCAGCAGAAAACACAAACATCTATGCCTACCAGGGCTTGAACCCTGGTCCCTTTGATCAATAGCCAAGAACGTTAACCACTCGTCCAGGGGACAGCCCCCCCCACCCCCCCACCCCCCCACCCCCCCACACACACCATCACCCATTGAAATCTCTTGATACACAACTGAGAAGTTGTTTTGTTTTAGCTCTCAGAGATGCTTAAGCAATTTCGCAGTCTCATAGACTCCTCAGCATTGTTTCATCTCACTAACAAATAAACTGAGAATATATAAACTCACACCTTTTAGAAAGAAAAGAATACGTTCAATGCGAAAAATTGACTTTTAGGCAGATGGCTCAACAGGCCAACCTTGCTGAATTTCAAGATGATGAAGATAAGAAGAAAAATTGCCATTTTCCAAACGGGACGCTGGTGTTTTTAAACATGGATTCGTACAATTTTCAACTCGTTTGAAAATTGCATCAAAATAAAGAATATTTTTTTCTTAACGACATAGTAGTCACTGTTCCAGCGGACAAGGTTTATCTGCTGGAACAGTGATTACTATGTCGTTAAGAAAAAATTATTTGTGTCATTTTTTTTGAAATGTCACAAAAGTCACTTTGAAATGTGTTGTGCGTTTTATTAGCTCTAACTGAGGCAATGAGTAAGGCACAGATCTCAGTCTTAGTAGGAAATATATTAGATGGGTGGGTTTTCCCTCTAAGGAAGCACGACTGGCTCATAATAAGGAGTTCCCAATATCAGGTTCGAATCGTACCAGCGTTGAGATACATCTCCGCTATCTTTCCACAAACACACACACTATGCCCTCGGTAAGAAAGGCGAGACCGATGGTGTTGGAAAAGTCACCGTCCGTCGTATGGAACATTAAGCCGTGGTCTCAAGTGCAAAAGAGTTATACTTTAAACAGCATGTTCTTGACGGGTGGGACTTCCATCTTTCTCCTAGCAGTGAATCCTATTCCCCAACTTTCTCTGAGCTCTTGGGTCCCTGTGACCTGATCTCTTAGCTCATTGTGTTCTAAAACAGTGTCGATCATGAGTAAAACAATCTCTTATCAGAAGGCCTGTGCAAACTAGGAATGGTTTCCAGGATCTTTCCTATGGTGTACGTGACAAATTGAAATTTTGAAAAATATGATAAGCTAGGAATTTAAATTACAATAATATTTAATTAGCTAACTGAATAATAAAAAATATGATAATCTAGCAATGATTTGACCACAGAGAAATTGTAAAGTTTATACAGCTGCTCTAAATAATAATAAAAAAAACAAAACAATAACGCTTGTTTTAATTTCCATTTCTTCAATTAATATTACGTTTTACTGGTTTATATAAATATATGCTCAAGGCTACTTTAGTAGGAACAGAGTCATGTCAATAATAGGTCAGATTAAGAATTTGATAACTTTCGTAATCAGCTTCTTTATGAAAAAAATGACCTCAAAGAAATCTATCTTAATTTTCTCTCTCTTTGACATTACTGGGGGCGGGGGTGGCTCAGTCGGTAGCGCGCCAGGCTCGTAATCAGTAGTTCCCAGGTTCGAGTCCCAGCTGGGTCAGCGTTGAGATTTATCTCCGCAAAAATTCCACGGTCAGTAGGGGACACCGATGGGCTTGGAAAGGCCGCCGTCCGTCGGATGAGACGCTAAGCCGTGGCCCCGTGTGAGGGAGAGCCATACCCTGTGCACGTTAAAGAACACGCTGGATGGCCTTGACGGGAGGCTACCATCGGTCTCCCAATAGCTGTTCCAGTGGGTCCCCTCCGCCAACCTTCTCTGAGCCTTCGGGGTCCATGTGACCTGGCCATTTAGCCCATGGTGTGCAAAAAAGTGCCGCTCAGAGGTAAAACAACCCAACTTTGACATTACTCATTTTTAACTTTTTATAAACCAGAAAGTTCAATCCTTTCTGGCGAATATGAAATGTTCGTTTTTAAAGAAAAATAATTCGATCATTAACAACAAAGAAATGGTGAAAATTCAATTTAATGAGAGAACTGGAAGATGAAAAATATTAATATTAGTTTCTATCCAATCCAAAAGAGAAAACAGTTTTCATTTATCTCTCAAGAAAAAAACGATCAGTTTATCCCACCGCCAGAGGGAAAAGGTGATGGGTGGCAAATCATTGTTTCTGTATACAGTCGCTCAAAAAAGCATCCGAACACCATGGTTGATTCCAGATATTTTTTCTGAATTTTGTAATCAACCATAGTGTTCAAATACTTTTTTGAGCGACTGTACACCCCTTTCCCTCAAGACTCTTCATCTTTAATGCGAGGGCGAAATTCTTAGCATAAGTAAAATGTTTAAAACATTCCTTTAAATTTTGCAGTTGTTCCGATTTTAGCGCCCTTTTTAACAGTGACAATTCAAGGTGTACGGATAGTCGGAAAATGAGAATTTTAATTACTTCTCTGTCCCCTCCCCCCAAATAAAATATTAAATTCAAAAATAAATAAATAACTTCAGACGAGCAGACGACGAAGTAAAAACAATGGCTTGATGTTTTTTTCTTTTTTTTTTAATCGAGCTAAAAAAGTTCAAGCACTTAAAATAACTAATGGATTTTTTTTTGAAAATGACAGTGACATAAACACCTGTAAATGAAGATATAAATTCTTGAAAGCAGCCTGAATGGCAGTTAACCATATAATAAAATAAATACCCTCTCAAGCAGCTGCTTGCCACAGAGGTCTGACAGGTGCCTGTCAGTTTATATGCCATAGTAGAAAGTCTGAGAGGATGGCAGGCCCTCAGCAGAAAAACGACACAAACAGACATGCCTTACCCGGGGCTCGAACCCAGGTCCCTTAGATCAGTAGCCTAGCGCGCTAACTACTCGGCCATGGGACGGAATACGTTATTATATAAACGTACGTTCTATCAAAATCATTGCATAATGCTTTGAAAGGAATCAGCAGGCGATATATATTATAACGAGCTGCGTCCGTTTCTCCCACTTCTACACATACTTTTTTATCGATGACCAACGATTTTTAATTAAAAAAAAAGACTTCTTATTAAAAATTTTAAATTTGATCTTAATTTTCGCATGCATTCTAAAACAGTGTCGCTCAGGAGTAAAACAATCTTTGTATGAGAAGGCCTGTGCAAACTAGGAGCAGTTTCTAGGATATTTCCTATGGTATACGTTGCAAACTGAAATTTTAAAAAAAATTTCCTAGATTAATAATATTTAAATAATATTTAAATAATTGTTTCTTTGTAGGGGCTGTTTAACGTTCGAACCCTAGTTCTTATGTATGTTATGAACATATTAAAGCCATTTTCTAGTTTATATTATTAATTTATTTTTTTTTAAAGTATGGAGATAACCTTGAAGCTATATTACGCTTGTCTTGATTTCTTACACAACATACAAAGATTTACACAAGGACATGCCCTTGTGTAATATTAAAATTAACATATTAAAGGCAATCCCTAGACCATGTGCATGTAAATCCTTAGTTCATATGTATGTTATGAACTTACTAAAGATCTGGAGGAGATGAAACCAATCAAAACTAAGTGAAAATAATGTCAAAAGGGGAACATAAAACCATTTACATTTTCTAGTTTCATAAATTAAGGAGCAACCGATATATTATATTACCCCATATTTATTTTTGTTTCGAAAAATGTGATTACAGATTAAGGTTCTCAATTAAATATATCCATATCTCGATTTTCAACTGTTGTGTATTTGTTAAGGAATTTTGAATATTTAACAATAACAGTTCCAGTCACGAAACTTGATTTCATAAGTTAAATAAAACCTAGTAAGTAGTATAGTCTCAGAGTGTTTAATAGAATCACTGTGTATTTTGCAAGTTTCTGTAAAGAATTCTTTCACTCTATTCATCAGTTTGTATCAGTTTCTTAAGACTAGCATTGTTGTTGTTAAATATCGAAACTTCCATAACTCAATAAACACATCGGTAGCGCGCCAGGCTCGTAATCTGTAGTTCCCAGGTTCGAGTCCCAGCTGGGTCAGCGTTGAGATTTATCTCCGCAAAATTCCCCGCCCTGCCCACGGTCAGTAGGGGACACCGATGGGCTTGGAAAGGCCGCCGTCCGTCGGATGGGACGTTAAGCCGTGGCCCCGTGTGCGGGAGAGCCATACCCTGTGCACGTTAAAGAACACGCTGGATGCCTTGACGGGAGGCTACCATCTGTCTCCCAACAGCTGTTCCAGTGGGTCCCCTCCCCCAACCTTCTCTGAGCCTTCGGGGTCCATGTGACCTGGCCATTTAGCCCATGGTGTGCAAAAAAGTGCCGCTCAGAGGTAAAACAACCCAACTCAATAAACACTGAACAAATATTGCTGAAAATCGAGAATTGATGTATTTGACTAAGATCACTATACTCAAAGCGAACAAAAAAAAACTAATGTTAGAAATTATGGAGCTTTGATGTTAGCTTCCCCTAGACATAACGTAGTGTTTCACCTTAATTTATGGAAATAAATGTATTTTAAATAACTTTTAAAACTATCTGAATATCGGCTTTAATCCAAGCCCATTTCAAGAAATAGATTATTGTTTTAAACCATAAACAGGACCTTATTACAATTTACATGGAAACAGTTATAAGCAACATCTATTGCAGAAGTTACAACAATGATAGTGGCTTCAAAAAAAATATACAGTATCAATTATTTTGCTTTCAGAATATTTGTTGGTTGTTCAGAGTTTGTCATTTTTTCTTCGATATCTAAGTAAAAGGCATTTGCCAAGGCCCTTATACCTAAAAAAATCCATATTGATACACTGAATACGAATCATTATATTATTATTATTCAAATTATTACGAACACTGCATCTTGAGCGAAATACCATGAAACAAGCAATGTCGCAAAATTTCTTACTGACGTATTCTACGTCACTACCAGCCACGGAACCAGAAAAAAAAAATCGAGGGGAGCAAGAAAAACAATCACGACTTGCAAGAGACAGGATTTCCAAAGCAGTATAACATTTCCCCCTCAGTTTCAAAAGTCTTCATAACATTTCTTGAAAAGTGCATAAAATATAAATAAGTTTAATAATTTTTGCCTTCATTACCCTTACTGGCATCCTAAAAGAATGGCGGGGGACCTGGCCTCTTTGCTCCCCCCCCACCCCTGTATCCGGCCTTGGTCACTACGGAGTCCTATAAAAGCAATAAAGGCATGGTGAAAAGTGGCGTGCGATGTGGATGAAAAGGTTGATCTGACTGACTTCCAAAAGGGCTCGTCGTAGGAGCACGATGGACAGGAGCATCTGTAACGGAGATGATGGAATTCAGCGGAAAATCACGGGTAACAACATCCCAAGTGTATGGAAAATGGCAACGGTCTCAAAAAAAAAGCTTCGCCAATCGTGGAAAATGGTAACGGTATCAAAAAAAAAGCTTCGCCAATCGTGGAAAATGGCAACGGTATCAAAAAAAAAGCTTCTCGCCAATCGTGGAAAATGGCAACGGTATCAAAAAAAAGCTTCGCCAATAGTGGAAAATGGCAAGGGTATCAAAAAAAAGCTTCGCCAATCGTGGAAAATGGCAACGGTATCAAAAAAAGCTTCGCCAATCGTAGAAAATGGCAACGGTATCAAAAAAAAGCTTCGCCAATCGTGGAAAATGGCAACGGTATCAAAAAAAAAGCTTCGCCAATCGTGGAAAATGGCAACGGTATCAAAAAAAAGCTTCGCCAATCGTGGAAAATGGCAACGGTATCAAAAAAAGCTTCGCCAATCGTGGAAAATGACAACGGTATCAAAAAAAGCTTCGCCAATCGTGGAAAATGGCAACGGTATGAAAAAAAGCTTCGCCAATCGTGGAAAATGGCAACGGTATCAAAAAAAGCTTCGCCAATCGTAGAAAATGGCAACGGTATCAAAAAAAAGCTTCGCCAATCGTGGAAAATGGCAACGGTATCAAAAAAAGCTTCGCCAATCGTAGAAAATGGCAACGGTATCAAAAAAAAAGCTTCGCCAATCGTGGAAAATGGCAACGGTATCAAAAAAAGCTTCGCCAATCGTGGAAAATGACAACGGTATCAAAAAAAGCTTCGCCAATCGTGGAAAATGGCAACGGTATGAAAAAAAGCTTCGCCAATCGTGGAAAATGGCAACGGTATCAAAAAAAAGCTTCGCCAATCGTGGAAAATGGCAACGGTATCAAAAAAAAAAAAGCTTCGCCAATCGTGGAAAATGGCAACGGTATCAAAAAAAAGCTTCGCCAATCGTGGAAAATGGCAACGGTATCAAAAAAAGCTTCGCCAATCGTGGAAAATGGCAACGGTATCAAAAAAAGCTTCGCCAATCGTGGAAAATGGCAACGGTATCAAAAAAAGCTTCGCCAATCGTGGAAAATGGCAACGGTATCAAAAAAAGCTTCGCCAATCGTGGAAAATGACAACGGTATCAAAAAAAAGCTTCGCCAATCGTGGAAAATGGCAACGGTATCAAAAAAAGCTTCGCCAATCGTGGAAAATGACAACGGTATCAAAAAAAGCTTCGCCAATCGTGGAAAATGACAACGGTATCAAAAAAAGCTTCGCCAATCGTGGAAAATGACAACGGTATCAAAAAAAAGCTTCGCCAATCGTAGAAAATGGCAACGGTATCAAAAAAAAGCTTCGCCAATCGTGGAAAATGGCAACGGTATCAAAAAAAGCTTCGCCAATCGTGGAAAATGACAACGGTATCAAAAAAAGCTTCGCCAATCGTGGAAAATGGCAACGGTATGAAAAAAAGCTTCGCCAATCGTGGAAAATGGCAACGGTATCAAAAAAAAGCTTCGCCAATCGTGGAAAATGGCAACGGTATCAAAAAAAAAAAGCTTCGCCAATCGTGGAAAATGGCAACGGTATCAAAAAAAAGCTTCGCCAATCGTGGAAAATGGCAACGGTATCAAAAAAAGCTTCGCCAATCGTGGAAAATGGCAACGGTATCAAAAAAAGCTTCGCCAATCGTGGAAAATGGCAACGGTATCAAAAAAAGCTTCGCCAATCGTGGAAAATGGCAACGGTATCAAAAAAAGCTTCGCCAATCGTGGAAAATGGCAACGGTATCAAAAAAAAAGCTTCGCCAATCGTGGAAAATGGCAACGGTATCAAAAAAAGCTTCGCCAATCGTGGAAAATGGCAACGGTATCAAAAAAAGCTTCGCCAATCGTGGAAAATGGCAACGGTATGAAAAAAAAAAAAGCTTCGCCAATCGTGGAAAATGGCAACGGTATCAAAAAAAAGCTTCGCCAATCGTGGAAAATGGCAACGGTATCAAAAAAAGCTTCGCCAATCGTGGAAAATGGCAACGGTATCAAAAAAAGCTTCGCCAATCGTGGAAAATGGCAACGGTATCAAAAAAAGCTTCGCCAATCGTGGAAAATGGCAACGGTATCAAAAAAAGCTTCGCCAATCGTGGAAAATGGCAACGGTATCAAAAAAAAGCTTCGCCAATCGTGGAAAATGGCAACGGTATCAAAAAAAGCTTCGCCAATCGTGGAAAATGGCAACGGTATCAAAAAAAAGCTTCGCCAATCGTGGAAAATGGCAACGGTATCAAAAAAAGCTTCGCCAATCGTGGAAAATGGCAACGGTATCAAAAAAAAAAAGCTTCGCCAATCGTGGAAAATGGCAACGGTATCAAAAAAAAGCTTCGCCAATAGTGGAAAATGGCAACGGTATCAAAAAAAGCTTCGCCAATCGTGGAAAATGGCAACGGTATCAAAAAAAGCTTCGCCAATCGTGGAAAATGACAACGGTATCAAAAAAAGCTTCGCCAATCGTGGAAAATGGCAACGGTATGAAAAAAAGCTTCGCCAATCGTGGAAAATGGCAACGGTATCAAAAAAAAGCTTCGCCAATCGTGGAAAATGGCAACGGTATCAAAAAAAAAAAAGCTTCGCCAATCGTGGAAAATGGCAACGGTATCAAAAAAAAGCTTCGCCAATCGTGGAAAATGCAGGAGGAAAGAGGCTCTGATAGACAGGGACAGGTTACCTTTGCTCGGATTCTCGGGGAGGGAGGGCGAGCACGACCCTCTTGACGGATTAGACAATTTAACTCGGGATAGGTCAAATTAACATGTTTATACCATTCGGAAGCTAATTATTTTTCTTAAAGCAAAAACCATAAGCTGGGAAACTATTTTCTTCTTTTTTTGTTACATATTTAAATTATATGTTAAACGAATTTTTTGTCACTTTAGTTTGTTTTTGTCGCAGTATTTGTTTTTACCTTTACCACACGATTGCACATGATGGGTCATTTTGACCAAAAAAAAAATTTGCCACCTTTCAATTATCTCGAAATTACAACTGAAACTAGAAATGTCTCGGAATAAATCCACCCATAGTACGAAATAACAGAGATTGCCTGCAGATAGAGAATTTAATAAATATTTCCGGATATTGGTAACACTATCAGTTGCCACAATCAAAACTTGTATAAAGACACTATGGGTGACTTGAAAATATCAAATGCTGTGCAGACAAGAACAAAACCGAAAATTTGTTTAAGAAGAGCATGTGGGAGAGGGGAGATCGATTGGTTTAAGCGTCCGTCCATGTGATCGTGTGAATTAATCGGTCTAGAATAAAAATAATAATAATAAATGTCCCCTCAAGCATCCGTCACATTAATCGAGTGCTTTAAAGAATACATCTATATCAGTCTTTCATATTCGGCCAAAATAAAACAGAATGTTACCAATGCTGAATGCAACATCGGTCTCCTACGTGAGCATCAATGGTAAAGCGTGAGTGGAAGCAATTGAGAAATGGGCGTCCGCAGAAAATTTTACAGGGGGGGGGGGCAAAGCTTGGAGACAAATATTTACATCAATAAATTTTTATTTAATTTTTTAGGTTTTTTTTCAGAAGTAGATTATAGAATACACTTTAGATTGGTTTAGGAACGGCTGTTGGGAGACAGATGGCAGCCTCCCGTCAAGGCCATCCAGCGTGTTCTTTAACGTGCACAGGGTATGGCTCTCCCGCACACGGGGCCACGGCTTAACGTCCCATCCGACGGGCGGCGGCCTTTCCAAGCCCATCGGTGTCCCCTACTGACCATGGGTAGGGCGGGGAATTTTGCGGAGATTAATCTCAACGCTGACCCAGCTGGGACTCGAACCTGGGAACTACAGATTACGAAGCCGGGTGCGCTACCGACTGAGCCACCCCGCCCTAGAAAAATGTTTGGATCAGTGTAATTGGGTATTACTTTTTTTCTTCATTTCTTGCCCTTTTGTTCTACTACAAACCCTAAAATTCTAAAAACTGTTCAGATTGATTTCGTTTACAATAATCTCAACCATTTGCTATATTGCAAAAGTGTAGAAAACCATGTATTATCTGAAGAAAAAGAAATTCCGACATTTGGAAGTCAGAATAATGTTACAGAGCATCGGGCCTCCTGCACGGATGCTCCGTAAGCACTGTGCTAAGGGCCCCTTTAAACCTTAAGCGGACTGTGCGTAGATTTTTCTCCAAATTTATTCATTTATCTGAGAATTATTTCTAGTTCCAAACAACATTGACATTTCAGTTTTTTTCTTTCAAACAATAATTATACACTGTTCTACAAAAATGTTAAGAGAATTTCCATGTTATGCCAATAGGAATCTAAATAAGATGCTACATAACTTCTAAAATATGCATTAAATGGAAAAATGTAACTGAAGATAAATTAAAGGTCGCAATCAAATCTGTTTAAATCTCGATTTTCAGTAATGTTCGTTCGATATTCAAATAGTTATGGAAACTGGAATATTAAGCAATGAATTATCTCGTTCTGTAAGAAATCATTCATATTTACCTCACATAGAAATAATCATCAAACAAAACTCTTAAATATATATATTTATGTTATTAAATGTTTGAAAAAATTCCCTTTATTTCCTAAATATTTCAAATTTATAATTCATCAGTAGACGAAGAATTAAAGAAATTGCATCGGCGGAATACAATGCTACACACGTTTTACGATTCTAATTTTTTTTTCCTTAATTGGACTCGTGTTAAAATTTATCTAGCCCCAATTTATCTCTATTTGAGGCACGTCTCTCATTAAGTCTAAAAAGATAAAGATCATTTCATTTACGCATGCATAAACCGAAGTTGCTGATTTTTTGTTCTCTTGTTTATCTTCAATCATGGTAATACATCTTCATCAGCAATACAAATTTAACATCACCACCTTCGGGCCTGAATGTTGTAACTTTTATAAAGCCGTTAAGTTTACGAACGATAAAAATATGACACAAAACCAATGTATCATATAAAATGCAGGAGGAGCATTACAAACAATTTTAATGATTGTGTTACATGTTTTAAAATGTTTATTTAATAAGCTATTCATGAATAAAAAGAATATAATATTTTCAGTTGTTACCGTGGCCGAGTGGTTAGCGCGGTTGGCTACTGATCTACGGGAGCTGGGTTCAAGCCCCGGGTAAGGCATGGTTGCGTGTGTTGCTTTTCTGCTGAGGTCCTGCCATCCTCTCAGACCTTCTACTTTGGCATATAAACTGACAGTCTCCTGTCAGACCTCTGTGGCAAGCAGCTGCTTGAGGGGGTATTTTTTTTTTACGTCAAGTAACCGCTTTTCCGAGACGCAAGCAGATTTCTCATGCGAATCACAAGTTGCATATTAATGCTGAGTTAATTTCTGTGACTTGGAATTCGAATCCAAATCACAGAGATTTGCTCAAGCTGGCACACCGGTTAAGTTTTATCTCTGAACAGTATATTTTTTGCACACAATGGGCTGAAAGTCAAAAGGAGCCCAAAGGCTGAGAGAACCCACTAGACAGCTTTTAGGAAACAACGGTAGCCTCCCGTCAAGTCCATCCTGCATGATCTCTAAGGTGCACAGAGCTCAACATCTCATTCGACGGATGGTGACCTACTAAGTCCATCGGTGTCCCCTACTGACTGTGGACAGGATTGAAGAGTTTTGTGGATATAAGCCTCAACGCTGACCCAGGTAGCTGACACACGGATATTATCGAAAGTCTATATGATAGCACTGAGACACAGACATTATCTCTAGCTAATCAGAGAGCACTGAGACACAGACATTATCTCTAGCTAATCAGAGAGCACTGAGACACAGATTTTATTCCAAACTAATAAGTTAGCACTGAAACACATATATTATATCTAGCCAACAAGTTAGTTATATGGGACATATATTATCCTTAGCTAATAAGTTAGCACTGAGATACAGAATTTATCTCAAGCTGAAATCGTTTAACACTGAGACACAGACTTTATCCCAAGCTAATAATTCAGCATTGAAATACAGACTTTATACCAAGCAAATCATTTAGCACTGCGATACAGACTTTATCCCGAGGTAGTCATTTAGCACTCAGCCACAGATTTTATCCCAAGCTAATAATTTAGCACTGAGACAGACTTTATCCCAAGCTAATCATTTAGCACTGACATACAGACTTTATCCCAAGCTAATAATTCAGCACTGAGATACAGACTTTATTCCATGCTAAAAATTAAGCACTGAGATAGACTTTATACCATGCTAATCATTTAGCACTGAGACACAGATTATATCACGAGCTAATCATTTAGCACTGAGATAAAGACTTTATACCAAGCTAATAATTCAGCACTGAGGTACAGACTTTATCCCAAGCTAATCATTTAGCACTGACATGCAGACTTTATCCCAAGCTAATAATTCAGCACTGAGATACAGACTTTATACCAGGCAAATCATTTAGCACTGCGATACAGACTTTATTCCAAGGTAGTCATTTAGCACTCAGCCACAGACTTTATCCCAAGCTAATCATTCAGCACTGAGATACAGACTTTATACCAAGCTAATAATTCAGCACTGAGATACAGACTTTATACCATGCTAATCATTTAGCACTGAGACACAGGTTATATCCCAAGCTAATCATTTAGCACTGAGACACAAACTTTATCCCAAGCTGATCATTTAGCACTGAGATATAGACTTTATCCCAAGCTAATCATTTAGTAAAGAGACACAGATTTTTTCCCAAGTTAATAATTTATCACTGAAACACAGATTTTATCCGAAACTAATCAGTGTCACCTACTGACCGGGGCAGGGCGGGGAGTTTTGCGGAGATAATTCTCAACACTGACCCAGGTGGGACTCGAACCTGGGAACTACAGATTACGAGCCTGACGCGATACTGACTGACCCACCCCCGTCCCAAACCATTTGGCCCATTGTGTGAAAAAAGTGCAGCTCAGAGGTAAAACAGCCCAATTCACCTTTGCTTAAGGAAGGTTGTGATGAATGATCATCCTGAAGCTCTACCACCTCGTTGGAAATGTCAAGGCGCCCATGCTATTTATACCGATGTTCAGATAAGTTTTTATAACCATATATCAATTATTAATATAAATTGGGTTGTTCAGATGCACACCATCAAAGCACTTTATGGAAACTCTCTTGTAAGGCCTACAACCAATTTAATAGGAATGAACGTATATCTCACTAGCAGTGACTGTTTCAGCCACTTTAGAAGAAGAATGGGTTATTAATCACAGTTGTTTAATTACTACACGGTTGTTTATTTTCCGTGTTGTCTTTCTGCTGCGGTCTCGCCTTCCTCACAGATCTCTATGGCGTATTAAGCTGGCATGCTTCTTGATTTTGACAATGCTCCTGACTATCAGACCTCTGTGGCAAGCAGCTGCTTAAGGGAGGTATTTATTTATTTAAATTATTATGCGTCAGCCGTCCCGTGGCCGAGTGGTTAGCGCGCTTGGCTGTTGATCTAAGGGACCTGGGTTCGAGCCCCGGATTAAGGCATGGATGTTCGTGTTGTTTTTCAGCTGAGGTCCTGCCATCCTCTCAGATCTTCTACTGTGGCATATAAACTGACAGGTTCCTGTCAGACCTCTGTGGCAAGCAGCTGCTTGAGGGGGTATTTATTATTTTATTTATATTATGTGTCAACTCCATGAATTCGGTTCAAAACCACCAGACTTCCAATTCCATGGATGAATGTTCTGATAACGCTGACCAAAGAAGATAAACCATCAAAGACCTTTTCGAGACCATTAACTGGAAAGTGAAATAAGACTGCGCAGTCGTTCGTCGACTAATGGACCTGTCTCTCTGTCCTACCACTCAGTGTCCCTCCTTCCCGAAGAATTGCGAACAACGTACACCCATTCTCTTCCCATTAATCTGTTCCCTCTCGCCTTGAGGTGCTCCTCTAACCGGAAGTATGCTCCTCGGTATTGTTTCGTCTTGCACGAGGGTTTGTTACGCTGGCGGGAACGCCAGACGGAAACTGCCCGATGAGTAATTGTCCTGCCGGCCTAAATGGCCGCTCCGCTATCGGGCGCTAAACGACTCCAACGTCTCGGCTTGCCCACTGGAAAAAGGCCATTTGGCACGATCGTTTTTTAAGCGGCGGTTAACCGCAACCGGCCTAAGGTGCGAGAGTTGACAAATAACTGCAGAAGGCAATAACTGTCGTGGTCACGGAGTGTGTAGGTCCCCTAATTGTCTGCCAGCACTGGGAAGCCATCACCACGATCATTTATTACAGGAGTCCTTTTGGTGCTCTTTGGCAAACAGGTGGAGACTGGAGTTCAGCTTCGTGTCATTTCGATAATGGGTTTAGTTTGCTTTTTTCATTATGTTATATAAGTGGTAAATCACTAATGAAGAAGAATGGAGTTTCCCTCAGTCGGTAATACGAGCACCAGCTGTGATCGCGTTGATCTCTGTTAATTCCCTATCCAAAAAAAACGTATATTTCTTTGATTTGAGTATTGGTCTGAATGCCTGTTGATGGGGGGGGGGGGGGGGCAGCCGATAGCGCGACACGCTCGTAATCTGTAGTTCCCAGGTTCGAGTCCCAGCTGGGTCAGCGTTGAAATTTTTCTCCACAAAACTCCTCGCCCTGCCCACGGTCAGTAGGGACACCGATGGGCTTGCAAAGACCGCCGTCCGTCGGATGGGCATTAAGCCGTGATCCCGTGTCGGAAAAGCTATCTCTGTGTACATTAAAGAACACGCTGGATGACCTTGACGAGGGTGTAACATCTGTCTTCCAAACAGTTGTCCAGTAGGTCCCCTCCCCCAACCATCTCTGAGTCTTTGGGGTGCTTGTGATCTTGCCATTTAGCCCACTGCGTGTAAAAAAAAGTGCCGCTCAGAGGTAAAGCAACCCAGCTCAGTTAGTAGTGCTCCAGGATCGAAAATCTGCTGCAGTCCCAGCTGGGTCAGCGTTGAGATTTATCTCCGCAAAATTCCCCGCCCTGCCCACGGTCAGTAGGGGACACCGATGGGCTTGGAAAGGCCGCCGTCCGTCGGATGGGACGTTAAGCCGTGGCCCGTGTGCGGGAGAGCCATACCCTGTGCACGTTAAAGAACACGCTGGATGGCCTTGATGGGAGGCTACCATCTGTCTCCCAACAGCTGTTCCAGTGGGTCCCCTACCCCAACCTTCTCTGAGCCTTCGGGGTCCATGTGACCTGGCCATTTAGCCTATGGTGTGCAAAAAAGTGCCGCTCAGAGGTAAAACAATCCAATCCAACCCTGTACACGTGAAAGAATATGCTGGATGGCCTTGAAGGGAAGCTATCGCGTATTTCCTCCGCAGGTGTATAGTGGGTCCCTTCTCCGCTTATATCTGTAACCTTGTCATTTAGACGACTGTGTGCCTAAGAGTGCCGCTCAGAGGTAAAACAACCGAAAACCCTGCTGATGTGTTTGATGCTTTAAGAATACATATTAGGTGAAAATACGAGTAACACAAAAGAGAAAGAGTGAGGTCGAATGGCCTTGCCACAGCGCATAGCTAGAAGTGTTTTTCTGGAGAAGGATTTTTTTTGAGAGTGAATCGAAATAAATTAAATCAGTAGTAATTTAATCAGTAAAGTGAAAAAAATTTGATGGAGGGGGGGGTGAAATTTTAGGGGGAAGTAAAATGAAACAAAAATTGATAGCTTTACCTCTGAGCGGCACTTGTTTTTTACACACTATGGGCTAAATGTCAAGGTCACAAGGGAAAAAAATTGTATTTTGGATTGCTTACCTCTGACCGGTATTTTTTCTTGCACACAATGGACTAAATGGCCAGGTCACAAGGACCCCAGTATTCAGAGAAGTTTGTCGGATGGGACGTTAAGCCGTGGCCCCGTGTGCGGGAGAGCCATACCCTGTGCACGTTAAAGAACACGCTGGATGGCGTTGACGGGAGGTTACCATCTGTCTCCCAACAGCTGTTCGAGTGGGTCCCCTCCCCCAACCTTCTCTGAGCCTTCGGGGTCCATGTGACCTGGCCATTTAGCCCATGGTGTGCAAAAAAAGTGCCGCTCAGAGGTAAAACAATCCAATCCAAGCTTTCATTCATTCTTTAAATATTAGACGAATATTGCGGGAAATATATTTAGAAAGATTCGAGGGACATCTACAATTTATCGCCAGTAACAGTTTTTGCGTAAAAGTTTTATTTTCAATGTTAGGGAGCTTTGAAAGTGGCTTTCTATTCACATAACATGGAAGTGTCCGGACACTTTTTTCATTAGAGTGTATATATATGTATAGTAAATGGCGGGAAGGATGTGCCGAACTTGACAACGCCAGCAGTTCCTCGGGAATCGTAGTTCGCAGTATATTTTGAAAGTTTTTTCTACAGTTTACTTGAGCACAGGGCAGTATTAATAAATACTTTTATGAAATAAATAAATTCGTGTATGGATGAATGGATTGGGTTGTTTTACCTCTGAGCGGCACTTTTTTGCACACCATGGGCTAAATGGCCAGGTCACATGGACCCCGAAGACTCAGAGAAAGTTGGGGGAGGGGACATACTGGAACAGCTATCCCACTTGCTACCATCTGTATTGGGACACAGATGGTAGCCTCCCGTCAAGGCCATCCAGCGTGTTCTTTAATGTCACAGGGTATGGCTCTCCCGCGCACGGGACCACGGCTTAACGTCTCATCCGACGGATTGCGGCATTTCCAAGCCCAGCGGTGTCCCCTACTGACCGTGGGCAGGGCGGGGAATTTTGCGGAGATAAATCTCAACGCTGACCCAGCTGGGACTCGAACCTGGGAACTGTAGATTACGAGCCTGGCGCGCTACCGACTGAGCCACCCCCGCCCCCGACTGAGCCACCCCCGCCCCCTTCATAAGCGCTCGAGCACGAACGTTTAATTCATATGCTGTTTCTTTTTTTATTCCAACGTTCTTTCTTTAAATATCTTAGTAGTGTAGATAAGAGTGTAGGTAATAAAAATTCATCCACTGAAATTTGGCATGCTCAGGTTAAAACATCATTCTAGGTCTGACGTCATTTTAGCGATGTGCCATAACCCAGCAATCGTGCTTCCTAATACATAATTTATAGAAGCAGAATTAAGAGCTGCAATCGATTTATCATTTTCCTTATTAGCATAATCTGGAATCTCCTTTACAAATAATTCACTAATAATTCTGCATAGTATTTTATATACTGATCTACCAAAATATTAAGAGAATCTCCACCTTAGGAGTCGCAGCTGGGTCAGCATTGAGACTTATCTCCGCAAAATTCCCCGCTCTGCCAACGGTCAGTAGGGAACACCGATGGGCTTGGAAAGGCCATCCGTCGGATGGGACGTTAAGCCGTGGCTCCGTGTGCGGGAGAGAGCCATATCCTGTGCACGTTAGATAACACGCTGGATGGCCTTGACGGGAGGCTACCTCCCTCAACTTTCTCTGAGCCTTCGGGTTCCATGTGATCATTTACCCATGGTGTGCCCATGGCCATTTAACCCATGGTGTGCAAAACATGCCATTAACCCATGGTGTGCAAAAAAGTGCCGCTCAGAGGTAAAACAACCCAACCCAAATCTCCACCTTATGCCAATGGCCATTTAACCCATGGTGTGTAAACCATGGCCATTTAACCCATGGTGTGCCAAAAAGTGCCGCTCAGAGGTAAAACAACCCAACCCAAATCTCCACCTTATGCCAATGGCCATTTAACCCATGGTGTGTAAACCATGGCCATTTAACCCATGGTGTGCCAAAAAGTGCCGCTCAGAGGTAAAACAACCCAACCCAAATCTCCACCTTATGCCAATGGCCATTTAACCCATGGTGTGTAAACCATGGCCATTTAACCCATGGTGTGCCAAAAAGTGCCGCTCAGAGGTAAAACAACCCAACCCAAATTTCCACCTTATGCCAATGGGAATCTAACTTAGAAACTTAGTAACTTATAAAATACGCATTTAATGGAAAAATGTAACCGAAGGCGAATTAAAGCTGGTAATCAAATATATTCAACTCTCCATTTTCAACGCCAGGCTCGTATTCTGTACTTCCCAGGTTCGAGTCCCAGCTGGGTCAGCGTTGAGATTTATCTCCGCAAAATTCCCCGCCCTGCCCACGGTCAGTAGGGGACACCGATGGGCTTGGAAAGGCCGCCGTCCGTCGGATGGGACGTTAAGCCGTGGCCCCGTGTGCGGGAGAGCCATACCCTGTGCACGTTAAAGAACACGCTGGATGGCCTTGACGGGAGGCTACCATCTGTCTCCCAACAGCTGTTCCAGTGGGTCCCCTCCCCCAACCTTCTCTGAGCCTTCGGGGTCCATGTGACCTGGCCATTTAGCCCATGGTGTGCAAAAAAGTGCCGCTCAGAGGTAAAACAACCCAACCCAACCCATTTTCAACAATATTCCGTTAGTATTAAGATTTGTGGAAGTCAGAATATTTCACAACAGTAACCAGTTATATAATTTACCTCAAATATTAATTAAAACTTGAATAATAAGTATTGTTTGAAACTTTTTAATGAAATAAATATACGCTTTTAGAGTTTTATGTAATGATTATTTCAGTATTAGACAATTATGAATAAAACGCACATTTTAAGTTTTATTCATGCATGTTTCTTTCAAATTTGAGTTCAGCCGTTATAATAAACATCAGTGTAACAATATTTTGTGTTTTGTTTGTACTAATTCAGATAAACTGAGATTATGATTTCATTCATTTCCTTTTTGGGCGCATAATATATTCAATGTTAATATAGACTTACACTATCGGATTTCAAGACGAAATTTGAAAGAAGGCAATTTACGAATTGAATATAAATTATAAATTAAGTATTTGTACCAACACTTAGTGATATATTTATTATTATTTCGTAAAATTAATATTAATATATGTTATGAAACAGTGTGCTTACAAAACAGCTGTACTTAGCCTACATAATAGTAGTCTATAAAGTTAAACTTTTTTGCTAAAAATGCGATAAAATTACAGTTTTTACTAGTCTGAAAAAATGTGTCTAGAAAAGTGAACTCTCGCTGCCGATTCAAAACAGGCTTCGTCTCATTAAGATGTCGCGAGACAGATTGAATTACAATGGCAAGAATATAATTTTAGCGAAAGAATATAAGTATGACGATTTCATTAATATAAGAATTTACTATTGAAAACCTACTTGAAAATAAATGCCATCATTTAAAACCGTTTTGATTTTTACTTTGAGATGATAGTCTAAATCTCCCTTTCGCTATAGCACTTCTTCATAATATTCACTGATCTCCTTTTCGCTATAGCACTTCTTCATAATATGCATTATATCTACATATATATACACCGATAAGCCAAAACATTATGACCAACTGTCTAATATGATGTTAGTCCTCCACGTGCAGCCAAAATAACTCTTACCCGGCGAGGCATGGATGCTACAAGATTTCTAAAGGTGTCTTATGGTATCTGGTACCAACATATTGCCAGCAGAACCTTTAAATCTTTTAAGTTACGTGGTTGAGCACAGATCGGATGTGCTGTTCCAACACAAACCATAGATGCTCGATTGGATTGATGTCTGGGGAATTTGGAGGTCACGGCAAAACCTGGAAGTTTTCCTTGTGTTCCGCGAACCATTCTCGAACAATCGGGCAGTGTGGCATGGCGCATTATCCTGCTGAAAAAAGCACAACTAGAGGGATATGCCTTTGCCATGAAAGGATGTACCTGGTCTGCAATGATGTTTAGGTAGGTGATAGACGTCATAGTTTCTGCACATGAATGACTGGACTCAGGATTTCCCAGTAGAACATTTCCCAAAGCATTACACTTCCTCCACCGGCTTGTTTTTGTCCCACGATGCATTCTAGTGCCAACACTTCTCCAGATAAATGACGCACACATACCCGGCTGTCCACATGGTGCAACAGGAAACGAGATTCATCAGACCATATGACCTTTTTCAATCATTCAAGGTCCAGTTTTGAGGCTCGTGTGCCCTTTGTAGACGCTTTCGACAGTGAGCCAAGGTTTGCATGGGCACTCGGAAAGGCCTGCGGCTACGCAACCCCATTTTCAGTAGGGTTTAATGTGCTGTGTGTTGTGACACATTACTCCCGTCACCAGCATTCAAATTACGAGCGAGTTGCGCCACAGTATCCCTTCTGTTGGCTCGTACCATACGTGAAAGCATTCATTCACCTCTAGCATCGATAAGCCAAGGTCAGCCCACACCTTGTCTGCAGTTCATGGTTTTTCCCTCTTCGGACCATTTTTCGAAGGTACTAACCGAGGGGCGGGGGTGGCTCAGTCGGTAGCGCGCCAGGCTCGTAATCTGTAGTTCCCAGGTTCGAGTCCCAGCTGGATCAGCGTTCAGATTTATCTCCGCAAAATTCCCCGCCCTGCTCACGGTCAGTAGGGGACACCGATGGGCTTGGAAAGGACGCCGTCCGTCTGATGGGACGTTAAACCGTGGCCCGTGTGCGGGAGAGCCATACCCTGTGCACGTTAAAGAACACACTGGATGACCTTGACGGGAGGCTCCCATCTGTCTCCCTACAGCCGTTCCAGTGGGTCCCCTACCCCAACCTTCTCTTAGTCTTCAGGGTCCATGTGACCTGGCCATTTAGCCCATGGTGTGCAAAAAAAAGTATCGCTCAGAGGTAAAACAACCCAACCCTAGCATCGATGAGCCATGGTCAGCCCACATCTTGTCTGCAGTTCATGGTTTTTCCTTCTTCGGACCACTTTTCGAAGGTACTAACCGCGGCTGACTATGAACACCCCACAAGCTTTGACGTCTCGGAAATGCTCTGACCTAATCATCTGACCATTACAATTTGGCCTTTGTCAAACTCACTTAAGTCCACTGCCTTTCCCACCTGAAGAACAAGAATAGTACTGACTAACAGAGCTCAGTATCAGGTGTTATTTATATGGTTTCATGACCTTCACACACGCCGTCGTTTACCTGCAGTTGCTTCGATTTGCATAAAGACGAGCTGGTCATAATGTTTAGGCTCTTCGATGTATATAAAAATAACTGAATCCGTACCTTGTAAACGAAACTGGTTGCATTTCCTTGACCGTATAAAACCGAAGCCATGTAATTCGAAGGACAAATGTGTACAGTAAGAGGATTTGTTATGCTGGGTAATAATTGTTGTAGCAAATCGTACAGTCGCTCAAAAAAGTATCCGAACACTATGGTCGATTACAGAATTCAGAAAAAATATCTCGCAACGGTTTTTTTTAGAAATTAGTGATCTGGCAACCTCGTGTCACGTGACACGAAGGTTGCCAGATCATTAATTTCTGAAATAATCGTTGCCAGATATTTTTTCTGAATTCTGTAATCAACCGTAGTGTTCGGATACTTTTTTGAGCGACTGTACACAAAAGTACACCCATCTCTCTAGTGGCATAGCGTTAAGTGAGATTTATATATATATATATGCAAATATCACATATATTATGAAGTAGTGGCGTAGCATTAAGTGAGATTATCAGACTATTATCCGAACTAAAAATCAACTTCATCATCATCATCATCATCCTCAAACAGCTATGGGCTACGGAGGTCCAACCAGACCGTGCAATTTAGTTCTCCAAGCAAATCTGTCCTGAGCTACATCTGCTGCATCTGGCCACTGCACACCAATTCTAACAAGGTCCTGTTTGACATTTTCTGCCCACAACATCCTAGGTCTTCCCCTCTTTCTGAGGCCTTTAGGCACACTGTTCATAACCCTATTCGTTAATCTATAATTATTCATACGGGCAACATGACCAAACCAACGGAATCTCTCTCTGTACAATATGCTGCTTAAAGGAGGTTGCCGTCTCCTTTGCCTAACCTCATCATTAGTTACTTACATTAAAATCAACTTAATGGTTTCAATTGATATCATTTATTTTCAAGAATAAACAGATCCTATATTAATGAAATCGTCATCTGTAACAAATTATATTTATATTCTTGAGCTAAAATTATTTTCTTGCCATTATAATGTAATCTGTCTCGCGACATTTCAATGAAACGTAGCTTGCCTTGAATCGTCAGCAAAATCTGACTTTTCCAGATTAAATGCATTCTGACTAGTAAAAATCGGATTTTATCTAACTTTTAGCAACAAATTTAACCTTGTAAACTGTGTGTCGTTTTTCTGCTGAGGTCTTGCCATCCTCTCAGATCTCCTACTGTGGCATATAAACTGACAGGCTCCTGTCAGACCTCTGTGGCAAGCAGCTGCTTGAGGGGGTATTTTTTTATAAACTAAGTTATTATATAGGCTAAATACAGCTGTTTCGTAGATTCGCTGTTTCATAAAATAATATATAAATGCTAATTTTACAAAATAAAGCCTAACAATGCTTAATTTCCAATTGATATTCAAAACCTGAATATGATAAAAATAAATACCCCCCCCCCCCCCCGTCAAGTAGCTGCTTGCCACAGAGTTCTGACAGGAGCCTGTCAGTTTATATGACAAAGTAGAAAGTCTGAGAGGATGGCAGGGCCTCAGAAGAAAAACGACACACACATCCCTTCCTTACCCCGGGCTCGAACCCAGGTGCCTTAGATCAGTAGCCAAGGGCGCTAACCACTCTAGAATTTCAGATGGAAAAGGCAGTGGACTTAAGTGAGTTTGACAAAGGCCAAATTGTAATGGTCAGATGATTAGGTCAGAGCATTTCCGAGACGTCAAAGCTTGTGGAGTGTTCATAGTCAGCCGCGGTTAGTACATTGGACGGCTCATAAATATCCTTCTTTCAAATTTCGTCTTCGATTTCGACAACGTATGTCTACATTAAAGTTGAACATTTTTCATGACCAAAAAGAAAAAAGTATGAGAAATTAATCTAAGCTATCTGAATTAATTCAAATAAAGTACAAAATAATATTCTATTAACGCTTATGCTTACTGCTGAACTGAAATTTGCGATAAATATATATAAATAAAACTTTCAATGTACATTTTATTAATAATAAAATTTCTTTCAGTAAAAATATAAAAAATACCCCCTCAAGCAGCTGCTTGCCACAGAGGTCTGACAGGAGCCTGTCAGTTTATATGCCAAAGTAGAAGATCTGAGAGGATGGCAGGACCTCAGCAGAAAAACAACACATACATCCATGCCTTACCCGGGGTTCGAACCCAGGTCCCTTAGATCAGTAGCCAAGCGCGCTAACCACTCGGCCATGGGACGGCATCTTTCAGTACAGTCGCTCAAAAAATAGCTGAACACTATGGTTGATTACAGAATTCAGAAAAAATATCTGGCAACGATTTTTTTAGAAATTAGTGATCTGGCAACCTTCGCGTCACAGTGTTCGGATATTTTTTGAGCGACTGTACCTATCCTCTTCTTTTCCATAAGTTGTTGGTTTCGATTTGCACGGTGATTTCCCGGAACTTATCAAACCATGTATCTAATTGGATTTGTTATCCATGGTAATAATTGTTACAACAAATTGTTTGCTAAAATAAATGAAACTTTAGAAGTGTGCGTCATCCATTCACAAGATGTTTGTTTTGCAATTTTTGAAGGGTTTAGGACACTAATCCAAAAATAGCACCTGCTCTTAAATGCCGCAACTTTAATAATTCCAGACCCGTAATCAAAGAGAGGACAGGGGGGTGCTCGATCACATTCCACCCACCACCACCCCTCCCCGGAAAGCCCACGGTCCTCCTCTAGCAAGCTGTTGAGTCCGTTTTAATTTCTGAATTTTTATCATTTTCTCATCATACAATATACAAAGAGTCATTTGCAAATGGATGACGAGGCAAAAATTTACTACTGTTCTAGACTTACAGATCCAGTTCTCATTTTTATAAAGATTCTTTTGTCAGCAACCCTTACCAATCTCAAAGTCCTTTCACACCCTGTTGCTTTCGGCTGGTTACGGTCCTCAATATTTTAAACATTAAGCGCATATTGTTGAAAATTAAGGTTTAGAGTGTTTTGATTAATATCTTCAGTTTAGAAACATTTTTCTCGGAATAGCTTATTTTTTAAATGAAGGAGCTTTGAATTTGGTTTTTCATTCACCTAGCATGGAAGTGTCCCAATACTTTGTTTAGCGTACCTCTTATTCCATCCACAACTCCACTTTTCCCCTGTGAATAGTTTTGTCCGTAGAATTCCATTTCCACTCTATGAAAACATCTCCACTTTTTTCCTGTAAATAGTTCTGCCCACAACCCTATTTTTGCCCTGTTAACAGTTGTGTCCAGAACTCCACTTCTTCCCTGTGAACAGTTCTGTTCAGAACTCCACTTCGTCCTGTGAACAGTTTTGGCTACAACTCCACTTTTCCCCCTGTGAACAGTTTTGTCCACACAACTCCTCTTCTACCCTATGAAAACAGTTCTGTCCACAACTCCACTTCTTCCCTGTGAACAGTTCTGTCCACAACTCCACTTCTTCCCTGTGAACAGTTCTGTCCACAACTCCACTTCTTTCTTGTGACAGTTCTGTTTACAGCCCAACTTCTTCCTTGTGACAGTTCTGTTCACAACCCAATTTCTTCCTTGTGACAGTTCTGTCCATAACTTCACTTCTTCCTTTTGACAGTTCTGTTCACAACCCAACTCTTCCTTGTGACAGTTCTATTCACAACCCAACTTCTTCCTTGTGACAGTTCTGTTCACATCCCAACTCTTCCTTGTGACAGTTCTGTTCACAACCCAACTTCTTCCTTGTGACAGTTCTGTTCACATCCCAACTCTTCCTTGTGACAGTTCTGTTCACAACCCAACTTCTTCCTTGTGACAGTTCTGTTCACAACCCAACTCTTCCTTGTGACAGTTCTGTTCACAACCCAACTTCTTCCTTGTGACAGTTCTGTTCACATCCCAACTCTTCCTTGTGACAGTTCTGTTCACAACCCAACTTCTTCCTTGTGACAGTTCTGTTCACATCCCAACTCTTCCTTGTGACAGTTCTGTCACAACTCCACTTCTTCCTTGTGACAGTTCTGTTCACAACCCAACTCTTCCTTGTGACAGTTCTGTTCACAACCCAACTTCTTCCTTGTGACAGTTCTGTTCACATCCCAACTCTTCCTTGTGACAGTTCTGTCTACAACTCCACTTCTTCCTTGTGACAGTTCTGTTCACAACCCAATTTCTTCCTGTGAAGTTCTGTTCACAACTCCAGTTCTTCCCACGAACAGTTTTGTCCACAATTCAGTTTCTCTATACTTCACATTTTTGCCTATTCTCATAAATGTTTGAGCCAACGACCGAAAACTAGTCAAAATATCCTCCTGAATTCTTACTGAAAGCTAAACCTTGAAATCGGTTTGTCTAAACATTCATTTCTTAGGGAGTTGGGGAGTAACACAAGAGAAATTCGATCTGCTTCCCTCCTTAAGGCCCGAGGCATCCAAACAGCAAAATCCTCATCACTCACAGACGAGAGACAAAACACAACTTCCCCGAATTCTGATCTCTACACGGTAACATTCCTGTTCTTCAGGGTCCGATACCGGAGAAGCCAGAGCCCGTGGCCCGTAGATAGGGCAGCCGCGACGAAATTGTAGCCGGCCGCTCGCTGATTAAAGCTGCTTATCGGTACTCGAGCAAAGCAGGCAGGACCTTGTGATTAATTATTAGACGTAACCCTCGCCCGTGGTTCTCTGTTCCCTTGGCTTGACGTGTGATAAATAGACTGCTGCGACAGTGCCTGGATGCGAAAGTGGCCGAATTTGCCTCTAAGAGTCTCAGACGCGGAGAACACGAAGAGAGGAGAAAGGGGGTGGGGGTAATTTTCGTGAGGAGGGAAGGGACAAAAGAGGGGAGGTAACGGGTTCATGAGCAGCTGAGTCTTGCTCCTGGCGACGTAGCCGATGGCACAGAGTCATATATAACCCCTGCTGCCGGAAGTGGCTGCGTACTCAGATAGGTTGCTCGGAATGCCTTTGGGACTCGAGAAGCGAAACCCACACGTGGTCCGAGCAATGGTTCCTTGTGTGACGTATACGCCCCGCCAAGGGAGCATATATCAGGCTGAGGAAGCTGAAGGAAGTCTGTCCCGATTCGATGGAAGTGATACCGAGAGCCCAGTTACTGTCGGGAACTTACACTATGCGTCGAGGCTCCTGTGGCACTGGGCAATTACTTACCGCAATGAAGGACAAGGCAAGGAGGAAGGTGAATTCCGTTCTGAGTGTGACGGCTCTCTAATGACACTGAAAGGTGGAGAATTGCCTGCAGCTTATTTTTGACTAAATGAAGGAAAAAGAGATGACGGTGACTATTGCGGTATTTTTCGTTTGCATGTAGGGGGTAGAAAATGGCGTTTTGTGAGGAAAAGTAATATAGGGTAAAAAAAATTGAAACATGAAGCCACTGCTTTTTGTTATAATGAGCTGTATTCAACTGTTAATTCATGTAAAAAATTTTTTGAATGGCAAACTATAAATTCAGTATTTTTTTTATCACTGATAGATTCGTAAAATGTTCTTTTCAGTTCTGCATGTCTTGCCCACTTCCAATATTGTATGCAATTGTCTATCCACACAGTGATGTAGACGTCACCTAAGATGACTAAATGTCTACTATGTATTTAACCATTTTTTCTATGTAAACATTAATTTTATAACGAAATTTGAAAAAAAAAATGAAAAATCCTAAACGATGCGACTACATTTTCTGATCTTCAGTGAAGTCGGTTTGTAATATTTGAACGCTAATTAATGGCAGTTCTCTTTCTAATTGTTTTCTAATACGTAACTGTCGTTTGGACAATCTTTTATT
Source organism: Ryuthela nishihirai (assembly GCA_038380435.1). NCBI lineage: Eukaryota > Metazoa > Arthropoda > Arachnida > Araneae > Heptathelidae > Ryuthela > Ryuthela nishihirai. The sequence goes on from JAWZYU010000001.1 coordinate 113,610,346, forward strand.
CCATTTCACTGTAACGAAATTTCGTTTTAAAGAATGTAATCTCGGTCGCTCGCATGAACTTCGTTACACTGACATTTGGGGCGGGGTGACTCAGTCGGTAGCGCGCCAGGCTCGTAATCTGTAGTTCCCAGGTTCGAGTCCAAGCTGGGTCAACGTTGAGATTTATCTCCGCAAAATTCCCCGCCCTGCCCACGGTCAGTAGGGGACACTGATGGGCTTGGAAAGGCCGCCGTCCGTCGGATGGGACGTTAAGCCGTGTGGGAGAGCCATACCCTGTGCACGTTAAAGAACACGCTGGATGGCCTTGACGGGAGGCTACCATCTGTCTCTCAACAGCTGTTCCAGTGGGTCCCCTCCTCCTACCTTCTCTGAGCCTTCGGGGTCCATGTGACCTGGCCATTTAGCCCATGGTGTGCAAAAAAGTGCCGCTCAGAGGTAAAACAACCCAACACTGACATTTTTTGTACTTCGTTCTTTTTTTATTTATTTGATTCTGTTAACACTGATTCGGTTGCCTTATCCAAAAGTAGCTTTAGTAAAGTGTCGAAATTTCCGTGTGTAAAATAATTGCATTTAAGGCTGAAACTATCTTATTTTGCCCCTTGATTAATTCTGATTCATTAATGACGGTTTCGTTAAAAATTAAAAAAGATTTAACAGGGGATTTTAATCGATTGTAACGAATTTTATGCCAAATCAAAGATTGCGATGTGGGGAGTTCCATCTACTATATGCTTAAGAGCAGAAGTCCCTAATCTATGGTCCGCCGACCCCCAGGGAGACGCGGTAACATTTGAGGGGGTCCGTAAGAAATTCACTTTCGAGGCGGTTAAGCGGTTTAAATGCGGCGGACCCCAATGGAGGGTCCGCCATATTTTTCAAATTAAAATAGGTATCCTCCGCGGCCGAGTTGTTAGCACGCTTGGCTACTCATCTAAGGGACCTGGATTCGAACCCCGGATTAGGCATGGATGTGTGTGTCGTTTTTCTGCTGAGGTCCTGCCATCCTCTCAGATCTTCTACTGTGGCATATAAACTGACAGGCTCCTGTCAGACCTCTGTGGCAAGCAGCTGCTTGAGGGGTATTTATTATTATTTATATTATTATTATTATCCTCCGCTTTCAAAAGTTTTTTGTTTTTCGTTGTTTTATTATTAAAAACACGTTCCTTAGACTAGAGCCGTATAAAGAAGGTTAATATCTAGAAAAAAAAAGTAACGAGGGAAGGCTGAAGTGGTCGGAACGAACGATAGAGAAGCGAGAGAAGCGGGGGAGGGGGGAGGAGTTGAGCCAGGCCCGCGTTCCGCCAGGCGTTGAGCCAGCCCCCCCCCCCCCAGTTTTAGTGCGCGCAATATGTAGGTTTAATATTTTTTTTTACTCCATTCTACACTGGTTTCCATAAATTAAGGAAAATTCCTGTTGAGTCAATGGGAAGTTAAGGTTAAAGCTTTATAACTTCTAAAATAAGTTTTTTTTTTGTTTTGAAAAATGTGATTGCAGATAAAGATTTTAATCAAATAAATCAATATCTCGATTTTGAACAATATTCGTTCAATATTTAATGAGTTATGGAAGTTTGAATTTTTAGCGATAACAATGTCAACCACAGAAATTGACTTCAGAAGTTAATTAAAACTTAGTAATAAGTATCGTATCAAAGTGTTTAATAAAATAAGTTTGTATTTTAGAACTTTGTGTAAAGAATTCTTTCACTATTCTTCAGTTTTGTACAAGTTTTTTAAGACTGGCATTGCTGTTGTTAAATAGAATTTAACAATAATTTTTGTTAATAGTTGTTTAAGAGAATTTATCGTTCGATGTAGTTACGTATCCTTAAAATAAATAAATAATAACCCCCTCAAGCAGCTGCTTGCCACAGAGGTCTGTCAGTTTATATGCCATAGTTGAAGGTCTGAGAGGATGGCAGGACCTCAGCAGAAAAACGACACATACATCCATGCCTTACCCGGGGCTCGAACCCAGGTCCCTTAGATCAGTGGGGGGCGGGGGTGGCTCAGTCGGTAGCGCGCCAGGCTCGTAATCTGTAGTTCCCAGGTTCGAGTCCCAGTTGGGTCAGCGTTGAGATTTATCTCCGCAAAATTCCCCGCCCTGCCCACGGTCAGTAGGGGACACCGATGGGCTTGGAAAGGCCGCCGTCCGTCGGATGGGACGTTAAGCCGTGGCCCCGTGTGCGGGAGAGCCATACCCTGTGCACGTTAAAGAACACGCTGGATGGCCTTGACGGGAGGCTACCATCTGTCTCCCAACAGCTGTTCCAGTGGGTCCCCTCCCTCAACCTTCTCTGAGCCTTCGGGGTCCTTGTGGCCTGACCATTTAGCCCATGGTGTGCAAAAAAGTGCCGCTCAGAGGTAAAACAACCCAACCCAACCCTTAGATCAGTAGCCAAGCGCGATAACCACTCGATCATGGGACAGTTTGTAAACTACTAACAAAGATATGTTTAACTTAGATTTGCTCCTTAGCAAAACAAGTTTGCACCATTTATCAGACGCCTATCAGAGTTGGTGGCGGAGAAAGTCTTCTTAAAAAACTTGGAAATGTTCCACTGATGTATGGATGATGTCTTTCACAACTGAGCTTGGCAACCACAGAGATCCAAAAATGACGCTTTCTCCTCAAATAGCTGAGAGAGAAAAACAGCGAAAGGAGAAAGAGTGACCGTTGAGGGAACTCTCTAGACCAATAGAAGATCTCTGTTCAGAGGAACTGTTGGTGTAGGCAGAAGGGACTTACTGAGTCGTTTCATCAGCAGAATGCCCACATAAAACTTTCATTTAGAGTCTTTTAAAAAAAAAACACACATGCGAAAGTAGAGAAAAAATAAACTTTTTTTTTTTGTCACCAAGCGTCATGTTAGTCTGGTTGTCTCTGAGCAGCACTTTTCTGGACCCAATGGACTAAATGGGAAGATGACAAGGACTCCAAGAGCTCAGAGAAGGTTGTGGGAAGGAGACCCATTGGGTACCTGTTAGATGATAGAAGGGAGTTTCCCCATCAATATCATCCAGCGTGTTCTTTAACGTGCGCAGGGTATGGCTCTCCTGCACACTGTAGAGCACGGTTTAATGCCCCATCCGACAGACGGTAGCTTTTCCAAGCATTATGTAAGCTCGGTTTAAGAAAGTACAGATATAATTATCTTCTGCGTTGTTGTACACAGGGCCACATCTCAAGCAGGGTGGGAATAGAAGCGGCACGTCTGCCCCCCCCCCCCCTTGAGAATATTAGAACCGTAATGGAGGTATACACAGGTATATAATATGCATTTTTCCGGAATTTAAGACCCCTAAAACGAAAAGAAAAATTTGAATTCTTCTAATTCTCTTGAGAGGTTTGTAGTAGAATTTTTACTAATGGCTAAATTACATATCTATTCATTTTTCTTAAATAGTTTAGTATATCTCTAAATGAATTCGAATCAATACCATCATAAGAATGTTATCAACTGTCTCTGAAGATAATAACTTCTTCCGTTTCTAAGAAGATGGGAAATTAGATGAGGTGTTTTGAACATAATCTTACCCAATATCCTAACATTTTTAGTTGCATTTCTTAAACCAGGAGAGTAACAGCCATAAAGCAAAGACGGGCCTCTAACCAAAAGGCTTAAATTTACCTCTAGAATTATAGATATGTAAGTGGTTAGCGCTCTTGGCTACTGATTTAAGGGACACGGGTTCGGGCCCGGATAAGGCATGGACGTTTGTGTTGTTTTTCTGATGAGGTCCTGCCATCCTTGCAGACCCTTCTACTACGGAATATAAATCGATAGGCTCCTGTCAGATCTCTGAGGCAAGCAGCTGCTTGAAGGGGTATTTATTCAGTTTCTATTTTAATTATATATATACTGATTTGACGATTACACTTTACATTTTCATGTTTGATGATATATTACGTATAAATAAATACCTCTCCCTCAAGCAACTGCATGCTACAGAAGTCTCCCCTACTAAACCGAAGGAAGGGCGGGAAGTTTTCCGGAGATAAATATCAACGCTGGCAGAGGTGGGACTCGAACCTGAGAACTATAGATTACGAGCCTGGCGCGCTACGAACTGAATCACCCCAGCTCCAGAAAAATAGGGAAAGTAAAAATCTCAGAGAAATAAGAAAGCGTTTAAAAACGAGAGGTAATAGAATGGGAGGAAGAGTTGAATTGAAGATGATGATTTAAAGGAAGACGAAAAATTCAAACAGAATGAGTTGGGTTGGGTTGTTTTATCTCTGAGCGGCACTTTTTTGCGCACAACAGGCTAAATGCCCAGGTAACAAGGACCCCGAAGGCTCAGAAAAGGTTGGGGGAGGAGGGGTACACACTGGAACAGTTGTTGGGAGACAGATGGAAGTCACCCGTCAAGACCATCCAGCGTGTTCTTTAACGTGCACAGATTATTGCTCCCCCGTACTCGGAGTCACGGCTTAACGTCCCATCAGATGGACGGTGGCCTTTCCAAGCCCATCGGTGTCCCCTACTGACCGTGGGCAGGGCGGGGAGTTTTGCGGGGATAAGTCTCAACGCCTCCCCAGATGGGACTCAAACTGGGAACTGCAGATTACGAGCCTGGCGCGCTACCGACTGAGCCACCCCCGCCCCAAACAGAATGAGAAAACGAAGATGAAAAATTAAAAGGAAGCAGAAAGTGAAAAAGAAAAAATATGAGATAACTCTCTGTGCTACTGAGATACCAGAAAAGATGGCGTAAAATTGGAAAAAGGTTAAGGAATTGCAAATAATATTAAACAAAATTTTGATGAAGATTGCATTGAAAGAAAACGCCAATTGTAATCAGTAAGTAATGCGACAAAAACAGAAAAATCTAAGAAGCAAAACCGGTTCCGACGAATCAAACTTCCGAGGAAATTTCCACTCGCTGAGCGGTCCTCCCAATTTCTCGAGTACCGCCTGACTTAACTAAAATAAGTACCCAGTTGGCAAGCTCAGTAAATGAACGAGGCACAGATGTACGAACAAATACCAAAGCATATTACAACACATCCTGCGAATATGGGGGCGGGGGTGGCTCAGTCGGTAGCGCGCCAGGCTCGTAATCTGTAGTTCCCAGGTTCGAGTCCCAGCTGGGTCAGCGTTGAGATTTATCTCCGCAAAATTCCCCGCCCTGCCCACGCTCAGTAGGGGACACCGATGGGCTTGGAAAGGCCGCCGTCCGTCGGATGGGATGTTAAGCCGTGGTCCCGTGTGCGGGAGAGCCATACCCTGTGCACGTTAAAGAACACGCTGGATGGCCTTGACTGGAGGCGACCATCTGTCTCCCAACAGCTGTTCCAGTGGGTCCCCTCCCCCAACCTTCTCTGAGCCTTCGGGGTCCATGTGACCTGGCCATTTAGCCCATGGTGTGCAAAAAAAGTGCCGCTCAGAGGTAAAACAACCCAACCCAACCCTGCGAATATGATATATCGCCGCACTAAAATCTTCCGCCTAGAAATCTAAACTGACGGATCCTGCTTTCGAAAACAGCAATTTATTTCCCCCCTCCCTAGCGAGATGAGAAATATTTTCGTGTCACAAGAACTGTGCGAGTTCGTATCGTGGAAATAAAACTGGTCATTCTATCCAAAACGTATCCTGTTCGTCTGTAATTCCGTTCGGCCTTATCCAATAACGGTTTGAGAATATCTCGGACGCCGAGCAACGTGAAGCTCGAGCAGCCAGTGAGGCGCACGCAGTCGCAATCCACCTCCCGCTGCTGGCTGTCATTCACATGCAAATGTGGCTGTCGACAGGCGCACCGCCAACACAGTAATTAATTAAGTCCAACAGGCATGTAGCCGCTGCTCATTAAGTGCTCCGGGAAGACCTCATTACTGTACTACCACCGAAGTGGGCCAATTACTGTGTTCACAGGATGCTCTACGGCTGCAGCTCATGGATGTGGAAATATCCTGCCTCCGTGGAACGCAAGTTGGGTTCGTGGAATGAATATCTGAAGGCTTCAGACCTTTCCGCTGAGGAATAGGACGATTGGTTGTTTAGGCAAGAGTAGATATTCAGTCGTAGGCAAATAATTTGGACTAACTTTGATGGCTGACGTTAGTTGGCTTGTCTTCGTGTTTGAATATTTTAAGGTAATCTATTGTACAGAGACAGAAGGTGTTTAGTATAGGCGATATTATTTTGGGGGGTTGGGTTGTTTTACCTCTGAGCGGCACTTTTTTGCACACAATAGGCTAAACGGCCAGGTCACATGGACCCCGAAGGCTCAGAGAAGGTTGGGGGAGGGACCCACTGGAACAGTTGTTGGGAGATAGTTGGTAGCCTCTCATCAAGGCTATCCAGTGTGGTCTTTAAAGTGCACAGGGTATGGCTCTCGCGCACATGGGCCACGGCTTAACGTCCCATCCGACGGACGGCGGCCTTTCCAAGTCCATCTGTGTCCCTTGCTATTTTTGGGGGAGTTGCAGTGCTATGTTATCTGAAGACCTCAGGAGATATAATTTCGTGAGGCTCTCGACTGTACGGTGGTGATCAAAAGAGGGGAGGGGGGTACTCCAGATACTTTTCGTAAGAATTTTTGCTTATTGGATCTTGAATTAAAAGAAGTTAGCGTTTAATTATAAAAGGAATTTCGTACAAAAAGTACATGGAGAAATATTGGACATTTACATAACTTTTGGCTTTTAAAATGTAATGTTTTCCATAATAATAACTTTTGAATAGTCATTATTATGGCAAACATTAAACGTTAAAATGGTCACAATGTACACGATCGGGACAGGATCTTGGGGGGAAGGCGTGGGGGCCATGCCCGCTCCCCCTTTGAGAATGTTAGTAAGGGTTGGGTTGTTTTACCTCTGAGCGGCACTTTTTTGCACACCATGGTTTAAATGACCAGGTCACAAGGACCCCGAAGGCTCAGAGAAGGTTGGGGGAGGGGACCCACTGGAACAGCTGTTGGGAGACAGATGGTAGCCTCCCGTCAAGGCCATCCAGCGTGTTCTTTAACGTGCACAGGTTTTGGCTCTCCCGCACACGGAGCCACGGTTTAACGTCCCATCCAACGGACGGCGGCCTTTCCAAGCCCATCGGTGTCCCCTACTGACCGTGGGCGGGGAATTTTGCGGAGATAAATCTCAACGCTCACCCAGCTGGGACTCGAACCTGGGAACTACAGATTACGAGCCTTTACAAGAAAGATGGCATCATTCAAAATATGACTCACACTGCGCACTATTATCATTAGTCATGAGGGATAGTTCTTCCGGTCGTAATTAAAAATGATGTTTGAATATAACGATTGAAAGACGCATTGAAAAAAGGCTGCATCTGAAATACCCATCACCGAAATTTATCGTGTACTGCAGCTCCCTTCTAGCATTTAATGTTTTCTATAATAATGTCTTCTCAAAAATTATTATTATGGAAAAATTGAAGAAATTCGTCAATAAGCACCTGACAAAAAGAAGGGCTTTTATCGTCAAATAGAGATCTTGAACGGGAACTTGTAGCTCAGTGGTCAGGGCACCTGACATTTATCAGCAGATCATGGGTTCGTATTGCATCCGGCTAAAGACAATTTTTCCTCCAAAACTGATATCAACGGTAAACTAAGAGTGAATATTTCCTTGATTATTATGGAAAACTTTACACGTTACAAGTCACATGTTGTGTGTGGGTGTTCAGTCATGTGCAGTAATGTATTTAAGAGAGATTTTATTGGAGTTTCACCCCCCCCCCCGGGGGTGGCTCAGTCGGTAGCGCGCCAGGCTCGTAATCTGTAGTTCCCAGGTTCGAGTCCCAGCTGGGTCAGCGTTGTGATTTATCTCCGCAAAATTCCCCGCCCTGCCCACGGTCAGTAGGGGACACCGATGGGCTTGGAAAGGCCGCCGTCCGTCGGATGGAACGTTAAGTCGTGGCCCCGTGTGTGGGAGAGCCATACCTTGTGCACGTTAAAGAACACGCTGGATGGCCTTGACGGGAGGCTACCATCTGTCTCCCAACAGCTGTTCCAGTGGGTCCCCTCCCCCAACCTTCTCTGAGCCTTCGGGGTCCATGTGACCTGGCCATTTAGCACATGGTGTGCAAAAAAGTGCCGTTCAGAGGTAAAACAACCCCCCCCCCCGGGTAAATATACACGTTTCAAAAATTATTTTTATGCTTTTGAAGCATTTGATAACTTTTAAACAATGATGTAAAATGTATCACTAATTTTTATTTGATTATTAGTTGCCCCTATTTTAATATTTATATATTGATTACCTATGTTTTAATCTTTTGAAAATCAAAATCCCGTCCACACTTCTTAAAAAATCGAAAAATGTGACATAGTTTAACGAAAATCAAATAGGCAACTTTTTTTCTCTTCTTACATTTCACATCACTTTTGTTGGATTGCTTTACCTCTTAGTGGCATTTTTTGGCATTCAGTGAACTAAAATGATCATATCAGGAGGATCCCAATAGCTCGGAGTTTAATGTGATGAGTAATCATCTAAAAATTGTTTTCAGCAATTTACCCTTTCCTTTCTTCCAGTTGTTGTTTTTGTTTTTTAAATAAAAAAAAATAAATACCCCCTCAAGCAGCTGCTTGCCCACAGAGGTCTGACAGGAGCCTGTCAGTTTATATGCCATAGTAAAAGGTCTGTGAGGATGGCAGAACCTCAGCAGAAACACAACACAAATGCCCATGCTTTAATCTGGGGCTCGAACCCAGGTCCCTTAGATCAGTAGCCAAGTGTGCTAACCACTCGGCCATGGGACGTCTTCATCATCATCATCATCCCCAAGCAGCCATGGGCTACGGAGATCCAACCAGACCGTGCAGTTTAATTCTCCAAGCATATCTGTCCTGAGCAATATCTGCTGAATCCGGCCACTGCACACCAATTCTAACAAGGTCCTGTTTGACATTGTCTGCCCACCGCATCCTAGGTCTCCCCCTCCTTCTGAGGCCTCTAGGCATACTGTTCATAGCCCTATTCGCCAATCTATAATTATCCGTACGGGCAACATGGCCAAACCAGCGGAGTCTCTCTCTGCACAATATGCTGCTTAAAGGAGGTTGCAGACTCTTTTGCCTAACCTCATCATTAGTTATAAAGTTAAACCACCTAATACCCAAGATACTACGTAAGCATCTGGAATCAAAAGCATCTAGTTTCCTGTTATCTTGTTTACACAGCGTCCAAGTTTCACTACCATAACTAACCCTAGAAAGAACCAAACTATTATACAGTCTAATTTTAGTCTTTAGGTGTATACGCCTATTTCTCCACAATCCCCATAGATTCTTAAAAGTCCCGGCAGCAATACCTATTCGTCTGTTAATCTCACGCCGCACATCACCAGTATCTGTTACATAGCTCCCAAGATAATTAAACTGTGACACCTGCTCAAGACTGCAACCATTCAGATGAACTGAATCACAACCTGCCTGACCAATTTTCATCACTTTAGTTTTCTCTCTGTTTATAACCAAACCTACTCTACTACCAGTTTCATCAACAGCTCGAATGAAAGAGTTCATCTCATCAACATCATTTGCCAAAAGGGCTAAATCATCAGCGTAATATAAATAAGATATTTTCATATCTCCAGTCCTTTTAAGGCCAAAATCTTTCCCTCGAAGTGAATTTCGCATAACATAATCAATAACCAAGCAAAAGAGAAAAGGAGACAAAATGCCCCCTTGTCGAACACCAGAAGTAATGCTAAACCAATTGCTACAAGCCTTACCAACTCTCACACACGACTCAGTGTTATTATAGAGAGCTTTCATTATGTTAACTAACTTGTCAGGTATACCATATGATTTGACAATCAACCACAAATTATGACGATTAACAGAGTCGAAAGCCTTTTTGAAATCAAAAAAGCTAGCAACCAAAGGTTTCTGAAACTCTAAACATTTCTCAAGAATCTGCCTAAGTGAAAATATCTGATCTACACATCCCCTACCACTTCTGAATCCACATTGTTCATCACGCAATTGACTGTCAACCAGATTCTTAATTCTATTAAGCACAATCATGGAAAGAACTTTACCTGGAACAGAGAGTAGGCTGATACCCCTATAGTTATCACAAGAACTGCGATCACCTTTTTTGAAAATAGGGATAATAATAGCTCTGGTAAAATCTTTAGGAACCATGTCTTTATCACAAAAGTTATTCAAAATTTCAGTCATCCAAGTGGTAACCGAAACATTTCCAGCTCTGAGCATTTCAGTAGTAATTTCATCTACCCCTGGGGATTTATGAAGTCTAAGTTTAGAAATAGCCAAAATAACTTCAGATTGTGTTATAGGTCCAACATTAAAGCCACCAATGTATTTATCATCATTACAAACAATGGGAGTAGAACTAACCACTTTGTTTAGAACATCACTGAAATGCTCAGCCCACCTAGCCATGACAGAATCCTCATTTTCTATAACTTATCTTGTTTATCCTTCAATACCTGTATACCTGTCCGTTTTCTACCACACAAAACATTAACTATCTGGTGATGCTTTTCATCCTCCCTCCCTGTAAAGAGAAATTTAAAGTTACTTTTAAGTATCTCACCTTTACCTGTCCATCTGGTCTCTTGCAAGCCTAGAATATCTAGGTTATAGCGCTGGAATTCCTGCGTGAGGACATCAAGAGAATAATCTCTATTTAATGTCCTCACGTTCCACGTTCCTGCAGAGAGAAAATGATTAGTAGGATTTTTAAAGAAATTAGGTTTATTGAGATTGGTAGGGCTAACAATATCAAACAGCCCCCTGATCGCAAGCATGGGGCAAAGACCTGTTCCTCCTCCGCTAAAGGCTGAAGTCACGGATGCTGGTAAGAACTGCAGGCACCACCTTTTCAAGTGGACTTTTTCAAGAGCCATATGGCCTTGCTTGAGACACATTACTCCAGTTTAGGCTTGACGATGTCCAACTAGCTAGGTAAGGTTCAGGTACCTGCGATGGCCTCTGATTAGGATTATCCACCAGCTGATATAAGGTATCCCATGCCTCTGTTCACTTAGAGCTGGCAACCCAGAAGCAAACAGAAAACACAGCGGCAGACTCTCCCTCAACAGAGGCCCACCAGTGCAGCAAATCCATAATCCATAATCAAGCTCAAATCCATAAACAAGTCCAGTCTAGTCGGTATAAATGGTCAGCCCAGGACCCTGTGAAGTTGACCACTCCTCAGCAGGGTTGAAAAAAAAAGAAAAAAAAAATGGCCATAGATGACCAGATCAGTAGGCCATACTGAACTGGCAGTCCTCCCCTTCCGTTCCCTTCTAAAAGAGAATATCTCTTTTGAAAGGTACTAACGGCCTGCACCACGAGAAGGCGGGGTCGGACATTAGGTGCTAGACCTGGCCGGTTCTGTGCATCATCACAATGGTTGGTACACAGCTCTCCTACAAGTTTATGCCTAGCTACTATTTACGGCTTGTTTTTTAAAACTGTATCAATTTAATTTTAAAAACTATATCAGATTACCCATAGATTTATGTCGCTTATTATATGTTATCTTCTCGATAAAAGAGTTTTAATCTAGTGGAGATTCAATTTCATTGTCAGTTTTTTGTACACTCATAATTATCGTTAATGGAATTTTTAAAAAAAACCGTTTAAATGAACTACATTTCACAAATTTTGTTTCATTAATTGATATTATATATCTGTGTCATAACGACAATAAAAATCATTCATTTTTTTCTTCTGTACAGGGCCAAAGCCAGAGTACGGTTACAACGGCGGAGGAGGTGGTGTCGGTGGCGGAGGTGGTGGCCTTTCTGGCGGCGGCGGAGCCGGCGCAGCAGCCAATGCCGGTGTCCCGGGTTCCGGCCGCACTAATTTCACCACGAAGCAGCTCACAGAACTGGAGAAGGAATTCCACTTCAACAAGTACCTGACTCGAGCGAGGAGGATCGAGATCGCCACGGCACTACAACTGAATGAGACTCAGGTGAAAATATGGTTCCAAAACAGACGAATGAAGCAGAAAAAGAGAATGAAAGAAGGACTAATACCTAGCGAAGTGGCGACCAAAGAAAACAGCCCGGCGGGTGCAGTGGCGGCCAACGGCGCCATGACCCCGTCTGTGGGGACCACCCCTCTTTCCTCGAAGGACTCCAATCAGTAGAGGAGAGCCATTGGCACCTCACGGGGCGGAGGCCACGGTCTTGTGACTTAATACTCTCCGGCCTTGTAAGTCACGTTACACATTGCTCAGAGGCGGTAAGCCATGTACATAAAGTAACACATTTACAACGAGCACGACAAACCAAAGGCTCTGAGCTTCTCAAAGTAGAAGTGACAGCAATCTACACTAGGCCGTTAATTTATTTACTAAGAATATCTTTTATGTCAGTCTTCAAAGCAAAAAGAACCAATTCCTGATATTTGTCTCCTAAAAACTACTCTACTAGCAAGAAGACTTGAATCTGAAAAAATCTTCCATTTCATATTACAGGAAAAAAGGTTCATATTTATTTCAAAGAACGAAGGTCAGTGATCCCAAAAACGATCAAGTTGTAAAAGTGACCTCTAGTCGGTTAAAACGAAAATCACATTAACAGGAAGGAAAATAAACTCTTGAGTTTTCGACATGAGATGTGATGGCTTTACTAATCAGGAAAAGAATATTACTGGAAGTGCAAATGTCGGATACCCGTCTCTTGTAAAATCTGTTCACAGTGTTTACCTTTTTATACAACCGTCCACTGACTGAAACTCTGAAAGTTTACTTACCATACACCATTAACGAAATCGTGTACAGAAATTGCAATCTCTGCAAGACATTATGCTACTTAACAAGTGATAAGTTTTCATCGACCATCCATCCTTTGTCAATCGACACAAACATCGAGTATTACCATTTTTAAAAACACCAACGCTCTAAGAAATCCACCGATGTGGACGAAAAACTGATTTTTCTTTAACGTCGAATGCGATAATCTAGTTCGAATCTCAACGACTCGAACAACATTAATCCGAATTCCACGACATTAATCAGAATTCAAATAACATTAATCCGAATTCCATGGAATGTGTTTTATCACATCCAAAAGTATATAACTACTCTGTACGATAAAACGCTCTATGTGAACTCTATGTAAAACGCTCTATATGAAACAATATTTTTTGCTCTTTATAAAGAGATTAGTTGCGTTTTTCCCCCCCTTTTGATTGCAGATACATCCTTTCAATCTGATGAACGTCCAAACGATCCTATTGTGAGATTGTCAAAAAAATGACACTTCCAACGAAAAAACTGCTTCACCTTTGATCTCTTGCAAATGACATTCATTCTTGGAAGGAAAAAAAGACGATAACTCAGATGTCGTAAGAGAATAAACAACAAGAACCTAGAATGGACAGTGCGACTATAATATAAACTGATATCTCATTTGAATAATTTTATTACTGAAAGTCACCACGTCCTGAGGCCATCAGATGAAGTTCTGATTGGTCAGTTGTAAGATCTCTGTATATACCACATCAGCTTGATGAGGAAGGAGCTTGCAGGAAGTCTGCTGATTGCGTGAAAAACTCTTTTTCCCACAGGTCGAAAAAGAGACGCTATATATACATATATAAACAGCCACTCAAACTTCCTATCATCGTTGTATTTTTGTACACAACAGCCAGTGGATACTTCAGATGTATCCTACGACATGTGCGCATGTCTATCATATATACCTCAATTTCTGTTGAAACCTCCTCGTAAACATTCAATAAAAAAAAATACAAATTCATCGTTCCGCTGGCATTATCATCCGCTTTTGTTGTGATTCTGGTTTTCATTAAAAAAAGCCCCCTCCTCCTCCCCCCCCCAAAAAAAAAACTATCGCCATTGCCCCGCAATATACATTGAAAAAAATTGAAAAAAAATTGAAAAAGAAATTTCCGGACACTTCGTTATTATGTTAGTAGAAAAATGGAAAATCGCATTTAGAGCTTCCTAACTTCGAAAATAAACTTTTTAGGAAAAAATGTCGGCGGATATGAATTTAAAATCTCCCTCAAATCTTTCTGATTCCCGTTTTTCAACAATATTCTTTTAATATTTTCAACAGTTATTAAATCGAAAATCTTTAATACCAATTGTTGTTGCTGATGTTACACTTGTGCTAAACATTTTCAAAATTAATTGAAAAATTCGTTATCCAAACTCCAAAATTTGCATTTACATTATTAAGCTGTTTACTGTAGCAATTACAATTAGTGTTTTAGTGTCAATTTGAAGTAAATTGTTGTGATCATTGACGCTACGTTTAAATGTTTCAAGCTCCAAAACTTTTTAAATATCACACGATGGAGAATTAGTAAAATTCGAGTGAGATTAATTTATCTTTAGTGACATTTTTACGTAAAAAGCTTATTTTCGAAGTTAGGAAGCTCTGAATGTGTCTTTCGATTCACATAACGGGGAATATTCCGGATACGTTTTGCAATACAGTGTTTATATTTTTATATATACGTTTGATCATCTCTTATAAAATGGCAAGTCCATTTATTTAGAGGTTTGCTGATAACTGTATCATTCTGAAATTTTAAACTGAAATTTATTATTCATTGTTCAAGTTTTACCTATATACACGGGGGCGGGGTGGCTCAGTCGGTAGCGCGCCAGGCTCGTAATCTGTAGTTCCCAGGTTCGAGTCCCAATTGGTCAGCGTCGAGATTTATCTCCGCAAAATTCCCCGCCCCGCCCACGGCCTGTAGGGTACACCGATGGACTTGGAAAGACCGCCGTCCGTCGGATGGGACGTTAGGCGGTGGCCCCGTGTGCGGGAGAGTCATGCCCTGTGCACGTTAAAGAACACGCTGGATGGCCTTGACGGGAGGCTACCATCTGTCTCCCAACAGCTTTTCCAGTGGGTCCCCTCCCCCCAACCTTCTCTGAGCCTTCGGAGTCCTTGTGACCTGACCATGGTGTGCAAAAAAGTGCCGCTCAGAGGTAAAACAACCCAGCATATATACACTACATTATTAGTAATTTACACACATATATATATCCAAAAATGAGAGAAAGACCTAAGAAAAAATAAAAACAAATCAAACTGATCTAAAATATGTACAGTGGTTAAGAAAAGTATCCGAACACTATGGTTGATTACAGAATTCAGAAAAAATACCTGGCAACGATTTTTTTTTTAGAAATTAGTGATCTGGCAACCTTCGTTTCACGTGACACGAAAGTTGCAAGATCACTAATTTCTAAAAAATCGTTGCCAGGTATATTTTCTGAATTCTGTAATCAACCATAGTGTTCGGATACTTTTTTGAGCGACTGTATAACCAAGGGCCAGAGACATACAGGTTAAAAAAAATACCCCCTCAAGCAGCTGCTTGCCACAGGAGCCTGTCAGTTTATATGCCACAGTACAAGGTCTGAGAGGATGGCAGGACCTCAGCAGAAAAACGACACAAACATCCATGCTTTACCCGGGGCTCGAACCCAGGTCCCTTAGATCAGTAGCCAAGCGTGTTAACCACTTGGGCACCATAAGATAATGCATTATATAGAAATAAATTAAAAGTTTAAAACTTCAATATTAAAACATTCTTTAAATACAAATACAAATGGCAACATATAAAATAATTAAAATTATAAGACAGTTGACATATAATTTATAATAAGTCAGTTGGATGTAATCGACCAATTATTTTCGTATTAAAGTAACCAAAAAAACTAACACAATCTTTTTCTGCATTTTACATAATCTTTGATTTAAAAGAAAAAAACGTTGTAAAATGTCATCCTAAAACTCATCATTGAAAAATTATCCTTAAAAAGATTTCTTTTGCCTTTCAAAATTCCAATTTATACGCCATGTTTCGATTTATGATCTTATTGAACTTAAAATGTGAATAAACCAATGGTGAAGCGAGGGTGAAAGCAACTGAGACAATGAATCTGCGCAGTTGACGAAACGATGGTTCCCATTGGTTGATTGAGGTATCAATTATTTGCCAATCAATCAATGGTATCATAGATAAACTGATGATGTCGTCATTTAAAGGTTGATTGATAAGTGATTAGTTTGATATCAATATTTTTAATAAACAGAGTATTAGAAAGAGTCTTACAGATCGTTTTTTATCGAAAAACCAATAATCTGTGAGAAGTATTGGGGCGGGGATGGCTCAGTAGGCCATCCCTTCCCCAATGCTTCTCACAGTAATATTGGGCTCGTAATCTGCAGTTCCCAGGTTCGAGTCTCAGCTGGGTCAGCTTTGAGACTGATCTCCGCAAAACTCCCCGCCCTACCCACTGTTAGTAGGGGACACCGATGGGCTTGGAAAGGGCGCCGTCCGTCGGATGGGACGTTAAGCCGTGGCCCCGTATACGGGAGAGCCATACCCTGTGCACGTTAAAGAACAAATTGGATAACCTTGACAGACGCTACCATCTGTCTCCCAACAGCTGTTCCAGTGGGTCCCCTCCCCCAACACTCTCTGAGACTTAGGGGTCCTTGTAACCTGGCCGTTTAGCCCATGGTGTGCAAAAAAGTGCCGCTCAGAATTAAAACAACCCAACCCAAATGTGAGAAGCATTGATGCCTCCCTCTGCAATCTTGTTTGAATTGTTGCTACTCCCGCTTTGCCACTGGAATCAATACTTGTTAATAAAGAAAACAAAGTCTTATTAATCTTATTGCCAATAAATTTTTGATAAAATTCTGATAAATAATCCAATGCATTTCTAATAAATAATCTTTATTAACATTTATTTCTTCAATTTCATTTTCATTTTCCATTTCAAGCTCCTTTTATTATCACCCGTGAAGCAAAACAGTGAAGTGCACTTTTTTACAAGTCTCAGAATAAGTTCATAGAATTGAAAAGGCTCCCATCCGTCTGATTGGACGTTAAACCGCAACTCTGTGTGCAGAGGAGAGAGCCATATCTTGCGTACAGTCGCTCAAAAAAGCATCCGAAAGCTATGATTGATTACAGAATTCAGAAAGTACGTGTACGTACACAAAGGGTGCCATATCACTAATTTCTAAAAAAAACGTCGCCTGATATTTTTTCTGAATTCTGCAATCAACCATAGTGTTCGAATATTTTTTTGAGCGACTGTACGTTAAACAACACTTGATGTGAGGATGTCCCAATAGATCCCATTCCCCCAACCTTCTCTGAGTTCTTGGAGGTCTTCGTCATCAGCCATTTAACCCATTGGGAGCATAAAAAGTGCCTCTCAGAGGAAAAACAATTCAACTAAAAGAACCATTAAGATAATGAGTAGTCACACAGAATTGTCAGTATAGAATACAGATGAGATTCCAGAGAATCATTAACATTAGCTCTTCCTCCATAATTTAACCTAGCGGTGCACAATCCAATCCAAAAAGCCAAGTGTGCAGGAGAACCATTCCTTGTGCACGTTAAAGAATACGCTAGCCGCCTTGAGGTCCATATGCCTCGTAACAGTTATCCAGTCGAGTTCCCTTTCCCTAATCAACTCTGAGCCCTTGGGGGTCCTTTTGACCTGATTAGGCCGGATCTATAAAAGAAATCAATGGGGGTGAGGGGATAGAGCAAGTTGGGTTGGGTTGTTTCACCTATGAGCGGCACTTTTTTTGCCCACCATGAGCTAAATGGCCAGGTCACATGAACACCGAAGGTTCAGAGAAGGTTGGGGGAGGGGACCCACTGTAAGAGCTATTGGGAGACAGATGGTAGCCTCCCGTCAAAGCCATCCAGCGTGTTCTTTAACCTGCACAGGGTATGGCTCTCCCGCACACGGAGCCACAGCTTAACGTCCCATCCGACGGACGGCGGCCTTTCCAAGCCTATCGGTGTCCCCTACTGACCATGGGCAAGGCGGAGAGTTTTGCGGAGATAAATCTCAACGCTAACCCAGCTTGGACTCGAACCTGGGACCTGCAGATTACGAATCTGGCGCGCTACCGAATGAGCCACCCCCGCCCCAGGATAGAGCAAGAAAAAGGTATGGAGGGGGGGAGCAAGAGATTGGATTTCCGTTGCAGGTGTAACATTATCCTCTTCGATTTAGAGATTTAAAAAAAAAATTTTTTTTTGAAAAATGCATGAAATATACATAATTTTAATCATTCTTGGCCTCCATTACCCTTACAAGCATTCCTACCGGGGGGCATATCTCCTTGCCCTCCCCCTCCCTCTCTAGATTGTGTCCTGGACCTGTCCAATGTTGCAACGAAAGTGCCTCTCAGAAGTAAGACAACCCAAACCTGCTACTACCACCATTACAACCATCATTATTATCCATTTTCATGCGTTTTAATACCATAATCATTAAATGAGTTTGAAAATTAACGATAAAACGTTTCAAAATAAGTCACCATCTACTTTCATTCCTACTGTTTATTTAAAAAAAAACAGTAATTCCCTCCCAAAATTTCTGTCGCTTCAAAAAGTGAGAGGTGGACAGGACACCATATCGCAACTTGAAAAGCGGAAACAACTCAAAATAGACCAAAAGAAAAAAGACTGGTAAACATTAACGATCTCAATCTCTGCATATTCGACTTAAATGTTGACATAAGCGAAGTAAAATAGCTAATAATGAGAAAAAACTCGTTTCCTGTTTAGTACCTCAGTCAGTTTAGTCTCCCAAAGTCATCATCCATGGTCCTCGTTATTCTTATTTCGTTCATCCTTTGCTAGCAGGTTGGCAACTTTCTTCCACGAGCGCTGCTTCTCCGTCTCTCAACATCCTGTCACGCGAGTCACGAGAAAATGATACGCAGGGGAAGAGGATGTTTTGAGAGTCATCGACGCAAACCGCCTCAACTCTTCAACAGCAATTATAAGAACATTTCCAGGGTTATCTGACTGCTGTTGATCTTTTACCACATTGTCGGACATCGTCGTGTGGGGATTTCGTGTCTCAAATGCGTCCAATGATTGATAGCAAACAGACGAGTTGGGTTGGGTTGCTTTACCTCTGAGGGGCACTTTTTTTTGCACACAATGAGCTAAATGGACAGGTTGGGTTGGGTTGTTTTACCTCTGAGCGGCACATTTTTGCATACAATGGGCTAAATGGCCAGGTCACATGGACCCCGAAGGCTCAGAGAAGGTTGGGGAAGGGGACCCACTGGGATAGCTGTTGGGAGACAGATGGTAGCCCCCGTCAAGACCATCCAGCGTGTTCTTTAACGTGCACAGGGTATGCTCTCATGCACACGGGGCCACGGCTTAACGTCCCATCCGACGGACAGCGGCCTTTCCAAGCCCATTGGTGTCCCCTACTGACCGTGGGCAGGGCGGGGAATTTTAAATGGACAGGTCACAAGGACTCCGAAAGCTCAAAAGTTTGGAGAAGGGGACCTACTGAACAACTGTTTGGGAAACAGATGGTAGCCACCCGTCAAGGATATTCAGCGTGTTCTTTAACGTGTACAGAGAATGGCTCTCCCGCACACGGAGTCACGTCTTAACGTCCCATCCGACGGACGGCAGCCTTTCCAAGCCCATCGGTGTCACCTACTAATTGTGAGCAGGGCAGGGAGTTTTTCGGAGATAAATCTCAACGCGGACCCAAGCGGGACTCGAACCTGGGAACTGCAGATTACAAACCACCCCCGACCCTTAGTTAACAGATGAAAAAGATACGATCTAACGGTTTCAGTGATTTGTAGCTAGCAGATGAAAAAAAAAAGATTTAACGCCTTCAGTGATTAATAGCTAACATATGAAAAAAAAAAAACGATCCAATGCTTTCGATGATTGGCAGCTAACACATAAAAAAAATACGATCTAATGATTTCAATGACCCGTAGCTAATACATGAAAAAATGCAAGCTAATACATTCAGTGACTGGTAGCCAGCTAAGAAAACTAACTGATGAAAAAAATGCGATTTAATGTTTTCAATGATTGGAGCTAGCGGGTGAAAAAATATAAATGCATTCAATGACTGGTAGCTAACAGATGAAAAAAAATGCAACCTAATACATTCAATGACTGGTAGCTATGCAACTAAGGAAACTAACAGATGGGTGAAAAATGCGATTTAATGCTCTCAATCATTGGAGCTAACAGGTGAAAAAATATAAATGCATTCATTGGTTGGTAGCTAACAGATGAAAAAAATGCAATCTAATGCATTCAATGACTGGTAGCTAACTAAGAAGACTAATGAATGAAAAAAAAACACGATTTAATGTTTTCAATGATTTTAGCTAGCAGGTGAAAAAATATAAATTCATTCAATGATTGCATTTATACTTTTTCAATGCGTTCAATGATGCAGCTAACAGATGAAAAAAATACAATCTAACGAATTCAATGATTAGTAGCTAGCTAAGAAGACTAACAGATGAAAAAATAATACGATTTAATGTTTTCAATGATTGGAGCTAGCGGTTGAAAAAATATAAATGCATTCAATGATTGGTAGCTAACAGATGATAAGAAAAATGCAACCTAATACATTCAATGATTGGTAGATATGTAACTAAGGAGACTAACAGATGGGTGAAAAATACGATTTAATTCTCTCAATGATTGGAGCTAACAGGTGAAAAAATATAAATGCATTCATTGGTTGGTAGCTAACAGATGAAAAAAATGCAATCTAATTCATTCAATGACTGGTAGCTAACTAAGAAGACTAAAAAAATAATGAAATAATAAATAAATACCCCCCACCCACACACAAGCAACTGCTTGCCACAGAGGTCTGACAGGAGTCTGTAACAGATTAAAAAATACGATATAATGCTCTGAATGATTGGAGCTAACAGGTGAAAAAATATAAATGCATTCATTGATTGGTAGCTAACAGATTAAAAAAAAATGAAATCTAATGCATTCAGTGACTGGTAGAAAGACTAAGAAGAAGACTAACAGATGAAAAAAAAACGACTTAATGCTTTCAATGATTTTAGCTAGCAGGCGAAAAAATATAAATGCATTTATACTTTTTCAATGCATTCAGTGATGCAGCTAACAGATGAAAAAATGCAATCTAATGAATTCAATTATTAGTAACTAGCTAAGAAGACTAACAGATGAAAAAAATTACGATCTAATGCATTCAATAATTGGTAGCTAACAGATGGAAAAATAGATTGGTAGCCACCAATCAATGAATGAAATGTGATCTAATACGTTCAATAACTAGTAGCTAAGAGATAAAAAAGTATTATCTTTTTTGTATGCAAATGTGAAAGAATTTCGACAGAGTACAATATTGAATTACTAAATTAATGGATATATTAACCAAGTTTTGCTTTATTTTTTCAACATTTGAAAACTTTTTTACTAAAATAAATTATTCCTGAAGCGAGTAAAAAATATTTTTTCCAGGAGGGAAATGGACTAGACTGAACCGTAAAACATTAGAAAGCCATTTCAGTACACTTCATAAATTATTTTTCTGTTGAAATAGTATATTACAGACTTACTCGTGCTAGAGACAAGACTGGTAATGAATTTAAATAAAGCACCCTTAAGACTTGTCCATTTTGTTATAACACTTATAAAAATCTAGACATGACATTAAGCATTGTCAAAAAGAAATCGTTTTCTTTTCCATTCTAATGTTTCGTTTTGTAAATTCATTTCAAAATTGTTATATATATGTCTGTGTGTTAATTATATTTTGGCATCCTTCTTTCTTTAGGAAAGGAGCGGGGGTGGGTCATGACATCTTTCTGACCCTCCCCCTAGACATGGCTCTCAGTTCAATATGCCATAAAAAAAAAAACCTATAAAAAAGACAGCAACAGAATGAAACATACACGGAGGAAAAGACACCTCTTTTTAAATTACTCAAACCTAGTTTCTTCTGCTCTGCAAAAACAAACAAGCTAATTTCTCAGCCACAATATAAAAGCAAAGTTTAACAAGGGATTAATAAGTCTCAGTTTCCTATAGATCAGGGGTGGGCAATTGTTTTCGTATCTACACTGCGCATGCGTATTGACGTGGCCGTCCTAGTGGAAAATACGAGACGAATCTTCGGTCGCGCACGGGAAGGAAATCTCGGTTCAAGGCGGATTTTTCTGACTGTCTTGGCGGGCCACAAAAAACTCTTAGCGGGCCGAATGCGGCCCGTGGGTCGCTATTTGCCCACCCCTGCTATAGATGGTTTGAAAATAGTGAATCCCTTATTAGAGTCACATTCGTATACCACTCTTATAAATAAAAACTTCAGTTCCTTTTATTTATTGCCAGCACCATAAACAGCAAGTATTAGCAAATGTGTCACGTGACACGAAGGTTGCCAGATCA
Organism: Ryuthela nishihirai; assembly: GCA_038380435.1. Lineage (NCBI taxonomy): Eukaryota > Metazoa > Arthropoda > Arachnida > Araneae > Heptathelidae > Ryuthela > Ryuthela nishihirai. The sequence continues at coordinate 113,632,552 of JAWZYU010000001.1, forward strand.
CTGATTTCTAAAAAAAAAATCGTTGCCAGATATTTTTTCTGAATTCTGTAATCAACCTTAGTGTTCGGATATTTTTTTGATCGACTGTACGTAAGGGTGTATGACCTTTACATCAAATTGGAGCGTATGCAGTTGGTTAAGGCACACGTCTAGTTTGTGGTGAAGGCACCTTCCTTTGATGGTAATGCTTTTAAGACCGCAGAATGTTTTGAAATTTGTTAATAATACTAAACCGTCAAGAGTCATTCGACAATGTTTCGTCCTGATGCAGTCTGCTATCGATAGGCGAACACCTAACATGAAAAAAGGGCGGGGGTGGCTCAGTCGGTAGCGCGGCAGGCTCGTAATCTGCAGTTCCCAGGTTCGGGTCCCAACTAGGTCAGCTGGAAAGAGAAGTTGAGATTTATCTTCGCAAAATTCCCCGCCCTGCCCACATTCAGTAGGGAACACAGATGGGTTTGGAAAGGCCGCCGTCCGTCGGATGGGACGTTAAGCCGTGGACCGTGTGCGGGAGATCTATACCCTGTGCACGTTAAAGAATACGCTGGGTGGTCTTGACGGGAAGCTACCATCTGTCTCCCAACAATTGTTCCAGTGGGTCCCCTCCCCTAACCTTCTCTGAGCCTTCGGGGTCCTTGTGACCTAGCCATTTAAATCATGGTGTGCAAAAAAGTGCCGCGTGGTAACATGGCAAATTAAAAATTGAAATCAAAGAGCAATATTTTAGAACCTTTTTGGCAGATAAAGTCACCGGTAACTAAAACTTTTTCCGTTAACTGCTCTGGCGAAATATTTCAACTCAATTGTTCTATTTGTGATCAAAATGATGCCCTACATAAGAGGTGGCCAAACAATCGATCGCATTCGACTGTTTAGTCGTTCGCGTAGCTGCCATAGCTGGTTATCAGCTTAGACTAATGGGAACGCACTGACATATAAAATCTTTGGCTGGAACTAAACAACCGATTTCAGGGTACTAGGCAGATTGAGCCAATCCTAGTTTTTATGTGAAATCCATTTGCTAAAGTTGAAATTGAAGAAATCTCCGCAACCATCTTTTCTGTGTTCAAAATACAGAAACTCCAAAGTGATATTTCTTTGAGAGAAAGAGCTTCCTAAAAAAAAATTGGAATTTAGTTTATGAAGCAAGTACTCATGCCTGAGATAGTTGACTCTTCGATTGACAGCATTGTTTGGATCGACATATCTATGCGAATTAGCCTTCTCTTAAATGAAGATAATTAAATCAAGGTACCGAAGTCGCCTCACCGACGAACATTTAAATTAGTGCCTTCATGTGTGCCTCAGCAGTTATGAGCCCTCATTTAGTAAGCTAGCAGAAGATATGCAGTGTCATGCGCCTACTTCTCAATAGTAAAGTTAGTGAAAACAATCCCCTTTTATGGATATTTATAATAAATAGTTTTTAGGTAGAAAAGATTGTATTTTAATTATTGTAACAAAATCACGTTAATATGTTTGACGCTAAATTGTTATTTTATGCTTAGCTGGTCAAGCAGTGTTAAATCATTATTATGTACGCACTATGGTCGATCGCGAAAAATTTTGTCTTAAAAGTCGATCGCAGAGTTCAAATGTTTGGCCCTCCCTGCCATAAACCCTTTGCTCTCCCAGTCATCAGATGATCCGTACGATTCCATACACTTTATGGCCTCCCAGTCATTAGATGATGTCTACGATTCCATACACTTTATGCCCTCCCAGTCGTCAGATGATCCGTACGATTCCATACACTTTATGCTCTACCAGTCATCAGACGATCCGTACGATTCCATACACTTTATGCCCTCCCAGTCATCAGATGATCCGTACGATTCCACACACTTTATGCACTCCCAGTCATCAGATGATCCGTACGATTCCATACACTTTATGCACTCCCAGTCATCAGATGATCTGTACGATTCCATACACTTTATGCCCTCCATCATCAGATGATCCGTACGATTCCATACACTTTATGCCCTCCGTCATCAGATGATCCGTACGATTCCATACACTTTATGCTCTCCGTCATCAGATGATCCGTACGATTCCATACACTTTATGCCCTCCCAGTCATCAGATGATCCGTACGATTCCATACACTTTATGCACTCCCAGTCATCAGATGATCCGTACGATTCCATACACTTTATGATATCCCAGTCATCAGATGATTTGTATGTATGTTGCAGTAATGTCAATGTTAAAAAATTATGAACTGGATTTAATATTGATCTCATTTCTCTTAACGACATAGTATAAGTAGGAGAATATCCCAATAATTAATTCCATAAGCTAAAAGAGTTGTGGTAGCAAAAGGGTCGAAGTCATCTCTTCTGAAGTTTCGTGAGCTTCAGAAGCCTCAAGGGCAGTGGTAAAGCTGAAGCCTCACGGGGGTGCATAAGAAAAGTTTTGTCGGGGGGGGGGGGAGGTGCAGCAGCATAACTTTCACCTATATTTGCGTATTAAAAGCAATTAAAACTAATTTGTGCCATTATACATATTTAAACGACACAGGTTTGCCATCATACCATACTATTTTCAATGGGACACAGTATTTCTTGATAAACCGTCTATCGTTGTGATGTAGGGAAAAGATCAGGGTTAAGGATTCACGGGTGCCATGGAATTTGAAGGCTGCATTTAAATAGAGCCTGCAAAAAGAACGTTTGAGAAATGATAGTAAATGACCGCCACCAATGTAGTTAAGTATTAAATCACTCTATAGCCAAATGAAGTAAGATTTATCAGTATTAGAAAAAAAAAGTCAGTAGAGTTTCAGAAGAGATAATTGCAACCTGTAGGTAAACATTAGAATAATTAATAATGATTGTATCATAATCACTCTAACTAACCATCCTAGTTTCATTTATCCTTTGGTGTCTTGATTTCACAACCTGAAACTACAAAGGTAATAGCTAGATAAAATGATAGTTCTATTAATTTGAACGTTTTAAAACTGTTTTCATAAGCAATACTGACCGTTTTTGTATTCAACCCCAGTTAGACATAAAATAGACAGTCTATTGAAAGACAAATAACCTTTTTCAGTCTTCACCAAAAACAATCAGAAACCATTTACATTTCATATCAACTTGAATTTAATTACAAACAAATTCTTCACGTGATAGTCAAACATCGTTCAGCTTCGACCCAATCACTTATTTCTGACTTTCGGATATTTTTTCCTCGAAGGCAAGTTATTTTCCAAATTCTCTGTCCAAGCGCAGGGATAAGAGAGTAAGCGAGGAATGTCTGGGACATGCCGTACATGCGTTGGACATAAGGCATCCTCAGACGATAGCCGCCCACAGCGTTTCCGATGGCCAGGGCCAGTGTCTGCCTGGAATGTGGAATGCAAGTGCCGAGAGGATCCCAGAGTTCAGCCCTAGCTGAAGACCCAGAGAGACGGGATATTATTTCCGTCACAAGTTTGGTGGGACGAGATTAGAGCACTGTCAAAGAATGATTAATTCCTCGGCATTTTTACCGTCCTCTCTCTTGCATCCTCGGCAGAGAGGGGCGAGTAATTGCCGTTCGCATCTCTTATTGGCTGTCAGGCGTCGGAAAGCATCCGTCACACACCATCTCGGCTAGATCGCGCCGAAATTATAAGTTGCTGCCTTTCCTCTTCGCGACGAACGGTGGGCGAAGAGGAGAGTGGTTCTCTCTCCCAGAGCCATTACACTGCAGTAGTCGGCGATGGATGCGATCAGCTCTATGTACGTGACCGGACCGGAGCTTGCCTCTTCGTCGGCCGTCAAGTGGCTATTCTTCATCCTCACGCGCATCCTCCGATAAAAACTGGAGCTGACTGATGCGGGGAGAAGACATGAGGAAGGATTGCGGACAGCACTAGCGAATAATTGCGGCGAAGAGGCCCAACACCAGCCCTACAAATTGTAGCCTCGTGTCCAGTGTCAGGGGAACGAAATTTATGGCATCCTGGGTCCGAGGTTTGCCGACACAGCCGCCGTGTTTACGGCCATTAGGGTCCCGTGAAAGGGATCGCCATACATCATCGGTCTGCAGGTACACAGAGGCCGCCATTCATCATCTAGTCACGTGATGGCTTGGCCACGAATGTCAGATTTTTTTCTTTCCTTTCCATTCTTGATTTTTTTTTTCTGCTGTCTGGCGTATCCGTCTCTCCTCCCAGGCTGCACCATTAATCTCCAGGGTTGCGGGTGACCCCTGCCTGACCCCTCCAGCCCCCCTCCTGATCCCCGGCTATACACCCCGCACCTCCAGATGGTGGACTGATTCTACAGGATACACCAGGCAGACTCAGAATCGACTCAGCGCACGCCCGACCGGTTTGTTTATGGCAACCAATGGCGGTTATTTGAGGGAATCGGAAAAGTGGGAAAAGTTACGTTTCGCAGATCCAGATTAGCGTCGCAATATTCAAACTCACTGAAAGGGAAGGCGAAGGCTCCGATGTTGGATACATATTGGCAAGCTGTCCGCCAAACGACGACTGATTGGCTGGAAATGACGTGTTTATGAACTTTGAATAGACCAATGGGAAATGCCTGATTCACTGTTCCCCAAAGCTTTCCAAACTTGGGGTGCAAATCGTGGGGAAGAGAGGAGAGGAGGGGGAGCAGACATTGTTAGAGAGTGGAAGACACCTTTTACAATAAACGACTTATTTTACAATTGATGTCTAAAATTTCACTTTGGTAACAGCGAAATTTTACGAACTACAATCTCTTAAACTTGAACCCAGGTACTTGGTCATTAATTATAATAAAAAAATACGTTATAAATATATCTCATAAATAATATTGCTGAGATACGCCTTGTGATGTCAGCCACCACACAGACTAATTGAAATCCACTTTATTAGTCACACAGACAATTTACTAACCATGATTAGTCATACAAACTATCTTGGTACGATTCATTGGACACGCAGACTATCTTGGTACTATTAATTGGTCACGAAGACTATTTTGGTATGATTAATTGGTCGCGCAGACTATCTTGGTACGATTAATTAGTCTCGCAGACTATCTTGGTAAGATTAATTAGTCATGCAGATGATCTTGGTACGATTAATTAGTCACGCAGATGATCTTGGTACGATTAATTGGTCAAGCAGAAGATATTAGTACGATTAATAGGTCACACAGACCATCTTTGCACGATTAATTGGTCACACACACCGGTTGTTAAACTTTCATAGTCACACAAACTATTTACTATCTCAGGTTAAAATCCATTTGAACCCTACTTTGAGATCTTACTCTGATCTCAATTGGCTCGAACCTCTTCGATCATTGAGAGACGCACAACTCAACTGCTTGACATCCTATACAAGTATGCCTGTGACATTCCTGAACTCTCTCTCTGTTCTTCTAATTGCCCTACGACCATTCGTTTGGCAAAGCGACTGTGCAACCCAAAGAGTGACTATAAACCGCATCTCTCTTAGCATTTGAAAGGAAGCTTTTCGCACCTCATACGTTCGGACAGTCTCCTGCATGTACATCACAAGGTATGCAGGCGATGTCACAAGACCTCCACTCTCCTTGTTTACATATTTCTGGTATATTGTTTATACCAGGTTCAGTATCATAAAACTCGATGTTCTCAGGAAACAGAAATAGCTGCAAGAGATGAGATAATGAACACAAGTAAAAGAACGAAAAGGTACAGATATAATATACCGTCGAGTGGTTAGCGCGCTTGGCTACTGATCTAAGGTACCCGGGTTCGAGTCCCGGGTAAGGCATGGATGTTCGTATTGTTTTTCTGCTGAGGTCCTGCCATCCTCTCAGACCTTCTACTCTGGCATATAAACTGACAGGCTCCTGTCAGACCTCTGTGGCAAGCAGCTGCTTGAGGGGGTATTTATTTATTTATTTTCGCCGTCCCGTGGCCGAATGGTTAGCACGCTTGGCTACTGATCTAAGGGACCTGGGTTCGAGCTCCGGATTAGGCATGGATGTGTGTGTCGTTTTTCTGCTGAGGTCCTGCCATTCTCTCAGATCTCCTACTGTGGCATATAAACTGACAGGCTCCTGTCAGACCTCTGTGGCAAGCAGCTGCTTGAGGGGGTATTTATTTATTTATTTTCGCCGTCCCGTGGCCGAATGGTTAGCACGCTTGGCTACTGATCTAAGGGACCTGGGTTCGAGCTCCGGATTAGGCATGGATGTGTGTGTCGTTTTTCTGCTGAGGTCCTGCCATTCTCTCAGATCTCCTACTGTGGCATATAAACTGACAGGCTCCTGTCAGACCTCTGTGGCAAGCAGCTGCTTGAGGGGGTATTTATTTATTTATTTATTATTTCTTCGATTCTAAGACGCCATCGATTGTAAGACGGGCCTTAATTTCAGTAGCACCACAGAAAAAAAGCTTTGATTCTAAGAAATAAATAAAATGCTAAAATACATCTAACAAATATTTTTATTATAATAGAATTCAATTTACTAATAAGAATAGTACCTATTTATCAGTAGGTATGTTATTCATCACTTCCTTCTGAAACAATATCAGTCTGATTCTTCTGAGCCGTCGATATCTGCATCTGAATCAATATCAGAATCTACTTCGCATTCAGAGTCTGATTCTTCTGAGTCGCCTTTATCTGTATCTTTTAGCCGTCCCATAACCGAGTGGTTAGCACGCTTGGCTTCTGATCTAAGGGACCTGGGTTCGAGCCCCGGGTAAGGCATGGATATATGTGTTGTTTTTCTGCTGAGGTCCTGCCATCCTCTCAGATCTACTTTGTCGTATAAACTGACAGGCTCCTGTCAGACCTCTGTGGCAAGCAGCTGCTTGAGGGGGTATTTTTTTTTTTATTTATTCTGAGCCATTGATAGCATTGGTGATGCAACATTTTTTAAATGAGTGCTGCACTATTTTTTCTGGGATTAGCTTCCAAGCTATTGATACCCATTCCGCCAATTTTGATGCCTTCGCTTTCTTAATTTTCCGGAAGGAAGTCAACAGCCAGGTTCCAACTTCTTAGTTGTCGCTGAGTGAGCTTCACTGTAATGAAATAACGTTGGCTTCACATTTGGAAAGCGCGGGGAAAAACCCCCGCCACTTTATTCTCCAATGGAATGCGATAACAGTGAAACTTGGAGGCGGGGTTTCCGCTTAAAAACAAAACGTGTGGTGCCGTGTGCAAAGCGCGAGAAAATTCGAAAAACAAAACTGCGATTCTAAGACGCACCCCGTTTTTAGAGACGTTTATATGGGAAAAAAAGTGCGTCTTAGAATCGAAGAAATACGGTACATAGGAAATATCAACAAGAATCATCCCACATCAATAACTGAATCATTCTGTAGAGGGATACAACAATCAGATGGAAATGGCTATGGATCTCGTGCCTACTAAATAAATAAAAAAAAATAAAACCCCTCAAGCTGCTGCTGCCACAGAGGTCTAACTGGAGCCTGTTAGTTTAATACGCCACAGCAGAAGGTCTGTGAGGATAGCGAGACCTCAGCAGAAAGACAACACAAACATCCATGCCTTATCCAGGGCTCGAACCCAGGTCCTTTTGATCACTAGTCGATCGTGCTAACCACTCGGCCACGGCCATCAACAAAAAAGATCTAAGTTGGATCCAGTGTCCTGAAGATAAAAGTGGGGCGGGGGTGGCTCAGTCGGAAGCGCGCCAGGCTCGTAATCTGTAGTTCCCAGGTTCGAGTCCCAGCTGGGTCAGCGTTGAGATTTATCTCCGCAAAATTCCCCGCCCTGTCCACGGTCAGTAGGGAACACCGATGGGCTTGGAAAGGCCGCCGTCCGTCGGATGGGACGTTAATCCGTGGCCCCGTGTGCGGGAGAACCATACCCTGTGCATGCACGTTAAAGAACACGCTGGATGGCCTTGACGGGAGGCTACCATCTGTCTCCCAATAGCTGTTCCAGTGGGTCACTTTCCCAAACCTTCTCTGAGCCTTCGGGGTCCATGTGACCTGGCCATTTAGCCCATGGTGTGCAAAAAAGTGCCGCTCAGAGGTAAAACAACCCAACCCTGAAGATGAAAGAAAAAAAATTGTAATCGTAGAAATCTGTTATTTTTTAGTCATGAGAAAGACAACTTGATAAAAGTGCAGAAAGAAAGGACATGTTTTGACAATGTTACTCCTTGTCATTGTAATATACTTGACTCTGTTAGCTATTCACAGAAAATATTTGGACTAAGAATTTTGTTTCTCATCTCTGAGAGCAATTTTGTACACACAAGAACCAAAATAGCAAGATCACGAGTGGGAAGGGGGTGGTTAGTAATTCCGCAGAGCCAGGCTCGTAATCTGCAGTTCCCAGGTCCGAGTCCCACGTGTACCGATGTAGGAAATCACCGACTTAAGAGTTTGCCCTTGATTTTGTTATTCCGTTTTGTATTCTCATAAAAATATATATTTTGAATATATTAATTCATTACTTTCGCAATGAGAAATTTGTCAGTTTACTCGGGTGACACGAACAAAAAAAATTATTGAAAACCGATGTCGTTTGGTTGGGGGCCGTAACTTAAGATGAAGTTTTCGATGTGTTTTACCACTTTATGGCACATATTTATAGTTATACTAGATCAAACCGCCACCCTCAAATGGGAGCATTTGTTTTGTCAAGTAGCTAACGAGGTGCTATTCCCATCTACTTTTAAGCTTGTTTTATACCGAAAAAAATTATTTTGCTCTTAATCAAGGGGGCATTAGAAAATAACCATTGGTAAAAGCAATCCTGGTTAACAAACAAAATTTTGCAAAAGGCTAAAAAAGTTCGAAACTATTGTAATTGATGATATATAACATGTTTGTTATCTCCGTTCTGCCATTGGTAGGAAAGGTCACACCGATGGATTTGGAAAGGTCGCTGTCCGTCGAATGGAACGTAAAGCGGTGGTGCAGTGTGCGGGAGAGCCCATACCCTGTGCACGTTAAAAATCACGCTGTATGGCTTTGACCGAAGGCTTTCATCTGTTTCCTAATAGCTGTCCAGTGTGTCCTCTTATCTTCCATTCAACCCTTGAGGTTCTTGTGACACGGTTATTTAATCTATTATGTGCAGAATAAAACAAACCCAGCCTAACTCACAATCAATTACAAGTTTCAATATGACTTTAGGCTTTTCTGATCGATAAAATTTGTCGTTGATCACAATCAGGTTTAAATCATAAAACGTATTATCACAAGCATGTATAATCACAAGCAGGTTAAAGCATGTTTAAATCAAGAAATTTTTATCACCAATCCAATGAAAGTAAGAATTGTTTCATAAAAGCTTTCTTTTTCTCTAAATCAAGGTCTGGTTTAAAGGTAATCTTGTTATCACTGTAGACAAAAGATTCTCGACACAGTGGTTTGTCTCTAACAGATCTCTGTATAGTTGATTGAAAACATATAGCATTCTACTATGGCATATAAACTGACAGGCTCCTGTCAGACCTCTGTGGCAAGCAGCTGCTTGAGGGGATATTCATTTTATTTATATTTATACTGATTTCGAGTAGAAGGGAGAATATACAGCAGTTCAGACTGTGTATTCTAATGTAGTTTTACCTAAAACTGCATTATAATACAAATTTAATGATGGCAGAAGATCTACATTATAATACGAAGAAATCGCTTAACTAATGGCAGAAAGTGATAAAGCAGTTTCCTAGAACTGCATAGATGTAAGTAGAAGATAAATGGGGGTTCTGACTCACAGGAGGCTAATGTTAATCCTATGGGAGAATTCCAATCCAGAAAAAATCGAAGGAGGCTAATGTTAATCCTATGGGAGAATTCCAATCCAGAAAAAATCGAAGGAGGCTAATGTTAATCCTATGGGAGAATTCCAATCCAGAAAAAATCGAAGGAGGCTAATGTTAATCATATGGGAGAATTCCAATCCAGAAAAAATCGAAGGAGGCTAATGTTAATCATATGGGAGAATTCCAATCCAGAAAAAATCGAAGGAGGCTAATGTTAATCCTATGGGAGAATTCCAATCCAGAAAAAATCGAAGGAGGCTAATGTTAATCATATGGGAGAATTCCAATCCAGAAAAAATCGAAGGAGGCTAATGTTAATCCTATGGGAGAATTCCAATCCAGAAAAAATCGAAGGAGGCTAATGTTAATCCTATGGGAGAATTCCAATCCAGAAAAAATCGAAGGAGGCTAATGTTAATCATATGGGAGAATTCCAATCCAGAAAAAATCGAAGGAGGCTAATGTTAATCCTATGGGAGAATTCCAATCCAGAAAAAATCGAAGGAGGCTAATGTTAATCCTATGGGAGAATTCCAATCCAGAAAAAATCGAAGGAGGCTAATGTTAATCCTATGGGAGAATTCCAATCCAGAAAAAATCGAAGGAGGCTAATGTTAATCATATGGGAGAATTCCAATCCAGAAAAAATCGAAGGAGGCTAATGTTAATCCTATGGGAGAATTTCAATCCAGAAAAGTCGAAGGAGGCTAATGTTAATCCTATCAGAGGTTTCTAATCAAGAGCATCGAAGGTGGTTACTGTCAATCCTATATGGGGGGGGGGTTCTAAAAGGGAATCTAGGAGGCTAATATTTACTCAATAGGAGTATTTCTCATCCAGAGGAGCCAATATTATTTTTACAGAAAATTTTGCTATTCCAGTTGTTTCACTGGGATGTATATAAATCATTTTGAAGTCATTTCACACGTATTTATAATTATCGTGTGTTCTCTTTCAGTAAATATGCAAGATTTGAGGATGAGAGTTAACACGAAATTCGATAAAACATTACTGGTCCCAATATTCTTGTCATTTTATTGAGCTTGGGGAGAAGCAATGTGAATTCAGGTCCCCCCTCCCCCTTAGTATCAAATGGATTGGGTAGGAAAGTGATTTGTCTGTTCCGACACGCGATTGCTAACTGTTTCACTTCTCATCTACTAGCTTAAGAGTCTGAAAATGAAGAGAGATGGATTGTATGGTATATTTTCATGATAGAAAATAACGCTTGCATGGTTGGTAAATTTTTTTTGCCTTAGCATGTAAAAACGGCATGTAATTTTTACATTCAACAGCTTTAGGTAAAACTTTTTCGGTAGCATGCGCAAATTCTCTAATAGTTGACATCTCTCTCAGTGGTAGACTGGGAACGGAGAGCAAAACTTTCTGACAGCAGATGACAACCAGTTGCACTGAATGACTTAACGAGTGAGGGTGCTGTGTTTATATACAGGCAAATGTTATCTCATAAATCACCTTTGATACGTCTTTCGACATGATCAAGGTCACCAATAACTGATAATAACCTCGTGATATGTAAACACCGGAATTCTATTTTTAATGAAGGAAATTAAAGTGACCTTGTCACATCCTGCTTGTTGCGAAATGCATGATGAAAGGTCGAACTACGGGTAAAAGAATTGCAACACCCTCGTTGCCATTCAAAAAAAAGTTTTAGTGGAAAAATTACAGATGAGGGTAGAAGTTAAAAATTTTTAATTTCACAGGACCTAAACATCAGACCTAATCATATAAATAAAACATGGTCCGGTGCTGAGCACTTGTTTTAAAGCGGGACTTTTATGACACCCAAACAGGTCACCATATTACCCCTTTTTACATAACGAATAAGTTTTTAAATCAGACTTTTCTCCTTTTATTAAATTTTTTATCCAATGGCGTTTTCTGTGGGGAAACAGTTACTGCGGGATAGTTCTTAAAAAGGGTGGGGGGGGCGGAACTGTTAATGAGTGGGGACGGAACTTTTGTAAGAGTTTTCATTAATGTAGGGTTTTTAAGAAAGGAGGACTTTTCGATGATAAACGTGTTTATCGAAGATGACCGTCAAAGGTAATCCATCAGTAAATCGTGGTCCCTTGTGATTCACCATTTAATATTTTTTAATTTCACAGGACTTAACCATCCGTCAATAAAACGTGGTCCGGTACCGAATGCTTGTTCTAAAGTGGGACTTTTATGCCACCCATACAGGTCAGCAGACCATGACGAATAAGTTTTTAAATCAGTTTTTTTTTTTCAAGCCATTTTCTGTGGGACAGTCTTTTAAAACAGTTACTGTGGGATAGTCCTTCTTCTAGTCACGGAATTAATTATAAGAAATACGTAGGTTTTAACGAAGGTTACGAAGAAAAAAGCTAGTTATAACGAAATAAACACGAAGGTTGAATAAAAACCTACGTTAATGAAAATATGTGAAATAAATCTTTAAACTGTAATAAATATATACTAAATTTATAAGGATCGGTTATACCCCATTTGAGACACATCTAAGCCACATCATCAAGTAACAAGGCGTAGTTGAGTGCGATAACTCTCCAGCTATCGGTATCGAGGTAGCAAGTTTAAATCACGGCGTCGGAAGCAAATTTTTTTTTTTTAAATACAGGAGACGCACTAAAAATAGTACGGACGTTGGATGACACCGATTAAACGTGTATGAAGAAAACTGATTTGCTTTAAAGAGGGGAGGGCTTAAAATATACGTGGGCCAACCAGGGGGGTCTATGAAGAGGGGGAGGGCTTAAAATATGGGTGGGTTAATCAGGGGAAAAGCAAGAAAAATCGAGACTGTTCGAGAAGGGGACCTTAAAATATAGGTAGGTGAACCAGGGGAAATCAAGAATAATGAGACTATTCGAGAAGGGGGGTTAAAATATAGGTCGGTCAAACAGGGGGTCTATGAAGAGGGGGAGGGCTTAAAATATGGTCGGTTGCGACATAAGGGTAAAAGCTCAATCTGAGAAGGCAACGTGGACGATTGCAACATAGGGATCAAAGTTCAATCTCAGAAGGCAATGTGGACGATTGCGACATAGGGGTCAAAGTCTGGGGTGTTGCGACATATCACGCGACCACGTGCCATATCCCATGACAGTTGCGACATAGGGATCAAAGTTCAATCTGAGAAGGCAACGTGGACAGTTGCGACATAGGGGTCAATTTCCGGTTGATTGCGACACAGGGTCAAAGTCCAAAGCGGCCTCGCACTTGGGGCCGGTGACGTCATAGGGGGGAAAGCACTGTGCGTGTTGTGGGCTGGAGTGCCACTAAACTACTGACGTGGTTTTATTATTATACAACACCCAGAAAGATCGGCAACTATGTTTGGGTTGCGGAAGATGAACCTTGAACTCATTAAGGAAATGGGAATTTGGGAACGCTAATTCAATCTGAATTGGCATAGCATCCCCAAATCCTCCGACGACTTTCGCTCATGGAAGATGATTTTCAGAATTTTTTTTCGATTCCCAAGGAATGGTAGACGTGGACACTTTGCCTGAATAAATATAATCATATATAAATGGACAATACTACCAACATTGTTTTTCCCAAAATGGTTAAGGAGATGAAGGAGCACCGTATAACAACAGGCGTGTCAAGGGTTCTCCTTCTTCAAGACAATGCCAGTGCTCGCAAAACCCAGCAAGTGACGACCTATCTGGAGCAGGAAAAAAGCAAACAGCTACCCCATCCTGCGTATTCACCCGATCTTGCACCATATGATTTTTGATTGTCCCAAATATTAAAAAGGAAATTTCTTGGAAATCTTTTTCAAGGGTGCAAGAACCGCAAAATCATTCATTCATAGTTGAGGAGTATTCCCCAACACGGGTACCCCAAGCGTTTCAGAACTGGCGTAGACGTCTGCAGCTTTGTATAAATGCTGGACAGGAGTACTTTGAAGGACAGGAGAAATTTTGTTCAGATAAGTGCAATTGTTCTTGTTCTACAGATGTATGTCAATAATGTTTTGAACGCCCCTCGTAGAATACTAAATGAATGTGATTTAAATCAGGTATTCCATTCTTCAGGTAAGCATCTACGAGTTATGAAATGGTTAAAAAAATGTGATCAATTTTCTAGGACAGTTATAAGGAAAACGATTAACGAATTCTTCTTCAGAAATGAACTGCCGAATTTAAATGAAATATTAATAACGATAAATTCGGTTCCTGATTTGCCAAATTTTAGCCAAGCAACATTAAATTGATTGCTAATAGATATCAGCTTTATATTTTCCACTCGCAAACGCGAAGGTGCTTTAACTGAAAGAGACAACATTTTAATGTAGAGGTGAAAATTTTTGAGACAATTTAAAGAACATAGTGGTAATAAAAGAAAAAAATTGAAATTTAGATGAAACTTGGGTGACTTCGAGCCACACAACTTCTAAAGTAAAAAAAATGTTAGAAATTAACTGTGGCAGAATCAGTGTCAGCATCTCGGCAAGCATTTTATTCATGGCTCAGCAGAGGCCTAAAACAAGCAGCTGGGAAAGACAAAGGTTTATAATTGCTCAAATAGGAAGTGACCATGGTTTCCTTGATGGAGCACAGTTAGTGTTTGAATGAAAAAGTAATAAAGTTTATCATGAAGAAATGAATGAGAAAGTATTTAAAAATCGAATGTTAGGTTTATTGCAAAAATTAGCAAAAAAGCTCTGTTATAATAATGGGCAATGCTCCGTACCAGAGCGTAAAAAACTGAAAAAGCATCAACTATGTCATGGAAAAAAACAAGATGTTATTAACTGGTAAAAGGAGTATGGTACTGAGCATAGTGACCATGTGATGAAGATAGAACTCTTAAATAAATTTAGATAAGTGAAAGACAATTACGACAACTATATTATAGATGAATTTTTAGTGGAAGCAAGGCACGTGGTACTGCATTTCCTTTCCATATCATTGCCCGTTAAAACCAATTGAAATGACTTAGAGTCAAGTAAATGGCTACAGGTCCAAAAATAACAAAATTTTAAATTCATAGTTCCGAAAGATCTGTGCCGAATTGGTACCCCACAAACTGACACAACAGCAAAAAAGGGCTAGAGTCGACTCGTGCGAGGAAATGCTAGCAATGTTTGAACCTAGTGGCCCCAAACGATTAACAGACATTTAGTATTCTACGAGAAGCGTTCAAAACGTTCTTGACATACATCTGTAGAACAAGAACGATATTCCTCTGAAATGCACATTTTTGCGCACAATGGGCTAAACTAGGATAAGCGCGGTTATTACTTGAAGAAGCAATCAAACTTGTTTGAACAGAAAATTGGAAAATTATATTAGACATGTGGCAGCTGAAGAAGAGGATTTGTAGAAATTTGATGTAATCAGTGAACACGTTGTCGAGAAAATATTTGTTTATATACGAAGTATATAAACAATTATTAATCATAGTAGTGATGATACTGTGTGCAATGTATCAGAGGATAGCAATTTCTAGCCACTTGACAACTGAAACAAACATTTCATTTTAAAGTGAAATTCCTTGAAATGTTTTTTATTCCTTGTATTATATAACATTTTTTCATAAATATTTGCATAATGTAACAATAATATTAATTTCACAAGTCATTGTCGGTGCTTCTGCGATGTAATCTTGTTTCGTAAGGGACAAAAAAAAATTAACAATAGGAGATATATATATAACGTTGCGCTAAATATCTAGCAAAATACACTTCTGGCATTGTATGTTTTTATCCACAAGTTTCACATGTGCTTAAAAATGCGGTCTCAAATTGTAACCAATAGCAGTTAATTTTGTGTACATTGATACTAGGAAAGGCTTGCTTATGTCGCACGGTTTATTTACTCAAGTGGAACGGAGTATAATGATGAGTTAACACGTTTGAGCCTAATACGAGGTTGACACTTGAGTTTGAAAAGGATGTCGATACATTTGAGCCTAATGGGACTTGACTTGTTCCAATCTAAGTAAAATCTAATGGGGGGCTTCAGATGTCCAATTTTAAATCTAATGGGAAGTTGGGTGGGCTTTGCACACCATGGCAAGCAAACAACAATGACAAAACTTTTTTGCACACCATGGGCTAAATGGCCAGGTCACATGGACCCCGAAGGCTCAGAGAAGATTGGGGGAGGGGACCCACTGGAACAGCTGTTGAGAGACAGATGGTGACCTCCCGTCAAGGCTATCCAGCGTATTCTTTAACGTGTACAGGGTATGGCTCTCCCGCACATTTGAGACTAATAACGTTTGACATGGTTGAATCTAATGGGGTCAGGTTGTTT
Source organism: Ryuthela nishihirai (assembly GCA_038380435.1). Lineage (NCBI taxonomy): Eukaryota > Metazoa > Arthropoda > Arachnida > Araneae > Heptathelidae > Ryuthela > Ryuthela nishihirai. Next base: position 113,648,561 of record JAWZYU010000001.1, read on the forward strand.
TACCTCTGAAATGCACATTTTTGCGTACAATGGGCTAAATAACCGGGATACAAGGACCCTGAAGGCTCATATGACAATTGTTACTCACTGGACAGCTGTTAGGAGATTCAGGGGTTTACAAAAATAAGGAAACATGTACTGTGTGTGGAGAACATTTCATTAATAAGCTGTAGGCCCCCTCTAGCATTCAGAATAGACCTAATTCGATGTGGAAGAGACTTATATAAGTCATGCACATATGGTAATGCACATACGGTCTTGCACTCCAGATATTCCCACAGATGTTCAATAAATTGAGGTCTGGACACTAAGGTGGCCAGGGTAGCTGCTGTACCCTATCCTCTTACTCTGTAAACCACAACTCGACACGTTTTGCACAATGCTTGAGTACATTATCCGCTTGAAACCAGGGACACTCATTAGGGAACAATGATGATGATCCCAACATTGGGTGCAGGTGGTCCCCGAGAATGGATTCGTACGTTGCGGATGTGACACGACCCTGCAGAATAACCAATGGCCCTAAGTTGGTTGACACTTGAGTTTAAAAAGGATGTCGAGAAATGATGCAGTAAAGGATGTCGAGGAATGATGCAAATTATATATTGGCGAATTATATAATTCGACATCGAAATAGATGTCGAGGAATGATGTCGAGGAATGATGAGGAAAAAAGGATGTCGAGGAATGATGCAGTGGAATGCCATATCATGGCATTCCACTGCATCAGGGATCTACCTCCATGCTTCACAGTCGGAACCAAACAGTCGGTGTGGTATGCTCTACAGGTTTTTGCCTGACATACACTCTACCAGTGGTGGGAAACAATGTGTAGCACTATTCTTCAGACCAGATGACACGTTGCCAGTCTTTGGCATCCCTGATTTTATGTGCTGTGCACCACCTTATACGTTTTGTTGCATTGATGCTGGTAATCAGAGGTTTGTGGATTGCAGCACTGCCATAAATACCAGCACGATGAAGTTTCCGACAAACTGTTATCGGATTTTCCGACGAACTGTTAGTCGGAACCAAACAGTCGGTGTGGTATGCTCTGCAGATTTTTAATAGGGATACACAGATAGGCACGATGAAGTTTCCGACGAACCGTTATGACCGAAACGGGATCATTCCGACTGGTGTTCAACTCTGCTGCTATTTGCGGTGCGGTGGTCTTGTGCTTCCGTTACATAATCCTTGCCAACATTCGCCTATCCTTCCTTATCTGACAACTTCATATGGCGTCCACAATTTGCATGTTTGGAGGCAACGCCTTGTCCTCTTTGATAGTAGGTAGTCATAATCTTCGATACAGTTCTTCGTGTTGCACCTACTTGTTCCGCAGTTCTGGTTGCTGAATCTCCTGCAAGATGCGCACCAATGATCATGCTTTTTTGGAGGTTACTATGATCTGACATTGTCAACAATTACACCACAGCAGCAGTTTCACCTGTGCCTGTAGCACTACTACGTGTTAGCCGACATCGTACTTCTCCCCTTTATTTCCTCATATCGCGGGTGACGTCATCTCTGTGATATGCATACGGCGCATTGCATGTACTCCAGTGGCCATCGGTGTTTCCATTATTTTGATAAACCACTGTAGATTGTTAGCCTCCCGTCAAGGCCATCCAGTGTGCTATTTAAAATTCACAGGTTATGGCTATTTCACACACAGAGCTTAACGTGCCACCCGATGGCCTTTTCAAGCATATCGGTGTGCTCTAGTGACCGAAAGCAGGTGAGGGACCTTGCAGAAAAAATGTCAACACTAACCCAGCTGTGACTCGAACATGGGAACTGCAGAAAAGGATGCTGTCACTTTTGGTGACGTGTTTTAAATGGCATCGTTTGAGCCTGGACTTTGTTTTTCTGGGATCACCGAAGGTGTCCGCGAAATTTTTCTCTTCACCAGGGAAGGGGGGACAGCAATGAGCAGACATAATTATAGGTAGTGATGATATTCTCTTGAAAAGAACCTTTTATTTGGGATATAACTCCTTACACTTAGCGATTAGCTCAGTCGGTAGCATGAAAGGATCGTAATCTGTAGTGCCCAAGTTCAAGGCCCAACTGCGGTAAGGATTAAAATTTATTTTCGCGACCCCCCTCCCTCCCTTCGGTATGAAAGAGGGAACATTGGCTTGGACAGTCCATGTACCGTCTTCGAAAGGAACATTAAGCCGTGGCTCCTTCTGTGCGAATGAACGAACAAGTTGGTGATCTTTGTGGGAGCCCAAAAGCTGTTCAATGGATTCTATTTCCCAAGGTTGCTTAATTTGTTGTTTAACTGGATATGTTACAAGAGCCCTTTGGGGGTCCTTGTAACATATCCAGTTAAGCCATTGTGTGGTCTGCCCAGGACGAAGGAGAAGCGTTTTTCATTAATGAACTTAGAAATGTAATGTGTATTTTTCGTTGTAGAATTAGGAAGAAGAAATGAGAGAATATTTATTACAGATTTTATAAATGATATTTGTTATAGGAATTCATATTCAAATGGGAAGTTATTAGCTTTTGGAGACTACATTTCACTAATAATATACTGCTCATTGAAATGAAAAGTTAATAAATGATGCAAATGGAGACTTGCTAAAAATTGCAAAATGGTGTTTGAAAAGTAAATTAACATTAATTTTAAAAACGGAATAGTTAAAAACATCATAGAGAAATAAAATAATATATAATTCGCCAAACACAGTAAACTCCCGATTTTCCGGTACTCAACCAGAATTCTCATGCAACCGGCATAAATTTAGAGTTGAAAAATTCTTACTTCGTACTGCAAATTTCAATGCACCTGATAGTTCTCCCGACTGCTACTGGCGCTTGCGTCGTCTTTCGCGCATTGTTACATTCCTGCTATGGCATTCTGTTATACGCTCCTGTTACAACGAGACTAAATACTGAAGAAATTATTGAAAGTGTTTTGAATGAGGACAAATGTAAAGCTCTAGAAGAGGATGGCGATAAAGAGGAGGAACAGGTTCAAAGAGTCTCGTGGCAGACTGCTGCCATAATATTTGAAAATGTTATGAAATTTGTTGAGCAGGAAAGCTGCTTCACTTCCAAACCGCAATGCATTTTCACCTCTTGTATTCTAAATTGTTGCATCAGAAAAGGAAAACATTCAAGCTGGCAGACAAAAGAAATTAATTTGAAAAAAACTATTAGACCTAATTTTATGTCATCTCCACCCTCTACATCAGTTGCTGTTCAAGAATCAAATGCTAGTTCAGTGGATGACCTTGATGAAATGCCACCTGAGTATCTAGAACATAGCCGGTAACTAAACTGCAAATACGTATGCATAAGAAGTTTGTTTTTATCCTGAAATTAAAGTTTAGCTTGTTTTAGTATTCTCGGATATATTTTTTATTTCGTATATGGTTATCTACCGATTTTACCTTTCACATTATAGGTGAAACTTATTAAGCAAATACAGTACCAGTGTTAGCCAATGCCATCCGACATCCAAATTACAACTCTTTACGTGGTGGCTTTGAATGAAGCAGTTCCCGATATGTTTGTTAAGTGCACGGATTTTGACATTCGTCAAGTGTGAAAATACGCATAAAATGCAATTATATTTTAGGTATTTACATTTATATTAAGGACATTATACTTCATTTTTATTATCATTGTTTTTCATTGCATTTTTATTTCGACTAAGGCTTGAGTACAATATTTTGCCAACTGCATATTTGGTTTCTGTAAAAATATTTCTCATGCAGTCGACAGATTCATCTAACCGGAAATCCCCACTCCTCATAAATGCCGGAAGTTTACTGCACAGAGAAAATGTTTCTCATGTGAAGCAATAAAGGAGATGAAAATTTAAAAGTGTTTCGGAATTATTATTGACAGTAAATTAACTTGAAACGAAAATATTAATGAAATAATAAAAGAGATTAATAGAGCCATATGTAAAGTTTATTATATTAGGAATTTCCTTTATATTTTGATTTTGAAAATCATTCATAAAGTTTAGATTAGTTAAATAGTATCTTAACTATATAATAGAAAGTTCACAAAAATTAATAGGCTATGACATTAGAAAGATGTCTGCCGGATGGTTTAGTTCAAAGCTCTGACGCCACGTCAAGGCACCATCCATGTCAGAGTGTTTTGCTCTAACCCGGAGAAAACCCCTCCACACATAGGCAGTTAGTGTGGAAGGAAAAAGAGGGTTCAAGATTCCGAAAAACATCCATTAAAACTTCAAACATAATTTATTTTTTGTTGAGCGAATTTAATGGAAATGTTTTGTAGAATATTGCATTAAATTAAAATAATATTAAAACTTTCGCCCATCGATAGAATCCTCCTTTAAAACACCTTTTCTCTGTAAGCAACTCTCCCATAGAGCTTGATTTCCAATAGAGAAGATTTTAACATTCTGTTATTTCCGATGTACTTTACCGAAAGGTCCCCAATTTCGTAGGCGGATTCCCCCTGTCTGTCGCCATGTTTTGGTTAGAAAATCAAGTCCCTAACTGCAATGGAACGCCTAAATAATGCGTTTGGAAATGTTGAGAATCTCGCAACATCAGCAGATTTAAATGCTATTTTAATTCTTTACTTTCACAGTTAGGGAGCGGTATATGGCAACAATAAATTTGACATCGATTTTCGTTTCCCGTAATAATAGCACGGTACGTAACTTTGCCTCTAGCAAGTCCCCCTTTTCAATGTACCACTAGTTATTTGGCATTGCAATCCGGATCACAGCCAGCAACATTATCTGAAAATTTGCAGCCTCTACGTTGAATTCCCGATGAGTTATGGCTGCCACAGACACAACAGACACCTTCTTTTGTTACATAGATTTAAATGGGAAAATAAAATTGGGCAATTTTTTTAAAATTCACGACCCTCCTGTATAACAGGCTTTTATTTGGTACGTAGCATGTTGCTAGTGGTCAACATCTTAGAAGAACCATTCTGACCAATATATAGAACTAAAAAACCAACAAATAATGAAGGAAAACCATAAGAAATTTGAAATGTGAAAGTTTTATTGAAAACTACCACCCGCTTTATAATACAATTTAATTTAAATGAATTCAATTCGTTCAGTCATCATTAAGTCTTTGCTCACAGTAATAGATCACAGATATGTCATTAGGATATATCTAAAATTAAAGAAAAATAAATTTTATTCCGAATGTATCAATCATACTTTCCTACATTGCCTAGAGAATGGACCACGGTATCATCACTCTCATATAATAAATAGCTTTCATTTCTTCATTCAAGTTTCCTTAATTTACCTTTTAAAGTTTCATCTTAAATGGTAGTACGTCCGAATGATAATATTTTTGTCCACTAATTAAGACTTTTCGGAAAATAGCAATTATTTGATTTCAAGCAAATAAAATTACTTCCGAAATAGGTTTAAAATGTGATCGTTTTAGTTACAACTAATAACTAAATCTATATATTATAATTTCATACAAAACTAGTGGTTCAAATAGAGGTATTCAGCATTTCCTGCTGCTATGAAGGGTGAAATTTCGATCAACCAGTCTAAAATTGTAAATTTCATTAAGAGAAGAAAATCTGGTATCAAGAAAGAGAGAAAAACTGCAGTTATAAGCATACCACGTTTACCAAAGACCACCGGAGATCCGTTGAGCAAAAGGAGGGAAACATGCATAAATATTTAAGCAATTAAATTTGGTTAATATTTAATTCAATTCCATTTATTTTAATACTACATAATTTGAAATAATTTATTTATTGCGGCGAAATTGTATTAAAATTTTTATGATTATTTTAAATTGGTTATTGTTATTATTATATATAATTTATTATTATTACGTCAAGGCACCTTCCACGTCAGAGTCCTTTGCTCTAACCTAGAGAAAACCCCTCCACACATAAGGAGGCTAATGTGAAAGGAAAAACAGGGTTCAAGATTACCAAAAAACATCCATTAAAGCCTCAAACAGAATTTATTTTTTGTTGAGCGAATTTAATGGAAATGTTTTGTAAAATATAGCGTTCATCATCGGTATAAACCCCGCGATAAAACATCTTCGTCTCTCTCTAACCAACCCTCCCGTAGAACCTTCGCGTAATTTTGTTACAAGGAAACTGCATTGTCATCTTCTGCCATTATCTCCGTGTATCATCTGGAAAAGTTCCTATGGAAAAACAATTCACAGAATACACACGCACATACCTAATTCTAAAGAGACATGATCAACGGAAGACCAAAGCAGACTGTTATTCATTTAGCTAAACATTTCTATTTTAAGTAACAACTATAGCACTTAGGCACCGCAACCGTCCTTTCTACGAAGGTCCTTCAACACTAGGATTATCACTGCTCCTTCAGTTATCTGAAAATAACTTATTCATTAATCTAAGTTTATCGATAGATATAAGCCATCCAGGGGTCCATACTTCTGGGTCCTGATGAAGAGCTGCAAGAACTTACGTGGAACGTGGAAAGTCGCCGTGCCCAGATCCTTCTTCTCTTGCATCTGGCCTGTAAGAGGCACTTATGGAGACAATGTTATATCTGGAAAAGAAAAGTTCGTATTAGAAAACAATTGGCAAAATGCACATATACATATACATCTCATCCTCAAACAGATCACCATATTTTGAAACTAGGTTTAGCAAGGAAAATCCAAACATGGGATTGAATGGGAAAATATTTATGAGACGTACCTTTATTGTCAACCATATTCACTTTCTTCCCTTCACGGGGAACTTCTCGGTCCTGATGACTCCTACCGGAACTTGAGGAGAATGTTGCCATCTGAATGGAAGGAACAGATAGGGGCGTAGCCATGGGGGGAGGGGGATTTCGTAAAATTTGGGTGAGTTGGGGAAATATTTTTTAAATTTTTTTTATTTTTTTGGAAAATTAAGGGGAGTTGTCAAAATTGTGGCAACTTGGCAAATCTGAGGGAGTTTGGAAAATGGAGAGACGGCAAAATTTAGAGCAATTGGCAAAATTCGAAGCCACTTTGTAAAAACAGGTGAGTTGGGAAAATTCGGAGTGACTTGGTAAAATCTTGGGGAGTTGGCAAAATTGGGACAACTTGGCAAAATCTTGGGGAGTTGGCAAAATTCGGAGTGACTTGGCAAAATTTTGGGGAGTTGGCAAAATTCGGAGTGACTTGACAAAATCTTGCGGAGTTGACAAAATTGGGAGTGGACTTGGCAAAATCGTGGGAAGTTGGCAAAATTCAGGTGAGATGTAAAAATTAGTCTTTTTTCTGTAAAATTATGGCGAGTTGGCAAAATCTAGGGACAGTTGGCAAAATTCGGAGTGACTTGGCAAAATCGTAGGGAGTAATGGGAGAAATGTAGGTCACGTCACGTGACCTACATTCAAAGCAATTTTAACAAAGGGAGAGTTACACTTTTTATGCTCTGATTTGCATCAAGCAGGGCGATTCCTGGTGGTAGAATGTTATCAAGGGTAACAGAGGTAAAAAAATTATTAAACTTATTTACATATCATGCATTTTTCGAGAAATTTTTAAAGTCTGTTAAATAGAGGAGAAAATGTTATGCTGCGTTGGAAATCCCATCTCTTACCCCCCCCCCCCCCCAAAAAAAAAAAAAAAAAAAAAAAAAAAATTTCCGGTTCGATTGAGTTTCCTCTCTCCACATACACTTTCCTTCGATTTTTATTTTTATTTATTTTTTAGATCCGGGCCTGGCATTAGGCATAACGATTCTTTTCTTTTTCCCGCTTAATTGGAATTTCAACCAATACACAACGAAAAGACAAATAGGGTGCCACATTAATTTTCCCTTCAAGAAAGAAGGACGCGGAATTCAGATTTGCGAGTTGTAAAATTATAAGCGCAAAATCTCTTTGGAGAAAATATTTTGCTTGTTGGTTGTCCTTCCTGCATTAACTTGGTCCATTTAGTATCATTTAAAAAAAATAAAAAATAGTTAACCATACTTTTCTAATACTTTACTGGTTTATTCTTAATATTAAAAAGAACTTCTGATTTTGTTCATTTTCGAACAGTAAAATCATTTACATATATCATATGCAGTTTAATATTTTTTTGCATAAAAGTGGAAAACCTAATTTTGTCCGAAAAAATGTCGACTAAATCTGCTAGTCTTTTAATGTTGTGTGTTCCTAAGGATTTTACCAGAGCTATTATTACCCCTATTTTCAAAAAAGGTGATCGCAGTTCTCAAAAGACCAAACATACAAAACAAAAAGTTTTCATTTTGCACACCGAGGAAATGACATTTTTTTTTTAAACGCCACGACCTCCGACTTCTCAGAAGTAGCACGTCGTGGAGAAAAAGAAAAACCCAATTCCGATTTGCAATGGGAGGTCAGGCACGGAACTGTCGAATGCTGAGAACAGATGCCGATAGCAAAAATCCGATATCATGCGAAATATAGCACAAACAAAATTGTACACATGGCCAGCTGCCGAAATTGGGCAAGGAAACATTTCCCCCCCCCCCAAAAAAAAAAAAAAATAACTACGAACTCTTCCAAGACAGTTAAAAAATTATATTATATTTTGATGTCACTAATCGGTGGGTCTCGTGCGAACATGACCTAATTTTTAGATCAACGTGTACTGACAGACGACTTTCATATATTCACATTGTCACACAAAATCGATTCTAGCACTCCTACCGAGCATTCGCCCAACTACTGCTGTTTCAAGAGTTTTTGTTACACCCTTAATGACGCCACACTTCTTCCCCAGATGCAAAATAAAAATCTTTGTTTTAATCCAAAAATTCAATGCATAAAAATTGATTGTGCGGTAAGTTTCTTTGTTACAAATAATTGCGAACAGTTTTATTAATCTACTATGTATTTGAGGAAGTTTGTCTTTCACTTAAATTGAATACACAACATGCATATGCATATAACATTCTAATAAAAAGGCTTCTAACACAAAAAGTACGCCTTAACGATAATGCCAATTCCCATTTGTGTATAACTATTGTAAGAGGTATTAATAACTGAAAGCAACCAGTTACGTATACTGATCAACTGGAATTTGAAACAACGTTAATGGATCTGATGATGGTGGAAGAGATGTTGCCATGGATACCCTTGATGATGTTCATCAGTTCGGGATGATCAGCGATGTTATCAGTCAAATTGTCCTCAAATCAATATTTGAGCTTATTGTATTTAAATAGGTAAAGAACAATTAATAGTTTAAAACTAACTAATAATATACTGTCTAAAAGGATTTAAAATATTATTTTTTGCTGAGTAAAATTAAATGTTTTTTAAGAAGATAAAAAATATGCTAATTGTTCAGAATTGAAAATTAAATTACTTTTGATTAAGTACCGGGATTCTTCTTAGAACTCTGTGAAAGCGGATCACAGGTCGTATTTATGTCATATATAATATTATATATAAATAATATATTATACTATGGATAATCGGAAAAGATCAATCAGTTTGTCCTCGAGGCCCCTGCCACCAAATTTGCTTTCATTATGCAGAGACCGTGCTTGGAAATAAAAACTGAGGTCCCATCACTTACTCTCCGCAATACTCCCCGCCCGCCACGGTCAGTAGGGTCACCGATGGGTTTGGAAAGGTCGCCGTCCGTCGGATGGGACGTTAAGCCGTGGCTCCATGTGCGGGAGAGCCATACCCTGTGCACGTTAAAGAACACGTTGGATGGCCTTGACGGGAGGATACCATTTATCTCCCAACAGCTGTTCCAGTGGGTCTCCTCCCCTAACTTTCTCTGAGCCTTTAGGAATCATGTGACTTCGCCATTTAGCCCATGGTGTGCAAAAAAAGTGCCGCTCAGAGGTAAAACATCACTATATATCAAAAAAATCGGTAAATATAATTCGCTGTTCAAAGACGAACAACAGGCAGATTGCTACAATAATTATAACCCGATTTCGATTTCAAATCAAATGAAACATTCTCTGTAGTGAGTGAAGGGTCCCCCTTTTCATCTGGGTTTATTACAAATCAAATATACTTTACCATTGAATATTCTGTTAGCAGACTAAAACAAAGGTCGGATTACCAATTTACCATAGCTAACTTTATAACGAAATGAAATTTAAAATTTTATATTTTCGGTTTGGTAACCAAGACGAAACTTCCGGTGCCACTGCCACATCTTTCTAGTATCGTTTGCAGTTCCCAGGATCGAGTCCTACCTATGCCGATGTTGAGATTTATCTCCTCAAAACTCCTCGCCCTGCCCTCGGTCAGTAGGGGGTATCGATGGGCTTGGAAAGGCCACTGTCGTTTAAATGATCATTAAGCGATGGCACCTTGACAGAGAGAGCCATACCCTGCAAACTTTAAAGAACATGCTGGATGGCTTGACAGGAGGATACCATCTGTCTCCTAACAACTGACCAGTGGGTTCTATCCCCCTAACCTCATCTGAGCCCTCGGGATACCTGTGACTTGGCTATTTACCCCATTACATGCAGCTCGGAGGTAAAACAACCCAACCCAACTCTGGTATCGTAACACCGAGTAAACGGATACCTTCAAGGTTCAAAGCCTTGCACGTCTCTGTCTACTGAGTTAATACATAGATATTATAGTAATCAAACACACGAGAAATAAATCCTGAGCTAAAGTATAGTCAAGTAACAAGAGAACGATTGCTTATTCTCCATTCAAATCCCAATACATTAAATATTCCCCAATATAATACCATTTCTTAGCAGCGCGATGTTACAGTTGTCCGCATTTAATGCGGTGCAACCAATCTTCTGGGCGTCCAACGCCAGACAAACAGCATATATTGGCTAAAGAAATAAAATAACTGTGCACTACATATATTCACTACTGCATAAACACGTAACTCCATGACTAGATAAATGGGACATTGAGAGTTAGGCTTACCTTCACCGAGGAGGATGTCAAGATCACCACAGGCAGCGCCAGGAACCCGTTTATTCGTCCTAGTGCTCAGGGAAAACACTCAACTGAGCACACTTGGGTCCCACGTTGATACTTCAGATACTGGCTGGCGTAGGCTGACACAGCAAACTCTCCACGCACAAACGAGAAGAAACAAATGACGCAAGTCCACAGAAAAGAACCGCTTTTCCACGTTGAAGTTCAGAAATAAATTTATCATTGTTTCGTAACGAATGTTTCTGTTTCGTACAACAAACGTCTGTGACTTTGTTTGTTACGAATGGCAACAGTGAAAGTCAACACAATGAATACCTTTGTTCATCAGTGTTGCCAATGGCATACTCAGAAACTTTGAAATGGAAGATGACATATTTTAATATCGTTTCCTAAAAATGGCAAGCCTGATGGACGAATTTTTAGATGTATCCGTAGAAAAAATATCTTACTCAAAACCTCAAGTGTCGGGAGTGGGATAGAACTCAAACCTTTCCCTCTCCAAACACCCACACTTGGGTACATCTAGGGTTACCAACCATCTCGTATTATCGATATTTCTCCGCGTCCCATACGAACTGCAGACGGAAAGATGTTATTCCCGAATATTGCTGAATCGGTCTGACCGAGAGTAATGCCGATCACGTGATGTGCATTAGGTCGAATATAAGAATTGAGTCTTAGTTACGGAAAGCCATCTCAAATAACAAAATAAACTATAACAAATATAAAAATTTAACTCAACTACAAAATTATATTGGGGAGTTTTAACAACTTCAAAGTTTCAATCCCCGAAATACTCTAAAAAATAAAGACATCTGCTCTGTTCTTGTCGTAGGTCTGGATTGACCTGTTCCTTTTCGTTTAGCGCAAACGTCTGAGTCATACCAGAGGAAGTTGGAACCCGAAGGCGCACCGTGCTGCCAATTTGCTAATAAGCTAACCACAGCTGATGTAAAGTTGACCGAGCTAATGGCAGATCTGAAGAAAGGAGCAGCAGCAGATATCCAAGTTCGCTCCATATGGCAAAAAAGGGATTGTGGAGCCTGGTGGTCAACAATAAGTGACGACCATAGTGTCTATCCACAGGGCAGCATGAAACTCTAAAACCTGTTCACCCCTCAAAAGACTAAACCCTCCCGAGCCAATAACGGCGTCTTAGGAAGGGTTGTTCCCTTGGGAACATACTATTGCTGTCAGTCAGTACGCACGACTCACATAAGTGAGTCGTACGCACTGACAGCAATCGTAGGTTCCACTGGTCAGCAACGGCTCCCAGAAGATTCCCAGACTGCATTTCTCTGCTTGCTAATGACGTCAAGCCAAATCCCTTCAATGTCATAGCTTGCACCATCCATCCTCTGGGTAAGGGAGTGGCGATTGCCCTTCTACCACAACTTTTGATGTGTGCGCAGCTGTAGAAACTGAAGAATCCAACGATATATCCTTATATGTGTGAAGTAGAATAGAAGGAACGGCAATTTGCGAAATTGTAGATGATGTAGCAGCTGCGACGGAACATCATAGTGAACTAAAACATGAAGTACACGAAGAAAGTTCGACTTTAGTTGACGGTGCGTCTGTTACGATGGCTATTTCTAGTACTTACATCTTTAATAATACAGCTGACAGGAATGATATACTATGTGAATACAATAAGGGCCTCCCTGAGCTATTTTGCCGCCCTGAGCGAACTTGAATTCTGCTGACCCTTTCTCCAAGTCAGATATTAGATATTAACGATTAATGTAGCTAACTCAATTGTCATTTTTAAAAGCAATCGAAATTTATCTGCTGAAAACTACGTCATACTTATTCCGGTCAATCTTTCTGCAGCTGTAATTGTTAGTTGGTTTTCAAATTTCCCGCCCTTAAAACAATACCGTTCAGTGCAGTCGCACAGGTTGCACGTGTGGTAGCACTGGTGCATTATATCCCTGAATATAATGACTCAGTTTCTTCGATAACGAAATCAGCTGTCAGATCTATAATCAGAGAGAGATGCACGTTTGATTCTTATCAAGGATTTCTTTTGGAACCAATCCTCATTTTGCCCATAAGTTGTTGGTCTCGATTTGCACGGTTTCGATTTATACCGTGATATCCTAGAACTTATCTACCGTGTAAATCGAGGATTGGGTGTAATCTTAGGTCATTAAATCGCTTTTGTCTTCAAAGCAAAAATAATAGGCTGCTTTTATGCCAAAAGAAGCATTAAATTTGCGAAGTCCATTTTCTCACCCCCCCCCCCCCAAAAAAAAAAAAAAAAAAAAAAAAAGATATTTTCTAGACCCACCTCTGCGTTGAAGCATGATCATGGAAATGGCGTTTGAGATCCTGTTGCTCGGGTTCGGAAGATCAGCAACAGGATTGGTTTGCACGATATCTTCCCACAGCATCAAAGAGTCAAGATGGGTGAATTTGGAAACCACATAGGCCCAGCGATTGATCCACTTGGAAAGATCCAACTGCCACGAAATTCTTTGTTGCAAATGTTCCTCATAAGACAAGACCCATCTGATGGTGATCCAATCTATCTTGTTGAAACAAATCCCACGTTTTCTGATTCCCCAACAGCACTTCCACTATCACTGCTTCAACGAGCATGTATTGAGATTGATTATAGACTTGCTCGTGCAGCGAATTGTGTTCGTGAAGTTGTTGCATAAAAATCATTCCCTTTTCGCAACTTTGCAATAGCATTAGCATATAAAAGTTCATTATATCATGAGTTATTACTGTTTAATTTTGTGGTCATCCTGTAGAGAATCGGATATAGGGGAGGAGTGGGATTAAAAACTTACCAAGCGTCGTCCAAAAAAAGCTTCTAAACCTATTCAACCAATTTTGGGAGGATAAATTATTTCCCAAGGATTGGAATGGCACAAACTATACTCATTAGAAAGCCAAATAAAATCCCCACCAGTCTAGAAGCATATAGACCGATCACACTGAATTCATGACTTCTGAAAACATTCGAAAAGTTGATGAAATCTAGACTCAACTGGTATATTGACACAAACAACATCTCAACAGGATTCAGACAAGCTAGTTGTATTCAAGATAACCTCAGATATCTTATCCTAGATTTTGAACAAACACTACACTCTAACAGGCCTACTGCGATCATCTTTTTGGATATAAAGGGGGCATTTGATGCAGTCTGGCAAGATGGCCTTCTTTTCAAAATACAACAAATGGTATCCACGGCAATATGTTTCAAACCATTCAACAAATTATTAAAAATAAAATTATACAAATAAAATTAGACACAGCTCTCTCTAGAAAAACGTATTAAGACAGGTTTCATCCAGTAGGTCCCCTTCCCCAACCTTCTCTGAGCCTTCGGGGTCCATGTGACCTGTCCATTTAGCCCATGGTGTGCAAAAAAGTGCCGCTCAGAGGTAAAACAACCCAACCCAACCCATCACTAACCAAGTCAAAGAGAAAAAGAATGATTAGAAATAAAATTGAACACATTGAACTGAGACAGAGAATGGACTTCTTACCTCGTAAACAATTGCAGAAGTGTAGAGTACGTTGATGTGGAGGTAAAGGCTAGCACGAGCCTTTCCTAAATGGCCGAGGTGCGAGGGGACCTTTCGATGGAAAGATGTTAGAGCAAGAAGTCGTCTTGCATTCAGAGGAAGCTAGCACCCGACAATCTCAATAATTATTTTTTTTAGCGGGCGAAAATCAAACGGTTTCAACAGTGAATTCTTCCTGTTTTGGAATTGTTTGGAAACAATCCACAACCGAATTTATTTTGTTTAACAATATTATTTTGTTAGATGTTTTTTTGTGTGTTACGTATTTGACTGAGAATAAAAGAATGGAGATCATTTAGAGTTTTTTTCTTTCGTTGCATTTTAAACTCATTCCTAATCTTGTTACAAAAAATAAAAATGATTTTCAAAGTTATGCTTGGCCACTTATAATTTCGTGTGCTGGTTGGTGTAGCATCCAGCTCTAAAATTAGAAGTAAATTCTGATCACTATACTCGATCTCACTTCAGAGCAACTTCATAGAGCACTTCATAGGAACAGACCTATTTAACGCCTGTGTGGAATCATATTGAGTGCTCAGTACGTTTTTAATAAACTTTAATGAGAAAATGTGATTGAAAACAAATTAAAGATTTTAATCAAATGTATCATTGCCTTGATTTTGAAAATATTCATCCGGTGTTTAAAGAGTTGCAGATCTTGAACTATTTATCTTTGCCTAAGAACAATGTTACTACTGACATCAATTTCAATCAAATAATTGACTTCAAATGTTAATTCAAACAGTTAAAACAAAACCGATAACCGTTATAATAATCTTAATTAAAAAACATGAGTGCATTTTTTTGCAGTTTGTAAAATAATTTGGCCGTCCCGTAGCCGAGTAGGTAGTCAAAGAGACCTGGGTTCGAGCCCAGGTCCCCTTGACTACCTACTCGGCTACGGGACGGCCAAATTATTTTACAAACTACTGAATATGCTGCAAACTTTTTGCCACATAATATTTTACGCATTTACGTTACATTATGTTCACAATAAGTTCACAAGCTTAGCTAAAACAAATTATAAGAACAAAAAAGATTTGCCAAGTCTATAAATATTACTTCATCATAATTCCAAAGGCTTCAGGGGATGCATCCGTTATGAGAATTTCGGATTCGTCCTTCCATTCGCTGTAGAACATTTCAGCAAATACTGGACTTCTGACGGCAAGTAAGAGTTTGTGAGCGTGGATTCTCTCTGCTTCATTTTCATGATTAAAAACAAAGATGACGTCACTAAAATCTGAGCTCCCCAGGAGATTGCGAATGCGATGCGTCAATTTTTTTCTTGTCTTGCTGTCTGTCATGTTTCTGGTTTCTTGCTAAACAATAATTAATAAAAGTTACTAAAGATACCTTTGCTACAAACTAAACGTACTACCTCTATGGCAAGCAGCTCTTTATGGGTATTCATTCATTTATTTATTTTAAAAAAAATTTAAATTTTTGCTTATGTCGAAAGATGTGTTTTGAGAGCCAGCCAAGGGTTAAATGTTTAAATTTCAAGAACATTTAAATACCGAACGAACATTGATAATCGAGTTTACATAGGGTTGGGTTGTTTTACCTCTGAGCGGCACATTTTTGCACACAATGGGCTAAATGGCCAGGTCACATGGACCCCGAAGGCTCAGAGAAGGTTGGATGAGGAGACCCACTGGAACAGCTGTTGGGAGACAGATGGTAGCCTCCCGTCAAGGCCATCCAGCATGTTCTTTAACGTGCACAGGGTATGGCTCTCCCGCACACGGGGCCACGACTTAACGTCCCATCCGACGGACGGCGGCCTTTACAAGCCCATCGGTGTCCCCTACTGACCGTGGGCAGGGCGGGGAATTTTGCGGAGATAAATCTCAACGCTGACCCAGCAGGGACTCGAGCCTGGCGCGCTACCGACTGAGCCACCCCCGCCCCTAGTTTACATAGGACTGGTATGTTTTACTTTGGAGTGGGTATTTTCTGGTATGCATTGGGCTAAATAAATAGTCAGGTCAACAGCGTGAAGATTCAGCTATTTAATGAATAGCTGTTAGGAGGTAGATGGAAGCCTTCCCATTTTGGGTCATCCATTTTGAAGGAATTGCTTTCCTACACACGAGGCCATTTTTTAATTTCTCATTTAACAGACTGTATACTCTCTAACCCATTAATGTTCCCTTTTTCAATAAGGGCAGAACAATCAAAAGAGAAAATTGGTGCAGAAGGGGCAATGAACCGGGGCCCCATGATGATGGAGGGCCCCTCATTTTATACTGATAGGAGCCCACCTGAATATTTCCACCGGTTTGATCTAGTTTTGATAGTGAGAGAGTTAGAAGCGAGAATCTTAACACAGGCAGAGTGGATCCTCCAATCTGAGAACATTAATATACGAGAACACAACTGATTAATCTCCGTCACAGATTTAGATGTAGATCTGATTAAGAAGCTGATGAGCCCGGAATCTGTTTGATAATTAACACCAGTCTTATTAATAAAGTTGCTTCCCAGCAGGGTTGGCCCTAGACGAGCTGCTGCAACTGATACATTTAGGCGAACAATGCAATCGGCTCCCCCACTCCCAAAGGCAGATCCAGTGAGCGGTTTTTGATAAACTGGGAAACATTTTGCTTCCTTTTTTACCTATTAATATTTTCAAGCGGTTTTCTTCAATAGAGGTTTCGTTATCGGTTTGTCCGTCTGTCCAACTAATGTTTCTGAGATGAGAAAAAAATAAGGAGGCTAATTTTTAAACCTGGTTTTTCTTTCGAATTTGCCGTCCCCTTTAACTTGGCGCCCTAGGCGACCTACTAGTTCGATTAGATGGATGGTTGATTTGTGTACAGTCGCTCAAAAAAGCATTCGAAAACTTACTGTCACATGACACGAAGGTTCCAGATCACTAATTTCATTCTAGTTATTTCAGTTATGACAGAATTTTCTAGTCTTCGCAATGGATAATTAAAAACCAATAAAAACCTTCATATATCTGTTACAGTCTTCTAGAGAAAAGCATTAATTCTAGACCCATTTATTAAATCTATGCATAATCCAAATGAATATGATTATGAAAAACTATTCGGATAACACGCAGACCTGGATGATGACTTGATCACTTCAGAATTTGCTACCTGTTTATTAGAGCCTCCACCTAAAAACCTGGATATTCTTAAATTTTCGATTGATGTTAGAGGGCTAGAGGCCGATATCCTCAAATAAGGAAGGTGACCTTAACACTGCTTGGTATCCGACAGAGTAAATTTAATCATCTGCAATCGCCAGACAGAAGTAACACTGGCAATAATATGTCAATAATTAAATTATTATCTACTATCTGAAAATTCGGATAATTTTTATTACCTATTTGTAGTTATTAACAAACTTTCCCACATCTTTCTGAGTTTGATTATCATGCATCAAATTCATCGAACATATTTCCATTTATGTTGGGTTGTTTTACCTCTGAGTGGCACTTTTTTGCACACCATGGGCTAAATGGCCAGGTCACAAGGACCCCGAAGGCTCAGAGAAGATTGGGGGAGGGAATCCACTAGAATGTCTGTTGGGAGACAGATGGTAGCCTCCCGTCAAGGCCATCCAGCGTGTTCTTTATCGTGCACAGGGTATGGCTCTCCCGCACACGGGGCCACGGCTGAACGTCCCATCTGACGGACGACGGCCTTTCAAAGCCCATCTGTGTCCCCTACTGACCGTGGGCAGGGCGGGGAATTTTTCGCTTATGAATTATCTCCGTTCCACAATTATTAATCACTGAAACAAGAAGCGAGAATAACATCAAATGAAGAGAACGACGACGAAAAATGAAGTCATTCGCTTGAAAATGGCGGAATGGTGAATAAAACGCAAACAAAAGGCACGTGAAGGGGGTAAAAAGGACGACGTCATGAAAAGAATATCTGTATAGAAATGATAGTAAAGAGTGGGAGAAAAGAAACGAGGCAGACGAAAAGCAGAGCATGTAAAGAGACAGACTTTTCATTGCCTTTGCCCTGCAGCATCTCTGAATCAATTCATCACCGTCTCGTTAGCCAGTCATGCTGTATATCGTGGGGCCCGTGCCCAGTGGACCTGGCCACTTCGGGAGACGCTGGTGACACTCCACCCTCCCGGATTCTAGTCTCTGGATGCTGAATGAATAGAAAGGCTTAATGTTGCTGCCGGAGGGTGCTTCTGTTTGCTCCCTCTCTTGACTTGATGCAGCAGCACCCCATCGCAGACTCTCGATGTCTGCCACTCCCGATGCTCTTTTGTCTGCTGATGGTGCCGCCAACTGAATGAGATTGCCGCATTCTGCGATGCTGTTTATCGTCATCAAATGTCCCTGTTATGTGATGTTGAGGTGTTTACTGTTTCTGACTCTAATTCAGTTCAATTAATTAATCAAGTGTTTCGGTTGCATCTCTTCGTCATTGCGATGTGTACGGAGATGATAAATTGAGCTTTAACGAAACAACAAAAAATGAAAAAAGATGATCCAAGTATTCGCAATCCTATTTTTAGATAAAAGTCAGAAAATCATGACACCAAACAAATGATCTTTAGTCTCATGTATTGATATTTCGCTATAGATATATGCAGGCGCATATTCCGGGGGAGGATTTTCATTAATTATTAAATTCTTAGATTGGGCAGCCCCCCTTCCCCCCTATAAACCTTTGAAAGCTCAAAATTAGCAAAGCGATAAAAACTATTCTCAGGCGCGGTTCAAGGGTTTGAGGGAAACACCATGTTAAACGAAATTCAGCGAAAGGGTTGGGTTGGATTGTTTTACCTCTGAGAGGCATTTTTTGCACACCATGGGCTAAATGGCCAGGTCACATGGACCCCGAAGGCTCAGAGAAGGTTGGAGGAGGGGACCCACTGGAACAGCTGTTGGGAGACAGATGGTAGTCTCCCGTCAAGGCCATCCAGCGTGCACAGGGTATGACTCTCCCGCACACAGAGCCACGATTTAAAGTCCCATCCGACGGACGGCGGCCTTTCCAAGCCCATCGGTGTCCCCTACTGACCGTGGGTAGGGCGGGGAGTTTTGGGGAGTGAGCGAAAGGGATATATATCGGAAGATATAGTGGAACAATCTTTTACGCATTTTTCAAGGGAAACAAAGTTTGGAGACAAAATTCTTCATAGCCTGTGAGACTCCCCACAAGGACATATCCAGAGGGAGGGTCCAGGAGGTCCAGAGGGAGGGTTCAGGAGGTCCAGAGGGAGGGTCCAGGAGATCCAGACACCCGAAATCCAATCGTCTTGTAAGAACTCTCAAATTTGTCTACCTGCTTTGAAATCAGAAACAAGAATCTATAATTTTTTTTAGCCACGTTATATGGCCGACATTAAATGTAGATGCGAAGAAAATGAACTATAAAATTTTATTCCATATAGAATATTATTTTAATCTTTCCTGTCCGGTGGGAGGCGGGGGTGGCTCAGTTGGCAGCGCGCCAGGCTCGTAATCTATAGTTCCCAGGCTCGAGTCCCAGCTGAGTCAGCGTTGAGATTTATCTCCGCAAAACTCCCCACCCTGCCCACGGTCAGTAGGGGACACGATGGGCTTGGAAAGGCCGCCGTCCGTCGGATGGGACGTTAAGCCTTGGCCCCGTGTGCGGGAGAGCCATACCCTGTGCACGTCAAAGAACACGCTGGATGGCCTTGACAGGAGGCTACCATCTGTCTCCCAACGGCTGTTGCAGTGGGTCCCCTCCCCCAATCTTCTCTGAGCCTTCGGGGTTCTTGTGACCTGGCCATTTAGCCCATGGTGTGCAAAAAGTGTCGTTCAGACCCACACCCACTCACATCTTCTCGTAACTCTCTTGCACGTGGGTCTGACTCGCTCCATTACAAGCTTTAATTTTGCCACTTAATTCGTCTCTCTCAGCCCTCGAATTCGGAAGATGCAGTACGACAAACATTTACACATTTTCCCTTTTTTTAGGAGAGAAGAAAACAAAGTGGGCAAATTTGGTGAATTTTTTAGCCTATGATACTCCCAGTGTCATAAGTTTTCATTCCACACAACTCGTTTCGATCCGTCAACATGTCGATAACATATGGAGTACAGTCGCTCAAAAAAATATCCGAACACTATGGTTGATTACAGAATTCAAAAAAATATCTGGCAACGATTTTTTTTAGAAATTAGTGATCTGACAACCTTGACACGAAGGTTGCCAGATCACTAATTTCTAAAAAAAAGTCGTTGCCATATATATATATTTTTTTTAATTCTGTAATAACCATAGTGTTCGGATATTTTTTGAGCGACTGTACACTTTGCTGCATATATTCTCTCCTTACCAGCAGCCTTGGAATATGATTCCAACCTTTAATCGCTATGCAGCAATTTATAATAATTAAATATCTAAAATCCTAGAACTTTATGCGAACTTCGCATAATTTTCTAGTCAGTATACAATTTCCGAAAACATCGACGACTGATGTAAACAAACACAGCAGAATAGTTTCACTACTAAGTAAACATATTAGGCTTCATTAAAATTTTAAGATCAACTGGCGTCTGTCTCTCCAAGTGATTTGCCCTTCGTTCCTAAAACGTTTCCATTCCGTTATCAATCAATCTGATCCAGCCACGTGTCCACAGCTTCCATTTCCCTTTCATTTCTGCGAATGTATCGAGTTTCACTCAATGCGACTGATCCATTTACTTCATACAATCACACCTCCTCCAAAGTCAGAGTCGTATTACCCATTTGATAGTAGGTTTCTTTCTTCCAAAGCTTTGTCGAAATCTTAAATTTCTTTTCATATGCCGTACTTTAAAGTCAATGAATATCCAACGCTTTTCTCTCATACGACGATACTTTCTGAGACAAATTTGACCGTTCTTTCAAGTAACAAAACAAAAGTGATTATGCAGATGAAAAATCTGCATAAATTTCTCCGATGTGCTGTTAATCAACTAACGTTGGGTTGGTTGGGTTGTTTTACCTCTGAGCGGCACTTTTTTGCACACCAAGGGCGAAATGGCCAGGTCACAAGGACTCCGAAAGCTCAGAGAAGGTTGGGGGAGGGGACCCACTGGAACAGCTGTTCGGAGACAGAAAGAAACCTACTATTCAGATGGTAGCCTCCCGTCAACGCCATCCAGCGTGTTCTTTAGCGTGCACAGGGTATGGCTCTCCCGCACACGGGGCCACGGCTTAACGTCCCATCCGACGGACAGCTGCTTTTCCAAGCCCATCGGTGTCCCCTACTGACCGTGGGCAGGGCGGAGAATTTTGCGGAAATAAATCTCAACGCTGACCCAGCTGGGACTCGAACTGACTAACAATGGGTTCTCTATATGCAGGCAAAAAGGGAGTGTTGGGGGGGGGGGAACTCAGGTTGCATGTTTTTTAGGGGGAGGGAGTCGAATGAAGATCCATTAATTATATTCACTCAGCTGCCACTTTATTGAGCAGTTTTATGTCAGTTATGTCATGTTATGACTCCAACACAAAAGTCACTAACTTCTTAACACTAAACCTACCTACTTCCTACCGTGACCGGTCAAATGACCGATCCTTAAAAAAAAGTTATATTTTTGATGATATTTGAGATGTTAACCAGAATTTGATTCCAAACTTATCTGGTTTGTTCGCATATATTGTGTAAATCTACACCTAGCCTTAGTTGGAACATCAGATCATGTATCAAAGGCTCATTCCGCTTTCAGTTGAAGTGATGCCACACTTTGGTAGCCTTTCATTTATACCGACTGTATAGTTTTAGAATTCAGTTTCCAGGCTAACTAACAGGAATCTTTCAACCAGTCAAATTGACCGGTAGCGGTAGGTAGGACAGGCTACACATATTTCTCAGAAGAAAGACAATAAGAGGAGATGTAAATACTGAAAAAAATCATTGTATGTATATTATAAGAAAAGTCGTAAAGTTAAATTGCGATGTGATAACGTTGTACGTGGGAAATTTTACGCAAAAGTTTGAAAAGGTCAATTTGACCGGTCGTGGTAGGTTTAGTGTTAAATAAGCTTTTTACGAAAAGCTGCGATCGAAAATAATTTAAAGACAAAGTATAACGAAAGCACTAACCGTTATACTAAACTTCAGTAACACGTTAAGAGTACCTTTAGTGGTTAGCGTAATATTATATAATTTTCACCAATTTTGAACGATATTTTGCAGAACCATAGTTAACATGTAAAACGTTTCAGCCTCGTAAGGCTTCAGGTAATTAACAGATAATGTTTCAAATCAAAACTGAAACAGATTTGATTGAGCTCTTTAAATTAACTTCCGTTGCATTTTTCCATAAAAGGGTAATTTAAAGAGTTATTGAGTTCAATGTCTGAGTTACTATTGACATAACACGGAACTGTACAGTCGCTCAAAAAAATGTCCAAACATTATGGTTGATTACAGAATTCAGAAAAAATATCTGGCAACGATTTTTTAGAAATTAGTGATCTGGCAAACTTCGTGTCACGTGACACGAAGGTTGTCACGTGATAAATAGTTTATGGTCTCGGCGGTTAAAGAATTAATGTTAACACGGAAACGGATAAAACCGTGGATTAAAAATTTATGCTATCACGGATAGCAGATAAAATCTCCAATTTGATAAAATATGTAGGAGCATGAGTAAATATTCCAATGTTCACCCACATTACTGCATCACTGATGGCTGACACGAGAGAGAAAAAACTGCTTGAAAAAATGGAAAAAAAGGATCTGATTTGCAAATTCATTGATGGTATTCACTTAAAAAGAAAAAAATGCATTAGGACAGTGCTTCTCAACCTTTTATGCTTCACGTACCCCCTGGAAATGTGTATGTAACTGGCGTAACCCTTATATAGATAGTAGATAGATAAAACTATAGTTATAGTATAATAATGCCAACTTAGCGACTTTGTTACTAGATCTAGCGACATTTGAGCTCCCACGGCGTACCCCATGTTGAGAACCCCTGCATTAGGATAAAGCCACAAATTCAAAGAGTAACTTATCCTATGGGAAGGGTCGATCTTTCTGCTGGCAAATCAGAACATAAATCCAAAAGATTACTGGAGTGTTAGAAAAATGGAGTTAAATATGTGAAAAGCTCGGCAGTGGAGATGCAGGAGTAATGGTTTGGATAGTGATGTGTAGTGGAGAATTAATGGGTAAAAGGATTATCTTCTGAAAATCTGTCATGTCCCTCGAATTTTATTTTTATTTATTTATTGTATATTTTTATTGTATTTTATACAATAAAAATATATTTTTATGTGTTCTTGGAAATGTTTGTGCTGCGATGACTCATTGTTGTTGTTTTCGGGTCTGAACTTGCAGCTTGTTGAAGGAATCAATGCCAGAAGTTGTTTATGGCCGTAAATGACTAGCCTAGGGGCGCCAGTGCAGCGACGAGGCTAGGCGGTAGATTTGAAACATTAGTCTGTGCGTAGCTGTCGAACGAAAAGGTCGTTGCGACACGCGTCAAAAGGGACGCCGCCTTTCTCAAAATAACCCTTGAAGTGAGGGTGTGATTCCAAGAGGGAATCGAGATTCTTGCAGAATCTGTCTTTTTATTTTTGAGGATTCAGAAGACCCACATTGTAAGCAAAGGTTGGTTATCCTTTCGCCGAGTTTCAGGTTTATTCAAAATAACTGTTGCCACCAATAAATTTGAAATAAGGAATGCATCAAACTAATTTCGCGTGATATAATCATTGTTGAATTTGTTGAGCACGAGCGTCTCTGGATATTGAAGTCGTTCTAAATTAAGCCCGAGTGGAACACGTGATTCTTTGTTGAAATGAAAGCTTCCAAAACTAAAAATTCGTATTTGAAATTAAATTCATTAACTTATTTTTAAAAATATGTAAACGTTAATAAACGTAATATGTTAATAATACAAGTTTAATAATACAAGTAATAAATAATGTCATTCAATAATAATAATAATTTTTTCGTAGTATCTATATGTTTTGGCAACTTAGACCATATTTTTCTTTTCTTGTGTTGTTTTTCTGCTGATGTCCCACCTTCCTAACAGGCTTCTACTATGACATATAAACTGACAGGCTCCTGTCAGCTGTATGAAAAGCAACTGCTTGAGGGGGTTTAATTTTTTTTTATTTATAACTTTCAGTTAATTATTAGGAAATAATAGACTACTGGACTGATTTATTCGCAAACAGATCAGATCTCAAGCATTTGCTAAATCTCGACGGATATTAAGACCTCAACATGGCGGTTGCTGATCAAGTTCTGCGGTTGCGGACGAGATCGGTTAATATCAAATTCGTTTCAGGAAACTTTTCGTAAAAATAATCAAAGAGCTCCATTGATGCACATTATATTCAATAATACTTAAAGTAATATTGTAATTTAGATGTATTGAGGGAAAGAGCTATCATTCGATTTTCGAGCAAAAGAAATCGTCTCATTTATGGCATTTATGGAGTCACCTCGGTCGCACTTCACCACTACATATTTTCGCAAGTTATTTGCAATGTTCACCCAGCCTGTTAACTATCTACTGGATTATATACAATTCGGTGTAAGAGAAAAATAAAAAACATCGAACGTCACTGCTATAACGTGCAAGAGCAAAGTTAGTCTGCTTTTGAATGCTCATAATTCTGGAAATTTGCTGCACTAATAAGTATTTTGCTGTACATAAAGATTTGCATGAATATATTAAGCATACTACTAGAAAATAATCTTTATTTATAAAAATACTAACGAAAAGTAGCAATAGAGCGTATAATATGATGGTCGTACCGCAAGTAATGTCTAATACGGCTGTAATAGGCATAACAATAGCTGTGTGTTTGCATATGTACGTTATATGCAAATTTGCACCATCTTATATCTTTCTCATAATTTTTTCGACAGACCAGTACTGATGAACCTTGGAAGCTAAAACTAGCAATGGAAAAAGTTACTTTATGCAATGGAAAAAGTTACTTTATGAAATCTAGCAATTTATTATAATGCTACCTCGTATGTGACATATTAAACGCTGGGGCCTAAACTGTAGCCGAGTAATAGCGCAGAATTTGTAAATAGTGGCTGGGTCTCAGACGTTTGCCAGATTGTTTGTGTCACAGACTTTTGGATGTGTAAAATTCCTTTTTCGTGAAAACAGAATTGTAATTACTTTAAGAAAGTGATTTGAGATTCTGAAATACTGGAACAGCTTTGTGCAATTTTTATGTAATCACACGTTCATAAATTGAAAAACTCTGTGCCATAATTGTGTGCATCTCCGCTAATTTGAATTTGACGTGCCATCTGAGCTTTTATAATAGCCTGAGCTCAAAATGTAACCGGATACAAGCAAGAATTTTTGTATCCTGACCGAGCTATTATTCGAAAACTTACTATAGAGAGGAATTGTACCACTTTTCGTTTGGTATTTTCCAACGACATAAATTACCATAAACCCTTTAGAATACACTAATTATAACAGTTGTCTCGTTAAAAGTAATCATATCCTTTAATTTTATTATCACAAATACCATCTAAAAATTCTTTCATATAAAATTTATAGTAAATATTAATTACGTTAATTTTTATGTTAAGTTCTTCAACATTCATCAGGGTTCTGCTTATCAAATTTTTACTTAGAGAAATACATTCTGCAATGATACAGTTTTATGTACGCAATAATTGGCTTTCGACGTCCAATTCTTCCAAAAGCTACAGTAAAATTAATTATGTTAAATTTCAGGTTGAGTTCTTCAACATTTATTAGGGTTATGCTTACCAAATAATTCCTTAGAGATAAATTTCGCTATGATACAGTTTTTACCTACAATAATTGGCTTTTGACGTCAACTTTATCCGAACTCTCTGGGTATGCTTCCGCTTGATTTGAAACATGACGAAGTATTAATAGAAATGTATGCTACAGAGTAATTTAAATACTTCATAAATATTTTTCATTTCATTGACAGACTACTGAAGTTGAATTAGTGCACAATTTTAGTGAAAGTAAAAAATATCCTTTAAAATAACCAGTCTGTTAATGCCGCTATCGAATACAGTAGGGAAGACTCTAAAATGAGCATTTCCTCTGATGGTGAAAAAGTCGGGATTATTTTCAGAGGATGGAGAAGCAGCAAAGGCGTCGGAAGATGGTATGGTAACTTTGATAACCACTCTGTCCCCATTCTCCACGTGAAACTGCTCATCAAAATCAACCCTTGGATAGCCAGGACTGTCTTTGTTTACGTAGAACATGAATTCGGTTCTGCGGAATGTGTCCCAAACTTCAACTAGAACCTCATTCTCCGAATGGATGTTAATCCTAGGTGCAAGATCATCTCCAAAACAGATGCCTGTGATTATGGCTTTTTCCTCGAATATCTGAAATATACCAGTAATGATCACGTGGCTTGTACAAGGTATATAAGGAAATTCTTCAAAAATGGTGTAAAGAAATTTACGGTTAGTATAATGAAAAACTGCTAAGTTCCCAAAAGTACTGCTTATGACTCTGTTGGCTCTTACGAAGCGAGGTTCTGTTCTCCTACAAATATATTCCGGTAGTTTGGCACTGTGAGTATTAAAATCTCGCGCACTTCTACGGAGTGCATAGCGGTCTCCCTTGCTCAAAGTACCTCGGTTGTTTTCTATGGCTTTTACGAGTTCTGAAGGGGACAATGAAAGAAAACGGATGTATTGAAGAAAAGGTAGAATGTGTTGTCTTACATTTGTGCCATTAACCTTCTTACCGCTTCTTTTACATTCTGCTTCACCCCAATTAAGTAGGGCGTCAAACACTTCCAGTTCCGAAATGACAGACAAATGTTCCATTTTCAGTACCGTGGAAACAAATGTTGGATCGGCGTTGAAGAAACAGATTTGAAGCACTTGTCTTGTACGTTCCTCAATGCTGTCGATGATTTGCACTTCAACCTCTGTCAATCCGAACACTGTAGCAACTTGAAGTAAGAGGGGGAAATGGCACATGCAGATGTTATTCATCAAATATTGTCCGCATTCCTTTATCAAATGTGCGATTAAGTATTTGTTCGCAAGATAAAGAAGATCACTGACTAAAGACAAATTCTGCAAGCAAATTTCATCGGTATAAATGTACCTGCAAAATAAAAACCAGGTTTATCAGTGTAAACAATTCAAGTTTTAAAACATAACACTTTTAATATTGCCAAATAAACATTATAAATGGAAATTTCATAGAGTGATACTGATGCACAATCAAAAATTGGGATAGAATTAGCTGAGCACAGAAGGCAGAGATTCACACCGACACTGCTCAAAGTGGAAATCGTAACAGTAAGAAGGAATGGAAGTAGATATATGTAAATCGCAGGAGGTAATCGCCCATTGGAGATATGCGAATGATCACAGTTCTGCAGCGAATGGTCACATGACACTCAGTCGAGCCGTGGATAAATATTGGTCACCCAAGAGCTTCTATTATAGCATGACCGATAGTGAGGTTGGAATGCATGCTGTGAAAATGTTCAGAACACGCCTTGGAGACATTGGCTGGACCCTTATGTGCAATTCATGTCTTCTGAGAGAGAGCAAATCGTCAATATGTGACAGATCGGATTGAGCCTTCACGCGACTGCCGCATGCATGGGGCGCAATGTGAGCATAGTGCAATGCTGCATGTCACGCAACATCTCGGAGCACCAAATGACATGAAGGACAGGTACAGGACCAGCACACCACACCACAGGATGTGAAGATCGAAACATTCAAATTACCATTAACACGTACCACAGATAGCAAGGCTGTTGTAACTGATGCCTGTCCAAACAAGGAAATTCGCAGAATGTGGCATTTGAGAATAGTTAACTTCGACGAGAGTGAAGTTAACGTCGCGTTAACTTCACTCTCGTCGATGGAGAAGTTGCTATTCATGGCATCAGAATTATCTACACTAACACCAGTCCAATTACATTTGTGATTGTGCATGAACAGAGGCAACTGTCACAGTGAACGAAATGTTAAGTTGCCTCTGCAAAAATGCATGGAAATAGTGCTGCTATCAAATAACTGATAACATTGCAGTTGTAGCTGTTATCCTTAGCAGTAGCTGATTGATTCTGTTATGATATTTTTCATCTGATGACCTTTTTGCGATGAAGGTATGTGTGGACACACTACAGCCAACATCTACCAATTAATTGTTCAATCGACGCCTATGCAAATCACACAAGGTGCCGCAACTGCCAAATCACGGAAAAAACCCATGATTTGAATTTGCCACTTTCTTTCGGCATGACAATGTCGACCGACGAAAAAATTCTGCATCTTTCACAGCTAGCTGTTGTTATAGAATTCGATACTGAATGGTGGATTAGTATGCATTTTCAAACGACAATAATGGCTTTATTCAAGTGCACAACACAATGACAATGAGATAGACACTAAAAAGAAAACATAACTCAGAGATTACACATAACGTTTACACATTATATAACAAATAGCACCAATAGCATAGCCAAGATGGGCTAAAAATTCTTGGAAGCCTGAGGTTTTGAATAATTTTAATATTTTCTTATTAACGACGAGTGATGAGCAAATTTTTTGGAAAAAAAGTCCAGAACGGGTCATAGTTCGCCCATCCCTGCACGCTATTCAGAAAGTCACACTTCGCCACAGCACTTACGTGTTTAAATTCTCCGACTTTTAACATAACGCATTCAAGCAAAATACCAATTAACAGATTTTAAATTTCTCATCTACAGGGCTCTGTGCATACAATCGCAAGAATGACTATCTTCTGTAACGTCTTTGACCTGTTGCAAGTGATTCTCGTATAATTTTGGTCGTTTTCTCTTAGCTGGTTATTGCTAGGAATCACTTCAAAGTTTTTTAAAGCAGTTTCTAAATAATCTTTCAAATTCGGACTATCAAGTGCTGCAAGAGAAATATTAGGAGTATAAATGAGCCGGCAAAGTTCCAAAGACGATGATTTTTCCTATTCAACTACATTGCATAATTTTGATGAAGTTCCTTAAAATTTAAAGAATTCTTTTTACTTTCGCATGCAATTAACTTTTAAGATATTTATTGCAGTAATTTTTCCCCGCAAAATCCACAGCAATATTGAGCAGAACGAAACAATAAATTCCTGCTTATGTTGAGTGTTCCTTTTGCACCGATCACGGGGTTCTTGCTTTTAATTATATGGCTCGCTTCAAAAGACAGAAACAGTGAAAAAAATTCGAGAATACGTAACCGGCTACATATTTTTTTTTTATTTTTAAAAAAGAGGTACTTCCTTACACAAAAAAGGAGATTACCTAGAAGTTACGTTAGCTTGTACTGATTTCACATACAACATACAAACACATGAGATTTAATTTAAACATTTAAATATAAACTAAACAGCAGTAAAATATTTGTTAAATTCAATAATGTCGACGACTCAAACTTGGGCTCACGCCAATCGGTTTCTATCTTCAATTAAAAATCGTTAACGTTACAGCCAATCCGAATGAATCGTGTTTAGCTGCAAGTGAAAGCCATAACTCTATACCAATTTCTTAAAACATTTCATCTATTTCATTGAGAAAAAAAGCATAAAGTCTGAAGAATTACAAAAATATTTAAATTTAGTCAGCAATTTGAAAATTAAAAACCGTTACGAAATCATAGAATTTTAGAACTATACCATCAAAATTGATGGAAATGGATTGTAAAGAAAAAAACAACAAAATTTGCAGTATCTTGATTTAAAAAAAAGCAAATTGGAGGCAATTTTGCATATATACTCTGCAATTACCAAAAATGGCGAAATTCAAGCAGCGAAATGTTCACAACGCTACTCCTCGACATAGTGTAATACCAGCGCATACTAATATAATGTGCTTCTCCTCAAATAGTTACTGATATGACTGGTGAAGATTCTCCAAAGTTTTCATCACTGTATTAATCAGCAAGAGTCACTACATTTGCGTACTTCAACAAGCGATAATTCACCCCTTTGATTATTTGGAAATCTAGAAATATGCCCGAATAATGAGGTGAAAATCTAACAATTATCTGTGAACTTTTCTGAAACCTACTGCATAAGTAAAATATAACCTTTGCCTCACTGCTGTATAACTGATCCCTTCACAACCTTGTACAAATCGTACTAAGTAAGAACCATCATCGTACTTACGGATGTGGCTACCTGTAATACAGACTCGCTACGTTAAACAAAATATTGCGTTATGCAAAAATATTAGCTTTACAAAATTTTTCTAATTACCGTCATATTCGAAGAGTTTTAAAATCCCATAAATCATTGTTAACAGATAGAATTTAGATAAATATTGCGCAGATTAACTTAGACTTATTACATACATTGTATACAATATATATATTAACGATATTATAGGGGCGAGGGTGGCTCAGTCGGTAGCGCACCAGGCTCGTAATCTGTAGTTCCCAGGTTCGAGTCCCAGCTGGGTCAGCGTTGAGATTTATCTCCGCAAAATTTCCCCGCCCTGCCCACGGTCAGTAGGGGACACCGATGGGCTTGGTAAAGGCCGCCGTCCGTCGGATGGGACGTTAAGCCGTGGCCCCGTGTGCGGGAGAGCCATACCCTGTGCACGTTAAAGAACACGCTGGATGGCCTTGACGGGAGGCTACCATCTGTCTCCCAACAGCTGTTCCAGTGGGTCCCCTCCCCCAACCTTCTCTGAGCCTTCGGGGTCCATGTGACCTGGCCATTTAGCCCATGGTGTGCAAAAAAGTGCCGCTCAGAGGTAAAACAACCCAACCCAACGATATTATATTTTCAGTAAGCGGACATGTAGCTAATACAAATTATAATATATAAAATTTGTTAAATTCTGTGTCAAGTACCTCAACATAGATTTGAACGATTCAGGGGATGAGTCCGTTATTTGGATTTCAAATTCGTCCTTCCAGCCACTGTAGAACATTTGTCTGAATACCGGACTTGCGATGGCCAGTATGTTCTTGTGAGCAGGGATTTTCACTACTTCATTTCCTTGATTAACTACGAAGATGACGTCACTAAAATCTGAACTCTCCAGGAGACTGCCCATGCGCTGCTTTAAGTTTTCTTCTTTCTGGCTGTCAGCCATGCTTTTCTTAAACGATAATTAGGAAGAATGTTACATATCAATCCTATAGTCACTGAAGGTGCAGGAAACAATAACAATTAATACAAAATGAATACGACAAAAAAATTATCAGTTCCTATTTTCACAACAATTTTCCTGTTGTATGTTGTTTAACATCAAATGTATAAAAATTTGTTAATAAAAGTTTAAAAATCTTTCACTATCAATAAAGAAAAATCTATTTTTCATGGAGACATTAACTGATTCTTCGTTTCTTGTATTTACTCCGAATGAATTGAAAATCTTGAAAAGTTACTATACAAAAAGCTACTACAAAATGGATAATGTCTTAATATACATAGTTTTGTAAAAAAAAATAAGGTGTGGCCCGATTAGAATTATTTGCCCAATAAATGATTTTACTCGATAAATATACGTTTAATATCTAAATAATTACAATTTTAATGATTGTGTTCTTTGTATACATAATACATTTACCATATATATAATATATATGTTAACCTGTTTAAATAATGCATTTGCATATATATTTCTTGCTGTTCCACCAGAAAATATATGAAATTATAAAGTATAATAATAATGACACTTATTTAAAAAGTGTGATATCATTAATTTAATACACGATTACACTTGTGATGTTACATATATTCGTAAATGATTGAATACATACACAATCCTTAAGCAGCCATGGCTATGAAAGTTCAACCAGACTGTGCAGTTAGTTCTCCATAAGCGTCTGTCCTGAGCTACATCTGTTACATTTCTATTGCAGTCCTATTCTAAAGGGTCCTTTCAGGTATTGTCTGCCCTAAGCATATTAAATCTCACTCTTTTTCTAAATCCTTTGGGCGCAATGTCAGACAACTCTATTCGTTAATCTATATTCTCCATGCAGGCAAAATAGCTCAAACTAACGCAGTCTCTCCCTACACAAAATGCTGCTCATGGTGGAAGAATCTCATCATTAAATCAACATAATCAAACTATCTAATATCTAAGATATTGCGTACGCACCTAGAATCAATGGCAGCAAATTTCCTGTTATCTTGCTCACAAAGGGTGTCCAATTTCGCTACCACAGCAAACACCAGAACGGAGTAAACTAGTACAAAACCTATTTTGTATTCAGCTATATACGCTTATTTTTTCACGATGTCCCGATTTTAAAAGCTCCAGCAGCAATCCCTACTATTCTGTTTACCTCGCTTCGCACATAATTAGTATGTTACACAACTCCAGAAATAATCAAACTAAGCAGCTTGCTCAGTAATACACCCATTCAAAAGAACTAAGCACCATCTCCCTGACTAATTTGCATCACTTTAATTTTCTTTCAGCCTATTCTATTACTAATCTCATCAACAGGCTTAAGGAAATATTTTACCTCATCAATATCATTTACCAAAAGGCTCAAATCATCAGCATAATCTAAATCAAAAATTTTCAAATCTCTAAATCATGGGCGGCCAACTCAAACTTAACGAAGAGCCACTAGAAACAAATATAATCTTAAAGAGCAGCAAGAAAAATTCTCTACTTAAGAGTAAAAATATGCATTTCTAATAAGAAATTAATTTGAAAAATAAATTTTTGAGGACTCAACAAAATATCGTGACAAAAAACAATTTTTGATAAGTACTATAAATTAGAAAAATTGTTTAGTATGCACCTAAAATGTTTGGTCAAAAAAATTGAAAGGAATGAGCCAGCTTCTGTACATTGATGATTTGTTTTATGAGACAAATTCTTTTGCAATGAACCACAGGTTGGCCAGCCTGTTATGGACCATTTAAGTTGCCCTTTACATTGAGTTCTGCATAATGCATCCTTGCTAAAGAAGTAATTCGAAAGTAATCGTTATAAAGCCTTAACAACTCTCACAGGCAACTCAGTGTTATTATAAAGTTATAGAGAGTCATCTTTATGTTTACTAACTTATTACTTTTGTTATACGATCTCATGATCAACAGAATCAAAGTATTTTTGAAATATATAAAGCCAATAACCACAGATTTCAGAAACTCTAAATATTTCTCAAGAATCTGCCAAAACGAAAATATTTGAACCATATAGCCCCTCCCACTTGAACTAACACTCTTCATCATAAAATTATCCATAAAACCAATTTCTTAATTCTATTAAGCACAATAATACAAAGCACTTTACCAGGAACACAGAGTGAATTGATCTTCTTATAATTATAACAAATCCTGCAATCCATTTTTAAAAATAAGGATAATAATAGCTCTACTAAAATCCTTTAGGAATACCTTTATCAAAAAAATATTCAAAATTTTAGTCAGCCATATGATAAAAAACCCTTCCAATGCTAAGTATTTCAACAGCAATTTCATATAACTCTGGTGATTGAGTAGGTGGTGGGGTGGTTGGATAGTTTTAATTTTGAGATAACCAAAGCAACTTCAGATCTTAGTATAGAGTCAATATTAAAAAAAAGTTGTAAAAATAAATTACCCCTTAAGTAGTTGCTTGCCACAGAAGTCTTACAGGAGTCTATCAATTTAATATGTCACAGGATCTTTGAGGAAAGCGAGACATCAGAACACAGAACAGGTGCAACCATGCCTTACCCGAGCCTTAAAACTCAGTTCCCCTTTTTCAGTAGCCAGGCGCGCTAACCTTTCGGCGACCGGGGCTGTTTTTTAATATTAAAGCTAACAAATATTATTCTCAAGTAACAGATATAACTATTACTAGGTATAACTAACCAAATTATTTACAATATCTGTGAAATGTTCAGCCCACCTCTCATGACAGTGTCCTCATCTTCATAAACTTCATCAAATTAAACAACTTTTGAACACTATTACGCTATAGGTCAACTTGGGTATAGAGGTAAATGCTCAAGCTTGGTGAGATTTGAATCCACAACCTCCTGATGACATGTCAGGGCTCTGACCGCTGAGCTACGGGCTGCCGAGCAATTATCTATTGTGGATATTAAATCTCATCATTGTAGAATCAGCCGCAGCTGGTATGAAACTCTGTTGCTGTGCTGTTTAGCAGCTTCCTCTGTTTTTTCAGTCAAGCTATCACGCCATAGTTTCATATCAGTTTTCAACTGGTCTTTCACACGTTTATGAAGCTCTCTGTAATGTTCTCTATTAGGACTATTAGGGTGTTGAACGAGTTTATCTCCGTAATTCATTTTTTCATAAATAAGCTTCACAGCCTTATCAATCAAATCACTTTGTCCTTTATGTTTTATTTTACACAAACAGTACTGTTGGTTTCATGAACAGCCTGTTTAAAATGGTTCCATTCTTCCTCAACTTCAGTGGTAGTCAAATCATGATTGTCATAATGATTAACTTATCCTGGTAAGCTTTGGCTATTTCTGCATCTTTCAGGGTCCTATTAACCTTAGCACAGTATTTCTTAAGCTTCAATTGTAAAACGCTTTTAACAAAGTAATGGTCAAACCAAGAGCCACATTGGGGGGGGGGGAGACAATAGGGGCCGTGCCTCACCTTACCGTTTTTCAGTTTAATTGCGTTGCTTGGCCCCACCCCACCCATTTTTCCTAGATCAAGGCCTGATCAAACACACTTTCAACTCCCCATACTACTCATACGCCCAAAACTGATAGGACAGAAGCTATCACGATAGATGTGCAAATGATCAAAAAACGGAATGTTCGAACGCAAGGTACGTATGTTTATTGCAGATTCATCCGTACATAGTAGGTCCAACTTGGGCGGTTATGCCAGCCTGTAGACATCTCGGTATTCCATCAATCAGATGGTTAATGGTGTCCTGAGGTGTGACGTTCCAAGCAGCATCCAATTTGGCATGCAACTGTACCAGGTTCGCAGCTGGAGGGAGCTGGCAAAAGTGGTATTCCATAAGGTTTGGCACATGCTCAATGGCGCCATGGAAAAATGTCCACACTTTGGAGACTTTCCATCGTTGCATATGCAATGTGTGGGTGGCGTTGTCCTGCTGTAGAATCAGTCCAGGCATGGTGATAAGGGTCATGTCACAGGATTGATATAATGTCTCGCTCTAGCACGCCAGAAACATGGAAACGTGGAGCAGAGGTGTCCAGCAGCCATATGTGATGCCACCCTCATATAAAATTCATATAAATATCCAAAAAGGATAGATACAATGAGGAGGAACCATATGGCGGCTAATGGAATAGGCTTCCTGTTGCTGTTGACCACAGCGACGCCATGCGGAAAAAAGGCAATCTGGAATGCCGAAACAGAATTAGGCTAGTCTATGAACAACACTCTCCTCCATTCTGTAGTTTAATGCTGCTTTGCTCAACACCAGTGGAGACAGTGTAATTGGTGATGCCTCTGCAATGGCAGATGCCAGACATTATGCTGGACATCTCACCCTCATTCCTGCATCATGCAAACAATGTCTAATGGTTGATGTGGAACAGAGAACAGGTGGAAAACACGGTACCCATGTCGGTCCACAAATCACTCTGCAGCACAGTCGTTCGTGCTATGATATGAGCTGGTGGGCTCTCGGTATTTATCCACGGCTCAGCAGGGTGTCACAATCTATTTGCTGCGGAACTTTGATCATTTGCATCTTTCTGATGGCAGATTGCTACCTGCGATTTACATTTCTCTACTTCCATTCCTTCTTGGTGATGTGATTTCTTATAATATATCATATTTCTATGCCACCATAGGTAAAACCCATATACTTACATTTATTAACACCCAGTGTTTGTAGTATTAGTAATTCTCAGGCGATTAAGTTCACTTACCTGCCTTAAGAGAGTTTGCCTCTTTCTATTGCAACTACCAATGCCAAAAAGGATAGATCATTCTTGCTGAAATGTCGGAGCTAGTACCAACTTTGGCACAGAAGTCACCAGCAGAAGAATAATATATCCTTTCTTAACAAAACCAAAATATCTAAAGTTATCCAGCATATCTTTCTCGTTTTCATCAACGTTATCAGTGGAGTCATAACAACATACAACATTCAAGTCTTTAATCATCGTTTTAAATTTAGCTGCGAGAAACTGTTCATTAATACAATTATATCCTAAGAAAAGAATCACTGGTATTTCTTCTGAGAAGCAAACCTACACCTTGATGTCCTAAAAAGATAAAATTAAGATTATTTTTATTTGCCTATATGGTTTCCTGCAAACCCAGAACGTCTAGGTTATAATGCTGGAATTCCAATGTCGCTATTTTCAATCACCAAAATAATCTCTATGCCGCCTTCACATTTCACGTACCTGTGGAAAGATGTTTAATAGGATTTTTAAAAGAAACTAGATTTATTGAGAGTAGTTAGGGCCAACAATATCAAATAGTCCACTAATCACAGAAATGAGGCAAAGGACCATTTCCCTATCACAAAAGGCTTAAGCCACCAATGCTGGAAAGGACTTCAGGCGCCACCTTTACAAATGGACTTTTACAAGAACCAGAATCAAAAGAAAAACTCATATGGCGGAAATTAATTCCCCCATTTTAGGGTTCTCAATACCTCTAGAAGCAAGGGTTCAGATACGTGCAATGGCCTCAAATACCTGCAAGGGTTCAGATACCTGCAATGGCCTCAGATACCTGCAAGGGTTCAGATACCTGCAATGGCTATTATAATATCCACCAGCTACTATAAGGGAATCCTTTGGATATATTTATTTGGGGCTGTAAACCCCCATAAATACACAGAGAAAATATAGCTACAGATTTTCCGGTACTTACGTATTAACGCCACCGCTGGCGTTAATACGTAAGTACCCAAATCTATTACAAAATAATGTTACATTAATGTTCATTTTTACTGCTGAACTGAAATTTGAGATCTACTGTATATATATGTTACCGCTAAAGCTCGAAAGCCGTTAATGTGCACATTACCTAGCTAATCTGCAGATTAACTGATTTGCTCCGTTAAAGTGCGGAATCAAAAGTTTTCTGCATTTTACCTAGGTAATGTGCACATTAACGGCTTCCGTATCGTTAAAGTTCAAAAGTAAAAAAAAAGACTATTTCTAGTGTCCGAGAGTAGAGTTGAAACCAGGTCATCCCTCTGTCAACATGAATCAGTCGTCCGAATTATAAAAAACGCCCCCAAAATGAGCAGGCCAAGTGAGAACGAATCACTTTACTGATTCGTTCTCACTTGGCCTCCGCTCATCCGGGGCGTTTTTTATAATGCGGACGAGTGAATCACGTGACACGAAGATTCATATTCAAGAGATTCACCACTTTACGGATTCGTTCTTACTTGGCCTTCGCACATTAGGGCAATTCCAAATGCCATTTTAGTAATCCCTGTTGTAACAAATGATTTTATTGCGTCTATATAAATAACATTTTGTATGCTGTATAATTCAGTCAGATTGTTTATTTTACACTTTAATTGTCTATCATTAGTTATTTCATAGAATACCTAGTTATTTCATAGAATAACTAGTTAAAGTGTGGAATTATTAATTTATTACACGCTGCGGTGGCGTTAATACGTAAGTACCGATTTTCCTTCAGCAGAACCCCCCCTTCATCCCCCCAGTGCAGCAAGCAGGATCTGTAATCATGTTCAAAGTAAATAAATAGTTATAGTCGGTATAAATGTTTAGCACCAACACCATATGAAGGAGAAGGCGGTTTCGAACATTAGGCGCTAGGTCTGGCCGGATCTGTGCGTCATCACAAAGGGCTGACACACAGCTTTCATTCCAGTGTATGACTAACTACCATCTATAGGCCAAACAATCTCAGCACTTTAAAAGATCAATTAACAGGTTGAACTGCTGACACTGTATTAGTATTTCTACGAATCACAACATTCTAAACGCAAAAATTAAAAATATACGCAGTAAAAAACTAGTTTCAAACAAAATTAGACTGAAAAAAATACCTTGTTTTTAATGATATGTTTGTTGTTTTGCACAAGTTACGAACATTTCATTGCTGCCGATAAGGAAGATAAAAAAAAATACTTTACTATGTCTATTTTGGTATTTCTTGATGTTCTACCAGTTGTATATCACTTTGGATGTGTTGCGAAAGACAGCTAGTCTCCTTTATCAAGAAGGATATTCAAGAGTAAATATTTAAATATTTTCAACTATTATCATAGATTTTTCGCCTTCTTATGATTGTTTACCAATATTATATTATACAAATAAAGCTAGTTATATAAATTTTTTCACAGGATATATTATATAGCTATAAAAATTTCTGTGAATTCTTGTATTCAAGAAACTATGATTCATTAATCTTATATGGGTGTTTAAAAATTGTTAATAATGGATTAATGTAAGATAGAATCATTTCTTCAAGTGGCCAACTAGCATCGGATCACATTAGATTAATACATCTCATCAGTGGCATCTTTACATGCGTCATAATTCCATATGTTTTTTATAAACTTTCATTTCTTAAATATTTTAAACAACGAAATTTCCAAAAATCCTACTATATTATAAAACAATTTCAGAAATAGAACTCCGCAAAATTCCCCGCCCTGCCCACGGTCAGTAGGGGACACCGATGGGCTTGGAAAGGCCGCCGTCCGTCGGATGGGACGTTAAGCCGTGGCCCCGTGTGCGGGAGAGCCATACCTTGTGCACGTTAAAGAACACGCTGGATGGCCTTGACGGGAGGCTACCATCTGTCTCCCAACAGCTGTTCCAGTGGGTCCCCTCCCCCAACCTTCTCTGAGCCTTCGGGGTCCATGTGACCTGGCCATTTAGCCCATGGTGTGCAAAAAAGTGCCGCTCAGAGGTAAAACAACCCAACCCAGAAATAGAAGGTTCTGATTTCAATTCTCCCAGAATTTGGATTTCAGTTCTTCAGAAATGCATTACATTAGTTTATATATGCCATTAGTTTAAATGTTATTATATAAAAACAAAAGTGTATCACTTACAACGTGGTAGTTTAGAGCCTTCTGTAAAATTTAACATCTAACCAACTTCGTAATTACGAATCCTCAACAGCCGTTTGCACTTCGTTTTAGTTGCCAGATTAAAAAATGTAAGAGCCTATTACACTTATATTGCCAGATATGATTTAAGAAAAATTAATGCTACTCTCTCGTCTAATATTTATATAGAAATTATGAGTGATTGGCTTAGTGATAAGGGATCATGCTAATTCTAATTATGATGCAGAATTGATAGAGCTCCGAAAATTTGCAGCAGGGGTAATTCGGGTCATGCGTTTAAGGAAAAATCAAAAATTTGACCACTGATATATCCTTCAAGGTCAAATAGGGAGCAAATCTTGGTCTCTAAAAGGCCCTATCCACTTATCAGAATGTATGTGGAGTAAGGCAAGGACAGGTTTTACTCAAGTTTATTCCAGTCCAAACTTCGCGTGAATGACAATAAGAACAAGTTCGCTCAGTGCTGCTCGCTGAGAAAACTTGCATGATTAGAGGCTTATCTTCACGACAGAACTTGTTCTTTTTGTTACTCACGTGAAATTTGGACTGGAGTAAACTTGAGGTAAACCTGTCTTTGCCTTACTTGACATGAATTCTTATAAACGGATGGGGCCCTTAAGTACCAGAAACGTTAAAATTAGTGTCAAGGAGTGTTTTGGGTTGTAGATCTCAGAAAGGTTAAAAAATTTCTGATCCAGTGTGTCTTTAGAAGGCAAAGATCAAATTTCAATCTGAATGCTACAGAACTAAAAATTAGTACCTAGAGCTATTTCGGATATTCGATATCGGATACATTGATATTTTGAATTACATGGATCCTTCAAGGCCAAAGGTCAAATCTCGATCTAACCAGTACTCGAAAGCTAAACATTGGTGCATAGAAGCATTTCCTGTAGTAGATCTCAGAAATGTTAAAAAATTTCAGATCCAGTGTTGCGTTCAAGGTCATATAGGAGTAGGACTCAGTGGCCGCCTCAAGGGGATGGTGGTCGTCCCCTCAAAGGCTAAAAGGAGTCAGAGACAACCATTTTGCAATTCCAATGAGTTCCATTATCGAGAGTTAACCCTAAAGAAAGAGCTGAGTATTACGCACCTTCTTCTTTAGTCGCTTTGCAGGTGATAGCTTGCATTCTGCGTTTCGATGGTATTGTGCAATGATAACATTTTTAAGCGGAGTTCAGCCATTACACTGGGCAACAAATTTTCATAAAAGTCATGCCTCTGAGATAAAGTAGCCTTCTTAAAGATTTCAAGGTGCTGAACACGAATATGACAATGAAAATGCAAAATTGGCTACGATTTCTGAGAAATTCGCAATAGTTTTTTATATAATAGAGTAATACTTACTTATGACATGTATCGGTAAAACTCCGCTTCTACCTCGACGTCGCTTCCTCAGGATTATCTCTGGCGAGCGTTCAACAGTAGTCAGCCAACACTGAAGTGGACCAGTTTCCCTGGTATCGTTTTTCCATCGTTGCAATGTCCTGGTGGAAACGTTCGCCGTGCTCATCACTAACCATGCCATAGTTATCGGGGAAGAAATCTAAGTGGAAATGGAGAAAGTGGATCTTTAGGAACATATTGCAGCCAAGTTTGTGATACAGAGATAACATGTCCTTAACCAATTTCTTGTAACTGTCTGCCCTGACATTCCCGAGAAATTTAGTTGACAGCAGACGAAACGCGTCCCAAGCCTTTTTATCGTCACCCTCAGGCAGGTTGTCGAACATCTGGTCTCTGAACAGCTCGCAGATCTGAGGATCAACAAAAATTCCCTATTTAATATTCAGTTCGCTGAGTCAAGGGAATTTGTTAACCAAGTACTTGAAAGCTGATGCAGTCCAGTCCATGACATTTACGAAGTTTTTCATCACACCGAATTTGATGTGTAGGGACGGTAGCAGGATTTCGTGCATTTCTGTAGTGCTGGAATTCCATATTCTTTTCTCCAACCTTCAGAGATTTCCTCTGAGGCCAGTTTCTTTTCACATATTGCAAAGTCTTTGCTCGGCTGTCCCATTCACATAAGAAACAGCAGGACTTGGTATATCCCAGCTGCAGAGCCATCAACAGAGCCACTACCTTCAAGTTACAACGGAGATGCCAGCCATACTTGCTGTATTGAAAAAAGTTCAGCAGCTGTTTTAGGTTGTTGTAGGTTTCTTTCATGTAGACAGCATGTCCGACCGGAAAGGATGGAAGTCGATTTCCATTTGCAGCAACACCGCCTTGAGACTAACTTTGAGGAGTCTATGAATAGTCGGCATTCTTGAGGGTCATGTTTGATTCTGAGGGCATTCACCAGGCCATCTACATCGAAGTAGAACACAAAGTCATCTTCCTTTCTGAAGTAAGGCACAAACTGCTCATGACGAGTTGGAAACGAAGTCACCCAGACGTTTCCCTTGAGAACATTCCATTAAGTCTTGATCCAAATAACTCTGCTTTGACCTTGGACAGCTCCAGATCGTGAACAAGATTGTTCATTTCTTCTTCGGTGAGAATGTGTGACATAGATTGCGTACCGTGGCACACATATGGATCATCATTAGATACCAAAGGCTGTGGAGAACTTGATGTCGGTTCGCCTCCCTCCTCATCATCTGAATCGATGGAAAATTCTTTTGGAGGTTAGGGAACAGGAAGGCCTTCACTGTGCGGAACTGGTCCTTGTGCCTCCAAAAGCAGGTGGAACCATGCAGAAGTAGTAGTCATTTGCGTGATTGCTTGGTTTCTCCAAACCATAGGAACAGCAAACGGCATCACCTCTTTTTCACCTTTCAGCCACTTAGAAAGATTTCTTTCACACGTACTGCAGCATATGTATGGGGCCCAGGCCTTGTCCTGGTCTCCGATCTTGCATCCAAAATGTAACTCATATGAAACTTTCACTATTGGAGTGATGCCCTTTTCTGGCTTGCAAACGTCACTTCCCCACAAATGTAACAAAACGTATCTGCACTATTAACACAGTTACGAGACATCACTGTTGCTGGATTAAAACTGAAAGGATCACTTGTACTTATGGATCAGGAGTAAATGGGCGTCGCTCAAAAGACTTGCTCACCCTAAGAGACGTCGCTTACAACTAACGATTGCATCTTTTGTTCGCGATCGTAAAGCCGCGATGTCATGCCTCAACTACATTTCATCAGACAATGATGCAATACCTCCGGTGGTTGTGTGTATGGCGGGCTGATGCAATACAACGCAATATGCTGCAATCTGGAGTTTAAAATACAGCGTTGCGAAATGGTTACCTATGTACTCAATGTGGACTGAGTCGTTTATACATGACCATCTCTCTCTCTCCTAAACAAGAGCCAATCGACAAATTTTATTGTCATTTTCGTGTTCATCACCTGAAATTAGTAAAGTTTGGCTATTTTCATTTCAAAGCCTTCTTTTGTTGCCCAGTGTTATTAACGATAATGTGACTATTTCGGTGTAAATTTTGTATTTACCTGTCAGACACTTCGATGGAATAGTTCAAAAGACGAAATTACAGAGTTGGGTTGTTTCACCCCCGAGCACCACTCTTGTGCATTCTATACGACTAGACAATAGGAATCTGAAGAGATCAGAATTTGGTAGGGGAACAAACGAACACCTGTTAGAAGAGAGATGAAAGCTTCTCACGAAGGAATACCGTGTTCTTCAATTTGCACACATTACTCTCCTGCACGCGGAGACACAGCTTAACTTCCCATTCCGCGACAGCAGCCTTTCAAAGACCATCAATCTCCTATCTCTCCGATGGTAGAGCTAATGTTAACGTGGAAAACAACGCAAAGGTGAAATTACAGCGAGAGGGGGGGGGGGATATTGCCAAGATGTTTATTACCACTTAATTTAGGACACGTAATTACGATCGCCGTAAAGGAAATATTGTCGAAGTGATTTGAGATACTTAATTTAATAATTGATTCACTTAACGAATAGCTTGTGTGGTCCCGAGGTCGCCAATTTCAGCCAATCAGAACTCTACTAGGTAGATTCTGCTGGCTTGAGCCAATTAGCATCGTACCATTTATGAACGTTTGTAGCTCGATTTTCTTTCTTTACCTTATTTTTTTTATGCTTGTAGAAAGAGCTCTCTTGAAGACTTTATGCTTTTATTCAATATTTTTATTTAAAAGTCAATTAATAGTAATTGCAATGGCTCCTTAAAGTAATATGCAAAATGATAACAGTAAGAAAGGCATAGCGTTTGAGATAAAGCAATAAATTTTTGTCTGAAAAGGGTTTAAAACAAGTGTGCTCGTTATTAAATACTTATAGCTTGTCTAAATCAACCATTTCCACCATCCTGCTAAATAAGAACAAAATAAAAGCTAGCAAATTGAGCGATGCCTTTTATGCAATCTTTCATATTTTATTTATTGATTTTTTTTAATGATTTTGTTAATTTGAATCTTTTACCTTAGTCTTATATTTTTTTTTCTTCCAAGAATTAGTGTTAAAATTTCATAAATTATGCTTTGAGTTAAAATTGCTAATTTGCAGTATTGGAAAGAATTGCGCCCTTAACTTGTATTTTCTAAATTCATATACCGAATTTTTCACAAAACAAGTTTTCGAGAAACGAATTAAATTTATGCCGAGGGCCCACTACATTATTAATAGACAAATAATCCTGTTGCGAGGTGAGATGGGAATAATTTTTTAACTACATAGCACGAACGGCTACAGAACAAATGGATGTGTGTTCGAATCCCTGATAAGCAATGTTATTTTCTAGTATATCTGTTCTCTAGTACATCTTTTAGACGAATTTTCTTCGAAAATTTTTCTAATATTTGACGTCCCAAATATTTTTAATTTTGTCATTAAATAATTATAATTATTTTGATCTTTTTAATATCCAATAATGCGAAGAATTAAAAATGATCTCGATGAATTTGGCCAGTATGCGTTAGTGACAACTTTGG
Organism: Ryuthela nishihirai; assembly: GCA_038380435.1. Classification (NCBI taxonomy): domain Eukaryota; kingdom Metazoa; phylum Arthropoda; class Arachnida; order Araneae; family Heptathelidae; genus Ryuthela; species Ryuthela nishihirai. The sequence goes on from JAWZYU010000001.1 coordinate 113,692,842, forward strand.
ACTAGTTCAATGGTTTCAGTCGGCTTACATATTTACTTATGAAACAATACCAAATTATATAAAGCAAAACTTAAATGTTCTTTTTATAAAGTACTAATTTTGATATATTACTGATTTAATAGTTAGAGAATCGGATTATTATGCCAAGGCGCTTCTGTGTTTGTCACGTTTAATGAGAAAACATGTTAAAAGCTGCTAGATTTTTCAAATCTGTTAAAGACACGCAACCTTTTTATTCATACACATATTTAAAATCCTTAAGCAGCCACGGCCTACGGATGTACAGCCAGACTGTGGAATTTAGTTCTCCAAACATGTCTGTCTTCAGCTACAACTACTTTATTTGGCCAACAGGCCAATTCTAACGAGGTTCTCTTTGACATTGTCTACTTACCGCATCCTAGGTCTCCCCCCTTTTTTACTGAGGCTATTAGGATAGTACACTGTTCATAACCCCTATTCGCTAATCTGTAGTTATACTTACGGGCAACAGTAAAACCAACGAAGTCTCTCTCTGAAAAATATGCTGTTCAAGAGAGGTTGCCGACTCCTTCGCCTAATCTCATTATTATTTACAAGAACAAACCACCTAATGCCTAAGAAACCGCATAAACATCTAAAATCAAAGGCTTCAAGTGTTCTGCCATCTCGCCTACAAAGGGTCAATGCCTCGCTACCATAACCAATTTTAGAAAGACAAACTATTGTATAGCCTAATTAAATCTTTTAAGACATGCTAAGAAATGCTAAGAGCCAAGGAGAAGTTCAACGACTGATATAGAACTGGTTATGAACATTTTATTAAGCTGTATTTAAAAAGTCCAAGGATTATGTAAGGCAGAAAAGCTCAAACTTTTCCAGTCATGCCCCCTTTATCATTGACGGAAATTCTCGCTGCCCCTTCTACTATTAATGCAATTTACCACACACCCCACCACCCATCCACCAATTTTACACACTCCCTTTTTCATTGATGAAAATAACTTGACGAAAGAATATTCTCATTGCAGTCACTGGTTTTACTGACTCCCTCACCGAGAAACACCTCAAACTCACTCCTCGCAGAGACTAATTCCTTAAGTGACTACTTATATATATATATGAAGTATAGCCTTATATAATCACATTATGTTCTAGAAATAGAATGCTTCAGACCAGTGTCTCGCAAACTGTGTGCCGCGGCACAGTAGTGTGCCGCGAGAGATTTTCAAATTGACACTAAATATTCCAAAGATTTCATTTTGACTTGACTTGTGTTATCGACGTGCTTTAATATCGACTTGATTTAATAAAAATCTTTCAGATTTTATCAACTGGGATCTTGTATTTATCAAGCTTTTTCCAAATTTTGGTATTAATTTTTGACTATTTCAAGCCATAGAATGGGCAAATATTTAAAACAAATACCGAGTTATGATTAATTATATTTATTATTATATTTATTTTAAATAAAATGCATTTAACGAAACTTAAATTTTCCTCTTTTTACGTAACCATCAAAAATTCTTTTTTAGGTGTGCCGCGGAAAAAAAATTAGATTCAGTGTGCCGCAGAGTAAAAAAGTTTGCGAGACACTGCTCCAGACAACAGTAGACGGCATATATTTATTGCCACCTGTGCAATGATAATGAGATGGCAATACTCGTTTTTGCAAGCAATCAGAGATTTTAATTTTTTTTTGTTTTTATTACAAGATTCTTTTTTTTGTATGTGGAATAATAATCAAAAATGAAATAAATTTGTACAAATGCTTAACATTGTAGTTATACTTACGCGCAACTGTCAAACCAACGGATCCTATCTCCAAACAAACCTTGCAGCTCTCTGATTTAAGTTTCATGGTTCAGTGTGGAACTTGCAGTTTGAGAAACACTATATAAGGGATCGATTTCGGGAATCCAACGTGGAACAAATTCGACATTTTTGGTGTTTTCCACCAAAAATTAATGAGAAAAGTGAAATTTCCTGACAACGAAATAGAGACAAACAGGTAAACAATGCTGTCATAAACGTTTGTAGGTAATCATGTAATGCTCTAACACGTTCAGACGAGCAGCTACGATGTGAAAAGTCCTCTAGGGTTGAGACGTAAATGGCCAGTCATGGCAAAAGCACGGAAGCGAGCAATTTGAATGGAGGAAAAAGACGCTTTTCCAGATAGTATCGTGCAGTGCGGATGTTCAAACTTCCTACTGAATTTTATACCTTTTGTTCTTTATATTTGTTCGGCAATGCTTCTTCTCCGGGGGGGGGGGGAGGTTTAAATAGCTTCGGGAACAGCTGGGAACACCTGTCGAATTTGTAATTATAAAGTACTGCAGGGACGTAAATAAATCTACCTGCAAGTAAAAGGTTTCCTATTTTTCACTACCACTTAAATCATCGAAATCCGCCTCTCACGATGGAATGCATCTTATTCTAAACTTCATTAATCGCCTAATTTTCAAGTCCTGTTATCATCAAACCCCTTGGCTAATTAAATAGGTTACAGAAAGTAATAACAGTTACGCAAATCGGTGCTAGAAAAAATACAATAGCACTTTTTTGGAGAGAGGTTCAGGAACGGCGCCAGCGATCATGGGGTATAGAGCAGGGTACGTATCTTCTCTCCTCCTAATTTCTGCCCATGTTTATCACTGAAGTATGTCGTAAACAACGGCAAAGAGTTTTCAAGGTGAAATGTTGTTTTTTATGCCATATCGATACATTTTAACCTTCGATTTTATGTAATAAAAATTATGATTAAATCTTATAGAATAAACTAATAATGACAGCTACTTAGTTAAAAATAGTAACGTTATTTAATATGAATATCGTAAATATTCTCATGTAAAAAATCTTTCATTCAAAAACTTGGAATAAAAAATAACCATGGTAATTTTATGTTAAATTCTTCTTCGAAACTCTTTAGAGTCCTGCATACCAAAATTATCTGAAACGGATGAAATTGGCACTTATAAGTTTTAAGCATATAGCAATTGACTTTTGACTTCAACTTTATTGAAACATAAAATCAATGCATGCTCCCAAAAGTCATTTTAATGGAATACAATCGAAATACCGGCAGCAATGTCTTGTGCCAATGTTGTTATTCTCTCCTGAGGAGACATCAGTCCATATATCATAAGTACATTGACCATCATATCAGTTCCATGTATCATAGGTACATTGACCATCATATCAGTTCCATGTATCATAGGTACATTGACCCCAAACTACACAAGTTTACTTAGTGCACGATTTTAGTGAAAGTAATAAATATCCTTTATAATAACAAGTCTGTTGATACTACGATCGTGCACAGTAGGGTAAAGTTTAAAATGTGCAGGTCCATCGATGATAAAGCAGTCGTGATTTGTCTCAGAGATATTAGTAGCAGTATAGGCATCACAAGATGGCATTGAAACTTTGATAATCATTTTATTCCCCTTCTCCACGTGAAACTGATTGGTAAAAGTAACCTTTGGATAACCAGCACTATCTTTGCTTACATTGACCTTGCATTCGTTTCTGTGGAATCCATCACAAACTTCAACTAAAACGGAGTTCCATGGATTGGTAATTCTAGGGGCAAGGTCATCTCCGAAACAAAAGCCAGTCACTATGGCTTTTCCTTCGACCATTTCAAATATACCAGTTATGATTAAACGCCTTGTGATAGGTATGGAAGAAAAATCTCTACACCTGATGTACTTTAAATATTTGGAAAGGTAATGATTAAATCCTAAGCTTTCGTAAGTAGTGCATATGACTCTGTTGGCTTTTACGATGCGGGGATCCGTTCTCCTAGAAAGATATCGAGGCATTTCGCCACAGTCTGTTTTTAAATCTCGTGCACTCTTCAGGAGAGAATAACAATCTTCCATGTTCAAAGTATTTCTGCAAGTTCCAATTGCTGTTACCAGTTCGCAATAGGATAGAGAGCGGAAACGAATATATTGGAAAAAAGGAAAGATGCATCTCCTTAGATTTCTGCCATTAATCTTCATATATCTTCTTCTACATTCCTCTTCACCCCAATTAAGGACAGCTTCAAACACTTCCAGTTCCGAAGAAACGGACAAGTGATCCAGCTTGAGCACTGTAGAAATAAACGTTGGTTCAGCATTTTGGAAACTGATTTCAAACAACCCCCTTGTCTGTTCCTTGATGCACTTGATGCATTGCTCTTCAACGTCTGTCAATCCAAACACTGTAGCATATGGAAGCAACAGGTAAGAATTGCAAATTCTTATATTACTCCTCAAATATCTTTCGCATTCTTCAATCAAGTGTGATATAAGGTACTTATTTGCTAGGTAGAGCACTTCACATGCTAAAGGGAAGTTCTGCAGGCTTACTTCATCTGTATAAATATATCTGCAAAGTAAAGACAACGTTATAGTGTGCCTAATTAGTATTCAGGAAAAATAACAAAATTAAATACAAATTTAAACACAGTGGCATACCCAAAGGGGGGGGGGAAGGTTATAACCCTCTTCCTGTTGAAAACTTGAATAATATGTATTTACTATGGAAGGCCAAGAAAATAAGAGACTTGAGATCTCAAAAACCCCTATTCGACTGAAACACACCATGTAAATTTCTCGGTACGACACTGAACAAATAAGCATTTTATTATTTGGGGGGTGGGGGGTTTGTTTTACTTTCGAGCGTCACTTATGTGCACACAACGAGCTAAATGGCCAGGTTACAAGGACCAAAGGTTCAGAGTTGGTTAAGCGAAGGAGACCGACCCGCTATATAACTTTAGGAGAAAAACGACAGCCTCTCGTTAAGGCCATCCAGTTCGTTCAACATGCACAAAATATAATGCTCAAAATAAAACTTGATACACACGGATCCACGGCTAAACGTTTTATCCGACGGATGGCGGTCTTTCCAAGTACATTGGTGCTCCCTTTCTCAGTGAAGTCTTGGTAGGGTTAGCGGAGATTAATCTCAACTCTGGCACAGTTGGGACTCAAAGCTGGGACTATTTACGAGCCTGGCACCCTGAGGTAAGTGCAAATGATTTTTACCATGTCTCCCAACATCTGTGCCAGTGGGTCCCCTCCCCCAACCTTCTCTGAGCCTTTGAGGTTCATGTGATCTGGCCATTTAGCCTATGGTGTGCAAAAAAGTGCCGCTCAGAGGTAAAACAACCCAACCCACATCTAGTGTACATAAAGAGAGCCCTGCATAGGGTTACCAATTGTCAGTGTTCTAAAAGGAGGACAAAAAAACAGAATGGAGGACAAAGGAGGGCATGTCTGCAATTGATGAAAAAAATTTAATTTCTTTTGACCAACTTTATTTGAATAAATATACATTTGCTCAACATACACAATTACAGCAAAAAAGGAATTTACAAAGAAAAATAAATTTATAGTTTAAAAATAAGATTTTTTCCCTAGTTTTTGGGAAAAGAAAAACATGCAAAAACGAAGAAGTAGGACAAATAATGGAATTTTTTTCTAACAAATCTAGGTTGCTTATCAAGTAGGAATAAAAATCGGCGCATGTCATATGTTTCAAATTGAACTGAGCAAGTATTATACCTTTTAGTGGCTAGACTGTTAATCGGTCTCTTTCTTAGGTCAACTGAGCATGTATCAACCAGAACACCCTTTCCACATTTGCATTATGCCCAGAAATGCAGTAGAAAAATTCACAAATTTTGAGCAGCTCTGAAAAACATTCCACATTCGAAAATGTTTCAAAAGAGACACATCACTATTCATGCAATAGTTTCTCCTAGAAAAACTCTTTTCCTCTTCGCTACTAACAAATGATTTCGAATTGAAGAATCCGTCAAATAATTTTACATCGTCAATATTTACACCATTTTCCTTGAGATATCTAAGGCATTGTATGTAATAAATAAGTCATCAAATTTATAATTATTCACCCGTTCAAAACATTTAAAGATATCCAAAAGTTGTATCCACATCTCCAAATAATTTCTGCATTCTTAATACACTAATTGCATTTCATCTCAGAAATTATCTGATTCTTCCTCCATACTATTAATTTAGCCTAACAACTATTTTACTTTTAAAGGAACGAGTTTTTCCTTTAGTCGATTTTTCAAATAAACTAGAATAGGTTGGATAATATTAATTATTTCTAATACTGGGTTTCTTTCATCTTCCAACTTCGCTAATTTTAATTGAAATACGGATATTAAAGGCGAATAAACCAAATATATATTTCTGTAAAACTATTTTCAAAATTTTTTAGCATATATAGAGGTTGTTCTTGTGACAGAAAAAAATGCTTAAGAGCAGGAAATAGCTTTATTATTCTCTGTACAGTCGCTCAATAAAGTATCCGAACACTATGGTTGATTTCAGAATTCAGAAAAAATATCTGGCTACGATTTTTTTTTAAAATTAGTGATCTGGACACTTCGTGTCACGTGACACGAAGGTTGCCAGATCACTAATTTCTAAAAAAATCCTTGCCAGATATTTTTTCTGAATTCTGTAATCAACCATAGTGTTCGGATACTTTTTTGAGCGACTGTACACAAGGAAATAAGCTAAGCCATCTTGTCTTACTGTGATTTAGCAACGATTTATAATTTACTTCTACGTAGGCACAGAATTACTTTAGAGCTTCAGTCTTCGCAATATAAATCGAAAAATAATTAAATATTTTCAAAGCAATAGCTTCAACATCAACTTTCATTAAATCTAATCTATGATGAAGACTGTTATGAAGAATATGGGCATGACAGCCTATTCCAATTATATTTCTGTTCAAAGTTTGCTTTAATAATGAGAAAACACTTTTGCATTCCGTCATAACTGCAATCTCCAGAATATAACCATAAAATATTGAAGATAACCAGTAGATATCCTACGGTTATCTTAAACATCTTATGAATATATTCTGGAGATTGTGGTTGTGTGGGTTGCTTTCTATTAAATTCTCCAAAGCTAACATTGACATTGTCACCTATAAATGTGACACATTTTGAGGACAAATTATGATTTTCCATAATCCTTAATATAAAATTTCCTATTGTTTCAGATGTTTCATTATCTACCGAGCGATAATATTTCTTTAAATTCTAAAACAAAATTCAAAAACTATATTACTCCATTCCTATTAGAATATTGAAACGTTTGACCAACAATATCTCCTCACCCCTATTCCCACTCCCCATCTTTGCCCTTTGTCTGGATTATTCCCAATCCATTTTTCCCCTGTTCATTCAATATTACTCTCTGTTGTCTTAAACCTTCTTTTCTTCCCCCTAAATTTACTACGTTTCTTATCATATTTCATGTTATATTTTTGTCTTCGTCTGTGCAACTTGTCATTTTATTTATATGTATCAAATAATTAAGCAATTCCTGTAAACATATTTGCATTTTTGAACTATTCTTAATATTTCTTTTTAATTTCTCAAATGTACTAGGGCAGGCATGGCCAACTGTTTTTTCCCCCGGGCCGGATTGGAAAAAAAAATATTTTCACGGGCCGGACGAAATATTAAAATTGAAAGATGTTAAGCAAAACACTTATTTCTTTAAGTAAACAAATTTTATTATGAAATTTGTTTATGAATAATTGTAAGTAAATCAATACAACAAATTAACATAACAACTAATGCGACGTGTTGAGGCGGTTTGCATCGCTTATTATTTTTTTAATATCTTGTTCTATACTTGTAGTAGCTATTCTTAACACAGCCTCCAAATGTAAATCATTCAATCTTGATCTTGTTGAACTTTTATTTAGATTCATTAAAGAAAAGGTTTGTTCACAAATATAAGTTGAGCTAAAGATTACTAAATACGTCTTGGCAAGTTTTTTTAAATTTCCATATTTTTCATTATTCAATTGCTTATAAAAATTACACAAATTTTCTTGCTCTTCTCGATATTTCTCATGTAATAATTCATCACATTGTAAATTGATTATTTCTAATTGTATATCAACAGGAACGTCATCAACTTGTACAGAAAATGGATTTCGGATAATAGATAAAATTTTATCAATTTTTTTGAAGCAATCGAATCTCTGCTCGAAATCTGTCATTAGTGCAAGGATGTTTTTATTAAATGTTTTAACCTTTTCTTTTAAATTGTTTAAAGATATGGTCTGTAACGTTGGAAAATGATCAAATTTACATTCAGCCAGATTTGTAGAAAAAAGGCTAAGCTTCATTTTGAAAGCTCTTAATTTCTGTATTAAATCATGAGCAAATAAATTTTTTCCTTGTAAACATGTGTTAAATTCGTTCAAATGTGTGAGAATATCCAAAGAAAATGCTAAATCACAAATCCAATTTCAATCTAATAATTTAGGAAAATCCTCATTTTGTTTAAGCATTAAAAATATTTTTATTTCCTCTTGAAGGTCCCACACACGTCTTAAAACTTTTCCCAAACTTAACCAACGGATTTTATTGTGACATAGTACATCTAAATGACTGGTATTTAGTTCTTCAAGGAGATCAATAAATTGCCTGTGATTTAATCCTTTTGATCGTAGGAAATTCACTGATTTCACAACATTTGTAACATGATCGATTTTTAAAATATTTTTGCATAGTGCATGTTGATGAATAATGCAGTGTATGGGTATAATTTTATGATTTGGATCGATTTCGAAAATTTTATCTTCAATGCGTTTGATGAGCCCAATTTTTTTTCCGATCATGTTTGGTGATCCATCTGTTGCAACATTCACAGTTTTTTCCAGTCAACATTGTACTACAAAAAACACTTTTCAATCTCTCTGAAAAAATCTTCTCCCTTTGTTGTACCTTTCATCGGAACAATTGATAAAAGTTCTTCCGAAATTTTAAAATCTTCGGTGATAGCTCTTATAAAAATTAACAACTGAGCAGTATCTTTTACATCGCAACTTTCGTCCAGAGCTATTGCATAAAAATTGGCCGATTTTAAATTATTTAATAACTGATTATTTATATTAGCGTTTAAATTTTCTATTCTTCTAGCAATAGTTTGCCGAGACAGGCTTATATTTTCAAATTCATTTTTAACTTCTGGACACATCACATCGCAAACATCCAACATGCACTGTTTTACAAATTCTCCTTCAGCAAAAGGTTTTCCACATTGAGCAATACGTTTTGCTACTAAAAAACTTGCTTCAGTAACAGATTCTTGTAAGCGATTTTGCTTTAAAATACATTTTGCTGTCGAGTCAATTTTACTACGAGATCTGTGGTTTGTTTTTTTCGGCTTTCTTCGTTTAAATTTTGTGTGTAACTTGCATGTTTGGTTTCAAAATGTCTTCTCAAGTTGTATTCTTTTAAAACTGCCACACTCGAGTTACAAATAAGACAAACTGCCTTATTATTGTACATTGCAAAAAAATATTTCCACCTCCATTCTTCATTAAATATACGGCATTCTAAATCTACTTTCCGTTTTTTCGAAGCCATCCCTGGAGTGAAAAAGTTTCTTAATATACAATATTTTTAAAAACAAAAATAAAATAACATACCGTTTAATAATAAATTGCCTGACTTTGGGTGCTGCACAGCAAGCTCCGCCTAAATTGTGCGCGCGCAGCACCTGCCTCTCGTTCCAGTCAACTCGCCTGCTGGCAACGTCGCTTGAACATCAAACAGATCATATCGAGTACAGATGAGTATAAAAGTTTTAATTCTTTATAACGGAATCTTTTTTAAAAAATATAGAAGTATCGAGAATTCATTCGATTAATTACTAGAAGTTAAATGCTAATATTGAAAAATTGTTCGCGGGCCACATAAATTCATTACGCGGGCCGTATGTTGGCCATGCCTGTACTAGGGCCACTTGTACGTTTAAATTAATATCCAAAATTGTCTGTATCTTGGCTTTACTGTAGTCTCCTGCATCGAATAAAGTATTATTATTATTTGGAGCAGTCTCTAACTCAAGAACCTTTGTTTGAATTCCACTATTTCTATCGAAGTACTAAATGATTAGAGGGAAAAGTTTTGGAGCGCCATGATTGCCAGCATCAGTAGGCACTCCAATATGAGATATTAATTAATGTCTTCACTAATTCGGTTACTGTGTGCAATGCAATTACTTGGTTAATTATTAATCTAATTTTGTCGTTGCTTATGACTTTTTGGCTATTTCTGAGTCGTCAAAGAGTTTAGGAGTTAAATCTGCAATGTAGTCCATTGATTTATAGGAATGATGGTGCCTGGCTGCATCAAACGCAAGAGAATATTTGCATTTTCATTTTTTATTTAAACATGCTGATTCAAAAAATTATGTTAAGTGGCTCAGGAAGATGGTATCTCCACCATATTTTTATGCTTTTCACTTGTTAGGTGACGTTCTACATCATAATCATCCCTGTTACTCACTATATGCAACTGTCACAAATAATAGGTTTCGCATCGTATTCACTTCGTCCTTTTACAAAACAAGGAAATTTTTTTTCTAGATTATTGGTGAACTTGCATTTTCTTTTATTTGAACACATTTTAGGATGAACTTATTTAGGCTTTTTAAAACGTCACCCAACAGTCTGATAAAACATAGTGTAGTTTAATTTCAGAATCCTTCCACAAATTCCTTTCTGCTGTGAACAGTAAAAAAACCAGCTTCCCATAATAGCGATAATTATTTCTTAGTTTGATATTTTAATACAGAAGACCACCGTATCGAGACAAGGAGCTCGTTGGATTTGTGAGAAATTGAAAGCGTTTGTTGGGTTAACGTTTTCAATATACAAAACAGATTACCGCCTATAATAGCGACAATAAAAAAAAGACTGAAATCGTTAGATTAAAGGAATGTAGAATAAATAATGCACATATATTTCAAATCATTATATGTAGTCATAGTTCGAACAGGTGTAATTTTGCTACATAATAGGTCTGGAATTGCTGAATGTAAGAGAATCATGTAATACAGCTCTTGAGTGAGAAATAAATTTGAAAAATTAATTAGTAGTGTTATTTAAATTATAAATGTTACAGTTTAGAATCTTTATTCTAATGATTGAATAGGTAAAGAGCAATATGAATAGTACTGGACTTTGTGTTCAAAAGAAAGAATATTTATTAGATATAATGCAGATAAATATATGCAAATTATAAAATAACTATAAATGAATATGGAACACAAACATAAAGTATTTAGCTCAGAGGTAACTATGCACTACAATGGGTGTAAGCATGGTAAAAGTACCAAGAAATGCAGGTACAAAAAGAGAACCGTGGAGTAATTTCAAGTTAATCCATTTGTGTCTCTGCCAACGCCTTTTGATATTTTTGGCTACCATGGCCCTTATGGGAGTCACAGGTCCAATTCTTGCCCTCTCAGTTGGCTGAAACAAAGCTTCATAAACTAATTTCTATTAAGTTGATTTTCAATAACACGAATGAACATTTATTGTTCATTTTTGTAAATGTCATGCAATGTTCAACACAGTAAGTTTTGAGCGAACATAAAGATAAGATCTCGCCCCCTGTCTTTATCGTAGTCTTAATGTCAAAGTCTACGAGAAAGTGGGATCACTTTGTCATAAAAGGGGATAATCTGGAACTGTAAAGAAATCATTTCTTCCAATAAAATAACATCCATATTGCAGCGTTCATGCTTTGCTCAATTTTCTAGGCCACGAAAAAGATAAAACACTTTTGCTGCCATTAATGATGCCAAATATATATTATACATGAATGACACAATTGTCCATTTCAAATCATACACATTTCTGGGGGAAGCGGATTATTTTGTATCAATTTAATTTTAATGTACGAAAACAGTAACAAAATATGCGAATGTAAACAATATAAGTCAAAACTCAAAATAAGAATATATAACAGTGGAAAAACGGCACCAATAGTGTAGTGAAATAGGAAGGACTTAAATTAGGGTCGCGGATTATTTAATCCGATGCCCTTGTTGCCTGTTGGAGATAATTAAACTAATCACTGATAATGATAATTAATTATCGAGTCCGCCTTCCTGAGAGGAATCGATGTAATTAATGTAATCACTGCTCAGTCTCTTTTGGCCGACATTTGTCAAATAATGACTTTCAGTTGTCATTAGTGAGTGAAAAAAATAACAAATTTATTTTATCTATTCCTTCCTTCCTAATATTCTTGTATTTCTGGGATACGCCGTTAAAAGTTACCATATTATTCTTCTTGATGCTTAACAGCTCTCGCAGCTACTAAACTGTTCACTACACTATTGTTCAAACTGATTTTAGGTAGAGGACTCTTTCTCAGCTGAATTATTAGCTCATGCAGTCACAATTAAAGTATGAATTGCTCCCTTAATTAGTCACAGAGATTTTGTATACTCGGATCGAAATACAACTCCTTACGTTGAGATCCAGGGGAGAACTGCCACTTTCCCTTTTCAGAAATGCAGCTATAGCAAGGAAGTCCGAGATGGGATTAAAACTCACTTTTTTTTTCATATTTCAATGCTTTTTTTGTTGATAGTTTGTACTTATCGTTGAAAATATTTTATTTTCCAATTCCGTGTAATTTCTGCGAACTTATCCATAATTTCCTTCACAGAAGGTATTATATAATCTTCAGTCGATATCACTGACTGCAGCAGTTCTTGGGTTACTGTGGTTTCTCACAAACAATACTGATGTCATACTCATGTTATACATAATATCCAAATGCTACAATTATATAATGTAGAAAATAAGAATTATTATTATTCAAAACATGTCTAGCTCGTATGAGGGCCCGGAACGCTACATCACCCAGCACCAATAACTGTCAGTCTGCATCTGTTGAGATCCTGCACCTGAAGTCTCCCAGAACGAATTCTTCAAGCTTTGCAGAGTCACCAACTCTTCTGACTAAAGAGGCCAGTTTTAACTGCTTGACTTTTAGTGTGAATCTGATCCTGAAATATCCAAAACCCTTTCTTCAACACATTCATCGCCCCCCAAACCTCTGCTTCCCGATTGACTATGCCATATAAGCAGTAACCATAAAACTCCAGCTGTCGGCCAACAAATACATATCGAGTGAGAAGAATAGGGTTACCATAGCCCTCCAAGTCAAAAAGGAGAAAATGTCCTCCTCTTTTTCTATCTCATATCCTCCCCGCATTTCGAAAAATCGTGAACTGTCCTTCTTTTTATACAAATCCATATGAACTTGTTTTCAACTAAAATTAAAATAAGCTTTTTTTGCATTTTAATTTTTTTAAATTTCTTGCACCCATGACTGTAATATAATTTACTGTTAGTTGTAAAATAATTTTAGATAAATGCAAATCGTGAATGCTAAATTTATTCTGTTTATGTTGTAAAATTTACTATTTTCTGTAATACTCAATATCATCAATTTGCATGCCAGATTGAAAAAAAGTATGCGCTTTAGAAATTTACAGCTACACAAAATTTGCGCTAAATTTTGCAATCGTCTATGTATAGATGGAGCTATGAAAGTTGAATGAAAATAATCAGCACATTTTTTTTATTTGCAAAATATAGGGCAGCGAAGGATCCAAGCCGTCTTGGTGATTTAATGGCATGACATTGGCTTGCGGTGACACTGCGACTGCCGGGGTCTGGATTCGAGTTCCAGGTATGGCATAATCGTTCGTTCTGTCCTATATGTTGTGATTATTCCTCAGTAAAACATAAAAAGTGTTCATTTATCGACATGCCAAAAACAAATCTATGTTCACACATTTAGACATAAAGAGTATATTGGCTATAAGTCCCAGCAACTAATTTGACAAAAAAGGATCCAAGAAGCTACTACTAGTTTGTAAAAAGCTCTCTTATACAAGAGCATGCCTTACCAAGACCAGAGTCACTGCTGACCATTATCTCTCATATAATTACTGACTCATATGATTTATGTTAGGTACAGTTAGGTTAACTTACTGTATTAGCTTCAATTAGAGTTAATACAAGCATACAAAATTTGCCTTCTGGAACAGTAGCTAGTCTCTGATCACTGTGTCAGTTAAAGTCAAATGACTCGATTGGTTATGAAGAATGAATAAAAACCGCCACATATACATTTTGAAGTGTACTGAATAATTAGCTTTATGCCTCTTTCTGACTGAACTGCTGTTAGTCGATACTTGAAATAAACTTAATAATGTAAAAATCTTATTTATTTCACAAATTAAAAACATGTCCTCCTTCTTCCATTTCTGCCATTTTGCGTTCCTCTGTTCCTCATTTCTAGCTCATTTGTCCTCCTTTTAGAACATAATAAAAATAAATTAAATACCCCCTCAAGCAGCTGCTTGCCACAGGGTCTGACAGGAGCCTGTCAGTTTATATGCCAAAGTAGATCTGTGAGGTTGGCAGGACCTCAGCAGAAAACAACACCAACATCCATGCCTTACCCGGGGCTCGAACCCAGGACCCGTAGCCAAGTGCGCTAACCACTTGGCCACGGGACGGCTAAGTATCTGCTAACCCTAGTGGAGTGGTATTTCTTGCCCCCGATGCCAGTATAAAGCGGCTCATTTTCCCGTTGATGCGTCACAGGACAGATAGTCGATCCTTTGTTTCACACTTCTCCAATCGACACATTCTAAACACATTTTGTCATAAAACATAGCTTCCAGCGAAAAGAATATAGCCTACAAATAACATAGCTTGTGAACATGCTAAAATCAAGTGAAACAAAATGTCAAAAAAGCAAACGAATGCATTACTAAAAATAAGAAATCATCAAGAAAATAACTCATCTAGGTACCAATTAAAATTCTCCGGATATTCCATTTAATTATAAAAATAATGCTAATAAATTCTGCGAGGGATACGCCAGTCACGAATTACGAAATTCGACCATTGAATTAAAGAATAGTTACGTAATATTTTATTACGTCATAATTTAACGATTCATTTATACGACTTTATACAGTGTTATCGTAAAAGAATACCCGTGTTTTAATGTTCTAAATTTTATTATATAATTAAGTAACGAAGGCAACCGTGACAAAATGTCAAGAAACTCTCAAAATCTAATTTTGTTTTTAACAAACTTCAATGTCGGTGCCGTTAGTCACGTGATAGTCAGCTTCCGTCCATACTCGACTCAGCATTTCTGGTGTAATACTTGCAACAGTTCCAGTGATTCTTCCCTTCAAATGCTGTAAATTACCATTTTTTTCTAAATATACCATGTTTTAGTGAGCCCCCCAAAAAGAGAGCCAATTGCGCCAAGACTGTTCACCGCTACCAATCCAGCGATTCGGAAAATTGGTATTTAAGACATTACATGGGGAGGATATTAGAATTACCATGTGATACTAACTCCACGTCATCATAACAAAGAAACATGGAGTTTCTTGACATTTTTGACACAGATTACTTTTGCTACTTATGTAATAAAGCATAACACTTTAAAATGTAGGTATTCTTTTATAATAACCCTATATTATTAATAAGTTGACATGCTTAGCCAAAACAAGCCATATGAATAAAGATTTTGATAGAATCTATAGAAATACCTCATCATAGCTTTGAATGCTTCCGGGGAGGAATCATCTATATAGATTTCTGTTTCCTTCCACACGCTGAAGAACATTTGTCTGAAAACAGGACTTGCGATGGCAAGGATGATCTTGTGAGCGCCGATTCTCTCTTCGTCTTTTCCACGATAAAAAACGAAGGTGACGTCACTAAAATCTGAACTATCCAGGAGACCACCCATGCGCTGCACTAAATTTCCTTGTTCGGGGTAGTCAATTGTGTTCATTGTACTAAAAAGAATCAAATAATGTATTATGTATAAATAATACATTAATTTATCAATCTGTTATTCAACAAAATTCGAATACATATACAAAAATAGAATAAGGGTAATACCTCTTTTCTTGACAGAATTCAAAATATCCTTAGAGTCTCCGTAAAAATCTATCTTTCTAGTTCTCAACCAATTCCTCTGTGGAGGCATATCAAGAGATAACATTCAAATCTTTAACTTCTATTTTAAATTTAGCTTTAAGAAATCTTTATTAATGCAATCATATCTTCGAATCGACAATTTCATCGCTGCCTACAAGTTTTTTTTTTAAAGAAACTAAAACCTTTGAAAACCATATCACTATCAATCTTTTTGCATTCATACGAAGCCTCAATATTATACGTAAGGGCAATTTTCTAGTGTTTTTTATGTTGTTATGGCATCTTTGTTCCAAAGCAATTTTTTAAGAAAAATGGTGGTTTTATATTATAGATATCCTTCGTTTCTGATTGTTGGGTCGATATCAGCAGTTTTGTGAAGTTTCCGTTTTCATGAGAACTGGAGATTATGTGTAATCTGTTATACTTACTGCGGGAGATAATTACAGCCTCACAACGGCAATTTTGTAAGTTTCACAAGTTTTCATGAGAATTGAATTGTAATATGCTAATACATGCAGAGGGAGACAATTATAGTCTCACATAAGATTTAATCTATCAAAAATGGAGTTTAAAAATATTAAACAGTTAACCATTTTTAAGAATAATCAAAAGTTTCGAACTTCTAGTAAATACTTAGTAAAATTATATTTACAAAGAAACAGGCCTGGATCTAGAAAAAGTTTGAAGGGGCGGGGGCAAGAAACACAATCGGGGGCAAAGAGAATGGATGCAAAGCAAATGGGGCAAGAGACCGGATCTTTTACAAATCTTTAAAAAATTTCTTGAAAAATGCACGAAATATGCATGTTTCATAATTTTTGCTCTATTGCCTTTATTAGGAATTTGAAAGAGGGAGCGTGCATGGCTCCCTTGCCCCCCTCCCGCCCTAGAAGCGGCTCACAAATAAATCATTCTAGTTGAGTTTCTGAAAATATTTCTCATCACTGCTTTAGAATTTTGCCCAAAACTATTCGATACGAATTCTGGTCTGCAAGAAATATATGCACTTTTAATACATTTTGGTATTAAACTATCGTTTACATTGGATATTACAAACAAGGGGGTTGGCATTCAGGATGTCGAATCGAAAGATTATGGAAACTATGAATCAGACTTATACCTCATCAGTGCATCTCTAGACCTGTTATAGTAATGACATATATCTTTATAGTATAAATTATATTAAATATCGTATTTCAAAAGAAGAAATAGCGAAAAACCTTGTGTGCTAATGTAAAGTAACTTTAGTCATATTACAGAGGTATAAATTGGAATTTTTACTCTTTTGATCTACTTTTCATTTACTATTTATCATCAGTATTTTGATAATAGCTTAAATATTATTTAAAGGCAATAATATCAACAAAACTTACGATATGTTTCAGATCCTTCCATTTATAATTTGTAACTTAATTCTCGAGCATTTACACTTTTTCATTGGTTGCCAGATTCAAAATATAATAATTCATTATATTTAGTGCCAGATACTAAACACCAATTTTTAATAATAGTAAGAAAAATGAAATTTTCATATTTAATATAGCGATCTCTATATTTAATAACTTAATTCGTACCTCTAAAATTATTCGCAAACAAAAAATTCGTAAATCGAACATCTATTTCTTATTAATTTCAATGTAAAAGATTACGGTTAGTGTTTGGATTTTAGAAATTCAATAATTTATTTTCGATATGTGTTATAATATTAAAAATCGTTCAAATATAAACAGTACTGTAGTAATTAATCCTAGTAAAAAAATACAGCAATATCTATTTACAGTTTCCTAACTGTACCTAACAACACTAAATTCTTGTTTATATACATAGTCGTATCAAAATAATATGAGCACCTACCTAATAATGGAAATAACTACCCTTGGCCCGGATGACAGAAGCGAGACTGTGTGGCATGGACGCAATGAGGCCCTGGAATGTTGCCAGAGGCACGTGTGTCCATTTGGACTCCAGCAGAGCACGGAGGTTCTGGAGATGACGTGGTTATGGGTCCGCACACCAAACCTGTCGATCCAAAAGGCCCCCACAAGTGCTCTATGGGATTGTGGTCGGGCAATTTTGCCGGCCAAGGGAGAACGGAGACATCGCTGTTGTGTTCCTGGAAACAGTCATGCACCACCTTAGCGAAAACACAGCAGGGCACATTGTCCTGTTGGTAGACACTGTCACCACCAGGGTAAACGTCTAACATGAAGGGATGCATATGTTCAGCGAGGATGGACAGGTACCCATCCAGTGGTACCAGCGGTCTCAGGTCATACCAGGAAAACATCCCCCAGGCATGCACAATGCCACCACAGGCTTGCACTTGACCGGCAAGCGTGTCCGGGTGATGATTCTCGTGTGTCTGACACCGTAACTGCCACCGCCTATCACTTCTGTGGAGTAGAAACCTCGATTCTTCAGAGAAGGCAACCTTTTTCCACTCCTCCACTGTCCACTGACGGTATTCCCGTGTGAACTGCAAGCGTCGTTGCCGATGGACTTTGGTTAACATGGGCGCCTTTAAACAGCGTCGACTCTGGAGACTCATGTGTAACAAGGTTCACTCTACTGTTATTGGGGACACATACCTGGGTGCCCCAGCGTTCATTTGAGTGGTCAATTGCTGCACTGTTCCACATCGATTGCCCTTTACCAGTCCATGGAGGTGGCATTCTCTTCTGGGGTCGATGGACATTGGGTTCCACAGTTATAAAATCTGGAGGTACTTGCTTACTACATTCTTGGTACACCCTTACTACAGCACCTCGCGAACAGCCCATGAAGTCTGCTGTTTCCGAGATGCTTCCACCCTTGGCATGGTAGCCAATGATCATTCCTTTTTTAACGTTCGTCAAGTCAATACCTCTGCCCATTGTGCTTACGTTACGCACTATGGCTCATCTGTCCTGGCCGGCCGCTTATATCTCCATATGGTCGACCTTGTCATGTGCACTCTGTGATGCGCCTGGACAGGTACACTATGATTCCGTGGATGATCATATTATTTTGATACGACTGTGTAATAACAGCTGCATTTTTAGGTGAAAAAAACTTAATGCATTAATACATAAGCAATGAAATAAAAAAAATTGTTTGTTTTCTGATTATCATCCATTAAATAAAGCATCCCTAAAGGTAATAAAAAATGAAAAAAGCAAAATTGTAAAACTTTTCCTAAGTAGTCGACCTCGTCTGCGGGTGTCGCAGACGAGGTCGACTACTAGGTCTACTAACACCAGTTCTGCCCTCCCACCTCAGGTGGGAGGGCAGAACTGGTGTTAGAGTCACAGTGTTGAGGTGGGAGGGCAGAACTGGTGTTAGAGTCACAGTGTTGAGGTGGGAGGGCAGAACTGGTGTTAGAGTCACAGTGTTGGATCCTCAATTGGACCACAGAGTAGGTAAATCATAGTATCGATTATATCATAGTATCTAATTTGAAGTTCGATACTGCTAATATAATTGTACATGAAGTTCTATATTTAAGTTATATATTTCATTTTCTTTTCAACGATTTCATAAAAAGGTTTTTATTTTAAAGGAACCGTAATCAGCCTCACACATTAGTTTTTGATTAAAATGTTCGAAACCGATTCCACGATAAACTGTTCTTTTTTCCTCTCTAAACGTGTGGTTCTCAACGTGGGGAAAATGGCCCCCCAGGCGCCACGCCATACTTCTAGGGGACCAAGTAGAAAATACGGAACATCAGGAGATCACAATAAGTTTCTGAGGAGGCCACCCAAACTTAACTGCCATAATAAAATATTATTAATGAGACGTAAAAGACCATATTTATTATTTTCATGACAAACTTATTTATAAATGGTTAGCGCACTTGCCTCGTTATCAAAGAGACCTGGGTTCGAGCCTGGATAAGGCATGAATAAACATCCATCTGTGGTCTTTCTGCTGAGGTCCCGCTATCCTCAAAGATCTACTACTACAGCGAATTAAACTGACAGGTTCCTGTCAGACCTATGTGGCAAGCAGCTGCTTGAAGAAATATTTATAATAAATTTATTTATACTATTGGAAGGCAAAATGTATGATCCTTTACCAAAAGACAAAAAATTGGCTATTACTTGCAAAACTTTATAAGTAAATTAAAAGAATGGTTATTGCAATGCAACATTGATGAATTGTCTAAATAACTGATTTTGAATTGCTGTTCTGAACGATATGCTTGATTATTTTATGACTTGATATGAATCACATGGTAGCTGCAAACATATATATCTTCCATACAATGTCGTAACATGGTTTGTAAAGATCCGGACAAGGACGTGCCCAGGGGAGAGGTGAGGGTAGCACCCATCCCAGAAAATCCGGTCATCTTATACGAACTCTCAAACTTGTCTAACTGCTTTGAAATCCAAAACTTTTGTATAATGTTATTTTAGCCCATATTTTATGTCAGACACTTAAAATACAGGGTGTTTCAAAAATATAGGTACAAACTTTTAGGGGAGGTAGATAACATCTAAAGGAATGAAAATTGTATAAGAACCAATAACCGGAACGTCACCGTAAGTCAATAGGCGGCGCTGTTCATCAGTGTGCTAGAGGGGAAATTTCGGATTTCCTCATTGGAGCGGTAGTCGGCTGACGAAAAGCCTGTAAAGGTATTCGAACAGGGAGCTGGCAGACATACACTTAGTGTGTGGAATAGCTGAAGGCAACTGACGAGCCGCTCAACGAATGTATGAAGAACGCTTCCCACACAGACATGTACCGGGTCACCATTTCTTAACACGTGCGCATCAAAATTTGTGCGATTATGGGTCATTAAGAGTAGCAGAAGTGAGGGCTGGCCACGATCGACGCGTACTCCCGCCATGGAAGAAAGTGTGTTGGATGCTGTGGAGACTAATCCTAGTATCAGCACACGTGCCGTTGCCTCTGCCTTAGGAGTGTCTCGTTGCAGTGCACAACGTGTTTTGCACAGCGAGTCCTTACACCCCTTTCATCTCCAAAGGGTTCAGTTACTTCTCCCTGCAGATCATCCTGCACGTGTGCGCTTTGTGCAGTGGTATCTCGAATAAAGGGCCCAAGATGTGAATTTCACAGCTTATGTTTCGTTTATTGATGAGGCCAGTTTCACTTGGGATGGCGTATTCAATCAGCACAATGCGCATTTGTGGGCTCACAAGAACCCCCACGGTGTGCGCACCCATGCGGCACAGCATCGTTTCGCAGTAAATGTGTGGGCAGGTTTTGTCGGCGGCGAGTGCTTAGTTGGGTCATGCCTTTTACCATCCCACATGACCTCCGCGAATTATCTGATCTTTCTGGAACAGGTTCTACCAGACTTATTTGCCCATGTTCCAGCAAATGTGAGACGCAACATGTGGTTTCAACATGATGGGGAGCCTCCCCATTATGGAAGGTGTGTTCGTGCGCATTTGAACATACTTTTTGGCAACGATGGATTGGGTGTGCTGGACAAGTTGCCTGGCCCCCAAGCTCTCCTGATTTAACGAGCTTTGATTTCTTTCTGTGAGGGGCCCTCAAAGCTACCGTGTATGAATCGCCTGTGGAGTCTGACATGGATCTAGTGGCAAAGCTCGTCTGCGCTGCTGCTACTATCAAAGAAACTCCAGGTGTGTTCGACTGTGTCCGGCAATCAATGCTCCGTCGGTGTCACGCATGCATCGCGTCTCATGGTGGAAACTTCGAGCATCTGCTGTAACATTATCAAATGTATCATCTAGTGCGCCATTTGTAATAATTATGTCCAATAAATGTTTTCCCATTAATCACTGTCTTGTGTCTTTTCACATCTTGCACCTTTGCTACCACTTTCCCATGACGTTTCCGGTTATGGTTTCCTATGCAATTCCCATTCCTTTAGATGTTATCTACCTCCCCTAAAAGTTTGTACCTATATTTTTGAGACACCCTGTAGATTAAAAGAAAACTATAAATTTTATTCCATATAGAATATCATTTTAACCTTTCCTGTTCGGTGCAATATTTTAGTAACTGGGAAACCCTACTCAAATCTTATTCTTATATTCCCCCCACCCTTCTAAAACTACCCCACCCCCGAAACTAAATTCTGGGTTCATCCCTGGGCCCTGGATAACAATTTAAAAAATATAGATATGGAATTACATTCTTCATATCATTAGCAATTACACTGCACGAGATTGAAATTGCCCTACCCAGAATGAGTGAGAGGATAAGGGTGAAATGTAGCACACACATAGCAATACATATTGCAATACCATGATTTAATTTGCAGCCACTTACAGCTGTTAAAAAATGAGATAATACAGCACAATGTGACTGCCTCAGTAGGTGGTTCCACGGCCATGAACGGCAATACAGGCAGCAATACGACGTGGCATGGAGTCATACAGTCAACGGATATGGTTCCGAGGAATTGCACACCAAGCAGCGTTGCTTTGCTTCCATAATTCATCGAGATTCCGCATGGGCAATTGAGAGAACTGCACACGTTGTCGAATGTGGTCCCACAGATTTTCTATTGGGGATAAATGTGGAGATCGTGCTAGCCATGGTAACACTTGAACATGTTGCAAACATTGTCTGGAGACCCTAACAGTGTGTACACGGGCTTTGGCATGCTGGAAAATGGGCTTGCATGCCTCCCAGGAACGGTAACAAAACGGGCTGCTGAACAGCGCTAACGTATCATGCAGCTGTCAGTGTTCTAGTGACGCAGACAAGAGGTGACCTGCTGTCATATCCAATAGCACCCCATACCATACATTAAGCTTGGTAGTGTGCTGGTCGCAAACAGAAGCTGGATCTGTCCTCTCTCTAGGTTGTCGCCATACACATGACCCATCGATTGTCAGCACTCAGACAGAAACGGGATCCATCACTAAACACAACAGTGTTCGAATTGTGACCCAGTTCAATTCCCAGTTCGCACAACTTCGGCTCCAAGCCAGACGAGCGCTGCGATGGTTTGCAGTCAATGACAGTCGATGTAACGGTTGCCTAGAGAGCAGGTGTGCCTCATGCAATCTTCAGTTTACCTTTCGGGTCATTATGGGGGCAAATTCGGGGCAATTCACCCGTCGAATATTGCCTGCAGTGCTCTGTGGTGATGAACAAGCATGTCGAACAATGAGCCTATAAAGCCATGCTGACATATGTTGGACGGCACCACCCACTCTGTGATGCATGGTAGAACCTTCATTTCACTACTGCTGCTAACAGCGTCCAACAGTTCATGCATCCTGATGAAGATGGGCAGTGACACGACGTGTAGTCCATCCAACTTCACATAGGCCTATAATTCTTCCTCTCTCAAAAGCATCCAAATGGTGATAAACCTGCCGACAGTGCGTACTAGGCATTTTTGGCCTTCGCTGAACAATTTCCAGGCAGAACTACCTAATCTCAACCATTCGCACGACTTCCAACTGCATAAACACAATACTAACCCTGTTCTTTCTTGCACCTTTTTTTATCTCTTGAGCCACACAGGTCATTGGCTCCAGATTATCATCATTTGCATATCTCAACTGCGCACATCCACCCTTCTATTTGCATGTTTGTATGACATGTCCTTTTTGGTGGGGCACTTTCAATGCCGAGTAGTGTATATTTATTACAATTAATGAAAATTCTACTTCAACACTAGCAAGTGAATTTGATTGACGACAGCTTTATGCGTTTGTTTTACGGAAAATTTCGTAAGCCATGAAATGGCGTGGAATGATAAAAAGGAGAAAAACCACATGGGCAGCGCATGGGCCCCTATCCTGCCTGGACCCGGGTGTTATCACATCCTACGCACCATTTTAGGTACGCTACTGGTTTCACAGCGTGAAACTACAATTATAACCTTAATAAAAAAAAATAATAAATATCCCCTCAAGCAGCTGCTTGCCACAGAGGTCTAACAGGAACCTGTCAGTTTATATACCATAGTAGAAGGTCTGAGAGGATGGCAGGACCTCTGCAGAAAAACGACACATACATCCGTGCCTTACCCAGGGTTCGAACCCAGGTCCCTTAGATCAGTAGGCAAGCGTGCTAACCACTAAGCAAGTATGAATCACCACTGTCTTACATCAACTGGTGGAGCAACTAGGGAGTAACCAGGACTTCTTGCGCTTGAATCGGGGAGGCGGATTCGTGATTTTTTCACACTTGTCAAATTTTTATATGAACATTAAATATAATGTACTGATATAACATTCAGTTGATTTTAAATTTTAATTCCACAGTCAATAACAGTTAATGTTATTACAATAAATAAATTCAAATGCCATGTGAGAGATTTTTTTACTCTTATGAAACATTTCCTTTAATTTCGGAGCTTACTTTTTGGCTGCCTATTATTATACTTTATTAAAGTTTATTTATCTCTAATGTACGTAAATTGTGATATTGAGTTTTTGCATTTATATTATACACTGTCTGGCCAAATTATTATGTTAGTTAAATATTATTATACATCCCCAAACACTTCGTTATATGTATCGTGGTACAGGTTACAAATTTCCAATTCTCTACGCATAGTTCTCATTGAAATAAGCTCTAAAGTACTGCTAGTATCATCTCGCTCAGCTGATGAACTATAGCAGCGCAGTTCTGCCGTACAGTTCATGCCAACAAACTCCTGTCCCTGTCTGTCAGAGCCTTTAATCTCCCACGTTTGCCACGATTGGCGAAGCTTTTTTTTTTTGAAACCGTTTCCATTTCCCACACACTTGGGATATTGTGTTTCGTGATTTTTCTGCCGAGTATCATCACGTCCATTACGGATGCTCCTGCCCATATCACGTTCCAACGATAAACCCCTTTTCAAAGTCAGTCAGATCAGTCTCTTTTACCTATGTCGCATTTCACTTGCTTTTCACCATGCCTTTAAGGCTTTCATAAGGCTTCACAGTGAAGTGGAATACTAACATAAGAAATTTTGCATACATTGCTGTGTTTCATGGTACTTTGTGTGCGATGCGGTGTTCATTATAAGTTGCCCTGGCAATGTATATCGTAAAAAAAAACAGAATATAAAAGCTAATGTGTTATCTCAGTCCTTTGTGGTGGCTTTTCCATTAAAAAATTAAAATACAATTTTCTTGACTAATATCGAAACAGCTTTTCGAAAGATTCATTCAGAAAAGCAAACCCAAGGCTCCCATTAACATAATTTTTGAGTTACAATAAATGATATTAAAAACAGCATTGTGATATGGACTACGTGATAAAATTAATTAAATTTGCTAATGAAAGAAAATTATGGTATTTCAGTGACTCCTCATCTTTCCTATTTTTTTTGCGTTATTTTTGTTATCATTATCTTAATGGCTCACACCTGGGTAGAGAAAGAGGATCCACTGGACAGCTATTTGGCTAGGTTAATTCACTTCCGAACGGCGCTTTTTTCTTGCACACAATGTGATAAATGGCCAGGTCACAAGGGCTCAGAGAAGGCTATAGATGGAGATCTACTGGGCAACTCTTAGGAGACAGATGGGTGCCTCCCATTAAGACCAAACCATTCTTCATGTTCTCTAACGTGCGCAGAATGTTTCTCCTGATGCAGAGGAACAGCTTATGTTCCATCTGACAAATGACAGCTGTTAAGCCCATCGAATTTTCTCATTGAGCTCCTTGTCATTGAGGGAGAACGGGAGGTAGCGGAGAAATTTTCAACGCAGATACGTTGGTACAAGAATCTGAGACCATGAAAAGTAGGAATTTTGAGCGCAACTGACTGAGTCAGCTCCCACTCCTCATATTCTTAGGAGACAAATAGGAGACTTTCATTAAAGCCATTCAGGGTGTTCTTTACCACGAACAAAGTATGGCTCTGTAAGACATGTCCAACAGACAGCGGGCCTTTCCAAGCCCATCAACGTCCCTTTTCTAATCGAGAGCATAACGGGAGTTGGCTAAAAAATACAAAATTTCTATTTTTTCCGATTTCACAAATTTATCAGGCTTAATTTCCATGAATTATCTGCAGTTTCACAACCAAATGACGATTGAAAATAACTGAATCTGAGTTATTTAAATCTTTGTTTTTAGGCATAATGGTGAAACCGCGGTTCCAAAGTTGCGCACACGTTCAAGTTCAGAGCAATCGTAGGCAAATTCGGGGCAATTCAAAGCAAACTGAAATCAGAGAAAATTCATTAAGGAAACGTAAAAAAAGTTGTCAGCCGCATTGAAAGACTAAGAACTTTACCATCCTTATTTAAATTTTTTCTTCCTATAATAAATTATAAAAAAATTGCAAGGTATGATGGCAAAATTTATTATTAAAAAATGCGGCGTTTGGTTCAGTTAGTATAGAATTCTCAGGTTCAAATCCCAACTAGGCCTGCGGTTAGAATTTTTTCCGCAAACTCTCACCTTACTCTCAGTGAGAAAGGGGACCTAAATGATCTTAGATAGGATCTTATGGGACATTAAGCCGTGGTCCCTTATGGAGAACCATACCCTGTCACATTAAAGAACACGCTGAATGGCCTTGAGAGGCTCCATTTGTGTCTTAATAGCTGTTCCGTTAAACCCCTTCCTCAGCCTTCTCTCAGACCTTGGGTTCATGTGACCTGGCTGTTTAACCCGTAAAAATGTGCCTATCAGGGGTAAAATAAACCAGCTCTTATTAAAAGCAAAGGAACAGTTGTTAGGTATATTACAATTAGTACAGCTGTCATTACTAACAAAAATTAAAAAAAAAAGTAGTATATCTTTTCTCGTGCGTTATAATCACTAAAGCGCCACCTAAATGTAAAAATCTACAACCTCTCCAGTTGTGTTACAAGCAACCAGTACGAAAACAATGGTTCGGAGTGTTAAAAATGTCCGTTTTCCAATTAGCTAAATGTCACATTTGTTACGCTATTTAGTATTATGTTTGCTGTAAAGGGATCAGTGTAAAGGGATCAATATCTATATTTTTACTTGGGTTCATATTTATAAGGATACTAATGAGAAGTAGAAATACCCCTATTTAAATTTCCCTTTAAAATAAACAAGACAGTTTTATTTACTTGTGAATAATAATTGTTGTTTCTGATACAAAAAAACAACAACATTCCAACAGGACCCTCTATGATGACGATTTTTGTCAGAGATCGAAACATGAATATTTGTTCACAAGTTGATCTGTTTCGTAAGTTTATTTTAAAGAGAAATTTAAATACCTCTTCTAAAACAGCCGATGAATCCGGTTGTTACCCTTAAAATTTAAATAAGCGCAATTGCAATCATCATTTACTATCAACGTACATTTGCAGTAGTTATAAAGCAATGCAAATTCAATAACATTTTTTATTCAAACAATATGAAGAGGCTACTGTAGTGAATACATTTTAAAATATACATGCCATTTTGTCGTTTAAGTATTTCGACAAGAAAAATGTTTAAATTTTTTGGAAAAACTAAATATGTTGCATTGTTAAAAATAATCATGTTATTTAAACTTAATATCACAAATAGTATTGCAAAATATCAATGCAAAAGTTATTTCATAAAAAAAGGGCCCTGAAATTTCTTATGCTATATTTCTAGCTCCATCGTTCATCATTCATAAAAGTTCTGTTTACATTGATTGTTACTTAAAATGACGAAATTGTCATTGATAATCTTTTACGCATGCAATATTTAATTTCGACAACTTTATCTAAACACAAAATCATCGTATGCTTTCGAAAGTCAATTTAACTGAAGCAATGGAAGGAACACTAGCAGTAGCACTGTTGTACTCTAAATATCATTTTTAAATGCTTCGTAAATGCCTTTTAAGCTGACTGAAACTACAGAAATGTAGTTACGTGCGATCTTTATGAAAGTAATAAATATCCTTTATAATAACCAGTCTGTCCAAGTTCCGATTATGTACGGAAGGAAAAAGTTTGAAATGTATGGGTCCATCGCTGATTGAGAAGTCTGGAATAGTTTCAGAGGAAAAAGTAGATGCGTAGGCATTGCAAGTTGGTATTGTAACTTTAATAATCACTTTGTTTCCCTTTTCCACATGAAACTGTTTGCCAAAAGTAACCTTTGGATATCCAGGGCTATCGTTGTTTACACTCAACTTGCATTCATTTCTGCGGAATCCATCACAAATTTCAACTAAAATAGAAGTCGGAAAATGGCAGTAAAATTCATAGGCAACATCCTCTCCGAAACAAAACCCAATCACTATGGACTTTCCTTCCAACGTCTCCAATATACCAGTTACAGTCACTCGGCTTTTGCACGACACGGAAGTACAATGTGGACTTTCTTGAAATGGAAAACAATCGTCGTAAGAATAAACGTAAGAGAATATGTTTCCTATAGTAGTGCATATTTTTCTGAAGGCTCTTACAATTCTGGGATCCGTTCTCCTACAAATGTATTCAGGCATTTCCTCACAGTGGGTTTTCAAATCTCGTGCACTCCTCTGGAGTGAATTGCAGTCTTCCTTTTTCAAAGTATTTCTGCAATTTTCTATGGCGGTTTCAAGTTCAGAATCAGACAGAGAGAGAAAACGGATATATTGCAAAAAAGGAAAGATGCACCTCCTTAGATTTCTGCCATTAATCTCCATATCTTTTCTTTTACATTCCTCTTCACCCCAATTAAGGAGAGCATCGAACACTTCCAGTTCCGAAGAAACGGACAAGTGATCCAGCTTGAGTACTGTAGAAATAAATGTTGGTTCGGCATTTAAGAAGGCTAGTTTAAATACTTCCATTGTATGTTCCTCGATACCTTTGATGCAGTGCTCCTCAATGTCTGTCAATCCGAACAATGTAGCATAAGGTAGTAATAGTGAGTAATTACAAATTCTTATATTACTCCTCAAATATCTTTCAGCTACTTTAATTAAGTATGAAATGAAGTATTTGTTCGCAAGATAGAGAAGTTCACATGCTAAAGGTAAGTTCCGAAGGCAGACTTCATTGGTGTAAATGTACCTGCAAAATAAAAACCATGATTAATCACAGTGTGAGCAATTCAAATTAATGAAAAAGTAACTTTCTGATATTGTCAATAAACATTTAATTACGGACAGTATAAACGACGCAAAGTGATCATTCACGTATAATCGAAAATTAGGAAAGAACCAGATTAGGTTTGATAGCAGCGATTCACACCTGCTGAACCCTCAAAATGTCAGTTTCTCACAATTGTGGTCAAGATAATTTTTTACTTTTTTCGGCAGAAAAACAACTCAGCTCTAGATGTTATTGCTCTGCAGTAATTATAACATGTGTGGAAGCCATGTTACACACCAAATGAAAGAGCATCTAATTCTGAACAGATAAAATAACAGAAATTTCTATGGTGTGATTGGCATTCGGCACATTAAGAGTTAAGTTAGATGTAGTTTTTTTTTTGTCAGGGCATTTTCTAATTACGACATTTAAACAGACGGGGAACAGATATAAAATATTTAAATGGGTTATTCAATCTCTGTTAAGCTATACATGTACCAAAACAACCAAAAGGGTTATTTTGGTTGTTGTGATATCCTTTGATATTAAATTCTAACTTTAAAAATACCCCCTCAAGCAGCTGCTTACCACAGAGGTCTGACAGGAACCTGTCAGTTTATATGCCATAGTAGAAGATCTGAGAGGTTGGCAGGACCTCAGCAGAAAACAACACGAACACCCATGCCTTACCCGGGGCTCGAACCCAGGTCCCTTAGATCAGTAGCCAAGCGCGCTAACCACTCGGCCATGGCTTTTAACATGATTTAATTAAGAGATATTTAAAAACCTAGAAAATGTGTTAGGTAAACGTCATGCAATATGCAATTTCAATGGGTATTATGGTGTACCAAAAAATTCTTAACATTGATTTCATATGCAAAATCAATAAAGTCCAATATGAGGAAAGTTTAGGACAGAATATCATTGACAAAGCATTCATGGAAGTAATGAAACTGCACAATTGTCTCACAAATGATTCTCGTAGATCACTGCGATTGAATAACAATTATTTGTAACACTATCAATAATTTTTTATAAATGAGTCATTGGGTGATTGACAATTTATATATCAAGCAATAATTTATAATTAAATCATTATTTACGTTTAATTACATTATTAATTACCAACTGAAAATTACATCAACTATTACAGTCGTCGGTGGGCCAATTATGCAGTTCCGGCCTCTTAATTTTTTTTGCATGTCACTCCGCCGCTGTAACATGTAAACGAGAGCTTACCAGTTTAAGTACAAATAATAAATATAACAATAAATATATACCCTCAAGCAGTTGCTTGCCACAGAGGTCTGACAGGAGCCTGTCGGTTTATACGCCATAGTAGGTCTGTGAAGATGACGGGATAGCAGAAAAAAATACACAAACATCCATGCCTTACCCGGGGCTCGAACCCCGGTCCCTTTGATCAGCAATATAGTTAATGTTAACCGAAAAAAGTCAGTTGAAAGTTTCCTATGCGAAATGGGCTCTTTTCTGATAAGCACAATCCAGAGTCGGATCTAGGGGGACAAACAAGGGGCCATGGCTCTCCCCTTTTAAGAATGCCAGTAAGGGTAATGGAAGCCAAAAATTATTAAACTTCTGGATATTTCAAGCATTTTTTAAGACATTGTTTTAAACAACTTAAACGAAGTTGAAAATGTTATATTCCAGTGAAAATCCATCTCCACTCCCCCCTCCATTTCATCTTTTTTCGACTCGTTTGCGTTGTCCCCCCTCCCATTCTAGATCCGTGCATGACACTACCTATGAATTACGAGCTTCGATAACTGCCCATATTTAGAACATAATGTAGTTCAGCTTTCCATTAACTGTGAAAAAGTACGTAAAGTGGATGTAGAAGTATTATATATGCATAGTAACCGATAACATGCAAAGATATTTTTACTTCCATTTGTTTTCATAAAATTCTGCGCACTTTTCATTATTTCATAAGACAACTATGCTGATTACATTTGGCGCAAATACATATTTTTAAGATTAGAATTTTTTATAGCAATGAACTTTTATCCCCCCCTTTAAACATTTACTAGATTCGACTCATTCAAACAACTGAAAGCAGTTTTCACTTTTATGATCCCAGTATTTTTCGCCGTGTAACAAATCGAGAAGGTGTTTGAGATTTTTTCGTGTATTAAACCAACACATGGGGAAAAAAATGAATGTCGAAAATCTACCTTCCTGCACATCAGTTAGAACTATGTTGGTCCATTTTTTCTAATCATCTCTTAAAAACAAAACAGTTATATTTCCCTTCACTCTGGGTAAATTTTAGTTTTTGGGTATAAGGGAGCAACTTATTGTTGTAAATGATCTTCACATTCTATCACAAAAATTTCAAATTTCGATCATAAATGCATCGCTTGCAATATTATTCGCTTAAATGTTTCCAATTTTAAAATTTTACTACCCGTTAGAGGCAATTCAAACTTTTGCGAGATTCAGCAAGACGAATCGCAATATTTCATCAATACCTGTCCAGCACAAAAATAATTTTAAATTTATCTCTAAAAAGAAACAATTATCTCTTAAAACAGTTGTGTTATCCCACACACACCTGGGCATAAGGGGTCAGCTCACTGTTACCAATTCGTACTTTATAACCTTCACATTCCATTACCAAAATTTAAAATTTCTAGCATAAATACATCATTTGCAATATTCTTTTAAATTTCACAATTTTCAACTTTTTCTACCGTTAGAAGGAACATTTATAGCTTTAGGGAGATTCGGAAACTGCGAATTGTAATATTTCATCAATACCTATCCAACACAAAATGAATTTTTATCTCCAAAAACAAAACAAAAAATACATCTTTACAGACAGGCGACAAATTGAAAACATTATTTCATTTTTGTTTTTAAACGTCCCATAGCACAACTAGTAACTTTAGTACTCTTTAAACTGTCCTCATTTGAAATTTTCCCAGACATTAATGGTTTCTTCACTAAGCATTAACATTTGAATAACATAAAAAAGTGTGCTTTTACAAAGGTAATTATTTAAAAATATCTTGAGACATTAATACCATGATATCATATTCACTCTCTATATTCTCAAAATTCGATTATGTTATTTAAAGTACGATAGCTGCCTGTGGTTGAGAAATCCTGGCCTGACGATCTGAAAATTTGAATTATACCAATGATTTGGTGCTCTTAAAAATTATATTGACAAGATGAACTCTAATTACAACCGCTGATGAGACTAGTAATAAACAGTACAGAGTTGCTGATAAATACATAAAAAATCGTCAGAGGGATGAAAACTTGTCAGATAATGTTTCAATTCTGTTAGAAGTTGTAACCTTGAGAATGTTCCTCAGTTTAATTTTCTTCCCAGTTGTGTAAGAGAAAACAGCAATCAAAAGTGATGGAAAAACGAGAATTAAAGCATTACTACTGAGACATTTAAGAATCTGTTGAAGGGAGGAAAAAATAGATTGATCCAGCAAAAGATTAAGCTTTAAGCTATCTAACAGTTGATACTATTTGAACTTTGCCCTGGCAGTGAAATTTACCTCTGAAAGGCTCTTTTTTGCACACAATGAACAAAAAACCAGATCACAAGGACTCTAAGATCTCAGTCATATTGCGGAAGAGTTGGGTTGTTTTACCTCTGAGCGGCACTTTTTTTGCACACCATGGGCTAAATGGCCAGGTTAAATGGGCCCCGAAAGCTCAGAGAAGGTTGGGGAGGGAACCCACTCTAACAGCTGTTGGGAGACAGATGGTAACCTCCTGTCAAGGCCATCCAGCGTGTTCTTTAACGTGCACAAGGTATGGCTCTCCCGCACACGGGCCACGGCTTAACGTCCCATCCGACAGACGGCGGCCTTTCCAAGCCCATCGGTATATTGCGGAAGATCCACTGGGCAATTGTTGAGAGAAGGAAGTCATGTTGTCGCTATCTAGTGTTTACTTTACCGTGCATATGGCATGCTCTTCTATAAAGGCGGATAAGCTTAAAGTTCTAACCAGACCGCTGTCTTTCCAAGTCCATCGGTGTTCGCATTATTGCTGGGAGCAGAGTGGAGATTAGGCGAGATAAATCTCAGAGCAAGCACAGCTAGGACTGGATCTTGGGAACTGTCAGTTATGAGCTTCTCGCGCTTCGAACTGAGACAACCCATGCCCTATTGTCAGAAGGAATTACAACTATTATTTACATTAGATACTGTGGAAAATTACACATTAGTTGTACTAATTTAACTACACTGCTTACAAAAATTAGGTGATATTTCAAAATGAATATGAAGCGATAAAAAAGAAGCATTTTATTTTTTTATTAAACAAGAACATCAGAAAGCAAACGACAAGTCAAAGAAAGTTGTTCGATTATGCAAATGAGATGCAAAACCAACTTTTATTTCATTGGTGAAAATGCACTATACAAAAGGCTGAAAGTACTGGAGTATCTGCACGTTCCCTGATCTTGAAAGTGCACATCCTGCAATTTCCCAACCCTTGCAATGCCCCTGCAACACGATTTGCCCGAATGCGAAGCCTGGAGAGCCATAGGACGTCTTGAAGCTGGTCAAACACAGACGACAGTGGGAACAGCACTTGGAACATCCCAAAGCGTGATTAGCAGACTGTGGAATCGCTTTCAAGAGACTGGCACAGTACGAAGAAGACAAGGGCAGGGTCGCCCATCTGCCACAACAGCAAGAGATGACCGCTACTTGACCTTATTGGCAAGAAGGAACAGGCGCGGCAATGCAACAGAGCTGCGGGGACAGTTTCTTGCTGCCACTAGACGACGGATATGCACACAGACCATACGAAATCGGCTCCATCGTGTTGGACTGCATGCCCGGCGACAAATGGTATGCATTCCGTTATCTGCTGAACACCGTGGAACCCGTAGAAGGTGGGCTGATGAACATCGTCATTGGACCCGTGATGAGTGGTCAACTGTCCTCTTCTCTGATGAGTCACAGTTGTCTGCAGCCTGACAATCATCGTGTCCTGATCTGGCGTCAACGAGGAACATGGGAGAATCCACGTTTCATGCGAGAAAGGGACTCCTTCGGTGGTGGTGGAATCATGGTGTGGACTGGCATCAGCATTAGTGGTCGTACCGACCTCCACGTCATCAGAAACGGATCGCTGACTGCTGTCAGATACAGAGATGAGGTCCTGCACCCTATAGTGGTACCCTATGCTGGAGCAGTTAGAAACAACTTTCTTTTCATGGACGATAATGCAAGGCCCTATCGTGTGCATCTCGTCAACAACATGCTTCAAGAGGCAGGAATCGAACGCATGAACTGACCTTCACGTTCTCCAGACCTGAATCACATTGAACGTGCTTGGGATGCACTGGGAAGACGTCTGGCAAACCGTCCAATGCCTCCCACAATACTTCTTTAGCTGGAAGTTGCCCTGGAGCAAGAGTGGCAGAGGATCCCACAAGAACTGCTGGACATTCTGATCCTGTCCATGCCCCATCGCTGTCAGTGTGTTTTGGCAGTCTTGAGTGACCATACACCCTACTGAACAGTCAATGTGTGCCACTCTCGTCCAGTTTGACATGCTCCTGTTCACCCCGACCAATATGTCACCTGCTACTCAATCACGACAATTGAGTTAGCATCTCATTTGCATAATCGAACAATTTTCTTTGACTTGTCGTTTGCTTTTCTGGTGTTCTTGTTTAATAAAAAAAAATTCAAATGCTTCTTTTTTTTATCGCTTCATATTCATTTTGAAATATCCCCTAATTTTTGTGAGCAGTGTATATGCTGCAAACTTTTTGCCACATAATATTTTACACATTTATGCTACATTATGTTCACAATAAGTTCACGAGCTTAGCTAAAACAAATTATAAGAACAAAAAAGGTTTGCTAAGTCTATAAATATTACTTCATCATAATTCCAAAGGCTTCAGGGGATGCATCCGTTATGAGAATTTCGGATTCATCCTTCCATTCGCTGTAGAACATTTCAGCAAATACTGGACTTCTGATGGCAAGTAAGAGCTTGTGGGCGTGGATTCTCTCTGCTTCATTTTCATGATTAAAAACAAAGATGACGTCACTAAAATCTGAGCTCCCCAGGAGATTGCGAATGCGATGCGTCAATTTTTTTCTTGTCTTGCTGTCTGTCATGTTTTCTAGTTTCTTGCTAAACAATAATTAATAAAAGTTACTAAAGATAACTTTGCTACAAACTAAACGTAGGACTTGGCAAAAAAAATTAAAATTAAAAATTTTAATCTAATAATCAAGTAATATTCAGTCACATGAAAATTCAAAGGATTTTAATAGACTAGATTTTTAATCTGTAAATTAGAAGTAAGTTTTGTATTCTTTAAATATTTATAATATTTATCGCATACTTATTTTTTTTTATTACTATTTTTAGCTATTTATCCAGAATAAATATAATTTTTTAAAATAAAAACTATAAGTGATAATCTTGGGTGAATAGTGCAAATGCATGAACTTAAGATTTTAAGGCCGATACATTTGCAATATTCATAAACGATTACCTTAAAATTAGAAAATAATTTAATAACTCATGCTGATAACCCTGTACTAGTATTTCTTGAACACCACTTCAGCATTCTGAAAAAGGTCATAGAAAAGGATCTAAAAATAAGCAATAATTTATTTATATGCAACTGCAAAAAAACTTCGATTTAAATGCATGCATCTCAATCTTATCGAGTCACAGCAATAATGAACATAAAGGCTAATGAAGGGGAAGAAAACACTCTCGTATGCTCCAGAATGATTTTAAATTATTTATCTTAATATTATATTTCTGAATTTAAATGGGCTAGTGAACTGTCATTCAACCAGTTTTACAAAACACACAAAGATATTGATTCTATTTGAAGATAGGATTCGACGGAGCAAAATTGGTTTATTTAAAAACCTGTTGTAGTAAAACTCGTTCTATTGACACAGTTCAAGAGAAGTAGCAACTAACATACCGATGTCATTTGAAGACAGGATCTGAAGCAAGCTAAATTGGTTTATCTCAAAACATGTTGCACTGCTCGTTCTATTCATTGACACAGAGGTACAGTGAAAGAGCAACTTTTAACTTTTAACTAATGAAAATTAAAAAGGAAACTGAGCACTCCGCAAATTCCACAATTAAGAGGAGTTTTGTAGTCATCGTCTACCTAGCTGTTTCAAATCTATAAAAGACAAATTCCTTTTCACTCGAAACAGCTTTCTTTACACTTCTGTTCTTCAAAACAGTTGATTATGAATCAAAATAAAAATACAATTGTTTTTGCTTTTAGCAAAAACTTATTATAATAATCGAATCGAATATTATGCGATCAAAATAATTAATGGATACTACGGTTTGCCATTTAATCAGCGTATCCCAATGGAAAGCTAATAATCACCGTGCATATCTAATTAGTAGGTCGTAGACAAATAAATATTGTGCATTTATTGATGCAAATACCCCGTTTAAGGTTGATGGAATGCAACAATTGCCTTC
This sequence comes from Ryuthela nishihirai, assembly GCA_038380435.1. Taxonomy (NCBI): domain Eukaryota; kingdom Metazoa; phylum Arthropoda; class Arachnida; order Araneae; family Heptathelidae; genus Ryuthela; species Ryuthela nishihirai. The sequence continues at coordinate 113,729,078 of JAWZYU010000001.1, forward strand.
AATATGAATACTAGCAGTACTCAATATACGTAGAACACGTAATGACGGTTTTCATACGTAAAATTAAAAGAAATATATTATTCAATTTTATGTCGATTTATTATACTTATCTTTAGTTTTTCATTAGTATCGACTTTGACAGTTTTCTGATTTTATTAATTTTTTATGACTGCTGATGTGCTTTTATTTGTAGCGGAAGACAACCGAAATCTTCTGTAGAAATAACATCCCCAAAAGATAAGAGAATTAAAAAAGAATCCGGACAAAAATTTTCAAAAATCTAACGCTAATAAAATGTTTTTCTCACTGCTGATAAATGTTTCACATAGTTCGGCACACATCAAGAATAAGGTTTCACTGGAAGTTCTAAAATTTTTCTGATGCTTTAGTTGAATCGTAGGCACTGGTTGGATAATAATGGTCGTTTATTGTCGATAAAATAATAAATCAGCGGTTGTTGAGAATTCGCCCATCAGCATTATAAAAAATACCAAAACTAAAATGATCAACGGTGTAATGAATTATTAAAGTTGGAATATAGAGTAAAATATTACGAATTTAGTAAATCACTAGAAGGATGGTTTATTTAGCCCTGGTGTCTTTTTTTAATGCGGGAGGTGGATTCATTGTTCAAAAATAAGACTCAAATTCCACAACACCCAACTGATCGTTTTCCCGAAATCAATGCGATAATAACATTACAGGAATTTTTTTTGATTCCACACTTTACTGATTCACTCCCTCTATGATCTTATATTTTTGGTGGCTTTTTGCCCAGTGGCTAGCGCGCTTGGCTACTGATCACAGGAACTTGGAACTGGGGTCTCTCCTGCCTCATAGATCTTTTCTATAGTGTTATTAAACTGAAAGGCTTCTGTCAGGCCTCTGTGGCAAGTAACTGCTTGAGAGAATATTTATTTATATTTATTATGCGGATTCCTGTAAAACGAGAATTCACAATTGCTTGTTTGAATATTTATCATAAAATAACTGTAAAAATTTATTATTCTGCTTGCTCCCCCTGATTGATAAATGTCGCCATTTTTATGTTTTTATTTTCCAAAACAATGACGATGTCGAGTATGCACAGTTTGTGTTAAAAGTTTATATTAAAATTTCACAAATATTTAGTAATATAGTCATGAATTCTCGTTGCTTGTTGTAATGAAAAAAATATAAGGCCACAGAGGGAGTGAAGCATTGAAGTACAGAAGCAAAAAATCTCTTATAATAATCGTTACAAGTGTGAAAGTTACTTAGATAAAAAACAATAAAATAAATAATAACAACTTGAAAATGTTTTCCAGTTTTACTACATGATCCTAACATTCATAACCTTTTACATTCATGATCCTAACCTGTAATTAAAATAACATCATGCTTTGTAAACTGAAAGTCATATTCTTAAGATATGGTAAAATGTTTCATATATTAAACACATAGATTAAATCTACATATTTCAATCTTCATTTTCAGCAATATTCCTTCAGTATTTAAAGAAATTTGAAGTTGGACTTTTATTTTCGTCGCTCATTCTGAAAACTTTCAAACTGACTAATAGTGAATAATTTCACTAACTTATGGGTTTAAACCTATATTAGTAAACGGTTTGATATAACAGTTGCTATCTATGTTTGAACTTTTTCAGGAACATTCTTAAGATTAGTAGCGGGCTACTAAAGCTAGTCGACAATTTCTGTTCGACTAACTAGTCAGAAAAAATGTCTGAACTCACTGAGCCACTTTATATTTAATATGATCCCTTATGTTATTATGGCAAAGGAATCTTTACCAAAAGAATTCCAATATGAATTCTTGCCTTCAAAAAATCAGTGCATCATTAGAATAGTGTAATCAGTGGTTAATAATGAATGGATCGACATAAAGAATAATTCATTTCAAGATGTCGACTAGTAATGGATCAAATTATTTTATCCCATGAATGCTATTTTTACATCTCTCATAGTGGTGGTGTATATTTTTACTTTTAATTTTATATTAAATATTTGAAACCATGAAACTGTAAAAATTTGAATTGTACTAGTATCCCATAATTTTAGCAAAACTAGAGAGTGTTCGGAATTGCATTTTTACTCAAGGTATATTTCGTTTCATATACACAGTTAGTGATTTGACACTAACCTCAATATAATTATATATATAAGGAATATATTACTTACAATGTTGTGCTTTATAACCTTGTCTTAATGTAATTTATAACATTAAGCCTACATTTCTCTGTAGCTACGAATTCGTTTGCACTTATTTAATTGGCTGCCAGATTCAAATTACAAAAGTTTATTATGGTTATATATGCAAACCTATTGTTTAATATGAATTAGTAAAGCGAGACAGTAAATATATCGGAAATTGGGAGTTGCAAATTATATTTCCGACTTGGTGTGGAGAGAGGGAAGTAAATCGTTGTTTACCTAGATCAGAGAGGCTTTAAAGAGCCTATAGATATTTTTGATATTACTATGAAACATATAGTGTTTTTTAATAACACAAAGGCAATGAAACAGTTGTAACAGATTAACGTTACAACATTTTCAGGTACATTAATATTTCTTTGCCACTCTTGTTATGCCAGATATAAGGGAAAAAGGTCATAACAGACACTATCCAGAAAGCTACTAATATTTTTTCTTCATTTCTATTTTTCAATTTATGCACTTACATAATTCACAGTTTACACTGTTTTAGCTAAACTTCTGTTAAATCCAATGGGTTTCGTTTTACTTAAGGTGCTAAGAAAGTTTAAATTTTTAAATGAAATATATTAAGATGAATTTCATTTTGAAACATATTGCAAAAAAATTGTTATATTCGAATCTTTCAAAACTTCTTAAGGAACAAAATACAGCAGCCAATATTTCGAATATGGCATTCTACGCAAGTCAAAGTAATCACTAGCCACCACTGCTCTCACTTTGTTACAATTTGTCTTGCAATCCCTAGTCGCGAGAAATTTGAGTAGCAGTCCCTATGTTAACATATAATAAAGTATAGTATATAATCCAATGTAAAGTTAATTTCTCATTCATAAATAAAAATATAATAAATAGGGAGATTGAAATCATATTTTGCATCAGTATATTTTAAAACCATTTATTGGCAAACCAATATTATTGCATAATTTACTATGCTGTAAATAATTTTTGCTATCTTATTCCTTCTGGCATATGTATATCACGTAGCGAGCAGTTCACAAGCAAATGAAGAAATTTGGTATAATGTATACTATCGAATAGTGCCATGTAGAGGCCCTATATAGTTAGAGGTTGGCCATCTCAAAATTGGACGCCATGTTTTGTCGTAGCTCGGTTTGTTTAGCGTGCATAGCTGAATGGTATTGCACGGCACTTATGGATTCCGGAAAAGAGTAGGGTAATATTTGATACAGATTTCAGTGTTCATGATTGGAAGCACTTTAGAAAACGGCAATAAAAAAAAAAGTAAATTTTAGAGCTTTTTTTTTAATATATAATTTTACTTTGTTGTCTATCTGTCTATAGACATCGAACTTTTTTTTGTTTATACACATAAATAAAAAATTCTTTTTGTGTTAGATAGGCATTAATGATATATTACGATATGCATTTTTCAAATCTCCCAAAGTTATAACTGCGCCCTCTAATGGTGGAAAAAGTTGAAAATTCCAAAATATCAAACGAATATTCCAAACGATGTAGTTATGTTAGAAGTTTGAAATTTTGGTGTTGAAATGTGAAGGTTACGAAGTTAACATTGGCAACAATCACTTGATCCTTTAGACCCAGGGGGGAGGTTAAGGCAACTTTTTTTTTTGTTTTAACAGAAAAGAGTATGTTTTTAGAGAAAAATTAAAAATTCTTTTTGGTTGGATAGGTATTAATGACATATTACAATTTATATTTTGCGAATTTCCCAAAAGCTATAATTGTGCCCTCTAACGGTGGAAAGAAATCGAAAAATTCCAAAAGTTAAAACGAATATTGCAAACGATGTAGTTATGGTAGAAATTTGGAATTCTAGTCGTGAAATGTGTCAGTCTTGAAAATTCCATTGACAACAATGAGTTGCCCAAGGTAGGTAAAGTTGCCAATTGAAAGTCCAAAGTAGGTAAGAAACGGAACGGTTTTGTTTTAAGAGATAATTGGAAATCTCTTTTTTAGTTGGTTACTAATGAAATGTAATTCGCATTTCCAAAGGTAGTTTTAATATATATCATTAGAGATTATTAAATATCGAAACTGCAAAACTTTTAACGAATGTTTCAAGTGATCTATTTATGGTAAAAATTTCGGCGTGTAGAGTTCTGTTATGGTAGAAATTTCACTGACAGCAATGTTCTGCCCACTATTTTCAGAGGAGCGAAAGAAAAACAACTTTTTAAATTTAAGAACTAAAAGACAAATACTTTTTATGTTTTATAATTACTAATTAAATACTACTATATGCATCCCCATCATACATAAAAAAATAAATAAATAACTCCTCAAGCAGCTGCTTATGCAGAGGTCAGACAGGAGCCTGCCAGTTTATACGCCATAGTAAAAGCTTCATGGGAATGGCGGGACCTCAACAGAAAAACAACACCAACATCCATAATTAAAACTTTTAAGGAGTGAAAAAGTAGGCAAAGGAAGAACTTTATTCTTTTTGAAAATGAGATTCCCATATGAGCCAGAGGTGATATGCATTCTTCTAGTTATTTTACACTTTCAGTACCCGCTGACAGTGGAAATTCAAACTACTCTATAATTGAGAAAATAAACTATTAATATTTTATTAATACCTGTAATGTGCAAAAAAAGTGTTTCATTTATCTTTTAAAACAGAAAAGTTGCATTTTACCAACGGGACAAATCATTACTATTAATGTAAACCACTTGATCATTACATTCTATGACCAAAAATTTAAGTTTCTAGCAAAAATAGATCGTTTGCAATATTTATTTAAAAATTTGGTATTTTCCAGCTTTTTTCCGCCGCTAGAGGTTGCCTTTCGAGTTTTTATTTACCGCCTTTTGCGCTCTCTAACGCTGGATATTCCAACTAATGGGGATTCGAAAAATGTAAATATTAATATTTTTGTAGAAAAAAATTTCGCTGACATACGGGATTCGAACCGGCATCTCTCCAGAAACATGCAAGAGTATTCTAACCTGTTTTGAATTAACCCTGGCTTTTTTCACAAAAAACATCTATTGATTTATAGACGTTTAAACGTCTACAGGCTACGCTGAGATTACGAAATATTGTTTAAATCATTAATAACTCTAAATAGCGTGATGTGACTTCATTATTTATTTCCGTCTTTCTCAGAGCACTAAAAAAGAAACAGTTGCCACTCGAGATCATAGATGACACCATAAGTAGGCATTCAAAATTCACGGAAAGAATGATAGTGATTATTAGTGGAAAAAAGACTGAGACGTCATTAGTTCAACAGGTTAAAATACTCTGGCATATTTCTGGAAAGATGACGGGTTCGAATCCCGTATGTAGGCGAAAAATTTTCCACAAAAACATTTATTGATTTATAGACGTTTAAATGTCTACAGGTAACGCTGAGATTATCAAATATTGTTTAAATCATTAATATTTTGTTAGTGCATGTAAAACAAATATATATATTTATATATTGTTTTGTTTATCTCTTAAAATAAGTTTCATTTTCGCACCCCCTTTTGGCTAAGATGGGAAAGCCTTGTTGACATTGTAAACTTTCTGACCACAACACTCTACTACCGAAATTTCAGATTTCCAGTGTAAATAGTTTGTTTGTACTATTCGTTTGAAATTTTAGCATTTTCCATCTTTTCCCGTCGCCAGAGAGCGCCATTAAAGCTATTGAAAATTTTCAAAATTGCGAATCGCAACATTTGTTCGACACCTATCCAACCGAAAAAGAATTTTTCATTTAGGTCTAAACGTAAAAAAAAATGATTGTCTGTAGACAGACAGACAAGTGGAAAGACAGACGTACAGACAGCAGTTAACCTAGAGACGGACAGACAGACGAACAAATATTGGCATAGGCAGACGACAAAGTGAAAACAGCTCGTTTTTCAAACGAACCTTAAAAGAAATATTTTGTTGGTTTTCAGTTAGCTCATTTCATTTTTGTAGCAGATTACCGTCTTTTGATGAAGTTTCTCGGAAAAAAAATTAAGTTATTTATTCCTTTGAGTGAAATTTTTACACCCAAATGCATCTCAGTGAGGCATTCATAAAACATAACAGCTTTCATGGGCCAAAAAAAAGTTGTAGAAATATACAAAACTATATCAACTGAGAAATTTTAACTTGGTAAATGCACTAACTCATAGGCTTTCGTCTCACGGTACGGCAAAATATGGCACCCATAAACCACGTGACTGAATCAACCAATGGCAGTGAATCACCGACCACTGCTCACTTTGCCCGTGGACCTGATGAAAAGAGGGCCGAGGCCCTCTTTACAAAGAGGTCCAGAAACTTGAAGGATGTGAAAGAAGAAGAAGAAGGCCAGCCTGATAAAGGGGTCAATGTTCCTTTTACAAAATGGTCCAGTTTTTAAAGAAGGATGTTAGACTTTAACTATTACAGAACCTCTAGTGCCATGCAATGAAATGTTTTATAGTCGCTGCTTTGAATAAGATTTTCATTCAGTTGACATTAGCTTTTGCACTACTTCATTGGTGTGTCTTTTTAAACAATATTGATGGGATGGAGATTAATTAAACAGTTCTCAGAAAATACTCGTGTATGAAAATATATCTTCCGCCAAAGCCATTTATCGCGTTCTTTAACATGCAAAATCCAACGCATTATGCTGCTGTTTAACGTCTTAGCAATAGGCGATGTCTTTTTTCCAGTTTCGGAATTTTTTTCTTTTTTTTGGAGAGAGCTCATCATTGCCGTAACATAATTTAGATTAGAACCTGAGAATCTTAGTTTACGAATCTGACACAACACTTACTGCTAATTCTCGCGCCTCAAAAAAAAAGTATAGGTAACAAGAACCAGTCATTCCTAATAACAAGCAACTTCTTTGGGATACAGCAAATAAAATTTCAAAGGTGATTCACATTTACACGAATTTCGGCAAAATATCTTATGTTATATGCAGTATATAAGGTAAACCAAGCCTTATATACTGCATATAATATACCTTATATACTGCTATTCGAGTTGGATGGTAAATGCAGCATATTCACTAATCGGGCTACGCGTCTAATCCTACCATTTACACGATTTTTTTAGTCATCAATTATTTTAGATTATCTAATAATGTTTGGAGCACGATACTATTATCTGTACCAAATAAAATTTCTTTCCCGAAAAAAAATAAGACTTAAAATAATGAAAATGACAAAAATAACATAAAATAAAAATTCCTTTATAAATGTTCCCCTTTGGGAGTGTTCTAACGAGATTGTCTATTAATCAACGGATTAATACGTTGTCTAATAATCAACTATTTCTTACTGCTAAATAATTTTATATCATAGGTTTTATATGGAAGACATAATATTCCAAAAATGTAACTTTATTTAACAGTTTTTATAATGATAAAAATGTTTTTTTGTTTTTTTTTTCTGGTCGTATTTCCTTAAGGGCACATGGGTCAATCTCCTTTATATTCCCTTCAATGCCGATTTTGATAAAGATAAATAAAAAGAGAAATAAATGAAAAATTTATCATAAACGTTGAAATATTTTTTCTGACACATGAGGTCTTTCTAGACAAATTTTCACTAGAAAGAGTATTTTTTTTTCTACTGATATTTATTCGATTGTATCTTAGAAACAATGTTTAGGTTTCTTTCTGATTGTTATTATTATTTGTGTGGTGCTCGCTATCGTTTTAGTTTTGTAAGCTTTCCTAAAATTAAATTTAAATATCGAGTTATGTCCAAACGATACTTTAACTTTAGTTGTCCGTAATAGTTATCCACTAGATGTAGTCGATAAACAAATGTACTTATTCAGTGAAATCACTAGTCATTGTGATTCAGTGAAATCACAATAACTAACGATTACACTGAATTTGATAAAGAGCATTCTCTGGCAACTCGACATTTTTAAACATCTCGTATACATACATCCTAATTTGGATGAATATTGAAACAAAAAAATTGGCATGGTAATGAACTTTTGTTGCATTTACCGTATTTGCCGGCGTATAGGACGCACTGGCGTATAAGACGCACCCCCTTTTTTAGACACATTTTTAAGGGGAAAAAAATTTCCACATTGTTTCATGAATTTCCATAAAGATTTACTATACTCATTTTATAGTTATTTATGTATGAAAAAAATGTAACTAGGGAACATTGTAGTTAGGTACCTTTTAATGTTCATCCTCAAAATCCAGAAATTCATCTCCAGAAGTAAATGAAAAACCACTTGAAGCCTCTTTTTCAGAAACTGAGTCTTCGTATTACAAATCATCCTCTGTGCCATCAAGTGAGTTACTAATACCACATTTCTTAAATGACTTTACAACTGTCTCATGTTTCACAGCATTCCATGAAGTTTTGACCCATTCACAAATCTGCAAAATGCTAGGTCTCTTCCTTCTTCCTGATGGTGTCACTTCAAAATCTGCAGACTGCATCCAACTGTCCCATTTCTCCTTCATAAATCCTTTAAATGGTTTATTAATGCAGACATCTAAAGGTTGAAGCTGGCTCGTTAGTCCACCTGGAATTACAGCTAACTGAGTTTTCAGTTGGTTGATTTTATTTTTTACAGCTTCTGTTCTATGACTCCGAAACTGATCCCATACTAGCAAAGCAGGTTTCTTTAACAATCCACCAAGACGCCTAGCCCACACATTGTCTATCCACAACTTCATCCCCTCTTCATCCATCCAGCCCTTAGGATTAACGTGCACAAACACACTTTTAGGCAGTTTTTCCTTAGACAAGGTTTTCCTTTTGAAAATCAAAAGAGGCGGCAATTTTGTTCCATTTGCACAACAAGACAACACGACTGTGTAGTGCGTTTTCTCATGTCCACAAGTTTTAACAATAACACTTCTTGCACCTTTGGAATCTTCTGTTTTGTTTGAGGGTACATCGAACGTCAGTGGGACCTCATCCATATTTCCTATTTGTGAAAGTTCAAAATTTCCACTCTTTCTTGCATTAATGACAATTTTATGAAACTCGATAATCTTGTCTTCATATTCTGTTGGCATCTTTTGTGCAATTTTTGTTTTAGTCCGCATACGTAAGTCATTTCTCTTCATGAATCTAGAACACCATGACGTTGATCCTGTAAAATCAGAGATGCCTCTGTTAGTAGCTATCACTCTTGCTTGTTGAATAGTCATTTTTGTGGAAACTGAAAATCCCGAGCTTCGGTGGACTAATAACCAAGTTTTTAATTCTTCTTCTAGTTCCGGCCATTTTGCAATTCCATGTCGCAGATTATGTTTACTACGCATAGCTTTTTTTAGGTCTTCTTCCTGTCTTCTCCAAGTTCTTATCATCTTTTCTGTTGGCGGTGATCCGAAATTCCTCTCTGCTGCCCTCTTTCCGTGTTGTTTAGCATACTCAATCACTCGTAGCTTCAATGCAATATCATAGCAGAATCTGCGTTGTTTTTGAGCCATGTTTCGCAGCAAAAACATGAGAAAGCTTCTTCGGTACTAAAAGTTTACGTTTTGGTTGCCTTGAGGCGCTGTAATCGGTAACGACACGCCATGCTCGCGCTTTTCGAAAAAATATGCCGGTGAAATGTGATCACACATGCGCACATTGGATGAATCGTAACCTTGAGATGTCAGTGGATCTGCACTCTATTTTACTGGAATGCTCCCTCTATCAGTAGTGAAGCATAAAATACATCATGCAACTTATTATTTTTACAGAACAAAAACAAATATGGAAACGATTTATTTGAAACCAATCTTTCACAAAAGGACAAAATGCAAAAGAATACTTATATATGTATATTGATATAAACCAAAAGTTTTAGACTGAAATTTCAACTCATAATTTTGATTACCGGCGCATAAGACGCAAGCCATATTTTAGACGTATTTTGAGGGGAAAAAAGTGCGTCCTATATGCCGGCAAATACGGTATGTAGTTGGTATTTATGCAGTATAACTTTTGTCAAAACGTATAGATATTTCTAGTTAAAATGCGTTTCAAAAATTAAAGAATCGTGCATTAAAAAAACATACAAAAAGATGAATCTTATTTTTAGTTTAAAAATTATTAGAATTTTTCCATTAAACTACACTCTTTATTGTATAATCATTGCGAAGTATAATTGTTTCATTTCCTTATATGCTGAATAAAGTTTATTCAGTATTGCTTATTTTGTTTTCAGTTTTAAAACCATTTTTTTCCAAATCAAAGTAATGTAATTTCGTAAAGAACTCAGAGTTTTTAAGTATCACTTTATCTAAAATGTGTAACACACGCGCACATTTTCAAACGCACTCTTTATTCACCCAAAATGCTAGTATGAATTCAATCATACTATAGTTCTATTCCACGGTACAGTTCTTGCCATTTTAATCTTTAAGTGACTAACTCGTAATGCCTGTGACACTGACCTTTAATTCAATCGTTTCCCATTCAGACTACCCGTTGTGTAATCTCGTCCGTTATGAAATTTTACCAAATCACTACAAACGACGTCTGCAATCCCTAACGGCTTTCCATTTTCTCCTCCAGAGGTAAGTCCAGCTGCACCAGAGCTGAAAGGATTAAGGTCACTCCAGTGGACACAGAAGCAGAAGTCACAAAGCCAAGTTACCCCTTCTCATGAAGGGATAAAGAGGGGACTAAGGGTACAGCAGGTCGTGACTCTATTGCCAAAAGACCAAATTAGGGTGAATGGCCTGTGCGGGGTGCCATTTGGGAAGACCGAAGCTATTGTCCACCCACAATCGGACCGGAGGTCAGACTTTGTGCCACTGAGCTACAATGCTTCTCTTATTTCGGCAGTGAGCTGACCGCTATCATAAACTTTGACGGTGAGTTGCGGATTACGGTTCGTGGAAGGGTTACTTGAGTGTATCATGGATTAGATGTAAGAGAGAATGCTAAAGCCATGGCAGAAGGGTATATAATAAACAGCTAATATTTTTATTATTTTATTTTCGCTTGAAGAACTTCTCACTCTAATGATCAATGGGACAAATTGTTAGGTGAAGGCAATGAAAACTTTTTGTAACTTTATAAAAATAAAAAATTGAAATTAAAGCACTATGCCCCTTTTACTAGATTGGGTGGAATTTATTTTACCCTAAATTCTTGTTCTTTCCCACTGATCGTATTTTTGGAATACAATTTCATATTTATTAGACAACTTTTTAATTTTTCATCTCAAAACTCGCAAAAAAAGACAAACTTTCTATTGGTTAGCAAATATCAATCAGTTTGCTCTTTGAGTAATTCAAGCTCATCACAGTATAGAAAAGTGAAAAACCAGGAGCGTGTGAAGTCCAAAAATCCGGGGTGGGTAGAATGTATATGTAGAAAGTTATTCTAGTGACGTCGCAGTTTCCAACTAAAGGATAGCCAACCAGAGTAGATGTGATGCTCACACCACAAATCAGCTATTATCATGCTGCATTTCCTAATCTTGATATCAGGAAAATTTTTAATTTTCCAATTTTAAAGGTACGATTTGACTTTTCCCCATTTTTCCTTGTTACCAGTTTCAAAGCGAAAATCCCAAATGTCAATATATAAGGTCTTTTCCAATGAGCACTCCATATGCCATTTGAAGTTTGTAGCTGTGAATCATTGCTATCTTCAATTAGGGCTAATGCAGAAATAATTTTTTTATATGTATTCTTTGAAATTTTTAAAATCAAATCTCAGATTCGTGGACAGTCTTTGCCCACTCTAAAGATGGGGAAGGCAAAATGCATTCTTTTTCCCCCTCCTTTTCAAATCTTCAGAGTCCTTATTTGCCTTCTCCTGACCTCCCTCTTCGCCACACCCCATGGAAGGCACTGCAATCAATTATAATATTTAAACTTGAGTACCCGTACTTCCGTAACTTTGCGTAAATTTTTTTGTTCAAAATAAACGAAAAAATTTTAATGCTGTTCTTAAGAGAATAATCCAAAATTTTTTACTTGTATAATAATTTGAAGTATGAGTCATCTGTCGCGTGAAGTAGCAATCTCAATCAAAGAAGTGAGGGTGTACAGTCGCTCAAAAAAGTATTCGAACACTATGGTTGATTAGAGAATTCAGAAAAAATATCTGACAACGATTTTTTTAGAAATTATTGATCTGGCAACCTTCGTGTCATGTGTCATGAAGGTTGCCAGATCACTAATTTTAAAAAAAAATCGTAGCCAGATATTTTTTCTGAATTCTCTAATCAACCATAGTGTTCGGATACTTTTTTGAGCGACTGTACCTTTATTTTTCCCAAGACAAAAGGATTTTGCAGTTCCTATGTTTTTCCACACAACTAGCTGGGTAAACGTTTCTAGCTATGTTTACCCAACTAGTTGAATGGGAAAACGTTTTCCCAGCTAGTTGAATGGGAAAACGTTTACCTAGCTAGTTGAGTGGGAAAACGTTTACTCGGCTAGTTGAGTGAGAAAACGTTTACAAAGCTAGTTTACTCTTCGCCGCAGTAAACGGTTAGTCACATTAAATCTGAACCTGCCTTCAATTTGAAATAGTATTTTTATTCTCTATCGAAAGGTGGCCTCTCAATCTGGTGGGATAGGTAAATCAACTGATACTTTATGAAATACACGGCGGTATTTTCTGTTTAGTACACTTTCATGTGCACAACAATATGCACGGAAAGTACTCGCCTCTGAATATGTGGATTTGTCACATATTTAACCAGAATGTAAACGATGTTTCCGATTTCATTCGACATTTCGTTTGTTTCTTTTGGAATAACTCTCGAACGCCTTCATCGATCATTTCGATATTTGTTAAATAGATTCTTTATATCATAGTACTCTTTTTCATCTCCGAAGTTAATTCTTCAGAAAGAACTGTCCTTCAAAAACGTATCTTTCGACCAATAATGATTAAATGCCAGTTCTTCGATAATCAGAATGAAAAGTAAGAAACGCATCAAATCCAAAAGTCATTCCTGTTTTAAAGTATCTTTTTGACCTGTCCATTGTGTGCATTAAAGGGTGTTTCAGTAGTAAAACAACCAATCAACTCTTTGCAACCATTCAAGTGTAGTGTTGTTCGATCGACCTTCTCCATCCCGAATCTGCAGCGGAAGATCTCGGAATCCTCCTGACCTCCCATTCTCACAGTCCTCTTATTTGAACAACCCTCACGCAATCTCGCTCTCAGGACATCCTCGTCGCCTAATTAGTGTTTAAACAGCCACGGAAGAGGAATAAACAAAGATGATTATCCAGAGCTGGCATCTGTGCTTACATTATACATAATCCGAGAATTTGCACAACACCATTGTGTCGTGTGCATGAGTCCATGTATAGCTGCCATGTCAAAACTGTTCTGTTAATGAGAATCAGGTTCAGATCACGAAAGTCCTAGGCCAGTTTGAGTACCAAGTGTAGTGTAGCACAAAGGGTGGAACTGCTTGACTAGCAAATAATTGTATATGTCGAATAGCTCAGCGTAAACCCGTCGAAGTTCTCTGTAGATTTAATTACAAGAAGTAGCATACAAAAGATAAAGGATTAAAACGTCGTAGACGAGTACACTGCAGGGCTGAAATTTGCATTTCAAGCATTGTTTAGCACAGGCAGCAACTTGTATGCTGTCATTTCTTCCTAATTTTCTGTAAAAACATGCAAATTTGTTTTGTTTAATATTCACCCATAAAGAAAGCAAAAACATAGTCGAGATTGGTGTTGGATTTTAACGAAAAAAAAATAAAAATTTCCTAATTAAACTCCATAAAAATTAATGTCAGATCATAATATATAATTTAAAGCGCTCAGTATACATTGAGACACATACATCAAATTGTTAATTTTAATTATTTTTCTATCTCGTATTTAGCTCTGCTAATGAACAAATGCTCCCAAAATCTATGTCCATGAAAAGTTAACTCTAGATTTCCAAGAGAGAGTAGGCATTAACTGTTCTTGAACATGGATTCTTGAAAGCCCTGTTCTTAAAATTGAAAAGAATGGGTTTTTTTTCACTTGAATAAAACGCTAGAGTACCGGCTCCACTATTAGGTTGGTGTCCCTGGGCAAGTGTCTAAGGTATCCTATGGAAAATCGAGCGCTGTTAACTGACAAAAAATAATATCGTTATAGTTCATAAACCTTATTCTCAATTTCCTTTTCACATTTCGCGCTATAAAGATAACTTTTATTTACTAATTTGTCTCAACCAGATAGCAATGCCAGAGAAAGCAAAATATGTGGAGTGAATGGTAACTTCTAGGATTATTCTCGGCTAAAAGCATAGTAAGTTTTTTCCCCTTATAAATGGCAGTGTTATAATGTATTCAAGAATAAAATTATTTTTACCGATTGTGACATTTTACATAATCTGTTAAGACACAAATCTTCAGGACGATAACATTACTATTAGAATGTTTGGAATGTTAAAACTCTTGTTATGGCTAATATATTTTCCCTATTATAGTTATTGAATTTAATCTTACAAATGTAAAGAGTACAGAGATTCACCACTTGAGAATGCGATATAAATATAAACTCAGAGCATTAGGCTCGGTTTGTTTTACCACTGAAAGGTACTTTTTTTCCACACAATGGGCTATATGGCCAGGTCATAAGAGCCCTGAGAGCTCAGAGTAGGTTGGGGAAGAGTACTGTCATGGTCGTGGGGGTGACAGATTCTTACTTCGTCACGTGTGATTGGGTATGCTGAGGACTGAACTGCTTCGAATGTCGTGTTGTGCTAGATGACATAAATTTCGCTTTTTAGCAGAGGAGATCAACTAGTCCCTTAATGACCTTCACCCTTACTTAAGTGAATTCACATGTTCTTACACCCATACCGACATATGACTCAGACTTGCTGTCCCAAGTGATGTGTAGAAAGATGTCCAACAAATCAAGCACGAGTAGTATATGGACGGCAAGGTTTTTTCACATTTATATACAATTACGTGCTGGAGATGCGCTCGATTCCGTGAGCCTTTGCTGCTTTGCTACTGCAAACCTTCATACAATAAAGTGGAAAACTGCGCTTCACAGATTCTCTTTACAGACCTAAACTCAGCGAAAGGATATTCAGTCCTTGCCTACATCCTGGTTCACACAGAACCGTACCTCAGTTCACACATGACTTTTACCAAAATTTGTTGCCCAGTGTCAATGTTAATCCAAATATTCTTCATCATCAGTCTCTTGATTCAACTCATTTTTTCAAGTATTCCTTGTCTACAGGACTTTTCCTGATGATAATTTATTACTGGATGTGGTCTAATATTTCAGTTTTCATACTAAACCATGCTTTTAAAGTTTATTTCAAATCTTGGGATTTTTTGTGCACTAACTTATGTTGTGGTCCGCTACACTCTGAATAATAATCATGCTGAGCGTCGATGAGATATGTTTGCCCATCTTTGCACTAAATTCTAAAGAAAATAATGAGACCTAATGAAGTGGTGAAACCGTCATGTCATTTGTAGCATGGTTAGAAATAACATATATCAACAAACGAAATATTCAATATTGATCCTTTGTACCCATTTTTAGATTTTACTTCTAAAATTGCTCTGCCTTTATTGGAAAATGAGACAAAGTGAACCGTCGTCTGTCTGATAGGTCGTTAAGCCATGCTTCGTGTGCAAGAAAGATGTGCACGTTGAAGAAAACTGGAAGGCTTTGAGGGTAGGCTTCCATACATTTTCTAACCAAGGTTGTATCTCCTTGTGGAGGGGGGGGGGGGATCCTCTCTCTCCTCCACAAGGCTAGTAACTAGAACGCAGACCAAAAATCATTACAGACATTTTTCAAAATGTTTTTAAAGACCAGCAAAACCGAGACTCTTGTTCCCCCAGCTCCCGCCTTTCCTTCGTATCCCTCCCTCCCACACACATCCCCGACTCTTTTCTTTTTCATAGATCCGGTCCTGCTCTAACAGATATTCAGTGGATCCCTTCTATACACTTTGAGCCATTGGCGCCCTTTCGACTTAGCCATTGTGTGCATAAAAGAGTGCCTGACAGAGAAATATAAACCCAAGCCACCTTGGTGGCTCAGTGGTATCGCGTTGGCACTGCGCCTGCCGAGGGTCGAGTCCCGGTATGACATGTCTATCTGTTTGTTTGTTATGTTAAGATTGCCCCTCATTAGAACATAAGTTGTTCACTTATCGACATGTCAAAAAATCTATGTTCTCAAATTGGGTCAAAAGATGCGAACCTTGGCTATAGGTCCCAGCATCCAAAATGAAAAAAAAATAATAAAAACCCAAACTATTGGGACTCATGAAATTCTGTGGATAGAATTTCGCACAATCATCCTCTATCACCTGGTATGTAATACCCAGTAAAGTGAATGATTCCCAACAAGTGCACACTCAAAATATGATGTTTAACCCTTTCAGGACCATAAGGTTTCTAAGAGTAAATATTAGTATGTAACTGTTTATTTTAGTTTGTTTAGACGTAAAATAAAAATCATAAGAAAAATACATAACAATGTGTAGTTTTTTTGGAATTTTATGGGAAATATTTTTCCCAATGGACTATAAAGGTAACACAAATTATAGTTAGGCTTATTATGCAATGTCTTTTATTTATTGGTTTATTAGAACAAAATGTTAACTAAAATAATACAAAATTATGAAATAAAATTAATATACAAAATGATGTGCTAATTATGATATTCTGCGAAGCAATTTCTTTTGGTAGTGAGGCAAAGATGGACATTGTACATATATTATGCGTCCTGACAGTTCTGTTTTTGTTTTCTAAACGTTCCCGTTTACGTAATTGCGTTCGGCATACGTTCTATTTTGACATTCTGTATAAAAAATGCAGATAAGGTTATAATTAAATACGACAATCACCAATTTTAAAATGGGAAAAATGTTTCCCTTGGTCGTGAAAGGGTTAAGAAGCAGTAGTAAATTTTTTAGAATTTATTACTATTTATGTTTTTTAAATATCATGTTTTGACTTGCAACTACTTTTTGACTTTGCTTTTTCAATACTTTGCGACTATTTGACAGCAACGAATGTCTTTGTGGTTTATCGGAAAATGAAACACAAATGTAAAGAGAAGTGGATCAAAGCAACGAAATTGATGCCATCTGTGAGACAAAGAGTAACGAAATGGAAAGATGTCTGATGGAATTTCAATTACTCAGGGTATTCAAGAAATTAATTTTTGACTTTAACCGAGTAGAATCATTTCCATGGGGTTGGGTTGGGTTGTTTTACCTCTGAGTGGCACTTTTTTCACACCATGGGCTAAATGGCCAAGTCACATGGACCCCGAAGGCTCAGACAAGGTTGGGGGAGGGGACCCACTGGAACAGCTGTTGGGAGACAGATGGTAGCCTCCCGTCAAGGTCATCCAGCGTCTTCTTCAATGTGCACAAGGTATGGCTCTCCCGCACATGGGGCCACGGCTAAAAGTCCCATCCGACGGACGGCGGCCTTTCCAAGCCCATCGGTGGCCCCCTAATGACCGAGGGCAGGGCGGATTTCCATGGGGATTTTCGGACAAAAGAAGTGTGGATTTCATTTCTTAAATGCATGCAAAATAAAAAATTTAAATTTCCAGTTTTAATTTGCAGTTTTCAGAAGTTTTTCTTTGGATTTCACGGCCTATTTTCCACTCGCATTAATCATGTTGTTGTTATATTTCACCAGCAGATCAGGATCTTAGGAGAAGGGTCAGGTCCCTCGCTTTTGAAAATGTCAGGAACTTGAATGTGGTGAAAAAAAAAAGGTTAAACATATATATACTGCTCACAAAAATTAGGGGATATTTTCATAATGAATATGAAGCGATGAAATATCCCCTAATTTTTGTGAGCAGTGTAAATAAATAAATAACCCTCAAGCAGCTGCTTGCCACGGAGGTTCTGACAGGAGCTGTCTCATACGTTTTTCGAGAAGCTTTTGATAGATCACTAAAACTGAAGAAAAGCGATGTTCTGCTGGTCTTGTCTCCCCCCCCCCACTCTTTATTATTTTTCTAAATTCGGTCCTGTTCATCAGTACTGCCCTTATCCTAAGAATTTCATTTCAAAATTACAAATTTTAATAATTTTTTGTGCAGCCGGCGAACCAGAAAATATATCTCCGAAGAGGATTAAATATAATTATATAATTAATAAGTTGGGTTGTTTTACCTCTGAGCGGCACTTTTTTGCCTACCATGGGATAAATGGCCAGGTCACATGGACCCCGAAGGCTCAGAGAAGGTTGGGGGTGGGGACCCACTGGAACAGCTGTTGGGAGACAGATAGTAGCCTCCAGTCAAGGCCACCCAGCGTGTTCTTTAACGTGCACAGGGTATGGCTCTCCCGCACACAGTCCCACGGCTAAAAGTCCCATCCGAAGGACGGCGGCCTTTACAAGCCCATCGGTGGTCCCCTACTGACCGTGGGTAGGGCGGGGAATTTTGCGGAGATTACTCGGAGATCGCTTCTAATCTTTTGATTAAAGCATCATAAACAAAGAATCTGATCGCTTCTATTCTTGTGATCAAAGCATCATAAACAAATAATCTGATCGCTTCTATTCCTGTGATCAAAGCATCATAAACAAAGAATCTGATCGCTTCTATTCTTGTGATCAAAGCATCATAAACAAAGAATCTGATTGCTTCTATTCTTGTGATCAAAGCATCATAAACAAAGAATCTGATCGCTTCTATTCTTGTTATCAAAGCATCATAAACAAAGAATCTGATTGCTTCTATTCTTGTGATCAAAGCATCATAAACAAAGAATCTGATTGCTTCTATTCTTGTGATCAAAGCATCATAAACAAAGAATCTGATTGCTTCTATTCTTGTGATCAAAGCATCATAAACAAAGAATCTGATTGCTTCTATTCTTGTGACCAAAGCATCATAAACAAAGAATCTGATCGCTTCTATTCTTGTGATCAAAGCATCATAAACAAAGAATCTGATCGCTTCTATTCTTGTGATCAAAGCATCATAAACAAAGAATCTGATCGCTTCTATTCTTGTGATCAAAGCTTCATAAACAAAGAATCTGATCGCTTCTGTTCTTGTGATCAAAGAAGCATCATAAACAAAGAATCTGATCGATTCTATTCTTGTGATCAAAGCATCATAAACAAAGAATCTGATCGTCTCTGATCTTGTGATCAAAGCATCATAAACAAAGAATCTGATCGCCTCTGATCCTGTGATCAAAGCATCATAAACAAAGAATCTGATCGCTTCTATTCTTTCTTGTGATCAAAGCATCACAAGCAAAAAATCCGATCGCTTCTGTTTTTGTGATCAAAGCATCACAAACAAAGAATTCGATCGCTTCTGTTTTTCTGATCAAACATAACATAAAAATTCTGAGTGATTGGACAGATTCATGGTAGATTTCTTTCTTCCACCGAAGTTGGATAAATAAATCGCCAGTTCACGAAGACCTTATAGGGTCATAATCTGTCTCAGATCAGTGCACTTTGGTATCACTAAAGCGAAGTTCGGACCACATATGTTGATGAACTCTGAGTTCTTGCATGACACGACGTAATGAAGGAGGAAAACCGAAGAAAAAAATGTACATCCGAGAATATATATATGTGCCATTAAAAAGCTTATTTTTCATAAACATAATAAGTAGCAAAAAGAAGGAATCTGCCAGTGCACACACAGAGAGAGAATAGTTATTGAAATGCATTCTTCTAGAAGCACATAAAAAAAAAAACCTGCAGTCCGTTGAACAACCAACACATGGAATGAAGCAAGTTTTTCCAACAAGTGGGAAACATTGTTTTTAATTAAAAGTTTCCATCCAGACGTGCTCTTCAGAAGGAAACAAAATAAAAGGGTGAATATATATATAAAAAAAAAACATGTTCTTTTCGAAAACTTTCGTTTCCATGCAATTACAAAAATGTATGTTTCTTTATTTTGCTACATATTAAAAAAAAGGAGCTCGCTAATTTGCATGCCGGTAATTACTTCTCTCTTTTTCCTCCACGGACTGCGCGTGGAGGATAGATAAAACAAACTTCTTCCCGAGTGTTTTTTTTTCTATGTGAATGCATAATAAAAACACGAAGATGAAATTAATTTTTCACTTTAATTTACGCTGGTGCTGGAAAAACACATACAAATAGTCCCCGGGTGCTTCTACCTCATAGCGTTCCACTTTATACTTAGAAAGGCTAGCGTGAACTCAATTTGCATTGTTGAAAATGTAATAAGTACATGACGCGTGTGCATCTCTGGGGGACATTACTCTCTCTCGCGCGCTGCTGCAGCATCCTCGCGTGCAACTCTCTTCTCTATCACTGAGCATCTGCAACAGCCTTTGAATCTGTCGCCGTTGTTCAATTTCGAACGCTCGCTGGCCTTTTTCATTTGCGTTTTTTTCCTTCCTTTTTCTCTTTACCCCCTCGAAGAATACTTTTAAGCAGTTTTTGTTCCTATTCTAGTCATCGGGTGAAGGAGTTTTTTTTTTTCTTTCTATCTTTTCTGCATTCAAACCCTATTCGATTATTCATGGACTTTGTTGAGGAAAGTTAATTTTGCCAGCTTTCCCAACTCATCTAATTTGGCTCTCATCTATGGCGGAGTCCAGAGAAGAGGAATAAATGTATTTCATTTCGTCCTTATTTTCAGCTCCTTCTTAAGTATACAGAGAACTTCTTAGTAAGCAGAAGTTTCTATTTAAGATTTCTTCTTCATTTTTTTTTATGTTTCTACCTTCGATAGCTGATTTTTTTTTTCTCTCCCAAACGGCGCTTCCGCCACAAATAACGAAGCAGAAATAAACGACTATTATGCATAAGAAGCAATTACTTCCCCAAATACACTTCTTCTTCAAGTCTCAAAAGGTTTTTTCTCTTCTTTTTCTATCTCCCCATTTACATTTTTTCCGTTTAGAACTTAAAAACATAATCTCCAGTTTTAATATATAGAAAAGCAATCACCACTTTGATGCTTCGGGAAATTAATTTCGGTCAGAGTGCAGAACACTTACGAGTTCGAAAACTGTTTTAGGAAACTTCAAAAATGACTTTTGAACTTGAGAGAGATTTTCTGGTTCTGTAGAAAGATCCTGAATGGTCTGAAGTTCCAGGATTCGCTTAGGCTGATGTCGTCGCTAAGCGATCCACACGCAACAAATGTCATCGAAAAAAAAACACTGGAAAGTTTTGGCTCGCTGTGTTATCAGTGAGAAACTTTCCAGAAATATATAACCACATGAATAATAATATGTAATACATGTTAGAGGCCAAACTCCTGGATTTCTGAGATCCATCTGGGGGTCTGTTTCAATGTAATATATCTAAAAACTAATTAACCTGCGTAAAGTATGGTTCATCAATACAAAGGATTATAGAAGAACGGCACTTCCATCAGAGAGTTGGATAGTTTTATCTCTGAGAACACCTTTTCGCACAAAATGGGCCAACTCCTAGCCCTGCCACGGTCAATAGAGGACACCGATGGGCTTGAAAAGGGTTGGGTTGGGTTGTTTTATCTCTGATCGGCCCTTTTTTTGCACACCATGGGTTAAATGGCCAGGTCACATGGACCCCGAAGGCTCAGAGAAGGTTGGGAGAGGGGACCCACTGGACAGCTGTTGGGAGACAGACGGTAGCCTCCTGTCAAGGCCATCCAGTGTGTTCTTTAATGTGCACATGATATGGCTCTCCCGCACACAGGGGCACGGCTTAGCGTCCCATTTGACGGACGGTGGACTTTTCAAGCCCATCGGTCTCCCCTACTGACCGTGGGCAGGGCGGGAAATTTTACGGAGATAAAGCTCAATGCTGACCCAGCTGGGACTCGAACCTGGGAACTACAGATTACGAGCTTGCCACGCTACCAACTGAGCCACCCCCGCACCGGCTTGGAAACACCACCGTTCGTCGGATGGGACGTTAAGCCTTGGTCCCCGTGTGCGGGAGAGTCATATCCTGTGCACATTAAAGGACACAGTGGATGGACTTGACAGGAGGCTACCATCTGTCTCCAACAGCTGTCCAGTGGTTTCCTTTCCTTAACTTCTCTGAGATTTTGGGGTCCTTGTAACCTAGCCAATTAGCGAATTGTGTGCAGAAAAGTGCCGCTCAGAAGTAAAGCAACCAACTAACACACGATGGGCCAGGTTGAGTTGATTTACCTCTGAGTAGCACTTTTATTCACACAATAGGTTAAATGGCCAGGTCACAAGGACCCCGAGGGATCAGAGAAGGTTGGGGGGTAAGAGACCCATTGGACAGCTGTTAGGAGACAGATAAAAGCCTCCCATCGAGGCCATCCAATAGGATCTTTAACTTTCACACGGTATGTCTCTCCCATACACGGTACTACGGCTTAACGTCCCCCGAAAGACGGCAGACTCGAAGCCCATCGGCGTCCCCTACTGACCGAGGTAGAGGAGGAGTTTTACGGAGAAAAATCTCAACGCTGTCTCAGGAAGGTCGAACACATGAACTGTAGATTACGAGTCTGGTTCGCTACAGACTGAACCTCCTCCTCCCCACAATGGGGTAGATCAAGGATTCCAAGGGCTCAAATAAGGTTGTGGAAGAGGATCCACTGATGGGAGCTGTTGGGAGATGGAAGCGTTCCGTGAATGCCAGCCAGCGTGTTCTTTAACGTGCACTGCGTAATTCTCTCTTGCACATGGCCCACGGCTTAACCTTCCATTCTACAAACTTTCCAAGCTTTATGGCATCCCTTTTTCACCTAGAACAGAACATCAGTTAGCAGAGAATATTCTCAATGCAAGCACAGTTGTTTCTCGAACCTGGGAACTGCAGATATACGGGTATGGCCAGCTACCAAGGAGAATAACCTGCTTAATAGCCACGATGAAAGGATACATAAACATCGTAACAGTTGTCCAGAGGGTCTAAGATTATCCTGTTCTCATTGTTTCCCTCCCCCAGACAGGGAACCACCTTGACGTGGTGGTTGGGGGGGGGGGGGGGGGGGGGGGGGGGCTTGTGGCTCAGTGAAGTCGAAGGCTCTGCTGACCGGTTTGGGCCCGGTTGGACAGAGTTAAGATCATTTGAGGTCAAAGGCACTGCTGACCATTTTGGGACCCGGTTGGGCAGTGCTAAGACCTCCATCAGGTGCTCAGTGGCGCAGTTCGGGGCCCTGCTGAACGACTTGGTCCCTCTAGTAGGCTAGGACTGTTTGCCATAGGATAGTCGAGGATGAGCTGTATCTACCGTATTTCTTCGATTCTAAGACGCACTTTTCCCCCCATATAAACGTCTCTAAAACCTGGGTGTGTCTTAGAATCGATGGCATCTTAGATTCGCAGTTTTTTTTTTTTTTTCAAAATTTCCCGTGCATTGCTCACGGCACCACATGTTTTGTTTTTACGCGGAAGCCCCGCCTCCAAGTTTGACCTTTATCGCATTCTCCAATTCCATTTGAGAATAAAGTGGCGTGGGTATTTTCCCGCCTTTTCCAAATGTGAAGCCACCGTTATTTCATTGTAGTGGAGCTCTGTGAATGAATTATAGTGAGCTTGGAACCGGTTGTGATTGACAGTTGAGCTGGTTTTTGACTGACAACCTTCTGATGACATCTTCCGGAAAAATTAAGAAAGCGCTGGCATTGAAATTGGCGGAATGAGTATCAAGAGCTTGGAAGCTAATCCCAGAAAGAATAGTGCAGCACTCAGTTAAAAAATGTTGCATCACCAACGCTCTCGATGGCACAGGAGACGATATATACACTGCTCACAAAAATTAGGGGATATTTCTTCGCTTCATATTCATTTTGAAATATCCTCTAATTTTTGTGAGCAATACATTATGGTATAACGGAAATAAAGACGGCTCAGAAGAATCAGATTCTGGATGTGAAGTAGACTATGATATTGATTCAGATGCAGATATGACGGCTCGGAAGAATCACTCCAATATTGATTCAGATGCAGATATGACGGCTCGGAAGAATCACTCCGATATTGAATCAGAAGGAAGCGATGAATAACATACCTACTGATAAATAAGTACTATTGTTGTTGTTAAATTGAATTCTATTATGATAAAAATATTTGTTAGATATATTTTAGCGTTTTATTTTTTTTTTCTTAGAATCAAAACTAGTGGGCAGTTCCCTATACTGGTAGCACCTCCGCCGGAACTAGTAGGTTTTGTATCGTGAGTATTCTTACCTGTTCTCATTGTTTAATATTACTTAGTCATGACATTTTAAGACAATTTGGAAAAACAGTTTAATGTATTCAAATCTCTCCAAATTTCAAATAAATGCTTCTGACCTGATTTTTCTTACTTCAAGTAAAAAGCAAGCATTCTTTTCTCTGACATTAGACATTTGGCGTTTTACACTCCCCTAGTAACGTTTTCAGCTTTGGATTATTCAACCAATCGATCTACCAATATCTAGTTTCTTCTAAAGTCAGCTTTCTTCACTCACTTCCTGTTACGCGTAATTTTTTTTTTATAATTTCTTATATTTTTTCTCTTAATTTGATTTTTTTTTCCTTTTTAGCTTTTTATCATAATTTACATTATTGTAATAGTTCTGTTCAATTTTTTTCTTTCGCCCTCTGTCATTTTGTTTTACAGATCCCACTCATTTGCATATATATAAATAAAAATAAATACCCCCTCAAGCAGCTGCTTGCCACAGAGGTCTGACAGGAGCCTGTCAGTTTATATGCCATAGTAGAAGGTCTGAGAGGATGGCAGGCCCTCAGCAGAAAAACGAGACATACATCCATGCCTTACGCCGGGCTCGAACCCAGGTCCCTTAGATCAGTAGCCAAGCGCGCTAACCACTCGGCAACGTGACGGCTGCATATATATATATATACACTCAAAGGCCACTTGATTAAAGGAGGAGGTTTAGTCTGTAGCGCGTAATGTTCGTAATCTGCAGTTCCCAAATTCGAGTACCACCTGGACCAATTTTGATATTTATCTCGTCAAAACCCCTCCTGCCTCAGTAGGGGACACCAATGGACTTGGAGAGTTTGCCGTCCGCCGGGTGGGCGTTAAGCGGCGGCCGATGTGCAGGACAGCCATACGCTGTATACTTTAAGGAACACGTAGGATGGCCTTGACTGGCCATCCTGCGTGTTCCTTATGGCAAGTTGGCAAAATTGAGAAAACTTGGCAAAATCTAGGGGCAGTTGGCAAAATTGAGGGAATTTAACTAAGGCAATAGCACAACGGCGCAATAAACATGATGACTCATACATGACAGATAATTCGCAGTAGGAGGAAGGATAAATAATCCTCCCCCCCTAAGCGCATCGAATACAGATTGAATAATTGTTTTTGCATAGATTGACGGTAAATCTACGTCTCACAGAAGCGAGACTTTTATTGTTGCCATACGCTGTATACTTAATGTATACAGCGTATGGCAGCGTATGGCATGTATACTTATGTTTATTGTTGCCATACGCTGTATACTTTAAGGAACACGTAGGATGGCCTTGACTGGCCATCCTGCGTGTTCCTTATGGCAAGTTGGCAAAATTGAGAAAACTTGGCAAAATCTAGGGGCAGTTGGCAAAATTGAGGGAATTTAACTAAGGCAATAGCGCAACGGCGCAATAAACATGATGACTCATACATGACAGATAATTCGCAGTAGGAGGAAGGATAAATAATCCTCCCCCCCTAAGCGCATCGAATACAGATTGAATAATTGTTTTTGCATAGATTGACGGTAAATCTACGTCTCACAGAAGCGAGACTTTTATTGTTGCCGACAGCGTGTCGGAGAAGTGCGAAAATTCGAAGCATGTGCGTT
The DNA here is from genome assembly GCA_038380435.1 of Ryuthela nishihirai. Lineage (NCBI taxonomy): Eukaryota > Metazoa > Arthropoda > Arachnida > Araneae > Heptathelidae > Ryuthela > Ryuthela nishihirai. The sequence continues at coordinate 113,754,936 of JAWZYU010000001.1, forward strand.
TTGACTTGGTTTGTCACTCAATGCAAACTACGTTTTTTTTATCTTCAAAAATGTTCACGTAAATTAAAAAAAATGGCGAAAATTACAGTGCCTGCTTTATTCCCCCCCCCCCCAAAAAAAAAAACCAACATTAATTAAATTCATATAAATCGAGAGCTAATGTATTTGTTCACGAAAAAAAAAAAAAAACACTGGGACAGTTAGACTTCACGGAAATTTGCTTCAAGGTATCAGGGAAGTTCTCTAAAAACCGGGACAAATCCCGGAAATTCGAGGGATTGGGCACCATACCTATGATGTATAACAGCGGAAGCGTCACTAGTGCAATTTCATAGTCTTTCCATTTCCTACCCAACTATCATTCACTTTTCATCACTGATCTGATATATACACTGATAGAACAATTTATGGTACACATCCACCTAATAACGTGTGAATCTATCTTTCGCCCTCACAACAGCAGCAACACGACGTAGCATGGACACTACCAGGTGTTGGAAACATTCAGGTAGTATTGCGCCCCATCATTCCAAGACAGCTGTCCATAAAGAGCCGAGAGTTACCTGTGATGGGTTATGGCTCGAATGCATCGCTCCACTTCGTCGCCAGATGCTCAATTGGGTTCAAATCCGGAGAGTGAGAGGGCCATTCGAGGGGTGAACTCACTGGAATTCTCCTTCAACCAGTAATTCACCAAACGGGAGCAATGAGACAGGGTGTTGTCTTGTTGAAAGAAGGCGTCCTGCTATGGGAAATGGAGAACTATGAACTGGTGTAGGTGGTCGGTGAGTATGTCAGCATAGCCTTATGCAGTGATGGTGGTCTCAATAGGTAAAAGGGGTCCCAAGGTGGCTCACGTAAACATGCCCCAGAACTTTACATTGCCTCAATTGGACTGTAACAACCCGACCTTGACAGTCGGAGTCCATGGCCTTGTATGATCTACGCCACACGCAATCTCTGGTCGGCGTGTTGTAATTGGAACCTTAATTCTTCAGACCAATCTACCTGTTTACAGCCTTCCGCAGTCAATTAGCAATGTTCCTTCACCTACTGTACAACCTCATACCCAGTGACGCGCTGTTAAGAAAGGTACTCGATGTGGGCGTCAGTTGTCATAGCTCAGTCATGCCATCGTATGTCGAATTGTCTTTGCACAAACCTTCATAGTTGTCTTCTTATGGAATGCTGATGTTATCATCTGTACTGTGTCCTTCCATTCCGATGTTACAATACAGGAGAGACCGAAACACACCTCGATCATCAATGGCCCAGTTACGACCACATTTTCCCCAGTGGCTGCAGGTTTTGCCGGTTTTGATGTATTTTGGTACAAACGTGGCAGGATCACACGCAGAAATCCTAGATGTTATGCAGTCACAGATATGGAGCATCCCATCTTCCTTCCACCGACTAACTGCCCACAAACGAAGTCGCTCAGGTTGGCGTGTTTACCCATCATAACAGTCTCAGGTACGCTATACAATAGATAGAATCAGACCTATTTATATCCCGCAAGAGGGTTTCGGCTGGCCGCATTATTGTGGCGAAGTAGGGCCCTTTTATGTATGGGTGCGGTGTGTATAATGAATTGTGCTTTCAGTGTATTTCATTCTCTCATATTGAGCTTCGCATTTAATTACTTTACCCTCCTGGCGATAGCTATCTCACTGTTATCTCTAATCAATCAATCAATCAATCAATCAAATAACTACTGCTCAAGTGTTAACCCAATTCCACTCAATTGATTAAAACAAATGCTTCACCATAAAGCTAACCTCATCTACAGCAAAGACAAAAGATCCATTCCCCATCTTTCCCTTGACTCTCCTAATTAGTAATTCAAGGAACTTTCTTTCCATTCAATAGCCAACACGTAAGAAGGTTGGGTTTGGTTGTTTTACCTCTGAGCGGCACTTTTTTGCACACCATGGACTAAATGGCCAGGTCACATGGACCCCGAAGGCTCAGAGAAGGTTGGGGGAGGGGACCCACTGGAACAGCTGTTGGGAGACAGATGGTAGCCTCCCGTCAAGGCCATCCAGCGTGTTCTTTAACGTGCACAGGGTATGGCTCTCCCGCACACGGGGCCACGACTTAACGTCCCATCCGACGGACGGCGGCCTTTCCAAGCCCATCGGTGTCCCCTACTGACCGTGGACATGGCGGGGAATTTTGCGGAGATAAATCTCAACGCTGACCCAGCTGGGACTCGAACCTGGGAACTACAGATTACGATCCTGGCGCGCTACCGACTGAGTCACCCCCGCCCCTACACGTAAGAAGCAATAAAATATTTCTGCAAAGCGCAAACCAAACTCCATTCTCTCTCAATCAATAAACTACGTGTGATATTTAAAAACGTATTTTTTTAAATATGTATACATATTTAATGCTTTTTAATCAACTCTTAAATTAACTTCCGTGGGTGATTAATGCGATGTATTTAAACGCAAAAAGAGTGCAAAATTCACTTCTTCCAGCATGTGTGAATATGTAAGTGGGCATCTACATTTTTTCTTCCCTTCTTAACAACACAGGCATGAAAGCACGTTTTGCTGCCTCTTATGCTAGCATCATAAGCTCAGTTTTCTCCAAGGATGGTGGAGAAGCTGTTTATGAAGCCCCTTAGCAGCTGGTTTCCGTCTTCTCATAGCGTCTCAGCTAGACAGACGCCCAACGCTGAGCAGACTCCCAAGGTGGGAAATTCGAGGCTCAATCCATCAGAAAATTGCTGCGCCGTGAAGCCAATATTGAAAGGAATTCGCCAGTGGCTTTCTCCGTCGTGCAGCCGCAGAAACCGGCACGTCAGAGTTGGCTTCGCTGTAACTGGATCATGCTTTCATGGCAGCACGAGGTGAACGCGGAGGTGTAACCCCTTCAGCCGCCACCTGTCATACGTGTATGGACCCGGCCGGGATACGTTCTCGACGTACGTCACGTGACTCAGCATCTTGTTGGCAGGTGCTGAGACTCCTGACTGCTGTGTGCTGTTGAGAAGCAACCCGGAATTCTCGTTTTCACGATGTTCGATTTATGGAAATTATTCCTCCCCATTTTGAAAATGAAACATGTATGTAATGACATAAAATGACTCCTGTCCAGTAAGGTATTTAGATGATTGCGGTTATTGTATGCGTGGGTGCTAAAATGATTCTTTTATTTATTACTAGTGTTAGTGAAACTGAGTTCGTTTGAATAGTATCTTAGCGACGTTACGAGTGCGAGATGTTTACGTGAAACTTCGTGTAACAAAGAAAATTTGGATTTTTTTTTAGGAGTAGTAGGAAATATATATATATAGTAAAAAAAATCTTATGTGGCCTCAGAAATTTTCATCCTTCGGATATATTTTAAATGCGAAATTATTTTATTTAAAATATTATAATTAATTATTATTATTTATTATTTTATAATTAATATTATTATTATTAATTAATATTATATTAAATTATTCACTAGAATGCTAATCATTAGCTAATAAAGCTTCTTTAATACAAAATTTCATGACTAATATACACTACCTGGCCAAACTATTATGCGAAATTGTGTGCAAAATATCAAGAAACATGCCAATGTACGCACAAAAAAATAAAATGTATATCGTTTAAAAATTACACTGCTGTTTTTGATCCAGAAGCATTAAATGGAAACATTAGATCAAGTTGTCTTTCATATTATTGCACTTAGAAAAAAGATACCAAGTTAAAGAGGAGCAACAGAAGGAACAAAAGGCTCAATTGATGGTCAGGTCAGAAATCATCACGTGACCCACATTAGAATGTTGAATCCTGTTGTTTGCTATTGCAGTACAAGGAGAAGGATACGTGGAATGAGGCACAGTGCAACGATCTCATCACCCCAACAGCTGCGTTGCAGTCTAGAAGACCGTTCCCGAATTGATAATATGTAAGAGATAAAGAATAAAGCATAGAAAAATATATATAAGTTAAAAGCACAAGGAAGTCGGAATGTACTGATTCAAAAACTTTTCGCCCACTGAATTAAGAAAATTAATTATTTAAAAAAAAGCAATACAAATATAAAACCCTGCATAAATTATTTAGTTCCTCTAATTTTACATGAAAAAGCCTCCCTCCAACTTATAACTCTAATTCAAAGAGAAATGACACAAACTGAAGATATCTCCAATAAAAATAAGTCAACTCAAGATCAAATATCTGAAATTCAATTTCTTGAAAAAAACTTCTTATCAATTGAAATTGAGACATCTCCTTCCTTCTAGAAAGAAAATAAAGTCATTGGTGCACGGGAATAGAAGGCTCAATAGGCCTAAACTTTCCTGCAGAATTGGAATTAGATAAGTCGAAAGCAAAATGAAGTGCGACATGGATAACAAGACTGATCTGACTGACTTTGAAAGAGGGCTCATCGCTGGAGCGCGATGAACAGGAACATCCGTAACGAGGGTGATGGAACTCAGTAGAAAGTCACAGCGCTTACTTTCCCAAGTGTATGGAAAATGACAACGGTCTCAAAAAAGGTTCGCCAAACGTGCAAATGTGGGAAGAAAAAAGTTCTGACAGACAGAGCCAGGCACGGTTTAGTACAGACTCTAAGACAAAACAGGACTTATACAGTTCATCAGCTGAGAGTTGCGTTGGGTTGTTTTATCTCTGAGCGGCACTTTTTTGCACACCATGGGCTAAATGGCCAGGTCACATGGACCCCGAAGGCTCAGAGAAGGTTGGGGGAGGAGATCCACTGGAACAGCTGTTGGGAGACAGATGGTAGCCTCCCGTCAAGGCCATCCAGCGTGTTCTTTAACGTGCACAGGGTACGGCTCTCCCGCACACGGCTTAACGTCCCATCCGACGGACGGCGGCCTTTCCAAGCCCATCGGTGTCCCCTACTGACCGTGGGCAGGGCGGGGAATTTTTGCGGAGATAAATCTCAACGCTGACCCAGCTGGGACTCGAACCTGGGAGAGCTGAGAGAGATGGCCGTTAGCAAATACTTCAAAACTCATTTCAACGAGAACTATGCGCAGAGAATTATAAACTTTGAAATCTGGGAAAAGTACCATGATACACATGACGAAGAATTAGAGTGAAGCTTGCCAAAATCAAAAATAATATGGGATGCAGCTTTTTATATTTTATCTGCAATTTAATATCTAAAGAAGGAATAAATTGTAGCTAAATTTTCGAGATTTACAAAAAAAGAAACAAGCAACTAAAGTACTTCTATAAAGAAGCAATTTCTTAGCATATTTATGCGTTTTCTGTCAATGTTCGTAAATAATTTTGATGTTGAATTGTTTACGCTTGTATACGTGATTACGTAAAGGCAGAATATTTTGGTGTTAAGATCTATTTAACTGCGAAACTGCCAAAACACGTAGCAAAACAAAAAGACGAATCTACATGATTAATGTCTTATTCTATCTCCTGCAAACAGAAAGTACTAGGTTTGCTGGACAATTGATGAATGTGTTCTGTATATTTTGATACAGGATAAGAGATATATATTAAATAGAAAAGAAGTTTTTATCTTGATATTTTTTTTTGAAACGATGATATTTTTACCGGCTTTAAAGCAAGATTCCATACTAAAAAACTGAGTAATGGTACAGGCGACAAAAAATATTTTTTAACAAAAGAATCTGATGTGCCAGGTTCAAAAATCAATGGTTTGAAAATAAGCTATTACTTTTTAGGATTTGAAAAAAAAACTCAATTTAGGGACTTTTCGTTTGCTTCTTTTCAAATTCCGGTTGAAACAGGGTTGAAATAAAAGTAATCCAAATTTTAGGTAATAAGTAATAATATTGCCAATGTTTCTTCAGCCAGATTACTTCTGTAAAAACTCTTCAGTGCCGAGTGATTAGCGTGCTTGGATAGTGATCAAAGGGACCTGGGTTCGAACCCTGGATAAGGCATGGATGTTTGTGTCGGTTTCCTGCTGAGATCTCTCTATCTTCATAGACCTTCTGCTACGGCTAAACTGGCAGGTTCCTGTCCGACCTCTGTAGCAAGCAGCTGCTTGAGGGGATATTTATTTATTATTGCAATGTTTTTAATGTGCCTTATTTTGCTATTATATACGAACGAATAAACTAATTTCTCTTACGTTAATATGAGACTTTCATTTTCGTGTAACGAATAGTATTCTAGAAACAAATTAATTCGCTATAGTGAAAGCTCGAAATCCGCCTTTATATTAGCCATCAAAAACCGCCTTTATATTAGCCATCGAAAACCGCCTAATAAACGCGGTTTTCGATGCCTTATTCTAATGTAATGTGGCATCTCATATCTTGCACCGGTGTATACGAGTGCACTGCCACATAACATAGAATAATTAATAATAATTAAATCGTTCTTTTGTCTATGCCTATGTCTGTGTTGTGTTGGTTAATTTTGGCTCCTTTTTTTCGGGTTTAACTCGAATATAAATATTTTGTTCGGGGGGTAAAATCGGGTAAAAACGGAAGAATGTCATGCCCTAGTTAGAAACTGGATAGTTTGTATTGTTTCAGTCTCCAAAGCAATAGTTTTTAAACTGAAAGTTAAAATTCGGTTGTTTTTCCTCTGAGCTGCGCTTTTTTTAACTCACAAAGGACTAAAATGTCATGTCACAAGGGCCCCAAGGGCTCAAAGAAGGTTTGGGGAAGATACCCAATGGACATCTGTTAAGAGACAGATGGAAGCCTTCCGCGAAGGCCATACAGAGCATTCTTTAACCTGAACAGGATAAGACTCATCTCATGGCAGGACTTTGACTTTCCGACGTCTTAAACTATGGCAAATTTGAGAGGCGCTATACAAATTTAAGAGGCCCAAAAATTCGAAAGTTGATATATATATAGGCCTGGATCTAGAAAAATATCGAGGTGTGGATGAGTGGCAAGAAATACAATCGAGCCAGAAAAATGTAAAAGGGGAATAGTGGGAGAGGCAAGAGACTGGATTCTTTATGCAGTATAACATTTCTCCCTCTGTTTGTCTATAAAAACTTTCTTTAAAAATGCATGAAATATACACCGAAGAGCCAAAACATTAAGACCACCTGCCAAATATGATGTTGGTCCTCCACGTGCCGCCAAAACAGTTCTTACCGGGCGTGGCATGGACGCTACAAGATTTCTAAAGATGTCTTGTGCTATCTGATATCAACACGTTATAAGCAGATCCTTTAACTCTTCTAAGTTACGTGGTTGAGCCGCCGCAGATCGTATATGTTGTTCCAACGCAAACCACAGATGCTCGTTTGGATTGATGTCTCTGGAATCTGGACGTCAGGGCAATACCTGGAAGTATTCCTCATGTTCCGCAAAACATTCTCGAACAATCCGGGCAGTGTGACATGGCGTATTATCTTGCTGAAAGAAGGCACTACTAGAGGGATATACCGTTGCCATGAAAGGATGTACTTGGTCTGCAATGATGTTTAGGTAGGTGGTAGACGTCATAGTTTCCTGCACATGAATGACTCGATCCAGGGTTTCCCAGCAGAACATTGCCCAAAGCATTACACTTCCTCCACCGGCTTCTTTTCGTCCATTTTACATCCTGGTGCCAACACTTTCCCAGGTAAATGATGCATACGTACCTGGCTGTCCACATGGTGCAACAAGAAACGAGATTCATCGGACCAAACAACCTTCTTGCAATCATTCAAAGTCTAGTTTTGATGCTCGTGTACCCATTGTAGGTGCTTTAGACGGTGAACCAAGGGCACTCGGAGTGGCCTGCAGCTACGCAACCCCATTTTCAGTAAGGTTCGATATATTGTATGTTATAACACATTACTCTCATCACCAGCGTTCAACTTACGGGCGAGTTGCATCACAGTATCCCTTCTGTTGACTTGTACCATACGGGATAGTCTTCGCTCACCTCTAGCATCGATGAGTCGTGGTTGGCCCACAACTTGTCGGCGGTTCGTAGTTTTTCCCTCCTAGAACCAATTTTCGAAGGTACTAACCATTGCTGACCGTTAGCACCCCACAAGCCTAGCCGTCACGGAAATGCCGCTGACCCAGATGTCTGGCCATTACAATTTGGCCTTTGCCAAACTCATTTAAGTCCGCTGCCTTTCCCATCTGAAGAATAAAAATAACACTGATTAACAGAGCTCAGTATCAGGTATTATTTATACCGTTTCATGACCTTCACACGCGCCGTCGTTTACCTGTAGTTGCTTCGATTTGCATAAAGACGCGCTTGTCTTAATGTTTTGGTTGTTCGGTGTAAATAGGTTTAGCAACTTTTGTCTCTATCACCCTTATTAGCATTCTGAAAGGGGGGTAGGCGGCCCCCTTGGCACCCCCTATATATATATATATGTATCTCCCCTTGGTATCCCCTAGGTATATATGTCCCCCCTATATATATTCATTCTGATTCTAGGGAACATTAAAAAATGAAACCAAAATTGAAATGGCGAAATCATTACTCTGGCATTAGTAAGCTAAGAAGAACAGTGTTTGCACAATAAATTAATTTTAACAATAATATTATTTTTTCGTAACAGATTAAAACTTGAAATACATTTCTTTGAGGCTCCCTCATATTGCGATACTCTAAGATGTACCTTAGTTAGCTTTATGCATAAGTCCGGCCCTGTCTCTACTACACACGGGGCCATTTCGTAACGTCCCATTCCACTAACGATGGCCTTACCAAGCTCATCTGTGTCCACTTTCTTACAGAGGGAGGGGAGGGGAGGAATTAAACAGAGATAAATCTCAAAGCTAGGGCTTCTGGGACCCGAACCTCAGAACTGTAGATTACTATCCTGGCGCTCCACGGAAATTAGCCAGTTTGCAATTGATGGTATGACAAATTTAATAGCAATCCACTGCGTCAGTCCATAACTATTACAAGTATCGAAGTCTTAATTTCCATCGTCAGAAATATTATACAATGAGTGAAGGACTGGAAATTGTGCAATTTTGCATCATTACTAGGGGAAAGGATCTTCTGCTACCGAAGTGGCCTCGAGAAATATGCGAAGCGGAAGGTCTGAGAGGCAGTCTCTATTCGTGCTGATCAAGCTTGGTTTACGAAGTTCAAAAGTGATGACTGTTCTATTATATATATAGCCAATATCAGGTAGATCGCAGCATTCTGAGCCTGCAGTTCAATCAATGTCGATCTCTATTCAACACAACTGGAGTCCTTTTGAAGCTGATCCATCGGCAAACACTCGCAGGCTCCGTCGTAGCTTGGTTGCTCACAAGCAACTATAGTACGGCATCTGAAACGCATCGGTAAGGCAGCTAGGAGTTGCCGAAATATTTCGGATGAGCTGACTACTGAACAAGCAAAAGGTCGTATCGAAGTCTGCAGAAAACTGCTCGCTAATCCACGTGACCATCGTTTCATCAAGGGAATTATTACGAGCGATGAAAAATGGATTTTTTCAACAATTCGAATATCTAAAAGTAGTGGCTTGACCATATTGCCCTTTTTGCTCCAAAGAGGGGACGATCCAAAATTAAGGCAATGTTGTGTGTTTGGTGGAATTTTGAGGGTGTAGTTAACTACGAACTGGTTCCTAGTGGACCTGCAATCAATGTCGATCTCTATTCAGCACAACTGGAGTGCCAGCACTCTGTAATGCTTCAAAGCTAGCCAGGATTGGTAAACAGACACCAGGTACTCCTCCAATAAGACAACGCAAAATCACACACCTCACCTCGGGCCAAATAAAAACCTGGAGAATTTTTATTTGAGCTTTTTCCTAACCCACCATCAGGGCAGGTGTAAGGGGCGGGTGAAGTTTTGCATATCTTCTTGTCCATCTTGTCAGAGTTCTGTGGCAAGCAGCTGTTTGAGATATTATGTATTTTATTACAGGGTCGGATCTAGAAAGAAAAAAAAATGAGAGGAGGAAGAGACGAAGTTCATGGATTGAGTAGGAACGAACTTGAACGCTGTTCTAGTATATAATTTTCCCCTTCATTTTAGCGGCATGTAGTTTTTTGTGAATATCTATAAGAGGTACTTTTAATAATTTTTTGTGCAAAAGTATTCCACAGATACAACCAATTGCTACAATTGTAATCTCACCAAACCAATTTGAACAGACTTGGAGTTACTGGAGATTATTACTTTTTACTAATAATAGCCGTCTCGTAGCCGAGTGGTTAGTGCGCTTGGCTACTGATCTACGGGACCTGGGTTCGAGCCCCGGGTAAGGCATGGATGTTCGTGTTGTTTTCTGCTGAGGTTCTGCCATCCTCTCAGATCTTCTACTGTGGCTTATAAACTGACAGGCTCCTGTCAGACCTCTGTGGCAAGCAGCTGCTTGAGGGGGTATTTATATTTTTTATTTTTTTACTAATAATACCCAGTCAACTATTTTCTTTCGGCAACATACTTTCGAAATCATCCATTTACCGCGACACAAATGTGTTAAAAAGTCTTTTTTTTTTCGTTTTGTTATATATCTTAAAATTTACCCTATTTCAACAAAAACCGATATTAAAATCAACATTTGACAAAAAAAACAATAAAATGGAAATAAAAATTTTAAAAGTACTAAAGTACAAATTATTATGTAGTATTAGAATGATTCATAAGTCGTAACGATTTTTGTTTTGAGAGAGAAATTTTTTTCTCTGATCATTAAGCAAATATTTTTACGAGAGGTAAAGAAGTGTGACTAAAACAAACAGTCTCAGAAAAACTGCCGAATCTTCAACTGCGGAGATTCATAATCTCCCAAGCTCCCACATAAATTGACATTGGCTTTTATATGAAATATTTTATTTCCTAAACGCGGTCCATGTAACCGTTTGAGACTCATTAAAGAACAGACACACAATCACCGACAAATGCAATACGCCAAAAAGTCCAGTATGATGAGAGACTTAACTTTCTCTCTCAAATAACTCTAGAATCCTTTGATAACTCTAGAAACCTTTGGACTCTGGGATAAACTGGCGTCCTAGCGAGCAGTGCAATCGGCGCCCCCCCCCCCCCTCAAAAGGCTGATCTAGGCTGCGGTATTTAGTAAACTGGGAAACATTCTGCTACTTTTTTTTACCCATCAACATTTTCAAGAGTTGCTCTTAGAGTTCAATTATCAATTTGTCTATATTTCCAAGATCAGAAAAAATAGATGCACGAAATTTTCGGAATAGATTTGTGCACGACAGTTGGATGATATTTCAGTCCTATTTCAAATGAAAATACATTAAAGATGTTAATTATATTTTTTATTATTACAAAAACAATTATCCATTACGTTATCTAGCTTTTAACTGCCATTACCACCACGCCCGTTATAAAAAAAAATAAGAAAACTTTGCAGTGAACTTTAACCTGTATTTGAAAAATACTTCGAATGAAAAATTCTCTGCGCTTTTGAAACATGACTTTTCTTGTTTTGACCTTTGTTATTTTATTTGTATTTTTTTTTCAACTTTTTGACATTTCGGGGGAAAAAATGTCTGTGCTCTTAAAAACATGATTTTTCTTTTTGAATTGTGTTCCTGTGGCCGAGTGGTTAGCGCGCTTGGCTACTGTTCTAAGAGACCTTGGTTTGAGCCCCAGTAAGGCATGGTTGTTTTTCCGCTGAGGTCTGGACATCATCACAGACCTTCTACTACGGCAAATAAACTGACAGGCTCCTGCAGACCTCTGTGGCAAGCAGCTGCTTGAGGGGATATTCATTTAATTTTTTCATTTAATTTGTTTCCCTGGCCAACTGGTTAGCGCGTTTGTCTACTACTGACCTAAGGGACCTGGGTTCGAGCGCCAGGTAAGGCATGGAAGCTTCTATCGTTTTGCTGCTGAGTTCCATCCTCACAGACCTTCTACTACGGCGTATAAATTGATAGTCTCCTGTCAGACCTCTTTGGCAAGCAGCTGCTTGAGGGGGCATTTATTTATTTTGAACTTGGTTTTTTCCTCTTCGAATATGGATTCCAATTTTCCTCGGCGCCTTAGGCGACAGTTCACTTTGCCTATACAGACGGGCCCACCTCTATCTACACTTCTTGACAGAATATTACGTTGACAACGAAACAATCTGTATCCTTCACCGTCACCGAGAATATACGTTTCACTCTCTGCAAACTAAAGCCCTCCAATCAGCTTCCAGTTTTGTATCTTACATTTCACTTCTAAGTCCACTTCTACGAGGGCTGTTGGGACGAACGATGAATCCCACTAAACTGCATCCACACTATCTGAGTGTGCATCTGTAGCAGACACATTTTCCACGCCACAGCAGAAGATGATGTATTGGGAGCAGGGCAGAGGATGCTGCCGCCCGCCGAGAGCGCCACTGGGGGTCGAGCCGACATTCGGCCCCGGACTTTGGCCTCCCGTTATCTCCTGTCACCGTTGCCATGGGCAACCCCCGTCGAAATGTGTATGCATAAGGCGATTCAGCATGACGCGGGTATCCATGGCGACATCCCGGAGCTCCGAGTGACAAGCTCTCCAGCTTCATAGCTTGTCTGGAGGAGACTGAAAGGTTAGGGATGAGTGTGGGCACACACACACTTGGACTCTGGTCTTCTCTCTCCCTATTCAAGATACTTCCGCTGGACTTCGTTAAACTGGTTCAGATCTTTGGCATGTCAAACGTGTCACATTTTAGAACATTTTTAAGGTTTCGAATTGAAGTTTACCAAGCTATAATAATCCTCTGTCGCGTATCACGTTTCCAGGTATCAAAAGAGGAATCAGCAAAAGCTTTATATAAGGAAGGGAAGTCCTATAGCACATTTTTTGCTGAAACAGATTATCAGAAGGCCATCTAATGCTGATCAACCTCCCGGATTTACAAATACATTTGACAGTTTATAAGGAATGAAACAATATTATTGTCCAATTCCGGCTTTAGAAAAAAATAAAGTATGTTTGAACATGCAAGGGGATGGGGGTGGCAAATGATAAATTAAAGGGGGGGGGAAGAGACTGAGACTGGAATTCCGTTATAGTATAGCATTTTCCGCACTTCTTTTCAGACGTTTTTAAAAAATCCTTGAAAAATGCGTGAGATTTACATAAGTTCAATTATTTTTGCGTCCATTAATCTTACTTGCATTCTCAAAGGAAGGGGAAAGGTAAGCTCTCCTTGCTCTCCCCATCCTTTGAAAATGCTAGGAAGTGTAATAAATTTTCCGTCATATTTCCCCAATTGAGAATGCTATTAACCCACTTGATCCCTATTATTGTCAACAGGAAATCAAAGTTCAATAATTTTTTAAAAATAACTTTGTATCGAAACTTTAAAATAAATCTATTTAAATCTCGATTTTTTTAATAATATTTCTTCAGTATTTAAAGGTTGGATTGCATTATTCTTTTAATGGCACTTTTTTGCACACAAATGGATCAAAACCAGGTCACAAAAAAGGTTTTGTGGCCAGGTCATAAAAACCCCATGGGTTCAAAGTTGGCGAAGAGATTAAGATTCCGTTGACAGTTGTCAGTAGATAGAACGGAAGACTCCCGTCAAGACCATCTAATAAAACAAAATAATCCCTCAAGCAGCTGCTTGCCACAGCTCTCTAGCAGTTTCTTAATACACACGGAACATGGTAGCTGAAATTTTTAACCGCATCAATGGCGGTTGAATTGATTGAAAGATTGGTTAAAAGGGATGTAATAACCAGTTTTATTAAAATGTAAACATGCATGTTGTTTTTTAGCAGTTGGGGCAGTGATTATTTCATTTTTGCCCAGTTTCGAATGAATTTTTTGAAGAACATGCTCTGTCATTGTTAAATGTTTAAACTTGCATAAATCTTTCAAAATAGAGGAAAAAATTAAATAAAGTTTCAAATGCAAGGAATGCACAAGTAGAACAACATTTATTTACAGCCGTTGTTCCAAAAGAGGGTATAAGAAAGGGAAATCCTATCAGCCATTTTTTTTAGTTCGTTCATGAGTGTTTTCGTAAGTGTTTCTGTTGAAATAGATTAAACATATATAGAATACTTCTTAGATTAATATAATTTACCTGGTATATTCCGACAGAGAAACCTTGTACAGTCGCTCAAAAAAATATCCGAACACTATGGTTGATTACAGAATTCAGAAAAAATATCTGGCAACGATTTTTTTTTAGAAATTAGTGATCTGGCAAACTTCATACACTGTACAAAATACGGAGATTCTGTACACGAAGCTTGCCAGATAACTAATTTCTAAAAAAATCGTTGCCAGATATTTTTTCCTGAATTCTGTAATCAACCACAGTGTTCGGATATTTTTTTGAGCGATTGTATAAGAATACTCGTAAATTTGTATATACAGTAAATATTTTTCCAGCTAGTTTTATATAGGAATAATTATTTGATTTCCATGAAGTTTCTATAATAATTGGCGAAATAATTCTAGGCCCAAAACATGTTGTGATTTACAGCAAGTAACTGAGATCCTGCCATCCTCACAGACCTTCTACTATGGCTACGGTGGCCATATTTTTTTTTTTGGAGAAAATAAAGGACAAATCAGAAATTGTTTCATAATAAAAAAAACCAGATTGCGTTTATTTGTTTCACTAAAACTAAAAAGCTTTATAACATTTATTATAAAATATAAGCATATACATAGCATTTTAAGCAATCATATTATTACTTAAAAAATTCAATTTTGATACTTTTCACAAGAATGAACTTTTTTTTAATAAATCAGGTTTGTGTTTTAAAAATTCATAAAACTGTATACAATTCATGTCAAAGTTGCATTTGGTATAAATGCCTGCTTTCAGTGTTTCGATTTTTAATTTGCTTTTTTCACTGGTCCACATATTGTTCATTAATGAAAATACTCGTTCAGTGGGGACATTAGATCCAGGGAGACAAGCAAAATTCAACGATTTTTAAAATGTTTTTAAAAGATACGTGTTTATCTGTGAAATATTTAAAAATAACAATCCATCTACTGCGCGCCAATATTCAGTTTACTATTTTAACTCACAAAAAAAGGACAAAATGGCCATTTTAGAAAAAAATAAATCTAAAGGACAGAGCAGTGAAATAAAGGACTGTCCTCTTAAATAAAGGACGTATGGTTACCGTAACTATGGCGTATAAACTGACTCGCTCATGACAGACCTCTGTAACCACCAGCAGCTCGAGGGGGTATTTTTTTTAATAGGGCAGCGTAGCGACCAGATAACTAGAATAGAAAGTTTCAAGGTAAAAAAAAAAGGATTAATAACGCTGATATACACTATCAGCCTGTCTTAAACTTGTAACTGTGTTCGAGTCCCAGCTGGGTCAGCGTTGAGATTTATCTCCGCAAAATTCCCCGCCCTGCCCACGGTCAGTAGGGGACACCGATGTGCTTGGAAAGGCCGCCGTCCGTCAGATGGGACGTTAAGCCGTGGCCCCGTGTGCGGGAGAGCCATACCCTGTGCACGTTAAAGAACACGCTGGATGGTCTTGACGGGAGGCTACCATCTGTCTCCCAATAGCTGTTCCAGTGGGTCCCCTCCCCCAACCTTTTCTGAGCCTTCAGGGTCCGTGTGACCTGGCCATTTAGCCCATGGTGTGCAAAAAAGTGCCGCTCAAAGGTAAAACAACCCAACCCAACTTGTAACTGTTGATACTATACATAGAAGTGATAGCTTTGTCAACTGATACCTACCGTAAGACCTCAAAACCAATTCAGAAACTTACATCATTGTGTAACGTATCAAAGCTCTTGTCTCGAGTTAAGAAACAGCATCAGAACCATCCTTTATATTTATTTCCCTCTCTCTTGTGACCTATGAGATGATGATGGTAATGCTCCTCTGCTTCTTTCTCTTCCCGATGCCCCTCACGGATTGGGTCGCACTTATTACAGCTGCCGTTTAGACAAGGAAAAATGAATTGGACGAAGAAGCCACGACATAGAAGAAGAGACAAGTAGGTGGACAGGTAGTCGAGTCAGAGGGATGACGGATGACTCCATCTCAAGACAAAGGCGACGGACGTGTGAGAGGTGGTAACTTCTCTCCGATGGTTCAAAACAAACGTATGATGCTATCTGCAAATGAGATTAACGGGCTTAAAAAAACGATTAGGAATCGGCAAAGGAGCGCAAAAACGGAGATAGCATCGGCGCTGTCATCCACGCAAGTAAAAGCCCATTAAGCCGGATGTCAGCGCCGGCGATTACCAATGTGCAGGAGGGGAAAAAAGGAAGGAGGGAGATTTGGTCTTTCATGTGACAGCAGTCCTCGTGCGTCGGTTAGCAAGCATGTATGTATGTATGCATGTTGTTACTTTCTGTCTTGAGGGCTTATTTGTTCTGATGGGAATAGAGTGGTAATAGTGCTCTGGAAGTCTTTAAAATGTGGAATCGAACTGGTACTCGATCTTTAGAGTAAGTCAGTGGCGAACTGGCCAGGGTGTCAGCTTGCTCGATGGCAAGTGGGCCCCATTAAACATTAGACAATATGTTAAAAATAATAGTCCTATAGTTGTGAGTGGGCCCCCTTTGTCTCCTGGCAACCAACATTTTTAGACCCAGTCCGCCACTAGTGGAAGTTAAACCTCAGGTGTGTCTCCCGAAAATTACATTTAAAATCAAGGTTTGATTTCGATTCAGAGTTAAGACTTAGGTAGGTGTAAGTTTGGAAAATTAAGAGATCTGATCAGTATCCAAGTCTGAAAAAATGGATTCGGATCAGGACCCAAGCCTGGAAAATTAGAGATAGATCGGTACCTAAGTTTGGAAAATTATATATCTAATCAGGACTCAAGCCTGGAAAATTAGAGATCGAATCAGTACTCAAGTCTGGATTATTAGAGATTGGATCAGGACCCAAGTGTATAATATTAGAGATCGGATTCGGACAGAACCAATTGGCTGAGGAAACGGTGACGAGTGGATACTGATCAAAGGACCTGGATTCGAAACTGGATTAAGGTAAGCTTTCTTTTCCTTGTCTTTCTGTTGAGATCTGGCCTTTCTCACAAACCATCTCTATGGCATATTATAACGACAAGCTGCTAGGCCTAGGTTTAAGTCTAGACTAGTGTAGGAAACCCATATTGGTGACTAATTTCGCCATGGTCAAATATTAACTTGAACTAGAGCTACCGAACTTTCAAATGAGGCCCCATACGTGTGACGTAATAACCAGGGGCACAGCATGAATGAAAACTGGGGAGACAATGAGTTGGATTGTTTCAGTTTTGGGCTGCACTTTGAACTCACTGAGCTAAATGGTCAGATCACAAGGACTCGAAGATCTCAGAGAAGGTTGGAAAGGTGTTTGGAGGCAGATGGAATACAACTAGCGTGTTTTTTAACGTGAACAATATATAGCTCTCCTTCACACTGAGCCACGGCTTTACGTCCCATCCGAAGGACGGCGACCTTTCTACGCCCATCGGTATCCCTTTTTCGCCGAGGGAAGAATGGAAATAAAGAGGAGAAAATTTTCAACTAGGCATAGTTGTTAGACTCGAACCCGGAACTTCAGATTATGAACCTGATGAACTACCGACTGAGTCAACCCCATCTCAACAGGAGACAAGGGAAGAACGAAGTCTGCACGATCGATACTACGACGGTTCTTATAGGTCAGTGAGCTGTCAATCATCTTTTAGTCAACGTATGATAAGTGTCGGAGCGCAATCTTATAGTCTCCTCTGTTGTCATACATGCGAAGCTATTGGTCAGCAGTGGAATTTTTAGGGTTCTGTGCAACCGAAAAATCGCGCCCATGAACGAAAATGTTTTTGTTCTCGAAAAAGAGATCTCTAAAATAGATCGAATTATGTATCCGTCAAGCAAAACTATTTGAAATTGTTGATTCCGTATATATCTAATATATAAAGAAGAAAGATTGTTTGTGTGTTTGTTTGTTTGCTTGTGTGTCTGTCTGTCTGTCTGTCTCCTTATGCACTCGGACATAGCTAGAGGTGCCAAACTTTCCACAAACGTTCCTTTCACCAAGAGGAAAAATATAGGATATGTGTGAATCCTCTAGGGCAGGGATTTTCAACTTCGGGTACGCATTAAAATTTTAGGGGTACTTCGTGAGAGCTCAAAAGTCGCTAGATCAAGTAACAAAGTAAAAATTACCATTATTATACTATAACTATAGTTTTATCTATCTATACAAGGGCCAGTTACATACACATTTCCAGGGGGTACGTGAAGCATAAAATATTGAGAACCACTGCTCTACGGTCAACTAAAACTGTGGTGGAAAGGTTGAATTTCTCGAAATCCCCCTAGACTTAACAATAAAGGGTGAATTAACGGCATCTCTCATAGACTTAGCATTAGCAGTTATTCAAAATCTCGGATATCATCTACTACAACTTTCGGGAGTTTCAAACTTCCTAAAGAGGAAGGGAATATTTTTACCAATTGGCGGGGACGAATAATTGTAATGAGTTTTATGTCAAGTGAAAGTTTTCCAAGTGGAGACTGCCATCTACTATGTTTTTATAGAGTTTCAGATCTCCCCTTAAACAGGAGAATAAATTTTTTATCGGGGGAGGGGGAAGGAATAGTTGGGGGGAACCAAACGATCGTAATGAGTTTTATATCAAATCAAAGTTTCTAGCGTGTAGAGTTCCATCTACTACATGCTTTAGTAAGTTTCAGACCTCCACTTAAAGAGGGGGGAGGGGTAAAGTTTTTATTAGGGGGTGTATCGGGGGGACAAGGGTATCATAAGAAGTTTTATGCCAAATGAACGCTTACGAGTGTTGATTGCCATTATCATGGCCGGATCGGGAGGGGGGGGGGGGGGCAAAGGGAACCATGCCCCCTATCAGAATGGTAGTAAGGGTAAAAGAACCAAAAATTATGAGAATGATTTAAATTGAATGCATTTTGCAGGAAATTTTTTAAAGAATTGTAAAACAGAGGGTGAAATACCGCATTGGAAATCCAGTCTCTTGCCCACCTCCCGCTTTGCATTTTTCTGGCTCAATTGTGCTTTTTTGGTAACCCCCCCCCCCTCGATTTTTTTTTATAGATCAGGGTCTGCCATCTACTATATACTTCAGAGAGTTTGAGTCCCGAGAA
Source organism: Ryuthela nishihirai (assembly GCA_038380435.1). Taxonomy (NCBI): domain Eukaryota; kingdom Metazoa; phylum Arthropoda; class Arachnida; order Araneae; family Heptathelidae; genus Ryuthela; species Ryuthela nishihirai. Next base: position 113,773,910 of record JAWZYU010000001.1, read on the forward strand.
ACACCGGGAAAATCTGGTAGCAAAAAAATAAATATCGACTCAGGCAGCAGCTTGCTATTCTGAGACTATTAGTAAAATACACCGTAGGGAAGATCTGTGAGTATGACGGGACCTCAGCTAAAAGACAACACGAACATCCATGCCTTACTTGGGGCTCGAGCCAAGGTCCGTTCGATAATAATAATTATTTCATGCAGAGGGTTACAGTAAAGCCAAGGTACAGGTAATTTTGGATATTAATTTAAACGTTCAAGTGGCTTGATGCCCCAGTACATTTGAGAAATTAAAAAGAAATATTGATGATAGTAAAAAATACAAACATATTTACAGGAATTACATAATTTTTTGATACATATAAACAAAATGACAAGTTGCACAGACGAAGACAAACATAGAATATGAAATATGATAAGAAACGTAGTAAATTTAGGGGGAAGAAAAGAAGGTTTGAGACAACAGAGAGTAATATTGAATGAACAGGGGAAAAAAGGATTGGGAATAATCCAGACAAAGGGCAAAGATGGGGAGTGGGAATAGGGGTGAGGAGATATTATTGGTCAAACGTTTCAATATTCTAATAGGAATGGAGTAATATAGTTTTTGAATTTTGTTTTAGAATTTAAAGAAGTGATATTGCTCTGTAGAGAGTTCAAAGTTGAGGTTGCTTGAAAGGCAAAAGAAATTTCACCGTACGTAGCTTTGAAAATCTTGGGAATAGAAAACATTTTATTATCAGAGCGAAGGAGGTGGGGATGTCGTAATCGAATATAGGGTGTACGAATCGAATGAAGGAGATGGGACTTGTTTTAAATAGTGTCGTGAATAAGGTTAATAAGCCGCAGCTTTCTTCTAGATTCAAGAGTGGGAATTTGGTAGTTGTAAAGAATATCAAGTAAGTGTTAGAGATTTCGTTTGTTAAAATAGATTTTGCTCATGATTTTGAGAGCTTCATTTTGAACTTTTTCTAATTTATAAGAGTTCTTTTTATTAATACCAAAAAAGAGTGGAAGCACAGTATTCGAGTTTCAGTCGGATGTAAATCTTGTACAACATTGGGGCATAGGAGGATACATAGTTTCGAATGTACCTTCAATATATAAGTTCTTTTAGATGCTGAAGCGACGGTTTTATTAATGTGAACTTCAAAATTATTATCTACAGTTGCACCCAAGTACCTCATGGAATTGGAAACTGTAATATGGGTGTCATTCATTTTAATGTTTGTGTCAGGTAGAGAATTTGAAGACATTTGATATACTAAAAACGGATTTACTGTCAAATAAATTCCAAAAATAATAGGTAGGGGAGAATTTAAAGTTGAAAGAAAAGCAATATTGGTTTTCTTAATATTGACAGTAAATCCGTTTTTAGTACACCAATAAAGCAGATCATGAATATTATTTTCCATTTCTTATTTTAGAGAAGTAAAAGAGAGAAGACAATCGTCTGCATACATAAAAATATTGCAGTTGGTGGAGGATTCTGGAAGATTATTAACAAAAAGGTTAACGAGTAGTGGGCTAAGAGTGGTTCCTTTTTACCATTCTTAAACCTTCCATTCTTCTTACCTTCTTACCATTCTTCTTCATCCAAGAGGAGTGGGTAAGAATGGAATGCGTTACAGATCACAATATATATATAAACATGGGTAAAATATATATATAAATATACAGATGCACAAAGAAATCTTTTTAAAACTAATTTTAAAGTTCATTTAACTTATTCTTTGATTTAATAAAGCGCTTGTTACTGTTTTTCATTTTTACCACTTTTTTGACCAATCTTGAGTCCAAATATTGCACTGACCAAATTTCTCAACAGCTGAATGGAAGCACTTTAAGCCTTTCTGACATTAGATCTTCATGAAAGTGATTCCACTGCCTTTAAGTTTACTTTTAGCATGGAACACAGCATTTCTTTTCCGATATGAACAGAATTTTACAATGATCGATCGAGGCTTGTCGTTCCGATCAATCCCCACTCTTAATGTGTTAAAACCTCTTCAAATCCCAAGTAACCCCAAGAATCTAATGCAGTCAATGTCATTACGGAAATGTCAATGTTTAATTTTTCATTGAAAATTTTAGTGGCAAGGTCATCAGTAGGCGAATCTACTTCTTCCACTCCAAAAATCCTGATAGAGTTTCTGCGCTGATACTGTTCAAGTTCATTGCATTTCAAAGAAATCTCAGAACGTAGTTGATTTATTACTACATCATTCTCTTTAAGCTCATCTCTTAGCTCATGTATAGCCTCCGTAGAAAACTCGGGGGCGGGGGTGACTCAGTCGGTAGCGCGCCAGGCTCGTAATCTGCAGTTCCCAGGTTCGAGTCCCAGCTGGGTCAGCGTTGAGATTTATCTCCGCAAAATTCCCCACCCTGCCCACGGTCAGTAGGGCTTGGAAAGGCCGCCGTCCGTCGGATGGGACGTTAAGCCGTGGCCCCGTGTGTGGGAGAGCCATACCCTCTGCACGTTAAAGAACACGCTGGGTGGCCTTGACGGGAGGCTACCATCTGTCTCCCAACAGCTGTTCCAGTGGGTCCCCTCCCCCAACCTTCTCTGAGCCTTCGGGGTCCATGTGACCTGGCCATTTAGCCCACTGTGTGCAAAAAAGTGCCGCTCAGAGGTAAAACAACCCAACCCAAAAGCCTCCGTAGAAAACTCAACAGTTCTTTTCATTTCTTGCAGAACAACAGAAGTAATAGCTTCCGTGAGTAATGAGACAATCGTTTGAACAGAGTCTTGATTTGAAGACAGTTTCACTTCATTTAGAGACTGACCCCAAAAGATCGTCGTCCGAAAGCGACAAACCAGCGCTAGAGGTAGGGGGTGACCTTGGAGGGCTGCTTCTAGCACTGGCGAGCTTGATGCTTTTCTAGCGAGAGCTGCATTCTTTAGCGAGGTTTCCATCTTGTTTTTAGGCGCCATGACCTAAAACAATAAATGCGAGGAGATTAGATTAAAGTACAATACCTGAAGTGTTTCAAAGAGAGGCACGAAGCTTATAAGGAAGGAACGCAGCTTTTCAAGGCACTAAGAACTGCCAGACGCCTACAAAATACTAAACTCTAAGGCAGTGTCTCGCAAACTGTGTGCCGCGAGAGATTTTCGAATTGACACTAGATATTCCAAAGATTTCATTTTGACTTGACTTGTATTATCGACGTGCTTTAATAAAAATCTTTCAGATTTTATCAACTGGGATCTTGTAAATATTTATCAAGCTTTTTCCAAATTTTGGTATTAATTTTTGATTATTTCAAGCCATAGAATGGACAAATATTTAAAACAAACACCGAGTTATGAATTAAAGGACGAGAGCAAATCTTCAAGTAAAACCAGGCTGATGACTTCAACAAAGCGCAAATATAATGACGATTATATAGAGTTTGCTTTTATTCTTTTTTAGGTGTGCCGCGGAAAAAAAATTAGATTCAGTGTACCGCAGAGTAAAAAAGTTTGCGAGACACTGCTCTAAGGAGTACAAACGAACCAGATGCTACATTACCGCTTTGCAGTTACGTAGTCAAGTGTGCTAACCACTCGGCACAGGGAATATAAATAAATATATGGTTAAATTTTGATTCCTTCTATTACGATCATGTTTGTTTGGATCTTGTTAAAAATACTGTCTCTGTGCCAATGCCCCTCGCCCTTCCTTCTCCCTTGGCAGCGATGTTGGCCATTGACGATAGATGAAGATCAGTTCTTGAAAGGAATGATGAGGTTGACATGAAAGCGAATGGGAAATTGATAATATAAGGTGTCGAAGCTGATGAGTCAAGCAAAGAACTATCCCCCCCCCCCACCAAATACACAAATAAATAAAAAAACAACAACAACAACAACTATGTAATGGTAAATGAAATGATTTGTGACAGGTTGGATTGTTTTACCTCTGAGCGGCACTTTTCTGCACACAATGGACTAAATGACCAGGTCACAAGGACCCCAAGGGCTCAGAGAACGTTGGGGAAACAGACCCACTGGGCAGTTGTTAGGAGACAGATAGAAACCTCCCGTCAAGATCATCCAGCGTGTTGTTTAACTTGCACAAAGTATGACAAAGTAAGACACAGCACACGGCGTAACTTCCTTTCCGAGCCTATCGGTGTCCCCTACTGACCGAGGGCAGGGAGTTCCGTAGAGAAAAAATTCAGCTGTCGAACCTGGAAACTGCAGATTACAAGCCTCGCGCTTGCCGACTTAAACATTCCCTCTCCTTTGTGACAAGTAGAATTCACTTTTTAACTTTGTTACCAATTCCTAGTTAGCTATTCTTCGTACGAAGAAGAACATGACTATGTAACATATTAGGACAGAATCTAGAGGGCAGTGGAACAAGGGGCCCATGCACCCTATTCCCCCATCCCCTTAAGAATGCAACTAACCAAAACGGAGGCGAAAAAAATATTACTAAACCTCTATATTTGCCCATTTTTTTTTCAAGAATTTTGCTAGAAATTACTAAAATGAAGGGAAAAAGGAAAAGCTCGGATCTGGACCTAAGCCTGGAATTTTTCTGATCGGATCTGGACCTAAGCCTGGAATTTTTCTGATCGGATCTGGACCTAAGCCTGGAATTTTCTAGCTCCGATCTGGACCTAAGCCTGGAATTTCCCAGCTTCGATCTGGACCCAAGCCTGAAAATTTTCAGATTGTGTTAGTACTCAAGCATGGAAAATTAGAGTTTGGATCAGGACCCAAGCCTGGAAAATTAGAGATCGGATCACATCAAAGCCTGGAAAAAAGAGTTTATTTTATAATGGAACGTCGTTTCAGTTCATGTTGACTCAATCTTTACCCTCCCAACACACATACACATACTTTTCATTCGAATCGCTTAGCCCTCCGTGGATTTAATTGTAGATCGGGCCTGCATCGTACTATTTACAGCGTTCTGAAAAAAATGACAAAATTCGAATAAGATGCGGGAAAAAAAAATGCTTACCAAAAAGCAGTTTTCGTTTACCTCAGTGAATCGGTCATTTTTTCAAAGGTTTAATTACAATGCGCAATGAGAATCGATGGCGGATTCAAAATATCGAACTCACTTTGTTCTCCCCAATAATCTCTGCACTCTGATTAGAGAGGATATTGCATCCGATACTAATTGAATGAATTGCCTCAACGAATCGCTCATTTTCTCAATGGACAGATTCCCAAACGAATTCCCATTCCCCAATGATCGGGAGGTAAATCAACTCCTAACGATATCGATTCCCATTTCAATTACGCAGTAAGCCCTTGCTATTCGCATGAGTCACGTTCCTTAAAAACACTGAGAATTCTGAATTCTGAAAAAAGAACGGTTGCGATGGATGTTTTACATCAGGGGCACTTTTTTTGCACACAATAGGCTAAATGGCCAGGTTGTAAGGACCCCGAGGGCTCAGAGAAGGTTGGGGGAGGGTACCTACTGGACATCTGTTAGGAGACGGATCGTAACTTCCCGTCAAGGCCATCCAGCATATTCTCTAACGTACACAGGTTATGGCTCTCCCGCACATGGGGTCATAGCTTTACGTCCCATCCGATGGACGGCGACCTTTCCGAGCACATCGGTGATCCTTTCTGACCGTGTGCAAGGTGGGGTAGGGGTACGGTTTCTGGCTTAAAGAGAAAAGTAGAAGAAAGTTTATATTTCACAGGTACAAATCTGCAGGGAATTTCAAAAGCAGGTTTACAATTTTGAGACGATGGATTGTTTTACCTCTGAGCAGCACTTGTTTTGCACACAATGGACTAAATGGACAGGTCACAAGGACCCTAGCTCAATGAAGGTTGGGGGAGGGGACCCACCGGATAGCTGTTAGGAGACAGATGGTATCCTCCCATCGATGCCATCATCGTGTTCCTTAATGAGCACAAGGTCTGGAACACGGGGTAGCGAGTTTTGTGAAGATAAATCTCAACGCGAACCTGGGAACTGCAGATTACGAGCTTGGCGCGATACCGACTGACCGCCCCCCCCCCCCCCCCCCCCCCGCCTTTCTTCTGGAACATCGAATTTCTCTACTCAAATGTTTAGATTCAAATTGCAAAATAGTCACTAAATGAACAGCAGATAAGAACTAGAAATATAACCTACTTTTTGGACTTTTAGAGAATCTTCGTTGTGAGGTTTTATACGTTAAAATATATCAGCAAATGATGGTAAGAGGGTTTGCAGAAAGAGTTACTCTTCATATGGGCCACGCAGAAAGAATAAGACTTCGTAGGGAATCCTTTGTGAAGAAAAGTTTGAGAACCACTGACCTTGAAATCGCAACGAATTGTCACTCTGAAAAATCTGACAAAATCTAGCAATTTATTTTGTATCAACCATTTATTGATAAATATAGGCATCATCTCAAAGTTGTACAACCTACTTTTGAAACACCCTTTATTATGACAAGAAAAATATGATTATTTTCTAATGATTATAATAATACAAAAATAAACACATTAATTTCTACTTCAAAACAGAAGGACACTATAAACCCTCCCAGGTTGCAAAAGTGATAACATATTATTTCATTAATTTTCTTACTGATAAGCCATTTAGCCCATGGTGTGCAAAAACGTGCCACTCAGAGGTAAAACAACCCTCTTACTGATAAGTATAATCGTTGATTTTTATAAAAAATACAAGAAATCAGTGGGTGCCTTGGCCACATCGTGATTTGTAGACCATTACTCCGACTCTTATTTGGCATCGAATTCGACACCGGATCGGAAAATTTCTCTATTTCTGAGATTTACGATTCAAAATACTCCCATACACAATTATTAGTCTTTCAGCGCGCACAAACTTATATTTTACCTTTGACCTCAAAGACCCATTGCATAGTAAACAAAAAACGCACCATTTCTGAGATCTACGACTCAAAATACTCCCCAAGAAACAATTTTTAGCTCTCTAGCACTGATAAGATCAAAATTTAACCCCTGACCTTGAAGGATGCTCCGAATTAAAAATTTCACAAAGTTTGCAACATCTACAACCGTAACACCCCAAGACACGAATTTTCATGTTTCTAGTAGTCGTAGATCAAAGTTTGACCTTTATGTGACCTCCGTTTGACCTTGAAGGACACATCGGAGGTCAGATTTCGGATTTTTACCGAGATCTACGACTCGGATTACTCCTACATGCAAATTTTCATAATTCCACCATTTCTGCATATATCAGAGTTAGAATTAGCATGATCACACGTCACTCAACCTTCAATTATTCTCACAAAATCGTTTATTACACTTTATTTTTTATTAATTTTTTTATAATATATTATTATATTATATTTATTATATTTATAATATAATAAAATATATTTTTAATTACATTTATTTTTTTATTATTTTTTTATTTTTAGATACAAGTGGAACTCGATTTACGTCATTCAAATTCAAATTTATTATAACATAGAGAAATACACGAGGACAATAAACACACAATGCACAACACTTTGTCAAATACAATATCAATACAACACTTGACAAAGAACAGAGAAACAATGAAAGCACAAAACCAAGCAAAACTATCAATAGATACACATGAACAACTGGAAGCTTTCGAGCTCTTCCAGGTTATAAAAAAAAGTAATTAATTTTTTGTTAATGAAAATAAAACGAATAAAAAAAATTAACTATCACGAGTGGTGTGGGTATGCAGCTGTACCAAATATCAATTTCATAGATGCATTTTTCTAACGTCGTGAAGTAAATAGAACGTAATTTTTACCAAGGTACTCAGGGGTGTCTCAGTCGGTAGTGCGCCAGGCTCGTAATCTGCAGTTCCCAGGTTCGAGTCCCAGCTGGGTCAGCGTTGAGATTTATCTCCGCAAAATTCCCCGCCCTGCCCACGGTCAGTAGGGGACACCGATGGGCTTGGAAAGGCCGCCGTCCGTCAGATGGACGTTAAGCCGTGGCCTCGTGTGCGGGACAGCCATATCCTGTGCACGTTAAAGAACACACTGGATGGCCTTGATGGGAGGCTACCATCTGTCTCCCAACAGCTGTTCCAGTGGGTCCCCTCCTCTAACCTTCTCTGAGCCTTCGGGGTCTTTGTGACCTGGCCATTTAGCCCATGGTGTGCAAAAAAGTGCCGCTCAGAGGTAAAACAACCCAACCCAAGGTACTTGTAATTTAATGAAATTCTAAAGACAAATTTAGATCTCAAAATTTTCATGCGATGATTATTTATTCATAATTTTCATGCGATGATTATTTATTCATAATTTTCATGCAATGATTGTATATTCATAATTTTCGAACAAATTAATGTGTTAATTCCCTTCAAATAATTTTTAAAAAATGCATAAAAAATTATAAAGTCAAGAATGATGGAAGTTTCTTATTTAGTTATTAAGCCAATATTTGTCAGCTTCTCCGCTTGGCGTTCAAGGCTTCAGATGAGGTGCAGTCTGGAAGTTTCTCTAAATACTGCGTTATGGAGGATTGAGTCAATGCCCTCCTTTTCTTAATATAAAATTCTTTATAAGAGTCAAAGACACTTTATTTGCGTCCTTCCTCACTTTTGCGGGGAAGGGGTAGCTCAGTCATTAGCGCGCCAGCCTCGTAACTGCAGTTCTCAGGTTCGAGTCCCGTCTGGGCCAGCGTTGAGATTTTTCTCCGAAAAACTCCCCACGCTGTTCTCGGTCAGTAAGGGACACCGATGGGCTTGGAAAAACAGTCGTCCATCGGATAGGACGTTAATCCGTGGCACCGTGTGCGGGAGAGCTGTACCCTGTGCACGTTAAAGAACACGCTGGATGGCCTTAATGGGAGGCTACTATCTGTCTCTTAACAGCTGTCCAGTGGGCCCCTCCCCCCAACCTCTTCTCTGAGCATTCGGGGTCCTTGTGGCTGGCCATTTAGCCCATTGTATGCAAAAAATACCGCTCAGAGCTAAAACAACCCAACTCCGGAACCTCTCTGACAATCTGGATTATTTTCATCAAGAATCGCTTCTGTGTTTGTCCAACTGTTTGGAAATCGCTGCCAAGTCTTTCGTCAATATGCTTTTAATGGGGTAATTGGCTCCAACTGATCGCTGGACTCAGATTTGTCTCTTATCTGCTGTTCCTCCATTATCTCAAGATCATTCCCTATAAATGACGTTAAAGTGAAAACACGTAAATCGAATTGGCGTTTAGTGAGCGTGGCTTGTATATTGCATACTTTTTAGTCTGTTTTTTTTTTTTAAATAAAACAAGTTAATATTTAAGTTTTTTGTCAATTCTGTGGATCGCTCCACCTTTTCCTGATCTTTCTGTCGAATGTCTTGCCTTTTCCATTATTTCAATTGCGACATTGTGCTCCACCTGTTCCCTAAAAGACGATGAAGAGGATGCGCACGTCTCGAGCACAGTGCGAGCCCGTAAATATGACATTCGCAAGACACATGAACAGCAGCGGAACTAATGGAAAGATGGATGCTCAGCAATTACTTTCAGCACCATCCGACTGAAAACAATGCAGTCGCCGTGACCTTACAACCTCCAAGCGCAGGGTAGGGGCGGTCTTCATCGTTCAGTTTCATACCACAAGTATAGGAATGGGAAATAATAGGAAGCATCCGAAAGATAGATATATCTCGTATAGCGGAAATGTCTCTTTGAAAGCTGAAGTTTGAGAAATTATAAATTCTTCTCAATACTTGTGTACAAAAAAGTAATTTCAGAAATAACATTTCTTTCTTTTTTAAAGACCAGTTTGGTGGTTTCGTGGTCAATGGAAGCAAAATTAGAGGATATTGCCTCTGGCGAATTTGAGACACGAGGGTAAGTCAATAAATAAGGTGAATTAAATACAGCATCGAAACTGTTTATTCCAGAAACATGTACATATACTATTTTACAATGCAATCATCTCATTTCTTGATGCATTTAGTGCAACGACTGACAAGTTTTGTGATTCCATAAGAGAATTTTTTTTTCGGTGAAGAGTGTAGCCGCATTTTGAGAGTCTGTATCATCCCTGAAATTGCGTGTCTCTTCGATTTCCTCTTAGTATTCTTCCAGAATGGTGAGTCGGTTCTCCCGTGGGGCAGGGGTGGCTCAGTCGGTAGCGCGCCAGGCTCTTAATCTTCAGTTCCCAGATTTGAATCCCAGCTGGGTCAGCATTGAGATTTATCTCCGCAAAACTCATGGTCAGTAGGGGACACCGATGGTCTTGGAAAGATTGCCGTCCGTCGGATGGGACGTTAAGTCGCGGCCCGAGTGTAGTAGAATCATATCCTATGCACGTTAAAGAACATGCTGGATGGTCTTGACGGTAGGCTACCACCTGCCTCTCAGCAGCTGTTCCAGTGGGTCTCCTCCCCCAACCTTTTCTGAGCCTTCAGGGTCCTTGTGACATGATCATTTTGCCCATTGTGTGCAAAAAAATGCCGCTCAGAGATAAAACAACCCAATTCAACGGTTCTCCCGAACAATTAATACGTTGCACTGTATCAGGTGTTGTGCTTGGACTGGTCTACCAGGTCAGTGCTCATCCATGTGCGACCATTTCTGAGGTGTTCGCACCACTTGTACACAATTTTTTTATAATAAACAACTCTCCCCATATTGTGCACACATTCTACAGTAAATTTCAGTTGTTTTGAATCCTTCTGACAGTAAAATACAAATGGCACTTTACTGCTCAACTGCAGTGCAATCCGATAGAGGGACCGCCATGTTAACAACTGCTTGTCTGGTTGAGTATTTCTAACTTTATACGGAAACTACAAGTAACAACATTTTCAGACTTGTAGTAACGAGAGTATATAGTTAAAGATTACATAATGGATGCTTATGTCTGTGAAAAGTGAAATTTCACCTTTTTTTATTGACCTACCATCGTAAAAATAAAAGAGATAAATTTTCCCTCAAGCAGCTGCTTGCCGCAATGTCCTTACATGGGCAAAGAACGTATAAGGAAAAGAAGTTCAGCTTTTCAAAGCGTAAGTGGCGACCTCAAGTGGTGTTTCGATTCGTATCGTGCATTTGTTTAAGCTGGGAAGCAAACAATAAGGGGCAAAGGAATTATGCATAAAAAAATTTATATTTTAAAAAAGAAAAAAAAAGTAACTGCACTTTGTATTTGAAAAAAATAATATCATGATTTTAATAAAGGTTTATTTTCTCCACTGGAATTATTTTTCGTTGAACCAACAATTATAAATGAACGGATAGAGAAGATTTGAAATTAGCCTGAAGTTAATTTATAGAATAAATTATTACAATTAGAAGCTTTCTTAGTTGCATAGAAACAGGAAACAGAATTGATATTAATATACTCTGCAAGGATATCAATGGGAAATTATTACATAGGAAAAGCGAAGAGAATGGAAGTTGACAGTAACATGTAATTACAAAAGCGTTCGTCCCCTATAATGTTCGTTTCACCTCTACGCCAAATGCACGATACTCGATTTTACATTAATCTCTATGGAAGCTTAACTTCTTCTCCCTCTACATTCTTTTACAGGGGCCTGTCAGTATAATATGCCATAGAGAAAATTTGTGAGGAAGGCAGAAGAAAACAACACAAGAAACATCCACACCTTCTGCTGGGCTCGAACCCATGTCCCTTTCATCAGTAGCCAAGCGCGCTAATCACTCGGCCACGAGATGACCGAATATGACCACGAGATGACCGAATGGAAAATATAAATATTAATATTTTAACAGTACCTAAAATATACAAACATAATTTTTCATCTATTTTTTAAACATCTAAGTTATGTTTTATCACTTTCCCTGGGTTACTGCTACCAATGTTAACCTCTTGACCCTCATACTTTACCAATAAATGTCAAATTTCCAGCATGTAAAGATCGTTTGCAACGTTATTAAAAATTAGGGGGCGCTATTTATGGTATTGTGATATTTGAAAATTCGCATCGTAATACACTGCCCTACTAAAATATTAGTATATTTTTATTATGTCAATAGGAATCTAATTTCGACGCTCTATAGTTTCTAAATTTATTCTAATATTTATTTAATGGAAAAATGTAACTGAAGATCCATTTCTTCATTAATTAATTCATCATTAAAGATAATTGAATTTCCCGAATAAGGATAGATGAATATTTGTATTGTCTTTCTGCTGAAGTCTCGCCTCAGAATCAGAATTTCTATTTTTACTCCTTATAGACTGGCGGATCTACGCTAAGGAATTGATAAGTTTCATGGTACAACAGACTTTGCTGATAAATCATGTACAACAGACTGCTGATAAATTATGCACAAGACAATTGATGATCGACTATTTACAACAGATTTTTGTGAACGATTCTTTACAAGATTTTATGATCAATTATTATATCAACAAGATATTATTATTTACAACAACAGACTTTGATGATCGATTATTTACAACAGACTTTGATGATCAATTCCGATAGAACTCAGGTGTTGAAAACGATCCAATTGTTAGGGTTGCTTTACCTCTGAGCTACATTTTGCGCACCCATTGGGTTAACTGACCAGGTCACAATGTTACAGTATCTACGATTTTGAAATGGAATAGAGAAACAGGCAACATAGTGGAAACATTAGCTCGGTGGTTTAAAAAACAAACTAAAAATGGCAACGTATAATACAGATCTTAAATTTCAATATTTTACTCCGTCTTACTCGAAAATACAATGCTATATGACATTTGCTCATACCTTGCTATGTTGTTATTCTCTTTACATGTGAATGCAGATAAATATTTTTTTTGTTACTAATGTGATGAACACATTTCTGTTTCATAATGCGCAGCGGCTAAATTTGCAATCTCTTATATTCTTAAGAACAGAGATTGAATGTCTCATCTTGAATTATTAAGAATTTTTAGCTTTTTATCTCGTTTTCTTTGAAAACGTGCTAATAGTTTCGCTTTTTCCTCTGTCTTATCCGTCTGTAGACATCGAACATTTTTGTTTAAATAAATAATAATAAATAAATACCTCCCTCAAGCACCTGCTTACCACAGAGGTCTGACAGGAGATTGTCAGTTTATACGCCATAGTAGAGAGTCTATGAGGATGGCAGGACTCAGCAGAAAAACGATACTATCGTCCATGCCTTATCCGGGGCTCGAACCCGGGTAACCTTATAGTAGCCAAGCGCGCTAACAACTTGGCCACGGGACGGCCTTTTTTTATTTACATGGATAAATTAAAAACGCTTTTTGTGTTAGATAGGTATTGATGAAATATTACGATATGCAATTTCTGAATCTCTGTAAAGCTATAATTACGCCCTCTAGCGGTTGGAAAAAATGAAAGTTTCAAAATTGCAAACGAAGATTGAAAACGGCGTATTTATGCTAGAAATTTGAAATTTTGATGGTGGAATGTGAGTCTTTAAGTTTCCATTGGAAACAATGTAAAGTGATAATTAGAAAACTATTTTTGTTGGATTCGTACTAATGAACTATTATAATTCGCATTTTTTAAATACTTAGGAAGTTTTAATATATACACCCAATTCTGTTTTTACACGGTAGATAGGTTCTCGAAAAAACCGTGTAAAAAAATGCAGTGCATATGAAAAAACAGAAGATTGTTTCCAGACGTGAAAACCTAGTACAAATACTGGCAAAACCCAGAGCAATACCATATTTACCTATAGATGTTGAACTTTCTCCAGTTGCAAGACGATCTAAAATTTGGATCTTAGTATCCATGAGATAGCTTTCCTTTTCTGCTTTTGTGTAGTTGAATTATCCGACGTCATGGTAGGCCTTACGAAAAATATTTGAATTGTAGTTAATAAATCAGCTAATGAAAAATTGCAAATTACCTATCAGCAAAATTTAATAACTTTATATTACGCACACTAAACTTCAAAAACAAAATAATTTTTTTTTCGATTTCTTCTAATAAACATCTAAACACTTCTAACTTTGAATACGAAATGAGAGACCAAGACTAACGTATGTATTGAAGATAAAATTGAGGGGAATTCCAGGAAATCAGTGTTGCCACTTTATTCCGAATGAAGTAGATGATGAAAAGTAGGTTTTGTACAATTTTTCCATAAAATAGAGAATAAAATAGAGAAAACTTGTTGTGTAGTTTTTATTTTGTGGATTTCAGTGCACAAAATGTGTATCTATAGTACATTTTCAAAGTTAAAACTACTTCTAAAAATGTGGCCATAAAAGCGACATCTTTGTTTATAAATGTAAATTCTAGGAATTTTTTCTTGAATAGGAATATTTTTTCAGAATTAAATTCAAATGGGGATTTTTAAAAAGGCGCCGTTTGAACCGTGTTAGATCAAAATAAATCGTGTAAAAAGAGAATTGGAATTTTTTTCCAAATCGTGTTAAATAAAAATCGTGTAAAAAGAAATCCGTGTAAAAACAGAATTGGGAGTATATACATCTTTACAGATCACTAAATATGGAAACGGTAGAACTATTACTGAACTTTTCAAATAATTTATGAGTAAAAATTTGAAATTTTAGTGGTAGTGTTTCAAAAGATATTCCACTGAGCAATAATCTATCCATTTTTCTGAGAGAGCTGCGGAAAATGCAACTTTTTAAATTTAAAAATTAAAAGACGAATACTTTTACGTTCTATAATTAATATAATATTCTATTTACATTTACCCATCATCCGCTAGCTCAAATTAAAACTGTTAAGGAGTGAAAGAGCAGGTAAAGGAAAAACTTCATTCTCTTTGAAAACGAGATTTTCATATGCGCTAGAGGCAATATGCGTTCTTCCAGTTTATGAATGTAGAACGGCAGGTCTTCTCACACAGGGACGTACCAGAGGGGAGGGGGGAGTCCGGAATGTCATAATTCCCTCCCGGAAATCTTGTTGCCTTATATTAAATCTCAAAATTAAAATTGTCTACTTGCTTTGAAATCCAAAACAATTTGTCTTTGCATAATTATATAATTTCATTTTATCCCCATATTTTATATCCGACACAGAAATTACATAAAAAAAAACAACTATAAAATCTCTCTACAAAAATTAGATTAGAAAAAAAACAACTATAAAATCTCATTCCATATAGAATATTATTTTAACCTTTCCTTTTCGGTGGAATATTTTAGTAACTGGAAAACCCTACTCGTCTTATTTTCAGATGCCCCCTCTTCCGAAGCTAAATTCTCGGACCTCCCCAAAACAAAATTCTCCCCTCCTCTCGAAACTAAATCCTGAGCACGTGCCTGCTCTCACAGGTCCAGAGACACGTAGGTCATTTTCAACTTTTGACACCGCTAGCCAAAATGAAAATCAAGTCATTATTATTATTGAAAATATTTATAATTAAAATTTAGTAAAATCTGCATAAATGTTTTTAGCCCTCAAGCAGCTCCAAAAGGAGCTTGTTATTGTAATGTGCAGTAAAAAAGGTATGTAAGTGTAAGGAGAGATCTCAGCAGGAAGACACCAGAAAAGAAACATCCCTGCCTTATCCGAGGTTCGCCAATTAAAAAAAATGTATTCTTTTAAATCGCATCTTTTACTGTTGTATCAAATATCGAAAAATTAACAAGCATAAAAATTTAAGGTCCCTTTGAGTTTGAGGCTCAGATGACCATTATACCCCCCACCCCCAAGGATTTAGTTTTAAGGGGGATCGAGTATTTAGTTTCGGGGAGGTTTCGATTATATAGTCGCGGGGGGGGGGGAATCCGGAGAAGAAAGGTTTCTCAATTTCTAAAATATTCCACCGAACAGGAAAGGTTAAAAGGATATTCTGTATGGAATGAAATGAAATAATGTAGTTGTTTTTTAAATCTAATTTTAATGTCGGTCGTATACTATGGGGCTAATTGTTTGGGATTTCAAAGCAAACAGACAAGTTTGAGATTTCGTACAAGAAGACCTGATTTTCGGGGAGGAGAAGTCCAAGACCCCTCCCCCCCTCCTCTTCTCTCTTCTGAAAGGTCCTGGCGATCGGATCTGCCGTTGCTACATCGTAGGTTGGGTTGAGTTGTTTTACCTCTGAGCGGTACTTTCTTTGCACACAAATGGTCTAAATGGCCAGGTCACAAGGAGCCCGAAGGCTCAGAGAAGATTGGGGGATGGGATACAATGAAACGGCTGTTAAGAGATAGATGTTAGCTTCCCGTCAAGGCCAACCAGCGTGTTCTTTAACGTGCACAGGGTATGGTTCTCCCGCACACGGGCCCACAGCTTAACGTCCCATTCGACGGACGACGACCTTTCCAAGCCCAGCGGTATCACTACTGACCGTAGACAAGGCGGTTAGTTTTGCGGAGATAAATCTCAATGCTGACCCAGTTGGGCTCGAACCTGGGAACTGCAGATTACGAGCCTGGTGCGCTACCGATTGAGCCACCCCGCTCCCCTACATCGTAGGAATGACTTGACCCATGATATACGGATCCCTTGCTAAATACAGGGTACATCGATGGTTTGGACAGGTCGCCGTCCGTCGGATGGGACTGTAACCGTGCCTCGTGTGCGGGAGAGCCATATCCTGTGAACTTTAAAGATCAGTTGGATGGGCTTGACGGGAGACTACCATCTGTCTCCTAACAGCTATCGAGTGCATCCCCTATTATCAATGCTTCTCTAAACTCTCGGGGTTCTTGTGGCCTGGCCATTTAGCCCATTTGTGTGCAAAGGAAGTCGAGCTCAGAGGTAAAACAACTCAACCTTGCTAAACAGTCCCTTCGGCTCTGTAAGATCAGATTTTCCCATTTTAGTATAATTTTCTTCTTTATATTAATCACCCGATGGTGGTTGGATGTTCTGTGTAAGCTGGGGGGGGGGGGGATGATGGTTTTCGTGTTACTACATTAAGGTAACCTTGCGGTTAAACTATTAATTAAGATTCTGTTAATTTACCTTCAGCTTACAGTCATTTGCTAAAATTGTTAAAGCTTGAAGTGATTAATTTAGTGTTAGAACAGGTGATGGATAAGACCGTGTTTCGTCGCGTTTATCATGTTATTTTGCGATTGATTATGTTCCGGGGAAAGTTTTAGAAAGGAGAGATTGGGATCTTAGATGCAGTATTCATCAGATTAGAGTAGGATTCGTCAACTTGCAATGCACGTAAATATAACTGAAAATGTCTTTCTATGGTCACTACAACGTTGTTGTTTTTTTTTCTTGCAAAAAGAACCAATTAAATTTAATCTGGATTTGTTACTTAAGTTGGCATTAGTGAAGCTATTACGTCTATGCTACAAGTTTAAAATAAAAATAAACAGAATCTACGTGGTTTTTTCAAAGAGTACTTCAGTGAGAAATTTTGAAGATCACTAATCCAGAAATCTAAAAGTATTCCATTTAAATTATGCTAATGTTTGTTTCATTTGGAAAGTGATGTTCGGAGATGAACTCTATCATTAAAGTCGTTGATGAGTTTCATCGTACAACAGGCTTTGATGATCAAGTATGTACAACAGGCTTTGATGATCAAGTATGTGCAACAGGGTTTGATGATCAAGTATGTGCACCAGGGTTTGATGATCAAGTATGTGCAACAGGGTTTGATGATCAAGTATGTGCAACAGGCTTTGATGATCAAGTATGTACAACAGCCTTTGATGATCAAGTATATGCAACAGGCTTTGATGATCAAGTATGTACACATGCTTTGATGATCAAGTATGTGCAACAGGCTTTGATGATCAAGTATGTGCAACAGGCTCTGATGATCAAGTATTTGCAACAGCCTCTGATGATCAAGTATTTGCAACAGCCTCTGATGATCAAGTATTTGCAACAGGCTCTGATGATCAAATATGTGCAACAGGCTCTGATGATCAAGTATGTACAACAGGCTTTGATGATCAAGTATGTACAACAGGCTTTGATGATCAAGTATGTACAACAGTCTTTGATGATCAAGTATGTACAACAGGCTTTGATGATCAAGTATGTACAACAGACTTGCAGATTAATTTCGAGCGAACTAAGATGTTGAAACCGATCCATTTCGTTAATTGTTTGGGTTGTTTTACCTTTCAACAGCACTCTTGCGCAGACAATGGGCTAAATGACTATGTCACAACGAACCCAAAATTCAGTTAAGATTTCGTAAGGGGACAGCAGCTAGAAAATCCAATGTGAATCTCTCGATATCAGAACTCAAAACAGATCAAAAGAAGATATATAACAGCACTCGAACACAGCGGACTTCACTACGACCTCAATGCTTCGGATCCGTTCTTCCTTGTCTCCTTTTTCCTCTTCTCTCCAAGCATCTCACAAGCCCCCTGGGCTTAACACATTAGCTTAGCTTTGCATCAGTTTGCGATTTAATCCTCCTTGATTGCCTCAGACAGCCTCACTCATCATGCTTCCCCTCTCCACTTTGACCTTTAGCGGCATTGATCCTTGTAGCTGATCGGAAGCCCATTATCTGCGTCTCCACGCTGGGAGACTGGGTTCCTAGTCAAGTAATTTGTGGGGAGGTCCCTTACATTTACTTTGTGTTAATACATATCGAAATATATAAATACATATATACATAAGTAAGCCGTCCCATGGCCGAGTGGTTAGCGCGCTTGGCTACTGATCTAAGGGACCCGGGTAAGGCATGGATGTTCGTGTTGTTTTTCTGCTGAGGGCCTGCCATCCTCTCAGACCTTCTACTGTGGCATATAAATTGACAGGCTGCTGTCAGACCTCTGTGGCAAGCACCTGCTTGAGGGGGTATTTATTTGTTATTATTATACATAAGTAAATGAGGTAAGGAAGTGCCGAACTTAAGTGCTTCACTTGTCCCCGGGCACAATCACCCGAGCTATGCTGGTGGCAGATATTGTGGATTTCGACAGGAAACAACAGAAAAAAACGGCGTTGCAACTGAAACTGCTAAAATTTGTGAAAAGTGTGAAGAAAGTGTGGACTTAAGAGAAATATTCTCTTAAGGCTAAAACTCAGATTTTTATAACAGTGTAGCCTCTCTAGAGCTTCTTCTCTAAAACTCGTTGTTATGCAGTATATTCAATATTCATACATGTTTACGCACTATGGTGAGTATTAATAGGTTTGTTATGTAAATAGCAATCATGTTCGACGTAGTCGTCACCGCCAGTTTTTTTGGGGCGGGAGTGGCTAAGTCGGTAGCAGCTCGTAATCTGTAGTTCCCTGGTTCGAGTCCCAGCTGAGTCAGCGTTGAGATTTATCTCCGCAAAATTCCTCGCCCTGCCCACGGTCAGTAGGGGACACCGATTGACTTGGAAATGCCTCCATCCGTCGGATGGGACATTAAGCCGTGGTTCCGTCTGCGGGAGAGCTATACCCTGTGCACGTTAAGGAATACGCTGGATGGCCTTGACGGGAGACTACCATCTGTCTCCCAACAGCTGTTCCAGTGGGTCCCCTCCCCCAACCTTCTCTGAGCCTTCGGATCCATGTGACCTGGCCATTTAGTCCATGGTGTGCAAAAAAGTGCCGCTACAGGTAAAACAACCCAACACCGCCAGTTTTTGAACAGCACCTTAAGAATTAGTAGGGAGAGATTGTTTTGGTTTGGCCACGTTGCCTGGCAAAATTCCCGCCCTGCCCACGGTCAGTAGGGTACACCGATGGGCTTGGAAATGCCACTGTCCGTCGGATGGGACGTTAAGCCGTGGCTCCGTGTGCGGGAGAGCCATACACTGTGCACGTTAAAGAACACGCTGGATGGCCTTGACGGGAGGCTTCCATCTGTCTCCCAACAGCTGTTCCAGTGGGTCCCCTCCCCCAACCTTCTCTGAGCCTTCGGGGTCCATGTGACCTGGCCATTTAGCCCATGGTTTGCAAAATAATGCCGCTCAGAGGTAAAACAACCCAACCCACGTTGCCTGTGTATAAAAATGAAGAAGAGTCTTTTAGAAACAGCTCTTAAACAGTCCTTTTCCCGTTACCGAAATTTTTTCACTAGTGTTGCAAGAGAAACAAAATCGCAATATTTTACTAATAAATTTTCTACAGTCGGCAAACATCTGAAAAAGCAGTGGAACATAATGAACTAAATTTGTGTTAACTTTAAAGAGAAAGAAAATTGCCCTTGTACAATTAAATATAATAATGACCAGCGTAAATTTCCAAATTTATTTAACGATTATTTTTCCAGAATTGCACGGAATTTGAACAAAGATGTAGTTGAAAGAAACGCAGACTATAAATGACGATCTTCAGCTGTGGCAATTTCTTGTTTTCTTAAGTCCAATAATACGCACAGGGGTTAGTAGAAAATCTGCTTCAAGAAAAATTTATTGAAACACTTTCAAATTTGTGTGATCTATCCATAGAGCAGGTGACTTTTCCTGATGTTCTGAAACAATTTTTTTTAAGTTTAGTAAAGTTCTCAAGAATTACATTTTGAAACTAGATGATGTGGAACCTTTTTCTTTTTGCATTAAAATTCTAGGCATAGTTATTTTTTTTTGCACTTTTTGGATTACTAGAAATTTTATTCGCATTTTTATTTTGTTCCTGATTTATTTTTTTGTGTGTATTTTCTTCAGTCTCACATCTGATGTTGACAATTTAAATTGTTTCTCTATGAAGATCTCACGAACGAATCTACTCTTTCGAGATGCCAAAATCTGCTTTTTTCATCATCATCATCCTCAAGCAGCCATGGGCTACGAAAGTCCAACCAGACCGTACAGTTTAGTTCTCCAAGCATATCTGTCCTGAGTTACATCTGCTGCATCTGGCCACTGCACACCAATTCTAATAAGGTCCTGTTTGACATTGTCTGCCCACCGCATCCTAGGCTTCTCCTCTCTTTCTGAGCCCATTAGGCACATTGTTCATAACCCTATTCACTATTCTCAAATTATCCTTACTGGCAACATGACCAAACCAACGGAGTCTTTCTCTGCCCAATAGGCTATATAAAGGAGATTATCGACTCCTTTGCCTAACCTCATCATCACTTACAAAGTTGAACCACCTAATGCCAAAAATACTGCGCAAGCATCTAGAATCAAAAGTATCAAGTTTCCTGCTTTTATGCTATTAACAATTATAGAAAATAAAAATACTACTAAATTAATTAAATTCCTAAAGTTGAATACATAATTTTTAGAAAATATGCTATGCAAAATTCTTTATAAGAAATGTATAACTTGTCTATTCAATGGGAATAAATGTCTAATATCTACTACCAGAATTAATGTTACAAATAACAATGTAATGTAATAACAGTTACAATAAGAGTACGCTGCTTATTATCATACAGATACTATCTCCTTTCTCTGATTTTCAAATGACCTACGTCAGCAATAAAACAATTTCCTTTTTGGACCTCGCTGTGTTTGCCCTCTCAAACAAATCCTTATACCAACTTTGAGAAGGCATTGTTAACACCGCCTCATTTTTGGCCCGCAAGAGAGAAAAATCGATACAGTTCACATTGTTGCATGGTTATGTAAAGATCGGTTGTGTCAAAAGTCAATTCCTGCATTTTTACGCAAAGCTACTTCCTGCCTTTAACCATCGGAACGGACATTTGACTCCAGGCCTCGGCTTGTTCCAGCATCGTCCAGAAAGTGGTGTGATTCAGCTTTTTCAACAGGTAAGTAAACAAACCATTGCTGATCCCATAAGGATCTCTTTAAAATCAATTTTAGTTTATTTTACTTTTCACGCAAGGAAACAGAATACTTGGTCCGGTGAAATTCACTTGTTCCCAAACAGGCAGGATTACTTTTCTAATAACTTTCTTCCCACTTTGGACACAAAACTATTTAATTAATATTCAAATATCATTCCGCTTTTCATTCTCAAGAATTGTCCTTAGAAATAGAATTCATTGCTAAAGCGAAGTTTCCTAAAAATTATTCACTTTGTTTTCCTTACATTTAAGAGTTTGCTTGGGTGGGTTTGTTTTACCTATGCGGACCTTTTTTTTTTGCACACAATGGGTTAAATGACAGATTACAAGGACCCCAAAGGCTCAGGGGAAGGTTTAGGAAAGAGGACCCACTGCACGGCCGTTAGAAGACAGGTGGAGATCAAGGCCACCTAAAGTGCTCTTTAACGTGCACAGACTCTCTCCTAGATAAGGGGCTACAGTTTAACGTCCCATCTGACGGACGGTGGCCTTTTCAACCCATCAGAATCGCCTTTCTCACAAAGGAAAGGTTTAGAAAATACTTAACGCTGCAACTCGAATAAGAGCACTACCGACTGAGCCAACTTCCGCCTTAGTTATTCCTTGTCACCAACTGTTTTCTAACCGTTTAAGCATTGAGAGCGAATTAACTTTTACAAAATATATCATGAAGGTTTGAACACATTTAGTTAACCAATTTCATAAGAGTAAAAAAAAAATATTCGAAAATGTAAATGTTTTAGAAAGATTTTCGAAAATGTAACTGTCATTGTCATTAAGTTAAAGTGCTCTTTTTACTTACTTATTTACTTGGTTATTTAATTATGATTCTTTTCTAGTACCTTTTGGGTTATTTTACCTCTGAGGGAACGTTTTTGCATATAATGTGTTAAATGGGAAGGTCACAAGAACCCCGAGGGCTCAGAGAAGATTTGGGGGGGGGGAAATCCACTGGAACAGCTATTAGGAGACATATAGGCAACATCCTGTCTAGGTTATCAAGCATGTTCTTTAACGTGCGCAGGGTATGGCTCTCCCGCACACGGGCCAGGCTCGTAATCTGCAGTTCCCAGGTTCGAGTCCCAGCTGGGTCAGCGTTGAGATTTATCTCCACAAAATTCCCCGCCCTGCCCTCGGTCAGTAGAGGACACCGATGGGCTTGGAAAGACCGTCGCCCGTCGGACGGGACATTAAGCCGTGGTCCCATGTGCGGGAGAGCCATACCATGTCCACGTTAAAGAACACGCTGGATGGCCTTGACGGGAGGCTACCATCTGTCTCCCAACAGCCGTTCCAGTAGATCCCCTCCCCCAACCTTCTCTGAGCCTTCGGGGTCCTTGTGACCTGGCCATTTAGCACGTGGTGTGCAAAAAAGTGCCGCTCAGAGGTAAAACAACCCAATCGAAATCCAGCACACAGAGCCACGACTTAACGTCCCATCCGACGGACGGTAGCCTTTCCAAGCCCATCGGTTCGAGGGTAGGTGGAGGTTTTGCGCAGATAGATCTCGACGCTGGCCCAGTTGGGACTTGAACCTGGGAACTGCAGATTGAGAAACCTGGTACGCTGCAGATTAACGCCCTCCCTACCTTTTGATATCATTAGAGATCCAAAAATTCCTAATTACCCCAACCCTGAAGACCAGATAACCTTAATCTCGCCCTTTGGACGACTAACCACACACTATGTCGATCAAGAGGCAGCAAACGTTTGAAATATGTAAAGCCATACTTTGAAACTGTAAACATTTTTCTATAAATTGTTTCAGTAAAACAAATGTTTAACTGGTTTTTGTAGAAAAGAGGAAAACAATTTATCGGGAACAGAATGCAGACTGATACCGTAGTAATCATAATATTTCTGATTGAAAATGGGAATAATTATAAATCAAATAAAATCATTTAAAACGATACCTTTATTACAGAAAATATTCAATATTTCATTCATACGACCACCGACTCCTTCCAGTTTTCAGCAGTTCATCTGCATCTGGTGATTTTTTGTAACCTTAATTTTGAGACTGCTGAAGCAACTATGAAAGACGTACTAGCAGTCTTTATTATAGAGCCATTATTAATGCTAGTTAAGTTTACATATCTTTTGTCAGGGCTTCAAATAATAATTCGGAACAAATCACATTATTGAAAACATCTCCGAGTTGGTCAATATCTTTCCTCTGATAAAATTCTTATTTTCATTGATGCCGGGATTGGTGACAAAAATTCCATCATCTTAACCTGCTATCGTTAAACTACAAATTATAACGATCAACAGAGTCAAAAGTCTTACTGAAATTTAAACTTGTTTCTGATCGTGAACAGTTCCAGAACAACCATTTTCTATCTCTCAATCCCTGTATTGATACATTCCAAATAAAATCTATTTTTCTTTAATTTTTAGATATATCATAATGATATATCTGTTATGTACTGTTTTTGAATCGGAAAGACAAAATACGTACAAAAGGGGAGATTGCTAGAGGCAAAGTTATGTACCGTGCTATTACTACGGGAAACGATAATCGCTGTAAAATCTATTGTTGCCATTTATTGCTCCCTAACTGTGAAAGTAAAGAGTTAAAATAACATTTAAATCTGCTGACGTTGCCAGATTCCCCACATTTCCA
This sequence comes from Ryuthela nishihirai, assembly GCA_038380435.1. Lineage (NCBI taxonomy): Eukaryota > Metazoa > Arthropoda > Arachnida > Araneae > Heptathelidae > Ryuthela > Ryuthela nishihirai. Next base: position 113,798,057 of record JAWZYU010000001.1, read on the forward strand.
AAAGCATTATTTAGGCGTTACATTACAGTTAGGGACTTGATTTTCTAACGGAACATGGCGACAGACAGGGGGAATACGCCTACGAAATTGGGGACTTTTCGGTAAAGTACATCGGGAATAACAGAATGCCAAAATCTGACGAAATAAATAGCTCGATCGTTTGCCACGGGCTCTGAGAGAGAGCGCCGAGTGAGCAATGACCTTTGCATCACCGTTAAAGTTTTCGTGTTCAAACTGTGTAAAATGTCGGAGGGAGGGAAGAATACACAAAAGTAACCATTAGTGTAGGAAACAACAGAATATGCAGATTAAAAGTGAGACACGAGTTGTCACAATTTGTGTAGAAACGAAGCCAGGGCCAAGTGGGATCCTGATTTTTAAACCAATCACTGTGGCAAACAGGGGACGCTGTGCAGGAAATTTGGATCGTGCGGACGAATATCACGGGAGCCATACGGCGGCGAAATCTGTGTTAACGGAAATAAAGATGACAATGCAGTTTCCTTGTAACAAAATTACACGAAGTTCTACAGGAGAGTTGGTAGAAGATAAATAAAGGTGTTTTATTGCTGGTTTTGTACCGATGAGAACAAGTTCTAACATATTTTTTAATTAAATCTTTCGAAAAATATTTCCATTAAATTAGCTCAAGAGAAAATGAATTCTGATTCATGCTTTAATGGATGCTTTTTAGCATCTTTAGCCCTCTTTTTCCTTCCACATTAACTGCCTATGTGTGGAGGGGTTTTCTCCAGGTTAGAGCAAAACACTCTGACATGGATGGTGCCTTGACGTGGCGTCAGAGCTTTTCACTAAACCATCCGGCAGACATCGTTCCCATGTCATAGCATATTTATTAATTTTTGAGAACTTTCTATTATATAGTTAATATATATTTAACCCACTCTTAATTAATGATTTCAAAGTCAAAACATGACACACAATACACACACAATTCAATTTGTTGACGATAACAATTTCCAAATACAGTAAACCCTCGTAAGCCTGGTTACAGATAATCCCTATGTCTTCTAATTCCGATTGGTGGACAGATATTATTGCTCACCACGCTCAACAAACGTGTTCGTTTCGATCGTTCAGGTTGCTTTAACTATCGTTAGCAAACTGAAAGTGAGAAAACTTGGAAAAAAATTAAATAAATTAAGAAATACTCATCTTCCTGTAATGCCCTAAAAATAGAAAACAAAATTGAAGCATATCGATGGTGCAATCAGTCACTGAATTCTTATTCACTTCAAAGGAAGATAGGGCACTGGCAATCTTGTTGAATAGGTGCCCTATATTCCTTTGAAGCGAATACGAAACTCAGTGACTGATTCCATCATCGATATGATGTAGATTTATTTCCTACTATTTGGAGCACATACCAAAAGATATCAATTATTTTTTAAATTTTTTATTATATTTATTATATACACTGGTTTTCATAAATTAAAGGAAACTCAGAAAAATTTTGATAAACAAAAAACTATATGAATGATTTTAATGAAATTTGATGAAAACATGATTAACAATGGTAGTTTCAGAATTGCATAAAATATTTCACAAGAAATATTTTTCGTCAAAAAATAACTCTTACAGAAACTTGTCCAAAAATGAGGTGTCAGAATGCAATGGGCAAAGTTCTTTAATAAGGAGTGTGTGTATTCCTTATAGCAATGTAGGTTATTCCATGTTGTTTATGATGTTGTGAGTCAGCTCAGTAGGGAGTAACAACCATTGTTCCTTTAAAGTAGTAATAACCCTTTGTTTCAGTGACGGGTTGAGGACAGCAACACGTCTCCCTAGAGCATCCCACACATGCTCAATTGGATTTTGGTCGGGAGATCGAGCTGGCCATTCCATGTGCATAATGGTCTCCTCTTGAAAGTATTGTTCCACTAGTCGAGCTCTGTGTGGACGAGTGCTATCGTTTTGTAAGACGAATGTTTCACCTATTGCTCCTGCGTGAGGAAGTACATAAGGGTCCAGGATGTCATCTCCATACTTTTGAGCATTGAGGTTCCTACTCGTGAACACATAGAAGTCTGTGCGTCCACCTAAGGAATTACCACTCCAAACACACACGCTACCTCTGCCGAAACTGTCTCTTTGACGGATGTTACTGGGATGATGGCTGTACCTCGTTCTCTCCATGTCAAATAATGTCTGGAATCACTCTGCAAGCAACATCTGGACTCATCTGTAAAGAGTATGGACCTCCATTGCTCTTCTGTCCAATTAACATGCATGCATGCCCAATTCAACCTATCTCTCCTGTGACGATGTGAGGGGTATACAAATTACTGGCCTTCTAGGGTACAGACCTCCCTCACGGACTTCCATTGCTCTTCTGTCCAGCTAATATGCATGCATGCCCAATTCAACTTCTCTCTCCTGTGACGTGACATGAGGGGTATTCAAATTATTGGTCTTCTAGCGTACAGACCTCCCATATGAAGCCTTCTGCGCACAGTAGATGCTAATACAACCCTCCCAGTGGCTGCTGCAAGAGAGGATTGTAACTGACAGGGAGTAGACGTCCTGCTCCTTCGTGCTGTTAATCGCAAATATCGGTCTTTTACTGCAGTCGTAACTCTGGCCCTTCCTCGGCTAAACCTCTGAGACGTAGAATCTTGCTAAGAAATTCATTTCACAGTCTATGGACCACAGAAGAACTCACATTCAGCCATCGTGCCATGTCTGACTGATTTTAGCCCGCTTCGAGCCGGCCAATAGCTCTCCACCGCAGTGCACTTGGCAAATGATGTTTCGAGGTCTTTCCTACAAAATGGCTATTTGGAATTTCTTTACTCACATTTACAACACAAAATAACAATTCACTCGGAAACACCCGTTTTTATGCCGCTATCCGATTACTCAAATTCACACAACTTATACTAATTTGCATACAATATGTTCACTCGGCATTACTTTGCTGGTTACATGAACAAGTTTGGTGAGATCACACAATGTTTTGGCGAATTATCAGGATTTTTCCCATTTTTCTTTAATTTATGGAAACCACTGTATATATATATATTGTTACTATACACAGTCGTATCAGAATAACATGACCACCTACATAATAATGGGAATAACCACCCTTGGCCCGGATGACAGTGCCGAGATGGCGTGGCATGGATGCAATGAGGCCCTGGAAATTTACTAGAGGCACATGTGCCCATTCGGATTCCAGCAGAGCACAGTGGTTCCGGAAATGACATGGTTGTGGGTCCGCATGCCGAACCTGTCGATCCAAATGGTCCCACAAGTGCTCTAGGGGATTGAGGTCGGGCGATTTCGCCAGCCAAGGGAGAACACATCGCTGTCGTGTTCCTGGAACCAGTCACGCACCACCTTACTGACATAGCAGTGCGCATTGTCCTGTTGGTAAATACCATCACCACCAAGGTAAACCTCCAACATGAAGGGATGCATGTGGTCAGCGTGGATGGACAGGTAGCCATTGGTGTTCAGGGACCCATCCAATGGTACCAGCGGTCCCAGGTCATACCAGGAAAACACCCCCCATACATGCACACTGCCACTGGCGACCTGTACTTAAACAAGAAGCGTGTCCGGGTGTTGGTTCTCATGTTTCTGACGTCGTATCCGCCACCGCCTGTCATTACTGTGGAGTAGAAACCTCGATTTGCCAGAGAAGGCAACCTTTTTCCTCTCTTCCATTGTCCAATGACGGTAGTACCGTGCGAACTGCTGGAGTCATTGCTGATGGACCTTGGTTAACATGGGTGCCTTTATGCAGCGTTGATTCCGGAGACCCATGCGTAACAGGGTTCACTCTACTGTTATCGGGGATGCGTACCTGGGTGCCCCAGTGTTCATTTGAGTAGTCAATTGCTTCACTGTTGCGCGTTGATTGCCGTTTACCAGTCGACGGAGGTGACGTCTCCTCTTTGAACAATGGCTTTTGAGGCTCCACAGTTTTGACGTCTGGAGGAACACGGTGTGCCAGCGGTCCATTCTTGGTACACCCTTACTACAGCACCTTGCGATCAGCCCACGAAGTCTGCTGTTTCCGAGATGCTTCCACCCTTGGCGCAGTAGCCGATGATCATTCCTTCTTGAACGTCCGTCAAATTAATACCTTTGCCATTGTGCTCACGTTACACACTATGGCTCATGTGTCCTGGCCGGCCACTTATATCTCCGTGTGTTTGACCTTGTCATGTGCGCTCTGTGACGCGCCTGGGCGAGTACACTGTGATTCCGTGGGTGGTCATATTATTCTGATACCACTGTGCATATTTTGAAACTTTCATTTGAGGGTGGAGTTCAAACCATTACTCTATGTGCAGAACCACATAATTAGATGCATGATGAAACTGAGAAAATTTGAAAGCGTTGAAATGTATATAATGAATTTGGTATTTTACAAATAAGGAATTTTTATGTATTTCTAGTACTGAAATATATAAGGAAGAATTTTAATGTTCAAATCTTGCGGACATTAGAAAGGAAAGGAATAAGAAGTGATAACATTTCCTTTAAGGATTTAAGAAAATGGATTGAAAGTGCAGAAAAAATTGAGACTATGTTTTAGAAAAAAAAGGAAGAAAATGAAATGTATTATAAGTTCATTAGCCGCAAAGTTGCTATTAAAGTGCTCAATAATGGATCTTGACCATCTATTGATATACAAAATCAATATAGTATTTTATTTTTATTTTTGTTTTCTACTAAATAAAGTTTTTCTTTTTATTTATTCTTAACTGCAGTTTGTGAACTTTCAAATTGGTTAATATTTATTTTATGATTTTTATCTGAAGCTAGGAAAATATGACAAATATGTGAAACGGACAAATGAAAAATAATGTTTGCCTTTTCATTAAAACATAACTATTAATTTTTTTCCACAAGCGAATTTTTTACTCTCGTTAAAGATTCAACAGACATATACTGACAACAGACATATACTTTTTTCTCAGACATATACTGAAAAATGTAGTAAAATTATAAAACATTAATGAAATATAATATTAGATGTTTATATATATTGGAAGGAATGAAAATATGATTTTTAGTGAAGAAACGATGTAAAGAAGAATATACATATATATAAAAAAAAGATGTAATGTTTTAAAATTTTGTACATAGGATATGCAAGATTGTATATATTTCGTTGCAATTGTAAGGTAAAAACATGTAAACGTAAATGTAATGTTTCTACAGATTCTGAGAATAAATCTGTCAATCTACCTATATATGACTCATAAACATTGACCATATTTTTCCTTTCCATGTTTTTTGAGTCGTGTTTGAAGTAGGCCAGGACATTGGTGACGTCACAAGCTTTAATTTGAATGTAACACGATGGCGATGTAACGCATGGCGAAGATCCTCTCCCCATGCTCTTATCAAAGGGTGGGCGAGGATGGTGGGGTCAAAATTTTAAGTAGTTTACGACATTCATTATATGAGCTTTCATCTGACAATTGGTAACTCTAGGCCGTTGCGATCAGTAGATATAGCAGAAGAAAAACCTTCACATTTCCCGCTTTTTAGGGCAGAAGAGAGCAAAGAGTTATATTTTTATTAACCACAACACTCCCCACGTCATAAGCTTTCGTTTGATATACAACTTGTTGCTTTAAACACTCGGGTTGAGGGAATACTGAAGTACAATCGTTTTCATATTTCCCCTTTTTTAGGGGGGAGGAGGGCATGAAAGGTCAATTTTGTGTAGTTTATGACACACCACGCCCCACGAGCTTTCTTTTGACGCAAAGTTTGTTACTTCCGCGCTCGTGTTCCGAAAATATAGCGGAACGATCTTTTTCATATTTCCGCTTTTTTAGAAGGGAAGAAAAAGGAGGAGTCAAATTTTTATAGCCTATGACACTGCCCGCGTCACAAGCTCTCATTTGACGAATAGTTTATTACTTTCGGCACTCGCATTCTGGAGATTTAGGTAAAAAATTTCCCATTTCTCCTTTCTTAGGGTAAAAGAAAGCAACAAATTATATGTAACGTAGCAAGAAACAAGTTAGGCGTCAAATGAAAGCAATGTGAAGCTGGGAATATCATGGGCAATAAAAAAAATTACCCCTCCATCTTTTGTTCCTCCCTAAAAAAGGGGAAATATGAAAAATATTGTTCTGCTATATCTTCCGAATATCTTCCGACGTAAATGTTTCGTAAGGGAAGAAATGGACAGGGATGTACAGGGTTTATACAGGGATTGTAGGATAAACAAGGTAAGGTTATAGAAGGTAAGGATTCTGTCATGGCTAGGTGGGCTGAGCATTTCAGAGATGTTCAAAACAATGTGGTAATTCTACTCCCATTTTTCGTAATGATGATAGATCCATACTGGCTTTAATGTTGGCCCTATAGCACAGTCTGGAGTTATTTTGGCTATTTTTAAACTTAAACTGCATAAATCCCCAGGATAATAATTTTATGAAATGTTTAGAGCTAAGAATGTTTCTGTTATCACATGGATGACTGAAATTTCAAATATCTTTTATGATAAATGCATTGTTCTTAAGGATTTTACTAGAAAAATTATTATCCCTATTTTTAATAAAGGTGATAACAGTTCTTGTGATTACTGTAGGGGTATCAGCCTACTTTCTGTTCCAGGTAAAGTTTTTGCGTGCTTGTGCTTAATAGAATTAAGAATCTGGTTGACGGAGAATTGCGTGATGAGTAGTGTGGATTCAGAAGTGGTAGGGGATGGGTACATCAGATATTTTCACTTAGGCAGATTCTTGAGAAATGTTTAGGGTTTCAGAAAAAACCTTTGGTTACTAGCTTTTTGATTTCAAAAAGGCTTTTGACTCTGTTGATTGTCATAATTTGTGTTTGATTGTGAGATCGTATGAAATACCAGACAAGTTAGTTAACATAATGAAAGCTCTCTATAGTAACACTGAGTCGTGTGTGAGAGTTGGTAAGGCTTGTAGCAATTGGTTTAGCATTACCTCTGGTGTTCGACAAGGGTGCATTTTGTCTCCTTTTCTCTTTAATTTGGTTATTGATTATGTTATGCGAAATTTACTACAAGGGAAGGATTTTGGCCTTAAGTGGTCTAGAGATAAGAAACATTCTGATTTGGATTATGCTGATGATTTAGCCCTTTTGAGAAATTCTTTCATTTTGAGCTGTTGATGAGACTGATAGCAGAGTAGGTTTGGTGATGAACAGAGAGAAAACTAAATTGATGAAAATTGGTCAGACAGGCTGTGGTTCAGTTAATCTGAGTGGTTGCACTCTTGAGCAGGTGTCTCAGTTTAATTATCTTGGGAGATTATTAATTAAATTCGCTCAACAGAAAATAAATTCTGTTTGAGGCTTTAATGGATGTTTTTTTTAATCTTGGACCCTCTTTTTCCTTTCACACTAACTGCCTAAGTGTGGAGGGGTTTTCTCCAGGTTAGAGCAAAACACTCTGACATGGATGGTGCCTTGACGTGGCGTCAGAGCTTTTCACTAAACCATCTGGAAGACATCTTTCCAATGTTGCACTAAGTGCTGTAAACAAGAAAATCCTACTATGAGCCACCTTGTCGTCGAAGAGGAAACATGCACCCATAACCCTTCCCGAAATTCCATTATGGCAAAAGGAAATTGGAAGTGGTCCAAAATTCGAAATGTAAAAGTATAATTATCAAGGAAGATATCACTCTGAATTTAACGTCGATCAATTTTAGAGGAAACATTGTCTTGAGCCGGGTGGGATACGAACCCATGACCTCCGATATTATGGGGTCCCGTGACCAAGTCACAAGGACCCAATAATAAAGAAATTAAGACAATTTTTCCTCTAAAATTGATCGACGTTAAATTTATAGTGATATCTTCCTTGATGGTTGAACAAATACGTCGAAAAATCTCTTGAAGTATAATTTAACCTTCAGATCTATATTATAATACGAAGTTTGCTTAGAATATGCCGCCCTGCCCACGGTCAGTAGGGGACACCGATGGGCTTGGAAAGGCCGCCGTCCGTCGGATGGGACGTTAACCGTGGCCCCGTGTGCGGGAGAGCCATACCCTGTGCACGTTAAAGAACACGCTGGATGGCCTTGACGGGAGGCTACCATCTGTCTCCCAACAGCTGTTCCAGTGGGTCCCCTCCCCCAACCTTCTCTGAGCCTTCGGGGTCCATGTGACCTGGCCATTTAGCCCATGGTGTGCAAAAAAGTGCCGCTCAGAGGTAAAACAACCCAACCCAACTTAGAATATGCAGTCAACTTTTGTCAACGCTCCATTTTTAGCATTATACCCGAAATCGGTATGCTGTCCCCTCGGTGCGAGCTCCTGTACATGGTGAGGGGACCACCCTGTGAAGGTTCCGCTGCCTCGGTTACCTTCATAGGATTCTGAACGCTCGCCTGCGTGTTTGCCATGCGCGGAGACGCTTGTCCCGGGAAAGGAGGATCCTTGTAGTTGCTCGGGGTCCCCGTCTTCTCTCCTCAGCTCATGACTGGCGGGGTCCCTTTCGGCCACCTTGCCATTGGGGAGCCTGTCTGTCGCGGGGCTGGGCAGTGGATTCTGGGGCCTCTGCTATACACTTCTTTGGCCTCTGCCCCCCCCCCCCCCCAGGAGCAATCGGCTGGTGGGCAGGTCCTGCTAAGGTCAACTATGCAGAGCGGTGAGTAACCTTGCCCACGGTCCGGGTACAGGTTCGCAAGTTTCCTCACACCTTATTTTCCTTTTGAAGTTATACTTTTTTTGTGAGGCCAGTTTGGTCTTTCACAATTTTCTTATTTATTTCTCACAATTATATTATTATCCATGTGACCTGGCCATTTAGCCCATGGTGTGCAAAAAATATTGCCGCTCAGAGGTAAAACAACCCAACCCAATTCAAATCAAGGGTTCAATGATAGCGCGGACATAGACGATGAGGATCAAGGGTTCAAGGGCGCGGACATAGACGATGCGGTATCTCCCATTTTTATGAATGAAAACCTATAGCGATGAATAGAAAAAAAATTTGGAAACCGAGGACATTGGCTAAAACCAAATACTGCAAATACGAGTACGCATGATGTAAAAACGGTAAGAAGATACTGAGAAGAGACGAGGAGGCAAAAGTAATTCATGTAAATATGTTAACTGATTTTGATAAGTTATAATTTCTTTTTGTTGAGTTTCAATTAGTTTGTTACTTACTTACTTACTTAGATTTAAATTCTAATGGAAAATTATATATAAGCAATATCCCTGGAGCACAAAATGGTTTTCACTGGAAACTAAAAAAAATATACATATGTAAACTGCAACCCACTGGATTAAATAAATGTTAACATACGGAGCTGAAGAAAACGCTGGGGACCTTTTATAATAATAATATAGCAGATTTCATATAGCACTTGGACATAATAATTTTAACCGAAACTAACATTATAAATGCTGAAACAAATTTCTATAAATTATACAACTTTGAACAATTTTCTATAAATTAAGCAACTTTGAACAAATTTCTATAAATTAAGCAACTTTGAACAAATTTCTATAAATCAAGCAACTTTGAACAAATTTCTTTAAATTAATCAACTTTGAACAAATTTCTATAAATTAAGCAACTTTGAAAAAATTTCTATAAATTAAACAACTTTGAACAAATTTCTATAAATTAATCAACTTTGAACAAATTTCTATAAATTAAGCAACTTTGAACAAATTTCTGTAAATCAAGCAACTTTGAACAAATTTCTATAAATTAATCAACTTTGAACAAATTTCTATAAATTAAGCAACTTTGAACAAATTTCTATAAATTAAGCAACTTTGAACAAATTTCTATAAATCAAGCAATTTTCAACAAATTTCTGATTATACTATTAAAAAGGGTTATGTTGATTTACTCTGAGCGGCACTTTTTTGGCTCACAATGGGCTAAATGACCAGGTCACAAGGACTCCGAGGGCTCAGAGAAGGTTGAGAGGAACCACTGGACAGCTGTTAGGAGATGGATGATAGCCTTCCGTCAAGGTAGTCCAGTGTGTTCTTTAATGTTCACAATTTACGGTTTCTGTACACGGAGCCATGACATTATGTCCAATCCGACGGACGTTGTCCTTTCTAAGTCCATCGATGTTTCCTACTGACCGAGGAATATGGCAAGTAGTTTTGATGAGCCCAACCCTGGTCCAACTGGGACTCGAATATGGATTATGAGCAGAGCACTCCCGCCCCTTAAAAAGGAGAATAATTGTTTACTATAGAAACACAACATCAATTAAGAAATGAGTGCGGATATTCTGCCTGTCAAAATGCTATATCTGAGAGTCATAAAAGGCGAAACAATTAATAAAAAAACAACTGTTAACAATCAGTTAATTGAAAGATGCCGAGATTCAGAGTCATAATTTGATGTCCTCAGTGTTCGAGTCTCCACTTAAGACTTAAGAGAGAACTTAAGAGAGAACTCTTAATCCACTTTTTACCCCTCGTGAGAAAGGTGTACGGTTGTTTAACTTCCGAGTCTTAGTTTTACATTGGGGTAAATGGTCAGGCCACAAGGGAAAGGAGATTAAAGGAGATGGACTGCAAATGGGATTATTTAGTTATATGGAGGCATACTTGTTTTTCTGGCTTGTATTATGAGGGCTTTACATGATAAAAGTTTTGTTATCATAGTTGTATTTAAATAAAATAATATTATTATTGGAAACATGTAAATAATTATCCTGTTTTGGTGAAGGTAAACATTTTTGCGCGTAGTTAACATTTTTTCAACAAAAACCCTGGAGACTTCTAGGTCCTGCTTAGCGTACCTGATAATTAAATAAGAGGACTTGTGTATGTGTTTACATGTTGTATGAATAAACCAGACAAACCCAAAAGAGGTTCTAGGCTATCTCCGTCCTTTGTGTAGGAAAGTGTTTTTTTTTTAATATAGCCTAACTAGAAAGAACTAACCAAAAAGACCCAAGCTCATCTTTCACACCAAATATGGCAAAATTTTAAATAATTTGCAAATTACAACCACGTCTACAACAGTATAAAAACTGACTTTGATCAAACATTATTTCGTAATGGTTCATTGCAATTCCAACTCAATTTAATGAAAGCTCAAAGGAACCCAAATTTTTTATACGAATGTGTGAATTTGAATATCTTGTTGAAATTAAATCTCATGATATTAAACTAATAAACACAGGAATACCTAGGTTATCTCTGTTAATTGGTTTCAGTTAAACAGAGCTCTTAGTTAATAATGAGCACTAAGAAACGAGTTAATAAGTAACCAGTGCCGTATTTCTATAAAAATAGTGTTGGTTCGGTAAGTTACGGTCATTGCGATGGGCTGTTTCGGTAGTTTCATTATTAAGAGCGTGGTTAGAAACTTTTTGACCAGTATAAATCGCCTCTTAAAACATTTTTACATTCTTTTTTGAAATATTCGTCTCTTTCCCGATCAGCACTTGCGGCTTCTCCCTGGATTCACGTATTGTGGAGGGGCGGGGGTGGCTTAGTCGGTAGCGCGCCAGGCTCGTAATCTGTAGTTCCCAGGTTCGAGTCCCAGCTGGGTCAGCGTTGAGATTTATCTCCGCAAAATTCCCCGCCCTGTCCACGGTCAGTAGGGGACACCGATGGGCTTGGAAAGGCCACCGTCCGTCGGATGGGACGTTAAGCCGTGGCCCCGTGTGCGGGAGAGCCATACCCTGTGCACGTTAAAGAACACGCTGGATGGCCTTGACGGGAGGCTACCATCTGTCCCCCAACAGCTGTTCCAGTGGGTACCCTCCCCCAACCTTCTCTGAGCCTTCGGGGTCCATGTGACCTGGCCATTTAGCCCATGGTGTGCAAAAAAGTGCCGCTCAGAGGTAACCCAACTCACGTATTGTGGAGGTTAGAGCGCGTTTAAATCTATCGAACCACCCCTTAGTAAGAGTAAATGGTTTCTTTTTCAGGCTGAGCTTTTCCCTGATCTTCACAAAGTCCTTTTCTTGAATAATAGTTGAACTTAATGAAATTTTACGTCGAGTATTATCATCAATAAAAATATTTAGAAGTCCTTCCATTTCAATCTTAATAACTTGCCTGGCTCTTGTTAATTATGTTGCCTGCAGTAAAATAACTATCTTTTTCACTGCTAAAAATTTTTGTTCTTTATTTTTCTTTAATTGTTCTTTCTGTTTAACTTGCTAGTTTTAAATTATTTCCCACATCGACTTTCTTTTCACTGGAATCAATTCTTTCAAAAAAGTCTAATTTAGTATCCAACTCAGACTTCCCTTTCCTTCTTACCGATAGCAGAAGTTGATGCTCTTGTGACTAATCACCCATTGTCACAACTTAAAAAACGTAACAGCTACTAATTAATTATGTTCGATAAAAGGCATTAAGGAAACACGTTACATGCGATGCAATGAATGCCAGACCATAGCAATTATTTTCTATCATAACAATTGCTATTTTATTATTATGTTGCACGAGAGAGTTATAACAGCACTGTCGTGTAGTAATAATACAATGATTGCGTTATAGCGAATTAGAGCTCAGCGAACTGCATAGAGTGAGGAATTAGAGCTCAGCGAACTGCATAGAGTGAGGAATTAGAGCTCAGCGATCTGCATATAGTGAGGAATTATTGTATAGAATGTTTAGTAAAATTTACGAAGAATAAAAATCGATTTCTCAGTCACTAAAACCTCAAAAAATGTTATTCTTTAATTTTGGCATGGAAAGAAAAAAATTTGAATACCCTGACATAAATTACATTTTTTTCGTAATCGGGCATGTTCTCGAGAATTTTTTTACTTCAAAGAATTATTACTTTAGCACTGGATTAAACATTAAGCAAAATAAGCATGTGCTTAGGTCACCACACAGTTTTTTTTCACTAGCTATCATGTCCTTAACTCTCAACTCTTTCACTGCCACACTCGACTTTAGTCGAATTTTTTTGTAATTGTCTTTATCTGTTGTGTTCGATTTTAATCTGAATTAAAAAAAAAAACGTTTTTTTGTATGGTGAGTGACTAAAGTTTAAAATTCCGAAGTCTTATTCCTCAATAAGTGCCTTCAGCACTTATAGTCTTGCCATTAATTATAATCGTTAGACAAGGCTAATATCTTGCTGTAATCGTTATAATCGTTTAATTACCATCAATCCGGGATCTAAAATATAGAAGAGGATGGGAGGAGAGGTTAAGATCGAGCAGGAATGCCGTTCCGGTGTAAAACTTTAACCTGTTTTGGTGTTTTTTGAAAAATTTCCTTAAAAATGCTTGAAATATATATGGTTCAATACAGTGGACCCCGATATAACGCGCATGTCAGGCGGGAAACAACACCCGCGTTATAAGGTGAACCGCGTTATACCGAGCGACGCGGTGGCGACACAATAAATTTCACACTGTAAGCTTTTCTTTTACTCATCATGCATACAATAATTAAACACTATTCAAAATACATGCAGGAACTCAATACATACACAATTACTCAATACGCAGTAACAATAAAATGCGATACTCACTAACGCCGCACGGACCTGTATAAACATGTTTGAACTTATCGCGAATATCGCCCGCGCTATAACCGAGTGCGCGGTATAGCGAGCAGCGCTATAACGAAGGTCCACTGTATTTATTTTTTTTTTTTGCCTTCGTTCCAGCTACTAGGGGAGGGGAGGGGGAGACCATCTTCTTCTAAGATCCGGCTTTCGTTAAGATAGTAATATTTCTGTTTCTCTGCTTGCTCTAATTGGTCAGGCATTGATATTAGAATTAAAGAAGCCTGAATTTAAACTGTTTTCTCCTTTAATTTGCTTGATTTTCAAAAAAAAAAAAAGACAGCACTGTTTTAATTTTACTGCCTGCTTGTTCGTCTATCCCCTCTCTATCCTCTGTCAGCCTGTAGACATTCAGTTCTTTGGTTTCAGAGATCAATTGAAAATAATTCTTTTTTTGGGTCGGATAGATATTGACGAAATATTAGGATTCGTATTCGGAGAATTTACTAAAAACGTTAATTGAGCTCTCGAATGGTGGAAAATTTTGTGGATGTCAAAACTTTAAACGAATGTTGCAAACGATTTATTCATTTTTGCTAGAAATTTTGGAGGGGTTAAAATTGGTTAGCGCGCTTGGCTACTGATCTACGGGACCTGGGTTCGAGCCCCGGGTAAGGCATGGCTGTTTGTGTCGTTTTTCTGCTGAGGTCCTGCCATCCTCTCAGACCTTCTACTGTGGCATATACTGGCCACAGGCTCTTGTCAGACCTCTGTGGCAAGCAGCTGCTTGAGGGGGTATTTATTTTTTATTTAAAATTTTGATTAAATTTTAATTGACATTAACAGCAAAGGTTTTGACTTCTTATCTCATGGATGATATCTCTTATCTCATGGGGTATGCAACATATTTGCTTGAAAAGGCGAATTTATATGTTCGTTTCCAGTTGGATAGATACGAAGGAAATGTTACGATTCACAATTCTCGAATGCTCTGCGAGGTTTCATTTTCTATCGTTTTAAAGCGTTAAATGCGAAAAATAGAAAACTCGAAACTAATATTGCAAACGAGCTAGTTAAGGTGGAAATCTGAAATTTCGGTGATAGAATGCGATGGTCACGAGGTTTGCATTGGCCGAAATGATTTGCTTTTCCCCAGGGATGGCGACAAAATGAATCTGTTGTTTCAAGAGATACACGAGAAATTTATTTTGAGTTTTATTGATATGAATAACACATTATTATTTGTGTTTTTCCCAATCACCCATTTTCCGTTAGTCGGAAAAAATAAAGAGGAGAGAGGGGAGGGGGGGTTGAGAAATTCAATTGATCCAGAAAAAATAGAAGTGGGGGAAAAATACTGGATTTTCATTGCAGCATAAAATTATCTGCTACCCCCCGTTTTTGAAATTTGAGATGCGTTTAACATTTTCTTGCCTCTATTACGCTTAGCGGCATTCTGAAATGGGGCAAAGCTGGAGCTAAAGGGGGGGGGGGGACACTCCCGATTCCTAGATCCAGCCCTGCCTGAGTGCAATCTATTCTGGTTTCGGTATTTAGAGAGTTATGGAAACTGAAACGTTTAGAAACAACTTAGCTTATTTTACAAACCAAAAAAATAAAAATAATTACCGAACTACTAAAAACACAATTGTACTTCATTAAATTTCAAATCGTTTCAATAAAGTGTAATATAATAAATCAGGGCAGGATTATGAAGGGGTGATCGGGGGAGAGAGAAATGAAGCCATGGAACCCATTTTTAGAATGTTAATAAGGATAACAGAAGCAAAAAGTTGTTAAACTTATGTATATTCATGCATTTTTAAAGAAATTTTTAAAATACCTCTGAAACATCATCATCATCATCCTCAAGCAGCCATGGGCTACGGAGGTCCAACCAGACCACGCAGTTTAATTCTCCAAGCATATCTGTCCTGAGCCACATCTGCTGCATCCGGCCACTGCACACCAATTCTAACAAGGTCCTGTTTGACATTGTCTGCCCACCGCATCCTAGGTCTCCCCCTCCTTCTGAGGCCTCTAGGAACACTGTTCATAACCCTATTCGCCAATCTATAATTATCCATACGGGCAACATGACCAAACCAGCGGAGTCTCTCTCTGCACAATATGCTGCTTAAAGGAGGTTGCAGACTTCTTTCCCTAACCTCATCATTAGTTACAAAGTTAAACCACCTAATACCCAAGATACTGCGTAAGCATCTAGAATCAAAAGCATCTGGTTTCCTGCTATCATGTTTACACAGCGTCCAAGTTTCACTACCATAACTAACCCTAGAAAGAACCAAACTATTATACAGTCTAATTTTAGTCTTTAGGTGTATACGCTTATTTCTCCACAATCTCCATAGATTCTTAAAAGTCCCGGCAGCAATCCCTATTCATCTGTTAATCTCATGCCGCACATCACCAGTATCAGTTACATAGCTCCCAAGGTAATTAAACTGTGACACCTGCTCAAGACTGCAACCATTCAGATTAACTGAATCACAGCCTACCTGACCAATTTTCATCACTTTAGTTTTCTCTCTGTTTATAACCAAACCTACTCTACTACCAGTCTCATCAACGGCTCGAATGAAAGAGTTCATCTCATCAACATCATTTGCCAAAAGAGCTAAATCATCAGCATAATCTAAATCAGAAATTTTCGTATCTCCAGCCCATTTAAGGCCAAAATCTTTCCCTTGAAGTGAATTTCGCATAACATAATCAACAACCAAACTAAAGAGAAAAGGAGACAAAATGCACCCTTGTCGAACACCAGACGTAATGCTAAACCAATTGCTACAAGACTTACCAACTCTCACACACGACTCAGTGTTATTATAGAGAGCTTTCATTATGTTAACTAACTTGTCTGGTATATCATATGATCTCACAATCAACCACAAATTATGACGATCAACAGAGTCGAAAGCCTTTTTGAAATCAACAAAGCTAGCAACCAAAGGTTTCTGAAACTCTAAACATTTCTCAAGAATCTGCCTAAGTGAAAATATCTGATCTACACATCCCCTACCACTTCTGAATCCACATTGCTCATCACGCAATTGCCTGTCAACCAGATTTTTAATTCTATTAAGCACAATCATGGAAAGAACTTTACCTGGAACAGAGAGTAGGCTAATACCCCTATAGTTATCACAAGAACTGCGATCACCTTTTTTGAAAATAGGGATAATAATAGCTCTGGTAAAATCTTTAGGAACCATGCCTTTATCATAAAAGTTATTCAAAATTTCAGTCATCCAAGTGGTAACCGAAACATTCCCAGCTCTTAGCATTTCTGTAGTAATTTCATCTACCCCTGGGGATTTATGAAGTTTAAGTTTAGAGATAGCCAAATTAACTTCAGATTGTGTTATAGGGCCAACATTAAAGCTGCCAATGCATCTATCATCATTGCAAACAATGGGAGTAGAACTAACCACATTGTTTAGAACATCACTGAAATGCTCAGCCCACCTAGCCATGACAGAATCCTCACCTTCTATAACCTTACCTTGTTTATCCTTCAATCCTTGTATGCCTGTCCGTTTTCTACCACATAAAACATTAACTATCTGGTACAGCTCTCTGCTGTTGCGCTGCCTAACTGCTTCCTCAGCTTTGTCAGCCAAACCATCAAGCCAAAGATTCTTATCAGCAGCTAACTGATCCTTTACACGTTTATTAAGCTCTCTGTAATCCTTTCTATTACGACTAGTAGGGTACTGATTAAGGACATTCCTGCAGTTCTTTCTTTCTGAAATAAGCTCAAGTGCCTTATCACTCAGATAATTCTGCCTCTTCTGCTCCTTTTTTCCTAAAAGAGTACTGTTAGTTTCCAAAAAAGCCTGTTTAAAATGGCCCCATTCTTCCTCAACTTCAGTATTAAGCAAACTAAGACTGTCATAATGACTAAGTAACCTATCATGGTAAGCTTTAGCTATAACTGGGTCTTTCAGAGCTTCAGTATTAAAGGTAAATTTTTTAACCCTAGCACAACACTTTTTAAGTTTAAGTTGCAAGACACTTTTAACAAGGTAATGGTCAGATCCAATTTCAGCTCCCCTATATGCCCTGGTATTTCTAACAGAACTAGCCCATTTGCTGTTAATTAATATATAATCTATCATATTCCTATGCAGCCCATCAGGTGAAACCCATGTGTATTTATGTATGTCGTGGTGTTTGTAATATGTGTTAGTTATTCTGAAACCATTGAGTTTACTTACCTGTAGGAGACGTTGCCCATTGCCATTGCAGCTACCAATACCAAAAGGGCCTATCACCCCTCCCCAAAGATCAGAGTCAGTACCAACTTTGGCATTGAAGTCACCAAGAACAAGGGTAATATCTCCTTTTTTGACAGAATTCAAAATATCCTGAAGTTGTCCGTAAAACCTATCCTTCTCATCCTCATCAGCATCCTCAGTGGGGGCATAACAGCAGATAACTTTCAAGTCTTTAATGCTTGTCTGAAATTTTGCTGTAAGAAACCTTTCATTAATGCACTCATATCCTAGAAGAGCATCACTAGCATGTCTGCTGAGCAGCAGACCCACGCCTTGGTGATGCTTTCCATCCTCCCTCCCTGTAAAAAGAAATTTAAAGTTATTTTTAAGTATCCCACCTTTACCTGTCCATCTGGTCTCTTGCAAGCCTAAAATATCTAGGCTATAGCGCTGGAATTCCTGCATGAGGACATCAAGAGAATAATCTCTATGTAATGTCCTCACGTTCCATGTTCCTGCAGAGAGAAAATGATTAGTAGGATTTTTAAGATTTAGGTTTATTGAGATTGGTAGGGCCAACAATATCAAACAGCCCCCTGATCGCAGGCATGGGGCAAAGACCTGTTTCTCCTCTGCTAAAGGCTGAAGTCACCGATGCTGGTAGGAACATCAGGCACCACCTTTTCAAGTGGACTTTTTCAAGAGCCACATGGCCTGCCTGAGACACATTACTCCAGTTTAGGCTTGACGATGCCCAACTAGCTAAGTAAGGTTCAGGTACCTGCGATGGCCTCTGATTAGGATTATCCACCAGCTGATATAAGGTATCCCATGCCTCTGTTCACTTAGAGCTGGCAACCCAGAAGCAAACAGAAAACACAGCGACAGACTCTCCCTCAACAGAGGCCCACCAGTGCAGCAAGTCCAGGATCCATAATCAAGCTCAAATCCATAAACAAGTCCAGTCTAGTAGGTATAAATGGTCAGCACCAGGACCCTGTGAAGTTGACCACTCTTCAGCAGGGTTGAAAAAAAAAGAAAAAAGTGGCCATAGATGACCAGATCAGTAGGCCATACTGAACTGGCAGCCCTCCCCTTCCGTTCCCTTCCAAAAGAGAATATCTCTTTTGAAAGGTACTAACGGCCTGCACCACGAGAAGGCGGGGTCGGACATTAGGTGCTAGACCTGGCCGGTTCTGTGCATCATCACTAGGGATTGGTGCACAGCTCTCCTTCCAGTTTACCCCTAGCTACCATTTACAGGTCTTGAAACTCTTGTCTTTACAGGTCCTCTGAAACGGAAGACGAAATATTATACTACAATGGAATCCAGTCAAACCGCAAGCACTTGCTTGCAACAGGATTAGATACGAATTGGCTAATTTTGACAGATGAAGAAAATGATTCGAAATAATTTTTTCGTTCTTTTATTTCCCATCTAACACGTCACAAATGCTCTCATTAAAATCATATCGATTTAGTTTGGACTGTTTCGAGAGAATTCTGCAAACAACAAAGAAGAATTCATTGTCGAAATTGTCAAGTTTTGATGGGATGCATAGATATAATTTTGCCATTTCATGTATATATTTGCATTTGACCTTGCATTGTAATCTTTTGAGTGAAACTGTTTCCTTTCTCCCACCACTGACTAAGACTCTTTATGGCTAATGTGTCTTGCTGTAATCAGGAGGAAAATTTAATGGTACCTGATCGTCAGTAATCGGTCTCCTTAGCGTTTGGCTACTATTCTACGGGACCTGGGTTCTAGCCCCCGGTAAGGCATGGATGTTCGTGTTGTTTTCTGCTGAGGTCCTGTCATCCTCTCAGATCTTCTACTATGGCATATAAACTGACAGGCTCCTGTCAGACCTCTGTGGCAAGCAGCTGCTTGAGGGGGTATTTATTTATTTATATATTTCCAGCCTGACTCCTTGATCGGGGAGCGCTGGTCAGATGACCGTCCCTTGGGACTGGGACGGGGAGGTCGGCACATGACGCTGTACGTTGGATGGCCTGTGAAAAGGTCAGGTAGTTCTGAGTCAGTAACTGGCTGGAGCAGACGTAGACGGCGGCTGCTCGGTGAATACATAATTCACGAGGTGAGAGGTTTTCCTCTGTTAGGTGCGTAGAGTCGCAACCTGTTAAGCAATCCGTACATAGTTGTTTGTAGCCAACTTAACCAGTGGCCAACGTCAGAACTCGGGGAAACTCTGTAAATAACTTCCTAAATAAATCTTTTTGTTACTGTTTTAAACTTCGAGTTGGTTATCATTCTGCAATTCTCAACGTCGAAAGTCCAATACAGAACGAACCGAAATCTTACTTACTTATCTGTGAGCGCCGTGGATCAATTACATTCTACCAACCCCAGGAACCGACAGAAATCTTTTGATTTTCGCGTACTAAAAAAAGGAATGTTCAGATCGACAGATGTTAACTTCGGTTGAATGCAATGAAACTTCCTGCTCTAATATCTTTCTATCGAAATGTCGTCAACAACATCATACTCTGTTCTTCTGCAGTTGTTTACAAGATAAGAAATCCATCTTTGACTTCGATGTATTGAATTTTATTTCTAATCAATCCTTTTCCCTCTGACTTGAAGGGTGGGGAAAATCATGACTTGTTCATTAATCCTTCGAAAACTCCTTGATAACATAAACTTCAATATTTTTTTAAATTCCACCCATATCCTATGCATAACGAGACTGAAGCCTCTTGATACAAAAAAAAACGCACTTTATTTGGTAGTCTAATATTTAGAGTGAGTATAGCTATCATTCAAAGAAATAGAAATTATTTTTATGGATGCCTCTGTACTGGTTCCTAATTTACTATCTGTACCAGACCATTCTACATCAACTTTAATTTAATTGTAATTGCACCCCTGTGTGGATAGTTGACAGCGGCATCCCTTCCTATCATCACGGCAAGTAGTTCATCTTGTTCTCACACTTTCGATGCCCCTCCTGCAGTAGATGCAGGATCATCAACTGAGGCTCCCAGCCAACAGAAACAGCTACAGGAAACAACCATATTACATTAACAAGATCGACATACACCATAAATATGTACATATAAAAAGAATAGAAATTATCATTAAAATATCAATATACTCTCATCTAATTATCTTCTTATTAAAATACATATATACAAATTTTCATTCCATGATGCGGGGCACACTACAGACACTATGGTCGTCACTTATTGTTGACCACCCAGGCTCCACAATCCCTTTTTTGCCACATGGAGCGAACTTGGATATGCTGCTGCCACTTTCTTCAGATCTGCCATTAGCTCGGTCAACTTTACATCAGCTGTGGTTAGCTTATTAGCAAATTGGCAGCACGGTGCGCCTTCCGGTTCCAACTTCCTCTGTTATGACTCAGTCGTTTGCGCTAAACGAAATGGAACAGGTCAATCCAGACCTACGACAAGAACAGAGCAGATGCCTTTATTTTTTAGAGTTTTTCGGGGATTGAAACTTTGCCGTTGTTAAAACTCCCCAATATAATTTTGTAGTTGAGTTAAACTTTTATACTTGTTACAGTTTATTTTGTTATTTGAGATGGCTTTCCGTAACTAAGGTTCAATTCTTACATTCGACCTAATGCACATCACGTGATCGGCATTACTCTTGGTCAGACCGATTCAGCCTTATTCGGGAATAACACCTTTCCATCTGCAGTTCGTATGGGACGCGGAGAAATATCGATAATACGAGATGGTTGGTAACCCTAGATGTACCCAAGTGTGTGTGTTTGGAGGGGGAAAGGTTTTTTTCTAGGGATACATCTAAAAATTCGAGTATCAGGCTTGCCATTTTTAGGATATGATATTAAAATATGTCAACTTCCATTTCAAAGTTTATGAGTATGCCATTGGCAACGCTGTGATAAACGAAGGTATTCATTGTGTTGACTTTCACTGTTGCCATTCGTAACAAACAAAGTCACAGTCGTTTGTTGTACGAAACAGAAACATTCGTTACGAATCAATGAAAAATTAATTTCTGAGCATCAAAGTGGTTCTTTTCTGTGGACTTTCGTCATTTGTTTCTTCTCGTTTGTGCGTGGAGAGGTCGCAGTGTCAGCCTACGCCAGCCTGTATCTAAAGTAGCAACGGTGGAGAACAAGTAGCAACGTGGGACGCAAGTGTGCTCAGTTGAGTGTTTTCCCTGAGCATTAGGACGAATAAACGGGTTCCTGGCGCTGCTTGTGGTGATCTTGACATCCTCCACTGTGAAGGTAAGCCTAACTCTCAATGCCCCATTTATCCAGTCATGGACGGAGACGTGTGTTATCCAGTAGACGGAGACGTGCAAGGCTTTGAACCTTGAAGGTTTCCGTTTACTCGGTGTTATGATACCAGAGTTGGGTTGGGTTGTTTTACCTCCGAGCTGCATATAATGGGGTACAGTCGCTCAAAAATATATCCGAACACTATGGTTGATTACAGAATTCAGAAAAAATATCTGGCTACGTTTTTTTAGAAATTAGTGAAGATCTCTTTGGATAACCTTAATTGTTTGTGGGGTGTCTATTCTGCATTCACTTTGTTCATATCTTGTACAAATTAAAAATAATAAATAATATGTAATCAGCTGTATCTATTACTTAAATCGTTTTATTATTCTTATTAATAAAAATTTTTCATTTTATTAATATTTGAACGTAAAATCAATTATTTTAAGCATGTATATATTTTAGTGCTTTTATTTTTTGTTAAAAAAAGTGGAAAACTTTTATTTATAAATTCTGAAAAATACCGCGTAAATCTACTATTCCTTTAATGTTTTGTGTTTCTTCCTTTGGTTCAGATGACAAGGTGCCCAGAAGTTCCAGGAAAACGTCATCAGGACAAGAAGTTCCCCATGTGGGGAAGCGCGCGAATTGGACGACAATGAAGGTACGTCTTGAAATATTTGTCCATTCAGTCGCATGTACGAATTTTCTTTTGTGAACCTAGTTTCGAAATATGATGATCAGCTTGAATATTATATGTATGTTTTATATGCATTTTTTGAATTGTTTTCCCATATGAACTTTTCTTTGCAGATATTGTCACCCATTCGTGCCTCCAAGAGAAGAGATGCAAAATACAGCGATTCCGGACACATCCACAACGAGGATCTCATCGACGGATTTGATAGCAGATTGTGACAAGGCACAATCTCTGGGGTTGCTTAGAGAGAAGGGAAGTTCATTTTATGGGGGCTTCTTCCAATGGGAACGGGTGGGAGCAAGGTCTAAACTTTTTTAAATAGATCTTGTGCAAGGTGTTGCAAAATATTTCCATTAAATTCGCTCAACAGAAAATAAATTCCGATTGACGCTTTAATGGAAATTTTGTGGTGTCTTGAGCCCTCTTTTTCCTTCCACACTAGCTGCCTAAGTGTGGAGGGGTTTTCTCCTGGTTAGAGCAAAACACTCTGACATGGATGGTGCCTTGACGTGGCGTCAGAGCTTTTCACTAAACCATCTGGCAGAAAACTTTAAAATGTCACAGTAATTTAGTCATAAAAAAGAACTCTATTATGAGTCAGCGTACAGTCGAAAGGGGAGCATGAACTCCATCCTGAAACTTAGTATGGCCAAAAAAAAAATAGGAATTGTTCCTAAAATTCGAAATGCAAAAGTTACTAGAATTAATTTAGCCTTCAGATCTACATTATAATACGAACTTTGGCTGGAATACAGAGTCTGAACTATTGTATACGCTTCCTTCTGACGTTATACCCGAAATCTTTGTGCTATTTGATTTCCACTCAACTGAGTTGTGCGAGAACGAAACGCTATGCCGAGAAAATCTTCTGTCTAACTGAAAATTAAATTATATTTTGCCAGATGACGCCAGGATTCAGAAGAAAAAATTGAAAAGTGATTTAGATTTTATGATAGAATTCTGACTTTCTTTGTGTGTTAGGATTGATGTTGAAAATTTCTTCATTTTACCTGCTAACGATCAACCCGAAATTATACGTAATCAAAAGTCGCATTTAAATTTGAACTTGTGGTTCATTGTGTACAGGTCCATAATAACGAATCTTTTATATCCCAATCCCTGTATAGTAGTCTGTTTCTTCAGGCAAGTTGTGTTGTTTAGTTTTAACTCTGAGCGGCATATTTTTTTTTGCGCACAATGGGCTAAATGACTAGGTCACGAACACCCTAGGGCTCAGAAATTATTGGGGGATGGGGACTCAATGAACATCTGTTAGGACACACTTGAAGTTTCCCATCAAAGCCATGCAGTGTTTTCTTTAACGTGCACATGATATGGCTCTCCGACACAGTGAGCAACGAGCCAAAGTCCCATTCGAAGAGCAGCGACCTTTCCAAGACCATCGGTATTCCCTTTCTAACAGATTTCAGAAAGAGTTTTTTATTTTTTCAGACCTCAGACAAGTTATATATGATGTAGTACAGTGGTTCCCAATCTTTTTAGGGGATGGGAATAGCTTAGTGTGAAGCGCGCCAAGCTCATAATCTGCAATTCCTAGGTTCGAATTCGACCTGCACCACTTTCGAGATTTATCTCTGCAAAATCCCACTCTGCTCTCAGTCAGTAGTGGACACCGATGAATTTGGAAAGCCGCCATCCATCGGATGGGACGTAAATCCGTGGCCTCCGTGTGTGGGAGAGCCATACCCTGTGCACGCTGAAGGACCTTGACGGGAGTCTACCATCTGTCTCCTAACAGCTGTCCGGTGGGTCCCCTACTCCCAATCTTCTCTGTGCCCTTGAGGTCCTTGTGATCTGGCTGTTTAACCCATTGTGTGCAACAAATTGCTGCTCAGAGGTAAAACAGCCCAACAACGAAACCTTTTTTTTTTGAGCCAATGCCTTCTTTACGAAATTTTACCCAAGATTATTTTCTAATACCCTCTTGATTGAAATCAAAATGTTTTTTTCAGTTCAAACAGATTTTTTAATGTATTATTTAACGTCACCATGTGAACTACGTGGCCTCTTTTCAACTAATTCTGGAGCGTCGAACAAAAAAAAAATTGAAAACCCTTTTCCTCCACCTCCTGATTTATATTATTGTTACAGATTTGATTGGTTGGACATTTGGTGTTTTGTGGAGTAAGTAAAAGTTTCTCCGAGACTTTGCTCGACATATCAGCATACGTTTTTTCATATCCTATCAGATTCTACACAAGTTTTCCAGTGATTTCTCGTATTTCCATTTAAATAATATCGAGAACTATTACTTAATACAG
Organism: Ryuthela nishihirai; assembly: GCA_038380435.1. Lineage (NCBI taxonomy): Eukaryota > Metazoa > Arthropoda > Arachnida > Araneae > Heptathelidae > Ryuthela > Ryuthela nishihirai. The sequence continues at coordinate 113,822,965 of JAWZYU010000001.1, forward strand.
TTGATTCTCGTTATACGCGGAAGTTGCGTTTTTAATAATCGACGCGTGTATCGTAAATCTTGTTAACTCTGTTTTTATCGAAACCCCATTGGATCTGCTAGATGTTCATTAGAAGGTAAGATGTATATAAACATTGTGCATAAGAATAACAGTTGGAAATGGAATAACCCTTTTAATTCCCAAATAATATATTAATAAAGTCACATGGGGGAAAATAAAAACATAGATAACTCAAATGGTTCAATAATGGAGCTCAATATGGTCACCTCTTGTAAATAAGAAAGCCTCGAAGCGATGTCGAAAACTGTCGAAAAAAAGTGTCCGGACAACACTTCCATCGTATGTGAATGGAAAGACACTTTCAAAGCTCCCTAACATTAAAAATAAACCTTTTACGCAAAAACTGTTATTGGCGATAAATTGTAGATGTCCCTCGAATCTCTCTAAATATTTTTTTCCCGCAATATTCGTTTAATATTTAAAGAAAGAATGGAAGCTGAAGCATTTATCTTCAACTTTTGAGACTTGTGAAAGAATACTTCAATAGATAAAACACAACTCTTGTAACAATTTGTTCACTAACATAAATAACTGAAGTTAGTATGACGATTTTTTAAGGTTTCATCAATTTGGAGGCAATGTGTTAAATGCTGTTAAATGGTCCCACTTCAATGACTCTTTAAATATTGATCGAAGATTGTTGAAAATTGACACTGTCACATTGCCTCCAAAATGATGAAATCTTAAACAATCGTCATAGGGAGCTTTGAAAGTGGCTTTCTATTCACGTAACATGGAAGTGTCCGGACACTTTTTTCGATAGAGTGTATATGTATATAGATAAATGGCGGGAAGGATGTGCCGAACTTGACAACTCCAGCAGTTCCTCGGGAATCGTAGTTCGCAGTATATTTTGAAAGTTTTTTCTACAGTTTACTTGAGCACTGGGCAGTATTAATAAATACTTTTATGAAATAAATAAATTCGTGTATGGAAAGCGCTCGAGTTGTTGTTGGGTTGTTTTACCTCTGAGCGGCACTTTTTTGCACACCATGGGCTAAATGGTCAGGTCACATGGACCCCGAAGGCTCAGAGAAGGTTGGGGGAAGGGACCCACTGGAACAGCTGTTGGGAGACAGATGGTAGCCCCCCGTCAAGGCCATCCAGCGTGTTCTTTAACGTGCACAGGGTATGGCTCTCCCGCACACGGGCCACGGCTTAACGTTCCATCCGACGGACGGCGGCCTTTCCAAGCCCATCGGTGTCCCCTACTGACCGTGGACAGGGCGGGAAGTTATGCGGAGATAAATCTCAACGCTGACCCAGCTGGGACTTGAACCTGGGAACTACAGATTACGAGCCTGGCGCGCTACCGACTGAGCCACCCCCGCCCCTAGCGCCTGGGTATCTAGTCAAGGAATTGTGGGGTCACTTACATTCACATTGTAAAAATACACTTAAAAATGCATCAATGCATATACGCTCCGGACACTTCCATCGTATGTGAATGGAAAGAGACTTTCAAAGCTCCCTAACATTGAAAATAAACATTTTACGCAAAAACTGTTATTGGCGATAAATTGTAGATGTCCCTCGAATCTCTCTAAATATTTTTTTCCCGCAATATTCGTTTAATATTTAAAGAAAGAATGGAAGCTGAAACATTTATCTTCAACTTTTGACACTTGTGAAAGAATACTTCAATAGATAAAACACAACTCTTGTAACAATTTGTTCACTAACATAAATAACTAAAGTTCGTATGACGATTTTTTAAGATTTCACCATTTTGGAGGCAATGTGTTAAATGCTGTTAAATGGTCCCACTTCAATGACTCTTTAAATATTGATCGAAGATCGTCGAAAATTAATACTGTCACATTGACTCCAAATTGATGAAATCTTAAAAAAAATCATCGTACAAACTTCAGATATTTAATTTATGTTAGTAAACAAATTGTTACAAGAGTTGTGTTTTATCTATTGAAGTCAAAAGTTGAAGATACATGCTTCAGCTTCCATTCATTCTTTAAATATTAAACGAATATTGCGGGAAATATATTTAGAAAGATTCGAGGGATATCTACAATTTATTGCCAATAACAGTTTTTGGAAAAAAGTTTTATTTTCAATGTTAGGAAGCTTTGAAAGTGGCTTTCCATTCACATAACATGAAAGTGTCCAGCACTTTTTTCAACATAGTGTGTCATGCTGTTGATAATATTCTCGAGAAGCACTGCGAGTTGTAATCCTCATTGCTTCTCCAAAGCACATCGGGGAAACAAACCATCTCCCAAGAGCATCCCATGTATAAAAATAAATAAATACCCCCCTCAAGCAGCTGTTTGCCACAGAGGTCTGACAGGAGCCTGTCAGTTTATATGCCAAAGTAGAAGGTCTGAGAGGATGGCAGGCCCTCAGCAGAAAAACGACACACACACATCCATGCCTTAGCCGGGGCTTTTAGGACAGTGGACCAGCCTGGCCACTCCATATGATTAATACTGGTATTCTCCAGACAGCGATCAAGGCAATAGCAGAGCACTCATTGCACCACATATGGTCGCGAGAAGGTCTCTGTGACCTGTACCTGTAACAACTGACGTATTCTGTTGGAAGCACTGTCATGATCAGATGACCTTTGCAGTGCCAAACAGTTTACCATCTGCAGAGTACTGACCAATAACATGCAGGTCGCTTGGAAAAAGGGTGAGAAATAAACTGCAAGCATCATCTGTGCCTAAGGGGTTCAGTTCCACAAGCCGCCGACAGTTGGGAGCACAGTATCACGGCTGCTTGGCAGTGGCTAACAGAGGTCACGTGAGCAGAAGTGACCAGAGGGGGAGAAGAAAGAAATAAGACGGCAGGCTGCAACCTTGAGGGAGAAAAGGGGTCAGAGGGACTCGGCTTGGCAGCCAAGAGGACAGTGGGGAAGTACGCTTGGCTCTCGTATAGAGGAGCGCATTGTCTTTATCGAGGAACGGCGTCAGTAACGGCCGAAGCTCGTAGCATCCTGTAAGCAGGAAGTGTTTTGTCTTTGCATGCTGGATGTAATAGTCTGTGATATTAAATATTTGTTAAGTTTATCCAGTACCAGTGTCGGTAGTCCACTCATTCCCGATTCCGTGTATGCTCGAGACCCTCTGTTCCAGACTTTGTGTCAGCGCACTGAAATAGCAGGTAGTGGCTAGCAGCCTGGAGAGATGACCTCAACAGTGGTGTCAGCAGTGCGGGTATAATTCAGCTATTATAGCTGATGAGCAAACGGAGAGTGGACTACAAGTTCCAGATATTTTAATCTGTGCACCTTAGAAGAATAGCAGGTGGTTCTGCAAGTGAGGAAAGGACATCGATAGTGTGAAGCCGAAGCTAGAGGCCAAACCCTAGCCAACCGACGAGATTGGTGAGAAAGCAGCATTGTATCCTATTGTTGTGTTTATTTTGGTAAAGTATTGTGCCATTAATTTCTAGCGCTACGGGAGAAATGTACAGTGCCATAAACACACAGTCAGGACAGACAGGGGAAGATAATATCAGTAGGAGATCTGGGGAAACGGAAATTTATGACCTAGAGATTACTGATGAGATGGAGACGATAGGGGCTGATAGCATCAGATTAACAGAACCCTCGCACAACAACGGTGATGTGGAATTGCTAAGATTAAAAATTCAATTGCAACAATTGCAAGCGCAAGAAGCTGAAAAGGTGCGTACACACGAGGTGGAGATGAAGGATAGGCGAATGCATCATGCTCTTATTCTAGCACGAGAGAGAAGACATGGGAGTGGCCAGGGTGAAAATACAGGCATCCCTGAGCAGTCTCGGTCAGTGGTCAGCAGAGCAACAAAAGAATTAGAAGATATTGCAAAATGGATCAAGGCCATCAGTCCCATTATTGAAAATCCCCCAGCAGACGCCAGCAATATACCCCTCTTCTTTCAAGAGCTAGAATACATTTTTGCCACTCAAGGTGTACCTGAAACTATGAAAGGCAGAATCGTTATACCCATCTGTAGGGAAAAATTTACCCATTGAGGATGCATTAGATTATAAAAAAATAAAAGAATTTATTTTGTCAAGATGCCGCCTTTCAGCTGTAGAATGCAGGTTACAGTTCGATGGGGCAAGAAAAATTGCCTCAGGAACCTGGGATTCCTTTTCTGAACATATAAGGAACGTATGGTTTCGATATTTAGAAAGTAGGACGGTGACAGATATTGCCGATATGCATGACCTTATCATCGCAGATCGAATTATTAAGCAGAAATCCCCGACCATGCCACAAAAGAATTCGTTGCCCAGAGAGAATTCGACAGCTGGTTGCGACCGCCAGAGCTGGTCTAATGCATCAAACATCACGTGGCCAGTACTCAATTAGGAATTCGAAGTAGAACGAGCAGCGATCGAGGTGCTAAATACATTCTCCAGCCACGAGGGGGAGCTGTGAAGAACAAAAACACCGATCAAGACAGCTGAGTAATGTCCCACCGGTAATTAGGCGATCATGTTACGAATGTGGATCCCAATTTCACATAAAGAGGGATTGCCCCAAGGCTCGCAATAGAACAAGAGAACGATCAGCTGCTATTAGACATCTCGAAACAGAAGGCACGGTGCATGAGGATGATAGAGACCACGTAGCAGGTGCACACATTTCGACGTATGCCTTGTTCCCAGTAGAAGGATTTCAAAATACCTGCAGTCGACAGCATCTGAAATTAACACAATTGCAAAGTGTGAAGGTTGCTTGTGGATCCTCGACATTTAATGCAATAGTTGACACTGGAACGGAACTCACAATGATGAGAACTGACGTCATCCCTGAAAGGTATCGGAAACCATGTGGCCGGATAAAGGTCAGTGCAGCATTCGGGGAAGAGAAATTTGCAGCACTAGTTAATTTACCCCTCCTATTGAAAGAGTTTGGAACTGATGGGAAGGTTCGGCCAGAATTACTGGTGACTTGTGGAAGAACTGACGACAGAGGCCTTACTATCGCATCGGGACTTCCAAGATCTCAGGATGGCCAGCAAAGGAAAAGAACATTTAGATACTTATGAAATGGAACGAAATTTGTTATTGAACAAAAACAATGAAACACAGCTTGAACTACAGAATCTAAGTGAAGATTATGTTATATTATTGGGGCATCAGAACCACAAGCAGAAAATCCGTCATGTTACAAAATTAAAGGGCGAAAACTTCAATTAAAAAAAGGAAATTAATCAACTGAAAGAACAGAACCTAAAGCAAATGAAGGCCATGGTCTGTTTAGAGGAGGAATTGAACCATTTTAGAAAACGAAAAAAAAAAAACCTGAACAACCAGACAGACAAAAATAAGGGAAATGAAAGGCTCCAGTAAAGAACATTTGAATGCTGACGCTGTCTCGCCTTCCATCTCAACAGTAGTATAAAATGAACAGGGAGGTGGGGGGGGGGGACATTTTAACTACCAAAAGGCATAAACAGCCAACATTGGCATAATATTGGGTAGATGCTATCGCCCTTCTAAGGGCGCATTCCAACACTGACTCGGCATTATTGTGAAGGATGTCCTATAAGGTGCTACTGGTAGAGACTCAAATCGTGTGACACCAAAACCTGCATCATAACAGGAGGAGATTGGTACTTTTCAATGTGTGGGAGCTCCAAGCCAGAACAATCTGTCATCTTTCTCATGCATATTTTTATCTTCATTAGACGTGATACAGTCTAAGAAAGATTTTGTGGGGGGGGGGGGCGCACATACAGATCTGTGCAGCAGACCAAAGATATCCCTCGCCAAACCATGACACCACCACCACCATAGGTGATCCATTCACGTATATTTGTGGCATTAGAGTGTTTCTGATTCTCTCCGTATCAACTGATGCTGCAAATTGCAATGGAGAGCAAACTCGATTCATCTATGAAGAGTACAGTCCCTCCTGTGGAGTCAGGTCAGGCATGCACAAATCTAGCCACCTATCCCGTGGCCGAGTGGTTAGCACGCTTGGCTACTGAACTAAGGGACCTGGGTTCGAGTCCCAGATTAGGCATGGATGTGTGTGTCGATTTTCTGCTGAGGTCCTGCCATCCTTTCAGATCTCCTACTGTGGCATATAAACTGACAGGCTCCTGTCAGACCTCTGTGGCAAGCAGCTGCTTGAGGGGGTATTTTTATTTTTTTTTTAAATACAGGGAACGCGTACAGAGCCAACTCAAGCTAATAAGCACTGCATCTTAATACTTCTCGAAAGGGACACCTTCGACAACTTTTAACAACGTGTAAAATAACTTATCTGTAAGAAGGTACAGGAAAAGACTTTGCCCTGGGAATAAATCACAAACATATCTTGCTTGAGCCAGTCCTGTAGGCACACCTCATGAGGTCTCCAGTGTATGGTAGCGAATATAGGCATTGTGCTCCCTGCTGCTAGGTCCAATCACAGGTCACGTGGTGTTGAAATCCTGTTCCTCCGGATGCATAGAAATAATTCGATACTTTTATGTGATAGCATAATTTGGCAATCCGAAGATCAGAAAAATTAAAAATGCGGGAAAATTGAAAAATTTGGGAACTTAGGTTAGTCGACTTCCTGCTCTAACATCTTTCCATCGAAAGGCCTTCTTACCTCCTCTGATATCATTTAGGAAAGCTCGTGCTAACCTCTTAACAACATCATACTCCATTCTTTTGCAATTTTTTACAAGGTACGAAACCAGCTAGTTCTTTGACTTCAATGTATTGATTGATTATTTAGTAAATATTTTAATTTGTTCTCCGATTTTCGATGTTATTTATTCTTAAAACAAAAGTTCCAGATAGCAAAAATATTTGATTTTGGAGGAAATTTTAATTTTTCTGATCTTCGGATTGCCAAATTATACTATCACATAAAAGTATCTAATTATTTCTATCACATGAAAATATCTAAGTACCTATATCAACTACATAAAAGTATCTAATTATCACATGAAGGTATCTCAATTACCATATCACAAAACAGTATCTAATCATTTCTACCACATAAAAGTATCTAACTACATAATTCTATCCTATATAAGTATCTAATTATTTCTATCACCCGAAATGATCAAACTACGTATATCTATTGCATAAAGTAATCTAATTATCCTACCACATGCAGGCTCCTGTGATATCTCCGTGGGAAGCAGCTGCTTGAGGGGATATAATGTTTGTAATTCCAAAATATGGAAGTTAATATTTCATTGTGAGTAGGAGTGAGATTTCTGGGGATACTTTCTGTTTTTTAATCTGTATATATAAGAGGAGGACAGCACTGGTCGTAGTTAAGCTATTTTAAGGATAATCGATTTTTAGAGCAGCATCGTCTGTGTTTGAGTGGTTAGTGTGCTTGGCTCAGATCAGAGGGACCCATATTCAAACCCCGGATGTTTCTTTTGTTATCTTTCTGTTGAGGTCTCGCCTTCCTCGCAGATCTTCTTTATGGTGTATCAAACTGACAAGCTCCTGTAAGAAAACTCTATGGCAAGCGGCTCTTTGAGGGTGGGGGTAATAGAAATTACCCTAAAAGACCCTAAAAGAGGGTAATAGAAATTACCCTAAAAGACCCTAAAAGAGCCGCTTGCCATAGAGTTTTCTTACAGGAGCTTGTCAGTTTGATACACCATAAAGAAGATCTGCGAGGAAGGCGAGACCTCAACAGAAAGATAACAAAAGAAACATCCGGGGTTTGAATATGGGTCCCTCTGATCTGAGCCAAGCACACTAACCACTCAAACACAGACGATGCTGCTCTAAAAATCGATTATCCTTAAAATAGCTTAACTACGACCAGTGCTGTCCTCCTCTTATATATACAGATTAAAAAACAGAAAGTATCCCCAGAAATCTCACTCCTACTCACAATGAAATATTAACTTCCATATTTTGGAATTACAAACATTATATCCCCTCAAGCAGCTGCTTCCCACGGAGATATCACAGGAGCCTGCATGTGGTAGGATAATTCCGTTTGTTTTCGATTCGTTTGTTTTTTTTATCGTTTTGGCTCACGGCTCAATTCCAACTATAGAGTCTGGGATCGAGTCCTGAGTTCGTGACATCATCGTTTATTCTATCGTAACATGCAGATAAGCTGCTGTCTTTGAAGATCTGGTCACGATTTGGGAAACAATTCAGAAAAAATGGTTTATTATTATTTTATAAATTTGAACAGCAGAATAGCTTAAACAATCCAATCCTGATTTGTTTCTCAATGTACAATATTTATTTAAAAAAAAGGGCATTAAAAAATGCGAAACAAAGAGTTCAGATGCAAATTATTCCCAAAACATAAAATTCTTTAAGTTTTGAGTGTTTAAAAGTTATTTGTGACTTCGTCTACCAAAACCCTTTTAATGGAGAAAATCCAAATCGATTTGCAGGTCAAGACAAGATGTCATCCAGCAACAAACGACCTCTGACCCGCTCACAAACTGCTTAGGCAAGAAATCCGGTAAGTGGTCTTCATTAGAGATATTCAGCTCGAATGAGTCACAGTGGCACAGCGTGAGTGGCTAATTGAAGAGACTATGAGACTGCGCAGTTGAAGCATCGACAGTTCTAGTCGATAACTGGTCGAAAACACATCAATCATTCTATGGCATAAGTGGACTGTCGAACCATCTGAATAGTCTGCTTTAGTTTCCACTAATGCGAGTTTCTGATAAATATCCCAGTGACGTCGCGTGACCGAAAAATTCATCGGGACCAATGTTTTTTCACTTAAAAGTTTATTGTTTCCTCTTCCTTCAGAAAAGCTGAAGTTTTCTCTCTTTCCCTAGCAGTTAGACAAGATTTCACTTGGTACCAATACACATTAAAAGACAGACTGCGTTTTGTACGTTTGATTTACAAAAATATTGCGTGTCCTGCAAAAGGCAGTTGCAAGCCACATAATAGTTTTCAGATAAAATATAATTAATAATAAAATAACTCTGATTTTATAAATCAGAGTTATATTATTCACATAACAATGTTTTCCGATGGGGGAGTGGAAAAATCAATCGGAAAATTAATCTACGATGAATAACAACAATGTGCCAACATTTAATATCGTTTTTCACTTAACGGAATGTAATTTAGTTGATTTTTTTTTTCTCTTGTCTTCGGGAGCATACCATATATTTTTTTTTAGTAAAATTTTTTCATTTTATTTTACATTGTTTTTTCAAAAATAATAAGTTACTATTTTTTTTCGTTTTACTCTTAGCCATCCTTAATTGTATTATATTTATAATATACGCGTGCTCGCGACTGCATTCATTAATGAATGGTGTAGCTTAAATATTTCTATCTTGAGACACTGCTATACCTTTTTGCCCATTCCCCACCATGAAAACATTTCTTCCAATGCCCATGGGGTCGATCCTAAAGTTTTCACTTTTTTCTGATCGCTTAATTCAGTGATTCTGAAACTGTGGGTCCCGAGCAGCTTGAAAAGGATTGTAAAGCTCTGATACTTTTATATTTGCGAGTATTTTTAGTGCTTTTTTTCTCAAATACATAAATCCTACATTGTACGAAAGAGGGGAGGGGACGCATAATTTTATGTGCGATTCTAGGGCCGTCTAAATTTATTACAATTCCAGGAAGTCACAGTGTTAAAAGGTTTGCGAACCTCTGGCTTTATCTACTAAATGGGTGTTCAAAAAAAAGTTTATTCATTATACAAATCATAAATATACAGAGAAGATATAAAAAATATTGGTGAAGGAGCTGTCCCGTGGCCGATTAGTTAGGGTGCTTACTGATCAGAGGGACCTGGGTTTGAACCCAGGTAAGGCATAGTGTTGTCTTTCTCCTGAGGTACTATTATGGCGTGTAAACTGACAGCCTCTCTTCAGACCTCTGTGACAAGCAGCTGCTTGAGGGGGTATTTATTTTTTTATTGGTGAAGGAAACTACGAAATATCTTCACACAAAACAGAACTTTCAACTGTACATTTAAATTTAACATTCGTGTAGTGTCGTGCAGACAGAGCAAGAGATTTTCCCCAAGGGGCGGAACCTTCGGGACCACCCTCCTACAACAGAGGGTTGTACATTTAACACGATTAAGTTAGGTCCCCTCCATAGGTGTTCCCTACCCCATCGCTACTACTCCTGCAAGTTACACGAGAGCCTTGTCAAGCGAAGAGATGCGATTGGATAAGAGGCTAGCATAAATTAGCCCAGACTGTATCCCCTTTCACGCTTCTGTGGCTGCTGAAAGCTGCCATAAGGTCAAGTAAGAGGTGGGAATGGAGTGGACTTCGACGCGATTTCCCGGCCTTAGGGGTAGTTGTAATTATCCCCGCATGATTTTTCTTTTTTGCTGTTGACACCGTCAATCAAGAACAAAATGTGAATCGAAAGTAGCAGTAGCTGAGTTTCTCTGCTTCTAGTATTAGCTCAGACATTAAAATTTCGCTTTCTGTCAGAATTTTAACATAGTTTTTGTTTTACTGATCGGGATTATTGATCCTGATTTTTGCGGGGCTGAACTCGAACGACGCGACGCCACGGAAATGCACTGCCCTACCAAAACAATTTCCATGTTATGTGAATGGGAATCTAATTTCGAAGCTCGATAACTTTATAAATATGCATTTAATGGGAAAATGTGATTGAAGATAAATTAAAGATCATAAACTAATTTTTTTTAGATCTCTATTTTAAATAATATCCGTTCAGTATTTAAAGAGTTATGGAAACTGGAATATTTCACAACATTAATACGTCATAAGGATTTACTTCGGAAATTAATTGCAACTTAAATAATAGATATTGTTTGAAACCATTTATCAAATAAATGCACATTTTAGAAATCTGCCTAATGATTGTTTCAATATTAGATAATTATGAATGATTTTTTTTTTAAAAAACAAGATTTGTTGTTAATTAATCCAACTTCCGTTAACTCTTTAAATACTGAGTGAATATTATAGAAAAACGGAATTTAAATAAATTTATGATCTTTAATTTATCTCAGTTTCATTTTTTGATTAAATGTATATTTTAGAAGATTAATGAAATATTTTCACTCTCCTTGGGCGGGGGTGGCTCAGTTGGTAGCCCGCCAGGCTCGAAATCTGTAGTTCCCAGGTTCGATTCCCAGCTTGGTAAGCATTGAGATTTATCTCCGCAAAATTCCCGCCCTGCCCACAGTCAGTAGGCGAACCGATGGGCTTGGAAAGACCGCCGTCCGTCGGAGGGGACGTTAGGCCTTGGCTCTGTGTGCGGGAGAGCGGACACTGTGCACGTTAAAGAACACGCTGGATGCCTTGACGGGAGGCTACCATCTGTCTCCAAACAGCTGTTCTAGTGGGTCACCTCCTTCTCTGAGTCTTCGAGTCCTTGTGACCTGGTCATTTAGCCCATGGTGTGCAAAAAAGTACCCCTCAGAGGTAAAACAACTCCAACCCAACCCATAAACTCTCCGAAGTTAAATTCCCATTGACAACATGGAAATTCTCTATTTTGCTAAAGCAGTGTATTATTCTTACTTTTTTAATAAACCTTTCAATTTCTTCCTGCGGAAAACAAATGTTAGAATCTTTCACATATTTCGCTTATAAGTTAATTTTTAAGTTTACCGCTATTATCTTCAGATTTAAAACAGTGAAATTTCGATTTTTATTCTTAGATCAATTTAGATGACGACATTGCTGGTAATCCTGAAAAGATGGCCACCCTCAAGGGTATCCATGGCAACATCCCTTCCACAATCATCACCAGATCCACAGGAAAACATCTGCGCATCTCCAAGAATCTGGTGAATGAGATCGAGCCAATGAATAAGTCAGGAACGTCCAACCGCAAAAACAAAAGACGTTAAGCCCTGTTCCTCTTGTTTCAGAAAACAAGAAAAAATGTCTTTTTTTGTGTTAAATTAATTAATGTTAATGTTTTTGTATTCTTTGCGGGATGGAAAGTTTTGAACACACAACGTATTGAAGAAATCAAAAGAGCAAAGATCAGCTCATCTTAGACGTAAAATTCATCCGTGTCTCATGTATTATGTGTGTGTTTCTATCACATCAAAAGAGTTGTGTATAGGAAAAAAGATGCTTTTAAACGACATCTAAAGAGTGACATCATCCTTATTATCCTTTTGAACGTAAACTGTTACAATCTTAAATGTTCGTATTGTGTATCGTCAGTGTGAAAATTAAAAAAAATGTGTTAAAACTGGAGTTTTACTTTCTGCGTCGATTATTTCTTGAAAGATCAAATGAAGCACGCGTACAATAATACAGATATCTCAAAACGAATATACCAAAATGAAAGATGAATAACCTTTTTTATCCCCTAAGAATAAATTTAAAGGCATAAACTCTCCTGGGGCGGGGGTGGCTCAGTTGGTAGCCCGCCAAGCTCGTAATCTGTAGTTCCCAGGTTCGATTCCCAGCTTGGTCAGCATTGAGATTTATCTCCGCAAAATTCCCCGCCCTGCCCACGGTCAGTAGGGAAACCGATGGGCTTGGAAAGACCGCCGTCCGTCGGATGGGACGTTAGACCTTGGCCCCGTGTGCGGGAGAGCCATACACTGTGCACGTTAAAGAACACGCTGTATGCCTTGACGGGAGGCTACCATCTGTCTCCAAACAGCTGTTCTAGTGGGTCCCCTCCCCCAACCTTCTCTGAGTCTTAGGGTCCTTGTGACCTGGTCATTTAGCCCATGGTGTGCAAAAAAGTGCCCCTCAGAGGTAAAACAACTCCAACCCAACCCATAAACTCTCCGAAGTCTGACATTTTATGTGATTCAATTTATTAACATCTATATGTTATTTCGTCTTCTTCGCAGGTCTTCCCTACGGCGTATTAAAGAAACTGACAGGCTACTGTCGGACTTCTGTGGCAAGCAGTTGCTTGAGTAGTTATATATTTATTATAAATTTTCTGCCATAAATTTCCTTTAATAAATCTTAAAGTTTTTCAACACATCTATTGTGAAAGAGAAGATGACAGCATCACGAGAGAAATTTCATCTCATCTAGACCAGTTGTTATTTTTATTATAGACTTCCAGTTCGAAAACCTTCTGCCATAAATTTCCTTTAATAAATATTAACGTTTTTCAACACATCTATTGTGAAAGAGAAGATGGCAGCATCATGGAGAGAAATTTCATCTCATCTAGACCAGTTGTTATTTTTATTATAGACTTCCAGTTCGAAAACCTTCTGCCATAAATTTCCTTTAATAAATATTAACGTTTTTCAACACATCTACTGTGAAAGAGAAGATGGCAGCATCATGGACAGAAATTTCATCTCATCTAGACCAGTTGTTATTTTTATTATAGACTTCCAGTTCGAAAACCTTCTGCCATAAATTTCCTTTAATAAATATTAACGTTTTTCAACACATCTATTGTGAAAGAGAAGATGGCAGCATCATGGACAGAAATTTCATCTCATCTAGACCAGTTGTTATTTTTATTATAGACTTCCAGTTCGAAAACCTTCTGCCATAAATTTCCTTTAATAAATATTAACGTTTTTCAACACATCTATTGTGAAAGAGAAGATGGCAGCATCATGGACAGAAATTTCATCTCATCTAGACCAGTTGTTATTTTTATTATAGACTTCCAGTTCGAAAACCTTCTGCCATAAATTTCCTTTAATAAATATTAACGTTTTTCAAAACATCTACTGTGAAAGAGAAGATGGCAGCATCATGGACAGAAATTTCATCTCATCTAGACCAGTTGTTATTTTTATTATAGACTTCCAGTTCGAAAACCTTCTGCCATAAATTTCCTTTAATAAATATTAACGTTTTTCAACACATCTATTGTGAAAGAGAAGATGGCAGCATCATGGACAGAAATTTCATCTCATCTAGACCAGTTGTTATTTTTATTATAGACTTCCAGTTCGAAAACCTTCTGCCATAAATTTCCTTTAATAAATATTAACGTTTTTCAACACATCTACTGTGAAAGAGAAGATGACAGCATCATGGACAGAAATTTCATCTCATCTAGACCAGTTGTTATTTTTATTATAGACTTCCAGTTCGAAAACCTTCTGCCATAAATTTCCTTTAATAAATATTAACGTTTTTCAAAACATCTACTGTGAAAGAGAAGATGGCAGCATCATGGACAGAAATTTCATCTCATCTAGACCAGTTGTTATTTTTATTATAGACTTCCAGTTCGAAAACCTTCTGCCATAAATTTCCTTTAATAAATATTAACGTTTTTCAAAACATCTACTGTGAAAGAGAAGATGGCAGCATCATGGACAGAAATTTCATCTCATCTAGACCAGTTGTTATTTTTATTATAGACTTCCAGTTCGAAAACCTTCTGCCATAAATTTCCTTTAATAAATATTAACGTTTTTCAACACATCTATTGTGAAAGAGAAGATGGCAGCATCATGGACAGAAATTTCATCTCATCTAGACCAGTTGTTATTTTTATTATAGACTTCCAGTTCGAAAACCTTCTGCCATAAATTTCCTTTAATAAATGTTAACGTTTTTCAACACATCTACTGTGAAAGAGAAAATGGCAGCATCATGGACAGAAATTTCATCTCATCTAGACCAGTTGTTATTTTTATTATAGACTTCCAGTTCGAAAACCTTCTGCCATAAATTTCCTTTAATAAATCTTAACGTTTTTCAACACATCTACTGTGAAAGAGAAGATGGCAGCATCATGGACAGAAATTTCATCTCATCTAGACCAATTGTTATTTTTATTATAGACTTCCAGTTCGAAAACCTTCGATGATAAATATCGAAAGCTAATAGAATAAGGGTTCTACTGAAATAAACTTCGGATAAATGTTGTTTCATTGTACCATCTTATGGACCCAGGGTCGAGCTGAGATATTTTCGCTCCTGATGCAAGGTAAAGATTGGCGCCATTTCATAGGTAATCATATTCTCCCCACAACCCAAATACTTTTATAATATATAAAGACTTTTAAATCAAATCACATTTTAATACGTCACAAATGTTGGTGAGGGCCTGGCCCCTAATGGCAGCCCATCTGCATACTGTTATTTGGTACTTAAATTTGTAAGTATATTTGGAAAATGACCATTTACATCAGTTTTTCTTTTAAACTAAAATGCAAGGTGACATCACCAGACTAAAAATGCTAAGTTTTGTGTTGAATTTAAACAAATTAATACTTACTGAGCTATTGCATTGCTTTTGATAATTATTGAGAATGATGGAAATGAAATTTCAATGGTATTTATCCTGAATTTTGGCGTCTTCCAAAATTGGCTTCATGAGGCCGTCGCTTCACCCCCTCACCTATCAGACAGGCCCTGTGGGCCTTTTACTTTTGAGAATGAACGGTAACCACTAAATCTTATTTAAGCATATTGATGAGCTAAAATTGCATTCACGATGCTGTCACATCTATCTCTACAGCAAGAGCGGATATGGGAGAGGGTGGGTGGGAAATGGAAGCAAAAATAATAATTATACTTATGTAAGGCATGGATGTATGTGTCGTTTTTCTGCTGAGGGCCTGCCATCCTCATAGACCTTCTACTATGGCATATAAACTGACAGGCTCCTGTCAGACCTCTGTGGCAAGCAGCTGCTTGAGGGGGTATTTTTTATATTTTATAGATATTTCAATAATAAAAAAATAAATACCCCCTCAAGCAGCTGCTTGCCACAGAAGTCTGACAGGAGCCTGTCAGTTTATATGCCACAGTAATGAAATTAAACAGTAGAAGGTCTGTGAGGATGGCAGGACCTCAGCATAAAAACAACACAAACATTCATGCCTTACCCGGACTCAAATAATCCGTTCCCTTAATTTCAATAATTTTTATTAAAGACGTTTGTTTTACTGCAATGGAAATCCAGTCTCTTCCCACCATTTCCTTCTAGATGCGGACTTACTCTACAATTGCGTTGTACAATGCCTGGTGAGTGACAAAACTGATTAGAACTTCTAGTAGGAGGCAGCAGACATTTTTTAAATGAATGAAACTTAAATGTCTTCAAATCTACTTTTTTTAAATTTAGTTTCCCCCCTCAAAAAAGATTTTTTTTCTTTTGCTAAATTTAGTTTCCCCCCTCAAAAAATATATTTTTTTGCTAAATTCTATTTAAAACACACTGTATTATTAATAATTCAATGTTGCTTTTTCTATTTTTCATCTTTTATCGAAAATAATAATTTGGCAGTAACTAAGGATCCTACCCAAACGCAAAGAAATCGGCAAAACAGCTGACACGAAAGAGAAAAAATAATTATTAAACTAGAATTTTTTCCCAGCTTTAGCGCACTCTAACGGCGCAAATTCAAAATAATGCACTATTGCGAAATTGAGAATAATATCTCTCTCTTTGTATCCAGGCGATGCAGTGGTTTTACAAAACATTTCAGACATTATCTTATCTCTTGTACAAAGGATATAGAGGAAAAAACTGTCTTGAGCCGGGGAGAGGGATTCGAACCCGCTTCTTCCTGATGACATGTCAGATGCTCTGACATGAACCTCACATGTCATTAGGAAGAAACGGATTCGGACCCCACTCAGAGATAATGGCTAAAATATTTTGTAAGAGAATAGCAATCCTCCCTCCTCCCCATCCCTGAGGGATTTTTTTACTTGTAACTCAGTGGTCTCCAGTTTAAAACCAGCAGCTTTCGTATTAATTTTCTTTTTCTTCATTCATTTTGTTTCATAATTCATTTAATTTCCATATCACTTTTTTTTACAATTCATTAAAAAACAAATTAAAATATGTGTAATAAAATACATATACAATTAATTAATATTGTAAATGAAATATAACCAAATTGACAACTTTTCAAGTGATAATTTACTACGAGTTATTCGGTTCAAATTCATAAATATAAACTTATAATCGAAACGGAGTCAAAAAAAAATTAGTACGCCTGGGTTGGGTTACCTCTGAGCGGCACTTTTTTGCACACCATGGGCTAAATGGCCAGGTCACATGGACCCCGAAGGCTCAGAGAAGGTTGGGGGAGGGGACCCACTGGAACAGCTGTTGGGAGACAGATGGTAGCCTCCCGTCAAGGCCATCCAGCGTGTTCTTTAACGTGCACAGGGTATGGCTCTCCCGCACACGGGGCCACGGCTTAACGTCCCATCCGACGGACGGAGTACGCCTGTATATTAGACACATTTCTGAAGAATAGTTTTTAAAATACCACTGAAACGGAGAGGAAAAAAAATGCACATAAATATTTATATAAGTAATTATTGCAGAGGAGGGTAAAATACCGAATTGAAGTAGAAAAAACGAGAACGCCTTTCCAAATAATTGTTTTTTTTCCCCGAAATTTTTGCTAAATAATGCGTTTGGAGAAATAGCTGAAATAAAAGAATATGTGTTCAATTTAATACCAGACATCTCCCCTAAAATTTCCCCTATATCCGGGCCCTTTCTGTGCTGGGCAAAATGCCCCTCCAAAAATTTTCAGTCACGAACCGCCATTGTTCCATTTTGCAACTTTAGCCGCCCTTATAACGGTAGAAATTAAAACAACTGGAAGATTTGTGAAATGCGAATCGTAATATCTCATTAGTAGCTATGCAGACTACAAATTTCTTTTTTTCATTTATCTCGAAAAATCAGTTTTGGTTTTTTAAGTACGGACGGACAAATGACAAAATGAAAAAACAATGTTTTGTTTTCTTTTATTAAAAAAATAAAATAAATACCCCCTCAAGCAGCTGCTTGCCACAGAGGTCTGACAGGAGCCTGTCAGTTTATATGCCATAGTAGAAGGTCTGAGAGGATGGCAGGACCTCAGCAGAAAAACAACACATACATCCATGCCTTACCCGGGGCTCGAACCCAGGTCCCTTAGATCAGTAACCAAGCGCGCTAACCACGGCCATGGGACACCAAGCTAAAAATGACGTATGTACTCATATTTCAGTTTTGCATATTTTTACTCCTTATTCGCCATTAAAATATCACGCATGCAATCTACGACATTCAAATTCAGAAGTAATGTTCTGATATTGAATTGTCTTCGTCTCAGTGGCAGGGTGGTTAGTATGCTTGACTGTTGTTCAAAAGGGCTTGGATTCGAGCCCCGGATAAAATTTATGTTACTTCTTGTGTGTGCTGTCTTTTTGTTAGAGTCTCGCCCTCTTCTGAGACATTCTCTATAGCGTATTAAACTGATAAGTTTCTTTCATACTTGTGTGGCAAGCAGCTGCTTGACCGGTGATTTGTTTTCATTTTTTAAATAGCATTTAATGGAGAGAGGTGGGGTGGGGGAGATCCTTTTATACAGTCGTGAAGTCTCCCAAGATATGATGAGTAGCATAATTCAAGTTGTAGGAAAGGTAGCGAACCTAGTCTCATGGTGAGATCAGGAGTAAAACCATTTACAATATCTTCTTCCTGATGAATCCTTTTAGGGAAGGACAAAACCTCTTTGGCCCTTTCTTATAAACTCTACCTGTCATTTAGTTAGAAGCAAGGCCCTCTTGTGCGTAACTTATTTCAAAGCAAGACGTCTGTGATTAAGTCAAAAAAAAAGAAACAAAACTGCCTGTGATTTAGTTAGAAGTAAGGCAAGTCTGTAATTTAGGGGTAAAGCTATCTGTGATTTAATTGGGTAATGTAGTCTGTGATTTAGTAGGGATAAGATCGTCCATGATTTATCAGAGATAAGGTCGTGTGTGATTTAGTTAGAGTTAAGACCATCTGTGCTTTAATTACAAGTAAGTGATTTAATTAGAGGTAAAGTCGTCTGTGATTTAATTAGAGGTAAAGTCGTCTGTGATTTAATTAGAGGTAAAGTCAACTGTGATTTAATTAGAGGTAAAATGTCTCTGATTTAATTAGAGGTAAGGTCGTCCGTGATTTAATTAAAGGTAAGTCCATATGTGATTTAATTAGAGATAAGGTCGTCTGTGATTTAGTTAGAAGTAAGACCATCTGTGCTTTAATTGGGTAATATAATCTGTGATTTAGTAGAGAAAAGATCGTCTGTGATTTAGTAGAGATAAGATCGTCTGTGATTTAGTAGAGATAAGATCTACGGGACCTGGGTTCGAGCCCCGGTAAGGCATGGATGTTCGTGTTGTTTTTCTGCTGAGGTCCTGCCATCCTCTCAGACCTTCTACTCTGGCATATAAACTGACAGGCTCCTGTCAGACCTCTGTGGCAAGCAGCTGCTTGAGGGGGTATTTATTTTTATTTATTCAGATCGTCTATGATTATTATAGATATAGTCGTCTGTGATTTAGTTAGAGGTAAGGCTTCTCTGAATTAATTAGAGGTAAGGTAGTCCGTGATTTAATTAAAGGTTAGTCCATATGTGATTCAATTAGATATAAGGTCGTCTGTGATTTAGTTAGAGATAAGACCATCTGTACTTTAATTACAAGTAAGATCGTCTGTGATTTAATTAGAGGTCGTCCGTGATTTAGTTAGAGGTAAGGCTGTCTCTGATTTAATTATAGATAAGATCGTCCGTGATTTAATTACAAGTAAATCCATATGTGATTTAATTAGAGATAAGGTCATATGTGATTTAGTTAGAAACAAAACCGTGTATGATTTTATTAGAAATGAATCTTGGCTGTGATCTCGTTAGAAACAGCCAGGGTTGAGCCAATTAATTAACAGTGGATTTTCGATACTTAAGCGAAAATGAGTAAAAACGAACTCACTTATTAGTTTTGGTCGAATGTCAGCCTATTATTCAAATAGTCTTTTTCTTTTTACTTAAATTCTTGTTAAGTAGTATTTTTGTTCATAACATTTAAATGAAAATTAAAACAATTTAAATTAAACGAAACTCTTTCCAGTTTATACAATGGGCCCGATAGGTTAAGAAGAAATTTATTAATAGGCTCGGATTTAATTAGGAATAAATAAAATAAATAATAAATACCCCCTCAAGCAGCTGCTTGCCAAAGAGGTCTGACAGGAGCCTGTCAGTTTATATGCCACAGTAGAAGGTCTGTGAGGATGGCAGGACCTCAGCAGAAAAACGACACATACATCCATGCCTTACCCGGGTCTCGAACCCAGTTCCCTTAGATCAGTAGCCAAGCGTGCTACCACTCGGCGGTCTGTGTGATTTAGTTAGAAGTAAGACCATCTGAGCTTTAATTACAAGCATGATCGTCTGTTAATTAATTAGAGGCAGCACAAGACCAGTTAAAATTTAATTCGAGAAAGACCCACCTACGATTCGCGGCAATGCCTGAGTACGATATACTTCAAAATCAGAACCCGACTTTACGTTGGTTAAAAAAATTACATTTCTGCAAACAGGGACCTAACGATACGTTCAATCATTCAACAACAAGAAATTATTTTGGGATGATGAAATTATAAATACTTAGTTTTCTGATATCACAAATGATTAATATGATCCAGGAACTCTTCAAACAATCTCTTTCTTTTTTTTCTAGCTTTTTTTTTCTCTGACGTAACAAGAAGTTTTTGTAACGTGACACCGAACTCTCTCCAATAACTGACGTCGGTGGATGTGGAGACTGATTAGAGATCAGAATATCCCAATCACGTGGAGACAGAAAAACAACAGAAGAATGAACTTAGAAGGTCAGAGAGAAAAGGCCACCTCCAAACCCTCTCAACATCTAGGGATCCAGCCTGCACCAGCTTCTCATTCATCACTGTCAGGTGGCGGCCCCTGGCGGTTGGTAACGGGTAATTATTGAGAGGAGTAATTTTTAAGTAGGGGGCTGCTGGAGACTTTCCTCTCCGGTCAACTTCTAATTATGTTGATGACTCCAGAAACGCACCTGATCCGCCGCCAGGAGGCACCCCACTCACTTGCAATGTCGCATGACGTCATCGTGCGCGTGCCTCTCTCCGGTGTGGAGCCCCATTGGATGCGATCGGTGCATGGCAGGCATGACAGGCATCTAGACAAGGGCACGAACACAGCGGCATCGTCTATGTGACCTTTGTGCCATAGATTCTACTCCGGCGAACTTGTCATGAGTCAATTACTGAGTGGTATGTGGAACGAGTCAAGTTTGACAGTTTCTGCATGTAAAAGGTTCTGCGGGCTCCAGATTGGGGAAGGAGATTTTTTTTTTTCGTGAGTTAATTTATTTACTCGTCTACGTTTTCTTAAATGTATCTCATTCCTCCTTCGGGTGGTTTTCGCGATTTCTTTAATGTTTTACGTTTCTTTTAACTCATTTAGCGATTGGAGGGTCGGAAACTGACTCAACTGCTTTCGTACCATGCTCGTAATGTGTAGTTCTTCGGTTAGAATCTTTTCCGCTAACCACCATTCTGCCCTCGATGATAAAGGAGACATTGAGGGGCTTTGGAAAGATCGCCACCCGTCTGATGGAACGTTAAGAAGTGGCTCCCTGTGCACGTTAAAGAACAAGCTGGATGATCCACACGAGAGACTGCTTTGTGTCTCCTAACAATTGTCCAGTTGATCCCTTTCTCACTAAACTTCTCTGAATCTTTGGGGTCCTTGTGACCTAGCTTTTTAGCCCATTGTGCGCAAAAAAAGTGTCGCTAAGTGGTAAAACCACTCAACAACACAGTGCTTAGACCAGCAAAGTTAGTGGCTTATCTGAAAAGCTGCCGATCATTGCGAAAGGACTCATGGCTCATAAAACAAATTTTGAACAAACATTTTTTAAGTGATAGATTTTTTAGACTTTTTAAACGATATTACCAAATTTTTTCCGCACTATTAATTAAATTTATATTTTTTTTTATTGAGATAGCTTCTTGATTCCTTAAAAATATAGTTTTTATTTTAATTCATTAGTCACTAGAAATATATTTTCGTATCTCAGAAGAGAATTTTTTCCTGAGACTTTACGAATGTAGTTTGTTTTTCTAGTTGCTCCTTAAGAATGTGTTTTTATTTTTTAGCGGCTCTTTTTTAAGCCAATCCTTATTCTTGATCATTTAATTTGTGGTTGAATGATTGGAAGCATAATAAAGTACGAAATTAGCACCACCACAGTGTCAAGAAAAACAAAACTTAAGATGTCATTTAGATGTAAATAAGAATAACGGGGGAAAAAAAGCGGGGTGAGACTTCCCAGGTTCTCAGAGTCCAGATATTCTCTCAATCCTTCTTCACTTATGACATAGAGCAAATGCTCATGCCATCAGTTCTGGACTCGAACCCAGACTCCGAAAGCAGGGTCATCATGAATAAGTGCAAGAAGACTTCATCACCGATGCGACGATCGTGAAATAATCGAAACGAAACTGTTGATAGAGATTGCCTGTAGCGTTTCAAATAATTTCTTGTTCTAATCGAAATGTTAGGTGACGCCAATAAATTCACTATTGTCCCACTTCCCGGATTACCTTCCCTATCCTTGTGAGCCACTTTCCCTAAACCACCTTCCCATGTCCCTTCCCCTAAGAGTTAGGTTGTTTTACCCTGAGCGGCATTTTTTTGCACACCATGGGGTAAATGGCCAGGTCACAAGGACCCCGAAGGCTCGGAGAAGTTTTGGGGAGGGGACTCACTGGAACAGCTGTTGGGAGACAGATGGTAGCCTCCCGTCAAGGTCATCCAGCGTGTTCTTTATGGTGCACAGGGTATGGCTCTCCCACACCCGGGGCCACGAATTAACGTCCCATCCGACGGACGGCGGCCTTTTCAAGCCATCGTTGTCCCCTATTGACCGTGGCCAGGTCGGGGAATTTTGCGGAGATAAATTTCAACGCTGACCCAGCTAGAACTCGAACCTGGGAACTACAGATTACTAGCCTGGCGCGCTATCGACTGTGCCACCCCGTCCCCCTTCCCCTAAGGAGGCGGTGGTGGAAGCTCAGTCGATAGCGCGACATGATCATAACTTGCAGTTCCCAGGTTAAAGTCCCAGCTAGGCCAGCGCTGAGATTTATCTCCACAAACCCCCGCCCTGTCCTCGATCAGTATAAGACATCGATCGGCTTGGAAAGGGCGCCGTCCGTCGGATGGAACGTTAAGCCATGTCCCCATGTAAGGGACAGCCATATCCTGCTCAAGTTAAAGAACACATTTGTGTCCTTGATGGTAGGCTACCATCTGTCTCCTACCAGCTGTTCAGTGGGTCCCCCTCTCCCAGCTTTCTCGGGGTCCTCGTAACTTGGTAATTAACTCATCATATGCAAAACAATGCCGCTCAGAGGTAAAATAATCCAAATCTCTAAAAACAACAACAAAAAACATTAAATATTAACAGACGGACCACAAAATGAAAACGTTATTTCGTTCCTTTAAAACAAGCTAAAAATTACAACGTGCAAATCAATCTTTGAAACATTGCTTGGCTCTATCAACGACAGATCCTCCAAACATCGCCAATCAATTCCCATCTCCGTCATCCGCCGCCAACCAAAAAGCAGACGACACAACAGAGTTCAAAAAGCGAACGGTGGCGTCTTCGAGCGCACAACAATCGACCTTCTTCTTCACCTTGCTGTGCACGTGCTGTCTTAACCTTCCCGTCGACAGTGAATAATGACCCTTTACCCCTTTCGTGTCGCGAGAGAGAAGAATCCCTCGAAAGAGAGACACTCCGACTCTCACGGCAACCTCTTTTGTCCTTAACAACAGCGCCATCTGTTCAGCCTCCCCCGACTCGCCTGGATGGAATGACACGGGCAAGCAACACCGAAAGGAGGAAAAAAAAGTCATTTTTCACTTTCGAGATGTTGACCCTTTTGCGGAAATGTGGGATGAAAGCTGTAAATATTGCTCTTCCGAGACATTGGCCTTTCACCAAACTCAAATATCCAAGGCCATGCATTCCGCAATGGATTTGCCAACCTTGGCAAATCCATTGCAGAATCGGTGAGAAGAAATTCCTTCACATTCCTCCCGGTGAGTTCTAAACAGATGACTTTTAAAAGATTGCTTTTTAGTAAACATTTGGGGATATTACATTCAGTCGCCCACTAATACGAATTCTAATAACACGATTTTTGATGTAGTGCTGTTTTTCGACTAACACGATTTCTCCACGACCTCTACGATCGTTTATGTATTTTTAACTTCATTTGGACTTAGAGAAGAATCCTAGCTTTTATAGGCTTTCTAATACAAGGGCATGCCCTACTAAGACCGAAGTCACTGCTGACCACTGCTTCAGAGTTAATAAAAAATAAATAAATAAATACATCCAAAACGATTTTTCACATTAAAAAAATAAATATCCCCTCAAGCAGCTGCTTGCTACAGAGGTCTGACAGGAGCCTGTCAGTTTATATGCCATAGTAGAAGGTCTGTGAGGATGGCAGGACCTCAGCAGAAACACGACACACACATCCATGCCTTACCCGGGGCTCGAACCCAGGTCCCGTACATCACTAGCCAAGCGTGCTAACCACTCGGCCACGGGAAGGTTAATTTTAAACAATTATAAGAGAAAAAAAACTTCTCATGCAGTTCACTGCCACTTGATGCTAACTTTCTCTATCCATATAAGTTAGACGAATGCTACTCAAGGCAAAATTCATTTTATCAGCAAAATTACTTCTGCAATTCTTTGACAACTATAATTTTGTGTATATTTACTATTGATTGATACTGTAGAGTTCTGTGAAAATTTCTTCTTCTGTTCTTTCTTGGTAACTTTTTATCCCATAACGTTTAACAAAAATAATCAATCCTCGAGCAGCTGTCTGCCTTACAGAAACTTAGTATAGAGCTATATATGTAGATTTTGAGGATTCGTTTACCTCTGAGCGAAACCCTTTTTGTGCAAAATGGACAGATCACAAAGACCCCAAGCACTCAGAGAAGATTGGGGGAAAAGAGATATACTGGATTAGGAGACAGACCGACGTCTCTCGTCAAAGTCATCCAGCGTGTTCTTTAGTGTGTACAGTCGTTCAAAAAAGTATCCGAACGCTATGGTTGATTACAAAATTCAGAAAAAATATCTGGCAACGATTTTTTCAGAAATTAATGATCTGGCATCCTTCGTGTACTGCACACGAAGGATGCCAGATCACTAATTTCTGAAAAAATCGTTGCCAGATATTTTATTTGAATGTTGTAGTCAACCATGGCGTTCGGATACTTTTTTGAGCGACTGTACAGGATATATGTACAGGAAGTGTGTCACGTGACACGAAGGTTGCCAGATCACTAATTTCTAAAAAAATCGTTGCCAGATATTTTTTCTGATTTCTCTAATCAGCCATAGTGTTCGGATACTTTTTTGAGCGATTGTACTCTGTGCATCGTCATAGTCATATAAGCATTCGGGTTTCACGGACTTTCGCCATTAACTGATACCCCCCCCCCCCCATATAATTTGGTTAAATCGAGAGGTTCACTGGATGTACCAGAAAGACATTCATTCCTTTGGGCAGAGAATTTTTTTATAGCTAAACCTGACTGCGATTAATGCCCCTATATCCGTAAATCCGTTGTTAAAAAAAAATTCTCGTTTTTACTTGTTCAACTAAAAAGTTTTTCTCTCCTAGACTCAGCATTATAATTATTAATACTCTCCAGAGAATTTATTAGGTGGGACAATAGCGCAACTAAGAAGGAAGCGTCGCATAGCAGAATTTTTGGCCCCCTACCTTTACAAGTTTTGTGGTTAATGGGGGACCTAAAACTTGTAATTTTTTAAAATCTACTTGCGCATTTTTTTTTGTTGTTGAAAAGAAATAATTTGCTATAGATGAAGCATAGTAATTGATTAAAATGTACATAAAAATTCAGTATTCCTAAAGAGGCGGGGGTAGCTCAGTAGTAGCGCGCCAGACTCGTAATTTGCAGTTCCAAACTGGGCCAGCGTTGAGATTTATCTTCGCAAAACTCACCGCCCTGTCATTAAGGGACACTGATGGGCTTGGAAAGCAGCACGTTAAGCCGTGGTCCCGTGTACGGAAAAGCCATACGCTGTGCACGTTAAAGGTAAAGCGAGATGTCATGGACGGGAGACTACCATCTGTCTCCCAACAGATGTTCAGTGAGTTCCAACCTTCTCGAGCCTTTGGGGTCCTGGGGACCTGTCCATTTAGCCCATTCTGTGCAAAAAAAAGTGCTGCTCAGAGGTAAAACAACCCAACCAGTATTACTAAGTAATTGTGATAATTTCTATTTCTATTTCTCTTTTCTTTGGAAGATGTTGCACCTATGTTAAATAATCAAGTGTAAAATAAAAATTCATTGTACATATATCGGAAAAATGACACATATTGTTTGTAATCTTTGTAGTGAATAAGTTGTTATTGATTTTTATATTAATTTCCTTTAGTGGCCCAGACAAAACCATGTGGTTTTTGGGTTCACTCATATTTTTCTATGTTATAAAATGTATATGATGATGAAATAAAATTGATTGATTGATTGATTTTGGCGTCGCATGAGTTTGGTTTTAAGTAGGTGCCAAAAGCTCCAAAGGCCCGTTTCATTTTGCCACCTTATCGTTACGCCATGGGGTGGATTAATTAACACTCTTATTCCTCTTGAGGTTAATAATCAAGACACTTCCTCTTCGTTTCCTGAACACTCCTGTAGATGATTTTCTAATGCAGCTAATGGACGATGCTATTAGCGAAGAGGAGATTGCCGACTTTCCGCAAACGATTCCTAATTCCCCTTTTTGAAGCAGACGAACCCTCTTTCTGTGTGCTGCGCTCTAATTAACTCGTTTTGCCCTCTTTCCTCTCCGCTCTCGGGCCTCTTCTCCCTCTTGCTGCTACCAATCCGCTGATGCTGCTCACAGCTCCTGCCCGCATCAACAAAGAATGCTGCCTCTGCTAAGATGAACAGAAAGACAAGCGATTGCTCTTAATTTCCGTTCACTTTCACACTTAGTCGACATTTGTTTGCCTAAATGAAGACGGAAACAACCGAGCATTGTTCGACAAAGACACGAACGTGAATGGGTTGCGAATAATGTAATGAAATACAACGGATGTATGTATTTTGCTTATGACAGGGAATGTACCTCGTGTATTTTGCAGAACTGGCATAAATCCTTCATTTCATTCCATAGCCCTTTCAATTAGCATGATGACAAAAGAGGTTTCATCGATGAATGCGAGATTCCTTGTCGGTTGCTGCATAAAAGTACTAGATCAGTTTACTCAACCGGTGGCACCCGGAGGGGGTCCCTAACTCCCCCCCCCCCGAAAATCCCGTCGTCTTAAAAGAAATCTCAAACTTGTCTACTCACTTTGAAATCCAAAACAGGTGTCTTTGTATAATTTTATTTTAGCCCCATTTTTTTATGTCCGACACCAAAAAGAGATAAAAAAAATCAACAACTATAAAACCTTATTTCATACAGAATATCATTTTAGCGTCTCTTTTCAAGTGGAATATTTTTGAATTTTTGAAACCTACTCAAGCTGTATTCTCTACCCCCCCCCCCCCCCAACCCATCCCCCGAAACTAAAATTCTGAGTACATAACAATCCTGGGTACGGAAACAAAACTAAAATGTCTGAATTTTTAAGTTTTACGGCGTTTTCTCAGGTTTGTACTTCTCTTTATATCCAAAACTATTCAATTACGATTAAATTGTTTGAAAAAATTGTTGTAATTTAGAAAAATTTGTGAACTTGAAACAGGAGACGCTAATACATATATGCGTTTACATATAGATATATATATCACGTATTTCACAAGAAATTTGCTAACATTTATTGAATTAAAAAGAACAGATTTTTTTTTTATCAGAACTGGGTTTTGGTTCTTTTCAGCTCGGTTTTGCACCTCCTCCCCCTATTTATTTTTCTAGATACGGGCCTGTGCTAATTCAAAGCACAAACCAATGTTGTGGAAATTGGGATTGGTTTTGTGAAATTAAGAAGAGTTGGCAAAATTCGAAGCCACTTGGTAAAATACAGGGGAGTTGTGAAAATTGCGATTTTTGTACAATTAAGGAGAATTGATAAAATTCGAAGTGACATGGCAAATTAAGGGAATATGTGAAAATTGGGTTATTTCTGTAAAATTACGGCTAGTTGGCAAAATCTAGGGAAGATGGGCAAAATAAGGCAATTTGTCATAACGTAAGGTAGTTGGCCAAATTTGAATCCACTTGGTAAAATACAGGCGAGTTGTGAAAATTGATATTAGTTTCGTGAAATGAAAGAGAGTTGGAGATATCGAGACAACTTAGCAAAATCTTGGGGAGTTTGAAAATTTTGAAGTGACTCGGCAAATGTAAGAGAGATGTAAAGATTGGGATTGGTTTTGTGCAATTAAAGAGAGTTGGCCAAATCAAGGGCAGTTGGGAAAATTCACACTGACTTGCTACAATTCAGGCTAGAATTTTTTGTTTTCTGTGAAATATAATTTATTTCTGTGAATTATGGCTAGTTGGCAAAATTGGAAGTTTCATGGGGAAATGCAGGAAAGTTGTGAAAATAGCCTAGTCCCACCCACTCTCACGGAGCGAAAATCTAGGTATGAACCTGACAGAAACATTATTTTCTCAGTTGACAAAATTTGATTTTCGAGTTGGAAATTTTAGACTTCTCTCCCCCTCCAACCATAGTCCTTCGCTACGCCCCTGGTATCACCTGATGGTTTGCACAGGAATATGATAGATTATATTTTGTTAACAGCAAATGGGCTCGTTCTGTTAGAAATATAAGGTCATCGCAAAAGTCGCTAGATCTAGTAACAAAGTAAAAATAACCATTGTTATACTATAGCTATAGTTTTATCTATCTATACAAGGGGTACGCCAGTTATATACACATTTCCAGGGAGTACGTGAAGCATAAAATTTTGAGAACCACTGGTCTAGAGATTTCAAAATTTCTGATTTTGATTATGCAGATGATTTGGCTCTTGTTGGCTAATGATGTTGATGCGATGAATTCTTTCATTAGGGCTGTTCATGAGAATGGTAATAGAGTAGGTTTGGTGATAAACAGAAAAAAAACTAAAGTGATGTGTTTCAGTTACTTTGAATGGCTGCACTCTTGAGCAAGTGTCTCAGTTTAATTATCTTGGGAGCTATGTAACAGTTACTGGTAATATGCGGCATGATATAAATAGAATAATAGGGATTGCTGCTGGAACTTATAATAACATAGGCTATTATAGCTTAGCTAATGCTTAGGCTCTATAATAGTTTGGTCTTTCTAAGGGTAGTTAAGGTTTTGAAACATGAACCCTTTGTAAGCAGGATAACAAGAAACTTGATGCCTATGATTATAGATGCTTACACAGTATTTGAGCATTAGGTGGTTAGACTTTGTAAGTAATGATGAGGTTAGAAGAAGGAGTCACGAACTTCTTTTGAGCAATATATTGTGCAGAGAGAGACTGCGTTGGTTTGGCCATGTTGCCCGTATGCATAGCTGCAGATTAGCAAACAGTATTATGAACAGTGTGCCTAAAGGTTTCAGAAAAAGCGGGGAGACCTAGGAAGCAATGGGCAGACAATGTCAAACAGGACCTTGCTAGAATTGGCCTAGAGTGGCCAAATGCAGCAGTAGCTCAGAACAGTATCTGAATCATTTTTAATCTGGAGAGGAAAATTACACAGTCTGGTTGGACTTCCGTATTCCATGACTGCATGAGGATTTGTATTTATGTATATACATTACAATAATTCACTTATTTTAATATAGTGAAAAGCTTCCCTACATAAAGGAGAGATGAAACCTAGAAGCTCTATTGGGCTTGTTCTGACTTCTACCACTGATTTAGAGTTAGTCTGGTATACCAACGTTAAACCAGCTATAGGCCATTTTAAATAGGCATTTAACTTGATAGGCATTTGATTCATTTCTAATATTTAAAGGCAATGAGTTAAAAATCGTTGGTTGAAGAGAGTAAAAGTACTTATGCATAATTTATATTTTATACAACTGAAATTTTATATCAGACCACTAAATTTGTTATTGTAATATAATTAATTTACAACTGCAATTGAATTGTCGCAATAGAATAAATTTAGCATTTTACGGTTTTATAAATTATATTTAATTAATTTTATTTTCATTTTTAACTATTCCGGACATACCTTATACAGAAAGTAAATTTTTCTTTCTTCCTTGGTACAACTTTGCAGTAGGGAGAAGGTGTAACAAAAACAAAATCTTTTCCTGTTACTTTGCGCGTCATTAACTTTCATTTGACAAATGACTCGTAATATTCCACCCCGTTAAGTTTTCTTCCCCCACACCCTTTTTTGAGGGGGGAGGAGAAGGTAAGAAAGGAAGATTTAAAGTATCTATGGACTCTCAATGTCGCAAACTTCCATTTTCACTCGAATTTTGCTAACTTTTTAAAATTTATCAAACCATTAATTTTTTCCCCCTTCTTTTGCGTCATTATCTCTGTAACGCTCTGTATCGCAATCATTTTTAATTCTATCGCCCTAAAATTTTGCACGTAGACTCTCATTATGGTCCCCACAAAACACATATATAAATTTTAGGTCCACTCATAGCAGAAGATCTAATTCCAGGTTGTGTAATTTGCTTTACTTCTGAGCGGCACTTTTTTCACACAATGGACTAAATGACCAGGTCACAAGGACATCGAGGGCTCAGAGAATATTTGGGGAGGGGACCCACTGGAACAGCTCTTCGAAGACAGATGGTAGTCTCCCGTCAAGGCCATCCAGCATGTTCTTTAACGTGCACAGGTATGGTTCTCTCCCGCATATGGAGTCACAGTTTAATGTCCCACCCAACTGACAGCGGCCTTTCCAAGCCCATCGGTGTTCGCTACTGATTATGGGCAGGTGGGGAGTTTTGCGAAGATAAATATCAACGCTGGCCCAACTGGGACTCGAACCTCGGAACTGCAGGTTACGGAGCCTGGCGCGTTCCCAAGTGAACCACCCGAGCCTCTCCTATTCCAGAACAGTTTCATTTTATTTATTTTTTTTTCATGCATAGTTGAAAACTGAAACACACAGAGAATCAAACGACACTTGTGAAAGATCAGAGATTATTTACACCGAACATTATGGTTAGAGAACTTTTGCGTGTTGATAATGTGATATTAAATTTAAACTGTCACGACTCCTTTGAGAATCTAGTGAAAGCTGTGGATCCCCTTTGCACAAAAATGCACTAAACTCATGCACAGAATTTTTTTGCTCCCGGTTTAAATGTCCCTCGAAGCCAATATGAAGTCCATGGACCACATGAACCCCATATGTAGTCCATGGACCACAGGTATGTCCCATGAACCCCATATGTAGTCCATGGACCACAGGTTAAGAATCCCTGATTTAGAATAATACAGATTTTGAATAAAATTTTATAAAAACGAAAAAAGTAATTTATTTCTTTAAATATTGACTACACGCTTAACCAAAACAAAAAATCCCTAGACAGTTTCACGGGTGAGAGGAAATCCTAATCCATGTTTGCACACTCTGGTCCCCTTAGAAAAGAACCCTTTTGGTTTCCGAGAAAGATCTATGTTAATTTTGATGTGATACAGGAAAGCGAACTCCTTGTTTCCTTAGGGACAGGTCAGTCGGGAGCGCGCTAGGCCCGTAATCTGCAGTTCCCATGTTCGAGTCGTCTGCCTAGGAGATTTATCTCCACAAAATTTCCCATCCTGCTTTCTGTCATTAGAGAACATTAATAGGCTTGGAAAGGCCGCCGTCTGTCGGATGGCACTTTGTGACGTGGTCCAATGTGCTAGAGAGTCATAACCTGTGTACGTTAAAGAACACGCTGAATTGCCCTTGACGGGAGGCAACCATCTGTCTCCCAACAACTATTCCAGTGGATCCCCTCTCCCAAACTTCTCTGAGCCTTGGTGGTCCTTATGACCTGGCCATTTAGTCTATTGTGTGCAAGAAAAGTGCCACTCAGAGGTAAAACAACTCAATCAACCTTAGTACCTGTCAGGCTAGAGGCCTTTTTAAATATTTTTTCTGTTCGGGTTTTGTATATTATTTTTGATTTCACCAAAAAGGGCATATGCTACGTGGGAGGCCCTCTGTCCGGCATCTGGAGAGTTAATTGAAGAGCAGTGTCTGGGGAGCGTCCACTGACAAGTGACCCAGTGGCTAATGACCTTGCCAGATGGCCAGGGCAGAGAGAGAAAGGAAGAAAGGGTTGGCAACAACGAGGAGGAGACAGAGCCAGTGAGGAACGAAAGCGGGCAGACATAAAATTGTAAAGCTGGGAAATGCCGACTGGTAATAACGGCATGGGGCTCTGTGAATACAGCTGAACAGGCATAGTAAGCTGGTGTTGTTGTAATCTATGTAATTGAGCATATGTCCTCGTCCATCAAGCATGTTTGGAAGGTTAAATAAATATTTGTTATTTTAAAGTAAAGGCTGAAGTTTGAACCAATTTATTGGGGAGGAGCCTCAGTATTGAGTCCCTGCAATTGTGATGAAATCTTTGATTTTTGTTCCGAAAGACTCCTTCATCCGTCGCGTATTGCGATCGAACCGAGGGGACGTTCCTAAGTGGTCCCAATAGACCGACAAACGAAGAAGTAACATCACAGTACCTCAGCTAATCTCTCTCTGGCTTAGTTATTTCCGACACCCTCCATCACCTACCTCGTTGATTCAAACCCTAACTCCTTCGGCTAAACAACGGAAGTGTCATAAAACTATTTATACGCTCACTTCCATGTTCATGTACAGTCGCTCAAAAAAGTATCCGAACACTGTGGTTGATTACAGAATTCAGAAAAAATATCTGACAAAGATTTTTTCAGAAATTAGTGATCTGGCAACCTTCGTGTCACGTGACACGAAGGTTGCCAGATCACTGATTTTTAAAAAAATCTTTGCCAGATATTTTTTCTGAATTCTGTAATCAACCGTAGTGTTCGGATACTTTGAGCGACTGTACAGCCTACTAACGACCCAGTAACTGACAAGTACACAGCTAGACCACGAATGGCAATTAATTAGCAGACATTCCCGTTTAAGACAAGGGTGAAAATGCACACATAACACGGATATTCACAATGAAAACAAGAAATTTAAAATAAATTAGAGAGATACGACACCCCTCCTCCTTCCATCCAGGATTCTTTTGGCCTACCAACTCTTATCCATCCAGGCTTCCTTTGGTCTTTCTCTTCTCCCTCCATCCAGATTTCTTTGACCTTCTAACTTCTATCCAACCAGGAATTCTTTGGTCCTTCAAACTCGCTCTAGCCAGGATTTCTTTGGACTTCCCTTCTCCCTTCATACAGGATTTCTTGGTTATACCCCTCTTCCTTCCATCCAGGCTTTCTTTGGCCTTCCTCCTTCTCCTTCTGCGCAGGATTTCTTTGGCATTCTAACTCCCATCCATCCAGGATTTCTTTAGTCTTTCCCACTCCCTTCATCTAGAGTTTTTTTTTTCCTTTTTTTTCCCTCCCTTCATCCAGAGTTTATTTGGCTTTCCCCCTCCTCCTTCCATCCAGGCTTTTTTTCGACCTTCCCCTTCCCCCTCCATCCAGGATTTCAAACTCCTATCCATCCAGGAATTCTTTGGTCTTTCAAATTTGCTCCATCCAAGATTTCTTTGGCCTTCCCCTTCTCCCTTCATCCAGGATTTATTTGGCTTACCCCCTCCTCCTTCCATTCAGGCTTTTTTTTTGCCTTCCAACTCCCATCCATCCATGAATTATTTGGTCTCTTAAACTCGTTCCATACAGGCTTTCTTTGGCCTTCCCTCTTCTCCTTCTACCTGGATTTCTTTGGCCTTCCCTCTTCTCCTTCTACTTGGATTTCTTTGGCCTTCCCTCTTCTCCTTCTACCTGGATTTCTTTGGCCTTCCCTCTTCTCCTTCTACTTGGATTTCTTTGGCCTTCCCTCTTCTCCTTCTACTTGGATTTCTTTGGCCTTCCCTCTTCTCCTTCTACTTGGATTTCTTTGGCCTTCCCTCTTCTCCTTCTACTTGGATTTCTTTGGCCTTCCCTCTTCTCCTTCTACTTGGATTTCTTTGGCCTTCCCTCTTCTCCTTCTACCTGGATTTCTTTGGCTTTCACTCTTTGCCCTCTATCCGGCATTTCCTTGACTTTTCCCCTTCGCCCTCTATCCCGCATTTCCTTGACTTTTCCCCTTCACCCTCTATCCTGGATTTCCTTGGTTTTGCTCTTTTCCCTCTATCCTGGATTTCTTTGGCTTTTCCCCTTCGACCTCTCTCCCGGTAGGTCAGTTAATACAGTTTTTACTGTATTCAAAACTGAAAAAGAAATACAATACATAAAAAAGTAACTCTTTTTAACATCTTGTAACACTTTAGATAACTGGATAACAGTGGCGCTTTCTTACACCTAACTCCAGGTTCAGTTGCTTTGCTTCTGAACAGCACTTTTATGCCCACAATAGGCTAAACAGCTAGGTCACAAGGACCCCAAGGGCTCAGCGAAGGTTGATGAAGGGGACCCACTGGATAGCTGTTATGAGACAGATGGTAGGCTTCTGTCAAGGCCATCCAGCATGTTCTTTAATGTGCACAAGGTGTTTCATATCCTGTAACACGGGCCATGGCTTTACATCCTATTCGATGGGCAGTGGCCTTTCCAAGCTCATTGGTGCCCCTTTCTCATCAAGGGCAGGGAAGATAAATCTCAATGTTGGGGTTGTGGGACTCGAACCTGGGAACTGCAGATTATGAGCCTGGCGTTCCACTGACTGAGCTACCCCCGGCTCGTCAGAGTTTGGGAACAAGAAAGGGTTCCATTGGACAATTGTTAGTACACAACCACTAGTCAAAACCATCCAGCATGTTCTTTGAATTGCACAAAACCTGGCTCTAACGTCCACGAAGCCACGGTTTAATGTCCCATGCGACAGACGGCCGCCTTTCTAACCCTATCGATGTCTCCTTTCTCATCGAGAGTAGGGTGGTAATTTAGCGCAGATAAATCTCAATGCTGACACATTTGTGGCTAGAACTAAAAACTACAGATTAAAAGCCTGACACGTTACTGCTGAGTCGCCCCCCAAATCCCTAGAAATCCTGAATGTGCACTTGCATACTTTCATACTCGGTAGCGCAGTGATATATCGCATTTTATCGCAGCTGACATTACAGCTGCCGAGGTGAGGGTTCGAGTCCCGTGGCACGGT
Organism: Ryuthela nishihirai; assembly: GCA_038380435.1. Lineage (NCBI taxonomy): Eukaryota > Metazoa > Arthropoda > Arachnida > Araneae > Heptathelidae > Ryuthela > Ryuthela nishihirai. Next base: position 113,857,939 of record JAWZYU010000001.1, read on the forward strand.
GGTGTGCGTGTATACGAGAAACCAGGACAAGGATGATAAAGCTTCTAAGTTATCTCCGCACTTTGTGAAGGGAAATATCTTCTTCCTCTTTTTTTTTTATAATATCCCAATTCAGACAATTTTTTAAGCAAATTTCTTTTTCAAATTTTTGCTCCTAATAATGACATGTTTGGCGTACTCTAGAAGAATTAAAATATTGGGGAGAGGAGGAACATGTTGGATCTATTATTTTCGATACTGTCTTGCGAAATATAAGTTATTCAAGATCTCAAGGGAGTGGTGCGCCCAGAGCCGTGCAAGGTGGCATTGCTCCGGGACCTCACAAGTGAAAGGACCCTTCTGAACTCTTCACATTTACTATCTGAAATATTGGGTAGATTTTGAGGAAGTTATGCAAGATTATGATACTTGTTATATTTGCATGAAATAGAAAAATATTCTCATTTTTGCGAAATAAGATCAAAATTAGAATTCGGAAGTACTGTACTGATAATTTCAATTATTTTCATAATACTTTTAAGTAAGAAAAATTATCTGAAAAAAATGAAACGGGAGTTCTCCAAATGGAGCTTTGCCTCTTGGTCCCCAGATACCTTTGCACGGCCCTCGATGCGCCTTGAGGAAATAGATCTGCTTTTGTCGGAAATATGAAATATGCATTTTGTGACAAAAAAAATCATAATGTGGGGGGGAAAATTTTCGTTTCTTTTTTTTAAGATATTTTTTATTTTTATTTTTTAAGATTTTTTCTTTTTTTTTTTTTAAGATTTTTTCTTTTTCAAAGATTTCTTTTTCTTTCTTTCAAGTTTTTTTCTTTTTTAAAGATTTTTTTTTTCTTTTTTTTTTTCGTGTTTTTTATGCTCCTCATATGTATGCAAAAAATGTTTCATGCGTTTTCCTGGGATCTAAGTTGATTACATATAAACTTTTAAATGTCACCGAGTTGAATCTAGGGCAAACTGTTGTTATTCCTCTGATAATGCAAAAAAAAAAATTATTTAGAATTAATATTGTAATCAGAAGCGAATTAGTCTTTCCTTCTGGAAACTAACACATTTTGATTCATTTTCCAGTAGATGAATCTAATTTTTTTCCTTCTTGTTTTATGCTAAATATGTCAGACAAAAACTTATCAGTTCCCTGTGCTAGACAAACATTTACACGAGATAACGTCAGTATTTAGAGAAACCGAAGTGTGGGAACTAAATTCCTTTAAATATCGAAAAAATTCGCATCAAAGATCCCTTAGATTCTTTTTGAATGCTCTTCTAATTACAAATGGGGTGATAATCACGCTTCTCTTTTAATGCGTGAGCACATAATTTTCGAATCGTAATGTTCTTTTAATTAGGGACAACAAATTCGATTTTGATGCTGAATGTTCTTTTGGTAACTTTCTGTTTCCTGGATGCATTCTGAAACTAGATCCAATTGTAGCATTAAGAGGATCTGGCTTCAGTCCTTTCAATTCGTAATTTCGGTGGGGAGTGAAACTTGATATTCCAATCTTGTGCGAACGAAATTCCCTCCGTACTTCATAACCTTTAGGGCATTCTAATGATCGACATCCCTTAGCAACAGTGTAAATTCTGATCTCGTATGATGTAAATAGCGGTTCAGTGTGACATAAGTTATGGTTTCTTGTGACGTTAAATTGTGATCTTCTGTGATGTTAAATTACGATCCTCTGTGACGTTAAATTGTGATCTTCTGTGATGTTAAATTACGATCTTCTGTGACGTTGAATTGTGATCTTCTGTGATGTTAAATTACGATCCTCTGTGACATTAAATTGTGATCTTCTGTGACGTTGAATTACGATCTTCTGTGACGTTAAATTGTGAACTTCTGTGACGTTGAATTACGATCTTCTGTGACGTTAAATTGTGATCTTCTGTGATGTTAAATTACGATCTTCTATGATGTTAAATTGCGATCTTCTGTGACGTTGAATTACGATCTTCTGTGACGTTAAATTGTGATCTAGTGTCACATTAAATTGTGATAATGCTACAATTAAACAATACTTGGGACCAAGCAATTAACGTGTTTGACTGTGAAATAAAGAGATTCTAGTTCGAGTCCCTGATGAAGCGTGTATATTTTCTGATGTGTATTATCTTTCTGCTGAGGTCTCGCTTTCCGCATGTATCGTCTTTGCAACTTATTATAATGACAGATAACTGCGAGATTTGTGTGACACGTCAAACTGCTTGCGGGGTAATTTGTTAAATAATTTTTTATGATAAAATACTATTGCAGATCACGTGATTAAAGCGCTTGAGTGAGGTAAACGGAATGTAATTACGAGTATCAGGATAAAGCATGGACCTTTTTTATCTAGCGATGTTTTTTTTTCCTGCATAAGTTATCGCCTTCATCACAGTTTTCTAGGACTATTATACTGAACAGTAATGTTTTTTTTTTTACTGTGTGTATAGAATAAATTAATATTGGTATCAAGCAATTGTTGTGTTTGGCTGTGGAGAAAAGAGACCAGGATTCGAATCACAGAAAAGGTTTCTTTGGCTTATCTTCTGAGATATCGCCTCCCTCAGCGTCAATTCCTATGGCTTAATATGCTGACAGCTTTCTCACAGACATTCCTCACAAGGTCTGGAGTTGGCTCAGTCGTTAGTGCATCAGACTCATAATCTGCAGTTTCCATGTTCGAGTTGGAAGGATTTCGCATCATCAACTGCGCCAGAGATTTATAAAATAAAGAATTAAATACCCTCTCAAGCAGCTGCTTGCCACAGAGGTCTGACAGGAGCCTGTCAGTTTATATGCCATAGTAGAAGATCTGAGAGGATGGCAGGACTTCAGCAGAAAAACAACACGAACATCCATGCCTTACTCGGGGCTCGAACCCAGGTCCCGGCCCTCAGTGAGAAAGGGGAACACCGTGAGATTGGAAGGGGTTCCGTCCATCAGATGAGACGTTAAACCGTGGCCTGTGTGTATGAAAGGCATATGCTCTGCACGAAAAAGAACACTGTAATGTACTTATAGACAGATGAGGTTGAATATCTCCTGTCGTGATGAGATAATTGTAATGTTCCTTATGGCCGGGTGGTTGTACGATCTTGTGGCTATCAATAATCGAGCAGAGGCGGAATAAAACTTAACAATTTATTAAATAACAACAATGCAGTATGAATTCCGGGCTGTCTGGTAATCTGGACGAATATTATACTCTACTAGTCGTAGAGGACGCATAAACCATGCGATTATACACGGGTCTCTCCTTTTTAGTTTCCAAGGGAGAAATCCAAAGGAGTCCCTCAATATCCGTACTCAAAAACCTCGTCTCCGCACCCGAACACCGACTTCACTCACGACCTCTCTGCTTCGGAGCTCACACCGTTCTCTCTTGTCTTCCTCTCGTTCCTTGCAACCTCACACAAGCCCTTCTGGACTCAAACCCATTAGCTTAAGTTTCAACGGACTACGTTTAATCCTATCTCACTGCCACAGACAGCCCTTCCTTAACATTTAGCGACAGTGATCCTTGCCGATGATAGAAAGCCGATCATATGCGTTCTCCAAGATCGGCGCCAGTGTGTCTAGTCAAGGAAGTGCGGGTAGGTCCCTTACATTTACTTTATGTTAATACATATATAAATATAAAATACCTATATAGATGAGTAGAAGAGGGTAAGGAGGTTCCGAACTTGACAAACACCCTAGATTGTCCTGGTGGGAGGCTTTCATGTGTCTCCTTACAGCTGTACAGTAGGTCCCTTTACTCAACTCTGAGTCCTTGTGATCAGGTAATTTTTTGATTGAGAGCTCAGAAGTAAAACAACATCAACCCATTTCTCCACTCTACTCTTCCCTCGGTTAGAAAGGAACATCGATGGGCGTGGAGGAGATGCCGTCCAACGAATAGGCATTAAGCCGTGACCCTCGTGTGAAGAAAAGTCATATTCTGTGCACTCTAAAGAACACCCTAGATGGCTTTGATGGGAAGCTTCCGTATGTCTATGTCCTTAACAGCTATACATTGAGTTCCCTTCCTTTACCCTGGGGAGGGAATGGCTCAGTCGGTAGCGCGTTAGGCTCGTTATGTGCAATTTCCAGGTTCGAATCCCAATTGGGCCAGCATTGAGATTTCTTTCCACAAAACTCCCCACTCGGCCAGTAAGGGACACCAATGGGTTTGGAAAAGCCGCCGTCCGTTTGATGGGACGTTAAGCAGTGGTTCCGTGTGTGCGAGAACCATACCTGTCCACTTTAAAGAACACGCTGGATGGCCTTGACAGGAGGGTACCATCCTTCGCCTAACAGCTGTCCAGTGGGTCCCCTTCCATCAACTATCTCTGAGTCTTCGAGGGTCATTGTGACCTAGCCATTTAGCCCATTGCGTGCACAAAAGCGCCTCTCAGAAAGCAAAACAACGCAACTCTTCGAAATAAACATCCTACTTCAGAAGAGCATAATTTATTATACTTTTATAACAAAATATTTCAACATTAATAAAACAATGGAGGCCTGCGAAATTAAATAAAGAAAATACATCTCTTCCAACGACACATATTTAATGATTTCTCTCTTCACTCTTGCTCACCGTCGAAAAGAGCCGCAGAAGAGCTCGCCCTTAGATTAAAACGCATCAGCTTCTCTCATTGTCTTGATCTTCGTTTTTTTAAACAGCGGCCAAGCAAGAAACATAAAAAAGAGAGAGGGGAAAACGTTATGGGCGACAAAATACATTTTTCATTTCTCTCTCCCTTTCGATTCTTGGGGGAGAGGGGAGGGAGAGGAACGAGACGGAATCGGTCGCAAGCCACGAGACGTGAACTTTGCACCTGGAGGAGGAAGAGATATTGATTTGACGCTGACTCGCGCAGCGTCGCCGCCGACTTATCGGGGAGCAACGGCGCGGCAAATGGTTCCAAATCTCCGCCAACACGGGGAGATTGAACGGATTTAGAATTCTTTGGTTTCTCCATCAAAACGTCGTTTCCAGAGCTTCGCCGCCGAGTTAACCATCTGAATCGAGATAAATGATATTCATGTGCCGAGTCCGGTCGCGGCCCGCGGCGCTCCTGTATCGGCAGCAGGCGGGGGGAGACTAAGTGAATTCTGGACGGGATCTAGTTTGGTTCGTAATGATGATGCGATCTCCTTCTTCTTCGACGACTCGCGACCAGCCACATCTCAGATGGGGAAGAAGGGAATCGAGGTTACGAGACTGCAACAGACGAATGATATTTGAAAAGGTTTAAAGATTTTTTTTTCCGGCTCAGTCATCAACCTCGAATATTTCTATGAATTTTGTTTCTCTTTGCATTTTTCGTTCCTGTTTCTTACAATGTTTGCTGTTTAATAGTTTAATGCTGCATATTGAACAGGTCATACTAGACCTTATCAAATTAATCAATAGTTCACATAGGGCCATATCTAGTTTAACGATGATATATATATATATGAAGACCTCATATAAAACCTTACCTAGTTACTTATATATATATGAATATCTAGTTTAAATAAAAAATAAAAAATACATACCCTTTGAAGCAGCTACTTACCACAGAGTGTTGAGAGGAGCCTGTCAGTTTATACGCTATAGCAGAAGGTCTGTGAGAATGGCGGGACCTCAGCAGAAAATCAACGCAAACATCCATGCCTTACTCGGGTCTCGAACGCAGCTACGGTAGATTAGAAGCCAAGCGTGCTAACCACTCGGCCACGGAACGGCAAAAATACTCCCCGAAGGGGAATCGAACCCCAGTTTCCAGCATAATAGGAGGGGATACTGGCAACTATGCTTTAATGATGATGTACTATAAATATATGAATATCTAGTTTAATGATGATATATATATACAGGGTGTTTCAAAACTCTCTGTACAAATTTCAATGGGAGGTAGGAAACACCAAGCCACTTGAACGTTTAAATTAATATCTAAAATTATCTGTACTTTGGCTTTACTGTAACCCCTGCATGGAATAAGTTATTATTATTATTCAGACAAACCTTTTTCTTCTATGAATGTATGTCCGCTGACGAAACTCTTCGGTATTAGAGGGCGCTGACAGAAATATCGGTGAAGCTGGTGCATAATTGAATGGAAACAAGTGTGAACAACATGTTTATTTAAAGAAGGTACTGGAAGTTGCGACCGGAAAAAAGCATTGCATGCATGACAGCGTCGAAGCATTGATTACCGTACATGTTGAAAGATTCCTAGAATTTCGCGAACAGTTGCAGCGGTGAAAGCGATTCTTGCGACGAGGTCTTCTTCTGAGTCAATGGGAGTCTCATTCATGTGTTTCCAGAGGAAGAAATCGATACATGCTAAATCGGGCGATCTTGGCGGTGTCCAGGCGTTGGGTCCACCCCAGCCTATCCATCGGCCCCCAAAAGTGGCATTCAGATAATCCTGCACATCTTTGCTGAAGTATGCTAATGTCCCGTCGTGCTGAAACCACATTCATCTGCAAATCGCCACGGGAAAATCTTCCAGCAGTCCCAGCAATGTTTCTTCAAGAAATACCCGATACATCTGCTCGTTGAGTCGGAGAGGCAGCAGGTATGGCCCAATCAACATGCCATAGACGATACCCGTCCAAACATTGATGGCGAAACATTGTTGATGACCATGCACCATTGTGGCATGTGGATTTTCGTGCGCTTGAATGTGAGAATTGTGCACATTAAACACACCCTCATGTGTGAAAGAAGCCTCATCTGAGAAGAGCACATGAGCCGGAAAAATCGGACTGCACCATGGTCTACTGAAGAAACTAGCACAAGAATTCCACAAGAAGAAGATAATCCTGAGGTTGCAATGTTTGGACTCTGACGATGAAACGGATGCAACTGCTGCTTGTGCAACACTCTCCACATGAGGGCAAGGTTTACACTGAGGCTACGTGCAACAGCTCGTGTGCTTGTGCCTGGATTGTCCTCAATCCACTGTAGGATCTCTTCTTCCATGTCAGGAGTGTGCATGGTTCTCTCTCGACCAGCATCATGCATGTTTGCATGGAATGTTCCAGTTTATTGCAGTTGGCGGTGCAAACGCGAAAATGTTTGGTGGTTTGGCACACACCTGTTTGGGAAGTGCTGTCGGTACAATCTCACAGCAGCTCTTCCATTCCCATTGGCAGCCCCATACGCCAGATGCATATCAGCCATCTCAGCAGTCATGAAACACTCCATGTTACATGTAATGTATCTGATTTACGAATGCCGATGACAAACACAAGTCTGTTCTCTGTTCCCCTTTCACCCCTCTAGCCAAATGCATTGCCGTCAAACAGCGCTTTCTAGCACTGAAGGGTTACGTCAGCGGACATACATTCATAGACGAAAAATGTTTTTCTTGGTGTTCCCTATCTCCTGTTGAAATTTGTACAGAGAGTTTTGAAACACCCTGTATATGAAGAGCTCATATAGGGCCATATCTAATTTATCTAGTTTAATGCTGATACCCTTGGGTGCAAGCTCCTGTCCACAGTGAGGAAACTGCCCTGTGAAGGTACCGCTGGTTCTGACCTACGCATATGCTAACTAAAGCTATGGCTTAATACCTCGCAATATGAGGGGCCTAAAAAATGCATTTAAAGTTTTACAGTGCCACGATAAACCATTTTTTAGTATTTAAGTTAATCAGGCAGATGGTCAAACATTACACGACCTTACGCTGACAAATGATTTGCAGATGAAAAAATATATATATTGTGCAAAGCTTGTCCATCTTAGTTCAAGAAATGCTTGTATAATGTTTTTACCCTGTCATTTTCATGTTTGTTTGTTAATCTTCCCTTCAATAAGAATGGTTAATATACATATATTTCGACTTTAGAATTTTAGGGGCCTCTTGATCTTGCCATTGCTTAGGGCCTATAATTTTCTATAGCTTAGAGCCTAAGAACATCAAAGTCTGGCCTTGGGTGGGGACTATGGGCATTGAACCTCCAAAAAACAACCATGAGATCCAAAATTGCTAATGATTCTGTCTGTGCCACAAATTAGGCTCAACATCAATCCCCATCTTCTTTATCTTTTTCACCATCTCTTTGTTTCTTTGCTCCCCTTGTTTCCTGATCATCCATTCCATGGGTGATCAGGTGCATAGGGCATGTCTCCATTTTTCATCAGTAAGTGTTTCGAAGGTCTCAAAGGATTACTGAAATCAGTCAAGTACCTAAGATCTGGTGACCTGTTGGTGGAGACTGCATGATCTAAACACTCAGAGCCCTCCTAAAAATAACAGCAATTAGTGGGGTATCTATCACTGTGATGCTCCATAAATCACTGAATCTTCACGTAGTGTGATCTCTGAGTATAGACTCCTCAAAGTCTCTGAGATGGAGATCGTCTCAGAGTTATCTGACCAAGGAGTGATCACAGTCCACTGGGTCTTGATCTCGACCCAGTTTCAATGGTTTCCAAAACCGTGGTGAAATCCGGACTGCACTGCAGCTCATAAGGCTCAGAACAAGGCTTATGAGTGTTTCTGAGATATCCAACATCTTAACTTAAAGCTTTCAAGCTCTCGTTTTGGCCAGTGTCAGATCCAGAAGGAATCTTGGATAAAACAGACATCTTCTTTCACCTACGTACCTAATTCTAAGGTCATGTGGGATAAAGTCTGGAAGATGGATGGGGACTACACGAACAAGGCCGAATGCTCTCCACCGTCTTTCCTCTCGAATGGCCTGAAGCCTTACAACAGGCCATTGACAGGTGACTTGCTCTGTGGTTGGGCCAGTATAACGTTCCTTAAGTCTTGCTCCAACATCTCTCATCATCGAGTAAGGATCACTTACTCTGACTTTTTTATTCATGATTTCCTCGAGGAGCAGTTTCCAGATTCCTGGTGTCTTGGCCTTCCTCTAGTCAGGGAAGGATCCCAAGATTCCTTCTAATTATCTTCCTATCGCATTAACAAGCTGCATATGCAAGATATTGGAAAGAAAGGTAAATGCCAATTCTTCTGGTATTTGGACCAGAACCACAACCTTCTTTCCAAAACCCATTGTGGCTTTTGCAGGCAATAGTCTACCTTAGACCACTTGATCTGCCTCGATTTGGTGATCAGGAATTTCTATTTACGAATTGTGATCAGGAATTCCATTTTACATAGAAAGACCAGGTGTTAATTTTCTTTGACATTGAAAAAGCGTAGGACATGGCTTGGAGATGCGGCATTTTTTGCGACCTTCATGCTTTAGGCTTGAGAAATCACATGCTGATCTTCATCTCCAACTTTCATCTTCTCATTTCCTTCATGTCCATGTCATCAACACTCTGTCACGGCCTTTCTCTCAGAAAGGCCGTCCAGATAGTTGATCCGAAGTGTTATGCTTTTCATTGTGAAGATAAATTCCATTACTCGACAACTTCCTCCAACTGTAGGCAACGCCATCTATGTTGAAGATTTTAGCATCTTTTGCTCATTGTGTAAAATGAGGGTCATTAAACGATAACTGCAAACTGCCTTGAACAATTTTTTAGTTTGGGCGATGCCAATGGGTTTCGATTCTCCACATAGAAGACCGCTTCTGTCTACTTTACCCACAAGCGTAATCTTCATCTGGACCTTGAGCTTTGGATCGGATACCATCATTACAGTGGTTGCATAGACCAATTTTTCGCAGTCTCATCTTCAACAGGAAATTTACCTTTTATACCTCACATACATCATTTCAGGTTCAAGTGCATATGGGAATTGAGCATCTTCATGGTCCTCCTCACCTCCCTCTCGTCGGGAGCAGACCGTTCTTCTATGCTCCATTTGTACTGTGCACTTTTCTGGTTGAACTGAACTATGAATCCCAGGTGTACGATTCCACCCATGATTCACTGGTAAAGGTATTAGATCCATTCACCATCATACCCTCCATGTTTGCATGCACTTCAGCAGTCCTGAGTCTGTATGTTGAGATTGACGAACGATCTTTATCTATTGGCAGTTATCCCTACAGTATGCTTCTGACCTTAAAGAGTATAAAGTGCCGGAGATCTTTAACCAGTTACCAAGTGAAATCATATATCTACCTAATTTTAGTGAGATTAAGTTAAAGGTTAAAAACAATTTAAAAATGTCTGTTAATCTGTAATCCTGAGAAAACCTGTATCTGTATGATTTTTGTGTTCTTTTTTACTATGTTCACTTATGTATGAAAACTAATGCTCATCAATATATCCTGCAGATAAGCTATTAGCTTTGCGGGTCAAATGTATAAAATCTCTCTACATCTGTGTTTTGTGAGATGATGATGAATAAATTATATTATTATTATGATCCCTGCCAGGCCATCCCACTTGGGACTAAGTTTATAGTCTTCAGTGGGAGATACTTTGCACAAATCGCCAGAGTGCCATTCTTACTTTCAGTTTGCAAATCCATGTCTACCTGTGAGCATCAATATCAGAGCTATGGCGTTGCCCAGTCTAGCCACTTCCATCATGGCTCCCTGTTTCCCCTTTCTGTGACTTTTCTCTTTACAGTAGGGGGAAGGCCTCTACACCTGACTATATGTACCAGCAACTCTTTGCCGCCATCTTGCTCAACACCTGGACTTCATGCTTGTCTTCACAGATGGCTCGAAGTTCAGCATATCAGTGGGATTGGCCATGGTCTACTTTGATAATATCATCGTACACCAGATCAGATTTAATAGTGTTCCTTCTTCACTGCAGAGTTGCACACTATCAGTCACACCTTGGACCCTGTGGTGGCTAAGCATCATCTTCATCATCATCATCATCATCAATGTATTCTGTACACTGACTTGCTTAGTTCACCAGGCTCAGATCTCAGTGAAGCATCGGCCTCACCTTGTTGTTTCCAAGATCCGCCAGCAACTCCATCAACCCATTTGGCAACCACAACCATCATTCTCTTCTGTTAAGTGGTCATGTCAGGATCAGGAGCAATGATTTGCAGATGCAGCTGACAAATTAGCCACGCCTCTGTCTGACATTTTGCTGCCAATTCCATACCTGGATTTCCGGAAGTGTCTGTCCACCGAGCTAAGGACACAGTGGCAGCAATCTTGGTTGGAACAGATTACAAAGAAGCTATTTGAAATCAAGTCTATTGTCAAACCGTGACTCTCATGTTTTTTTAGGAATCGCAACGAGGAAATTGTACTTGCTTAAACAATGACCACTTAGGTGATTGTTTATTACACATTCATTTCTTCTTTGGGCAGACGACGAACCTAACTCTGAGTTTTACATCGTTTTAACCATTAAACATATTTTAACCAATTGTACTGCTTTTAAACCTCAAAAATCGTTTTTATTTTAATTTCCATGACTTTATGCCCAAGCCCTTGGACATCTTTCATCCACCAAAATTATTGTCTGGGTTAGTTATATCTTATTTTTGTATATATAAATATTTTTTACCGCTTTTTTTCCATCTTTCAGATCTGTTGTTTTTGTCTTTTCCATGTTTTTTTTTTGCGCAAGTTTTTAACTTTGGTTTTGTGCTGTTCTTCTTTTACCCTCATTTTTACCTTGTTTGGTGCATAATAGCCATTGTTGCTGATGTGCCCTAAAACCTCAATCAACCAGCCAATCAGTCAACTCCCTTATACTCGGACATCTTTTATCTGATGACTCGTTTTTAAGTCCTGTCTTACTTTTTTTTACGTTTTACTGGTTGTTTTACTCTATTTAATACTTACACGTTTTCTTATTTAGATTTGTTTTTATTCTATGGGTCTTATACAACCATTGTTGATTTTCCAGTTTTACAATTGTTAACTCTTTTTACCCTGTTTTTTATACGCATTTTTTGTTATACACTTTTCTCTCTTGTTGTGTCCTTTCCATTTTCTTTGCTCTCCTCCTTTTGGATGTTGCTTTTAACTTTGGCTCACGTTTGGTGCAACTTAGCTATTGTTGTTCTTGTGCTGTAAAACCCCAAGCAAGGAAACAACCAATTAATGCTGATATACACACCGAAGAGCCAAAGCATTATGACCACCTAATATGATGTTGTCCTTCAAATGCCACCAAAACAGCTCTTACCTGGCGAGGCGTGAACCCTACAAGATTTCTAAATGTGTCTTGTGGTATTTGGAACCAATACATTACCAATAGATCCTTTAACTCTTGCAAGTTACGTGGTTGAGCAGCTGCAGATCGGATATACTGTTCCAACATAAACCACAGATGCTCGATTGCATTGAAGTCTAGAGAATTTGGAGGGCAGGAAAGAACCTGGAAGTCTTTCTCATGTTCCACGAACCATTCTTGAACAATCCGGCAGTGTGGCGTGGTGCATTATCCTGCTGAAAGAAGGCATTACTAGAGAGAAATACCGTTGCCATGAAAGGATGTACCTGGTTTGCAATGATGTTTAGGTAGGTAGTAGACATCATAGTTTCCTGCACATGAATGACTGGACCCAGGGTTTTTCAGCAGAACATTACCCAAAGCATTACACTTCCTTCACCAACTTGTTTTCATCCCACTGTGCATCCTGGTGCCAACATTTCCCCAGGTAAATGACGCACACATACCCGGCAATCCACATGGTGAAACAGAAAATGAGATTCATCAAACCAGGCGACCTTTTTCCAATCAATCAAGGTCCAGTTTGGATACTCACATGCCTATTGTAGGTGCTTTCGATGGTGAACCGAGGTTAGCATGGATACTCAGAGAGTCCTGAGGCTATGCAGCCCCATTTTCAGCAGGGTTCGATGTACGGTGTGTTGTGACACATTACTCCCATCAGCAGCATTCAAATTACGGGTAAGTTGCACCACAATATCCCTTCTGTTGGCTTGTACCATATAGGATAGCCTTCTTGTATCGATGAACAGTGGTCATCCCACACCTTGCCGAAGTTTCATGATTTTCCCTACCCAGACCACTTTTTGAAGGTACTAACCACGTCTGACCAAGATCATCACACAAGCTTTGCAGTATCGGAAATATTCTGACCCAGTCATCTGGCTGTTACAGTTTGGCCTTTGTCATACTCACTTAAGTCTACTGAATTTCCCATCTGAAGAACAAGAATAACACTGATCAAAGCTCAGTATCAGGTATTATTTATATTCTTTAATGACATTCACGTGCGCCGTCGTTCATCTGCAGTTACTTTGATTTGCATAAAGATGAGCTGGTCATAAAGTTTTTGCCCTTTGGTGCATAAACACCTATATAGAGCCAAATCTAGTTTAATTCTGGTATCAAAACTCTCTATACAAATTCCAGTAGGACATAGGGACACCAAGACAAACCTTTTTCGTCCATGAATGTATGTCCACTGATGTAACCCTTCAGTGTTAGAGGGCGCTGTTTGACGGCAATGCAATTGGCTAGAGGGTGCTGTTTGGCGGCAATGCAATTGGCTAGAGGTGCAAAGATTTGTGTTTGCCATCGGCATTCGTAAATCAGATACTTTACATATAACATGGAGTGTTTCATGACTGCTGAGATGGCTGACATGCGTCAGACCTATGGGACTGCCAACGGAAATGGAAGAGCTGCTGTGAGGTTGTACCGAGTGCACTTCTCAAACAGACTTGTGCCAAACCACCAAACATTTGCACGTTTGCACCGCCAACTGTGAGAAACTGGAATATTCCATGCAAACATGCATGACACTGGTAGGAAGAGAACCATGCACATTCCTGACATAGAAGAAGAGATCCTACGGTGAATTGAGGACAATCCAGGCACAAACACATGAGCTGTTGCACGTAGCCTCAGTGTGAACCATGCCCTCATGTGGAGAGTGTTGCACAAGCAGCAGTTGCATCCGTTTCATCGTCAGAGTCCAAACATTGTAACCTCAGGATTACCTTCTTCTTGTGGAATTCTTGCGCTAGTTTCTTCAGTAGATCATGGTGCAGCACGATTTTCCGGCTCATGTGCTCTTCTCAGATGAGGCTTCTTTCACACATGAGGGTGTGTTTAATGCGCACAATTCTCACATTCAAGCGCACGAAAATCCACGTGCCACAATGGTGAATGGTCATCAACAATGTTTGAACGGGTATCGTCTATGGCATGTTGAATGGGCCATACCTGCTGCCTCCCCGACTCAACGAGCAGATGTGTCGGGTATTTCTTGAAGAAACATTGCTGGGACTGCTGGAAGATGTTCCCGTGGCGATTCGTAGATGAATGTGGTTTCAACACGATGGGACATTAGCATACTTCAGCATAGATGTGCAGGATTATCTGGATGCCACTTTTGGGGGCCGATGGATAGGATGGGGTGGACCCTTCACCTGGCCACCAAGATCGCCCGATTTAGCATGTATCGATTTCTTCCTCTGGAAACACATGAATGAGACTCCCATTGACTCAGAAGAAGACCTCGTCGCAAGAATCGCTTTCGCCGCTGCAAGCTGCAACTGTTCGCGAAATTCTGGGAATCTTTCAACGTGTACGGTAATCAATGCTTCGACGCTGTCATGCATGCAATGCTTTTTCAGGTCGCAACTTCGAGAACCTTCTTTAAATAAACATGTTGTTCACACTTGTTTCCATTCATTTATGTACCAGCTCCACCGATATTTCTGTCAGCGCCCTCTAGCACCGAATGATTACGTCAGCGGACATACATTCATAGAAGAAAAAGGTTTGTCTTGGTGTTCCCTATCTCCCATTGAAATTCGTACAGAAAGTTTTGAAACACCCTGTATATCAACAGCTCTTATAGAGTCATATCTAGAGGTTGTGTTGCTTTATCTCTGAAGACCTTTTATGCACACATCAAAACAGATCACTTGGTAGTATTAAACACCAATGGGCCCTGGAGCCAAGTTCTAAATGCTCCCCGTCCGAAACAGTATCCTATTAAATTACAATAAATTGAAAATTACAATACTTTATTACTTTATGAAAAATCGACTGAGGCGATTGAAAAATGAAAAGAACCTTAATTATGTCAAAAAAAAATAAGGCCATGGCTCTGTTTTTAATCCAGCTCTAGTCATAAGGACCCTGTGATGTTACTCTCGGTCGGTCTGTTTGTTGAGATCACTTTGGAATGTCCCTTCGGTCCGGTCGCATTATGCGAACTAGTGAAAGAGTCTTTCTTAAGACTTTTGTAATTCGAGGGAAAATGAATGGACTCAATACTGAGCTACTTATAATAAAATGATTCAACTCGACTTTAGTTAAACAATTATTTATTGAACACATAAACATGACTGATGGACAAGGACATATGCTCAGTTTCATGGCTAAGATCATGTAACCTCTGGCCAGAGTTTAACTGCCAGAGGACACAACCTGATATATCGATTAATATTCCATCAAGCGCTGCACTAACAGGACCTGGCTGGAACTAAAGACATTCCTACACTGGGGGCGGGAGTGGCTCAGTCGGTAGCACGCCAGGCTCGTAATCTGTAGTTCCCAGGTTCGAGTTCCAGCTGGGTCAGCGTTGAGATTTATCTCCGCAAAATTCCCCGCCCTGCCCACGGTCAGTAGGGGACACCGATGGGCTTGGAAAGGCCGCCGTCCGTCGGATGGGACGTTAAGCCGTGGCCCCGTGTGCGGGAGAGCCATACCCTGTGCACGTTAAAGAATACGCTGGATGGCCTTGACGGGAGGCTACCATCTGTGTCCCAACAGCTGTTCCAGTGGGTTCTTTCTCCCAACCTTCTCTGAGCCTTCGGGGTCCATGTGACCTGGCCATTTAGCCCATGGTGTGCAAAAAAGTGCCGCTCAGAGGTAAAACAACCCAACCCATTCCTACACTGCATGAGCCTCTTTGGTGAAACACAAAATACTATACAAAAAAAAATATTTACAAAAGGCCTCAAGTCTGACAGACCCCAAGGGCTCTGAGAAGATTGGAGAAAGAGAATCCACTTAACGTCTTTTAGGAGACAGATGGAAGCTTCCAGCTTGTTCCTTAACATGCACAGGGTATGACTTTCCTGCACATGGGGTCATGACTCAACATCCCATCCAACGGATGGAAAACTTTCCAAAGCCCATCAGTGTCCCTTTATGACCGAAGGCAGGGTAGGAGTTTAGCGAAGACAAATCTCAACGCTGACCCAGTTGGGACTCGAACCTGGAAACTGCAAATCATAAGCTTAGAGCGTTACCACATATAGAGTTGAAAGATGCCATTACACTTTGCTCCACTCCCATGGAAAAATATAATGAGGGAAAATGGAAAAAAGTAGTAATTTTTGACGATGCTATCATACGAAAAATTAATATATTGATGTCAATTTACAAATTAAAGTAACATAGTTTTTTTTCAACGATATTGTAATTTTAATTACCTCCCAGAAGGTAAAAATAAGATATTACATGCAACATTACAGGAAATTTTCAAATATCCGATCGAATTTGATCTACACCCGACGATTCCTTGCAACATGCAAATTAGTAATGCCAATAAAAATACGCGTTGCTTTTTTAAACACTCTCCACCGCATGCATCTATCCCGGATGAAAATATGATTATAGATCAAGTAGCAGTTTCATAGTTCAGTATAAGTACAATTTGATACTATAATTTTCACTTTCCTTATATATTATTTATTAGTTGCTTCCAGTTTTTTTTTTTATAAAATTGTGAAGAACTTTGTTTTTATTTGTGAATATATCAGAAAAAAGAAATTTCTGTAAAATATCAATATACAGTTCATTTAGTTTACTAGTATTTTCATAAAAATTCAAATATTAGTAGTAATTGAAAGAATTGATTAAATCGTAAAAAAAACTGTGTTGAAAAATACGAATTGAATTAATTGTCTCCAAAGAGGATTAATCTCATTTGGTTAGCACGCTTGGCTACTGATCTAAGGGACCTGGGTTCGAGCCCCGGGTAAGGCATGGATGTGTGTGTTGTTTTTCTGCTGAGGTTCTGCCATCCTCACAGACCTTCTACTATGGCATATAAACTGACAGGCTCCTGTCAGGCCTCTGTGGCAAGCAGCTGCTTGAGGGGGTATTCTAATGAAGAGGGCAAGCCATCATCATTTAAATGATTCCTTGCAATGGCAAGCTGTTGGAAGACTTGAAGTTGGACAATCGCAGGTGGATCAGGAAATGGCTCAGTGTGTCGAGAAAGGTGATATCAGCACTTTGCAAACAGTTCCAAGAGACACGAACCCTTATCAGAAGAGTCGACCAATGTTGCTTGACAGTTACTTCAAACCGATTTTGGTTGGTTGGTTGGTTTACCTCTGAGCGACACTTTTTTGCACACCACGGACTAAATGGCCAGATCACATGGACCCCGAAGGCTCAGAGAAGGTTGGGGAAGGGACCCACTGGAACAGCTGTTGGGAGACAGATGGTTGCCTACCGTCAAGATCATCCAACGTGTTCTTTAACATGCACAGGGTATGGCTCTCGTGCACAGGGTATGGGCTCTCCCGCACAAGGAGCCACTGCTTAACGTTCCATCCGACGGACGGAGGCTTTCCAAGCCCATCAGTGTCCCCTACTGACCGTGGACAGGACAGGGAATTTTGCGGAGATAAATCTCACCGCTGACCCAGCTGGGACTCGAACCTGGGAACTACAGATTACAAGCCTGCCGCTACTGACTGAGCCACCCCCACTACTTCAAACCGAACTGAGCGTTATCTGGCTATAATGGTAAGACGGAACAGTGTAATGACTTCATGTCGTCAACTGTCTCCCGATGTTTCTGTACCCACAGCTGAAAGGATTTCCAACAGAACAGTGTCATGAAAGCGTAATGTGAATGGGCTCTATGCCAGGAGATCAATGGCTTGTGTTTCACTAACCATCTACCAAAATGCTCATCTAAAAAATTGCTGCCAACATGTCACTTGGAGTCCTGAACAATGAACTAATGTTCTGTTCTCTGAAGAGTCTCGATTTTACGTATAGACGGATTCTCCATTTTTGTTTAATCTGGAGAGAACGAGGAAAGAACGAGGAATGCGATACCATCTTTCCAATATCAGAGAAAGGGCTACATATGATTGAGATGGTGTGCTGGCCAAGGGTGGACAACCATTAATAGCTGTACTCCTCTACATGTGCTCGTTGGAGGTTACATAACGACTCACAGGTACATAGAAGAGATCCCTGAACTGTATGGGCAACTTTTTAGGGTATAGTTAGATCTTTTCTGTTTATAGACGAAAATGTCTGTCCGCACGGAGTAACTTTAAATAGAACATATCCAACGAATGAACTGTCAGCAAGGCCACCAGTACTAAATCCCACCGAACAAACATGCGATGCCTTAGGAAATCTCGTATGAATGCATTGCAAACCGTCAGTCACCTAATAGATCATTCTAAAAAGTAAAGTTAGCTCTTGGGTAAAAAATAGGATTCATTGGTTCAGGCCCTTCTGAATAACCTTATATTGGAGATGGATCGACGCTGTCACATCTGTTCAGCCATAAGAGGCGATTACATTTCGTATTGAGATCATATGAGCATTATTTGATGCATTTGAAGCTAACTTCTGTGATACACACTTTTTTGTTTTAATAATGTCATTTTAATAAGTTCATTTCCACTCTGAGAATTCTAGTTTTCTACATATTTCCTAATTATACCAAAAAATATATTTCTTGGCAAAGTTTCGTTTATTACATCGTGCAATAAAAAAAAGTTATGCTATATTTTGTTAGTGTTACCTTAATTTTGTCAAACAATGTATATCGAAAGAATATTTTTTTTTCTAAAAAAGACCACTTGAATGAAAGGGGAAGAACATAATTAAACTATTTAATTCCTGAAAAATATATCGTAATGATTATCAGGTCTGTTCTGTTTCCATCTAGTCACAACCCCCCCCCCCCTTAATTTTTTTGGATTCTGCTCTGATACCTTAAAAAATCCATTTTTCATTGGTTTTTAAAGATGCTAATGCACGCAAGACGTGCGACTGCGTCATTCCCGCCCTTAAACTAATTTGGAAACTTAATATTAATATTCACAAGAATACTTTCTGTGATTCCTTTTTTATGATTTGAGAGAACTAGAACTGTTCACAGAGACTTAATTTCGCTGTTGAACACATTTAAACAACTCCAGATATGAAGTATTTAATTTCAGCTTCCCTGTTTTGCTCTGACAGTTCTATATTTATTGCTATTTATTACATTTGCTTCAAATCTATTTAGTTTTACAGAAATTAACACGTGGTATATAGTTAAGACCACTAATTAATGCAAATCTTAATTGGCAGCTGGTAACAATATCGTCCTATCGAGAAGTCGTAGATATGAATTCCACTCGCTCACGGAAATTTTTTTCCATCCTTAAAATTTGACAAAGGCTTGCAAAAGCATCCAAAACACTTTCATTTTCCATATTGAAATACAAGATTACAGCAAAAGCAGAGTGCACAAATCCAACTCTTCATAACAACTCTTATTGTTATCATACACCTTGAGATGATCGCCACAACATTCAACGAAAATCTGGAACTGTAGAATAAGGTTTATTTTCCGCAGAGACTCCTAAATCTCAACTGCATTCCTCACTGAGTGAGCCACGAAGTGAAAATGACAAACTCGGCGGATTTCCATTACTACAGCTGCAAGCAAGGGCGCAGTGGCTAACGACCGAAGTCGTACATCACCGGTGTCAGAGAGATCTAATTGGAAGCATCCAACTGGCCACCCCAGATGGCCACTAACAATCCCTTCGGCGATTCGCCAATAGCTCTCTCACGCTGACACAAGGGAAGAACAACACGTGGCGTGGCGGCGAAGACTCAGATCGTTATTGTTATCCGTTCGGGAACTTCTTCCAACTATTTTTTTCCGCTTCTATCCGCTTGTTTCTTCTGAAATGGAGTTCCTAGAAAACAACAATCGTCAAGTAAAACGTTTCAAATGCTTAATTTTTTTCCTCTCTCTAATTGGGCGAGATTCTATGTTCATTACATTTAACGGAGTCCAGACCATCACCCCATGTACACAACATATTCTTCAAATTCACAAAAAAAAGCTTCCACAACACATGGGCAGAATCATGGGCAAAACACTCCACCATTAAAAACACCTTTAGAGCCACAGTAGCAAACACTCCACATGAAATTTTTTACCACTGCTTGCCCCTCAGCACTCTGCCCCAACTGCCAGGTGATAGAAGACATCCCTCACTTTCTACTACACTGTTCACTCTTCATAAAACACAGAAGCCTCTTCTATCACCAACTTGCAACTCTAGGAGTCCACATATACAACATACAAACAATTCTCAGTCCTTCACACAAACACAAACAAGCCAATTTTTCTGCTCTTGTCTCCTACATTCACCATACTGGCAAGAATATTTAATTTTTCCCCCTCCTTACCATCTTCTTGGTTTTGTGTTTCTTGTTTGCAAAAAGATACATTTGGACAAAATATAAGATCCAGGAACCAAAAAAAGATCCATAGGATAAAAAAAATCCATATAAGGACGAAAAAAGATGCTCTTTGGACACCTTTCATGCAGTTTTAAATTGTCATTCATAATTTCAAATACTGCCAACACTGTTCATACTTATTGGCCATACATCATACTGAGCCACACTATTTTACAAATATGAAAAAAAAAACATTTTTTTATGAACCACACCCTTAATAACCATTACATATTGTCACTCTATGGACTCCTTCCACAGTTCACCCACATTCTGCCAACTCCTACCCATTTTTCATTATTTATTTGAATTTTTGTCTCACACTCACACACATTTGCCAGCCCTTAGAGCCTGACCGCTGACTTGCCTTGGTCAACCTCTTCCCTTCAAATTCCAATTCAATGGAAACATACCCCTCGCTCACCTCACCCACAATGATATCATACCCAATATTACCCTAAAACATAAATTTCTTGATTAAATTCCCAAAAATGTTTCAAATTTTGTAAGGCCCTTTATTCCTATTCCCCTGTACTAGGTTTTCACTGCACTACGTTGCACGTGACAATGTTAACCTACCTGTACATACTTTGACCCCTCCCTCCCACAATCTTCAAGATAACTTCCCCAAATTTATGGGTTAGTTGACCCCATCCTTCATCCCCCCCCTCCACCAAATTTCACCCCCAGGCATCCCCCTGGCCGTGGGGGTTGAAAAACCTTGGAATAATTACTTTTTTAGCCCCCCCCTCTTGAATTTTATCATATCTCCCAAATTCCATCGCTATTCCCCTCCCCCCTCCTCTCATCACTCCCCACCCCCTTTACATCCCCCTACCCCCCTTCTGAGAGAAGGGACACCTTTCATTATTTGCCTTTCCTTTCAGTGTCAAAATTGGCCACACTTCCATACACAGACTCCGCACGGGCACGGCAGAACTAATCTTAATAGTTCTGCCAACTTACACCAAATTGTCATCTTCGGCTCTCCAAGTCAACTTACACCAAATTAGGACATCTTCGGCTCTCCCCTATACATCTTCCCATCTCACACGGACATCAGGTATTGACAGACCTACTTTGTTGCTTCCCTAACACTCCATCCATCTTTATGGCGGTCTGCGGCCAATTGCCTTTCGCCACCCTGTATGGACACTGCACTACACTACGTTGGCCCGTCTCTTTGACTCATTCAGCACCCTTCGACAACATTCGCATATGGACCAGATAGTAATTCCCCTGGAATATCTTACAAAGTTGTCCAGTTTTTGATGATGAAGAATTTGTTTGATGACGGAGTCCAGATTTTGGAAATATAAGAACGTCAATCAGGGAAGAGTCTCCCCAAAGTAAAATGATCGATAAGAATTAAATTTAAAATGTTAATTTCAACAGTACCAATAGTAAATCCCCATATTAAAGAGAGAGAAAAATGTTCGTAAACTCTAAAAAAAGATTGAAATTATAATCTTAACTTCAAATTTGATTATCTGAATATTTATTGGTGTATCCCGTGCCTGCCGAGTGTTCAACCACTGATCAAAGTGATCTAAGGCTTGAACCCTGGATAAGGTATGAATGTTTCTGTGTTGTCTTTCTGGTGAAGCTTGCCTTCCTCACAGATATCATCTATGGCATAGTTCTCATCAGACCTCTGTGGCACTCAACTGATTAAGGGGTAATTTTAGTTTTTAATCAATAAAACAAATATCGTCAAGGAACGAAGACAAGACGGCGAAGCACTCAAGTCTCAGAAAAAGTGTCGAAGCGTCAACTGTGAATTCATAGTCTCCCCAGTTGCCACTCACACTAAAAATAAATACCCCTTCAAGCAGCTGCTTGCCACAGAGGTCTGACAAGAGCCTGTCGGTTTATATGCCATAGCAGATGATCTGTGAGGATGGCGAGGCCTCAATAGAAAAGTAACACAAACATCCATGCGTTATGAAATTTGACTTTTGACCTCAAGGGACCTTCTGGATTCAAAATTTCGTAGCATCCCTAGTCACCAATTTTTCACTTTTCTAGCGACTCTGTGCTGTGTATTTTCTTGCGACTCTTGAATATACATTAGTTAACATATTTCCCCCTCAGACAACTCCGCAAGTGTGATAAGAATAATTTCTAAGAGCACTGATATGCAGAAGCAAATTTATAGAATACTGCTGGGACTCTATGAATTCCTATTTTCGAACATGATCCCATTATTTAGGTGCACCAAAAAGGCCAGCAGCCCATAAATGCCACTGCTGGTATCCCAACCATTTCAAACCTTCCGGCTACTTAACTTCCTCAAAAGTTATGGCAGCCCCGTCCACATCTTAACTGGTGAAACTAATGCTCTTGGGCCTAAAATTAAATCTGTGAGAAAACAGCAAAGAGTACTCTTACAAGTTCCTGAAACAAATCTTTGCAAGCCACCAGGTTGTCGCTAATAGATAGTCGAACAAAATTGTTTAGGAGTATCAGTCTAGAAGATAGGAAATGTTCTGTGTAGGAAAAACGGAATGGCATACAGGTACTGACAGATAAGAATAGCAAGACTACTCGATCACGGGTAGATGGCTGAGTATTTCACAGATGCTGTAAATAGAATGGTTAGTTTAGCTCCTATAATTTGCAATGAAGTTAGATGTATTACTTGACCATTTCATGATCTGAAGTTACTTTAGTCAATTCAAAAGGTTAAAGCTACATTAGCCACTAGGGATAGATGAAATTACTACTGAAATGCTTAGATCTGAGAATGATTCCATTGTCACATTGCTGGCTGTAGCATTAAATATTTTCTATGATAAAATCTTATTCCTAAGGATTTTATTAGAGCTATTATCCCTATATTTAAAAAAGGTGATTATAATTCTTGTGATAATTAATACCTCCTCAAGCAGCTGCTTGCCACAGTGGTCTCACAGGAGCCTGTCAGTTTAATACGCCAGAGCAGAAGGTCTGTGAGGATGGCGAGACCTCAGCAGAAAGACAACACAAACATCCATGCCTTATCCGGAACTCGAACCCAGATTCCTTTGATCAGTAGTCAAGCGTGGTAACCACTCGGCCACTGTAGGATATGTAGTCTACTTTTGTTTCAGGTCAAGTTTTGTCCATTGTTGGGCTTAATTGTATGAAAACACTTGGCTGATGAACAACTTCAGGATGCACATAGTAAGGGTTCAGAGGCTGACGAGATCAATTTTTTTTCACTTAGATTCTTTTCATTTAGGTTTTTGAAATATAGGGTTTTGAAACTATGTACAATACTGCTTTGTAGACTTCAGAAAATCTTTTGATTTTGTTAATTGCCATAATGTGCGGTAGATCATGATTGTATGACGTTTAAAAAAAGTAACTTAATATAATGATGGCTCTCAATCAGAATTCAATGACTAAATATTATTATCATCCCATTCTGGTGGCAGAGTGGTTAGCTGCTTGGCTACTGATCAAAGCGACATGGGTTCGAGGCCTGGATCAGACGCTTCCGAGTTGTATTTCTGCTGGGTTTCACCTTCCGCACTCGTGTGACAAAGCTAATTCTTGGCGATGATCTGCCAATGGTCGGGAGATGGAGTCTCCGAGCATTCTAAAATATTGCTCTTGACGCTTTTTGGTTCAACTTGAACTGTGCACTTTTTTTTTGTATGAATTTCTTCAAAAACCGGCACAGGTACAGTTGGCAGACGAAAGTTTGAAAACACTGGTGTGATTCAAATGTTTTAAATACGTTCCAAATTTGGATAAGTTGGCGGAGATGGCAAAATATCAAGTCACACTTATGAATGGTAGTTTGTCTTAAAAAATATTTTCGATAGTTTCATTTATATAAATTTAATATAAAAATATACCCCCTCAAGCAGCTGCTTGCCACAGAGGTCTGACAGGAGCCTGTCAGTTTATATGCCACAGTAGAAGATCTGAGAGGATGGCAGGACCTCAGCAGAAAACAACACGAACATCCATGCCTTACCCGGGGCTCGAACCCAGGTCCCGTAGATCAGTAGCCAAGCGCTCTAACCACTCGGCCACGGACCTATTTTAAAATTATATGTTATAATTTTTCTTAATGAAACAACTTGCAACGCATTTTTTTAGCTACTATGTTCTTGACTACCTTTGAATAAAGATTATAAATTGCGGCTCTCAGGTTTTTTCTTTCTTGTCGTTTGTATCTTGATTTAATAAAGGTCCTGATGACTGGTAGCAGACATAAAAGTGTACAAAGATTATAAGGCTATTAATGAACATCAGAGGATTGGCCGCTTAGGATGACCATATGTTTAAAACAAGACGACATAGGAAAATGACAACTAGGAAACTGTCTCGCGAGTTTTCAGCAGACATAGAAACAACAGTTTCAAGATGCATCACGTGGATGCCACATGCACAAAGACCAACTGTGTTTGTCCCCTTCACAACTTTCAACAGCAGAGCTGTTTAACATAGTAGAGAAAACATCAGCTTTGGAGCTCAGACCAATGAACAATACAGTTGAGAATTCATAGATGAGTGTAATTCTATCTGAATATCGATTTCAAATGTGAGTTTATCTGGAGAGAATAAGAAACTGATCATAACTACTATAATATCAAAGAAACCATTATTGTAGTGCGATTTTCTAGTGTGGCATCATGACTGTTTGGCGATACAGAACCGAGGTTTTTGCGTCCTATGTGAGACTATACAGGGGTGTTCCGACTTTATTTTGTTTTTATGAAAGATAACGGCTATCTTCATAGTATTAATATAGTCGGTGAGTGCATTGAAAGTAAATTATTCATAAGATGGAGTGGTTTATGCGAGAGTAAGCATGTGTCGAATGTCATGGGGGGAGGTTGATTGCAGGACTCCATTCCCAGTGGCAAAGTCATATATGGGCTATTAAGGCTTCAAGAGACCCCCACAAGTTTTAGGGTTGCCGGGATCGGGAACTTTAATTGGCTTTATATGAATACACCCTGCTCCAGACAGAAGAGACATTAATGCGAACAGCACGCAGCGACTTTCGAATAACTTTTTTAAAGAATTGTCTCTTCCGATTTCAAGAGAGAACAACTCCAAAGCTTGTTTACTTATTGTGATAAATAAAACTGTCGTCAAACAATACTGATGGTGAGTTACGTATTGTCAATGTTTTGTGCACTCAGCATCAAGTTGATATAATCAAGCGGAAAAGCAACTCTATTTTCCAGGCAAAATATTGCCTTAAAGTTGGTATAATGTAGAAAAAGCTTTTGTATTAAGAATGTGGAGTATATTCAGTAAGCAGGGTTAAATTTGAAGTTCCTAAATTTCTCTGTGTAATATTAGTTACTCTGAAAGTAATATGTTAGTGCATTATATCCAGGGCCGTTGCCAGATTAGATCGCGCCCTGAGGCAAACAATTAAATATCGCCCCTCAAAAGGTCGGAGTGCAACTCCTACGCTCGGAACGAGGATTGCAATGTCCACAAAATGAAATAATAATCCCCAAAATGATAAATATAACGTAAAATAAGCAAAACTGGTTAAGTAAAAGTGAATGGGTGGGCCATCACAGGCGCCGTGAGGCAGGCTGCCTCTATGCTACACCCTGTCCATGGTACTGATTATATCTCATGTTTTTGAAAAATATACTTAACTGTTCCGTCACTAAGAAATCTCTCATTGCATGCCTTGGCCCATAATTGTAATTAAGATTAAAAATTTGAGACAAGCGTGTATTTTCAACCACTAATTTTAGAAGGTTGAGACAAATGAAAAACTTAAAGGTGGAAAAAATCGGGAACTACAATGCACCTGTAGGCATAGCAAATTATCAGCAACGTTTAGAAGCACGTACTGTATACGGTAGATCTGGCAACAAGGGCTGCATGACATCTGCAGAGCACGATGGCCGATTCCTTGGAACCACGCATGGAGGAACATTCTGTCATCTGTTTCTTGATTAGCAAGGGTGTGAAGCTCGCCAGAATGAAGTTGCAATATGTTATATGGGTTTATATCCCTGCAAGTGTACGAATGGAGTAGGAATCTTATGAAACCTAGTGTGGCAGGTGCACCTCAACTGGGCTAGGTCAACATTTTGAACACTGCATGAAATTTCGGAGGTTGAATGTCTCATCATGAAAAACTGTCACATTATGTGTCCACAATGTTTTACATCATAGTCGCTAACCAAGAAAGATAGAACGCTGTTCCTGCTTTGTACATGCTTCCAGTGGGACAACATATCTTTCAATACTTTTTGAGGGGACAGAGGAAATCAGGGAATCAAAACCTCGCATTGCTTTAAGCCACAATGTGAGGATCATTTTCCGCTTGAGTAATTCTTCCCTCGTTTTCATGTGTGCTGGGGGGAAGAAAGGATAAGGGGTTAAGGTGTCCCTGATCATGGGTCTTAGTTTATAAAATCTTTCGATATTTCTTGGTAGGATGCAGAAATTCCTTACAATGTTAATGGGTTGAGTTGGGTTGTTTCACCTCTGAGAGGCACTTTTTTTGCACACAATGGGCTAAATGGCCAGGCCACAAGGACTCTGAGGGCTCAGAGAAGACTGGGGGAAGTGATCCATTGGAACAGCTATTGGGAGACATAGATGGAAGCATCCCGTCAAGGTCATCCAGCACGTTCTTCAAGATGAGCAGGTTATAGCTCTCCTGCATATGGGTCACGGCTTAACGTCCCATCTGATGGACGACAGCCTTTCCAAGCCCATCGGTGTCTTCTATTGACCATGGGCAAGGTGAGGAGTTTCGAGGAGATAAATCTCAATGCTGATTCATATGGGACTCGAACCTGGGAACTGCAGATTACAAGTCTGATATGTTACCGACTGATCCACTCCACGATGCTAATGGACCGAGGGAGTTGTATAAAAAAATAGTGTCTCTAGCTCCTACTATTTAGGTTAATGATGAATTTTTCATTTCAACACAAAAGCTCTTGCATTTCTCTCTTTCCACTCCTCAAAATACGAGGGGCTTTCAAAAGGTTTTGACATGCATCTGTAGAACAAAAACCATTGCACATACATGAACAAAAAATGTTATTTTCCTTTAAAGTACTCCTCTCCAGCATCAATGCAAAGTTGCAGACGTCTACACCAATTCTGGAATGCCTGGTGATACTCCTGTTGGGGAATAATCCTTTGCAACTCTGAATAAACGCATTTTGCAAGGTATTGCACCCTTGAAAAAGGCTTTCCAGCAAGTTTCTTTTCAATATTTGGGAACAACCAAAAATCGCATGGTGCAAGATCAGGTGAATATGCAGGATGGGAGCGCTGTTTGATTTTTTCCTCCTACAAATAGGCCATAACTTGCACTGGCATTTTCATGAAGGAGAACTCTTGAGACACCTGTTGTTGGATACTGCTACTTCATCTCCTAAACAATTTTGGGCAAACCACTGTTGGTGTAGTATTGACCATTTATAGTCTTTTTTTCTGGTAAGGTGTCCATTGCTACTACTCCTTGGGAACTGAAAATTGTTGTGAACATCCTCTTCCTTGAGGGAAAGTCTTGTTGGAGGATTTGACGATGCAGTTCACCTTCCGCATCCCAAACACAGTTGTCAATCTTCTGGGAGTTATATAGTAATAAAACCAGGTCTCACCCATCACCTGTAAAAATGTCTGTTAACCGTTTGGGACCACTAGGTTCAAACATTGCCAGCATCTCCTTGCATGAGTCCCCTCTAACCCCTTTTTTGCTGTTCTCTCAGTTTGTGGGGTACCCATATGGCACATATCTTTCAGAACCTTAAATGTTGATGAATAATTGTTTCCACACAGCCAAACGATCTAAACATATCACCTGAACGTGATATGTAGCTTTCTTTAATGACTCATGAACAGCAGCGATGGTTATCTCATTCACGTCCTCCTTCAGTTCAGGGATGTCAAGGATGTTCCCTTCTTGGAGTTCGCATGCCCTGATACTACATTTGATTAGGCAAGAACCATGTGCTGCACACGACCTGCGAAAGGTCTGCTGGAGTGCGGAACTCGGACCCGCACACCACAGGGGGGTCAGAAGAGTCTCTAATGAGCTCTGCAGTCGTTTTGCAGTAAGGGAGAGTGAAGAGAGGCTCTAGAGCTGGTTGATGTAGTGCCGCTGTCGGGAGTCAAAAATTGATGAAACCAGGTGGAGTATAGGACACGAGAAATGGCAAACCATGAATCGAGGGTGAATGAGAGGAGATATGCTCCCCCCATTGAAAGGAAACAATGGCAATGGCAGTGTCACTAACTATAGAGAAAATGAGAGACCCAAAGAACACAACTCCTTCGAAAATTGAAAGAATATTTCAACTGTGTGGAATATAATCATTTTTCTTGCTAATGTCCACATAAGAAACTACTACTGGTGTACGAAGAGTAACCATCACAGAGGATGATGATGATGAAAGGAGCGATGAGGAAAGAGGTGATGTAGTTGTAGCCTAGGTTCACTGCTCAGGTATTTACAGACATAAGAGATGGTGTAAAGTGGCAAAGGGAAGAATCTCGATAGCAGTGGAAACTAAAAGTATCACACATGAAAATAGTTCCCATTTTATGTGGAGGTCAAGTGATAGAGGCTATGCTGGATATGGGGGCAGAAATAAATCTAATTCGCCAGCAACATGTGCCAGTGTCATATAGGCAACCAAGAGGGAAAATACTTAAGTCTGCCTTTGGGGATACTCGCATGGTACAACTGATTAACATTCCTATTCAGACTGACTCTAATAATATGAATGCCTTTCATCCCTAAATAGTAATCACTTGTGGATTGACATATGAATTGGTAAGTCAGATGTTGCCGACATATGCTTACTGAGAGCTACAAACAAGTGCAAGTACAGGATGTGAAGGAGGAAACAAAGGCAAAAAGAGTTAGCTGTTGAGACCATTCAACAGGCTCTTAGTTGTGAAATAAGAACGCGGAGAGTAGAAAGTCCCAGTAGAGATATGAAGATGGTCCGGGAAGTGAAAGGAGAGTGGGAAGTGAAAGGAGAGTGCGGAGAGACGGAATTGTTTCGACGTTTGCACACCAATGATGCAACGTTGGAAAGTGTTTGACAGGATGCAATGAAAGGGAAGAATTCCTATTCTTTCAAGGATGGATTGTTATTACCATTCTGATCAGATAATCGGAGAGAAAGTACATCAGCTGGTCTTATCCTCTGAACAAAGGACCAAGCAATAGTGTTGGCCCATTTTAGCCTTTGGGGTGGTCATTAAAGTTGCATGGGTATGATCATTAAGCTATGGGTGGCTTTGGAGTAGTCATTAAGATTGCCCTCGAAAAATTGAAGTATTCCTTCTATTGGCCGAATATCAGAATGGATGTACAAGAATATTGTGAACATTGTAAGAATTGCCAACTACCATGGGCAACTGGAGATTTGAAAAGGTACCTATCACACCAGTAACTCGACCTGAGCACCGCTTTCTAGTTGTGAACATTGATATCATTGGTCCGATACTGCCAGAGTCGTCGGAAACATCGGTTCATACTGTGTCTAGTGGATCAGCATACCAGGTGGCACTAGGCATTTGCATTTCAGCAGTAACTGCTAAGGCCACTTGTGAAGCACTACGCCAAATATTTGCTAGAACTAGGGTACTTCAGATGATAGCCAGTGATTGAGGACCAAATTTTGTAATCTTATAAAGAATTCATCTGAAGGATACGGACATCACCATAGTCTCGACTCCAGCACATCTCGAGTCAAATGGTTTAGTTAAACGCTGGAACCAGGTGTTACAATCCATACTGCACCATCTGAGCCAAGAACATCTTCGGGATTGGATTGGGCATCTGCGCTTTCTCATGGGTATATCGGGGAGTATCCAATGCCGCCACCAGCGTTGTCCCCTTTCAGCTATTGTTTGGGAGATCTACTGGCCCTCTGTCCATTTTGAAGACCACATGAACTGGGGAGACATATGCACCAATAGGTTTTAACCCCCTCCGCAGAACAGTATATGCAAAACTTAAAAGTGTGTTGGAATTAGCAGCAGAGGAGGCTGCATCGGTGGCAGCAAAACAACAGAAGAGTTATGCAGATTACTATAATAGATCTCCCACAAGGAATTTTAGTATTGACGAGAAGGTGTTAGTACTTACACTAGGTTCGAGCAACACATTATATGCTCGACGGACAAAACAGCATGGATTGTCTGAAAAACTTCAGCTAAGAGTCACACTTCCTGATGAGGGAATTCAAACAATACAAGTTAACAAGATCCGGGAATATGAAATGCAAGTATCTAGCGTAGGGATGGTTTATGAAGCAGGTGAGGAATGTGGATATTTAGAGCACGTTCCTTTCAAAAGAAAAGGGATCAGATGAAGTTCAATTCAACAGAAATGACCAATTTGGATCACAGGCAGCAGAGAGAGATTGAGGGGTTACTGAGGAAATTTACCAGAATTTGTGAGAATTCCAGGCAGAGCAAGGTGTGAGAAATTTCAATCCAGGTAACGAAGGATTCGAATCCAGAAGGCACAACCATACAGAATACCCATTGCTTTGAGGAATGAAGTGCATAAACAGATCGAAGAACTGTTGAAGCTTAGACTCGTAGAACCATCATATAGTGAATATGTTCATCCAACTGTACATATGGCTAAACGAGATGGGTCCATGCAGCTATGCATCGACTTTCGGCACTTAAATACTGGAGCAGAGATGGATGCTTTCCCGATGGCTAATCCTATAGAGCTCCTATATCAAATGAGGAAGGCGTAATTTATTTCTGTTTTCGATCTATGGAAAGGTTATTGGAAAATCTCACTGGATGAAAAATGTCAGCATCTCACTGCTTTTGTAACCCACAGAGGGCAATTCCAATGGAAGGATTTGCCGTTTGGGCTCCGTTGTTCTGCTGCCATATTCCAGGTGATTAATAAATTGCTAGCCACCATATTGAATATGCTTGCATTTATCTTGATGATATCGCTGTTTAATCAGAGACCTGGAAGGAGCACAAGGATCATCTCGACAGAATATTAAGAGAAATTGATGAGCTGGCTTTGTAGTTAATTTAGGTAAATGTCTGTTTGGACAATCTAAAGTCAGATATTTAGGACACATAGTTGGTTCAGGGACACCATGCTCCTGACCGACCAAATTTGAGGCAATTGAAAAATTAGCAAGTCCAAGTACCAAAAAGGAGCCGTGAAGAACTATAGAAGTTATATCCCAAACTTCCCCAATATTGCTCGCCCTTTGACGGAACTGATTGAGGTGGATCCCAATGCAAATTCCATGAGGTGCTGTAGAAGAAATCTTTGAGCTCAAGGCCCAAATAGGCAAGGTTGCTGCCTGCCGCACATCAGATCCTAAACAACCGTACTGCTTGCATGTTGATGCCTCGGATTATGCAGTTGGTGCTTGCTTGATGCAGCAGAATAAAGTAGGGAAGGAGACACTAATCAGTTTTGCATCGCAGAAGCTAAATTCCACTCAAAGGAAGTGGGCAGTAATTGAGAAAGAAGCTTTTGCTGTAATTTGGACCTTACGAAAGTATGAAACCTGGTTGTTTGGATCCCAAGTGGAAGTGTACTCTGATCACAATCCTGACTTCTCATGCAGGTCTAATCCCAGAGTGCTAAACTTTTGCAGTGGTCTTTGGCTCTGGAGATTTAACATGCAGCTTACGTATTGCAAAGGTAGAGAACATCAACGCAGACTTCTAACCCATTAAAAGGCAAAACACTGTTCTAGGTTGGGGGGGGGGTGTCAACACCACCACTGCAGACATATCAAAGTAGGCAGTTGTTGAGTTGATTGCTCTAATTAGAGGTTGAGAAGGATGCATTAATACTTCTCTGCATGTGGGGAAACCGGCTAAAGGTAATGTGCTGATGAGCTCATAAGCTTTGTTAAGAGGCTATCATTAAAACATATATATTCTGTTCCAGCTGTGTAATTATGCACTAGATTAACTAAGACTGCAATATTTATCTAGTGGCATACAATGGTACTTAAAAAGGCAGCTGACTTACCTGTGAACTACTCATGAGGGCTGACTAGTGAAGATTCTTGGGGGGAACATGTCAAGGATGTTCCCATGTTGGAGTTTGCATGCATTTCCGCTGATACTACATTTGGTTAGGCAAGAACCATGTGCTGCACACATGACCTACGAACTTGGCAGATGCTGCTGCCAAGTCATCCACGCCCCTGTCCATCTCTCTGTTGCCGGTTCCATAGCTGGATTTCCAGCAGCGTTTTACCATTGAGCTCCAGGCACAGTGACAACGATCTTGGTTAGAATAGCTTAAGAACAAGCTATTTGAGATTAAACCATGGCAGTCATGCTACTGCAGGAATTGCGAGGAGGAAGATGTACTTACTCAGCTCCGCTTAGATAAATCATTTATTACACACTCGTTTCTTCTTTGGGTGGACAACGAACCTAAGCGCGAGTTTTGTGACACCGTTTTAACTATCAAACATATTATATTGCCCTTGTTTTAACCTTCAACGTCGTGCTTTCCCGATACATTTTTCTACATCCGAGCCACTTACACTCGGACTTTTATCAGATGAATCGATTTTAACTCTCTTTGAATTTTTACGTTATAGTGACTAATTTAACCGTTTCACCCTTATTTTTTTACCACGGGCCTTTTCACCCGTTATTTTTCAGGTTTTATACTTGTTTACCTTTTTCGTACTCTATTTTCTTGGCTTTTGTGTTGTATTTTAGTATCTTTACATTTTGCTTTTAGCTTTGGTTGTGGGTTTTCATGATTTTTATCTTTTTTACTATGTCTTGTCTGGCGCATTAGGGCCTTAGTTACCGCTGCACCATTAAAACCCAAACAACCAAACCATGACTTGCGAAGGGTCTGTTGGAGTGCAGAACAGACCCACACACCACAGGAGAGACAGAAGGGCCTCTAATGAGATCTGCAGTTCATTTTGCAGTAAGAGAGAGTGATGAGGGGACTTCTCCCTTGACTGCCGAACGGATCGGAAGGAGAGTGGAACTTTGATTCTGGGAGCCAGCATATTGAAGGACTTTTAGTAAAGTCTAATGTCAATATTCAGGGAGTGCACAATTTTATTGTATCGTTGGGGCAGTGAACATGTTTATGCAACGTGAAGTGTATTCCATTAAACGTTATATCTAACTAAGAGATACCATGTGCCAGGTTTTCCTAATGAACACATTAACTGTATTGTGAGTAGAGTCCAGTAGAGACATTCGGCTAACAGAGCTCACAAAGATATTTACAAGGGAAGAATTTCTTCGAAGCTCTGCCGTTGTTCTCAGAATTTGCGAATCCATCCCATAACAGTGCCATCTAAACAGGCACAATCTCCATATATTTGTGATAAATCAGTACGA
The DNA here is from genome assembly GCA_038380435.1 of Ryuthela nishihirai. NCBI lineage: Eukaryota > Metazoa > Arthropoda > Arachnida > Araneae > Heptathelidae > Ryuthela > Ryuthela nishihirai. Next base: position 113,891,579 of record JAWZYU010000001.1, read on the forward strand.
GTTTTTTTCGCGTCATCACCAAGCTGCATCCTTTTAAAAATGCAAGATCTTTCCGTCTTTGTTATGTTTCATAACGATGCAGGATGAACTTTAGGCACCACCAGCTATGACAATACGGCCGTTGTTTTTAATACATCATGACAAATTTAGACTAGCTTTCAAACAAGTCGTACCTTGTTAACTTCAGAGGAACGAGTGCAAATCTACACACATCAAGAACTTTTTGAACCCTCTCTGTATTAAACCGTAAATTACTAGCTGAAAAAATCGAGTTTCACCACGAGCCAGATTCGAGCCCATGCTTCCAGTTATTTGACCACTAAACTATCAGCAGCTAGGGGCGGGGTTGGCTCAGTCAGTAGCGCGCCAGGCTCGTAATCTGTAGTTCCCAGGTTCGAGTCCCAGCTGGGTCAGCGTCGAGATTTACCTCCGCAAAATTCCCCGCCTTGCCCACGGTCAGTAGGGGACACCGATGGGCTTGGAAAGGCCGCCGTCCGTCGGATGCGACGTTAAGCCGTGGCCCCGTATGCGGGAGAGCCATACCCTGTGCACGTTAAAGAACACGCTGGATGGCCTTGACGGGAGACTACCATCTGTCTCCCAACAGCTGTTCCAGTGAATCCCCTCCCCCAACCTTCTCTGAGCCTTCGGGGTTCATGTGGCCTGGCCATTTAGCCCATGGTGTGCAAAAAAGTGCCGCTCAGAGGTAAAACAACCCAACCCAACAGCTGTTTCTCCAACTGTAACGCATAGTTACGGAACCCAATAATGGCGAAACTGAATTTTTTTCAGGTTCTCTACCACTGATTTATTGTCATAGCGCCATGACCGTGTGTTTAAATATTAATTTCCAGCATATGAGGCAACTTGGTGTCTTCCCAACATAGATGACGTCATGAGCCAATCTAATGTTGCATCAGCTGTTGATAGTTTAGTGGTCAAGAACACCTGGCACGTAACTGGGAGGTGTGGGTTCGAATCCCACTAACAAAGAAACTCAAAATTTTCAACTTACTATTCACGTGTCCCATATGTACAGAATATCTTCCGTGAATTTACTCATTATTTTCAATGGTTTCACGCTAAATAACAAACTATTTCGTTTCTTAAAGGGAATATTTTCACCAATCACTGTTAAATCTATGGGAATTTCGAGAAATTCAACCTGTTCATAAGTTTTGGCTGACCCTGGGTGTTTACTACTTCCATTCTGTGAATTTTTCGTGGAAATATATTCGCGACTACTACTTCCGAATATATCAGTTCGAAACTCTGGGTATTATTTCGATCCCTGTCAAAATATCTGAATCGGAAACCTCACAATTCACATTTTACGAGTTGGGTTGTTTTACCTCTGAACGGCACTTTTTTGCACACCATGGGCTAAATCACAAGGACCCCCAAAGGTTGGGGGAGGGAACCCACTGGAACAGCTGTTGGGAGACAGATGGTAGCCTCCCGTCAAGGCCATCCAGTGTGTTCTTTAACGTGCCCAGGGTACGGCTGTCCCGCACACGGGGCCACGACTTGTCTCATCCGACGGATGGCGGCCTTTCCAAGTCCATCAGTGTCCCCTACTGACCGTGGGCAGGGCGGGAAATTTTGCGGAGATAAATCTCAACGCTGACCCAGCTAGGACTCGAACCTGGGAACTACAGATTACAAGCCTGGCGCGCTACCGACTGAGCATCGCGTTTTACGAGAGCGCGCAGTAGTATAAAACGCTAAGATGGAAAGGAGACCATTTAAGACCATATTTCAACATACTATAGAAGCAAGTGGAATAAAATTACTGCATCATTTTTAAGTTTATAGGGAATTGCTTTATAATATAAAATCACATGTATAAGCTCATATTCTATTTTTATAAAAGTAAATAATAAGCGATTCAATTTTAGTGCAAACATACCTTAATAATATCCCTATTAAGTATTATTTACTGCATTTTTACGTTGAAATTCGGACATCACGATGATCGTTGTTCCTCTCCAATTCTTTATCACTGTAATATTTTTCCACTGAAAAATGGGAATGGGTGGGCAGTGGGGTCTTTTGCTCCGCCTAAAGTTGGCAGCAGCGAAAAACAATTAGAATTTAACCCTCACGCCGTTGCTTGCTATAGAAGCCCAAGTTTGATATGCCATAGAGATCTGTGAGGAAGGCGAGAACTCATCAGAAAGGATTTTTCCTTTCCTCATCTGGATTAGGAATTTTTTGGCATCCTGGCTAAATCTCAAAATGAGATTTCCCCTCCCCCCATCAGTGTTGTTACCTAATAGATAGAGACAAATTTGGTGCGTGAGTAATTACAGTAATCATAAAAATTATATTTTTTTTCTTAAGGGAGGAAATATTTTAATGATTTATTATTTTGTATTACTTTTTTTATTATTACTTATTTTTAATCATTTATTTCACTCAAGAATTACAAACCAAAGTTTAAAACACTTCAATTTTAATTTAGAAAGCTTTTTCTCCACTAGCATAAGAGATCATACAAAGAACTATACTCAAAGCTATTTCAATGCTTGGAAAAGCTTCAGTGAATTCTTCATCCTGTCCTTTTACTTCCTTCTCGCCCTGTGTACTTTTGTTCCAGTTTTCACTTTCCCCCTCTTTTTCAGAATCTCAGTGTTGTTTTGCAGCAATTGTGGCCACCACCAATTCTTCTTTAAAATATCACTTCAAAAGAATACATTCAGCTAATAAATTCTGCTTGATTAAAAAATTCATTGTAAATAGATGCACGATTTTTATAAGGTCTTGTGAGTCCTGTTTATCTATATTCGTCACATTTCAAAAAACCAAATTTTAAAAAATTATCATCATATGCTTTGGAACGTTAATTCAAATTGACTAATGGAGAGTTAATAATAGTTAGGCAGACTTCGATTACGAACTTCTTATTTCCCTTCAGAACTTCATCTGGATTTTCTTTGTTATCCAAAAAAAAAACGTGAAAAAAGTGCTGCGTTTGAGTTTACCAAAATCTTGATTACAAAGAACCTTTGGGGCAATTGCTTTCGCATGATTTTCGTATAACTTGAAGTTGATTCTCTTGAATATATGATGTCAAAGAAATAAGCACTTTTATAATAACAGATAGGGTCAATGAAGCAAATATTTTATTCGTTTTATTAAGTTGCATTAAAATATCGTTCCAAAAAAAAAAATACGGTTTCAAAAATTTTCAGTTTTTTTTCATTCTTTCATTTCTCTTTTATAGGGATCGTACCAAAAATTTTTTAATATTGCATTCCTTAAAAATGAGGCTCTCATTGATTGTGTACTCCCTGGCCATGGCTGGGTTCGACATTATATTAATCCGACACAGGAAAGACCAAACAGAAAATAAACACCCTTCTGAATATATATACGTTTGAAACTCCTGGTATTACCTCGATCCCAGTTAAAATATTTGAACCGGAAACTTCATAATTCGCGTGTTTTACGAGAGAGCACAGTAGCGTAAAAGGCTAAGTACCACAACAACACAAGATCTTTGGTGTGGGCTCATGCTACGCCCTTAGAATATTAATAACCGGAACGGAGGTGAAAATATATATATAAACATTTAAAAAACTGAATGGAACCAAAACTCCGTAAGGTATAGAATATTTTCCTCCCTTCTAGTGATCTTCAAAATTTTCTTCAATCAGGGCTTGCACCACGGTACCGAAAAGTAGTCCCAGGATGGCATGATCTTTTCATCTGTCATATCCTGCAGATAAGCTAGAGTTTTGCGGGTCTGATCACAAATTAAAAAAAAGAAAAAACATTATACCACACCAGCCAAAAGGCATGACATGATGGATAATTTTCGAGGCATCAAGTACAGATCAGGAAGGGTTTATAGTGAATAAGTCCAGATCTAGAAAGAAAAAAAGGAGGGAACAAGAAACTCGCTCGAATCAGAAAAGGGTAAAAAGGGGTGTTAGAAAAGACTGGGTTTCCATTGTAGTATAACATTTCCCCCTCCGTTTTGCGGGTCTTTAATATTTTCTTGAAAATGCACGAAGTTTAATAATTTTTTGCGTCTATTAACTTTAACTTTTTGAAAGCCCCTCCCCACTCTCGTTCTGGCCCTCCTGACAATGTAACAGGTCGGAAATCAATTAGCGTTTTCTTTTTTTGAACTAGAGCCTCCAATCACGCCCGATTTAACCACAAGCCCTAGGGCAAGTAAAATATTTACTTGTTAAGGAATGTAATTATTTTCAAACGTAAATGTAATCAAATCCTACGTTAAAGACTGCAATGCGATTCTGACTGAAGACTTTCTTAGACCAATAAACTACTCAATAATTACGTCAGTTTTGGTCTAATATTTGTTCCTATATATCAACAGCATTTGATTAATATGGTGATTATATTCACATCTCATCTGAAGTATATTGTGTAGAAATATAGTAAAATGAATTTCATGAACTTGCATTTACATATAAATAAAATAAGCGTTAAAGTAAGAGACAGATTTTGTATTGTTTTCTTTTTTCCGTTATTTTAACATTGTTCGACAAACAATCAGATTGATTACACAAATCTCTTTACACCCTCTTTTAACATAATAAATCAATTTCGTACATCTTAACATTCCAACGCATGTCAGAAACAACAGAGAAATCTTTTTTTAAACCAATATTACATATTATCAGTTGATGAAAATATACTAATGACTTTAATAGTATCGTAATTAAATAAACTGAGTATAGCCATTTTGACTGACGAATGCGGATTTCTTTGAATCAGCACATTAAGATGTAGTCACGCCATAAGAAAGGTATTAGTAACTAACAATATATAATATACAGGTTGAGCATCTTTCTGGTGACACGGATATAAAGCCAGCATATTAAGAACAGAACAACATCCTGCTATATGGTGTCTCCTTCGCTTCATAATCACATTAAAATATATAAATATAACTTTATTGCGTATTTACAGAACTTTATTAAATCACAGTCACTTTAGTAACTTGTAATAAAATATCTTCAGCAACGATTTCGTCAAATACGTTAGCATGAAAAATAACAATTTACTGATAATGGTTTCCTTGTGAATTACCAGGATCAATTTTAATAGAATACTTACCAAAAAAATTTATCATCATCAGCGTACAATTAATGACATATTTCATGGAGTTTAATTATTAATTATATTGTCCTAAGACCCTTATACACAAATATTGCTATACAATTGCAAAAAAATGAAAAGGTACACTCTAGCTGCTTCCAACCGTTATCATTTTCAACATTAGCCAACTTCTTTTTTCTAAAAATCACTATAATACAACCTTTTGATAGAACTATTAACAATATGTCAGGCCTTACATTTTTTGTCATTCTGTTTACACTGAACTTTAGATAAAAATAATTTTTTAGTCATACAACTTTCTTTAGAAACATTTAGTTATAATGTAGACTATTTTATGCCTTAGTCACAAATACGTAATTAAATATTCATTATAATTAACTTTTCAATATTTACAAATACATATTTTAGGTTAAGGATCACAATATATATTATTTTCTTATACATACCGTTCGGAAATTGCATTCCATAAGGACCGGCTTAATGACGGTGACATCGGTGCGACTGCACTGGGCCATTCTAAAAACTTTGCTGCACTTACAAAATGTCATAGCGAGAAAAGTGTCATTTTTCTTATTGGTATTTCATAATAATAACTGTTACCATAGTTACGATAACCTATTTACGATTTCCTTTTTTTTTGAAAACAGGAGGTTGATTTGTTTTACCTCTGAGAGGCACTTTTTTTGCACACAATGTGCTAAATGGCCAGGTCACAAGGATCCCAAGTGCACAGATATTATGGAGTAGACCCACTGGACAGCTGTTAAGAGGCAGATGGTAATAACCTCCCGTCAAGGCTATCCAGTGCTCTTTAACAGGGTATAGCTCTCCCGCACAAGGAATCACGACTTAACGTCCCATCCGACGGACGACGGTCTTTCCAAGTCCATCAGTGTCCCCTATTTGCAAAGGGCAAGGCAGGGAGTTTTGCGAGATAAATCTCACCGCTGGCCCAGCTGGGATTCGAACCTGAGAACTGCAGATTGCGAGCCCCGCACACAAAATTTGCAGCGGGCGACGCGTTTTTTCAAGCCGGTCCTGCATTCCATAACAGATTTTTTTTCAGTAAAATACATTGAAATCTCGATTCTATGAAAGTGGATTTTACATACAATAAACTCCCAGTTATCCGGCATTTATGAGGAATGGGGTTTGCCGGTTGCATAAGAAACACTTTTATAGAAACCAAATACAGTAGGTACAATCTTGTATTAAAGCCTTGATTGAAATAAAAATGCAGTAAAAAACAATCATAATAAAAATGAAGTATAATGCCCTTATACAAATGGAAATATAATTTTTTTTCTAATACGTGGTATCCGGGAAAACTACCACGTGCATTGAAATTTGCCGTATCAAGTTCAAATGTTCAATTAGAAATTTATGCCGATTGAATTAGAATTCCGGATACTTGAGTACAGGATAACCGGGAGTTTACTGTATTTTGCACCTATGTTTTTTTAGTATCGGTCTCGACCAAAAGAAATTACTAGCTAACACTTCCTAGTATCATACCTGAAAATAATATTCAAGTCTCACTATATAATTAAATGACAATGTTTAATTTGCAAATATGATGAAACCGATATCTGGAAATAAATTTATTTTCATTTTACGTTTTATTTATAAATATTTGCCAATATCTCAGGTTCTGTTTTCTTTTACTTTCTCAAAATTTGTACTAAGAAGCCAGGCAGAATTTAATTTTTTTTGGCACATTACGATGCGCCCCTTTACCCTCATTCATCCGAATTTTTTTTCTGGTACAGATGTTTTTAAATGCATAAAACGTGAACTTATCAGGAAACATGAGTGGCAATACAGATGTGCGTCGAAGTAACAGATGAACCTATTAATTCTACATTATGCTCATCTCCTAGTTAAAAAAAAATCATTATTACTACTGCTCAAGGTCGGCAAAGGCACGGCATCGAAAACTAAAGTGGAAAGTTCTGAACGCAATTTCAACGAAAGTAATAACAACAAAAATAATGAGACACTGAAGGTAAAAGAAAATCTACGAAAGAGGCAGTCATCTTGAATCAACTAATAATAAGTGATTATAAATAATTAAGTACAATTATTAAATAAACTAACATTACTGACTATGAAAATACCTAAACTCTTCGAAACAGATTAGAGGATATGCATGCTACGTTCATAAAAATCGAAATTAGGAATTCGATAATTTGAAACAAGCATTTTTATGGAAATATACCTAGAAACAATTCAAAAATCTGAATCAAATCTCCCTAAACTGTTTTCAATCTTGTAAATATTGTTCAGTACTTAAGAAACTATGGAAGTTGAAACATTTAGTACGAGCATTACCAGTCATAAAAATGCAGTCTAAAAGTTAATTACAAAAAAAAGTTTTAAGGAACATTTACTGAGTGATATTTAGTACTCTTCAAAAGAAAGCTCCAAATTTGCTCCAATTTTGAAGAATACTAGTAACCGGAAGGAAGGCGAAAATATATACAACACGTATGTTTAAAGAAATTTTTTAAAGACCACAAAAACGGAAATATTTTACACTGAAATGGCATTCTGGCTTGATCCTGACCCCTCCCACCCCCATTTTTTCTGGACCAGGGTCTTCTCAAAGATTTCAAGAAGTTTTGTCTATATAATAAAATGGATGGGACTGAAGACGATATGGGAGGGGTGTGAAATGGACAACCCAGCAGTTTATGAAGAGAATAATGAAAGTGATAGTGTTCAAGTGACTAAATTTTACCAATGCGAGTATTAGTGCAATTTCTTGTGTGATACAATATGCAATATTATCAACAGGTATTAATTTTTTTCTATTGGATGAATAAAATTTTGAAGATGCATCTTACATTCACTTATAATTGGATCAAAGGTAATTTGAATGCAGTGAGTTATTCTTTTGAAATCAGAAACGTATAGTCTGGTTTCTTTCCATTTCACTATTATGCCTAACTGAAGCCCATTATCACAGTACACTAGTTTCTGAGGAAACAACGAGGAAAAAATTTTCAGTGATTTTAATCTTATGATATGTATTAAATCTATATAAATATGATTAAAATAATAGTCCATAATACAGCAAAAGTGATACTCTGGGCTAAAACAACCAACTCATTAAAAAGGAGTAATTAAAATTTTGATATTAAATCTTATATAACATACATTGGGTAAGGACGTACATGGGGGGAGGGGGGTTCCGCAGTCTTATAGAAAATCTCAAACTTCTCTACCTGATTTGAAATCCAAAAACAGTGTTTATTGTATAATTTTATTTTAGTCCCATAGTATAAGTCCGACAATAAAAATAGTTCTGAAAAACAACTAAAAATTTTATTCCATATCGAATATCATTTTAATCATCTCATAACCCCCAAAACTACCCCCCCCCCCCCGAAACAAAATCCTCGGTACGTCCCCGACATTGAGCGCTGCAATAACTGTGGATATTCACAATTAAAAGTGCAGATGAAACACTGAGTAAGAGCGGGCAAGGATAAAATCTCAAATATGAATATAAGTAACTATATAATTTTCCACTGCATTCATCTGCAAAATATTAAATGTAAAGTTTAAATTTCAAGTTCAATATCTAAAGTACATAGATTATGTTACGATACGTTTGGTATTTAATTGCCCAGGTTACCATCTAAAAGAATCGCCTTGCACATATTGGCCTTATCTTTTTATGTACACAAGTTCGGGAGGAGGGGGGGGGGGTCAATTGGCGTGGGAGGGAACCATGGCAGAACCTCACAATGGGTACATTACAAAAGAATTATAGTTTACTGTTTGATAAGATTTTATATTTAAAATTAAGAATTAATTAAATATTGGCATTAATTCTACAACATTTTCTTATATTTCTCTCTCATACTCTAAAATTCAAAGTAATCATTATACTGATTTTTCTTCTGCAAAAACATAACATTGGAGTTCATTAGATCTTAAACATGTATAAAAATCTGCCTGTGATTAAATTTCCAGCATTTACAGATGTTAGGACAGATAAAACCTTGCAAATGTTAATGCACCTTTCATCATCACATGCTAAGGAATAGAAATTTTAAAATTATCTATTATTACGTTATTAAAATTATATATTATTATTATTAAAATATATATTTTTAAATTTTAAAATAAAAATGCATAGATTGTGTGTGTATATATATGGGCTACATGAGGACTATTCAATTAGCAGTAAAACAAACTAGGCCTCAAAAACTGTCAGTGATAAACGAGACACCAAAAGTTTTAGTTATAAAAATTATTTAAAGCTACCTATTTGATTCACAAGTTTACAACCCCAATTTAGGCATTGTAACAAACTAATTGAATAGCTTTTCTCTTTATAATTTTTACCATTTGTTTGGTTTAGTTACTAAACAAACTTAAAAAGAATTCCACATTTAGATGTAGTTCTAAAATCTTAAACAAACATTAAAAATTCATACAATTACCCACAATTAAATTACATACACTCATTAAGAAACTATTCATGTGTTTTATCACAGCACTTGTAATTTTCTTTCCACATTTCTTCAAACTTTGTTACTCATGCTCAAATAACCGATCAATTGCAGCAATAGCTTGCTTTCTATCTGCCTGCAGTTTGAATGGTTCTCTTCAAGTCATACACAGTACTAACGTATACATTTGTTCTATAGATTAGGTGTGTGTGTAACACTCTAGTTAAGACATTTTGTTAAATTACACTTGAAAAACAGCAAACCTTTCAGTATAAAACAACAATATATCATTATTTTAAGAAACACTATTAGCACTTTTTAATCAGGAAAAACTATGAGGAATTACTAGTATTCCTCGTAGCCAACGCAGAAACGATTAATTATTATTGACACTTTTGAATACATTCCAAACAATTATCAGTGGACTTAAAAGGATCCAGGGTAGGAAATTTCAAATCATGGCATAAAACGCAACTCTAACTGCTAAAAATATTAATTTTTAATATTATTCTTTTTTCAGATTGACTCCGTTTCTTACAAAATTTATCGCAAATACAGTAACCATCACAAACATTCGACAACAATTTAAACTGAAAACGGTTTCCAAACTTAAAATATAATTGTATGGGTACAATATGCTAAAGATTTCAACCATTAAAATAAAAAACATTACAATAACTCCTTTGCAGTACCAAAAGTAATACAATTGATTGGCTGCTTTAGTTTTTTATGAAATACAAGAGTTCCTGAAGTAAATACTACAGGTATAATATTGTTACGACATATGAACGTACTACAATGAACTTGTGATTTGATGTATCATATAGATGCTCGCATGTGCTTCAGCGTGCGAATTACGTCAGCAACCAATTCGAACGAACTTAAAAAAAAAGGAATAAGGGTGTTGCAATTAAGAAGAATTAGAGTATGAAGGTTGGGTTGTTTTACCTCTGAAAGGCACTTTTTTGCACACCATGGGCTAAATGGCCAGGTCACAAGGACCCCGAAGGCTCAGAGAAGGTTGGGGGAGGAGACCCACTGGAACAGCTGTTGGGAGACAGATGGTAGCCTCCCGTCAAGGCCATCCAGCGTGTTCTTTAACGTGCACTGGGTATGGCTGTCCCGCACACGGGGCCACGGCTTAACGTCCCATCCGACGGACGGCGGCCTTTCCAAGCAAATTGGTGTCCCCTACTGACCGTGGGCAGGGCGGGGAATTTTGCGGAGATAAATCTCAACGCTGACCCAGCTGGAACTCAAACCTGGGAACTACAGATTACGAGCCTGGCGCGCTACCGACTGAGCCACCCGCGCCCCAGAGTATGAAGGAAAACGTAGTTTGACTTAGTCTGTGCACTATAGTATAAAGAAGATATGATTTTTGTGTGTTCGCGGGATATTAAATAGGTTTATTCGGGGAGGTTAAATAGCTTTATTAGTGTGATCGTGTTAGTAAATGAAAAGAAACAATCACCGTCTGAAAAGAATTGGTTCTAAAAAACCAGCATACTTAGCCGCAGTTTTGGAGTTGTGTTGTTGGGTTGTTTTACCTGTGTGCGGCACTTTTTTGCACACCATGGGCTAAATGGCCAGGTCACGTGAACCCCGAAGGCTCAGAGAAGGTTGGGAGAGGGGACCCACTGGAACAGCTGTTGGGAGACAGATGGTAGCCTCCCGTCAAGGCCATCCAGCGTGTTCTTTAACGTGCACAGGGTATGGCTCTCCCGCACACGGGGCCACGGCTTAACGTCCCATCCGACGGACGGCGGCTTTTCCAAACCCATCGGTGTCCCCTATTGACCGTGGGAAAGGCGGGGAATTTTGAGGAGATAAATCTCAACGCTGACCCAGCTAGGACTCGAACCTGGGAACTACAGATTACGAGCCTGGCGCGCTACCGACTGAGCCACCCCCGCCCCCAGTTTTGGAGTTGGGTTGGGTTGTTTTACCTCTGAGCGGCACTTTTTTGCACACCATGGGCTAAATGGCCAGGTCACATGGACCCCGAAGACTCAGAGAAGGTTGGGGGAGGGGACCCGCTGGAACAGCTGTTGGGAGACAGATGGTAGCCTCCCGTCAAGGACATTCAGCGTGTTCTTTAACGTGCACAGGGTATGGCTCTCCCGCACACGGGGCCACGGCTTAACGTCCCATCCGACGGACGGCGGCCTTTCCAAGCCCATCGGTGTCCCCTACTGACCGTGGGCAGGGCGGGGAATTTTGCGGAGATAAATCTCAACGCTGACCCAGCTGGGACTCGAACCTGGGAAGTACAGATTACGAGCCTGGCGCGCTACCGACTGAGCCACTCCCGCCCCAGTTTTGGAGTACTTGATGACTAAAACCTTAGCAAGAAGTCGTTTGGTGTACAGTTATTTAGGAATTGGTAAGGTTATTCTCAATAGATTGTAGGTTAGTTCACAAATATGATTGTGCCACTTATTAAATGATATAAAAAGCCTCATTTTATGCTTTGAGTGGAGATAGCATGAATTATAGAGGAAACAACTCTTTGCAGGAATAGTAATAACGTACTAAGTTCTTTTGATGATTTATTTTTATACTGATGAAGATTTGTGCTTGGTTGACTTTAGTTTATATAAATGTTTTCATTCATACTTTTGTAATAAATTACATTATTTTAAAATTATAATTGTTAAATATTATTTTTTGAACTCATGATCAGCTTCCATCCGTTAAATTCATAACAAAATATTAAATAACATACCCCTGAACCAATATCACGCAAACAAAAAAAAAAGCATGTGATAACTATGTGAATAACATTGACATAAATGCATTGCAAAAAAATATAAAGCATTTTTTTCTTTGTCGAGTTTGGAATTATCTTATATTTCGAATGTTGGTTAATCACCCTTCTTGTAGCGGTGATATTATTTAAGATAGTAATGAAAAAGAATATCAATAATGGAAACCACAAATACAGTAATTTCCTCAAAACTAAAAAACTGGCATTACTGATTTAAAGAGGGTTCAAATGCATAAAATACCAAAATCAAGAGACCTTAAAATTTAAGAAACAAAAGTAATAAAAAATTCTGTGATAAAGTGTTATGAGACAGAGAGTGGAACTTTGAATGTTAATAGTAATAATATAATGAACTATAAGAAACAAAATTTCTCTTAAATGTCTACAGCTAGGCAACAAAAAGCATTTTTTCTGTATTTTTTTATTGTGAATAATCTTATCTAAAAATAACAACCTATGATAAATTTTGAACTTTTTTTTTACAATTTTTATTCTCAAAGTGAAATAAATTAAAAAAAATTTTAATTACTGAAGTACGTGTTACTAGATAATTGCAAGTCCTCTTCTTTGGGAAAATTCCCCGCCCAGCCCACGGTCAGTAGGGGACACCGATGGGCTTGGAAAGGCCGCTGTCCGTCGGATGGGACGTTAAGCCGTGGCCCCGTGTGCGGGAGAGCCATACCCTGTGCACGTTAAAGAACACGCTGGATGGCCTTGACGGGAGGCTACCATCTGTCTCCCAACAGCTGTTCCAGTGGGTCCCCTCCCCCAACCTTCTCTGAGCCTTCGGGGTCCATGTGACCTGGCCATTTAGCCCATGGTGTGCAAAAAAGTGCCGCTCAGAGGTAAAACAACCCAACCTCTTCTTTGGAAGTTTTTAGATCCATTACTGATAACAGAAATTTGCAACCGCTTTTTCATTTTAACTTCTTTTTTTATATTCTGCTTTATAGAAATAAAAGATTTTTTTAATGGCACCTGATTGCTTTATTACCTATTGATTTGTACACAATTTTGAAGCTTTTACTTACAGATATCCTGGATAATGATTATCGACAAAAGGATCACCAATACGAATTTTCTGGCCTGGAGTGCACATTTGATTTCAGGCCTCTGGAAATGAACCACGAATACTCAACCAGTACTCCCAATCCAATATGTAATATTGATATTTATATTTTTTTCCGTATCACCCCAGATGAAATAAAAAGATAACTTCTGACAGACATGAAACCTTATGAGAACCTTGTAAGTATACAAAAGCCAATACCCCCCCAAAAAAATGGCAGTGTATATATAAAGTCTGTCACATAAAATTCATAAGACCTAATAAATTTAAATGAACTACAACTTATAACTAGACATATAAATAACACATGACGGTAAAGCTTTTTAAATTAAATATACTCTGAAGTTGCATTTAGGAAGTTCATATGCATACTCTACATTTAAAATAAAAAGTATGTCTCAAAAATGAAAATAATAATGTAGGGAAAAAAAATACCACTTTATCCCTCCCCATGACATTCACAAAAAACTTTAAAGACAAATTACTTCTTACATTTTTGTTCTGACATATATGAAATGCTTGTTTTAAAAAAGAATGAAGTTTTCCAATTTCAGTGCTAATGGTGGAAATTCAGATAAGTGGGCAATTTTGAAAATAAAAATTGTAATATTGGTACTTATTCAACCAAAATAGAATTCGTTTATTTATCTCCCAAAGAAAAGGTGTTTCCACTCCCTCGGGGGCAAAATCACCATCAATGCAAACTCCTTAATCACCACACTCTATAACCAAAATTGCAAGTTTCTATCACAAATACATTGTTTAAGCATGTTCATTTAAAGTTCTGTCATTTCGGAATTTTAGTGCCCTCTAATAACAGAAATTGAAATGACTAGAATATTGAGAACATGCAAATTTTATACTTCATTATTACTTAACTGACCCAAAAAAGAATTTTTCAAATGCCTCTTAAACAAGATGTCTACAGACAGTAGACAACAAAATGAAAAATATCTCGATTTTTGAAAATGAACTAAAAAAAACTTATCAGGAAACTCAGAAGTCAGTCTCAGTTTCAATGGGCATGTGCAGCATTCATTTAACAAGTATTTAGCCTCATAGTTAAACAAACAGGTATCAAAATCACACAAATTTCTCTAAAAACCTCATTAGGAATAAAAAATTTTACTAATGAATTTTTACATTAATAATTCGAAATCAATTACTCCAGCTGATTTTACAACAGTTTCTAAATAATGGGCATTTTTTATTCAAATGGAATATAAGCCTCACAATCACTAGTTACAAGCTAGCTACTTGTCAAAAACCAACTTTTCATTGCTTACAAATACACTTTGGTTCATGGTGACACTGACATGGTTGTCTGTTGTCACAGCCTCCAGGTAAACTAGAAAGTTTGTGGGTTTAATCACACACACAAAAAAAAAGACTGCAAATATTTGCTTATAGGCTGTAACCTTTCCACCAGATTGTTTAAAACAGGGGTTCTCAACGTGGGGTACGCCGTGAGAGCTCAAGTCGCTAGATCAAGTAACAAAGTCGCCAAGTTGGAAATACTGCTGTGCGAAAATGCCATTTTTTGTGTTTATCGATATATGTAATTTATGAATACAAAATTTAATGTATATATATATGTTTTATTTTATTCCCATTGTTATACTATAACTATAATTTTATCTATCTATACAAGGGGTACGCCAGTTACATACACATTTCCAGGAGGTACGTGAAGCATAAAAGGTTGAGAACCACGGTTTAAAACGTTAAGAACTTGTAAAAAAATTTCTGATAGCAACACTATGATTCTTCAATTGGCTATTTTTCTATTGAATGTGATTATTGAGTTCGAATTCCTACTACAAGGTTGCTAATATAAAGCTAGGGTGTGAGAACATACACTGTATTACAGACCAAAGCAGTACTTTTAATAAAAAATTGTATGTACTGTTTCTAAAACTGTACTTATCTTTTCCACTGTTTGTTGCATACACAGCTGAACATCGTCTCATAATTCCACATGACCTGGCCAGTCCTTTGGGAATGATTATTAATTTGATAAGCCTAAATCTTTTTCAAAGTGAGAGGTGAGGGAATTATATTGGGCCAAAATAGCTTAATGACATTCATTTTGCCTTCAAAACATTGTCTGAATTCTGTTAACTTGGAAAAGGCCAACATCAGTCTTGTTCTTCTTAAAATTCTTAAAGTTCTTTGTTGTTGAGCAATAAAATTATTAAGTTTATCCTTCAAACTATTTGCATATTAAAAGTTTTTATGAACAAACTTAGTGTCAGTTCACTGTAGACGGAAAGCTATCCTTGCTCTAAAAAGCTTCTAAGTTTGCTCCTAAAAACTTTTAACATGCAAATAGTTTGAAGGATTAAACAATAATTTTATTGCTCAACAACAAAGAACTTTAAGTTATTTTAATTATTTTCTGAGCAAAAATTTTTAAATGTATATTTGTTTCTTCTTGCGTGAAAAAATGTGGGATACAATTTATCAATAAATGGTTGCAAAATCTTTCAAAAAATGCTGCATCAGTAATGCCATGAATAGCACAGATTATTTGATCGGTTACTCAGATACTGACGAAGAAAATACCCTGATGATATTTAATGTCCAATGATGATATTTATATATTGATGATGCAACTTTAATGGAAATGGATTTTCATAAAGTATTTGGAGACTCTGATGCTGAGTTGAAATTTGAAGATTTTCAAAATAGATAATTTGAAGAATTTGTATAATTTTATTTCAATAAATGTCATACTTTCCTAACTGTGGATATTTGAGGATCAGTTTTTTCACAAGTTACAAGTTTTTACCAAATTTTAGCTGTTAAACTAGGGAAATTTAACTTGGGTATATACAGTAATTCATCTCTAAAAACAAAAATATTTAATGTCTACATATAGATAAAGAGATGATAGTGAAAAAATACTATTTTTGGAAAATGATCTAAGAATATATGCCAAATTAAATATTTCTCTCTAAACTTGTAAAACAACTTGCAAACATTCATAAAACCACAAAACCAATTGCAAATTGGAGTATTGTGGGATGACTATTTCTCAAAGATAAAGGAAATAATTGGCTATTTCAAACCTAATATGAAACTTGTTTCTTGAACTGTGAAAAATGTTGCCTTGGGCCATATGTTGTGCAGGGCTGCTCTAATAAAGCAAGCACAATAAGAATCATAAAGATACGAGGTTGAAGCACTCCAGTTTCATAAAAAATGTCATATCAACTGTGAAGTCACAAAATCTTTCCTCATGTTACACCATTGCATTTTGTAAATAATTTTGCTAAACAATAATTTCATTATTAACCTCCTCTTGGCAGTAAGATTTCAGTCTGGATTTCATCAAAAATTGGCAATTAACCCTTTCAAAACTGATAACTTTTGGTACATCTTCCTTTATACTGCATTCAGTTGAAGTAGTTTGTATTTAGAAGAAACTGTGCAATTCCCCATAATATTCCTGAATTCGATTTATGATTTTATCTCTCTCTTGCAGTATGAAAGATCCATTTTTTTTAAAAACTTGCAAGTATATGGTTTCTTTTTGTTAGATGTCTTCTCAGTTGCTCAATCAGAATAAAAACATACAGGAAAAATGCTTCCTTTCGATTCCATTTGATACCAATTGTCTCTGAATGTACTACTTATGATTTAGAAAGAGCATTGTTTAAAATATTTTATTATAGTAATAATATAATGTCCACTTAATTATTGAATTGTGTACAGAACATTGATATACAACTTATATTTAGTATCATTATATGCCACTTCACTCTACCAATACTTTTAAGAGAAAAACATTCAAATTAATAAAAAAACCAATTCCCTAAGGCAGTGAGTGGTTCTCAATCTTTTATGCTTCACATACCCCCTGGAAATGTGTATGTAACTGCCATACCCCTTGTATAGATTGATAAAACTATATTTATAGTATAACAATAGGAATAAAATAAAACATACTTATATAACATATATCTGGCGACTTTTGAGCTCTCATGGCGTACCCCAAAATTTTTTGCACGTACCCCACATTGAGAACCCTTACTCTAAGGTGTTAAGGCCCAAACCTTGAGACATGATGCTGCACTTCTGACACAAACAAATGCTTTAAAATTTACCATATACAGACAAAACTATGGAGCTTCAATGGTGTGAAAACTAGGTAAACATGTACTCATGGGCTAAATACTATGTCCACAATGTGGATGACATCTTCTTGATAGTTATGATTAACTTAATTAGGTTAATCGTGCAATAAGCTGAATGGCATGATACTAACCATAAATTTTACAGTCCAGTATGACGAAGAGAAAAAAAAATTGCACTACCTAAACATTTTAATTAACATAAAAAACACTTTACATACATAAATAATAATAATAAAAAAATACCCCCTCAAGCAGCTGCTTGCCACAGAGGTTTGACAGAAGACTGTCAGTTTATATGCCATAGTAGATCTGTGAGGATGGCGGGACCTCAGCAAAAAAACAACACGAATATCCATGCTTTACCCGGGGCTCGATATAGATATATAAACCCATTGCAGTACCAGCACGTATTAAAATATCATTTTGTCCATTATAAAGAGAAGCTTTACAAAATTACATAACTTACTACTATGTTTAAGATTTTCACTACAATTTTATTTCTGAAAATTACACATATTTCTTGATTTTATTCTCTCTGAAGTTGTTGGAATAATATATGTTTATAAATATATATACATACAAACTGCTCCACAGACAAAACCAAATCAGATCCTGATTTACTTTAAAGGCCAAAATTTTTATCCCCCACAATTTATACAGCTAGAACTATTATTTGTGATCACTAAGTTACTAAAATATATAAAACATCAAAGGTAAGATAGCTGGGTGTTATGGGGTAAAAGTTCTTTAAAATGATATATGTGAAATATCATCAATCAGAGATAAATGTAAGATACCCATTGCAAAAATCCATCAAAATTACAAACCATTGCAAAATCCATCAAAATTACAAATTATTGGCTCTCTCACCAACTCTTCTCCTTTGCAACTTTGGTTCCTTGTAACCTGCCCATTTACTCATTTGTGCACTTTTTTCCCCGCACAATATCTACACTTAGAACTACTATTTATAATTGCTAGGGTGCTAAAATATGCAAAAATTTAAAGGTAAAATAATTTGGTGTTAAGGGGATAAATTTCTTTAAAATGATAAAGATAAAATACCATCAATCAGAGAAGTAAGTAAGATCCACTGCAAAATCTTTCAAAATTTCAAATTATAACAATACAGAAAAACAAAACAAGCACTGAAGAAATATATGTACATGACAATCAAACAGCACAGTAATAACAAAAACCTTTAACTTAACCTTTTAAGTCATTTTGATAGCATTGGTGCACAACAAATTTGGATCAACATATGTCAAGCATCAACATATGTCAACCAACACTAAGAAAACTTCTACCAATGTTTTATCAATTATTATTATTGGATTAACATTGTGGTGTCATTATATAAACAAGATGCAAATTTTAGTAGATGTATTTTTTTTCCTCACATGCTAGTCACCACAGCTTGAGATTTGAAACCTCACTTCATTCAAAATTATTTATTTTGATTAGGCAAGTTTACTGACTTTAGCAGTTTAAATCAGTTTACATTCATCCCTCGATTTACACAGTTGGGTTGTTTTACCTCTGAGCAGCACATTTTGTAAACAAAGGGCTAAACAGTCAGGTCACAAACAGGACCAGCACTAGTTATTTCACTGTCTTGAGCAAACTTCCATATCTGCCACCCAGAGCGAGCTTCAACTCTACTGCCCCTAAAACAATGCCAACTGGTGTGGTCATACAGGTTGCACTTGTGGTAGCACCACCCTTATAGTCACAAAGACCCCAAGGGCTCAGAGAAGTTTCAGGAAGGAAATCCACTAAGCAGATGGAAGCCTTCTATCAAGGCCATCCAGCATTTTTAATGTGCACAAAGTATGGCTCTCCTGCATATGGGGGGCATGTTTTAATGCTTTATTTGGTAAACAGCAATCTTTCCAAGCCTAACAGTATCCATTTTCTCACAGTGGGCAAAGTGGGGGTTAGCAGAGATAAATTATAATGCTCGCACAGTTGGAGTTCAAAAGTGGGAATTGTACATTGAGCTTGGTGAAGTACCAGCTAACTCCCACCCTAATTTACATGGTACATAGGCTCCAGAAAATCAGTTTAAATTGAAACTGTGTAAACTGAGAGCAGCAACTTGTGGAAAATAGGAGAATATGTTCAAAACGATCCTTACAATTACGAAAACACAAATTGAAAGCTTAAATTGCACATAGTTATTACAAATTTCACTTCAGCAGTAACAATAAACATTAATGTACCATTATTTGTGTTTCATTTATATTATTTCAGATATATAACCACCTATATTAATTAATATTCAAGTAAAAACAATTAAAATTCAAAATTAAAATTTATAAAGTTTTAAACAAAGAAAATCACTGAAATTTTAGCAAAACTGTCCCAATTAGTTATCATTCTCACAATAGAATGTCTTCTTTTTTCTCTTTTATAAAAAGTCATCACTAATATCACTTTCTTTACTTTTCATATGAAACTATTATTTACTAATACTTTATGTTAAAAATAAATACTTTGCTACAACCATTTAATTAATTTTATAGTTCTTCTCCTTTGATGCTAAGTCACTGCTACTTCATAATATAAATATATTATGTGTCATTCTCACCAGTTAATAGGTTATATGTTTTTTCTTTTATAAATCAAAAGTCATAACTAATATCACTTTCTTTACTTTTCATATAAAACTATTATTTACTATTACCTTTTCTTAAAAATAAATACTTTACTATAACACCATTTTGTTATATTAATTTGGGAAAACAGTATAAGTCTCTTTTAAAGCTAAGTCACTTCTACTTCATAATATGTATTATATGTAAAACATATTTTAAAAAAATATAAATCTGTATTGTGAAAGACTGAGTCTCTCATCAAATAAAACAAAACTGGATGCATTTGCTTGACCACACTAATTCAGAGTAGTGTAAATCAAGTACCATGTAAATTGAGGGATATGTTAATTATCTTGGGAGCTTTGTAACAGATACTGGTGATGTGAAGCACGAGATAGGAATAATTATAGACAAATAGGAATTGCTGCCGGGACTTTTAAGAATCTATGGAGAGTATGGAGAAATAGGCGTACACACCTAAAGCCTAAAATTAGACTGTATAATAGTTTGGTTTTCTCTAGGGTTAGTTATGGCATGAAACTTGGATGCTTTGAAAACAAGATAACAGGAAACTAGATGCTTACGAAGTATCTTGGGCATTAAGTGGTTCAATTTTGTAAGTAATATTGAGGTTAGGCAAAGGAGTCAGCAACCTCCTTTAAGCAGCATATTGTGCAGGGAGAGCTTCAGTTGGTTTGACCATATTGCTCGTATGGATAATTACAGATTATATAATAGGGTTATGAATAGTGTGCATAAAGGCCTCAGAAAGAGGGGAAGACCTAGGATGCAGTAGGCAGACAATATTAAAAAGGACCTTTTAAAAATTGGTGTGCAGTGGCCAGATGCAGCAGATATAGCTCAGGACAGATATGCTTGGAGAACTAAATTACATGGTCTGGTTGGACCTCCATAACCTATGGCTGTGTGAGGATGATGATGTACTTACACTATAACACCAAAGTTTAATGCAGTTTTCATTGTATAGCAGTACTTGTCACATAGTCATTAAAATTTTCTAAATGATATAGTTTATAATCCTGAAATTTTGTATGACATACTAATATCATAAAAACAATATTTTTTTTATTTTGATTGAAAAATTATGAAATTTAAGTATTGAAAATATTATAGACTTTACTCATTTTAAGAAACAGTTAAGAGATATATCTACTTTCCTTAGAAGCCATGAAATATCAGCTAAACTTTGCAGAACAATCAATAAAATATGTAAATTGGAATCATTTCTGCAGTAATAAAATTTATATTCCACCCCAATTCGGAACATCTTGATATATCATAAAATTCTTATTTAAAAATGATTGTACCTCAACCTTCAAAACAAATCAGTTGTCCAGTCACCAGCAGAATATGATCATGCATATGTACCAACCTCCTACAATGCTTATTACAAATTCATCTGATGTAAACTGCTTGAGAAAATTTGCTTTTGTAATGAGACAAGTAAAAATGTTGAACAACTCATGATGACGCAAGTGAGCAAAAATTATGTTGACATAGAACATAATCTGAAAACATAATACATAACCATCATAATACATAACATACATAATCTGAACATAATCAAAAAATTACATGGAACTGAAAACGTTAAGTTAGTTAAGAACTAGGTTTATTTATTGATCAAACAGGTCATAAATGTAACCCAGTGATGGATTGCTTTTAGGTAATATTCCCTGTGTAAAATTATGAATATTTGGGGAGGGGGGGGGGATAATAATGAAAAACCTTCTGTAGGTCTCTACTGTGACTATTTCTATCAATTCATCATCAAAAATATTTAAAAAAAAATTCTAAAGCATTGTTCAACTTGAAAAACATGCTTCCCCCCATGAAAAACTCTCAGTCGAGGTAAATTTGCAACTGAAGTTTATATTTCACACCAGTAACAGCCGTCCCGTGGCAGAGTGGTTAGCGCGCTTGGCTACTGATCTAAGGGACTTGGGTTCACATGGATGTATGTGTTGTTTTCTGCTGAGGTCCTGCCATCCTCACAGACCTTCTACTTTGGCATATAAACTGACAGGCTCCTGTCAGACCTCTGTGGCAAGCAGCTGCTTGAGGGGGTATTATTTATTTTATTATTTTTATAATGCACATCTAACCACCAGAGCTATTATCATCCCTATTTTCAAAAAAGGTGATCACAATTCTTGTGATAACTATAGGGGTATCAGCTTCTATAGTTATCACAAGATATTTCATTATTATCCCCTTTTTACCTGGAACAGATATTAAGAACCACTTAATATCTGTTCCAGGTAAAGTTCTTTTCATTGTGCTTAATAGAATTAAGAATCTGGTTGACAGTCAATTGCGTGATGAGCAATGTGGATTCAGAAATGGTAGGGGATGTGTGGATCAGATATTTTGACTTGGGGAGATTCTTGAGAAATGTTTAGAGTTTCAGAAACCTTTGGTTGCTAGCTTTGTAGATTTCAAAAAGGTTTTAGACTCTGTTGATCGTCATAATTTGTGGCTGATTGTGAGATCATATGGTATACCAGACAAGTTAGTTAACATAATGAAAGTTCTCTATAATAACACTGAGTCGTGTGTGAGAGTTGGTAAGGCTTGTAGCAATTGGTTTAGCATTACTTCTGGTGTTCGACAAGGGTGCATTTTGTCTCCTTTTCTCTTTAGCTTGGTTATTGATTATATTATGCAAAATTCTCTGCAAGGGAAAGATTTTGAACTTAAATGGTCTGGAGATATGAAAATTTCTGATTTATATTATGATGATGATTTGGCCCTTTTGGCAAATGATGTTGATGAGATGAACTCTTTCATTCGAGCTGTTGATGAAACTGTTAGTATAGTAGGTTTGGTTATAAACAGAGAGAAAACTAAAGTGAAGATAATTGGTCAGGCAGGCTGTGATTCAGTTAATATGAATGGTTGCAGTCTTGAGCAGGTGTCACAATTTAATTATCTTGGGAGCTATGTAACAGATAATGGTGATGTGTGGCATGAGATTAACAGATGAATGGGGATTGCTGCCGGGACTTTTAAGAATCTATGGAGAGTGTGGAGAAATAGGCGTATACACCTAAAGACTAAAATTAGACTGTATAATAGTTTGGTTCTTTCTAGGGTTAGTTATGGTAGTGAAACTTGGACACTTTGTAAACACGATAACAGGAAACTAGATGCTGTGATTCCAGATACTTACACAGTATCTTGGGCATTAGGTGGTTCAACTTTGTAACTTATGATGAGGGTAGGCAAAGGAGTTTGCAACCTCCTTTAAGCAGCATATTGTGCAGAGAGAGAGACTCCGTTGGTTTGGACATGTTGCCCGTATGAATAATTATAGATTGGCGAATAGGGTTATGAACAGTGTGTCTAAAGGCTTCAGAAAGAGGGGAAGACCTAGGATGCAGTTTGCAGACAATGTCAAACAGGACCTTGTTAGAATTGGTGTGCAGTGGCCGGATGCAGCATATGTAGCTCAAGACAGATATGCTTGGAGAAATAAACTGCAAGGTCTGGTTGGACCTCCGTAGCCCATGGCTGCTTGAGGATGATGATGATGAATGCACATCTAAAATTGTTTTATTGCCACTATCTTCTTCATCAGTGAATGTGAAATAAAAATCAATATTTCCACTGTTACTATCATTCAGATCACTAAATTCACTTGATCTTATAATTTTTTCATCAAAAGCCACTTCCCCCCCCCCCCCAATTATGAAGATACCACTTCATTAAAACTATTCTCATTGGCTCTTAAATTGGGGAAAAAAAAGTCAAATGCTACCATCTAGATTCAGTTTGCAAAGTTAACAGAATGTGTTAGGAACACATTTCCATCATTGGAATCATGTTAGGAAACATTTGGGTCTGATCGGCACTTTTTTGCACACCATGGGCTAAATGGCCAGGTTACGTGGCCCCCGAAGGCTCAGAGAAAGTTGGGGGAGGGACCCACTGGAACAGGTGTTAGGAGACAGATGGCAGCCTCCCCATCAAAGCCATCCAGCATGTTCTTTAACGTGCACAGGGTAACACATGGGTCCCGCACATGGGGCCATGGCTTAACGTCCCATCCGATGGATGGCAGCCTTTCCAAGCCAATCGGTGCCCCTTACTGACCATGGGCATGGCGGGGAGTTTTGCAGAGATAAATCTCAATGCTGACCCAGCTGGGACTTGAACCTTGGAACTACAGATTACAAGCCTGGTGTGCTACCGACTGAGCCACCCCCACCCCTGTTAGGGAAGAGAAACACAACCAGTTATCACATACAACACATCTGTATTACTGGGTAAATCAGAACAATAAATGTGGTGAAAGTATTAGCATCAGTTATAGAGTTAAATAAAACCCTGAAGCTAACTGTATAGAGTTAGAAATGAGAAATTATTGCAAGAATTCCACTTGAACATAGCACTAGACCCAGAGTCATTACAGTACAAACAGTCCTCACCATACTTAGGTGTTCAGTTCCACAAACTCATTAAGGTTATTTTACATGTATCGCAAATTACTTTAAGTATGTAAGGTTGTCATATACTATTTTGACAGTACTCTACAGCGGTGATTCTCAACCAGTATGTGTCACATCCAAGTTTCAGGTGTCATGTAAATTTCAGAACAATCTACATAATAACTTGTACTTTATTACTTTTTACAATTTCTTTAATATGATTTTGATTTTTGCCAAATGTTTAATTTAATATGTGCTTTGTTTAACTAAAGATTTTAAATTACATAATATAACAAAAAACTTTTTACTGCAGGTGTGTCATGGTAAATAAACTATTTCAGAAGTATGATGCCAAGAGAAAAAGGCTGAGAAACACTATTTTATATTAGAGGTAAAAAAAAAAATCAGCATTGACATGTACCTAACATACTTTATTAGTATAGGTAGTGATAACTTGTTAAAAAAAAGATGAAAAACTAACTTCATTAAAAAATCCAACCAACAGCTAAAAATAATTTACAATTCAGCTTCCCATCTTTGTTCCTAGTGTTGGCTTGATTATATGAAGGTGCAGTAATGGTGGTAGAATGCTAGCTTTTAAATGTGTTTGAATGAACATAAATAAAATTTCAATATTTACTTATGTGAAAAAAAATATTGCTGACAAGTGCAGGATTCTAGCCCACGACTCTCCATACATATGCCAGAGTGCTCTGTAGCTAAATCAACCATTGGATGATAATTTGTTTCTATAATATTGATCATTGATCACAATGTGACAGAAAGTCACAATGTGGAAACATCCAATGGTTGGTTTAGTGGTAGAGTGCTCTGACATATATCTGGAGAGTCATGGGTTCAAATCCTGCACTGTCAGCAATAATTTTTTCCACACAAGTATTTATCGAATCCTACATCTATAGGCAATCTGTGTATTTAATATGAAGTAATTTCAATATGTTTCATGCATTTCATCCAATATTTCTCAAATCTTTAATGAACGAAGAAAGACTTAGCTTCAATATTTTTCATGGTGTACTAAATGCAAATTTCTCATTAGGTGATGATTTACTATATGGTGTTGAAAAGAAGGATGGGGCTGAGGAAAAGGATGGGAAAATTGGAGGTTGTAGCGGCTGTTCAAACTTCTTTATGAACTTTTCAGTAGCAATGAAGTTTTATAAATGCAGATTGTCCATTTTAATAGCCTGTTTACCTGCTAACATATATTTTCCAAATTTGGAATTTTCAGATCTTTAAAATTTCCAGGTTTCTACATAAAGAATTTGCAGTCTTATCTAACTGTGGAGTGTCTGTATTGCTTTTAGACAACATTGATTCCATCTATTTACAGAAACACAGTGGTATTTATTAAAAGCGTATGTCATTACCAAAATTTTTAATTTTTTGTTTTTATATAATTTTGGCATAGTTAAAAATATTTATCTGTCTTAGAATATAACATCCAAATTGCAAGAAATATTAAAATGGCTGAGAATTAGCCTGTTGGCTGTGGAGCAAAGGACCCAGGTTCAAATTCAAATATAGTGTGGATATTTTGTTTCATATTTATATTTTCACCTCTCAAGTTCTGCTTTCTTCAAAGATCTCTTGCATGTTGATGCCACACTGTCAAACTTTCATGGCAAGTGAACTACTAGATAAGAAATTTTTTTATCTGTTAGTGTTGTCTTTCAACATGGTGACACATTTGCTTTTAATCAGCAGAATAAAATTTTAACTATATTTGAATTTTAATCAGTTTAATTCAAATATAGTGTAGATATTTTCTTTCACATTTATGTTTTCATTCTCTCAAGTTGTTTTCTTCAAAGATCTCTTTATTGCATGTTGACGCCACACTGTCAAACTTTCATGACAAGTTAACTGCTAGAGGAGATTTTTTTTTTATCCTGTTAGAATCTTCATCATATAACTGCTCAAAATTTTGGTTATTAGTTAAAAATTTATTCTGCTGATTAGAAAAAAATGTGTCACATTATTGAAAGATACATAAGTCTGTGTGTGTATTTTAATAATAGTAATTCAATACTTCTAAACTATCCATTCAACAATTTGAGTCGATGTCCAGTTACAATATATATAAGGTACTTCCAACACTTCAAAAGTAATAAGTCGAAAATTTTCAATATATAAATTGCTGTTATCATATTATGAAAGATTGCTCATTTCATGCTTGAAAAAGAAGTTGCAAATTTTTTTGCAACTTCTTTTGTATGTATTTTTCTATTTATTCTAAGAAATTACTAAATAGTTATTTTAAAAGTAATCTTTGAGCAACTATTTAAAGTTGAATTTTTTCTTCTACATGCTTTGTATGATCAAAAAATGAGGCTGTAATGAATTATATCTACCAATCCTCTATTGATAACTATATCAACTGAATCCTCACATATCCAACCTTTCCTCAGATACTCCCACATATTCATCATGTAAAAAGCCAAAATGCTGCTTGGCTTGCAAATTTAAGAGCCATTATAAAGACAATACTCTGACAAAAAAAGAATATTTTGAAGCTGATAAAAAGTTAAATGGAAGCTAGCTGCCTAACCACTATGCCTTAACTGGCATAGTGGTTAGGCAGCTAGCGACTGTTCCAGCAAGGCAAACTTTGTGTGTTGTGTTAGCTCTAACTAAGGCAGTGGTCAGCAGTGATTTCGGTCGTAGTAGGGCATGTCCTTGTATGAGAAGGCCTGCAATAAAGCTAGGAGTAGCTTCTAGGATTCTTCTCTGCCCTATATGTCACAAATAAAAAAAAAGTATTTGCAGTTAAATGGAAACATTGTAGATTCACCATATGCAAGATAATCTAGATCTGTTCAGAATGATCCTAACAGGGACTATTTTTTTAATCTCAAACATGCTTCTAATCTGAATTTCAGTTACAGAGTTTCCAGGCTCTGCTTTGCATACTTAATACAACAGCTAGCAAAAAAAAAAAACAACATAATTCTCAGAAAAAATAAATTTTATTATGTTTAAAAGTTTTGTACAACTCTTAATTACAAAACAAATATTGGGGGTCTTCAACAAAGACCAAACAAACCTCAAAGGGAGACTCTCTCTGTAGCCATATCTATTCAGATCTAGTCTGAAATTGATGATAGATCTTGTATTTAATGTTAGTTACTTTGATTGGCATTATAAACTTTCAGAAAACTTCTTGATTTTCATAAATCAAAATTCTGTTTAGTTGAAGTTATGTAGAGTAATGAAGATACATTTAATTAACACAGTTATGTTTATTATAGCCTGAAAAATTCTAATGCAACAATTACATGGGAGTTGAATAACCCATTATTAATGTGGGGTGCTGAATTTTGATTTGGTGACATCCTAGGAATCCCTTTCAACACATCACCACGAGTGAAAGCTATCTGCAGAACCTAATGAAAAAAAATTCCTCCCACTATACCTAAAACAAATTTAAAAGTTCATGTGCTAAATTATACATTAATGAAAAAAATTAAAAGTCTAAAATTCAACTTTGATTATGTTATCAAGCAAAATCTTTACAATAATCTTACCATACAATCTTTACAGTAGCATTAGAGAAAATTAAATTTTGAAAAATATGTTTCTTATGCAGAATGAGGTTGAACTTCGTTTTTCAAGATTTTGTATATAATTTTTAAAATATATGAAAGAAAAGGATTTCTCATAGACAGATGGGCTACAGACACTATGGCCACATCCAGTGGTTACCACTACTTCCTTCAAATTTAACTCCCATGTCTAATCATCTGGAGAGAAGCTAGAGACCATTTTACAACTCAAGGGAACTATCACTAAGATGCATCAAGGTCCTATGGTGATTTATGTCAGCTTGCACTCAAAGACTGAAGTTATTGAAAAATCAAAATGGTAAATGTATATAACAGCTATTGTAAATATTTTATTATCAGTTTTCAAAAAAATATATATAAATGTTCCTACTATTAAATAGATATTAAAAATACAAAATATTGTCCAATACTCTTTTTCATTGTTAATAAATTCCCTACTTCTGCATTAAACTAATTTCATTTACTGAGTTCTTTGAATAGTTATTAGAACAAAAAGGTAAGAAAGAAATATGCAATCAGGGAAAAAAATTTCATTACATTAAGTGTTGTATAGTTCTTAAGTACAAAAAAATACAAACACATTACTATAAAAATGTAGCAGAAGTAAAACCTGCTCACAGTAAAGTCCAAAATTTAAAATAATTTACTATGCAAAGCATTGAATGGCTATATTTTCTTGTTCTTTCAATACACCAAAATGCATCTTTTTTGCTGTTATGCTACATATGCATTTGGTGTCAGAATTTCTAAATAAAAAAGAAATTAAACCTTAAGTGCATAAATTTATTAATTAAAAAAAATGAATCTACAAGACTAACTCATCCCTAAAGGTTTTCTACATGCTAATATAGTAATTTCCCTAAATAGGTGATTTCTAGTGAAGTTCTAAACAAACTATACAGATCAAATCAAAACTATGGTTTGAAACAAGAATGACATTTAACAAAATTTAACGTGGTTATCTTTGGATTGTTTTACCTCTGAGCAGCACTTTTTTGCCCACAATGTCCTAAATGACCAGGTCACAAGGACTCCCAAGAGCTCAGAGAAGGTTGGTGAGAGCGGATCCACTGGACAGTGTTAGGAGACATATAGAAGTCTCCCATCAAGGCCATCCAGGTTGTTCTTTAAGGTGCACAGGGTATGGCCTCCCCCATACAGGGATACAGCTTAATGTCCCATATGACAGATAGCAGCCTTTTCAAGCCCCAGTGATATCTTCTATTGGCCAAGGGCAGGGTGGGGAGTTTTGCAGAGATAAATCTCAGTGCTGGCCCAGCTGGACTGAGAACTGGAAACTAGACCTGAAAAAAAAAAGTAGATGGACTGGGACCTGGGAACTGCAGATTACAAGCCTGGCACACTACTGAATGAGTCATCCATGCCTCCAACTTGGTTATCAATTTTATGTTGTGCTAGTTTGCATTTCAAATTTTAATCATTTGAATAATAAATTATTTGTATGCACTAGTTGCTTACATTTCTTATGCATAATGTAAGCAAACACATACAATTAAGTTTTTTTTTTGTGTGTAAGAGTTTTATCTAGAAAGTTTCACTTAAATATCACATTAATAACAAAGGCATAGCCATAGAAATTTAAGCATTTCATTGATATCCCTGAAATCATTTACTTCAATAAATACTAAGGTATTGGACAAGTCAGTAGGTGAGGAATTAAAATATCAAAAGTTCAACATGTAGAATATAAATGACACCCTTTGCAGACTTTTTAAGGGAATATAAAGTTTGAATACTAAAATGGGTAAACTATAATAGTTAAATGGCTGGAAAAAATAAAACTGCAAATGCAAAAAAAGTAGTACAGAGATTATGTTAAAACCAAATTTCATTGATATAAGCCCAAGTTTCAACTGTAAATAAGTCACAATTGATTAGTCATGTTTATTTATAATGTATATTTCAGAAGAATCAAGCTTAAAATTAAAGGATACATCTCATACATAAAAATAAAATTAGAAATAAAATTACTTAGCTATTTTTGAATATAAAAATAGTACATATTTTTTCAAAACCTACTAAAATTATTTCCAAAAACATGGTATTATTATATACTTTTTAAAATGAGCTATAATTTTCTTTCAAAATCTGAATTGTCAAGTCACAGATCATGAATTTTCAATTAAAGCCAAAGATGACACTATGCAATGAACAAAGCCTTCTGTTATTTATGAAGACTCATTTAAATCATGTATCAAAATTTGCAATCATTCTTAATAAGACAAACCATAAAATCTGTCATTTTACTATATGCAACTTAAACTACTAATTTTCTACTATGAAGTCCAAGTGGCTTATTATGTAACAACATTGTTCATCCTAAATTATAAGTAAATAACATAAGAAAATAATGAAAACTATATTAATCATCAACAGAATACATATCAGAATACGTGTTAATTATTAAATCACACTTAGCAGAAACCCATAAGCAATGTCATATTTTAGCAACTACTATGGGACAGAAAATGACAGGCAATTAAGGGAGTAATTCACCTACTAATATAGATTACAACTTTTTTTAAATACAAATCTGTATATTACGCATCATCATAGGCTGTGTAAATAATTATATATAGCCAAGCAAAATACCAATTGATAATCCTTTAATGAAATTAATCTCCAATTGTGACTAGAATTAGGACTATAGCTAATATTTTCAAAAAGTTTAATGAATTATCTTTTCTTATCAACTTTTAACAATATCCACATGCATCATTTTTATTAGTTATGCTTTAAAAAAAGCAAGTAGTACACTAAAGGTAGATATATCAGCTTTTTCAAAATACAGTGATAGTATTATAATGACAAATCAAAATTAGTTATATATAATGGCATTGTCCAGCCATAAAATGAAAATCAATCTTATGCTGTGAAAGCTATGGCATTACTTTATTTTCTTGAAACATTTTGGTGCTTAACAGTAGCGTAGCTAGGGGGGAAGTCACTTCACCTGAGTACATTCTACAAAAGTGGTACTTTTTTAACAATTTACTATAAAACTGTTCTTTTTATTTTAAATACAAAATAACACACATACTTCTTACAAAATGGCATCTTTCTTATGTTTTGATTTTAAATAAAAAATATCTATAATTAATTTAAAATTATTTTATTTGATATATGGGGGGTGCCACCTTTTTTATGTGCTTGCTCCCCTAGATTTTTAGAACCTGGCTATGCCACTGATCCTTAATTATTACAGCAAAATTGAGTTTTGAAAAAGTAGAGCACAATCCCACAACCTTCTGATTATATCCAGGTACTTTTTCCATCTCAATAACTTATTTTGAGTAATCATTCAGGGGAAACAAAAAAAAATATTTCCATATATTGTGTACTGTAAGCCATCAGGTACACTGTATTTTCATTTAACTGGAGTAATTTTTTTAAAATATTATTTTGTCTTTTATATAATGGCAACATGATAATTCTTCATTTTCTATGTCCATACACATTAATATTCAGAAGTTTTTATAATAGTTTCATTTCCCATTGTAACTGTATGAAAAATGGCAGAGTTTGATATATAATAAACTGTTCTCAATACCACAAATTAAAAGAAAAAGGAAAATACATAACAAACCTCAGAAAAATACTTAGAACTGAATATTATATGGCATAACTTTTTAATCTTGCTTTAATTCTTTTACAAGTTATAATAAAAGTTTCAAAGCTGTTAAAAATTCAGACAATTTAGCATGATGATAAAATTAATAAAAGTCAAGGTGTTAACCTTGAGTAATTTAGAATAACTTCTTTGGTATAAAGTTTAGACATATTTAAATATAGTAATAAATTAAGGTGATCAATGCAAAAAGTTACAGCAAAGCAATGTGGGAAATTTTTAGGATACAAAGAAACAGTTTAATTTTTTAGCTATATTTATTTCTTCTTCCTTATTTCTTCAATATCTGTCAGAGAAAAGTATAACATTTCCTCTATTACATGGACAATAACACTAATAACACTATACATAAAAATCACAACTGTCCTATTTCAAATAATGGCATTAACAGTTAGGTAATGTTAAGTACAATACATTATTTGAAAAACTCATTGTAACCCACCTATCATTTACACCAATATATATATACACACACACATTCCTTTTCCATAGCTGTAAGTGTAAAATTCCTAAACTAGTTAAAGGTGCAGCATTCATGACATTTTATAGATAATTACATATTTTTCAAATTAACATTATTTTAAAATTTAACAGTGTAGTATAATTTAATTTAGTAAGAACATACAGCTAAAACAATTATTCTTATAACATAGCAGGACTTTCATTTTCAATGAACAAACAAGTTGTCTTAAATTTCATTTTCTATGCTTCAAATGTTATTCTTTACATTCAGTTACATAAGATTCATTATGATCTATTGAAAATAGTAGTTTATGATTAACTAGTTTTTTTTTATCTCCATAATGTTTTCATAATTCCAAATGTGAATAAAATGAAAAAGAAATATGAGAAAAATAAACTTCCCTGGAGTGAACTGGTAAGGCACAGGAACATATGACAAAACATTATTTAGCACAATGAACACTGCACAATTAAGTTATGCAAATGTTAATTTTACAAATTTGCTTTATGCACACAGTTTTGTTACCCCATCAGGCAACAATATAAGGCACTTAAGCTTCAATCTAATTTAACTAATTTTCTGGTAAAGTAATTATTCCTTTTGGTTCATTTTGGCTTAATGTATTATATGGTTTATCTTCTTCTAACTGAGCTTGGAGTTCAGATTCTGAGCTGAAGCTCACTCTCTCTTGGAAAGACACCTCTTTCTGTGTGCTTCCTGTACTGCTCCTCCGCCGAGTTTTTTCTTCAGCAGATAAGGATTCTTCACCATCACTATATTCTGTTTCATCTAAAGTAAAAGAGTTAATAACAATAAATATTCATACAATTATTTCAAAAAAGAAAAATAAAAGTTCCCTTACAGATAGGAAAGGGTAATTTTTAGTGTAATAATATTTTACATTAGTAACGCTTTATAAAAAAAGTACACAAATTACTCCTCAAATAGCTGCTTGCCAGAGGCCTGACAGGAGTCTGTCAGTATATACATAGAGAGAGATCAGTAAGGAAGGTGAGACCTCAGCCATAGGATAACACAATAAATTTTTCTTGTGAAAAACATCTTTCACAGATGTATACCTTATTAGGGGCTAAAACCCAGGTCCCTTTGATTAGTAGCCAAACACGCTAACCACTTGGCACCAGGATAATGATGAATACTTATTATGTGTAATATAAAATAAAATTCATACTTATAGGACAACAAAAACTTATGCTGAAGATATTCATTTTCTCTATTTCCTTATATACTTTTGTAAAACTTCTCAATACTCTATTTAGGAACATTATCAATGCTCATTAATCAGCATAGTTATAATTATTAATAGACTATGAACTCCACCCCTGCAGCCTAGGCTGCCAACCCCACTACCCTGGATCCGCATTGTTGGCATGCTCGCTTGATCCTTCCAGACAAGTGACTCATTGGGCCCCTTACCAGCAGAGCAAGTAAAATGATGCTTTAAAATTTTGACTGCTGCACAAAACATTAGAAAAAGTTAATTTTTTTGTCTATCGTATGAGATAGAGTTTAGAATTTAACACAAAACAATTTATTTAAAAATGCAGCTATCTCAAAAAATATTTCACAGCACTCCATTATAACCCATTAGATTAGAACCACTATAACATATGAACTGTTTACTGTAACCGTGTAGTCAAGTTGCCATTCAATGAAAACTAATGTTTTGATAGAACAAAGAAATTCACACCTCATCATTAATTTCACTAAATTTTTTATTTTTTATTATTTTAACCATTATCAAACTGTTTTCAGTCAACAGGATAAAGATGAGTGCAGAGGAAAAATTGTCTTGGGCTGGGTGGATTTGAGCCCAACCAATAATCAGAATGTGGGTTTAGATCCGATATGGGCCCAAGACAATTTTTCCTCTACACCCATCTTTATCCTGCTGACTGAAAATAGCTTGATAGTGGTTAAAATATTAGTGAAATATATAATTTCACTAATAAATTTAGAATAGAATAATTAAATTGATAATCTAGTAAAATACCCTTTTCAATTACAAACTTTGACTTATAGTCAATTGATGCAGCTACTGCAGTAAATATTTTCCAGCATACTTTAGTACACATAACTACAATTCATCTTTAAATCATTCAATGCACTCATTCAATATACTAAGTTCAAAAGCCATCAGTACCATGCTTTAAAATTTCAAATGCTGTACAAAATCTTATCAAAATAGAACGATTACAAAGCAACATACAAACTGTTTATATGATGGTGAAGTTGTCAATCAACAAAAACTAATCTTTTCATAATCTTGAAAAAGACATTTTAATTTACAGTTCCCTCTGATGATCTGGCAACAGAACTGCATTATACAGTTACAGAGTTACCCTGTTACTATAGAAGATATATATATATAATGTTGCTTTTGTATCTCTTATAATGCCTTTTAATGAACTAAGTCCATCATTTCATCAACTAACAATTACCCATTCAAAATAGAAATGCAAACCAACAGAACTGCATTATACAGTTACAGAGTTACCCTGTTACTATAGAAGATATATATATATATATAATGTTGCTTTTGTATCTCTTATAATGCCTTTTAATGAACTAAGTCCATCATTTCATCAACTAACAATTACCCATTCAAAATAGAAATGCAAACCAATATCTGCAAAGTTCCGAGACTGATGGTAAAAACATGAGTACGGTGTACTTGCACTCTGGTACTAAGGATCTCCTTCGAAATAGTTCCCTTCTGCCTCAATACACCAATTCCTGCATTTCTAGAGGTCTTGGAAGCAATCCTGGAATGCCGAGGAGCTGTTCTGTCACAGCTGTCTGAATGGCCTGAATCTCTGCACTTCGTCTTTTTGTTTGCAGGACATACAATAGGCACGTTTCATCTCCAGCGATGATGTAAGAAGATAATGTGCTGTCCTGGCTTAGTTTCTAAAAGGTCATAACAAATTGCAGAACAATCCTCCTTTTGCTCTTGAGTTAGACTGCACGGTATGAGTCACATAGCATAATAGAGAGCCATTGCAGCAATTAGCGGTGCAAGTCTAATCATGTCAAAACTTATGCAGCAGTAGGGGAATAATCCTACTTTATTGCTGCAGAAAAAGAACTGGCTGGTTACTCTTAGTTTGTCTGCAATAAATTCAGTCTCGGAACTTTCCAGACATAGGTTGTATACTTACATCAGTGCAGTAAAAATGAAGACACAATTTGATCTCTTATTTGATTAAATTTTTGACCATCGGAAGTTTTGCAATGCACGAAACAAATGTGTTTTGAAAAGAAAGATCAGGTGAATGCACAAGTGGTGGATGCACAAGAATTTCTTGGCCCTGTCAACTTCCATTACGTATTAAGAGCAACATGTGGTTTGGCATTATCTTGATGGAAAATTATACCTGATTTATTCATCAAACATATACACTTTCTTGTAGTGCATCCATCAATTTTATCATATGTTGACAATATCATTTGGAACTGATGCTCTGATTTGATTACAACAGCTCATAATATATACTTTTATAATCCCATTAAACACACAATTTTTTGCACAAAATCTGTTGAGTAATGGTGCATCACTTTTGCTACATCGTCATCAGCATACAATATTACAGAGTATCCATTTTAAT
This sequence comes from Ryuthela nishihirai, assembly GCA_038380435.1. Taxonomy (NCBI): domain Eukaryota; kingdom Metazoa; phylum Arthropoda; class Arachnida; order Araneae; family Heptathelidae; genus Ryuthela; species Ryuthela nishihirai. Next base: position 113,927,490 of record JAWZYU010000001.1, read on the forward strand.
CGCCAATGGCAACAGAATCCAGAATGGTTTCTTTTTTTTATGACAAGCAATAAAATGCAAACTGACATTTTCTCCACCATATTTTTCTCTGACAAATCATATGGTGCCTAAACATCAAGCTTGCAAATCATATCCAATCTATACAGGTTTCCATTCAGTTTTACTAAAGTTCTCTTGATATTTGATGTGCAATTTCAACAACCACCTCTTTTAATTGCTCAGAATTCAATTATCTTTCTTTTAATATATTACATGATCTATATCTGTTTCTTACTTCAGGATAGAACTTTAAAATTCATTTCTTTCTGCTAAAAACACTCAAAATTAACTCAGCTACTAGCCAGGGTTTAATTTTAGAAATAAAGAATCCATGACCTCATAATTGTATTATTTAAGTCTTATTCAAGCTGAACATAAAGTCAAAACATTGCTTTATTACAATTAAATCAGGTCTGTTATAATAGGTCTCATGAGAAAAGGTGAGAATATGCAACAAAAATTAAAAAGATAAATGACATATTGTTCGAGATATGAAGGTAAGCCACTATTATGCTTGAAATGTTTTGAGAAGATCCATGCACAGGAATAACTTTTTTCTATATACTTAGATTTTTCAACAATAATAAATTTTTAACATGAAAATCCTAGATATTTTAGACTGATTACATCAGATGATTATAATACATAATAAATTACCTGGAACAAATTTTTTCTATTGTATTATATTTCTTGGAAATATTCTCATGTTAACAATACTGAACTATTCATGTAGCAAGAGAGATAACAGAAATACAGTGCTATGGGGAAGACCTCACTAAATCAGTGTGAAAATTGACATCCACTGTGGCTCACTGGTGGATAATCTGCCTGTAGGAAAAAGCAGTATAACCAGGTTGAGTATACATATAGGGTGGCATCAAAAGGCTATGTTTCACAAAGGTCATTTGAGTGCCGTTGAGAGTGCATGCTCCATGATGTCACAGCGGGAAGAGCTCAGCTAGAGGATTTACATAATCATGGGATCTTTCGTGTTTTTCTTTGTTGTTCGTTTGATGAATCTCTCTCTTGTGAAGTCTTTCAGGCATTTTTTTTATCATGACAAACTGTGCAATAGCAAACTATATGAGTAATCCTTCGAAGAATACAAAAAATAATGTTTTATATACATTCCCATTCATCATCATCATCTTCAAGCAGCCATGGGCTACAGAGATCCAACCAGACCATGCAATTTAGTTCTCCAAGCATATCTGTCCTGAGCTATATCTGCTGCATCAGGTCACTGCACCAATTCTAACAAGGTCCTCTTTGACATTGTCTACCCACCACATCCTAGGATATCCCTCTTACTGAGGTCTTTAGGCACACTATTCATAGCACTATTTAGTAATCTATAATTATCCATACGGGCAACATGGCCAAACCAACAGTCTCTCTCTCTCCACAATATGTTGCTTAAAGGAGGTTGTTGACTCCTTTGCCTAGCCTCATCATTACTTACAAAGTTGAACTACCTAATGTTAAAGACACTTCGTAAGCATATAGTTTCCTGTTATCTTGTTTACAAAGCATCCAAGTTTCACTACCATAACTAACCCTAGAGAGAACCAAACTATTATACAGTCTAAGTTTAGACTTTAGGTGAACATTTCTCTACTCTCCACAGATTCTTAAAAGTCCCAGCAGCAATCTCTATTTGTCTGTTAATCTCATGCCGCACATCACCAGTATCTGTTACATAGCTCCCAACATAATTAAACTGAGACACCTTCTACAGAGTGCAAACCATTCACATTAACTAAACCACAGCTGCCTGACCAATTCTCATCACTTTAGTTTTCTCTCTGTTTATTACCAAACCTACACTACTACCAGTCTCACCAACAGCTCGAATGAAAGAGTTCATCTCATCAACAGCATTTGCCAAAAGGGCTATATCATAAGCATAATCTACTTCAGAAATTTTCGTATCTCCAAACCATTTCCGGCCAAAATCTTTCACTTGCAGTGAATTTCACATAACATAATCAATAACCAAACTAAAGAGAAAAGGAGACAAAATGCACCCTTGTCGAACACCAGAAGTAATGCTAAACCAATTACTACAGGCCTTACCAACTCTCACACACGACTCAGTGTTATTATAGAGAGCTTTCATTATTTTAACTAACTCGTCTGGTATGCCATATGATTTCACAATCAACCACAAATTTTGACGATCAACAGAATCAAAAGCCTTTTTGAAATCAACAAAGCTAGCAACCAAAGGTTTCTGAAACTCTAAACATTTCTCAAAAATCTGCCTAAGTGGAAATATCTGATCCACACATCCCCTACACTTCTGAATCCACATTGCTCATCATGCAATTGACTGTCAACCAGATTCTTAACTCTATTAAGCACAACAATGCAAAAAACTTTATCTGGAACAGAAAGTAGGCTGATACCCCTATAGTTATCACAAGAACTGCGATCACCTTTTTTGAAAATAGGGATAACAATAGCTCTGGTAAAATCCTTAGGAACCATGCCTTTATCATAAAAGATATTCAGAATTTCAGTCATCCAAGTGGTAACCGAAACATTCCCAGCTCTAAGCATTTCCATAGTAATTTCATCTACTCCTTGGGATTTATTTAGTTTTAGTTTAGAAACAGCTAAAATAACTTCAGACTGTGTTACCACACATTAAAACCAGTACTGCATCTATCATCATAACAAACAATGGGAGTGAAACAACCATACCATTTAGAACAGCACTGAAATGCTCAGTCCACCTAGACACGACAGAATCATCACTTTCTACAACCTAACCTTGTTTATCCTTCAATCCCTGTATTACCTGTCCATTTTCTACCACACAAAACATTAACTATCTGGTACAGCTCTCTGCTGCTGTGCTGTCTAATGGCTTCCTCAGCTTTGTCAGCCAAGCCAAAGATTCTTATCAGCAGCTAACTGATCCTTTACATGTTTATTAAGCTCTCTGTAATGCTTTCTATTAGGTGTAGTAGGGTATTGATTAAAGACATTCCTACAGTTCTTTCTTTCTGAAATAAGCTCAAGTGCCTTATCACTCAAAAAAATTTTGCTTCCTCTGTTCCTTTTTTCTTAAAGGAGTACTGTTAGCTTCCAAAAAAGCCTGTTTAAAATGGTCCCATTCTTCCTCAACTTCAGTAGTAAGCAAACTGTGACTGTCATAATGACTAAGTAACCTATCATGGTAAGCTTTAACTATAACTGAGTCTTTCAGAACTTCAGAATTAAAGGTAAATTTTTTTAACCTTAGCACACTTCTTAAGTTTAAGTTGCAAGACACTTTTAAAAAGGTAATGGTCAGATCCAATTTCAGCTTCCCTATAAGACCTAGTATCCCTAACAAAACTAGCCCATTCGCTGTTAATTAATATATAATCTATCATATTCTTATGCAGCCCATCAGGTGAAACCCACGTGTATTTATGTATGTCGTGGTGTTTTTAATATATGTTAGTTATTCTGAAACCATTGAGTTTATTTACCTGTAGGAGATGTTGCCCATTGCAGCTACTAATACAAAAGGGCCTATCACCCCTCCCCAAAGGTCAGAGTCAGTACCAACTTTGGCATTGAAGTCACCTAGAACAAGGGTAATATCTCCTTTTCTTGACAGAATTCAAAATATTCTGAAGTTGTCCATAAAACCTATTCTTCTTTTCCTCATCGGCATCCTCAGTGTGGGCATAATAGCAGATAACATTCAAGTCTTTAATGCTTGTCTGAAATTTTGCTGTAAGAAACCTTTCATTAATGCACTCATTTCCTAGATGAGCATCACTAGCATGCCTGCTGAGAAGCAGACCCATGCCTTGGTGATGCTTATTATCTTCTCTCTATGAAAAGAGAAATTTAAGATTATTTTTAAGAATCTGACCTTTATCTGCCCATCTGGTCTCTTGCAAACTGAGAATATCTAAATTATAATGGTGGAATTCTTGTGTGAGAATAAGCTCTGTGCAGAGTCCTCACATTCTAACTAATGGAGAGAAAATGATTAGTGGGATGTTTAAAGAAACTAGGTTTATTGAGAGAGGGAATGTCGAAAATAAACAGCCCCCTAATCGCAGGCATGGGACAAAGACCTGTTCCCCCACCACTAAAGGCTGAAGCCATCTACACTGGAAGATTTCCTCCAATGTAGAATTTGGTGATGCCCATAGAAGCAAGAGTTCAGGTACCTGCGATGACCTCTGTTCAGGATTATTCACCAGTTGATAAAACATATCCTGTGAATCTATTCACTTGGGGCTGTCAACCTACAAACACACAAAAACACAGTGGAAGATTTTTCCCTCCACAGAAGCCCAGCAGTGCAGCAAATTCAGTATCCATAATCAAGCTCAGAGCCTTATTTCAGTCTAGTCCAGTCAGTTTATATGGTCAGCACCATGATCCTGTGTGGTTCACCACTCTTCAGCAGGGTAGAAAAAAAAAGTAACTATAGTTGCCCAGATCAGTAGGCCAAACTAATCTGGTAGCCCTCCCCTTCTGTTCCCTTCCAAAAGAGAATATCTCTTTCAAAAGGTACTAATGGCCTGTATTACGAGAAGGCAGGGTCAGACATTAGGTGTTGGGCCTGGCCGGACATTCCCATTAGAAGCAAAAATAATATGAAGTGTGTGCTGCACTGCAGCGTGAAAATATATTCGATGTGCATATACTGAAATATCTGGTAAAAAATTTTCAAATGCCTGTTAAGATCGATTGTCTGTAAGATCTATGAAGCGAACACTTAGGACTAGCCATTAAGTGTAAACTAAATGATAACACCATTCCAGATTAAAAAAAACTTGTCAAATAAAAAATTTAATCTTGTTAGATGACCAATTACACTCTGACCAAATGATTGTTATCTTGGGAAACAGTAAATGATTGTTGGAATAAGAAACTGATCACCCTGAAAACCATGACAGTGTACCCAGTAAAAAAGCATCATCATCTCAGGAAACTGATAATTTAAATACCTTGGCTTATACTGTACTGATTCATGGGAATAAAAATTATATCATTGCATCACAGTCTGCGCATTAGAAAATTGCAGCAGCAGTTTCAAATTGCTATCAAAAACTAGATAATGCTAAGGGGCTTATCTCTGCTATCTCTGCTTTTCAAACAATATTACAATCAAAGCAAAAGCAGTGGAATAAACATAAATAAAATTTGATACAGCAGAATAAAAATTTCAGAATTAATCAAAACAAGGAAAAAAAAAGCAGTCTTTTCATTGGATAACTCAGGAAAGTTTTTCTTAGTAAATTGAAAACTGGTCAGGCCACATTAAATGTCTTTTGGAAGAAACAAAATTTAAACCCCTACTCACTGCAACAAAAAATTATATTTTTATTACTTTCATTATGATTATTAATATAGTGGTAAAAAGATACACCGAAGAGATAAAACATTATGATCACCTGCCTATTATGATGTTGGTCTCATATGCCACCAAAACAGCTCTTATCTGGCAAAGACATGGATGCTACAAGATTTCTAAATGTGTCTTGTGGTATCAGATACCAACATGTTACCAGCAGATCATTTAACACTTGTAAGTTACGTGGTTGAGCCGCTGCAGATCGGATATGATGTCTGGAGAATTTGGTGGCTAGGGCAATACATGGAAGACTTCCTCACTTTCCATGAATCATTCTTGAACATTCCGGTCAATGTGCAATGGTGCATTATCCTGCTGAAAGAAGGCACTACTAGAGGGGTATACCATTGCCATGAAAGAATGTACCTGGTCTGCAATGATGTTTAGGTAGGTGATAGATGTAATAGTTTCCTGCACATGAATGACTGGATCCAGGGTTTCCCAGCAGAACATTTCCCAAAGCATTACACTTCCTCCACCAGCTTGTTTTCATCCCAAGGTGCATCATTGTGAGAACACTTCCCCAGGTAAACGACATACACGTACACGACTGTCCAAATGATGAAACGAGATTCATCAGACCAGACAACCTTCTTCCAATTATTCAAGGTCCAGTTTTGATACTCACATGCCCATTGTAGGCACTTTCGACGGTGAACCGAGATTAGCATGAGCACTTGGAGCGGCATGAGTTATGCAGCCCCATTTTCAGCAGGATTTAATGTAATGTGTGTTGTGGTGTCACATTACTCCCACCACCAGCATTGTAACTGCCAGCAAGTTGTGCCACAGTATCCCTTCTGTTGGCTCATACCATATGGAATAGCCTTCAGTAACCTCTAGTATCGATGAGCCATGGTCGGCCCACACCTTGCTAGCAGTTCGTGGTTTTTCTTTCCTCGATCACTTTTTGAAGGTACTAACTATGGCTGACCATGAGCACCCCACAAGCCTTGCTGTCTCAGAAATGCTCTGACCCAGTCATCTGTCCATTACCATTTGGCCTTTGTCTAACTCACTTAAGTCCACTGCCTTTCCAATCTGAAGAACAAGAATAACACACTGACTAACAGAGCTCAGTATCAAGTGTTATTTATACCATTTCATGACCTTCACATGTGCCGTCATTTACCTGCAGTTGCTTTAATTTGCATAAAGTCACAAGGGTCATAATGTTTTGGCTCTTCGGTGTAAGTTGAAATAAAGATACAGTGTTTTATACAATAAAATTTAATTTTAAGAGTAAGATCAGAATAATTTTTCAGAATTATCTAATAGAAATTCTATAGTAATTTAATATGAATTAAAATAATGTAATTATGATATCTGTAATATCAACATATATTCAAGGGGCCATTTTTATTAGGTACTGTTCCACATTGTGTTAATAGTAATGCAGATATAGGGCTTATTAAAAATATTTTTATGAAAATATAACTGAAAATAATTTTAGGAACATAATCAAATATATTTAAATCTCGATTTTCAATAATATACATTCAGTATTTCAAGAGTTGTGGAAGCTGAAATGCTTAGCAAGTTAGCTCTTTGAAAAATATCATTCAGAATTAGTGAAAATAAACTTAATTTTCATGTGAACTGCTGAAACCACTCTTAAACTTAATTAGTAAAGTTTAGTATAACAGTTATTGCTTTAGTTTTAACCTGTTTTATTAACTTTTTAGAGCAATTACTTCAATTGGAATTATTGCTGCTAAGTATTCCAATTTCCTTCACTTTAAATAGAGAATGAATATTGGTAAAAATTTAGGTTGAAATAGATTTCAGATCTTTAAACTGTTTTTAGTTACACTTTTTCAGAAATTATTGTTTACAATGTCCCAGAGTTCTGTATCCCAGTTATTATTGACACAACACAGAACTGTACCTAATAAAGTGGCTGCTGAGTGTGCATCGATAACAATAAATATTTCCCTGATAGCTAGATAGACCTCAAACAGTTAAAAAAAAACTGAAATTGTAATTTTACACTTTTTCTGCCAAGAGAAATTTATCTTATTGTATGCTTCCTGTAAGTTTTGTTTACTGTCATCTCCCCGCTGTGATGTCAAAATGCCTAGCTAATGACTGTCAAAAATCGCTTCCTGGCCTAGTGGCACCACCCTTCTTTCATTCAGCTGGTGTAACCCACAGGTGAGTCATGCCATTGTGAATGTGTTAACCCTTCCCGGGTCACTGTTGAACATAGACATTGACAGAATCCAAAATGGGAGGTCAAGGACGTCAATAGAAACATCTTTCATAAACATTTAATAAACTGATTTCACAAACTGATTTTTTTTTTAAATTGCTGTTCGAAATTTTTCTTAGACAAATCTTTTAAAAATACGCAATTCAAGTTTGAAACATATTTTCTTTCTGCATTTGATGCATATTTTATTAAATTATAATATAAATAATTTGTTAAAGCCATCTGATTGACATTTCTTAGAAGTGCAAAACTATATTGCTGATTTGCTTGTTAACCTTCCTCTTTGTTGTGGCAATCTTCTGATTTAAGCTCACAAGTTTGATTTGAACTATTATAAACAAATTATTCCTTAAATTTTTGGAAATCTCCTAAAAATTAACAAAAAAAAAAAAACCTCTGTAATTTTCGAAGTATGTACCACCATTTTTTTTCTATTTTACACTTTTTTCTGCCATAAACCATTTCAGTATTTTTATCATTATTATTTTTATCATTTATATCATTTATTCCAACATTTTATGCATCTTTCCTGCTCTTAACCCTAACAGTATCCAAGCCATCTGTATACGTACGGAGAACCTGAATTGAGTGGCCAATGATGTATGTATACACATTTAGTACAACAAAAATATATTGATTTTTTAACAATAAAAATTGCCATTGTAATTTTATATATATATATAGAGGGTGATTCAAAACTCTTGGGCCAAACTTTAAGGGGTGATAGAACACACCTAAACAAGTACTTTTCGTCATACGATGCATGGTCGGAACTCAAGCGGTGAAGCGATAGAGGGCGCTTTACAGTGAACATTTATAAGCGCTGGTTTTCGCGCTCATCGTCATTTCTACAGTGGATTGCACAGTCTTTGGGCTTCCCTCGCATTCCTATTGGTAGCTCCATATGTGAAATGCATGTCCGCCTTCTCCTGATTAGTGAAATAATCCATCTGTTCTGCAATCCATGGTAGAAATGATGACGAGTATGAAAACCAGCATAATACAGTAAATAAGTGTTTACTGGAAAGTGCCCTCTAGCACTTCACCACTTGAGTTCTGACCATGCATTGTATGACGAAATGAATAACTACTGAAAATGAATAAGGTATTGGGATATGGAAGCAAAAGGAATTCCTTGACACAGCAAGTTGTTTACATGTATGATTTAAATCAAATGCTTCCTCCTAACAAATTGGATTATAAACTCTCTGCATAAAGTTAATATTTTATTCCTTTAAAAAAAAAATTAAACCAGAGTTTTCATTTCTGTAGATCTACTTTATTTTCATAAATTATAATCTTAATGCTGATTGATAATAATAGATTTTTCAGAGTTATGCTACATCGGATGGCTGGCTCACAACTAGTTGCTGTGGATAATTTATTTAGTATTACATTAGGTTATATATTATTTTTTTTTACATTTATTCATTTTTCAGTAAAAAAAACTTTGATCTTGTATCAATGTTCCTGAAATTCCTGAAAGTGATCAAGATCCTGAATATCAAAGCAAAAATACTTTTTGATATCAGTCCTACAGATATCAGTCCTCATGTGGGAGAGCAATTTTGGCAAGGGTTTTTACCCCCCCCCCCCCCTCATTAAACTCACTGAGACATTTTACTCCCACCTCTCTTTAGCAAAATTTCATTTTTTTTTTTAAATTACAAGTTTTTATGTTCATACTGAATGATTTTCAAAGCATCCCACTCAGTATCTTGGCTGTGCCATTCCTACAATACAGAATTTTTTTTTTGTTGTTGTTTCGGTAAACTGACTTTTCGGCACTTAACGATCAAAATCTAACAACCAAAGAAAAAATTTATAATGCTTGGTAAAAAATAAAGCAGTCAAGAAATTGTTCCATTTCCGAAACTAGACAGAAAATCCCATTAATGCGAGCAATCTAAGCAACTTTGTATACTGAAGTGCCACTGAAATAGGGATAGGAAATGTTATCCAAATTCAGTACCGAAAATCCCGCATTTGCACGCATGTATGGCTGACACTCTAGTCATATATATATAGCTATCAGCTTTGGCTTCCCCAAACATTCGTTGTGAGAAGTGTAATGGGAAAGGCACGGGATTAAGATGCATTTGACAGAGGGCAGATTGACAACCCAAAGAATGGGACACTCGATCTCTGAAATTGTCAACAAACTTGGATTTTTTCATATGATAGTTTCAAGAGAGTTCTGGGAATATGAAAATTCTGGCAAAAAAAAAAAGCACCCGCACAAACTGCAAAGGACAATCAGCCTTGAATAATCCTGGGCTTCGCCATGTGACCTGCATCATACAGACCGATAGGGGCCAGACATCATCTGAAATCACCTCCCATCTGAACACAGATTCCAGCTGGGAAGTCAGTGCATGGACAGTGCAAAGCTCACTTCATCATCTCGGTTTTGAAAGCCCCCAACCTACGAGAGTCCCACTTCTAATGGCACAAAACCGGGCTCAATGACTAGCTCGGGCTAAAGAACACCCAAACTGGACCATCAAAAATTGGAAACAGATAGCCTGGAGTGATGAATTCCGATTTAAACTTCATCACGCTGATGGGAGACTGAGGGTATGGTGCCAACCCCATGAAGCCATGGATCCTGCATGTCAGGTCAGAACAGTACAAGCTGGAGGTGACTCAGTGATGGCCTGGGGTGTCTTCAGTTGGACGTCTGTGGGACCTTTGCTACATGTACCGATGACTCTCAATGCATCCCAATAAGTAGAACTCATAGCTAACCATTTATACCCATTTAGGGCCATCATGCATCCCAATGGAGATGGCATCTAGCAGCAAGACAACTGTTCATCTCAAAGGTCCAGGTTGGTTACTGCAAGGTTGCAGGAGAATTCTGCTGACTTTGAAATAATGAATTGGCCACCTAGAAGCCCAGATTTAAAGCCCATCGAAAATCTTTTGGATACCATCGAGCAGAGTGTTCAAGCCCATGTCCCATCAGCGACAACCTTGAGAGAATTGTGGAAGCTTCGGAGGATGCATGGGTTGTCATACCTGTGGAACATTTACGCCAGCTTGTAGAGTCCTTGCCTCGTCGTGTGGTGGCCGTTATCAGGGTCAGAGAGGGTCCAACACATTACTAGGTTGCTATCCCTTATTCAATGGCATTTCAGTGTATAACACTGGCCAATGTTTCATGTAAATATTATATTGTTTGGGAAAAATTTATTTTCGACGAAGATATAATTTAGCTATTTTCATTCATCAGGTTTTCCAAATTAAGCCTAAATTGCATAGTTTTTTTTTTATCTTAATATTGTAAAAAAAAAAGTCTTATTAAAATTACTATGCTTTAAAATTTGCTTAAATTTTTTATTTTCATAAAATTCGTAATTAAATTCTGTTTAATTTGGTATATAACATGATATATTTCAGTTGGTTAGTTATTTTTTAAAAGAACTCCAAATTTGACTTGTTAATATGACTCAACACAGTTGGCAAAGCCTGGACTTTTCTCAAAGTATGGTACCGAGAAAAAAATTACGAAACAGGAGTAATTTTCTTGCTTCAAGTGAATATTAATTTTTTTGCTATTCAGAAATAAATAGCCTTTCTATTCATATGCATTATAATCATTTCTGTCTATTAGATTTTTTTAAATAAATTTTTATATACATTGCTAGATGCATTTTTTTACTACATGCCTCTATAAAAGCCCTATTAAAATAAAACTAGTCATCTTTTTGCTCAATATTATATTTTCAGAAAATCCAGAATTAAATGCTCATTAATTTGGCATATAACATGCCAAATTCTTTTCATTAGTTATTTGGCAAAAAATTCCAAAGTAAAAAAATATTTTTTTTGGCTGATCACAGAGAAAAAACAGCTGGACCTCTGGATGGAAATCAGATTTTCAGGTTGCACACTGGAAAGGTTAAGAATAAAAATATAATTGGAATTTTTATTCTCAAGTCAAATAAATTACTGATGTCTTCATTACACTTTTTTGTCCTTCCTATTACACTAGTCTGCATGAACCCCCTCCCCCCAAAAAAAGGGTGCACTTTAAAGATTTGAGGGTGCTGAATCCAAATGTTTATATCGGGTACTATTTTCGTGGGAGGGAGTTTTTTGAGAAAATGACTTTTTTTGTAAATATATATGATTTTATTCATCTTCAAACTAGTGGAAGCCTCAGTTATATTACGTGAGATGAGGTGAACAGAGAGGGTGATGGATTTGCTTACTTAAGGCAGAAATTTTTGCATATTAATGATGCAAAAATAAAAGAGGGAATTTTTATTGGTCCTCAGATCAGACAGTTGTTTCAAGATCCCAAGATCCAAAATAAATTAAACGACAATGAAAAGAGAGCTTGTGAAACAGTCAGAAATGTTTGCCACAACTTTTTAGGCAACATAAGGGTTGATAACTACGAAGAAATCTTCAAAGAACTACTTTCTTTATTTAGAGTATTAGGATATAATATTTAAAAAATTTGTGTGTGCACAACACTACACATGAATACATAACTACTGACGTCAGCAATCAGACACATATATAGTGAGGCAACTTCATTCAGTTATCATGAGCCTGATGAAGCCGCATGTAGGTAGACAGCGAAACATGTTGCTCCTATTACCATCACGGAGCAGGACAGGACTCCAATTACCAATGGAGCAGGCAGGGCCATGAATTTTATTAGTTTTAAAGTTATGTTGGTGAGTTTTTAAGATGGTTTAAAGATTTATCTGGATATTTTAAAGAGCATAAATCTTGAGGAAAGTGCAATGGAGTATTAATAAGTTTGTATACTAGTAATTGCACAAGGTGTTTTAGCCATTTGAGACATGGTACCAGCATCAGAATATTGGCAGTGTAACATCTAGTAAGAACTCTTAAACATGAGCCAATAATGGCGAAAGACTGTAATCAGATTTGCTTACATGGATAGTGCAATATTTGTTAAAGATCTGCAGTAGTCAGCTAACAGACATTAAGAACATTTTCCTAAAGTAATAGGATAAATGTAGTCCAATAGTATAGAGGTGAAGAACAGACTTTTGCAAAGAACCTCAACAACAAGGAGTGATGCTAAGATAACTATGTGCAACATCATCATAACATCAAGTATGTTCTTAAGGACTGGTTGCCTGGAATCGGTGATTGCTACGGCATAGTGCACACCTCCAACACGGTGCAAATAACAACATCCATTCTCCAGTGCAGCTGTACAAGCCTTCAAGAATTATGGTAAATAGACTTTTCTTTTTATTCTGTCTAGGTGTCCTTTGAGCTAAACTATTCAAAGGCTATATCATAGTATTTAGGAATAACTTAATAACATCTTGATTGAGTAAATAGTAACTGAATAGTGATATTATACTCAGAATTTTATTAACCCAATGCATTCCTCCTGATTTGAAAGTCACAAAAATGTAGATAGCTTTAATGTAACAGCTTTAAGGATGTAATATGTTGCTAAAGTTGCATTTCTGACATTCACACCCGATTTTTTTTCCACAATTGATGGAAGCAGTCTCAGATGAGTATGGAGAAAGACTCCATCAAGACATATCCGAAATGGAAAAACGATATAGTGGCAAATGGAACAAGAGAATGTTGGCAGAATACTGTTGGGCCTGGCAGCAAGACACTCCAAAGATAAAATATAAATGACAGAAGGCAACAAAATAATTTTTGTATAAATATTTACATGTATCAGAATTTCATAGCATCAGCTTTAACCTTTCATAACATAAATAAACATTTGGTAAAATATATTTATCTTCTCTGAGTAGAATTGTGTTTTTTTTTTTTTAACCCATATATCCAGAAAACTGTAGGTGATAGAACAAATCAGCTGTCAGATTTGGATTCAGCACCCTCAAAAACATAAAAATCTGACAAAATTTTGGAACGGAGGGGAAAAAAGTTTATTTTTTTTTGCAGGCCAGTGTTATCAAGATATTGTTGCGAATTGCAAAATATGGATAGCACTGGGCGTGAGTTTTAATAAGTATATTTTCAAACCAATTACAATACAATGCAAATCGTTACAAAGAAAATATGGATGTAGTATCTCATAAACAAATTAACTACTAACATGCAAGTCATCAACCTTCCTGCACAGAGTACACAACAACAGCTCTGTCTATTCTACTAAATTCTACCTTTTCACTTTGTTTACCATGTCACTTGAACATCTTCAGACGTAAACAAATTATCATCCTGTGCTAGTTCACTAAACTTATCACACTAGCCAAAACAAGAGGACCGTCCGCGCACACATCACATAAAAGATTCTTCTTGTCTTTTACTTATCGCGCACAGACTCAGACCATCTGAACATCCTTTCAGATCTCACAACTTTTACACACTGCACTGCTATATTTTTATTCTTCTTCTTCAGAACTGTTCTAAGTTCCAAATCGTTGGCTAATTGAATCTCACGCAAAAGCACACACGAGGGCTCCAGTCACATTAACTCGTGAAGTCACTGCAGCGCGTTCATCCGTCGCAACACTGCCCCCTCCTTAAGTCTTGTTCGACCCGAACAATTCTGGATTCCAAAGCTTCTTCAATTGTTTGATGAAACGGGGCCAAACGATCCATGGGAACCACCTTGCACTTTGTAGTTGAACGTCGACGAATGTGATACATCATGCCGTTAATCCTGTTAACTACTGTGTAAGGACCTCCCCAAGGTATCTGAAGTCTCGGTGAAAGTCTCCTCTTTCCACGTGGAGTAGTTTTCTCTACCGCAGTAGGTGAACACGTATTTTGTTCCACTGTATTCAAAATACAGACGGCTGTCTTCTTTAGGAAGGTGACGAGTTTATTGCTTTTGTTTTGCTTCTGGTGATAAAAAGAACATTTCATTATCACATGTTTCCTCAGTTTATCCCACATGTTTGTGTCAAAATGGAAGCGAATCACATTATGACGTAGATTTCCTTTCTCACTGAAGCCTTGTCCACAAGCAGAATACGTGTAAGGCTTATAGCCCTTGTGAACATGTTTATGTCTCCGCAGGGAGAAGAATCGACTAAGGGTTTTTGTGCAAAACCTGTACTCGAAAGTTTTCTTATTCGGATTTTTACTTATGGCTCGTCTTGCCTTTGGTTCGGATTTCACGTCTCCTACCATTTTACCAGGCTGTTCATAGTGAGGAATACCAGAGACTGATTCACTTGACGACACAATAGGACACGCAGCTTTACGAAGAAGAGTCTCTGGTAATTGGAACTGCTCTGAGCTCAGGGTTGTAGCTGTACCGTCAAGAGGATGACGAAATGAAGCAATTTCTATTAGGACATCTATGTTATTCGACTTAGTTTTAGAATTCTACCAAGTCAATTTTTCCTTATTATTCTTCTTACCAAGTTTAAGAGATATAGGATTAGTGCTCATTTGAGACATTTTGCATCCTATGCTGTAGGCTTCTTCATCGAATTCCTTTCTAACTGCTGTGTCTTCCTCTGAATTCACATTCTTGGAGCTCATTGTAATTTGCTCTCATTGTAATTTGCCAGGGAAATATCAGTCATGATTGCCAAACTGTTCATTCTGGAGATCAGCGACGAGTTTTGTAACATGATATTGTCTACTTTAGAGCTCTTGTAGTCGTGATAAAACGTTTCTATATCCTTATAATCTAAATGATTATAATGTCCAAATCTGCGCATTGACTGTTCAGAAAAGAAATTCAGCATGGCTACGTTGAGATTATCCGAGGGCTTCACTTCTCTCTCATCGTAACTCTGAGGCTTAGTTTCATCCAGAAAGTTACTGTTATCCGAGCACAATTTATTACTCATAGAAAAAGGAATATCTAAGTCAGTCTTTGAAGTACTGTCTTTGCCTGAAGCTCCTTTACTAGCACCACCTGTTACGCTTCTAGGCCATTCTTCGGAATTCTTCTTTCTTAAATCCCCACTTTCTACAAACAATTCGAGTGTGGCTATATGCTTCAGAAAAATCTCTCCGACTTCCCCATTAACGTCGAATGGCCCTTCGTTTCTATGATGAATGGACGCCTCTTCTTTTTCATTGTCGACGATACGATCTGACGACTCTTCTCTACTCGGATCACTCTGCGAAACATAAACTCTGTTTCGTTCCCCCTCACTACCACTTTTTACTCTGCCTTTGCGAGAATTGTCCATGACGCATTTTGCTGACGGTGAGGAATAGAATACCTTTCGTGATGATCTCTCTTTAGATCGTGCCAGACTTGTATACCTAGGTATTTTGAAGTGCAGAGCGTATTGTATAGTCTCACAGCTCTCTGATCTGTGTGATTGTTCCTCACAGTTCCTGGACATGTCACCAGCGACATAGACACTCTGCCATGCATCACCAGTAGTTGCGTGGTCAAAGGCATTATCTGCGCTATCTCTACATTTCTTGATTTCCAGTAGCAGATCCACATTTTGAGATTCTCCTTTCTTGCGAAGATCCGATTCTTTTGTAGTCTCCCTCTTGCAGTCCTCTCGCACTTTCTCCATCTCTCTCCATCTCTCCCACTGCTGGAGATATATTCACCTTCAACCAATTTCGTTGTCTTAACTGTAACTGTAACAACATCTCTACCAGCTCTCGATTATTGCATAATTTTGTTCTTATAATTTTTATACTGCTCAACAATATTCTTATGGTTAGCATCTTTAAAACATTGGTCATCTGTAATGTTACCTCCAGTGCTGTTAGTTTCGTAAATTTCACCTATTGGTTTGGGATTCACATTTTGATATGCGTCGACTTTCTCTTTTTCTTTTTCATGTCTACATTAAATTCAACACCATCAAGATCATTTTTTTTACTGACAAATTCAACCTTTAAGCTATTACATTGTCTATTGAGTTCGGCCTCAATATCCTTGAACTGATCAATAATCTTACCAACTTGAGAAGCCACCTCAGCTCTCATCTCATTGTTTTGTGCAGCCATTTTGGCTTTCAAGTCATCTTTTTGAGAAACTATCTCAGTTCTCAACTCATTATTTTGACTTTTAATGTCATTCATCTGTGTAGCCATATTGGCTTTCAAGCTATTTATCAACTTTACTAATTCATCCATACTTCTAGTTAACGGCATTCAATAAATTATCCCACTTCTGACACCAAATGTTGCGAATTACAAAATATGGATAGCACTGGGCGTGAGTTTTAATAAGTATATTTTCAAACCAATTATAATACAATGCAAATCGTTACAAAGAAAATATGGATGTAGTATCTCATAAACAAATTAACTACTAACATGCAAAAGTCATCAACCTTCCTGCATAGAGTACACAACAACAGCTCTGTCTATTCTACTAAATTCTACCTTTTCACTTTGTTTACCATGTCACTTGAACATCTTCAGACATAAACAAATTCTCGTCCTGTGCTAGTTCACTAAACTTATCACACTAGCCAAAACAAGAGGACCGTCCGCGCACACATCACATAAAAGATTCTTCTTGTCTTTTACTTATCGTGCACAGACTCAAACCATCTGAACATCCTTTCAGATCTCACAACTTTTACACACTGCACTGCTATATTTTTATTCTTCTTCTTCAGAACTGTTCTAAGTTCCAAATCGTTTGCTAATTGAATCTCACGCAAAAGCACACATGAGGGCTCCAGTCACGTTAACTCGTGAAGTCACTGCAATGCATTCATCCGTCGCAACAATATATTTATTCTGCTGCCAATACTAGTTTCTTTGAAAAGTTATTATCCAAAAATTTTCACTTAGAGCTCTTGAATGAGAAATAAGAGGATCCCATTGAGATTATGATTTTTTTGAATGACAAAAAAAATGGAGTTTGTACGAAAAAAATTGCATAAGAAATCTTAGCAAAACTAGCACTGTTTTATAGGCAACATAATAAATTGCAAATAAGAAATAGATATGTATAATTAATTTAAAATTCAAACACTGTTGTCGGCTGTTTATCATTGAGCAGCACTTTTCTGCACACAGTGGGTTAAATGGTCAGGTCACAAAGACTCCAAGGGCTCAGAAATGGGGGGTGGGGACATTGGATGGCTGTTAGGAGACAGATGGAAGCCAGAAGAAGGACACCCAAAATGTTTTTAAAATTAAAAGGCATGATATTGCAAGAAAAACTGCATAGCTACACAGAATACAATAAATAAATTTTAACATCATACCTCCACTAGCTGATGCATCTGAACCAGAGGTAAGTTCTTTTACTGATGGGGGTGAATCAGGAGCTGGCAGTGGCAATCTAGGAGATGAAGGCTGCTGACTACGTGGAGGATTCCAGTGAAAACAGTAACAACATCTGAATGCTGTAAATGAAGCAAAATTTATAATATTCATTATGTTGGTGTTATTCCTAGTAAAATAAGCACATTATATTTTAAATATTCATATATTACAAATTGCACTTTTAAGTTATGCTTATAACAGTCTATTAAACTTCAGCCAATTTAGTTTCAGTTCTGTGGCAAGCAGCTGCTTGAGGGGGTATTTATTTTTTATTTTTATTTAAATTTATAGTGGCTAACTGAGTGTGAATTCAAAATGAATCAAATTATAAATGAACAAATTTAATTACAAAGATAATGAAATTATATAAGTTAAAATTTCAACTAAACACCAATATACCCTCTATCAGTATAAGGTGATCCTAATAATCACAATACCAGAATAATTGTTTAACCAAACATATTTTTTTAAACTGATCTTTTTTACCAAAATGAAGTACAAGAAATAGAATTCAGGTACATTGCTATTCATTTTCAGTTTACCTTTTCTTACCAGTTCACTAATAAGTATTATATTAATAAACTCTTTCAATACTTTCATGCACACTCTATTTCTTCATAGACTAGTGCACACAAAGCCAAATATAATTCACTTTCTACTTCACTCTAATTCTTCTGAAAATAACAACTCGGTCAATTATCACAAGTAAGCTGAGAACAAACTATTGGAATTCTCTGTATTTCTCTAAGTTAACTCCTCATTCAATTAAGTATGTGACATAATTTGCATTCTGTTGCACACTTGAGTGTCAGACAATATCATAGTCATGTCTTCATTGTTGCATGTTTTCCTTTCATAACAATATATTAATTTTACTGATTTCAGACTATACAAGAGCAAGTTAATGATATAATTAAATCATACTGAAGTATAAAAAGTTTTCCTATAATGAGTAAAAAAATGTACTTAAAATTAACTGAATTCAGCAGAAAAAGCTAAGTTAAGCATGGATCATCATGATGCAAATAAAAAACTAATCATTAGAGATAAATAAAAGACTTTTAACATGCCCAGGCAATTTAATGTATAGTTTGGAAAAATATGTAAAACATGAAATCACTTATAACATCATGGAATATCAAAAAACAAATACCCTATAATAGTTTTTTTTTCATAGACACTCAATCATTTTAAATTGAAACACTATATTATCAGTCTGGAATAGCTGATTGTTCATGATGTTTCAAAAACGTTTGGATGATTCAAAAACAATGGAGAGTCATTGGAAGGTTAGAGGCTGGTCAAACAATCAGAGAGGTAACCATATTCTTTGGTTCCAACATTCTGTTATCTCAAGGCTAATAATTAGCAACTTCAACAACCAAAACAGTTATCAGAAGACCTATTCAAGAGCATCCTAGGGTTACAACTCTCCAAGATGACAGTTATATTGGACTGCTGACCTGACAAAGGGAGAGAGCAACAACATCATCTCTGCCTTTGGGTCTGACTACAACCACAAGAAGGCTGTGACTGGAAAAAGGTTGTGATCACATAAAAAAAGGAAATGGTTTTAAACACAAAGAGTATAGTCAATAGGGGGATGTGGTCCCCTCTAGGACTAATGCAACCTCACAATGTCGATTCAATTGTAACCAGAAGACTTACAAGGCCAGACTATGTTCATCAACTCATTGTATGTGTTCCTTTAACATAAAGACAAATGCAATCCTGCTTGAAATTATGTTATGTAACCTGACCTAAAACAATGGAGTCATCCTATTCATGAATGAGTTAAGTTTTCTCTACATCTTATAGCAGATGTATATTAACCAATAGAGAGGTGGGAACTTGCAACCAGCCTTGTAACATTGATGAGAGAAGTGCATTTGGTGGTGGAAGACTGCCTGTGTAGGCCGAGTTTTCATTGGGTGGCCATATTGAGTTCTACATGTTTGCTAAAAGGTTCTGTGAATGCTCTGAGATATCGGAATAAGATCCTTGATCCTTATGCCAAACATTAAGTTGGTGCAGTAAGTGACACTTTCCTCCTAATGGATAATAATGCCAATCCATGATTGATCAATCAATATCTTGAGGAAGTGGATATGGAGAGCCTTGCATTAATTCCAGATCTCAACCCAATAGAACAGGTGATGTCGCAGAGAAACATATAGAGCAGGGGATATCCTAGAGAGACATATAGAACAAGGAATGTCCTAGAGAGAGACATATAAAACAAGGGATGCCCTGACAGCCCTAAACTCTCAGGACTTCTCTTATTGCTCAGTAGATTTTATTGCTCTCACATTCCAGGTGCTGAAGAGTTATGCATCAGTTGTGAGCTGATCAACATACGGCTGATCCTGCCAAGAGTGTTCATGATATGTCCTTGGCAGGCTGATGAGGTAGTTTCATTCCTGTCATCTCACTGGAGGTAAGTATCATCTTACTCTACCTAGGGTTGAGTAGTTAGATATGACAGAAGCCAGTTAAAAAAGTTTAAAAGAAGTTAGAATGATAAGTCATATAATTTAAGAAAATTAAAAAGCTAAAATGGAGCTTAGGAGCATTCACAATGAGGCAATGGAGGAGTCGAGGCTAACTTACACACACAGAAAGGAATAGCATGCAGGGCGGTGCTTTGGGGAGGTGACATGGGAAACGGTGAGGTGACAATAGACAGAGAGTTTGATGCTTGGTTGTTGTTGCTTTTACCACTGAATGACACTTTTTTGCACACCATGGGCTTAAATGACTAGGTCACATGGAACCCGAAGGCTCAGAGAAGGTTGGGGGAGGGGACCAACTGGAACAGCTGTTGGGAGACAGATGGTAGCCTCCCGTCAAGACCATCCAATGTGTTCTTTAACATGCATAGGGTATGGCTCTCCTGCACACAGGGCCACAGCTTAACATCCCATCTGACAGATAGCAGCCTTTCCAAGCCCATCGGTGTCCCCTACTGACTGTCGGCAGGGCGGGGAGTTTTGCGCAGATAAATTTCAATGTTGACCCAGCTGGGACTCGAACCTGGAAACTGCAGATTACGAGCCTGGTGTGCTACTGACTGAGAACAGGAACTTATACAGTGCTTTCCATAAATTAAGTAAAATCCCTATGTTGTTAAGTAAATGGGAAACTAATGTCAAAGCTCTATAGCTTCTAAAGTATTTTTTTCATTTTGAAAAATGTGATTGCAGATAAAGATCTCAATCAAATCAATATTTAATGACTTATGGAAGTTTGAATATTTAACAACATCAATGCCAGTCTTAAGAAACTTATACAAAACTGAATAGTGAAATAATTCTTCACACAAAGTTCTAAAATACAAATTTATTTTATCAAACACTTTGATACAATACTTATTACTAAGTTTTAATTAACTTCTGAAGTCAATTTTTGTGACTGGCCCTGTAATCGCTATATATTCAAACTTCCATTAACTCATTAAATACTGAATGAATATTGTTGAAAATCGAGATATTGATTTATATGATTGAGATTTTTATCTGCATTACATTTTTCAAAACAAAAAAACTTATTTTAGAAGTTATAGAACTTTGATGTTAATTTCCCATTGACTTAACATAGGGATTTTCCTTAATTTATGGAAACCAGTGTATATATGTGTGTGTGTGTCAATTAACAAATTTTTAAGCTCAATAGTTGCATTAACCATATATTTAATGGCAGCTTAAACCAAAATTTATTATTGAGAAAGAAGCTTAAAGATAGTATTAGTCAAAAGTACTGAAGTTCAGTACTGTTATTGCTGATAAATAATATAACTATTGTATTTTTGTAGTGATTAGAAGTATCCAGACACACAATTTTTTTTTATCGCACACTTAGTATAGTTCAGCATTGTACTGTTTTATAGCAGTACTAAATAATTATACATAAGTTCACAGCATTAAAGTTAAAACAAATTGAATACACGATTTATGCTGTTTTTAAGGGCAATGCTTAGGAGCAATCACATTTACACACTGACTATCTCAAGAATAGTCATGGTAAGAATTATTACAATTTGTATGACAGAATGTAGAGCAATCTTTAACACGATAAAGGTTCAAAGCAATTGTCATAACATTACCATTTTTCGTTGAAAGTCCTGCTGGCTGCAGCTGGTTAAGCGACAAGATATGATCCCTTTGGTGCTGTCTTCGTCATAGATGTAAGCACACATAGATATGATCATAGATGATAGCACAGATGCTGTCAGTTCACAAGTATTAACTTTTGATATATATGTATAATACTCCAGATACCATATATATACTCAAGAACTACGTTGATTTTAGAGATGACATATTTCAATGGTATTGATGCTTGAAATTTTCAACAAACTCGTTGATGTGATACATCTTAAGCTTGGGAAGCAACTCCATTTGTCAACGTCCGGTATAATCTTGCTTCAGATTTATTTCCAAGCTTGCATCCTACAAACTCCATGAAAAGCATATATCAGTGCAAGTTAAAAACAAAGTCAAAGCACTAGATTAAAAACATTAAAACTTAGGGCCCGCCCTTCCCATATATCAACAAATATGCAACTTGTTTCATACCTGGACGCGTGCAGGTCTTCATCAGGTGAAGAGGTAAGTAAGGTAGTGGATATATATGAGAGCATCCCCCTATTTGTTTGATGCTCGCGCAACAGGAGATTCCATGCCGCCGGTAGGGTTCCGTGTTGCACAAGTGATCTTTATTTAAATTAATGAGAATTTTTTTGGCATATTGTAATTGGAATTTATTTGCCGGTGCCGCTATTGAATTAAAATTTAAATTACTAATCTGCAATTGATTTTTTTTTTACAATTTGTGCTAGAGCTGTATTATCATTTCCTTTTTTAATGTCAAATTGATGTTCCAACATACGTTGTATGAATGGCAAGTTTTACCAATATAGAAATTTTTTACCCCCAATATTTTATTCTCGTCAGGCATTTCAATTTCATATACTCCCCCATTTGGTTTTCGTTTGTCTCTGTCATTTACAGTTAAACTCTTAATAGTATTATTGATCTTGTATGGCATTTTTAAGTCATATTTAGCTATTATGTTTTTAATAGTATTAGATATTCCAGGTATTAAAGGAAAACTATGGGTATATCTTATTTTTGCAATTTGAGTGGGATCTGGTTGTGAGGTTTCCTTCATACTGTACTCCACTGCTTTTTGCATTTTATTTATACATTTTTCGGGGTATTTGGCTATTTTTGCAATATTATGTATAATAATTAATTCATTATTTAATATGATTTTACTAGAAGAGTATCGATATGCTCATATAAAGTATGTTTTGATGGCAGTTTTTTTATATTCCCATGGGTGTGCTGAATCATAGGGGATAAGATTTGGTATAAAAGTTGGTTTTCTATAGACAGCAGTACTACATTTTAGTTGCTCATGTTTAATCAAAATGTCCAGGTACGGAATTCACCGTTCTGTTCAATTTCATGCGTAAATTTAATGGAAGGTAAAACTCCATTAAAGGTTTCTAACAATTAACATTTTGAATATGATCAATAGCATAATGTTCCCATCACCAACAAACAACCATCCACTCGTTAGATGTCGTATCGCTGTATCCGAGCACACCAGTGTTGGATGCAGTGATGCGGCTGAAAGCCAAGTGGCTGGAGGTTGCCAGGCCCACGGTCCAACAGTACTTTAGTGTACCTGAGACCCTGGACCTGGCTACCTCCTCTAATTGGTTTGTTGTAGGACGGCGGGCATGGGTTCAGATCGAGGGCGGCCCAATGGGATCCCCTCTGTCGGGATTCATGGCCGACGTCATGATGAGACATGTTGAAGAAATGGCCCTTAAAAAACTTCAATTAAAACCATTATTGTATCTTCTTTATATTGATGATACTTTAATTTTCTGGCAACATCCGGTAATAGAATTTGAAAAATTGTTAGAAACCTTTAATGGAGTTTTACCTTCCATAAATTTACGCATGAAATTGAACAGAACAGTGAATTATCGTATCTGGATATATTTTGATTACACGTTAACAACTAAAATGTAGTACTGCTGTCTATAGAAAACCAATTTTTATACCAAACCTTATCCTCTATGATTCAGCACACCCATAGGAATATAAGAAATCTGCCATCAAAACATACTTTATATGAGCATATCGATACTCTTCTAGTAAAATCATATTAAATAATGAATTAATTATTATACAAAATATTGCAAAAATAGCCGAATACCCTGAAAAATGTGTAAATAAAATACAAAAAGCAGTGGAGTACAGTATGAAGGAAACCTCACAACTGGATCCTGCTCTATTTGCAAAAATAAGATATACCCATAGTTTTCCTTTTATACCCGGAATATCTAAGACTATTAAAAACATAGTAGCTAAACATGACTTAAAAATGCCATACAAGATCAATAATACTATTAAGAGTTTAATTGTAAATGACAGAGACAAACGAAAACCAACAGGGGGAGTATATGAAATTGAAATAAATAAATAAATAATAAAAATAAATATGCCCTCAAGCAGCTGCGTGCCACAGAGGTCTGACAGGAGTCTGTCAGTTTATATGTCATAGTAGAAGGTCTGAGAGGATGGCAGGCCCTCAGCAAAAAATGACACAGACAGCCATGCCTTAACCCAGGTCTCTTAGATCAGTAGCCAAGAGCGCTAACCACTCAGCCATACCTGACGAGAATAAAATATTGGGGGGAGGGGGGGGGGAATTTCTATATTGGTAAAACTTTCCATTCATACAACGTATGTTGGAACATCAATTTGACATTAAAAAAGGAAATGATAATACAGCTCTAGCACAAACTGTAAAACAAAATCAATTACAGATTAGTAATTTAAATTCTAAACCAATAGCAGCACTGGCAAATAAATTTCAATTACAATATGCTGAAAAAATTCTGTTTAATTTAAATAAAGATCGCTTGTGCAACACGGACATTGCACTCCTACCGGCAACACGTAATCTACTGTTGCACAAGCATGAAACAAATCAGATAACTCACCGATAGGGGGATGCTCTCATATATATCCACTACCTTACTTACCTCTTCACCTGATGAAGACCCGCACGCGTCCAGGTATGAAACAAGTTGCATATTTGTTGATATATGGGAAGGGTGGGCCCTAAGTTTTAATGTTTTTAATCTAGTGCTTTGACTTTGTTTTTAACTTGCACTGATATATGCTTGTTCATGGAGTTTGTGGGATGCAAACTTGGAAATAAATCTGAAGCAAGATTATATCGGACGTTGACAAATGGAGCTGCTTCCTGAGCTAAGTTGTATCACATCAACGAGTTTGTTGAAATTTCAAGCATCAATACCATTGAAATATGTCATCTCTAAAATCAACGTAGTTATGGAGTATATATATATGGTATCTGGAGTATTATACATATATATCAAAAGTTAATACTTGTGAACTGAGAGCATCTGTGCTATCATCTATGATCATATCTATGTGTGCTTACATCTATGACAAAGACAGCACCAAAGGGATCATATCATGTCGCTTAACCAGCTGCAGCCAGCAGGACTTTCAACGAAAAATGGTAATGTTATGACAATTGCTTTGAACCTTTATCGTGTTAATGATTGCTTTAAGTTCTGTCATACAAATTGTAACAACTCTTACCATGACAATTCTTGAGATAATCAGTGTGTAAATGTGATTGCTCCTAAGCTAATAGCAGTACTTTTTAATGCTGTTCAAGATAAAAAAAATATCAATATTTCATAAATTCAAAATTTTGGTAAATCATTATATCTGCTAGTAATATGACTGACTCCACCATTATGACTCTTGAGGCAGTAGAAAAAGTAAAAGAAAGGTTGCATGATGTATTAAAAAAAGCAGAGGTGCTGATGGACTGATTAAAGATCCATGTGCTAAAAGGGGAACAAAAACCCCTAAATTAGCTGATAATGCTATATCAGCTAATAAATATTTGAATGAAGAGTTCCATGGTAGTAATGATGGTAGTAAATGATGAACATAGAAGAGAATTTAGTATATAGTGATTATGTAAATCACATATTTTTGTATTGAAAGTGATATTTTTATTTAAATGTTAGCATTATATATGATTGTTTATTCATATGGATTTTATTAATTCTTAGATTCATAATTAATAATATATTTAAATCTGTTTGGTGTTATCAGTGATATAAATGGTATCAGTGAAGTATAGTAATCAGGATAACCTTAGCAGTATTTGTTTGCATATCTGATTTGATGATGAGCCCTGGTCCTGCAGATTTGTACCCTGTTGAACTGTCCCCAAAATTGATAGTCTAGTGACTGAGTCAGTCACTAGCATCTCCTCTAGGATGGCGACATGCAGTTTAATGAGGGAAGCAACTATTTGTATCTTTTATTTCAGCTGGATCATAAATGAGCAGCACTTTTATGCACACAATAGGTTAAAAATATCCAAGTCACAAGACCCCAAGGGCTCAAAAAAGGTTGGGAGAAAGGAATATATTAGATAACTGTTAAAAAAAAAAACACGATGGACATCTCCTGTTAAGCCCATCTAGTGTGTTCTTTAATGTGTACAGGGTATGATACTCCTGCACATGGGGCTTTTACATCCCATCCACAGAATGGCAGCCTTGCAAGTTCATCAAGTATCCCACTTCTCACTCAGGCAGGATGGGTTTAGCAGCCACAACTGATGAACATACACAGTTAATGTTAAAATAGCATATTTGGCAAATGTTAAAAAAAGAAATGTTATTCATTTGACTGTAAAAAAAACACATGCTCTTTTGTAGAAATGGATTGAAACTGATAAAAGAATTCTTCAATCATCAAGGTTTTCCAGGAATATAAGATGAAGTCCCTCATCATCAAGACTTTCCCAATCAACAGACTTCTACTACATTGAAAATATGCAAGGAATTTTCAAGTGCCACTTCTCTTTTTCAAAATAGCAGTAATGTTGACAGCCCTTTTTAAAGTATTGGCATTCTTTAAGAAAGTTCCCAGACCTTGCCAACTCCATTCTGTCCTGCTCTGCACATGGAATCCCACTGACATTCAAAATTTTAGTATTTCTATACTTTGGGAACAATATGAACAACCAACTTCAAATTACACTAACAAATTTGAGGTTCAACATTGCAAAGAACAAATAATAAGTATTTGTTAATGTGATTTAAGAAAGCCAACAGGCTCAAAACACTACTACACCCTTAAATAGCACTGTAAACATTTTAAAGTATCTTTATTTTGTTTTTAAGTAAGAGTACCATTACAGAAGGAAATCTTTGCTATCCCAATGGGTAAACAATTTTGTTACACCCTAAAGTATCCTGAATTCCAATCATTGGTAAGGTATGGTTTGTTACATCCTTTCATATTGTGGGGTGTGTATGTGGGGGAGGCAGAGGGGGGGGGACTCAGTCGTTAGCATGCCAGGCCTGTAATCTGCAATTCCCAGGTTCAAGTCCCAGCTGCGCCAGCATTGAGATTATATCCGCAAAACTTCCCACCCTGCTGTCAGTCAGTATGGGACACTAATGGGCTTGGAAAGGTCACTGTCCATCAGATGGGCCATTAAGCTGTGGCCCTGTGTATGGGAGAGCCCATACCCTGTGCACATTAAAGAACATGCTGGATGGCCTGATGGGAGGCTACCACCTCTCTCTCAACAGCTGTCCAGTAGGTCCCCTCCCCCCATCTTTCTCTTAAGCTCTTGGGGTCCTTGTGACCTGGCCATTTAGCCCACTGTGGGCAAAAAAATCCTGCTCAGAGGTAATCCTTTCATATTGTTACTCATATCTTAATTTCCTAAATGTCTTTTCCATCTACACTTACATGATATCTGCGTCAATGCTTTAGGAGAAATTTTACTTGAAAAATATGGCTAAGACAGTCCAGTGAAAGAAAATCTGTTAAAAAAAGCTCAGAATTAATGTTTGATCATCTGAATTTCAACTTTCTCCCTTAATTTACTTGATATAAATTGTAAAAATACTGTGTACTTTGCATTATTTCTCTACAAGTAAACAAAATTTGTAACTAAAATTGCAACCTAGGTCTCTAAAGCTCCAGGACTGACTGTTCCTGTACTGATAACAGTCACGGCATTTTGGTACTGATTTCGGTTCCAGTTGCTGAAATAGTACTAGAAGACATTTTCTGAAATGCTGCACATATGTTCTGTCATGGATGTCTTTAGGGTGTGAATGTCAGGGATAGCCTGTAATTGCTTATTTCATTCACAGGAATGGGAAATAGTCCCATGTAAAAAAACTAGGAAATATGAATTAGAAAATGTGACAAAACAGTGACTTATTTTTTATGTCAAAGGGTACATTCTCAAGTGTCACTATAACAAAAGTCATACCCTTTACCTTGATCAAAATAAATCTGTCGAAGAATGGAAATATAAATAAAGAGTCCAGTTTGATCTCTTGTATGTGAAATAAGTTGATCTATCAATTTTCTGTCCTGGAACTTTATGTATATAAATTATATAATGAAGCCTACAAATAATATTTACCAACAAATTCAAATTCCTCTTTTAATGCCATTCCATTATGTGACTGACACTGGCGACAGATTAGAGCATAGCGATTTGATGGTCCATCTCCAACTAGGTAATCTACGAGTCTATCTATCATTGTTCTTTCTCGAGGTAAAACCGGACGAGGCAGTGGAGGAACTTGTGCCCTAACTTAAAAAAAATTCACATTGTTAATATATTTTTAATTTAAAACAATGTAAATCTAAAGTAAAAAATTAGCAAATTTTTCTTTTGATAATTAACAAAAGATACATAGAGTTTAGAGTCCTTTGCTTATGTTACATTAATATGCTGTAAAACAGAATAAATTTAAAAAATAGAAATCCTGCTCTTTATTAAGAAAAAGTATATAATCTTCTCTGCAACATCTGGTTAAAGTTTTAGCAATTCAGTAAGACTGACGGATTTCAAAACTTTGTGTCGTCTAAAATTTATCAAAAGTTGCTTCAATAACAAAGTCTATGCAATGAGGCAAGCACTGGAATTCATAAACCTTGAAAAGGTTTATGCATTGACTGAAAAATCTTCAAGATTATAATTCTAATATCTCCCAAAGGATGCATGGCATATGTAGAATTGGCTACTAAATTACCAGTTTCTAATGAAGGTATTTAGAAGATACTGCAAAATTTCAAATATCATCATCATCCTCAAGCAGCCATGGGCTACGGAGGTCCGACCAGACCTTGCAGTCTGTCCTGAGCTACATATGCTGCATCCGACCACTACACACCAATTCTAACAAGGTCCTGTTTGACATTGTCTGCCCACCGCATCCTAGTTCTCCCCCTCTTTCTGAGGCCTTTAGGCACACTATTCATAACCCTATTAGCCAATCCATAATTATTCATACGGGCAACATGGCCAAACCAACGGAGTCTCTCTCTGCACAATATGTTGCTTAAAGGAGGTTGCAAACTCCTTTGCTTAACCTCATCATTAGTTACAAAGTTAAACCACCTAATACCCAAGATACTACAAAAGCATCTAGAATCAAAAGCATCTAGTTTCCTGTTATCTTGTTTACACAGTGTCCAAGTTTCACTACCATAACTAACCCTAGAAAGAACCAAACTATTATACAGTCTAATTTCAGTCTTTAGGTGTATACGCTTATTTCTCCACAATCTCCATAGTTTCTTAAAAGTCCTGGCAGCAATCCCTATTCGTCTGTTAATCTCATGCCGCATATCACCAGAATCTGTTACATAACTCCCAAGATAATTAAACTGTGACACCTGCTCAAGACTGCAACCATTCAGATGAACTGAATCACAACCTGTTTGACCAATTTTCATCACTTTAGCTTTATCTCTGTTATAACCAACCTACTCTACTACCAGTCTCATCAACAGCTCGAATGAAAGAGTTCATCTCATCAACATCATTTGCCAAAAGGGCTAAATCATCAGCATAATCTAAATCAGAAATTTTTGTACCTCCAGTCCATTTAAGGCCAAAATCTTTCCCTCGAAGTGAATTTCGCATAACATAATCAATAACCAAGCTAAAGTGAAAAGGAGACAAAATGCACCCTTGTCGAACACCAGAAGTAATGCTAAACCAATTTGCTACAAGCCTTACCAACTCTCACACACGACTCAGTGTTATTATAGAGAGCTTTCATTATGTTAACTAACTTGTCTGGTATACCATATGATTTCACAATCAACCACAAATTATGACGATCAACAGAGTCGAAAGCCTTTTTGAAATCAACAAAGCTAGCAACCAAAAGTTTCTGAAACTCTAAACATTTCTCAAGAATCTGCCTAAGTGAAAATATCTGATCCACACATCCCCTACCACTTCTGAATCCACATTGTTCATCACGCAATTGACTGTCAACCAGATTCTTAATTCTATTAAGCACAATCATGGGAAAGAACTTTACCTGGAACAGAGAGTAGGCTGATACCCCTATAGTTATCACAAGAACTGCGATCACCTTTTTTGAAAATAGGGATAACAATAGCTCTGGTAAAATCCTTAGGAACCATGCCTTTATCATAAAAGATATTCAGAATTTCAGTCATCCAAGTGGTAACCAAAACATTCCCAGCTCTAAGCATTTTCGTAGTAATTTCATCTACCCCTGGGGATTTATGAAGTTTAAGTTTAGAAATAGCCAAAATAACTTCAGATTGTGTTATAGGGCCAACATTAAAGCCACCAATGCATTTGTCGTCATTGCAAACAATGGGAGTAGAACTAACCACATTGTTTAGAACATCACTGAAATGCTCAGCCCACCTAGCCATGACAGAATTCTCACCTTCTATAACCTTACCTTGTTTATCCTTCAATCCCTGTATACTAGTTCGTTTTCTACCACATAAAACATTAACTATCTGGTACAGCTCTCTGCTGTTGTGCTGTCTAACTGCTTCCTCAGCTTTGTCAGTCAGGCCATCAAGCCAAAGATTCTTATCAGTAGCTAACTGATCCTTTACACGTTTATTAAGTTCTTTGTAATGCTTTCTATTATGACTAGTAGGGTACTGATTAAGGACATTCATGCAGTTCCTCCTTTCAGAAATAAGCTCAAGCACCTTATCACTCAAATAATTCTGCCTCCTCTGCTCCTTTTTTCCTAAAAGAGTACTGTTAGTTTCCAAAAAAGCCTGTTTAAAATGGCTCTATTCTTCCTCAACTTCAGTAGTAAGCAAACCATGACTGTCATAATGACTAAGTAACCTATCATGGTAAGCTTTAGCTATAACTGGGTCTTTGAGAGCTTCAGTATTAAAGGTAAATTTTTTAAATTTAGCACAACACTTTTTAAGTTGCAAGACACTTTTAACAAGGTAATGGTCAGATCCAATTTCAGCTCCCCTGTATGACCTGGTATTCATAACAGAGCTAGCCAATTTGCTGTTAATTAATATATAATCAATCATATTCTTATGCAGCCCATCAGGTGAAACCCATGTGTACTTATGTATGTCGCGGTGTTTGTAATAAGTGTTAGTTATTCTGAAGCCATTGAGTTTACTTACCTGTAGGAGACATTGCCCATTGTCATTGCAGCTACCAATAACAAAAGGGCCTATCACCCCTCCCCAAATGTCAGAGTCAGTACCAACTTTGGCATTGAAGTCACCTAGAACACGGGTAATATCTCCTTTCTTGACAGAATTCAAAATATCCTGAAGTTGTCTGTAAAACCTATCCTTCTCATACTCATCGGCATCCACAGTGGGGGCATAACAGCAGATAACATTCAAGTCTTTAATGTTTGTCTGAATGCACTGATATCCTAGAAGAGCATCACTAGCATGACTGTTGAGCAGCAGACCAACACCTTGGTGATGCTTTCCATCCTCCCTCCCTGTAAAGAGAAATTTAAAGTTATTTTTAAGTATCTCATCTTTAGCTGTCCATCTGGTCTCTTGCAAGCCTAGAATATCTAGGTTATAGCGCTGGAATTCCTGTGTGAGGACATCAAGAGAATAATCTCTATGTAATGTCCTCACATTCCACGTTCCTGCAAGGAGAAAATGATTAGTAGGATTTTTAAAGAAACTAGGTTTATAGAGATAGGTAGGGCCAACAATATCAAACAGCTCCCTGATTGCAGGCATGGGGCAAAGATAAAGGCTGAAGTCACCAATGCTGGTAGGAACTTCAGGCACCACCTTTTCAAGTGGACTTTTTCAAGAGCCATATGGCCTGCCTGAGACACATTACTCCAGTTTAGGCTTGACAATGCCCAACTAGCTAAGTGAGATTCACATACCATGCGATGGCCTCTGGTCAGGATTATCCACCAGCTGATATAAGGTATCCCATGCCTCTGTTCACTTAGGGCTGGCAACCCAGAAGCAAACAGAAAACACAGCGGCAGATTCTCCCTCAGCAGAGGCCCACAAGTGCAGCAAGTCCAGAATCCATAATCAAGCTCAAATCCATAAACAAGTCCAGTCTAGTAGTTATAAATGGTCAGCACCAGGACCCTGTGAAGTTGACCACTCCTCAGCAGGGTTGAAAAAAAAAAAAGAAAAAAGTGGCCATAGATGACCAGATCAGTAGGCCATACTGAACTGGCAGCCCTCCCCTTCCGTTCCCTTCCAAAAGAGAATATCTCTTTTGAAAGGTACTCTGTGGCAAGCAGCTGCTTGAGGGGGGGGGGGTATCAAATTAAAAAAAATAAAATGGTAAGAACTTTGTTTCAGATGCTAAAGAAGCAATCCTATATTTTTCTAGGAAAAAAAAACATGTAGTAATTTAAAAACAAATAACAGAACTACTTTAAAATGTAACACATGAAAATGGATCAACACAATATGCATTTTTAAAAAGAAAATCAGAATATCTTTACACCCATAAAAAGTCTACAAATGTTCAATATGAGCATCATGTGACAACTTACAAATGTCCATTACAGGTTGGTTGGGTTGATATACCTCTGAGCGGCACTTTTTTGCACATCATGGGCTAAACGGCCAAGTCACATGGACCCCGAAGGCTCAGAGAAGGTTGGGGGAGGGGACCCCTGGAACAGCTGTTGGGAGACAGATGGTAGCCTCCCATCAAGGCCATCCAGCATGTTCTTTAACGTGCACAGGGTATGGCTCTCCCACACATGGGCCACGGCTTAACATCCCATCAGACGGACGGCAGCTTTTCCAAGCCCATCGGTGTCCCCTACTGCTGTGGGACACCGATGGACTGCCTACTGACCGTGGGCAGGGCAGGGAATTTTGCGGAGATAAATCTCAACACTGACCCAGCTGGGACTTGAACCTGGGAACTACAGATTATGAGCCTGGCGCGCTACCAACTGAGCCACCCCCGCCCCATGTCCATCACATTACACTGGGCAACATACAAAGAGGCTTTGAAATGAAAATAGCCAATCTTTACTAATTTTGAGGTGCTGAACATGAAAATGACAATAAAATTTGTCGATTGGCTCTTGTTTAGGAGAGACAGAGATGGTCATGTATAAATGACTCAGTCTGCATTGAGTACACATAGGTAACCATTTTGCAACGCTGATTTTAAACTTCAGATTGCTACATATTGTATTGTATTGCATCAGCCCGCTATACACACAACCCCCAAAGGTATTGCATCATTGTCTGATGCAATGTAGTTGAATCATGCCGTGGACAAAAGATGATGCAATCGTTAGTTGTAAGCAACATCTTGCAGGGTGAGCAAGTCTTTTGAATGACTCCCATTTACCCCTGAGTCATAAGCACAATACAAGTGATCCCTGCAGTTTTAATCCAGCAGTACTGATGCATTGTAACTGCGTTAATAGTGCAGATACATTTTGTTACATCTTTGGGGAAGTGACGTTTGCAAGCCAGAAAAGTGCCATCACTCCAATAGTGAAACGGTGTACGAATTTTATTTTGGATGCAAGATCAAGGGCCAGAACAAGGCCTGAGCCCCACACATATTCTGCAGTACATGTGCAAGAAATCTTCCAAAGTGGCTGAAAGGCGAAAAAGTGTCGATGCTGTTTGCTGTTCCTATGGTTTGGAGAGAGCCAAGCAATCATGCAAATGACTGCTACTAATGCATAGTTCCACTTGTTTCTGGAGGCATCACGAGGAAAAAGAAGTGGACAATAGCTTGCCCGAATATACAATCTGCTCTCTGACTAGTTCCGCACAGTGAAGGCCTTCCCGTTTCCGAACCTCCAAAGGAATTTTCCATCGATTCAGATGAGGTGGGAAGAAAACTGACATTGGGTTTTCCGCAGCCTTCGGTATCTAATGATGATCCATATGTCTGACACAGTGCATCATCTGCACCACACATTCTCACTGAAGAAGAAATGAATGATCTTGTTCGTGACCTGGAGTTGTCCAAGGCCATAGCAGAGTTATTTGGATCAAGACTTAAACAATGGAATCTTCTCAAGAAAAATGTCTGAGTGACTTTGTTTTGAACTCGTCACAAGCATTTTGCACCTTATTTCAGAAACAAAGATTACCTTGTGTTCTGCTCTGATGTAGATGGATCAAACATGACCCTCAAAAATGCAACTATTCATAGACTCCTCGAAATTGAGTCTCAAGGCAGTGTTACTGCATAATGGAAATTGACTTCCATACATTCTACATGAAAGAAACATACACAACCTAAAACAGCTGTTAACCTGTCTTCAGTATAGCAAGTATGACTGGCATCTATGTTGTGAGTTGAAGGTAGTGGCTCTATTGATGGGTCTGCAGCTGGGATGTATGAAGTATTGCTGTTTTTTATGTGAATGGGACAGCCGAGAAAAGACTTTGCACTAATGTGAAGAGAAACTGGCCTCAGAGGAAACCTCTGAAGGTCGGAGAGAAGAATGTGGAACACCCAGCACTGGCAGAAATGCACAAAATCCTGTTATCATCCCTACACATGAAACTCGGTATGATGAAAAACTTCATAAAAACCATGGACCGGATTGCATCAGCTATCAACTACTTGGCTGACAAACTCCCTCGACTCAGCGAAGCAAAAATTAAAGAGGGAATTTTTGTGGGTCCTCAGATCTGTGAGTTGTTCAGAGACCAGATGTTCAACACCTGCTTCAGGGTGATGAGAAAAAGGCTTGGGATGCGTTTCGTCTGGTGTAAGCTAAATTCCTCGGAAATGTCAGGGCAGACAACTACAAGACTCTGGTTAAGGAACGTCTCTGTATCACAAAATTGGCTGCAATATTCCTTAAAGATCCACTTTCTCCATTCCCATTTAGATTTCTTCCTTGACAACTGTGGCACGGTTAGTGATGAGAACGGTGAACGTTTTCACCAGGACATTGCAACGATGGAGAAACGATACCAGGGAAACTGGTCCACTTCAATGTTGGCTGACTACGGTTGGATGCTCATCAAAGATGATCCTGAGCAGCTGTACAAGCAACAGGCAAAGCAGCATCATAAGTAGAAGTGGAGTTTTACCGATACATATCATATAAAGAGAACTAAATATTAATAATCACACTAAGTCTGCTAGTTTGTCATTAGCAAGCCATATGCCACCAAACAGCACTGGCCTGCAAGCAAAAATATTACTCTATTATATAAGAAACTATTGTGGATTTCTGAGAAATCGTAGCCAATTTTGCATCTTCATTATCATATTTGTGCTCAGCACATTGAAATCTTTAAGAAATGGCTACTTTTATCTCAGAGGCATGACTTTTATGAAAAATTGATGCCCAGCGTTATCTCAACAAGAAATAACACAAGAGTGTACAACAATATTATTAAAATTATTCCACATCACTCATTTTCAGAAACTGTAAACATTACCTTTCGATGCAACAAATAATATAAGTTATGTAAAAATCATTACCTCCACAAGTTATTAAATCTTCAATAATAAGATATTAAAAAAAATTATTTCAATCTAAACATTTAAAATTTTTATAATCCTTCATATTGAACTCTATCAGACAACAGACAATTGGCATGATATTGAATAGAACTGCATTTTCAAGATGTTACTCAGTGAATCATAATGGATTCTTATTCATTTTGTGTTAAGCACTGCATCAGTAAGTGTGTAGAATTATGCAGTTCAACTACCATGTTGCAAGGTGCAGCAGAGTGACATAAAGCATGTTTGCGGTACAGCATAACAATACCATTGTCATGGTTTTCTAATTTCAGTAAAAATGAAAGCATATTGGCTTCTGGCATAATTAAGAGTTTGCATATCCAACTTCAACATTAATTGTTATATGAGCTGTAGCACAAACATAGTCATGCAACTGTCCATTGACCAGAAACCACTATGCAGAATATGGAATGAACTGGATTAGGTTCAATGTTTATATGGTGAATTATGGTGACCATTATCCAACATTTCTGAATATTTTCAAAAATAATTTTTTGAAACATATAATAGTTTTTCTTTTGAAACGTACATAATATTGAACAAATTGAAGAAATTTCTCGATGTTTTTGTTTAACTGTCAAAGAAGGTATCACTCTTAGTTTAATGTCAATATCAATTTTAGAGGAAAATTGTCGAGCTGGG
Source organism: Ryuthela nishihirai (assembly GCA_038380435.1). Lineage (NCBI taxonomy): Eukaryota > Metazoa > Arthropoda > Arachnida > Araneae > Heptathelidae > Ryuthela > Ryuthela nishihirai. The sequence continues at coordinate 113,963,852 of JAWZYU010000001.1, forward strand.
TGGGATACGAACCTATGACCTCCTGATAACATGTCAGGTGCTCTAACTGCAGAGTTATCGGCCATCAATCAAGATCTCCTCTAACTGATGTTATGAACTTTTTATCTACAGTACACAATTTTCTGTGTCTCATGAAGTCATTGTCCCAGCTGCTCACAAACAGCTCAATAAGCATATAACAAGTATGTCATGAAGATGGCAAGTATGAGTATACAATTGAATAAATTGGAGTATTTTCTTGACATTTTTGTTCAACAGTCAAGGAAAGTATCATTCTCAGTTTAATGTCGATATCAATGTTGATATTGCATATATAAAATTATTTAAGAGCATAGTGATACTAACTTAATTTTAACTATACGAAAATTCACTGTATAATTAGAATATAATATTCTCCATTTACATTAATTACATTCGGAGTTGCTTTGATATCATATGTTCAGTTTCAAAATTTGCTAATGACAAACTAGCAGACTTAGTGTGATTATTAATATTTAGTTCTCTTTATATTGCTTTAAAGGCTTATATGCCACTGATTCGATGTTGTTATGAGGATGAAAGTTCGAGACTAAAGTTCGCTTACTGTAAGTTTCTTGCTCTGGCAGCTGGAATACTCCCATTGTTGGCAGGATGTCAGTAATGTCTCCATTGCTTTTTTTAGCTGTTGGATCCTTTGCATGGAGTTTTGATGTTATTCCTTTGTCGCTGTGTTGCAGGTAGTTTGGTATTATTCATCTACTATTTAGTTCTCTTTAAGTTGCTTTAAAGGTTATATGCCATTGATTTGATGTTTGGTAAGTTATGAGGAAGAAAGTTCTAGCCTAAAGTTCACTTACCATAAGTTTCTTGCTCACCATAAGTTCCAAAGGAGGTTCTCCCAATTTAATGAATGTAAATTGGGAACATTATACACTGAAGAGCCAAAACATTATGACCACCTGCCTAATATGATGTTGGTCCTACATATGCCACCAAAACAGCTCTTATCTGGTGAGGCATGGATGCTACATTATTTCTAAAGGTGTCTTGTGGTATCTGGTACCAAATTACCAGCAGATCCTTTAATGCTTGTAAGTTATGTGGCAGAGCTGCCGCAAATTGGATATGCTGTTCCAATACAAAAAACAGATCGATTGGATTGATGTCTGGGGAATTTGGAGGCCAGGGCAATACCTGGAAGTCTTCCTCATGTTCCATGAACCATTCTTGAACAATCCAGACAGTGTGGCATGGCGCATTATCCTGCTGAAAGAAAGCACTACTAGAGGGATTTACTGTTGCCATGAAAGGATGTACCTGGTCTGCAATAATGTTTAGGTGGGTGATAGACATCATAGTTTCCTGCACATGAATGACTGGAACCAGGGTTTCCCAGCAGAACACTGCCCAAAGCATTACACTTCCTCCACTGGCTTGTTTTCATCCCATAGTGGATCCTGGTGCCAACACTTCCCCAGGTTGGGTTGTTTTACCTCTGAGTGGCACTTTTTTGCACACCATGGGCTAAATGGCCATGTCACATGGACGCTGAAAGGTCAGAGAAGGTTGGGGGAGGGGTCCCACTGGAACAGCTGTTGGGAGATAGATGATAGCCTCCTGTCAAGGCCATCCAGCATGTTCTTTAATGTGCACAAGATATGGCTCTCCCATACACGGGCCATGGCTTAATATCCCATCTGACGGACAGCAGCCTTTCCAAGCCCATCAATGTCCCCTACTGACCGTGGGCAGGGTGGGGAATTTTGTGGAGATAAATCTCAATGCTGACCCAGCTGGGACTCAAACCTGGGAACTACAGATTACAAGCCAGAGCCACCCCCACCCACCGATCGACTGAGCCACCCCCACCCCACTTTCCCAGGTAAATGACACACATGTACATGGCTGTCCACATGGTGCAATAGGAAACAAGATTCATCAGACCAGATCATCTTCATCCAATCATTCAAGGCCAGTTTTGATGCTCGTGTGCCCATTGTAGGTGCTTTCGACAGTGAACAGAGGCTAGCATGGGCACTCAAGAGTGTCCTGCAGTTACACAGCCCCATTTTCAACAGAGTTTGATGTACCATCTTAGAAATGCTCTGACCCAGTCATCTGGCCATTACAATTTGGCCTTTGTCAAACTCACTTGAGTCTGCTGCCTTTTCCACCTGAAGAACAAGAATAACACTGATTAACAGAGCTGAGTATCAGGTGTTATTTATACCATTTCATGACCTTCATATGTACCATCGTTTACTTGCAGTTGCTTCGATTTGCACAAAGACATGGTCGTAATTTTTTGGTTCTATGGTATATATTCTAATTATATACAGTGAATATTGTGATAATTAAAATTAATTCAAACATGTGAGCACATTTTCAAAGAAGTTTGCTTAATTTGTAATCTTTGAGCATGAAATCTGGATTTAATAAATAAAAATTATCTTTCCTATTAAGAGTCTAGTATTCACATAAAAAATAATGTATTGTTCAGTAGTAAAGAGTCACAGGATATGTCCTATAGACATGGAATTGGTTTTGCCATGAGTGGGATTCGAATCCCACGACAAAACCAACTTTTTTCAGCTTATTATTTAATGTATTGCTCTTTACTATCAGTTTTTAAACATATATAACCTAATATTTTCCATCATTTCTTAACAGATTTAAAATGCAGACATATTTGGAATAACCGCTCTAACCAGTCATTAAGAGATATATAGCACTATGTAGTAATTTTCTGCTTTCCAGACAGACATTTGTTAATTCAGACTATCCACCCCAATACACATCCATTTTACTAGTTAGAATTTCCTGCATTGAAGATCTAGCAAACCTACTAAATACAGTCAAAAACACTTAACATGAAAATGATAAAGTGAAATACTGGTTAACACAAATGTGTGGATAATACGAAAAAAAGTGGATAATATGAAAACAAAAAATTCCTTATTGCAAAATTTTCTAGACTAACAAATAAAATTCCATTAAACTCAGATAACATAAAATTTATAGAAGACTGACAGATGTAATCCCAACCACTATTTGATAACTTTTGAACAGCTTCAAATTTCTTGCTAATTAGTTAACTTCTTTCAAATTGTTTAACAGAAGTTTAACAAATTAAATCTTAACAGATCTTTGCATGGAGTTATATTAACAACGTGACACATGGATTAGATGAAATTGGGTAAAACCATAAAAGCTATACCCAAACAATAAACCATGCCACATAAGATAACAATGTAGAAATTCATTTTATGAATGCAATAAATAGAATATAAAACAATGGCATATCCTGGATAAAGGAGCAAAGCATACAATCATGGCACATTCTGGTACTGTTCCAATCAAGAATAAAAAACAATTATAAACTAAATGAGTTATACCAAGAGCAGCAGTAAATTAAATTTATTAACAAGATGTATGAGATTGGAGAAAGAAAAAGAAATTTGGGTGACTATATTCAAACTTGAATAACTATGGTTAAAAACAAGTTGAAAATTCCCAGATCTAGAAAAAAATATTAGATGGAACAAGTTAGTGGATGGAAAGGAACAGACTAGAATGCTTAATAGTTAATAACTATAATGCTCAATAAGTCAACTTCTAATGCTGACTGCATGGTATAAAGAAGGGGTGCACAACCTTTGGATAACTGAGGGCCAATTATATACTGAATGGGTTAAGGTGGCCGCAAAACAAACCTCCACTAATTTTTTATGTTACTAGAAGATGTACCCTGCTTTGCATGAGACATTAAGGTAGCCAGTCAAGATCAGTGCTTTTTTTTCTTTTTGTGTATTGTTACGTCTTAAACCTATTCCTGACATTAAATCATTTTTTTGGTAGTAGGAGTCATAGTGTCCTTAATCTTTTGCACTACTATACAGCAGATGTATTCTCATAGCAAACTGTTCAGGATGACTCGGTCATATAAAGCTGTCAGCTTTGGCTTCCCCAAGCATTCATTGTGAGAAGTGTAATGGGAAAGGCACGGAATTTAGATGCATTTGACAGAGGGCAGATTCTAGGTGCCCAAAGGATGGGACACTCAATCTCCAAAATTGTCAACGAACTTGGATTTTTCTCGTGTGACACTTTCAAGAGTGTTATCAAGAGTGTTCCAGGAATATGAAAATTCTGGCAAAAAAACAAGCACCCAAACAAACTGCAAAGGACAACCAGCCTTAAATGATCTTGGGCTTCACCATCTGACTCGCATTGTATGAACTGATAGGGGCCAGACATTATCTGAAATCACCTTATCTGAACATGGGTTCCAGCCAGGAAGTCAGTGCATGGACCGTGCAATGCTCACTTCGTCGTCTCGGCTTCGGGAGCTGCCGACTTACGAGACTCCCACTTCTAATGGCATGACACTGGATTCAATGCCTTGCCTGGGTTAAAGAACATCGAAAATGGACCATCAAAAATTGGCAACAGATAGCCTGGAGTAATGAATCCCAATTTAAACTTCATTACACCTATGGGAGACTGAGGGTATGGCGTCAACCCCATAACACCATGGATCCTGCATGTCAAGTCGGAACAGTACAAACTGGTGGTGGCTCAGTGATGGCCTGGGGTGTATTCAGTTGGATGTCTGTGGGACCTTTGGTACATGTACCGACGACGCTCAATGCATCCCAGTATGTAAAACTCGTGGCTGATCATTTACACTCATTTATGGCCATCAGGCATCTCAATGGAGATGGCGTCTACCACAAGACAACTGTTCATCTCATAGGTCCAGGTTGGCAGAATTGCAGGAGCATTCTGCAGACTTTGAAATAATGAATTTGGTCACCTAGAAGCTCAGCTTTAAATCCCATCAAAAATCATTGGGATACCGCCAAGCAGAGTGTTTGGGTCTGTGTCTCATCAGTGACGACCCTAAGAAAATTGTGGACAGCTCTGGAGGATGAATGGGTCGCCATACCTGTGGAACATTTATGCAAGCTTGTGGAGTTCTTGCCTCGTCATGTGGTAGCTGTTATCAGGGACAAAGGGGGTCCAACACATTACTAGGTTGCTATCTCTAATTCAATGGCACTTCAGTGTATATACTCTTCCCCAAAAGTGAACAGAAGTGGAGGGCTGCCAGTTCAGTTTGGTCTACTGATTTGGACTTCTGTAGTCATTTTTTTCACTCCTTTTATCATTTTATCATTTATCAGATATATCTTACAAATGGAATACAAAAGGAATAATCAAGTTTTTTTTACATGTGATAGACTATGGGTTGGGTTGTTTTACCTCTGAGCGGCACTTTTTTGCACACCATGGGCTAAATGGCCAGGTCACAAGGACCCTGAAGGCTCAGAGAAGGTTAGGGGAGGGGACCCACTGGAACAGCTGTTGGGAGATAGATGGTAGCCTCCCGTCAAGGCCATCCAGCGTGTTCTTTAACGTGCACAGGGTGTAGCTCTCCCGCACACGGGGCCACGGCTTAACGTCCCATCCGACGGACGGCGGCCTTTCCAAGCCCATCGGTGTCCCCTACTGACCGTGGGCAGGGCGGGGAATTTTGCGGAGATTAATCTCAACGCTGACCAAGCTGGAACTCGAACCTGGGAACTACAGATTACGAGCCTGGCGTGATAGACTATGTAAAAGTAATGAAGAATTGCTTTACTTTGGAACTTACAGTGCATATGTGCAGCTAATGGATATTTCTTCACACAGTTTTGATCAAGTATTGAAGGTTTTTTTTAATGTGTGCATGTTTTATTAGTTTCTTATTTAATCTGTTTGCAAAATCTTGTGACAGATGTTTCATATAAAGTTGATTCTGATAGTGAATCAGAATCATTTTTCAGTTCCCGATATAAGTGGGATATCATTTCCAAGTAGAGTAGGATATTAAAGATTATTTTTTTTTTATTTTGCTCCTTCTGGGATTATTTTTGGTGCTCTTCAAATATGTGATATATACTCCAATTAGGAAGAATTTGAAACTTTACCAAAACAAAGCCACTACACATATGTGACCTTAAATGGATGCTGCCTCAAGAAATATCAGAAAAACTGATTTTTAAAATAGGACTTATTTTAGAGCCAATTCTAATTGAATTTAAATATTTCATTACTACTAAAAATTTTTTAAAATTTTTAAGTGAAATTTTGCCATTGTTGTGAAATTCAGCTTTTTTGTAGCAGTATCTAAGATAAATTGACCTGGAATGGTTTAATTTCAATTTCAATGATTAAAATAAACTTTATTTGCTTTGAAATACTAAACAAAAATTTGCAGCTCTTTACCTCTTTTGATATATTTTTCAGTCTTTATTTAAATTATTTCTTTTAAAGCACAATAGATCTTTATTATATTACTACTGTAGCCTTAGAGTTTGTTAATTGCCAAAAAAAATATATAAGTAATAATAGAAATATTATGAATGATTCATATTCAAATAATGAAATACTTTAGAAGACATTATTTTTTTTTAATTTTACTAAGGTTAAAATGGAAAACATTGTATAAAAATTGCAATTAAAAAAATGCTTATAAGGTTTCACTTACCTTCCATTTTCTTTGAATTTTTGCCATTTTATTAATCACAATTAAAGTTTTCTTGTGATTTATAACATGACATATTTCTGTTTTATTTGGCAAAAATAACTCTAAAATCCACTTTTTTTTTTTGATTGAGCACAGTTAACTAAATGTCAGGACCTTTCTCAAAGAATATCACTGAGAAAAAAAAGTTATTTTCCTGTCGAAATAAAAATTTATTTTCTGCATTAACCTGAAAGAAATTTCCTTTCTATTCACATTATTATAATCATTTTTGTCCATTAGTTTTTTTCCTTTAAGAATTTGATAATTTTTTTTATTACTATTGGGTTGTCTGGAAAAAAATTCATTATGCATTTTGTTCTTTTGTGTCTAATTTAGTAGTTTCAGCAGGATAGGTTGTCAGTGTTACAGATTGTATAAAAGCTTACTGCTCGGGGACCAGTTCATGCATGGCACACATTTTTGAAAGTGCAATGAATGTTTATCACATTGTACAAAATGGCCACAAAGTCTGAATATTGGTTCTGTTATGCTATTACTGGATGGGTTTAAAATGGTTGGAGAAGTCTGAAAAATAAATGAAGGTGTCAGATGCTCTGGCAACTGAGCTACCAGCCGCTGATCAATCTCTCCTCCATTGCTGATGTTATGCTACACACCATCTAGTGAATAAATGTCATTTAAGCGCATTTGGGGACTCCATCTCCCCATAGCCTTCCTAGCCATAGATAGGCACATGAGAACACAACACAAAAGCCTCATGGCTTATGTTTCTTTTGTGAGCAAATCAGAATCTGTGTCACTTCTTGTCTAATCAGTAGTACCAGTATATAGAACAAAGAAATTCCCAGCTCATTATTGATTTCACTAAGTATTTTAATCATTATCAAGTCGTTTTTAGTCAACAGGATACAGATGGATGTAGGGAAAAATTGTCTTGAGCAGAGTGGAATCTGAACCTCTACTGGCCACCAATCAATTGGATTAAATTTGGAAAAAAACAAATTGATCAGTGGCCGGTAGCTCAGTGGTCAGAGCACCTGACATGTCATCAGGGAGATGTAGATTCATATCCCACCCGGCCCAAGACAATTTTTTGCCTACTACCACTTATCCTGGTGACTAAAACAGCTTGATAGTGGTTAAAATATTTAATGAAACGAAGGTGGAGCCATTGCAGTCACACACACAGCACAAATCTGTTTCAAGAAGTTTGCAATTGGTGACATAAGCTTGGAGAGGAAGCTCGGGAAGGACCTCTGTGGTTGGTTAATTTGGATGCCCTGGCTCATGGCTGCTAGGGCATCCAAAAAAAAAAAATTGATCAGTGGCCAGTAGCTCAGTGGTCAGAGCACCTGAAATGTCATCAGGGAGATGTAGATTCATATCCCACCCGGCCCAAGACAATTTTTTGCCTACTACCACTTATCCTGGTGACTAAAACAGCTTGATAGTGGTTAAAATATTTAATGAAATGAAGGTGGAGCCTTCTAATGTTAAATTCTATGGTTAAAATATTTAATGGAACGAAGGTGAAGGCTGCTAGCAGTTTCCAAATCCACCACTGCTGACCACCTGCACAAGATCAGAAAGGTCTAGAGATGGTAGGGGGAGATGCATGAATTGACCACAGCTCAGGCTCAAACAACACATCAAGGTCTGCAAGGAACTGCTCAATAATCCATGTGACATTCAGTTCATCGAGTCTATAGTTAAGAAAGGAGAAGTGGTTGGGTTGTTTTACCTCTGAACGGCACTTTTTTGCACACCATGGGCTAAATAGCCAGGTCACATGGACCCCGAAGGCTCAGAGAAGGTTGGGGGAGGGGACTCACTGGAACAGCTGTTGGGAGGCAGATGGTAGCCTCCCATCAAGGTCATCCAGCGTGTTCTTTAACGTGCACAGGGTATGGCTCTCTCACACACGGGGCCAAGGCCTAACGTCCCATCCGACGGACGGCGGCCTTTCCAAACCCATCGGTGTCCCCTACTGATCGTGGGCAGGACGGGGAATTTTGCGGAGATAAATCTCAATGCTGACCCAGCTGGGACTCGAACCTGGGAACTACAGATTACGAGCCTGGCACGCTACCGACTGAGCCACCCCCGCACCAATGAGAAGTGGATCTACCTGCATAATACAGATACCTCTAACCAGTGGTTGGACCCAGGTGAACCAGCTTTACCTGCCCCCCCATAAGTGGCTGTTTGGGGGAAAAAGGCATACTGTGGGCCAATACTGAACCGTATTCTGAGCAGCTGGAATGGATGTATCCTGCTTTAGTCAACTGAAAGAGGGTGCTCCTTTAACAGGACAATGCCAAACCACATACTGTCATTTGGGCCCAGGTATAATTTCACAAACTTGATGGAATCAAACTCCCGCCATACCCAGACCTCAACCCATTTGATTATCACCTGTTTCAGGTGATGGAGCATTTTCTCTGTAGCAGGCACTTCACTAATTCAGATGAAGTAAAATGCAGATGTCAAGAGTTCTTCACCTCTAAGACAAAGGTATGGTACTGTGCCAGGATTGAACACCTTGCAAAAAGATGAGTACAAAATCTTTGAAATATAACAATGATTGATACAAGGTTCTGAGTAAGTACATTTCTACATCAGAAATGCAATTTTTTTGCAGACACCCCAATATTTCACTCTGAAATAGTCTATATTAAAATTACTACACACCTCATTTTTGCTAAATATTTTATTGGCAATTTTTTTTCATAAAATCCAAATTAAATACTGTTTAATTTGGTGAATAGAATGCCTATTTCCTTTCATTAGTCATTTTGCAAAAATAAGTTCTAAAAAAACTTGGCCACCTGGTACAATTTTTCAGTCCTATCACTTGTAAGGATTAATGATTCACTGCCAACTAAGGTTGTAGTGTGCCAAATGAGATAAAAAAAATCCAAAGTTTACAGACCCACAACCAAAATTAAAAAGGAAAAAGGTAGAAATATATCAGAACAATGGAATAAAATGTTAAAAAGAAACATTAATATAAAGGGCATGGTAAAAAATATAAAATACAAAAGCAAGAAAATTATAAATGATTAAAATAACCAGTAAAATGTAAAAAGGTGAAGGAAAATTAATGATCATCTAAAATATATCCAAGTGTAAAGGACTTGGATGACAACAGCTTGTCTTGTATATACTTCCCAATGATCAATGGAGAAACATTATGGAGGTAGTATGCTTATTAGAAAATGGTATTTGCACACCAAAAGAAATACAATAAAGGGAGATATAAGAGAAATTGATCAGTATATGTAACTAATAGCATGTAAATAGTAGTACTATATGCAGTTAATGGCAAAATAGCACACTGCAAGGTGTAGTCAAAAGAAAATAGTATGGTTCATATATCTGTAAAACATGCCATTTTACAGAAATGGACAGAAACCACAGAAAGTGTTATGATGATAAACTATCTATCCACAATGCAAACTGGCACACAGCATGGCTTCACATTAAAGTTCACTACAAGGATTTCAAACAGAAAATTAATTTATCCTGCATTTAGAACATACATCAGAAACAAAATATAACTCATAATTTCTAAAATGTCATCTATCAAACATGCATGCAATGAATTTTTTTCTTTTTCATCTGCAACGTAGAAGAATCCTAGAAGCTTCTCCTAGCTTTTACAGGTCTTCTCATACAAGGATATGCCCTACTAAGACCAAAGTCACTACTGACCACTGCCTCAGTTTCAACTAACATAAAGTTTGCCCTGCTGGAACAGTAGTTAGCTTCCGAAACACTATGCCAGTTAAGGCTCAATTTGTCAGAAAAATTATTAAAAATTTCCATGTTACAAAGCAAAAATATGTTCAAATGCAGCTGATAACTGTAGTTCATAAACTTACATTACTTTGATAGTGTGGAGAAAAATTGTAAAATCCTGTGTTGGGGTAACATACACAGTTAAAAGAATGTAGGTTGATATCCAATAGATTTAGATCAGGCAATGTCATTAATCAAGCAACTATATCTCAACTACCAACAAAACGTATGTTACATTCAATTAATTCTGTGTATACACCGATCAGACAAAACATTAAAACCACCTACCTAATATGATGTAGGTCCTCCTCTCACCACCAAAAGAGCTCTCACCCAATGAGGCATAGATTCAACGAGATGTTTGTAGGTGTCGCTTGATATTTGGTACCATGACTGCAACAGAACCTGCAGTTCCTGTAAATTACGTGGTTAGGGTGACACTGCTCGTACCCGTTTCTCCAACTCAAACCATAAATGCTCTCTAGGATTCATGTCTGGTGAATTTGGGAGCCATGGGAATAAATGGAATTCCTCATCATGTTCTAGAAACCATTCCTGAACTTTCTTTGCAGTGTGACATAGGGCATTGTCTTGTTGAAAGACTCCACCTCTGCCAGGGAACACAGTTGCCATAAAGGGGTATACTTGGTCAGCCACAATGTTCAGGTAGGTGACAGCTGTCAGAGTTTGCTCTACAGGGATAATTGGTCCAAGTGTTTCCCAAGAAAATATTGCTCAGACCATTACACTCCCTCCAGCCGGCTGGATCCGTCCAACAGTGCATCCAGGTGAGAAGGCTTCCATGGATAAAAGTCGCACACGAGCTCGTCCATCCACATGGTGTAACAGAAAATGGGATTCATCTGACCATGCGACCTTCTTCTAGTCTTCTATGGTCCAATGTCAATGATTACATGCCAACTGCAAGCATTGATGATGGTGAACGGCTTTGAGCATAGGCACATGAATGGGTCTGCAGTTGTGGAGACACATATCCAAGAACTTACGATGAACTGTGTGTTCGGACACATTTGGCCCTTTACCACAATTGAAATTATGGGTAATGTCAGCAACAGAAGCCCTTCTGTTGCTGCAGACAAGGCGAGATGGCTTGCACTGACCTCTGGCATCAATGAGGCGTGGCTGGCTCATGCCTTGTCGACGGCTTGAAGTGTCACCTGTTTCAGACCATCTTTGATAGGTACTAACTACTGCATAGCGTGAGCAGCCTACCAGTGTAGCTGTTTCAGAGATGCTCTTACCAATGCATCTTCACATAATGATCTGGCCTTTTTGAAATCAGATAAATCCTTTGCTTTTCTCATGTTGAGACGAAACGAAATACTGCCAGTGAGAGCTCTGGCCCCGGTATATATATCATTCGTGACCTTGGCACTTGAACTGATTGGCTGCATGCATGCTTCTTTGCATAGCATAGAGGTGGTTTTAATGTATTGGCTGAGTGGTGTATATATCTATGGGATAACACAACAGTCACCATCATATTACACTACACCATCAAAGCAGCTTCTAGAGGAGATTATCTAGCCACTTGTCCACTACTATATCTAACATCTGACACACAAGAGCATCAGTGGCATACTCTTCTTGAAATCAATGTACACACTGATAATTACTCAGCCTTGTAAAATATGAGAGCCATATTAAAAATCTTTTTGGGTTGAACAGGCATTGATGAAATATTATTATTTGCTCATTCAGAATCTCTCAACAGTCATAACAGTACCCTCAGATGATGGAAAAAGCTGAAAATGGCAAATTTTTAAATAAATATTGCTAGCGATGCAGTTATGTTAATAATTTGAAAATTTGATGGTGAAATGTAAAGAAAATGAAGCTCACATTGACAACATTGATTTTCATCATTACCAGCAAGGGGAAGACGCTTTTTTTTTTAAAGATCAATGAAAAATTATTTTCCTGTTGTATAGGTGCTAATAAGCTCATTGGACAAAAAATTGATCACCCCTGACTGAAAGTCACCTAATAGTGCATAAAGCCTCCATGCGACCGAAATCCTGTCTGTCATGGATGCCACCAGTGTGCAGGATGCAGTGAACATAAATATTCATCCACTCTTCCAGCAGCAAGTGCTGCAGTTCTGTCAGATTGGTCGGATGGCTGGGACAGCACTTCACTCATTGTTCCAAATAGTCCCACAAATTTTTTATGGGATTCAAATCTAGGGATTTGGTGGGCCAGTAGAGATATTCAAAGGCTTCAAAATGCTCGTTGTGTCAATCTGACACACTTTGAGCCCTGTGCACACGACAACTGTCATCTCACTGTGGAGATGCTGCACAAAAGGCAACATGTGGTCATCCAGTAGCTCCATATAGCCCTTCTGGTTCAAGTGTGATGTCACCGCAACCAAAGGACCCATTTCCTCGTATGTGAAATACCACCAGAACATCACAGAGCCTACTCCAGCTTGCACAGAACCTTGCACACAGTCCACATGGAAGGCTTCATGCAGCCTTACGATGTTACCTGTCACCTCGCATCATTCGAGTACAAGCAAAAATGTGACTCATACAACCAGATCACACGCTCCCAAGTCAACAGTCCAATCTTTGTGGCACTGCACAACCTTGTGCAGAGCTGTTAACATGGGTCTCTTCTGCAGTACTCTCTCCAGATATCCTAGAAGTGTTCATTCAGAAACAACTTGTTGTAGGCTTGCATTGACTGACTGGAGCAATTCCTGCCTTGTTGCAAAGTGGTTTGCCCTAACAGTGCATGACACACTGTGGCAGTCCCTATTGGTGAGAAGTCTTTCTGTCTAGGTTCTGGCAACGATTAGCGGTAGACTGTGATGTACGCCACTGCTGGAAGACCCTTTGGACAGTATGTTTTGACACACCTGCAAAGGCAGCAACTTCTTGTACACTATGCATTTTGGCTTGGCCAAATGCAATAACACCTTTTTGCTACTCGTTCACAACTTTGGCGTGCCCCATGTTCCACAGAGTGACTAACACACATGGCAAACAACCACTTCTTGTCACTGTATGAACCCCGTAGTCCTCCTCTGTATTTTGACTTACAGATCATGTTTAATCCATATATGAGGATTGTTCAAAAAGTAAGATTTTAATATCAGGCCTGTGTTCACGTCAGAATGTACAGATTGAAACTAGTTGTAATTAAGAGACACAGCTGTGCAGAGCAATACAGTATCTAGCAGCTTTCATCTTAATCGTAATTGCATCATTGAATGCACCTTGAAAATGGCAGTGTTGATTAAAAATTCATTCATGCTATTTGTTTTCTCAATGCAAAAAAGCACCAATTAGCTGACATTGCAAGTTTATGATAAAAACACAATGAACAGACAAAAAGTTGCAAAATGGAATGTTATTTGATGGAGAAAGAAAAACAATTAAAGATGAACAAGAAGTGTCAGGCAATTGTGAACAATGTGATAAAGTGTTCCTTGAGAGAGATCTGGGAAGTGTGCTCAGGTTCAGAGAATACAAATCTTTGGTTCTGTAATAACATTGCTTATGTGTGTATTGTTTTTCAAAGTGGTTGCAGTTTTCTGCCAACCACTTCTTGGTTCATCTTCAGTTGAATCTCTTCCTTAATTAAATAACTAACAGCATATTTCAATATTTTATCTGTTTATTTCATACTCACCCAAAGCTTGTATAAACTCACAATGAATGTCAGTGCAGAAAATATTATTTTGATTAATCTCAAATTCTCTTTAATATATTATTATAAAGACTAACTGTACATTTTTGTGTGGAAAATGTATTCAATAAGTTACAACATATACATGCAGTTATTTCAGCAGTTATATTTTTTAAATGCATTTCCAATAAGAACATGTAACAATAAATTAATATTTAGTTAAACGAAAAAAAAAACAAGTAAAATTAATGCATGTCACTAATTTCTTCATGCACTACCCACCGAAATGCTGCCCATTTCTCTGGAGAAATGGTGGGGGAAAGGAAGGGTTAGTAGGAGGCTTTCCAGGAAAAATAGGAAAAACGTGTGAAGGACCTGCTACATTATTGATTGTAAGACTAGGTGAAAGAGCTGGTAAAGGCAAAGGTCCTCCTTTAGGTGGTGGGTTTCTCCTCCGCAACTCTGAAAAGATATATAATCATATCTAAATCAGTAAAAGTTATTAAAAATAAAATATACTCTGTAAAAATTAAAGCATACCTGCAAATTTGCTACTACATTTAAAATTCTCAGGTTCAGATCACACTTCATATTGCAAAATGCTAATACAGACATCTCCTGGCTTATGCAAATTTAACATTGATATAAACAAACACTGATGGGAAAGACACAACACTCATGGATTTTCCTAATATAAATTTTTGGAAAACTAAAATATAACAAAATTGTCTAGCATACAAAAATATTAAGATTTGTAAATGGCTAAAATAAATGGTTTTAAAATTCGATTTTCATTGCAAAATATGCAAATGCATTAAGGCAGCGAAACTGAAGGAGTAACAAAAATAACTGAAAGCAAATAAAAGAAATTATTAATTAATAGTAATAAATAATATTGGTCAAAAATAAATAGAAATAAACTTTATGCTGAAAGATTGAATTTAGACAAAATGTTCAGGCAAGCAACTTCCATTTATAAAGTTATTGCTGGTAGAAGTAAAAAGTTGAGTTATACAATTTAGATTTTACATAACCACTCTTGGGGATGCAACTATTGCATAAATTGCAGGATACCTGCACTTGGCCATGTCATGAAAATAAGGCTGAAAGGATTATAAAAGTTGACTAACCTAATTCTAGATTACAATAATATTTGACATAAATCTTGGTATATGCACTAAAATAAGCTTTTTACAGAAAAAATGGCTGAAGATAAATTAAAGATCTCAGTAAAATTTAACACTTTTTTTATTTTTAACAATATTCATTCAGTATTTAAACAGTTAAGGAAACTGAAATATTTAGCAGCAGCAATGTCTTTTAAAAACTTACACAGTATAATATATGTACATTATACATTGAGATGTCAGTTTATTAGGTATACTTATATAGTAGTGTGTTATCCTTGATATTAATACCAGACCTGATACTAATATCTGTCCTTTGGCCTTCAAAACAGCCCATATTTGTTGGGAAATGGAACTTACAAGATGCTAGATGTGTTGTGCATGAATGCTGTACCACACAGAAATGACTGCATCAGTCTTGCTGAGAACAGCCCTTACCAGCTGATTCAAAAGATGCTCGATAGGGTTTAGATCTGCAAAATGTACAGGCCAATGAAGCAAGGAAAACTCGTCGGCATATTCCTCGAACCATTCAGTGATGATATGTGCCTTGTGAGGAGGTGCATTATTATGTCAAGCATGTCCATCCAAGTGAGGATAAACTGTAGCCATGAAGAAATGAACTTGGTCAGCAATGATATTCAAATACACTTTAGAATTCAGATGTCCTTCAATGGATATCAGGGAGCCTAATGTGAGTCAGGAAAACCTTCCCCACACCATCACATTGCTGCCACTGATCTGTACTGTTAATACTAGACAAGATGGCTCCATGGTCTCACATTGCTTGCACCAAATTATGATCCTTCCATCAGCATGATGCTAAAGGAATCTTGATTCATCTAACCAGGCTACCTTTTTCCAGTCCTTAACAGTCCAGTGTCGATGCTCCTGCACCCACTGGAGATGTTCCTCGTTATTTGTGTTCTTCGCTGACAACATTGGCACTTAACATGGTGGATACAGAAGCATCGATACTGGACTGTTAATGACTGGAAAAAGGCAGCCTGGTCAGAAAGTAGCCCACTCACAACGAGGTCCAATACGTGGTGTATTTGGAGATGACCTTCTGCACACCAATGCTTAATTCTTCTGCGATTTGCCTGATTGTGGCCCATCTGTTCATTTGCACGATTCTCACCAGGATCACTGGTATTTTTTTGCTTTTTTGCATCATTCTCAGTAAACCTTGGAAATGGTTGTGTGTGAAGAGTCCAGGAGAGCCATTTGGTATATGCTAGAACCAACATGCCTAGCATCAACTATCATGCCATGTTCAAAATCACTCAGATCACTTGTTTTGCCCATTCTGATGCTCAATCCAACTCCAACTTATGCTCAAAGAGCTGGTCTGCCTGATTTTTATAGCCCACCTTGATCACGTGATGCATTACATGCTGGAAAGAAACATTTATGTGGCGAGGAGTGGTGTACCTGATAAACTGGCATCTCAGTGTATACACCATGTTGAAAACAGTGTCCGGATACTTCCATTTTATGTGAATGGAAAACCACTTTCAAAGCTCCCTAACACTGAAAATAAACCTTTTACGCAAAAACTGTTATTGGCGATAAATTGTAAATGTCACTTTAATCTCTCTAAATATATTTCGCGCAATATTCATTTAATATTTAAAGAATGAACGGAAGCTGAAGCATTTATCTTCAACTTTTGACACTTGTGAGAAAACACTTCAATAGGTAAAACACAGCTCTTGCAACAATTTGTTCACTAACTTAAATTAAATATCTATAGTTTGCATGATGATTTTTTTAGATTTCATCAATTTGGAGTCAATGTGACGGTGCCATTTGCTGTTAAATGGTCCCACTTCAATGACTCTTTAAATATTGATCGAAGATTGTTGAAAATTGACACTATCACATTGCCTCCAAATTGATGAAATCTTAAAAAATCATTATACAAACTTCAGACACTTAATTTATGTTAGTGAACAAATTGTTACAAGAGTTGTGTTTATCTATTGAAGTATTTTTTTTACAAGTGTCAAAAGTTGAAGATAAATGCTTCAACTTCCATTCATTCTTTAAATATTAAATGAATATTGCAAGAAATATATTTGGAGAGATTTGAGTGACATCTTCAATTTATCACCAATAACAGTTTTAATAAATATTTAGCGGAAAAAATTTTCGCTGACATACGGGAATCGAACCCACATCTCTCCAGAAACATGCCAGAGTGTTCTTACCAGTTGAACTAATGCCAGCTCATCTTTTTTCCGTTTATTTTAAGACTATACTCTATCACCGAGAAATGCAGGCCAATCATTGGTGCCATCTGTGGTCTCGGGTGGCAACTATTACCTTTACATTGCACAGAGTGAGATGGAAATAAATAATAGTCTCATCACACTATTTAGCGTTATTAATGATTTAAACATAGATGATAATCGCAGCATGACCTGATGTTCTTTTTATCAATGCCAAAAGAGCATCAGGTCATGCTGTGATTATCATCTATGTTTATAACAGTTTTAGCATAAAAGGTTTATTTCAATGTTAAGGGAGCCTTGAAGTGGCTTTCCATTCACATGGAAGTGTCCAGACACTTTTTTCAACATAGTGTATATATACAAACAAAAGTGACAAATATTGAAAGAATTACTTACACAAACTCCAAAAATATATACTTATTCAATGGTTTGGCATAATACTTATTAAGGTTTAATAAAGACTTTTCTTAGCCAGTACAAGCAAGTCTAAAACAACATTGACTAAAACAACAGGTATGCTGATAAATTTTTTAAATCTAATTTAGATATCATGATAAAATTTCACAGTTTCATTAGCGATCCTCTTAACTTGGAGATGTATTCCATACTCCCTTAAACCTATGTTTGGTAAGTATCCAGCAAACTTTTCCCTAGAAAAAAGTCCTAGTTTTAATTAACTTCTGTGGTAAATTCTTATTGGCATTACTTTTGTTAAATATTAAAACTTTCATAACTTTTAAATACTGAATGAATAATGTTAAAACTGAGATCTGACAGATTTGATATTTATATACAGTCATATTTTTCCATAAAAAGCACTTTTTAGAAGTTTCTGAGCATCAATTCAGTTTTTTACTAGCATAACAGGAAATTCTCTCTCCATACATATATATATTTTTTTCATGCAGTGTAGATTGTGCATTGTACAATTTGAATATCCCAAGTGATTAGGACCCTTAAAGCCTAGACCTATAGGAATGTAACAATTATTTGTGAGGGTTTACAAAGGAACTTTTAACAAAGGGATACTTTGTAACCATGCTTGGGAAGAGAATCATTGTTTTGCTTAATTTATGATACAGATCTAAAATAAATGTCTCATCAGATGCAACAAAGGATTATCTAAAGCAGTGGTTCTCAACCTTTTATGCTTCACATATCCCCTGGAAATGGGTATGTAACTGACATACCCCTTATATAGATAGATAAAACTATAGTTATAGTATAATAATGTCAACTTAGTGACTTTGTTACTAGATCTAGTGACTTTTGAGCTCTCACAGCATGCCCCCAAAAATTTTACCATGTACCCCACATTGAGAACCCTGATCTAAAGCATGAGACCTCCCCTCTTTTTTTGGCAGAAGCACTACAAGTCTATATAAGCTTTACATTATTATTTACTATATATTATAAAATGTTAAGAATATGAGAGAATTTCCTTAAAGGGAAACTTAAAACAGTTACATCTTGCAAATATGTTTTGATCAAAAAGCTTAAAAAATCACCCATTATGCTCAAACAATTACAACACTTGTTATAATTAAGTGTGTACAGTGAACAACTTTAATGCATTGAATATAGGAAACTTGCAATAGTAAATATACACTGAGTTGGCTTTGCATTAGCAACACCTACCTAATACCTCATGGGCTCATAATACAGCCCATATACATCAGGGCATTGACTCCACAAGGTGTTGCAGGGTATCCTGTGGTAGTGCTATCCATGTGTTCCACAATTTGTCCTGTAATGCCTGAACATTGTCAGGTGGAGGGTCAGAGCATCAAATTGCCTTTTCCAGTAGGTCCCATGCATGCTCAATTAGGTTGAGATCAAATGAGTTGAGTAACCATGGGAGGATAGATAGTATATACATTGCTCACCATGGCTATTGATCACATTGGCCTTTGGCAGGATGTTCAACCACTGTTGAGACAGCCATGGTAGATTTGCAACACTACAGAACAAGAACAGTTCACATTATGGTGACTACTGTTAAGATACTGGCACAAGAATGTCATGCCACCACAATTATACCACATTTGAAGTAAGAAAGATCCTGAAAAGTAACCCATTCTTCCTCAAAGTAACATAAAAACTTTGCATGTGTGCAAAGTTTTCATGTTATTGCATGTGTGCACTATACAATCATATATCGAAGGTTCACAAACTCGAGCCATCACCAGCATCACAGAACAGTCCATTCCTACACAAGAGGGTGTTGCTAATGCAAAAACAACTCAGTGTATACATATGCATCTGACAATTGCAAGTTTCCTGCACTTAATACATCAAAGTTAACAAACTAACTATATTTGAGATCGTTCTTTTTATCTCAAAGGTTAACAGCAAAATCAGAAAAACAGCAAAGTAAAAGTAAACAATCTTGTGATAAATATCCTCCTTGTTAAAACAGAAAATCCTTTAACTATTAATTCCCTTGTGTTGCCATCTTTTGATGAATTAAGATGCCTAAAATATATTCCTGGTCTAAAACATTTTACTGTGTAATGAACTAATTATTTAAAACTAAATATATTATCGTGGTCTGTAAATGGTAGCTGGCATAAACTAGAAGGAGAGCTGTGTACCAATCCCCAGTGGTAATGCATGGAACTTTAATTTAATTGCCAGGTCTAGCACCTAATGTCAGACCCTGCCTTCTCATGGTGCAGGCCATTAGTACCTTTCAAAAGAGCTATTCTCTTTTGGAAGGGAATGGAAGTGGAGAGCTGCCAGCTCTGTATGGCCTACTGATCTGGTCATTTATAGCAACTTTTTCCCTTTTTTTTCAACCCTGCTGAGTGGTCAACTTCACAGTGTCCTGGTGTTGACCATTTATACCTATTAGACTAGACTTGTTTATGGATTTGAGCTTGATTATGGATCGTGGACTTGCTGCACTAGTGGGCCTCTGTTGAGGGAGAATCTACCATTGTGTTTTCTGTTTGCTTCTGGGTTGCCAGCCCTAAGTGACCAGAGGCATGGGATACATTATATCAGCTGGTGGATAATCCTGATCAGAGGCCATCACAGGTATCTGAATCTCACTTAGCTAGTTGGGCACTGTCAATCTTAAACTGGAGTAATGTGTCTCAAGCAGGCTTGAAAAAGCTCCACTTGAAAAGGTAGTGCCTGAAGTTCCTACTAGCATTGCTGACTTCAGCCTTTACCAGAAGAGAAACAGGTCTTTGCCCCATGCCTGCGATCAGGGGGCTGTTTGATATTATTGGCCCTACCTATCTCAATAACCTAGTTTCTTTGAAAATCCTACTAATCATTTTCTCTCTGCATGAACATGGAACGTGAGGACATTACATAAAGATTATTCTCTTGATGTCCTCATGCAGGAATTCCAGCACTATAACCTAGATAGTCTAGGCTTGAAAGAGACCAGATGGACAAGTAAAGGCGAGATACTTAAAAACAACTTTAAATTTCTCTTTTCAGGGAGGGAGGATGGAAAGCATCTTCAAGTTGTAGGTTTGCTTCTCAGCAGACATGCCAGTGATGCTCTTCTAGGATACTACTGCATTAATGAAAGGTTTCTTACAGCAAAATTTAAAACAAAAATTAAAGATTGAATGTCATCTGTTATATACCCACAGAGAACTCTGATGAGAATGAGAAGGATATGTCTTACAGCCAGCTTCAGGATATTTTGAATTCTGTGAAGAAAGAAGATATTTCTCTTGTGCTAGGTGACTTCAATGCTAAAGTTGATACTGACTCTGACCTTTAGTCAGGAGTTTTAGGTCCTTTTGGCATTGGTAGTTCCAATGTCAATGGGGAACGTCTCTTACAGGTAAGTAAACTTAATGGTTTACGAATAATTAATACATACTACAAACACTGGGACATTTATAAATATATGTGGGTTTCACCTGATGGGTTGCACAGAAATATAACAGATTATATTTTAATTAACAGCAAATGGGTCAGTTCAGTTAGGAATACCAGATCATACAGGGGAGCCAAAATTGGGTCTGACCATTACCAAGTCAAAAGTGTCTTGCAGCTGAAGCTTAAGAAATGTTGTGCTAAGGTTAAAAAAATTACCTTCAACACTGAAGGTCTGAAAGATCCTGATACAGCCAAAGCATAACATGATAGGCTATTTAGTCATTATGACAATCGTAGTTTGCTTACTGCTGAAGTTGAGAAAGAATGGGATCAGTTTAAACAGGCTTTTCTTGAAAACAACAGTGCTCTTTTTGGTAAAAGGGAATAGAGGATACAAAATTATTTGAGTGATAAGGTTGTGGAACTTAGTTTTGAAAGAAGGAAGTGCAGGATTAACATGAATTAACACCGTACTAGTCCTAACAGAAGGCATTACAACGAGCTTAATAAACATGTAAAGGATCAGTTAACAGCTAATAAGAATCTCTGACTTGTTAACTTGGGTGACAATGTAGAGGAAGCAGTTAGACAACACAACAGCAGGGGGTTGTACCAAATTGTTTTATATGGGAAGAAACAGACAGGTACACAGGGATAAATATGGCAAGGTGGTTGAAGCTGAGGATATATCTAAATAATGTGATTATTTCTACTCCCACTGTTTGTAATGAAAATTACAAACAGTGGGAGTAGAAATAAATAGAAAAAATATTGCATCATTACATAACTGGCTTTTATGATGGGCTATATCACATTCCAAAGTTGCACTGGCTCATCATCCTCAAGCAGTCATGGGCTATGGAGGTCCAACCAGACTGCACAATTTAGTTCTCCAAGCATCTGTCCTGAGCTATATCTGCTGCATCTGGACACTACACACCAATTCTAACAAGGTCCTGTTTGACATTGTCCGCCTACCGCATCCTAGGTCTCCCCCTCATTCTGGCCTTTAGGCACACTGTTCATAAGCCTATTCACCAATCTATAATTATCCATATAGGCAACATGGACAAACCAATGGAGTCTCACTCTGCACAATATGCTGCTTAAAGGAGGTTGCCGACTCCTTTGCCTAATCTCATCATTAGTTACAAAGCTGAACCACCTAATGCCCAAGATATAGCGTAAGCATCTAGAATCAAAAGCATCTACTTTTTACTTTATTATCTTGTTTACAAAGCATCCAAGTTTCACTACCATAACTAACCCTAGAAAGAACCAAATTATTATACAGTCTAATTTTAGTCTTTAGGTGTATATGCTATTTCTCCACACTCTCCATTGATTCTTAAAAGTCCCAACAGACTTTTTCCAACAACCCTATTTGTCTGTTAATCTCATACTGCACATCATCAGTATCTGTTACATAGCTCCCAAAATAATTAAACTGTGACACCTGCTCAAGATTGCAACCATTCAGATTAACTGAATCACAGCCTGCTTGACCAATTTTCATCACTTTAGTTTTATCTCTGTTTATAACCAACCTACTCTACTACCAGTCTCATCAACAGCTCGAATGAAAGAGTTCATCTCATCAACATCATTTGCCAAAAGGGCTAAATCATCAGCATAATCTAAATCAGAAATTTTTGCATCTCCAGTCCATTTAAGGCCAAAATCTTTCCCTTGAAGTGAATTTCGCATAACATAATCAATAACCAAGCTAAAGTGAAAAGGAGACAAAATGCACCCTTGTCGAACACCAGAAGCAATGCTAAACCAATTGCTACAAGCCTTACCAACTCTCACACACGACTCAGTGTTATTATAGAGAGCTTTCATTATGTTAACTAACTTGTCAGCTATACCATATGATCTCACAATCAACCACAAATCATGACGATCAACAGAGTCGAAAGCCTTTTTGAAATCAACAAAGCTAGCAACCAAAAGTTTCTGAAACTCTAAACATTTCTCAAGAACCTGCCTAAGTGAAAATATCTGATCCACACATCCCCTACCACTTCTGAATCCACATTGCTCATCACGCAATTGCCTGCCAACCGGATTCTTAATTCTATTAAGCACAATCATGCAAAGAACTTTACCTGGAACAGAGAGTAGGCTGACACCCTATAGTTATCACAAGAACTGCAATCACCTTTTTTGAAAATAGGGATAATAATAGCTCTGTTAAAATCTTAGTAACCATGCCTTTAAAAGATATTCAAAATTTTAGCCATCCAAGTTGTAACCAAAACATTCCCAGCTCTAAGCATTTCTGTAATAATTTCATCTACTCCTGGGGATTTATGAAGATTAACTTTAAAAATAGCTAAAATAACTTCAGATTGTGTTATAGGGCCAATATTAAAGCCAGTAATGCATCTATCATCATAACAAACAATGGGAGTAGGAATAACCACATAGTTTAGAACAGCACTGAAATGCTCAGCCCACCTAGCCATGACAGAATCCTCACCTCCCATAACCCAACCTTGTTTGTCCTTCAATCCCTGTATACCTTGTTCGTGTTCTACCACACAAAACATTAACTATTTGGTACAGCTCTCTGCTGTTGTGCTGTCTAACTGCTTCCTCAGCTTTGTCAGTCAAGCCATCAAGCCAAAGATTCTTATCAGCAGATAACTGATCCTTTTTACACATTCATTAAGCTTTCTGTAATACTTTCTATTAGGACTAGTAGAGTATTGATTAAGGACATTCCTGCAGTTCTTTCTTTCTGAAATAAGCTCAAGTGCACTATCACTCAAATAATTCTGCCTCCTGTCCTTTTTTCCTAAAATAGTACTGTTAGTTTACAAAAAAGCCTGTTTAAAATGGTCCCATTTTTCCTCAATTTCAGTAGTAAGCAAACCATGACTGTCATAATGACTAAGTAACCTATCATGGTAAGCTTTAGTTATAACTGGGTCTTTCAGAGCTTCAGTATTAAAGGTAAAAATTTTGACCTTAGCACAACACTTTTTAAGTTTAAGTTGCAAGACACTTTTAACAAGGTAATGATCAGATCCAACTTCAGCTCCCCTACATGACCTGGTATTCCTAACAGACTAGCCCATTTGCTGTTAATTAATATGTAATCAATCATATTCTTATGCAGTCCATCAGGTGAAACCCATGTGTATTTATGTATGTCGTGGTGTTTGTAATACAGTGGACCTTCGATATAGCGCTGCTCGCTATACCGCGCACTCGGTTATAGCGCGGGCGATGTTCGCGATAAGTTCAAACATGTTTATACAGGTCCGTGCGGCCTTAGTGAGTATCGCATTTTATTGTTACTGCGTATTGAGTAATTGTGTATGTATTGAGTTCCTGCATGTATTTTGAATAGTGTTTAATTATTGTATGCATGATGAGTAAAAGAAAAGCTTACAGTGTGAAATTTATTGTCGCCACCGCACCGCTCGGTATAACGCGGTTCACCTTATAACGCGGGCGTTGTTTCCCGCCCGACATGAGCGTTATATCGGGGGTCCACTGTATGTGTTAGTTATTCTGAAACCATTGAGTTTACTTACCTGTAGGAGACGTTGTCCATTGTTATTGCAGCTACCAATATCAAAAGGGCCTATCACTCCTCCCCAAAGGTCAGAGTCAGTACCAACTTTGGCATTGAAGTCACCACGAACAAGGGTAATATCTCCTTTCTTGACAGAATTCAAAATATCGTGAAGTTGTCCATAAAACCTATCCTTCTCATCCTCATCGGCATCCTCAGTGGGTCATAACAGCAGATAACATTCAAGTCTTTAACGCTTGTCTGAAATTTTGCTGTAAGAAACTTTTCATTAATGCACTCATATCCTAGAAGAGCATCACTAGCGTGTCTGCTGAGAAGCAGACCCACATTAGGTACTAGGCCTGGCTGGTTCTATGCATCATCACAGTGGATTGGTGCATAACGCTCCTTCCAGTGACTACCTAGCTACCATTTACATAGCTTGCATTGGCTATCTCTAAATTAAAACTGCATAAATCCCCAGGGGTGGACGAAATCTTCACTGAAATGCTTAGAGCTGGTAACATTTGTGTTGTCACATGGCTGACTGAAATTTTGAGTATTTTTTATGATAAAGATGTTGTTCCTAAGGATTATACTAGAGCTATCATTGTCCCAATTTTTAAAAAAAGGTTATCACAGTTCTTGTGTTAATTATAAAGGAATTAGTTTACTTTCTGTTCCAGTTAAAGTTCTTTGCATGATTATACTTAATAGAATTAAAAATTTGGTTGATGGACAACTGCGTGATGAACAGTGTGGATTCAGAAGTAGTAGGGAATGTACTGATCAAATATTTTCACTTAGGCAGATTCTTAAGAAATGTTTAGATCCACTAATAAATCAGCACTTTGATGTCAATTCTAATTTTAGAGGGAAAATTGTCTTGAGCCGGGTGGGATACAAACCCACGACCTCCTGATAACATATCAGGTGCTCTGGACCACTGAGCTACCAGCCGCCGATCAAGATCTCCTCTAATTAATGCTATGAACATTCCTTTTATGTCACATATATGCGTTATTCAGGCAATTTTAGCCCAAGCGGCTTTCTATTTGCCATATAGATGGAAAGCATGTCTTACAAGTATGCCAATGATGATAAATAACGAGATAAACTCGACAGGTCAATATCCACTAATAAATCAGCACTTTGACGTCGATTCTCGTATCCCACCTGGCTCAAGACAAATTTTCCTCTAAAATTAGAATAGATGTCAAAATGCTGATTTATTAGTGGATATTGAACTGTCGAATTTATCTCATTATTTATCAGAAATGTTTAGAGTTTCAGAAACCTGTGGTTGCTAGCTTTATAGATTTCAAAAAGGCTTTTGACTCTGTCGATTGACATATTTGTGGTTGATTGCTAGATCATATGGAATACCTCATAAGTTAGTTAATGTAATGAAAACTCTCTATAATAACACTGAGTTGTGTGTGTGTGAGTTGGTAAGGCTTGTAACAATTGGTTTAGAATTGCTTCTGGTATTTGACAAGGGTGCATTTTGTCTCCTTTTTTCTTTAGTTTGGTTATTGATTATGCTACATGAAATTCAGTGCAAGGAAAAGATTTTAGGATTAAATGATCTAGAGATCTGAAAATTTCTGATTTAGATTATCCTGATGATTTGACCTTTTTGGCAAATGATGTTGATGAGATGAACTCTTCCATTTGAGCTGTTGATGAGACTGGCAGTAGAGTAGGTTTGGTTATAAACAGAGAGAAAACTAAAGTGATGAAAATTGGTCAGGCAGATGGTGCTTCAGTTGCTTTGAATAGCTGTACTATTGAGCAAGTATCTCAGTATCTTGGGAGCTATGTAACAGATACTGGTGATGTGCATCATGAGATAAACAGAAGAATAGGGAATGCTGCTCAGACTTTTAAGAATCTATTGAGAGTATGGAAAAATAGGCATTTACACCTAAAGACTAATATTAGGCTGTATAATAGTTTGTTTTTTTCTAAGGTTGTTATACAGATTGATATGGTTAGTTATGGTAGCAAAACATGGACCCTTTGTTAGCAGGATAACAAGAAACTTGATGCCTTTGATTCTAGATGCTTAAGCAGTTCTTGGGCATTAAGTGGTTAGACTTTGTAAGTAATAAGGAGGTTAGAAGGAGGAGTCATCAACCTCTTTTGAGCAGCATATTGTACAGAGAGAGACTGTGTTGGTTTGGCCATGTTGTTCATATGCATAGCGAATTATGAGTTGGGTTGGGTTGTTTTACCTCTGAGCGGCACTTTTTTGCACACCATGGGCTAAATGGCCAGGTCACATGGACCCCGAAGGCTCAGAGAAGGTTGGGGGAGGGGACCCACTGGAACAGCTGTTGGGAGACATATGGTAGCCTCCCGTCAAGGCCATCCAGCGTGTTCTTTAACGTGCACAGGGTATAGCTCTCCCACACATGGGGCCACGGCTTAACATCCCATCCGATGGACGATGGCCTTTCAAAGCCCATCGGTGTTCCCTACTGACAGTGGGCAGGGCGGGGAATTTTGCGGAAGCGAATTATGAACAGTGTGCCTTAGGGTATCAGAAAAAGGGGGAAACCTAGGTTGTGATGGGCAGACGTCAAACAGGACCTTGCTAGAATTGGCCTAGAGTGGCCAAATGCAGCAGCTGTAGATCAAAAGAGACACATCTGGAGATGAAAATTACACAGTCTGGTTGGACCTCCGTAGCCCATGGCTGCATGAGGATTTTGTATGTATGTATATATTTTTTAAATACTAGTCTTAAAAGTCATCAAATGTTGTTCTGATTAAAAATACTATAAAGGAAAACAAGAAAGCATTTACTTTTTTCATATGGTTCAAAGTTTCTCACATATTTCATAAAAAAAAAATTAGCACTAGAAATTCATTTAGTACTTCACCCACAATCTACAATTCAGCTGTTGGAAAAACATCTTATTACCCATTTCAGCAAATGATCCTTTAAGTGGAACTGGACAGGGAGGAGGAGGTGCTTCAATAGCAGGTCTTGCTTCAAATACCTTAGAAAAAATAAATTAAAATGCATGATGTTAAAGCTGTTTTGTATATATAAAAAATATTTTTTAAACCAAATAGTAACCAAAAATACTAAATAAAATCATAAAACAATTAAAAATTACTTAGCTGAATTTTGTAAATTGTTAAGAATTGCTGAAATAATATATGATTTATACTATTTATATAATATTATGAATAAAGCAGTCTCAATGAGAATAAAATTATCCATAAATTTAAAGCAGTAGTTTAACTAAAACAAAAGAATATTTATAAAATATTCCTTTTTAAATCATAATGCCATTTATATTTAAGGATACGCTGCATTTTAAATATGACAGCTACACTACCAGCTCTTTTACAAGCTCAAAATATTTCTTTCATCTTCATCATCATTCTCAAGCAGCCATGGGCTACAGAGGTCCAACCAGACCATGCAATTTAGTTCTCCAACCATATCTGTCCTGAGCTACATCTGCTGCATCTGGCCACTGCACACCAATTCTAACAATGTCTTATTTGACATTGTCTGCCCATAGCATCTAGGTCTCCCCTCTTTCTGAGGCTTTTCGGTACACTGTACATAACCCTATACACTGATCTATAATTATTCATAGTGCAACATGACCAAACCAAAGGAGTTTCCCTTTGCAAATTATGCTGCTTAAAGTAGGCTGCCGACTCCTTTGCCTAACTCCTCATTAGTCACAAAGTTGAACCACCTAATGCCCAAGATACTGCATAAGCATCTAGAATGAAAAACCTCATGTTTCCTATTATCTAGTTAAAAAAGCGTCCAAGTTTCACTACCATAAATAGCCCTAGAAAGAACCAAACTATTATGCAGTCTAATTTTAGTCTACTCTCCACATTCCTATTTCTCCACACAGATTCTTAAAAGTCCCATTGCAATCCCTATTTGTCTGTTAATCTCATGTCGTACATCAGCATCTATTTACGTAGCTCCCAAGATAATTAAACTGTGACACCTGCTCAAGCCATTCAGATAAACTATAATCAAGCCATTCAGATAAACTATAATCAAGCCATTCAGATAAACTATAATCAAGCCATTCAGATTAATCTATTCTATCAAGCCATTCAGATTAACTATAACCATTCAGATTAACTGTATCACATCTTGCTCAACCAATTCTCATCACTTTAGTTTCTCTTTGTTTATAACCAAACCTACTCTACTGCCAGTCTCGTCATCAGCTTGAATGAAAGAGTTCATCTCATCATCATTTACCAAAAAGGCCAAATCATCAGGATAATCTAAATCAGGAACTTTCAGATCTCTAGATCATTTAATCCCAAAATCTTTTCCTTGCACTGAATTTCGTGTAACATAATAACCAAACTAAAGAGAAAAGGAGACAAAATGCACCCTTGTCGAACACCAGAAGCAATGCTAAACCAACTGCTACAAGCCTTACCAACTCTCATACACAACTCAGTGTTATTATAGAGAGCTTTCATTATGATAACTAACTTGTCTGGTATGCCATACTATCTCATAATCAATGACAAATTATGATGATCAAGAGTCAAAAACCTTTTTGAAATCAACAAACTTAGTAACTTTTGAATCCATAAAGCTCATCACACAATTGTCCGTCAACCAGATGGCTAATTCCATTAAGGGGGGCATAGGAGTTTCTCGGGTTGAAAAAAATCGATTTTTCTTTTGCATCTTCTGATAGTTTTACCCCTAAGAATGTGAATCCAAAACCGTTTTTAAAATATTGAAATATTACAGAAGATATAACACTTTATGTTGAGCACCGCGCATGGGCCTCAGAGAGCCCGTTTCACAGCAGCGCGTAGGTAGGAACGTTGGACCCATCGAATAATGGTTTCTTTTGTAGTTATTCGAAGAGCAAGTTATCCGTGGGTAAAGCATTCACATTTTTCTCAACAGATGGTGTCATAACCGTTTTACTTTCGTGAATACAGTTTCTAAACTAAGTTTACAGTTGTTTTAGAGTCTGCTGACGGAGTGTCGCTGTATTATTACGGCGTGTAATTTTCAAATAAAAAAAGTAAAATATGAGTAAAGCTAAAGGTTCTCATGAGGCCCACTTAGTGGTGCAATTCGGAAGGATTATTCACAAAAAAGACGTTTTTCGGTCAATCGTTGGGATGCTTTTAAAAAGAATATTTATTATTTTATCGTGCATATCTTTTTAATGACCAAAGAAAAGCACTTTCTTGTAATAAAGAGATGCAATATCTTTTTAATAATTGAAGAAAAGCACTTTAAAAACTCATGTAAGTTAAAAAAAGCATATTTATATTGGTGTAAACTTATTCCAAGCTTTCAAATGCGTTTTTCTCGAAACTATGTTTTCAAAGTCGGTACCGGTGATAACTCAATAACAATTCACTCAATTGACTTGTTTCTTTTTTCTACTTATAGCTTATAAAATTCCCTAGTCCTTATTAACATCTACTGCAACTGGCCACTGCACACCAATTCTAACAAGGTCTTGTTTGACATTGTCTGCCCACCGCATCCTAGGTCTCCCCTTCTTTCTGAGGCCTTTAGGTACACTGTTCATAACCCTATTCGCCAATCTATAATTATTCATACGGGCAACATGGCCAAACGAACAGAGTCTCTCTCTGCACAATATGCTGCTTAAAGGAGGTTGCAAACTCCTTTGCCTAACCTCATCATTAGTTACAAAGCTGAACCACCTAATGCTAAAGATACTGCGTAAGCATCTGGAATCAAAAGCATCTAGTTTCCTGTTATCTTGTTTACAAAGTGTCCAAGTTTCACTACCATAACTAACCCTAGAAAGAACCAAACTATTATACAGTCTATTTTAGTCTTTAGGTGTATACGCCTATTTCTCCACACTCTCCATAGGTTCTTAAAAGTCCCGGCAGCAATTCCTATTCGTCTGTTCATCTCATACCGCACGTCACCATTATCTGTTACATAGCTCCCAAGATAATTAAACTGTGACACCTGCTCAAGACTGCAACCATTCAGATTAACTGAATAACAGCCTGCCTGACCAATTTTCATCACTTTAGTTTTCTCTCTGTTTATAACCAAACCTACTCTACTACCAGTCTCATCAACAGCTCGAATGAAAGAGTTCATCTCATCAACATCATTTGCCAAAAGGGCTAAATCATCAGCATAATCTAAATCAGAAACTTTCGTATCTCCAGCCCATTTAAGGCCAAAATCTTTCCCTTGAATAGATGTAACTCAGGATAAACTTGCTTGGAGAACTAAATCGCACGGTCTGGTTGGACTTCTGCAGCCCATGGCTGCTTGAGGATGATGATGATGATGAGTCCTTATCAGATGCTTTTTTGAAAATTTTAATTTTTTATATTTTTTATAGTTAAAACTGGAAAAAAGAGCTAAAAATTGACACTTTTTTTTTGAAAGGTCGCCATTTTGTTAAAAATTCGAAATTTAAAACTCCCATCTGAAACAGAGTTCAAAATTTAATGTACTTTAAGAATTTCTTTTGTTTGTGTGTTTGTTTCAGATGAATGTGCAGGGCGATTTTACCGGTACTGCAGACCTCTGTATGGTGTGCAGGCCAGTATTGGCAGAGCTGTGGTGGAGATTTTTTTTTTTGAAAATTTGACTGAATGAAAATTTTTTTTATAACTACATGAGATGTACTTTCATTTAAAAAAGTCATTATACCTTTTTTTATTTGTGGCGAAAAAAATTATGAAAATTGCTTTTTTTTATGGCCGAGAAACTCCTATGCCCCCTTAAGCACAATCATGCAAAGAACTTTACCTGGAATAGAAAGTAGGTGCTATAGTTATCCCAAGAACTGTGATCACCATTTTTAAAAATAGGGATAATAATAGCTCTAGTAAGAGCCTCAGGAAATATGCCTTTATCAATAAAAATGTTCAAAATTTCAGCCATCCATGTGATAACCAAAACATTCTCAGCTCTAAGCATTTCTGTAGTAATTTCATTTACTCCTGGGGATTTATGTAGTTTAAGTTTAGAAATAGCAAAAATAACTCCAGACTGTGTTATAGGGCTAACATTAGTCCATTTAGACCTGAATTATTTTTTAAGAGAAACAAAAAATATTTGAGGATGGTTAATGCACTACAAGAATCTAAATAAGGAAAAAAAAATTAAATTTTTTATTTTGAGTGATTTTGAGAATATTAGTTTTTCTTTTTATTACCCAAGTTAGAATTTATTTATCTATGTTTGCATTGCTCATACAAATTTTTGAAATAGCTGTGTGTAATTATGCACAAAGGGTCTGACAGGGTTAAAGACAGTAATGCATCCATCATCATTACAAACAATAGGAGAACTAACCACATTGTATAGAACATCACCAGAACTTAGAACCCATCTAGCAATGTGAGGACCCTCACCTTCTATAACCCAAACTTCAATCCCTGTCTGGAAAATAGACAGATATAAAAAAAAAATACCCCCTCAAGCAGCTGCTTGCCACAGAGGTCTGACAGGAGCCTGTCAGTTTATATGCCATAGTAGAAAGTCTGAGAGGATGGCAGGCCCTCAGCAGAAAAATGACACAAACAGCCATGCCTTACCCGGGGCTTGAACCCAGGTCCCTTAGATCAGTAGCCAAGATACAGACAGGGATCTTCAATCCCTGTCTGTATATCTGTCCATTTTCTACCACACAAAACATTAACTATCTGGTACAGCTCTCTGCTGTTGTGCTGTCTAACTGCTTCCTTAGCTTTGTCAGCCAAGCCATCAAGCCAAAGATCCTTATCAGCAGATAACTGATCCTTTACGTGTTTATTAAGCTTTCTGTAAATGCTTTCTATTAGGACTAGTAGGGTATTGATTAAGGACATTCCTGCATTCTTTCTTTCTTAAATAAGCTCAATGCACTATCACTCAAATAATTCTGCCTCCTTTGGTCCTTTTTTCCTAAAAGAGTACTGTTAATTTACAAAAAAGTCTTTTAAAATCGTCCCATTTTTCCTCAATTTCAGTAGTAAGAAAACTAAGTAACTTATCATGATAAGCTTTAGCAATAACTGGGTCTTTCAGAGCTTCAATATTAAAGGTAAAATTTTTGACCTTAGCATAACACTTTTTAAGTTTAAGTTGCAAGACACTTTTAACAAGGTAATGGTCAGATCCAATTTCAGCTCCCCCATATGCCCTGGTATTCCTAACAGAACTAGCCAATTTGCTGTTAATTAATATATAATCAATCATATTCTTATGCAGCTCATCAGGTGAAATCCATATGTACTTATGTATGTCATGGTGTTTGTAATAAGTGTTGGTTATTCTGAAACCATTGAGTTTACCTGTATGAGATGTTGCCCATTGCAGCTACCAATACCAAAGGGACCTATCACCCTTCCCCAAAGGTCAGAGTCAATACCAACTTTGGCACTGAAGTCATCTAAAACAAGGGTAATATCTTCTTTCTTGACAAATATTCAAAATATTCTGAAGCTGTCTATAAAACCTATCCTTCTTATCCTCATCGACATCCTCAGTGGAGGCCTAACAGCAGATAATATTCAAGTCTTTAATGCTTGCCTGAAATTTTGCTGCAAGAAACCTTTCATTAATGTACTCATATCCTAGAAGAGCATCACTAGAGTGTTTGCTGAGAAGCAGACCTACACCTTGGAGATGCTTATTATCTTCCCCGTCTGAAAAGAGAAATTTATTTTTAAGAATCTGACTTTTATCTGTCCATCTGCAAACCAAGGATATCTAAATTATAATGGTGGAATTCTTGTATGAGGATATCAAGAGAATAATCTCTGTGCAGAGTTCTCCCATTCGAACTATCTATGGAGAAAAAATGGTTAGTGAGATGTTTAAGGAAAATATATATACATTAGTAACACTATTTTGTTGATTCCTTCTCGTTGCTCACTGGCAATATTTTCAGCATCTTGTCACATACACCATGATCTGTAAGTGATACATCTTCCAAGGTTCACTTTTAACTGCTGTACTCAGAATTTGCAATTTCTGCATTGTAAAGTCTTCCCAGGTGGGATTCGAACATGGTAACTGCATATTACGAGCCTGGAACATTATTGACTGAGTCAACTCCAGCCACTGATCAACTTGAGAGTGTCTGTGGATAGTTTAATGCTTTTTGAAAAGTGTATACATATAATTGTCCTGAATGTGCGATTTTTTACCAGCATTTTCATAATGAAACTCAAATGTTTTGTAATTACGATGGAAATACCACCACTCCTCTCATACAGAACAAGAATGCAATGTACAAGATCCATCAATTCACATAAAATATTTCAGAATTTCTCTACAAACTGTGAAAACACTGAATTTACTGACTTCTGACTGAAGCATCAGAGCTGAATATTAAAAGAATCCAAGTTCCTAGTAATAAATATTAGCACTCAGGATATTTTATTAGAGAATAAACAAGTTTTCACGAATAAAATCAATCACAACTATTAACACTGATGCTTCTTACTATTAATACCAGGTAAAAGTGGGGGCAGGGGTAGTTCAGTAGGTAGCGTGCCAGGCTCGTAATCTGAAGTTCCCAGGTTCAAGGAGTCCTACCAGTGTTGATATATATTTCCACAAAATTCCCAGTCCTGCCTTCAATCAGTAGGGGACACCGATGGGCTTGGAAAGGCCGTCATCCATCGGATGGGATGTTAAGTGTGGCCAGTGTGTGGGAGAGTCATACACTGTGCACATTAATGAGCATGCTGGACGGCCTTGATGGGAGGCTTTCATCTGTCTTCCAACAGCTGAACAGCTGTCCAGTGGGTCCCCTTCCTCCAACCTTCTTTTCAGCCCTCGGGGTCCTTGTGATCTGGCCATTTAGCCCATTGTGTGCACAAACATGCCACTTAGAGGTAAAGCAACCCGACTGGTAAAAATGTGATTGAATTTCATTAATATCAAACAAATAAAGTGACTTCAAGAAATAGCCTCTCATTACCAAGATCAATAACACAGCCTTAATTAATGGCACCATTTTTTGATTAGGATGTTGAATTACTCCCTATCATAAGAGGAGCTCAAAAACAAAAACATAATGAACCCATTAAATCAAACTAATGGTTTATGCAGTTCAAGTCACATTGGTTTCATAAAACGTTTTGCTACTTTTAAAATAGGCTGATAGGCTATGTTATTATTTTAAATGCTTTAAAATCTCATTTGATGTTTCCAAGCCTATTAGAAATTGATTAGTTTTTTAATCAAATATTTGCCAGTGTATACTATGTTGTAAATAATTTTTTATCTCATATTATCCACAATGATTTAGATTTAGTTGCAACTTTACATCATAAATAACCATTGTAGACAGGCCATTTTAAGTTTTGATGTGTGGATCCAAGCTTTAACCAGTAATAAGAGTTAGAACAACTATATCAATGTAGCTCCCTGTTGCTTTTAAGAATCCTGTATACAGCTGTCAGTGTTAGGATGTCTAGCCATTCCTGCTACAAATGATATTTTCATGAGTGATTAACAAATTAGGCATTAGTTAGCACATGCCTGCTAATCATGAACTTTACTGTACACATAAATCATTACTGAACACTTATGGTATTGTCCATGTCTTTTAATTATATTTATAGTCATGATGATACTAGTGTGAGATAGATAATGGCAGTATTCTCTATTAGTCCATTAAAAGATTAAAATGCCAAATAGTACTCTCACCATATTAGTGAACTTTTATATGCAAAGTTTAAAAAAAATTATCATAATAATGAGCCTACTCAGTTTGATATTCTACTAAAAGACTTACCAGTGGAAAACATAAATAATATTTGCTATTATAAATCCCATGTTTAGAAATTTAATTACCAAAATAATGCTAAAAAAAGACAATATTGCAGTTTTAATCATTAGAAATTTTGACAAACTAGATAGCCAAAACTACACAGGTGGATAAAACAGTAACAGTTGCAAAATACCAAAATAACATTTGATTCTGCAAGATATATATATATATATACAGGGTGATTCAGTTAAGCATGTACAAACTTCTGGGAGGGGTAGGTTGCACAAAGATGAATCGGAATCATATAGCAATGCAGGGTCGGTAACGGCATCAGCATATGCTAGTGTACAGAGAGGACGTGAATGAAAGAGCAGCACGTAAGTCAACAAAATGCTTTTTATTAATCACAATAGGTACATTTGCGAAATGCACAGAGGTCACAGAAAGTGTTCAAAGTTGCGACCACAAGCTGCAACACAGGCCTGACATCATTGGCGCATGGAATCACATACATTTTGGAAGATTCCTGGCATGTCTCGGACTTCCGAGGCAGCTACGGAGATGTGTGCGACAAGGTCTTCAGCACTTTCAAAGGGGGTGTCGAACACCAGTCCTTTGATGTAACCCCAGAAGAAGTAATCAAGGCATGATAGGTCCGGTGATCTTGCAGGCCAATGAATGGGACCACCACACCCGATCCACTGTTGTCCAAATGTCACGTTTAAGTGTTGACGAACTTCATGGCTGAAATCGGCAGGGGCCCCATCGTGCTGGAACCACATTGCACAGCGCAGCAACCAAGGGACCTGTTGTTCATCCAAAAGTTCTGGCAAGACGTCCTCCAGAAATATCCAGTAACTCCTGTCCAGAAGGGGGCGGGGGTGGCTCAGTTGGTAGCACACCAGGCTCGTAATCTATAGTTCCCAGGTTCGAGTCCCAGCTGGGTCAGCGTTGAGATTTATCTCTGCAAAATTCCCCGCCCTGTCCACGGTCAGTAGGGGACACCGATGGGCTTGGAAAGGCCGCCGTCCATCGGATGGGACGTTAAGCAGTGGTCCCGTGTGCGGGGGAGCCATACCCTGTGCACGTTAAAGAACACGCTGGATGACCTTGAAGGGAGGCTACCATCTGTCTCCTAACAGCTGTTCCAGTGGGTCCCCTCCCCCAACCTTCTCTGAGCCTTCGGCGTCCATGTGACCTGGCCATTTAGCCCATTATGTGCAAAAAAGTGCTGCTCAGAGGTAAAACAACCCAACCCTGTCCAGATGAACAGGCATGAGGTATGGGCTTATTAAGTGGTCCCCGACAATGCTGGATCAAACATTTACAGCAAAATGGTTTCGTGCTGCATGTGTTCGTGTAGCATAGGAGTTCTCCACTGCCCATGCATGCGCGTTATGTGCATTGAAGTTACCTTCCCATGTAAAGTATGTCTCATCTGTGAACAGCACAGTAGCAGGAAATTAGGGTTCTGCCGCACTCTTCTGCAGGTACCATTGCGCAAATGCAATGCGCTGTGGGTAATCCTCAGGCTTCAGTGTCTGGACGCACTGCACATGATATGGATGTAATTGGTTATCGTGCATAATCCTCCATAAGGTGGTATGGGAAAGACCGACCCGGTGGGCGATTGCTCGAGTACTGGCACTTGGAGTGTGTTCTGTATGACGTAGTACATTCTCCTCCATGTCAAGGGTCCGTGCCCATCATTCCCGACTCCTGGCAGGTCTCTGGAAGGAACCAGTGTCACATAACCACTGATGCAGCCATGCAAACATCTGGTGGTTGGGAGTACGCCTCATTGGGTACCATTCCTGATACACGCGCACAGCGGCATTCGGGGGTTGCAGTCCACAACCCCAATATACGAGATGCATATCGGCCAACTCCGCGTTTGTGTAATTGGCCATCCTACTACCTCTGCGGGCGGTTCGCGAATGATGGTTACCTGCGAGGACGTTGTGCAGTCCCGCGGCTGTACAATGTCATCTACCGCATGAAGATGCCGTTATCAACCCTGCATTGCTATACGTGTCTGATTCATTTTTGCGCAACCTACCCCTCCCAGAAGTTTGTACATGCTTAACTGAATCACCCTGTATATATACACTCCTGGCCATTAAACCAGGAAACACGAGAGATATCAAAGCCATATTTAGTGAATGCATAGCTTATGTTACAAGAATCAAATGATTACAAATACAACTCAGTTAGACTTGTGGAATATAAAGAAAACAGTATTTTGTATAGCCACCATGAGCAGCAATAACTGCTGCTACATGGTCTGGCACTGAGAGGAGACGTCAGATGTGTGTTTGGAGAATTCAGTCCATGCAGTTTCAATACATAGCCAAAGTTCATCTGTTGTAGCAGCTGCTGGTGTCTGATGTGCTAGTCATCGTGAGATCATGGATCAGACATGTTCAATTGGGGACAGATCTGATGAACATGCAGGCCAAGGCAGAATGTCAGTGTGCCACATGTGGTCGGGCATTGTCCTGTTGGTAAATGGCACCAGAGAGTCCCTGAAGATAAGGTACAACCACAGGCTAAAACATCTCAGTGATGTAACGCTAGCTGTTCAAAGTACTGGTAATGCATACGAGGCACATGCGTGTGCGAGTCCAATGGCACTCCATATCATCATACCAGGGGCCGGACCTGTATGGTGCTGCATCATGCATATCTCACTCAGCCCGTTGCCATGGTACTGACAGATACAAATTCGTCCATCATGGTGCTGCATACTGAAGCGGGATTCGTCTAAAAAGATGATGCAATGCCATTCGCACATGCATGCATGACATTCTTGGCACCATTACAGTCACATATGCCTGTGTTGTAGAGTCAATGGCTGCCTTGCAAAGATGCCCCGATGCTGCAGACGACATCGAACCATACATGCAGACACTGGTTGATACGCAACACACCCTAACTGCTGAGCTAAGGTGTTTGATGTAGCTGTATGATCAGTCAAATCCATGAGCACAAGATGTCTGTCCTCTCATTCGTTTGTGTGGCAGGGCCATTGAGATACCTCATGTCGGTGAGTTCGCTCCTCCTTTACCCATTGACACCATATTCTCATCACTGTGGCAGCATTCCATCCAACACGAGCACCGATGTCTCGGTAAGATAATCCACCTTCCCGTAATCCCACAATTCTTCCTCGATCAAAGTCGGAAACCTGGTCATATGGATGCCGTGTTCTTCAATGGGGCATACTTGATCCTTTATTATGCAAGAACTGCGAGCAAACACAATTTCAGTGCTTTACACTGGCTTTTTGTAATCTCCTCTTATACCACTTCTAGGGGGTGTTACTGTCACACATGATGTGTGTAGGTACTATGCTTTGAATCATTTACATGTTCTCCCATGGGCTACCCATCTTGCATATTTTGGGTCAATCTGATGAGTTCTTCCTGGTTAATGACCAGCAGTCTATATACATAAAATTCTATAGAAATAAATTTATCTTTGCCAATAAGTCTACACAAAAGGAGAAACTTTAGACCAGTAATAAGTGTTAGAACAACTATATCATGAAACGAAAAAGTGTATACTTCAATATGCTTAATAGAAGTCAATATGCAGTATGGTCATTTTTAATAGCTATATAGATCTCACATCAATGACTGGGAGGTGGGGGTGGCTCAGTCAGTAGCGCACCAAGATCGTAATCTGCAGTTCCCAGGTTTGAGTCCCATCTCAGCCAGCGTTGAGTTTTATCTCTGCAAAACTCCCCGTCCTGCCCTTGGTCAATTAGAGGACATCAATGGGCTTGGTAAGGATGCCACCCGTCAGATGGAATGTTAAGCTGTGGGCCTGTGTGTGAGAGAGCCATACCTTGTGCACATTAAAAACACACTGGATGGCCTTGGTTGGAGACAGATGGGAGGCTACTATCTGTCACCTAACAGCTATCCAGTCTCCTTCCCCCCAAACTTCTCTGAGACCAAAGGGGTTCTTGTGACGCAGCCATTTAGCCATGGTGTGCAGAAAAGTGCTGATAAGGGGTAAAACAACCCACCTATCATTGATTGTACCATGCTCACTATGCAGTGACTATCAAAGAACAAGGTAAAAAATCCCTTCCTTCACAGTTTATGAAATTTTTGCTCCCAAATTTGAGTCCATGGTGCACTGTATTGAAATTTTATCCACTATCTTCTAGTCTTCCCTCAACAAAAAAGGGACACTAGATGGTTTTGTAAAGGCTGTAATATATTGAATGAGACATTAAGACATGAGGTCCCATGTGCAGGAGAGTCATATTCTATACAAATAAAAGAACCCATGGATGGCTTTGGCAAAGGACTTCAAACCTTCTAACAGTTGTCCTGTGGATCCCCATTACCAAGCACTGAGCCCTTGGAATTCTTGTGATTGTCCACCATGTGGCACACAGTGGATAATCACATAGTTTATCATAATTAATAGAGAGTCCTTTGAAATGGTTGAAGGTTTGCAATTTGCCTTCCTAAGACATCTATGTGTGTTTGCCAGACTTTAGGTCTGTGATTTTGCTAGTCACTCATTCTATGAACACCTCCAATTTACAGGTAGTCCTGCACCAGTAGAGCTCTATGGGGCTGCTGCTGTAATCCATAAACAGAAAAGTACAGTCGAATAAAGAATAAAATTTCAAATACATGGTATGGAATCCAGCAGAATGCCCATCAGTATAATTTAAGAAGAATTATGAAAATGAGCCTTCAGTCCAGCAACCAACCAATATCACAGAAGTAACTGGACTCCAGCTATGGGAAGAAAAGGAAGCAGCCAATAAAGAAAATAATGACACATAGGAAAGATAATGGCAGACCCTGAAAAGTTGCACACAAGACACAAGGATCTTCCCTTTACCTTTGGCAATAGCAGAGCCCACTGAACTGTGTTCAGTAAAGGAGCCTCCATCAAACTGTGTGTTTGGATCAAGACAGCTGATGGTGAGACTACCATATCCCTTTCCTTAATACTGAAGGAATGGTATCAGATTTGTCATTCTCTCTGGATAAAATATCTTGATATAGTTTCAATATATATCATATATTTAAAATATCTTGAATCTGGCTGCAGGCTGAATCAAGACATTTGTGATGAATACTATGACTCACTGCTCTGAATTTCACTGAAAAGGCAAAATTGAGATGGAATTTCTCTCCAGTTGGTAAAGAAGACACCCTATCATAAAGTCCATTTTCATTGAGACTTAATGCAACTGTTCATCATGAAATCATACCAATGTCATAGTCAGCTCAAAAGATAGAGTGATGTAATCTTCTATTTCCATCTTGCCATTAAGAGTAAGATATCATCATGGAATGAAATAATTCCAAAATGACATTGTCCTAATCACTTGATAATAGTTCCCATCTCTACACCACTATACCTGACATATTTAGCAATGACTATTCTGCTTTGTCTCCTACAACCCACCACTTTATGAAATCTAAACAATGATGGTTTACCATTTGCAGAATAATCTATGGAATTAGCACTCAGGTTTAAACGGAGATGTGTTGGTAACTACCAACTATTTTTCAGGATTCACTACTTTGCATGTTGTTGCACTACACCAGTGCTGTCCAACTCCTCTAAGAGCACGGGCTATTTTTTCTTTTGTCAATATTTCGCGGGCCAAAAAAAGACATTGGATAGGATCTATCCGATCCTATTTATGTATCACCAAATATCCACAACGAGATCAAAATGATCTTTAGCGATTAGTTTTGTCTGGCAAAACGTGACGCAACACCGCAATTAAAAGGTTTCAGAAGTTTGCCAATCAGTTAAAGAATGTTTTGTAAATTTCATAGAATGAGTAAGTTGAAGATTGCATATCAAATAAAGTAATATAAGTTGACAAAAAATTATAAAGTAGATTACAGATATTTATTTAAAATTTCAAGTAAAAACTTGATTTTGTTTGCGGGCCACAAAAATCCTTGTGCGGGCAGCTAGTTTGACAGTGCTGCACTACACAGATCTATTTTGATTGGATAATCTGAATTTGCACCTCAAATTACATAAAGTAATATATTCTCAACTTCTAATTTACAATTGTAATTAAAATATACCCTAATTTTGCCCATTAATGTATTTAGTTCTTTTCCTTTCTTAAAGATATGGGGACCATTGCCTAGTTTCAGCATATATATTTTTAAATGTTGGTTGGTTGGTTGGGGTTTATTGGCGCATTAGCAACTAAGGCTATAATGCGCCAAACATCAAACATATGTCCAAAAGGTAAAAGGATAAAAATCAATGTACCCCTTAACCAAAGTTAAAAATAAACTACAAAGAATAACAAAATGATAGATTTCAGTAAAATTGAACATGTAGAGCAACAATGAACAAATGTAAAAACATGTTATACGAATAAAAACATAAAAATAACCCGGCTGTAAGCAAACTGGGTTAAAAATATAGAGTAATAAAAAGGGAGTAAAACTACAAGCGATTAAAATATCCAGTATATTTTAAAAATTGAAAAACAGCGTTAAAACAACAATGATCTTATAAAAGATGTCCGAGTGTAAGGGGCTCAGACATAAAATCGTGAAAGTTAAAAAACATACGACGTTCGATGTTAAAACATTGACATGATATTAAAATGTGTTT
This sequence comes from Ryuthela nishihirai, assembly GCA_038380435.1. Classification (NCBI taxonomy): domain Eukaryota; kingdom Metazoa; phylum Arthropoda; class Arachnida; order Araneae; family Heptathelidae; genus Ryuthela; species Ryuthela nishihirai. The sequence continues at coordinate 114,005,932 of JAWZYU010000001.1, forward strand.
GATAGTTAAAATGGTGTCACAAAACTCACACTTAAGTACGTCGTCTGCCTGTAGAAGAAACGAATGAGTAATATACGAATGACCTAAGCGGAGCCGAGCAAGTACAACTTCCTCCTTATGATTCCTGCGGTAACAGGACTGCCATGGTTTGATGATAGGTTTGATCTCAAAGAGCTTGTTGGTAAGCTGTTCTGATCAAGATCTCTGCCACTGTGCCCGGAGCTCGGTGGTAAAACGCTGCCGGAAATCCAGATAGGGAACCGGCAACGGAGAGTCGGACAGGGGTGTGGCTGACCTGGCAGTAGAATCTGCCAAATCATTACCCCTGATTCCAACATGACCAGGCACCCAACAGAAATAGATGGTGATGGTGGCTGCCAGACGATGTAGCTGCTGGCGGATCTTAGTAAGAACTGGGTGAGGCCGATGCCTCACTGAGATCAAAGCCTGTAGCGAGCTAAGCGAGTCGGTGTAAAGCACACACCGACGACGATGCTTAGTCGCCATGTGGTCCAAGACGAGGCTGATAGTGTGCAACTCTGCAGTGAAGATGGAACACTGCAGCGGGATCTGATCTGCAATGATTACATCACAGCAGACCATTGACGATCCCACTGATGTGCCAGACTTTGAGCCATCTGTAAAGTAAAGACAGGCAAGAAGTCCAGGTGTTCAGCACGATGGCTGGCAAAGAGTTGCCAGTACACACAGTCAGGTGTAAAGGCCTTCTCCGTCCTGCACAGGGAAAAATCACAGGAAGGGGAAACAGCGAGCCATGGTGGAAGTGGCTCAGCTGTCGACTGTGCAATGTTATTGAGACTGGTGTTAATGTTTATGAGGTAGCCTCGGACTCGCAAACCAAATGGACGAATGGCAGTCGGCCGATTAGTGTAAAGTATTTCCCACTGAAAATGGACTGAAAATTCGGACTGAAAATGCAGTTCCAAGTGGGATGGCCAGGCAAGGATAGCAATTTAGATGTATATTGTAGGGACAACTGCTGACGGCGAAGAGATAAAGAAGGTTCATCGGTCTCAATGTAAAGACTCTGGACCGGTGAGGTGCAGAAAGCTCCCGTGCAAACACGGAGAGCCTGATGATGGAGGGGGTCCAGCACCTTCACCACCGAATCCCGGGCCAAGTTGTACACCTGGGATCCATAGTCCAGTTTCGATCGGACAAGTGCACAGTACAGGCAGAGCAAAGAACATCGGTCCGCCCCCCAAGAAAGGGAGGAGAGGACCTTGACAGTGTTCAATGCCCGCGTGCACTTGGACCTGAGATGACATATGTGAGGTAAAAAGGTCAATTTCCGATCAAATATGAGACCGAGAAATTTGGTCTCCGCCACAACTGGAATGATGTTATCCCTGAGCCACAGCTCGGGATCCAGGTGAAGATTACGCTTGTGGCAAAAGTGCACACAAGTGGTCTTCTGTGGGGAGAACCGAAACCAGTTTGCCATCGCCCAAACCGAAAGATTGTTCAGGGCAATTTGCAGTCGTCTTTCAATGACCCTCATGATGGACAAAGAGCAAAAGATGCTAAAGTCATCAACATAGAGGGCATTGCCTACTGATGGAGGAAGTTGTCTACTTATAGAATTAATCTTGACAGCGAAAAGTGTAACACTCAGAACGCAGCCTTGTGGCACCCCGTTCTTGGGGGTACGGCCACGACAGAGTGTTACCGCCACGAAAAGAACGTGTCGATAAGAAGTTGGAGATGAAGATCGGCATGTGACCTCTCAAGCCGAAGCTGTGGAGGTCACGAAGAATGCCGAATCTCTAAGCCGTGTCGTACGCTTTTTAGATGAAGAAAATTGACACCAGGTGCTCTCTACGTAAAAATGAGTTTCTGATAGCCGATTTGAGGCATATCAGATGGTCAAGAGTTGACCGTTGCCTGCGAAAGCCACACTGGGTGTTGGAAAGAAGGTTGTGGTGTTCTAAATACCAGATGAGTCTGGCATTTACCATTCTTTCCAACACCTTGCACACGCAGCTCGTCAACGCGATAGGACGATAATTTGAAGGAATCTTGGAATCCTTTCCTGGCTTCGGGAAGGCCAAGACGATGACCTCCCACCAGGAGTCCGGAAACTGCTCCTCGAGAAAAATGCAATTGAAAAGTCGGAGCAGCCGATCCTTACTCGATGGTGACATATGTTAGAGCATGGCATAATGGACATTGTCCGGCCCTACAGCAGACGCACGAGAAGAGTGCAGAGCAAGGCGAAGCCCCTCCGCTGTGAATGGCCTGTTGTATGGCTCCAGGCCATTCAAGTGGAAAGACAGCAGAGAGCACTCTGCCCTGCCCTCCTGGGCCAGAAACTCGGAGGAGTAAGAGGAAGATAAAGAGATGGAGGAGAAGGACTCCTCCAGAGTGTCGGCAATTGCTGTGGGATCAGCAATTGCCTGTCCATTGTGCTCCAGGATCGATAATGAGTGGGATGTGTAGTTCCCACCCATCTTCTGGACTTTATCCCACACGACCTTAGAACTGGTCGTGCGGGTAATAGAAGACGTATACTTGATCCAAGATTCCTTCTGGCTCTGGCGTCGGATGAAACGAGCTTTTGCCCTGGCGTGTTTGAACTTTTCGAGGTTGGGGGACGTCAGATATCTCCGAAACACCCCCCAAGCCTCGTTCTGAGTCTTACGAGCTGCGGTGCAATCTGGATTCCACCACGGTTTCGGAAAGCGAGGAAACCATGTAGAAGTTTGAGGAATTGTTGATGCAGCTGCATCTACGATACAGTCCGTTATCTCCGCTACTGCCACATTGATTGGCTCCTGGCTGACAGAGTGTCATCGAGCTCAGAGAGCAGCTTGAAACCACCCGTCAGCCCGATTGAGCCTCCACCGCGAGATGTGTGAAGGGCTACAAGGCCCCCCATGGGAGATGGTGCACACCACGGGGAGGTGATCACTTCCGTAAGGGTTGTCCTCGATCTCCCATGTAAAGAGTGGAAGGATCGAGGAGGAGCAGATGGTAAGGTCAATGGCAGTGAAACTGCGGGTTGGGGAGTGAAAGTAAGTACTGACACCGGTGTTCAACAGGGAGAGAGAAGGATCCAGGAGCCACTGCTCTAGGACCCCACCCCTCCCGTTGGTGTCAGCACTGCACCAAAGTGGACTGTGTCCATTGAGGTCCCCCATAATGAGGAAGGGGGACAGCAGCTGCAAGACGAGATCATCAAGGGCTTCCTGGAAGACGATGCTCCCAGGTGGAAGATATACAGAGCAGACAGTCAGCGAGAACCTCACGAAGAGATGGATGGCTACCACCTCCAAGTTGGTGGTGAGGGGTACGACCCGGAATGGAGAATGGTTGCTCACGAGGATGGCGATACCCCCGTGAGCTGGACCATCTCCATCCCAGTCCCGGCGAACTAGTGTGGCCATCTCAGGACTTAGAAGAGTGTGCGGACGACGAATTCCTATTCAACTTAACCGCTGCAGAGGACGATTTAGTGAATAGGGAGCGGTCGGTATCCATTTCCTCAGAATTGTCCGAGGAGCATGGATCGGTGACTGCCCTTTGTGGTGCAGTGATTTTCTTTTTTGGCCCCGGTGGGGGCCCCTTAGGTTTTGAAGGTCTTGCTGTCTGAGGACGGGGAGGAAGAGGCCTTACGGTGGAGGCGGAAGGCTGAGCTGCAGGAATGGAAACCGGGGTTAATGTCGAAGTTGGCACCACCCTCGGTTTTGCCTGCGTGAGGAGGTACTTCGCTGCTGGCGAGAAAGATTCAGTTGGTGGTACACTGATATCAGTCTGCACCACCACCGAAGTCATTGGAACGATGGGCTTCTCAATGACTGCACTGGCATAGGAAACCTTGCCAGGTGGGACGGGCGGTGCAGCAAGCTTTCTCGCTTCAGTGTATGAGATATTGTTCATTACTTTGAAGCCTTGTACCTCCTTTTCCTCCTTCCACTTCGGACAGTCGCGGGAGTACGCAGGATGTTCGCCACTGCAGTTCACACAGCATGCCTTTTCTGCTGTGCAGTCAGGATCGAGATGATCCTTACTGCCACAGCGAGCACAGGTGGGTTTGCCCCGGCATGCTCTGTGGGCATGACCGTATATCTGACACTGAAAACAGCGCAGAGGGTTTGGGATATACGGCCGAACCTCATAATGTAAGTAACCTGCCTTGATGGAAGAAGGCAGGCGTGGCGTGTTGAATGTCACAATCAGCACCCGGGTGGGTGCTAATTTCCCATCACGGCGTGTCGAAACCCGGTGGACTGCTGTTACTCCTTGAGATGTGAGCTCTGAGAGGATTTCCTCCTCAGTGACATTGAGGAGGCCCCACTCAGTAATCACATCCCGAGAGGAATTCAAAGTTTTATGGGGAGTGACTTCAACAGCCACCCCACCAATGTCCTTGACTTTCAGGAGCAGTTCTGAGTGTTTGGAACGAGTGGTCTCAACCTGCAAGTCGCCAGATCGTAAGTGCTTGACGGATTTCGGCTCTCCCGCAAGATCTTTTAAACCTTTGTTTATGAAAAATGGGGATATGTTCCCAAGTACCTGATCGCCAGCGAAGTGGACGATCAGGAATCTCGGGAACAAAGACACAGACACAGAAGACGATGGCAGAGATAACAGAGATGAAGAAGATGGGGGCTCATGGCGAGCCCTCTTGTTGGCACTGATCGCATTAATTTCATCATCTTTCATTTTTTTGTTTTGTGTGGTTCAGTGCCTGTTGTCCCCACCCTCCACGGAGCCCAACAAGGGGACGCCCAGTCAGGCGCCAGGGCTACGCAGGCACTATACCCACACAGACAGTGAGCCAAGCCCTCACAAATAAATATAAGGAAAATGAAAAGCGAAATGTGCAGAACAAAAACGTTCTATACAAAAGAAACAAAGCGAAAAATATCAAAATTGTGAATGGCCAAACTGGCCTCACAAAGAAAGGATAACGACAAAAGGAAAATAATCTGTGAGGAAACTTGCAAACCTGTACCCGGACCGTGGGCAAGGTTACTCACCGCTCTGCACAGTTGACCCTAGCAGGACCTACCCACCAGCCGATTGCTCCCGTTTACCGGAAGCAGAGGCCAAAGCAGTGTATAGCAGAGGCCCCAGAATCCGCTGCCCAGCCCCGCGACAGACAGGCTCCCCAATGGCAAGACGGCCAATGGGGACCATGCCAGTCATGAGCTGAGGAGAGAAGACAGGGACCCCCAAGCAACTACCAGGATCCTCCTTTCCCAGGACACAGGTCTCCGCGCACGGCAAACACGCGGGCGAGCGTTTAGGACCCTGTGAAGGTAACCGAGCCAGCGGAACCTTCACAGGGTGGTCCCCCTCAACGCGTACAGGCGCTCACGCCGAGGGGGTATTTTTAAATGTAAAAATGTCTGTTGTTCATTGATTTATTAATACACATAGCAATAATTTGCTTTCAGCACTGAAAAATACATCTTTAAATGCACAATTAAAAGGACCTTCTTGCTCAGAAATTAAAAATAACTCAAAATTCTCTGTTATTGAGAAATAAAATTTAAAAGCTAATCCTTCAAACTATTTGCATGTTAAAAGTTTTTAGGGGAAAACTCAGAAGCTTTTTGGAGCAAGAACAGTGCTCCATCTTCAGTGAAGTGATACTATGTGGTGATATTACAGCTATTTAGTGCTTCTTTCCACATGTCATGAAAGGCGATTCCTGTGTCTTGTTTGCAAGTAGGGATGGGCGAGGTCATTATTTCAATAGACTCACAGACTATGGTTCTGTAGAAAGTGGATGCCTGTGCAAACACTATGGTGTGCTCCCAGTCTACTGTTGCTGCATGTTGTTGCTAGCTTGGTGGCAGCAGTCATTAGCTTGTTTTGGTTGACATCTGTTTGATGCTCTGCGAACTTCTCTTACAAAGAACAAATGGTTTTTCTGATCTTGATGTAGTATACAACAGAATTATCCGGCAAATGTAGGGGAAATCGGTATACACCCGATTTTCGAAGTAGGTTAAATCTGTCTGTCCCTTTTGATTAATTTCTTCAGATTTGAAGCTGGGCTGAAAACAATTTTGATATTTTGGGCTGATTTGCATTGAGGACTGATTTGCATAGGACAGGAACATAAGAAATAGGTCTGGCAAAGGTTGCATGTTCAGAGTCAGTGATTGGTAGGAGAGCTGAATCTTTTTGTGTTCATTTCTTTATTTATTGATTAGCTTTTCTGTTGTTGTTGAGTGGAAGCCATGGGATGCAGCAATGGAATGGATTTTTTTTAATTTATTTTTTAAGTAACTGCTTGTTTGAGATACAGTAAAGGCCTATGGGTGAGGGAACGGAAGGCTGCAATTTTGTACACCTATGGGGTGCATGAGTCCACGCATATGAAGAGGGACATGGGTAGGCTTTCGGTATACAGACATCATCAAGGCTCCTGCGTCATCGCTTTGGATGAGAACATATAAATAGGGGATGGCACTGGTTGCTGACCTGGAAATAGCTGTTTTCAGTGACAAGTTTTAGAGCCTCATGAATGGCATTTATTTTGGGAAGGGAATTGCATATTTAAAGTCCATCTCTGCAGACTGACCTACTACCAACACTGGAAAGCATGATGGACTTTACAGTTAAAACCTGTCGTGAATCTGGAACAATTGTAGTTTCTTCTGTGCTGTCGATGCAACAATGTTATCCCACAGTCAATCTGTCTAACAGTGGCAGACTCCCTGGCTCATGTCAACATATGCTATGCACAGTGGAAGGCAAGCTTCTCCACACTCTGATACAAGAGAAAAGGCAGCACATTTCAAGAATTGAAGTAGAAGCTTACCAGGCACACCAGAATTTCTTACAGCTGCCCTCCCATCGTGCTTACAGATCTACTGGAAAAGATCCATTACACAGAAGAGAAACGCAAAAATGACACCAGACAGAAACATCTCAAAAAGATCCAGTGGCTCACTCAAACCTCATATAAGTCTTTTTTCTCTATTTTTAAACCCCTTCCTGTCATTAATCTGCCCAACAAAAATTTTCCCCTTAACGAACTGGCTGCTCTGAAACATGGCCCTAAATTCAGCCCATTCCAAAGAAAATTAGACAAAACAGAAATCATCAACAAAATTGAAAATATTGTTAACAATGCACATGGACATCTGGAAGAGCATAAAATTAATGCTATAAGACAGAAAGTCTTCAAATTCACGAACTCCAGACAAAAATCACCACCCTACTCAGAAAGAAATTTCTCATATGAATATTTTTAGGCCTTAAAAAACGTTAGAAACACTCCTGGCATTGTTATTACTTTAGCCGACAAAACACGCTAGTTTTTTAAAATGGACAAAAACGACTATGATGCCAAAGTTTTGGACTTCATAAATAGCTCCCACTGTACCAGTCTAAATGCTGACTCCACCAATAGTATCAAAAACAAGGTTTGTAGGCTAAAAAACAACAGGTGGCACCCCATGGACCTTAAGAAGAGTGCAGTGCCATCCAATTGTAAGGCACCACAAATGTTCGCCCAGTGCAAATTACATAAAGATATTCCACATCCGGCCGCTAGTGCGCAAAAGATCATCCCCAACTTTCTTTCTTGAAAAGAATTTGTCAAAAATTTCATCTTGCATCATTTGTGATTACCCATTTTTTATAAAGTCAATGGTGGAATTTCTCAACAGACTCAAGGATCTGTCCATTAGGGTGGGCCGAAAAAATTCAAAATTTTTTTTTCAAGTCGTAATACTGCGGAAAAGTTGCGAATTGGGGAGACTAAAAAGGTGTAAAAAAAGAAATAAAATCGGTTTATATCTTCCGGTCGCGCATGTGCTCTAAAGTTTGCTGAAGTTTGAAAAAATTCACATTTTTACGATAATTTTTAACATTTTTAAATTAGCCTCTTCCCGAATGTGATAGCTCAAATTCTTATGTATTAGAACCACAGAAAATAATGTTTAAATATTATTTAAATCCATCAACATCTTCCGGTCATGCATTGCCTTCAAAGTTAATGAAATTTTGAAAAAAAGTTACATTTAAAGGTAGATCACAGTTCAAGGAAAAAAAACACTAACAACTTACGTGTTCTTTATATTTGTTCTTTATACAATACAATGATTGATATACAATATCAATAATGATATACAATATTGATAATACAAGTGAGTCTAGCTCATTCGAAAAGGTTCCGTAGAGTAAAAAAGGAAGAGCATTACTCGCTAATTCAAGAACCTGGTTCAGTCTACATCGGCCATGTTACTCCAACTTCTGGAAGTTCTGAAGATATTGTCACTTCTATTATTTCTTATCTGTCTGGTCATGGTATTTCTCTTAAAAAATTAGTTGTCATAGGATGTGATGGCACTGCTGTTAATACAGGTTGGAAAAACGGTCTGATTCGCCGAATCGAAATACATTTGGGGAAACCGTTACAATGGGCAGTTTGCCTTCTCCATTTCAATGAACTGCCATTCCGGCATCTGTTTCAATACCTAGATGGTAAATCAACGGGTCCGAAATCTTTGAGAGGGCCAATCGGTGAAAAGCTAAGTGGCTGCGAAAAACGTCTAGTGATTGACTTCAAGAGTATTGGCTGTCAGATCCCCACAATAGACAAAAGTATACTAAGTAAGGATCAGCAATATCTACTCGATATTTCCATGGCAATAAAGTCGGGAAACTGTAAAGAGGATTTGGCTGTACGAGATATTGGTCCCTTGTCACACTCGAGGTGGTTGACAACAGCAAATCGAACTCTCAGATTGTACTTAAGTGAAGAAAGTCCCACACCTGAACTTCAAGAAATAGTTGTATTTATTTTGAAGTCATACATGCCAATGTGGTTTAGTATTAAAACAAGTAAATACTTTACAGAGGGACCAAAACTTGTATATCAATCAATACAATCTTCAAGGTACCTGCCTGAAGATTTACGTAATATTGTCGACCCTGTGATCGAACGAAATGGCTTTTTCACTCATCCAGAACATTTAATGTTAGCCATGACACAAGATAATACAAAACACATAAGAGAGCTCGGACTTTGACGAATTCTAAAGGCGAGACAGTTAGATCAAAAGAGAACAACTATCAGAACATTCATGCTGCCAAAACTCGATTTCAAGGCTCAAGACTACTCGGAAATAATTAACTGGATGGACTGTGATTTATCTTCTCCCCCATTATTAAAAGATATCAGTGACGATGAGATTAAATCACATATTCATAGTGACTCAGTCCCTAATTGGGATATAACATTCAAGACATTCCCAGTTCACACATAGGCAGTTGAACGATGTGTGAAACTCGTGACAGAAGCCTCAGGAAAAGTTTGCGGAGCTGAGTCTAGGGATGGTTTTATCAGAATGACTCTGCTGTCAAGGTCAACCATGCCTAACTTCGCCCATAAATCAGATTTCAAAGTACCTTCAGCTAAGAATGAGTGAAAACGGAGATGTTCAATTGTTCAACATGAATTTCTTGGACTTACGACTCTTCATACAAAAACTTAGTTTTTTCAATAAAAAAATCTGTTTATAAATATTACTAATGGTCTAAAATAATTTGTTTTTAAACATTTAAACTTGTATTCAATAAATAACAAATATAAAGAACATGTAAGTTGTTAGTGTTTTTTTTCCTTGAACTGTGATCTACCTTTATATGTAAATTTTTTTCAAAATTTCATTAACTTTGAAGGCAATGCGCGACCGGAAGATGTTGATGGATTTAAATAATATTTAAACGTTATTTTCTGTGGTTCTAATACATAAGAATTTGAGCTATTACATTCAGGAAGAGGCTAATTTAAAAATGTTAAAAATTATCATAAAAATGTGAATTTTTCCAAATTTCAGCAAACTTTAGAGCACATGCGCAACCGGAAGATATAAACCGATTTTATTTCTTTTTTTACCCCTTTTTAGTCTCCCCAATTCGCAACTTTTCCACGGTATTACGACTTGAAAAAAAAATTTTGAATTTTTTCGGCCCACCCTACTGTCCATTCCTCCCGACAACAAATTAGTCAACACTTGATGTATTCTCCTTATTCCCATCCACTCCAGTTTTTGATGCTGTCATGTTATTTTGGACAAAAATTATTGAAGCACAAAAATTTTCCCTTCCTAAAATCAATGCCATTCATGAGGCTCTAAAACTTGTCACCAAAAACTGTTCTTCAGTTTGGCAACCAAATCTACAGGCAGGACTCAGGGGCCCCCATGGGCTCACCCTTTTCCAGTATCCTGTCTGAGATTGTCATTCAAGATATAGAAACAAAATTATTCAACTCGGCAACAATTTTACCCTTTTTTGGTGTCGCTATGAGCAATCAAACTGCCTCATTGACTCTGCCAACAATATATATCCCACAATACATTTTACAAAGGAGGAGGAAAATATCAGTGCCATCCCCTATTTAGATGTTCTCATCCAAAAAGATGATGCAGGAACCTTGATGATGTCTGTATACTGAAAGCCTACCTACATCCCCTCTGTCACACGTGCAGACTCATGCACTCCATGGGCGTACAAAATTGCAGCCTTCCATTCCCTCACCCATGGGGTCTTCACCGTATCTTCAAACGAGCAGTTGTTTAAAAAAGAAATTAAAAAAATCCATTCCATTGCAGCATCCCATGGCTTCCACCCAACAATAGAAAAGCTAATCAATTAAATATAGAAACAAACACAGAAGAGAATCAGCTCTCCTACCAATAACTGACTCTGAACATGCAACCTTTGCCAGAGCTATTTCTTACATTCCTGCCTTTGCGAATCAGTCTGCAAGTTACTCAAAGCCCAAAATATCAAAATTGTTTTCAGCCCAGCTCCAAATCTGAAGAAATTAATAAAAATGGACAGAGACAAATTTAGCCTACTTCAAAAATTGGATGCATACTGATTTCCCCCTACATTTACCAGATAATTCCGTTGTTTACTACACTGGAAAAACCATATGTTCTTTACAAGAGAAATTCACAGAGAATAAAACAGATGTCAGCCAAAACAAGCTAACGACAGCTGCAGCTGAGCTAGCAGTACAACACGCAGCAACAATAGACTGGATGCACACCACACTGCTTGCATGTGCATCCACTTTCCATGAAACGTATTCCGCGACGCTATTGAAACAATGATTTCACCCATCCCCACCTGCGACTGAGACACTGGAATCGGCCTTCACAACATGTGGAAAGGAGCTCTAAACAGCCATAACATCACCACATAGTTTCACTGAAGACAGAGCACTATCCTTGCTCTGAAAAGATTTTGAGTTTTCTCCTAAAAACTTTTAACATGCAAATAGTTTGAAGGATAAACTTTAAAATTTTATTGCTCAATGACAGAGAAATTTAAGTTATTTTTAAATACATCTTTAATTCAGTAATAAAGTATCACAGAAAAAGTTCTGTAGACAAGTAACACTTGAAATAATTAGCTGAAAAATAATTGATTGTCTTGAGTGGGACTCAAACCCACACCTCCCAGAAGCATACTGGGTGTCCTAGCCGCTGGAACATCAGAAACCGCAATTTTTTCAATAAAGTGACATTACTTGCATTCCTGCAATTTATGCTGATTCACCAGTGGCACCATCTATTATTAGGGAATGTGGCAGCCAAGCCACCATATTTAATGGTGGTAATAACTGTCACTCATGCTCACAGTGTTATATCAATAATTCGGCAATGAAGTATCACACAACAAAGTCCTGTAGACAAGAGACACTTGAAATAATTAATTGAAAAAAATTGTTTGTGGGTTCGAGTCCCACTCAGCACAACCATTTTTTTTCCAACTAATTACATCTTTAATGTTATTAATTGTTAACATTTAATATATTCCATACCTTTTTGTAATTAACAGGATCAAATTTTTCTAACAATTCTTTCACAACTTTATATGTTTCAGTTTCCATTGCATATTCCAATAAATCTCTTTTCTTTTTCCGTAATTCTTTCAGTTGCTCTTCATTGTTCTTAATCTTCTGCATGAAGTACCAGTGCAAAAATTTCTTGAAAATGAAAAGTCTTCGAAGAGAGAAAAAAAGATTACATATAATATTTAAATAAAGTTTTAAATTTTTCACAATAATTTTAAAGTATTAAAAGCTTGAAGTGAACTCAGCATAATATATATGTATATCATAAAATTTAATTAAACATGTCCAGGTATTCTAAAGAATAATTAAGCTCTAACCAATAAGAAGTTTCATTTTTTGCATTTCTTTCTGCTAAGGTCTCGCTTGCTTTCCAGACTGAGTGAAATATGAAAAGAAATCTTATGGGTTATATATTAATCCACAAGAGTAAATAACTCCCTTGTGGAAGAAAATTCACATTTATGTAAGTTTTACTGAAAAGGCAACATGTTTTCGACTTCACTACATTTCAATAGCTTTGATAATAATAAAAAAGCTCAATTAAGGTCATTAAGAATAAATAACTAAAATTTGTGCACTGAAAAACCATAAATCAATAAAAAATATTTTGTCAAAATATGGTCAAAAATCTTAATTTAGTACTTTACCAAAAACTTTGTGTCTGATCAATTTATAACCCTTTGTTGCCATTTTTTTAAATAGTCATTACGTTTTTTTTATATTTAAAAACCATTTTGTTAATTCTTTTACATTGAAGCAAAAGGCGATTCTACACTAATTTTTGCTCAACAGATGGCATTGAATATTGCCTGTTTCTAAAGAGAGTGGCCATACAGGTAATTAAACCTGATTGGCCATTCCCACTGTTAACCATAATAATGCCAACTTCCAATGCCGTACACTCAGTACCGCATTGAAACCATTCATATGAAAGACATTTTATTATTTTGAGTGCAATAAAATTGTTTTTGTGTGAAATAGAAGTTTCTGTTTGTTTCCTTTTATCTAGATCATAAAATAGCATTATTTTTCGACAATAAGGGAATTTTTTAAAAGTTATTTTTTCTTGTTGATACATTTTTCTGTGGGAAATTATATCTTTCTACTGAAAACTATTTAACAGCATATGCCATAAAATAAAAAAAAAATAATTTAGTATTATTGTATGTTACATTTGCATTGCAGTAAACAAAATGCACACTGTTCATATGTAAATTGTCATAATAGTGCCAAGAAGAGTTTGAGGTTTTTTTCTCCAAGTTATGTAGTTTCGAATTCCTATTTTCCATAGCCAGTAAATCAAGGTTACAACAATCTGTTCCTGAATTCAAAAGTACATTTATTTTTCTAAATGAATTATTGTAATTGATCTAAAATTTTATATTTTTTATATATATTTTTTATGAAAAATATATAAAATATAAAAAAATGTAATCTTCAAAAGTTTTTAAAATTAAATTAATAGCATTTGAAGTATTTATGTAATGACCTATTAAAATATGCTTAAAGCTAGAAAAATTGATTGAACAAAAGTTAACAAATTGGCTGTGTTGTGGAGTGAACTTTTCATAATTTGTTCAGTATTCACTAATAATCAAATTTAAACCATTGTTCTCATGTTAAAGGCAACCTAATATATTATGCTTGGAATTTTTAGCATATAGAAAGTAACATGGCTCTTTCCCCCTCTTCCCCCAAAAATTTAAGATAAAAAAAATTAGATTAAAATAGGAAAAAAAGTGCACATTTAGTTGCGTTTTTTTAGTTTGCTTTAATTTAGCACTGTATTGCAATTATATACTTTACCAACAGTAAATTAAAAAAAAAACTGCATCTATCTTCTTCCTCCCATTAATTGTTGACTCACTCAGTAGTACGCCAGGCTTTTCTGTAGTTCCCATGTTCGAGTTCCAAGTGGGCCAGGATTAAGATTTATATCCTCTAACCCCCACTGTGTTTCTTCTTCAGAAATGGAACACTAATGGACTTGGAAAGGCCATCATCAGTCAGTTTGACAAAAACTTAAACCATGGTCCCTTATGCAGGAGAGCCATACCCTGTGCACAATAACACACTGGATGCTTTAATAAGAGGCTTCCGTCTCCTAACAGCTATCCAGTTTGTTCCTTCCCCAAGCACTTGTGATCTGGCCATTTAGTCCATTGTGTGCAAAAAAATGTTGCTCAGAGCTGAAAGAACTCAACCTAACATTCTATTACTGCCTTAAAACCTTGCTAGGACTCCCTCCAAAATATTTCCTGGCTATGTCCGAGTTAATTCTCTTAATGGAAAAGTAAGTAATTTCATTTGTTTTTGAAATGTTAGATCTGCTTATTTATTGCAAACCAGTTGTTTGTGAATAATATGTGTGATAAAAATGCATTTTAAAATTAAAACAATGTGCTAATACTAAAAAACTTATGAAGGAGTCATAAAAATTTTTGGCATCAAAAAAAATATGTTTGCTGTAGACCAATAAGTCGAATGGTGGTGGTGGTGGTGGTGGGGGGGGGGGTAATAAAAAGAACAAAAATTTTTTTAACCTTGTTTATTACATTTTATTTGCCATATGTTTAGGTACACAACAATAATAGGGGAAAAAATTAAAATAATGTAAAGTTCATTTTAATGCCAAAACTGGTTATTTTGTATTATCCAGTTTTCAAAGAGCCTGGATAAAATTGCTAAATAGGTGGAATTTGTGCACCTCTGTAACAAAGTAACCTTCCTCATATATCTTCTGAAAGGTTTATTATTTTGACAGCCTCATGTCAAACATTTGTATCAAACAGCTGCCTAAGAAGGAATTTTTTGCACTTTTTATAACACATAGTGCAAATTACATGCAGCTGATAAGGCTTGGATACTTTATCAATCGTCATCATGAAGTTGAATCCATAACTCTGCCATTTGCTTTTCTTCATCAATTGCTTCACCATTATCTCCTCAATACAGGCTGCTAGTATGTTATCTGTTTTTCTTTCACAAGATATTGATGTGGAATGGCTCATATATCTTATGTTCATCATATTAAAATTTTCCTCTTCTTAGTCAAAGCCACTGCCTGTTTAAAGAGCATTGAGAACAGCAAGCTGATTCAAGCAAACTTTTTCCCTGTCAGATACCACAGTTGTCCGTTTTCTACACATTTGTTTATTGCATGTATAATGAAATGTAGATATCAATCAAGAACATAACATTTTTTTTTAAATAACTTTCTTCCAAAACTGCAGTTGTATGTATGCTCCTCAAGTTTCCTTGGCTGTGGTGAATGATTTCTGGTAAGGCTTTTTTTTTTCACTTTCTACTTATAACTCTTACCAAATTTTCTTGCTCACTTTCTGTCAACCAATTAAATGGAGAAGAGAATTTATTAATTGGCATAGAAACTTAAGGACCATGTTGACATTTATCAAAACTTGGAGTAGTTTCTTTGATTGGTAAACTTCTTTGTGAGCTATCAAATAAGCAATTCTCATCATTGATAAGCATAACACTGGAACACAAGCATTTTGCAACTCGCATCAACCAAAGATGCCTCCTTGTCGATTTAGTCATCTATTGGAAAGCCATCTATATTGGTAGTGTCAGACCTGCATAAAGAAACAACATATAAGATATATTACTTATAAGAAAAAGCAAATAAACTAAGCAAGGGCCACAACCAAGAAACAAACACAGTTTTTCACATGTAATATAAATTAAATATTTCAAAAATACATATCTTCCTATATGGGTCCTAAAAAGTAGAAAACAAACCTAAAACATATTAATGGTGCAATCAGTCATAGAGTTGTATTCACTTCAAAAGATAGGATGCTGATTTACCTACCCAACAAAATTGCTAGCATCCTATCTTCCTTTGAAGTGAATGCAAGCTCACTACATGGGGTGACAATTTTTAATAGCCTACAACACTCTCTGCATCACAAGCTTTCATTTGACACACAAATAATTTAGTTTCTCCATTACGTTCAAAAGATATGGTGGAACAACTATTTTGACAAATCCACAAACTGACAAACCAAAAACTTATACTTCCAGGGGATCGTTGTTGTTGGCAAATGTTACAGCAAAAAGCAATAAGAAGATAGGTAATAAAAAAAGAACAAAGTTTTTGTGTTTGTCAGTCCGCTTATGCACTCAACTAAAAATGTTGAATGTCTATGGGGATTTGAATTTCTCAAAATCCCCATAGACTTAGCATTAACATTTGAAAGCTATTCAAAATAACTGTTGCCAGCAATAAATTTTAAAGAAGGAATGCATCATACTAATTTCTTTCTGATTTCACATGATAAAGTTATTGTTTAGTTTGTTGGGTCAAGAGCGTGAATGGTTTTAATTAAGCACAAGTGGAATACAAGATTCTTTGCTTAAATGAAAGCATCGAAAACTAATTATTCGTAATGTTAAAATCATTAACTTAATTTGAAAAATATGCAAAAGTTAATAAAAGTATATCTCATAAGATATGCTATTTAATAAATGTTTTAAATACTATGTTAAGTAATAAATAATTTTTTTAGTATCTTGACATTTTTTATGTGTCTCAGACCATAGTTAATTTTCTTTTGCTATAAAGTTGCATATGCCTGGCAAACTGTATCTGAGGAACTCTGGTGGACACAAAGTGATTTGAAAAGTTTTATTATCTGATCGAGAAAATTTGGTTTTTGGTTTAGAAACTTCTGATGTGGGGAGGATTATGAGTACCTCAAACTATGTCCACTTCTTCCCCCCCCCTCCTAAAAGAGAGGGAGAAATTTTTAACTGGAGGGGAAGGAGATCAATCATAATGATTTTTACACCAAACCAAAGCTTATGATGTGGGGAGTGTCCATATACTCTATATTTTAAAGAGTTTCATACCTGAGTAATGCCGGATAAATCTGCTAGTTATATCTATTTTAAAAAGATGATATTTTTATTATCTTGGTTATTGTCATGCTTTGCAATAAGATAGTAGCCAATATATAAAAATAGAAAAATTAGTGATTGCACAATTTATATTTTTCCATACAATTTTGACAATAAGGATTTCTTAGCTTAGATTATAACCAGTGGTGTATCCAGAGAGTTGAGATTGGGGGATGGGGGAGGTAGCTTGAAGTTTCCAAGTTTAATACAGAGTTTCAGTCTCTGATTTTTGAAGACTATCTTTAAAAGTATAATAAATAAAAAATTGCAAAAAGAAAACAGAAAGAATAACAATTATTAAATATATTTTTATATAGAACTTCATAAATCTGGCTGTCTAAAATAAGACACTATGAAAAGTACACTTTTAAAAATTTTTGTACCCTATTATGCTATGTTATGGAACTGTGAAAGCACTACTTTACATCAAAATTTATGCATTCTAGAACCAATTTACAGGCAGCCAGTAGTCACAGATTAAATTTCAAAATTCATTACATTAGAATAGAAAAAAAAGGCATTTTTTTTTTTGTTTTATTCCATAGGATCCCAATTTGCCCCTGGATACTTAGACTATGTGTAGCACTTTAAAAAAACCGGAATTTCTAAAATTCAGCTCATACTAGGTCCCTAGGGTTCCAGATTTACAAAGTTCTATTACAGATTCTGTATGTGTATATTCTAATTTGGAATAAATTTCTAATATTTCTAACAATATTACAAATATTATGAAAACTATAAGGGAACATAGTGTTCCAAATTTGCCTGGCAGCCTCAACATTTTTATGGTGCTACATGCGACTATGAATGTGAAATTTTTTAGGGATCCTATTGCCAAGACCAAATTTAGGCAAGAACATATTCCAAATGGATAACTCAATAATTGAAATGGATAGAAAAAAAACAAGGGTATACATTACACATATTGCATAAGAATAGTTAAAACAACCTTTAGAATTTACAAAATATTATATAGTATACATAACAAGGATAGGATGAAGGCAAGAGGAATATAGTGGATAATTTTAGTAACCAAAACAGTTATGAAAAAATTATAATTGTATATATATATTGTAAGAATCAATAGTATAAAGAAGTAAAAAAAAATATATTTTTAACAAAATATAATGTAATAACTTTCTCATTCAATCCGATAACTTGCCTACCCCCAATCTCATAAAATTTTCCCAGACCGGCCTGCCAAGAGCCATTTTCTAAACTACTAGAACATTATAGTATGAGGAAAAATATTTTATTTACTTACCCATTAATGTTCTTGTCATCATTGTCCACTGCTTCTGAAAGTTTTTCTTTGACATGTTGCTTTTCTTTGAGCAATTAATCTCTTGTTTTTGAATGGATGTTGTCTTGGTTTACTCAATTGACATGAATATGTAGAATGACCCATATTGTTTGGTTTGAATAAAAACAATATAAAAAAATTGGGTGCATGGTGAATGGCAATGACAAAAACTGGTGATGAGTAAACAGTGCCGGAGTCGCAGTTCTGAAATGGAATGTTAGTCGCTCATGACCTCACTGTTGTCAGAATCTGGCTACCAAGGCCCCTTCCTCTAAGCGACCTTGTAAAGAGTCATTGGACAACTAATCCTTCCTAGTGTTTCTTGTCTGCAGGATGTTTTCCTGCGATACTTAATTACTGAATTATTTATATAATGTTGTACGCATGAGTGACAAATATGCTACTACCATATGTGGCAGCTTGGCTGCCTGATTCCTGGTAACAGATAGCACCACCGGCAAATCAACAAAATTGTGGAAATGCTTATATCACTTTGTTGAAGAAATAGTTAGCTTCTGGTGGTCTAGCAGTTATGAAGCCTGGCTTGCTTCTGAAAGATGTGAGTTCAAGTCTCATTTAGGATAACTAATTATTTCGAATGTTTCTTGTTTACATGGCATTTTCCTGTAATACTTTATTACTGTATTATCAACTCACTTATTTCTCACTCGCATGTCCAAGTTAGGCATGGTGGTAACAGTTTTATTGCTTTGGTCAGTAAGAACAGAGATTAGTGCAACATGAGGGAAGAAAGCGATATGGAGAGGCTGGAGACATTTACTAGATCAGCAGACAGCTGATTGAAAATAGCAGTGGGCTGAGATGACCTGTAATGAAGTAAAAGTAAAACTTTTACTTCATTACAGGTCACCAATTAATAAATAAATTTATAAATTACCTCTCAAGTAACTGCTTGCCACAGAGGTGCCTGTCAGTATAATACTCCATAGAAAAGGTCTGTGAGGAAGGTAAGACCTCAGCAGAAAGACAACACAAAAACCCCACCAGATGCCCCCCCCCCCACATACACATATTTTTTTTTATTTGCGACATATAGGACAGAGAAAAATCCTAGAAGCTACTCCTAGCTTTTACAGGCCTTCTCATACAAGGACATGCCCTACTATGACCGAAGTCACTGCTGACCACTGCCTTAGTTAGAGCTAACACAACACACAAAGTTTGCCTTGCTGGAACAGTCGCTAGCTGCCTAACCACTATGACAGTTAAGGCATATGTATGTTTTTCAACTATTGGATAGACATTAAGTAATATTATTTCAAAAAATGGCTGTGATTCTTTAGTTGATGATAAGAAGTGAAGGCTATCCATTGCTGATGAGCACAAGAACTCCTTTGTTACAATGACTTGGGTTGTTTTACCTCTGAGCGGCACTTTTTTGCACACCATGGGCTAAATGGCCAGGTCACATGGACCCCGAAGGCTCAGAGAAGGTTGGGGGAGGGGACCCACTGGAACAGCTGTTGGGAGACAGATGGCAGCCTCCCGTCAAGGCCATCCAGTGTGTTCTTTAACGTGCACAGGGTATGACTCTCCCACACACGGGGCCACGGCTAATATCCCATCCGACGGACGGCGGCCTTTCCAAGCCCATCGGTGTCCCCTACTGACCATGGGCAGGGCAGGGAATTTTGCGGAGATAAATCTCAACACTGACCCAGCTGGGACTCGAACCTGGGAACTACAGATTACGAGCCTGGCGCGCTACTGACTGAGCCACCCCCGCCCCTTGTTACAATGGCAGTCATAGCAACCACAATAGGGAAGATAACTGGGGCCTCTAACATGAACCACACACCAGAACCAAATATAAAAGAAATTAGATTATATCAGCTTATCTTCTGACAAACCCAAATGTTACTGTTGCATACACAAAAGGGCAAAAAAAAAACTTTTGAAATCAGGCCTACTGTCTTCTAAAATGGCAATGCACTATATTTGAATTGTCTGGACACTTTCATGTTAAGTGAATGAATTAAGTGAACAAATCTACGTAACTTTGAAAATAAGCTTTTTATGGAAAAAAGTCACTAGACATAAACTGAAAATCTCGGTCATAGCTCTCTAAATCTCTATTTTCTATAATATTAATTTAATATTTAAAGAGTTAAATTATAAATTAAAGAGTATTAATTATTTAAAGAGGAAGCTGAAACATTCAAGCGAAACTTTTGGTAGTTTTTAAAATTTACTTCAAAAAGTTAAATCACAACTGTTATAACAAGTTGTTCGCAATATAAATGCAATATTTGAATTTTGTGTAAGGATTTTTGAAGTTTTCATCAATTTTAGGGGGAAGATGTTTTAGAAGTGTGGCGTATGATAACATCTGTTGTTAAATATTATAGCTTCCATAAATCTTTAAACATTTGATTAATATTATAGAAAACAGAGATTTAGAGAGCTCTGACCAAGATCTTCAATTTATGTCGTGGATTTTTTCTGTAAAAAGCTTATTTTTAAAGTTAGGTAGTTTTGAATGTGGCTAATCATTCACTTAACCTGAAAGTGTCCAGACACTTTTTGCAATATAGTGTATAAACATGCACATAATATAAAATCTAAGTAATTAGGTTTATACGGTAAAATGAAATTAATGGCATATTTTGGGCAAAAGAGATTAGAAATAAATTAAGCATAAATGACAATCACAGCATTACCTGTTGACTTTTTAACATTTAGAAATTTTTTACGTCTAGAAATCAATAAATATTTTGTGGAAAAAAATTCACTGACATACGGACACGAACCCACATCTCTCCAGAAACACGCCAAATTATTCTACAGTTGAATGCTTATTCTGTCTTTTTTCCACTATGTAAGACTTTAAACTTTTTCTGAGATTTCAGCACCTAAACTTGGCACATCTATGATCTCAGGTTGCAATTATTTCTTTTACATTGCACTGAGTAAAATGGAAATAAATACTAAAGTCTCTTCACACTATTAATGATTTACCCTGTATGTCAATGAATTTTTTTCCACAAAATACTTATTGATTTCTAGATGCTAGGAAATAAATTATTTACATAAAATATTCTGTCTTACAGTAATGAAATACTCCAGAATAGAGAACCTATATTAGAAGAGAGTGGCCATATGGGTGATTCAACCCAATGGTCAATCCCAAAGTCAGCCATGTTATTGCCAAATAGCACTGTCTACAAATGCTGTGCATTGGCTAATACTTGAAAATGAAGATGTATGAGGGATCTTTTGCATCCAGGGTTAGATTATATTTTTTGTTTGAAATAGAAGTTTTTGTTTGCTTACTTTAACTTAAATGATATTTCAGCAATACTTTGCATCAATAAGGGAGGTTATTTTGAACTCTTTTTTGCTTTCTTGAATATTATAATCAATTCCTTGTTTCCACTGGAATCCATTTGACAGCTTGGGCTAAAAGATTAGTGCTCGAAATTTCGTATTATATATTACAATTGTGTTTTACTTTGAACAAAATGCCTTGTTGTTCAGCTGTAAATTGTCATAATAAATACCGAGAAGGGATTTAGCATAAGAGCTTTTCCAAGGGATCCATCTCGTCGATCTTTATATGCTGAAAAAGTAAACAGATTAAATGGAAACCTACTGATGGAAGTTATCTTTGCAAGGAAGTTTAGAAATATTTCCAGTTATTTTGAAATTTTAAGCAATTGATTTAGGAATTAAATAAATAAATACCCCCTCAAGCAGCTGCTTGCCACAGAGGTCTGACAGGAGCCTGTCAGTTTATATGCCACAGTAGAAGATCTGAGAGGATGGCAGGACCTCAGCAGAAAACAACACGAACATCCATGCCTTACCCGGGGCTCAAACCCAGGTCCCATAGATCAGTAGCCAAGTGCGCTAACCACTCGGCCACGGGAAGCTTTTCATTAATGTAAGTTATCAATCAGTGCAGAAAATTTAATTCAAATAAAAACAAATGGTTATCAATTTTTTTAAATTAAACATGCTTATAAAAATAGCATAGTGAATTTAAATGATGGAATGATACAGATTCTAATTTAAAAATTCTCTTGAAATCGGCATTACCTCCAAACTTTCCAAAATGCAAAGACTGAGTTTAACATTGAAACCATTGAGTTTCTGGTTGTATAAAATTTTCGAACTAAAAGTATTTGACTTCCCAGTTATATAGTTTCAAATTTAATACAACTTTCTATTAACAGTGAAGCAAAATGCTGTACTAGCCTGTTTGTGCTTTATAGAAAAATGCATTTTTCTGAATATAGAAAGATTTAAGTGTATTTAGTTAGTGATCAATTTAAAATATGTTTATTATTGGAAGAGTTGGTTGAAGAAGAGTTACCAAACTGAGTATGTTTATGGTGTGAAGAGGTATGAATCCTGATATGTAAATATTGTGAAGGTTTCCATTTAACCGAGTTATTATAGCTTCCATTTAATGCATGGTTCTGTGGAAGGGTTAAATTGCATTTAACCTTTAACTCGTGCTGGTGTAAAAAGTACACCAACAATACAAAATCTGTTGCAACTAGTTT
This sequence comes from Ryuthela nishihirai, assembly GCA_038380435.1. Classification (NCBI taxonomy): domain Eukaryota; kingdom Metazoa; phylum Arthropoda; class Arachnida; order Araneae; family Heptathelidae; genus Ryuthela; species Ryuthela nishihirai. The sequence goes on from JAWZYU010000001.1 coordinate 114,028,541, forward strand.
TTACACATTTCCCCACTCTAGCCGCTCTATGTATCCTTCCTTTAACATGTTGCCAAGAGATGTCTATCAATTTCAATTCAAGTGCTCATCAGGCAGCTACATTATAACGCTGTTCCTCTGTGGTGTATAAAATACACCAACGCAAACAATTATGTAAGTTCATATAGAATGTTTCATTTTTTAACTGTTGTATCAATTGACTACAACTTTTGACTATTTTTTGTTTTAAATATTCTGTTTATTGAGTTTTATGAAATTCAGTTTCACATATTACAGGGATCGTGTGAAAAATCGAAACCAAAACAGACTAACTGATGCAGAGTTGGAAGCTATTGCTCAGGTTATATGCAATACGGATTCTGAAGAGTTACCAGTGGAATCAGATATTTCAGATGACGAAGTTATTGAAGAAAGTGGCCACGATACTAATTTGGAAGAAGAAGTAAGCGATACAGATGATTTAGCAAAAAAGTCAACTGAAAGTGATGGAAAATTTGTGGGTAAAGATAAGCAAACCATTTGGAATAAAAGCCAGCTTGTAAGTAAGTGCAATAAAACATCTTCAAAAAACATAATAAACACAGTTTGCGGGGCAAACCATAATGCACTAGATATTTCTAATGAGCTTAGCTCATTTATGAAATTTTTCAATGACAAAATGATCAAGCACATTATTCAATGTACAGACTTGCAAATTGCAAAAGTTAGGCCAAATTATGCTCAAGAAAAAGATGCAAAAGACACTACAAAAGCAGAATTGTTAGCATTTATTGGTTTGTTGTTTTTATCAGGATGTAAAAAACAAAACCATGCTCACTTCTTAGAACTCTGGAGTAATGATGGTACAGGGTCACAAATATACCGAGCCTGCATGAGTTATCAGCAATTTCTTTTTTTGCTAGCAGCAATAAGATTTGATGATAAAAGTACCAGGGACGAAAGAAAAGTCACTGATAAGTTAACAGCTATTCGATTCATAGTTGACAGTTTTGTAGACAATTCTAAAAAACATTATATGTTAGGCGAATATCTGAAGATTGATGAAATGTTGATAGCATTTAGAGGACGTTGCAGTTTTATTAGAGGACGTTTGCAGTATATTCCTAATAAACCTGCGAAATATGGGTTGAAGGTGTTTGTGCTTTGTGATGCTAAAACCTTTTACATTAGTAACTTGGAAGTGTATTGTGGTAAACAACCAGAAGGAAAATACAATTTATCAAACACACCTACAGATATAGTACATCGTTTACTTGAAAATGTAAAAGGAAGTAACAGAAATTTGACGTGTGATAATTGGTATTCCAGTTATCCTTTGGCGAAAGAACTCTTACAGCACAAGATAACAATGATAGGGACATTGAAAAAGAATAAGCGGGAACTGCCAATGGAATTTATGCCCAATAAGAGAAGACAGGTAGGATCATCTCTTTTTGGTTTTCAAAAAAATGGGCTCATAATCTGCAGTGCCCAAGTTCAAGTCCCACATGGACCAGCATTGAGATTTATCTCTGCTAAACTCCCCACCGGATGAGACATTACGCCATGTGCAGGAGATCCATACTTTGTGCATGTTAAAAAACATGCAGGATGGCCTTGAGGGAGGCTGCCATCTGTCTCACAAGAGTGGTTCATTTTGATAAAATGAAGGTCTCATGTGCTATGCATATACTTAGTCATGACATTAATTATGCAATTCAATTTTTGGCTGATGGTAATGGTGATGACGAATGATTGACAACAGCTTGGTTTATTGAACTAATTAACGAATGATTTAATCTGATGACCTTGAGAAACTCAATGATGGCAATTAGCATATTTGATGCAGAAAAACACTGAAAATATTAGGTTTTTGTAAAATGTTATCGAACCATTTAATATTTTAAAAATTTATAATGAAAAGGAAAAAATTATATGGGTGCCTATTCAAATGGGAGGAGTGATGTAAACAACTTCAGTATTAAGGTTGCAAGATAAGTTCCTTAACTAAAGTAACAAAGTTTTAGTTAACTTCCCATTTTACTCAAGATTGTCCAGAAAATTTATTTTTAGCAATTCTGTCCAAACAAGTTATTCCAACAGCACTTCAGTTCAAGAACAAATTAAGACTGATATGCATTGATCAGTATTAGAAAAAAATCACAAATGCTAGCTATGATGTTGTTGATGAAGAATATCTTTCTGTCATATTAAAAAAAAGTAGTTTTGATTTTCAATCAAAATATTGCATTGATTCCTGAAAAATATAGTTTTCTTTTTCCAATTCACTACTCATTAGAAATATGTTTTAGTTTTTTCAGCAAAAATGCAGAAAATTTTTTCTCAAGATTCTCAAAAATATGATTTTTTTTCCTAGTGACTCTTCACTAAGTTTGGCCTAGAGGGGCCTCAGCTAAACGAACCAACCATTTTAATAATTTTAAATTTTATGTAATTTGTTTCATAATCATAACTACCCATAACTTTTTTAGCATTAAGTTCACATAAAAAACTAAAAGTATGAAAACGATTGTTGATAAACCTTTTTAAAAGCATTAAGTTTATGAAAATAAACTAAATGAATATAAATAATTTTTATCTTATTTATGAAAAATATTTCTAAAAGCATTAAGTTTATTAAAAATACTAAATGTACATGTTACCTTTCATGCCTATGGGGGTCCCCACCAGAGCAAAAAAAGCAAACAGTGCTACCTCCTTGAAAGGCAGTCTTTGATTGTCCTTATTTAAATAAGCACTCATCTGTGATGGTTCTTTTCAACAAAATCCTTTTGTACTCCCAATCCTCTAAGATCTGAGACACTTTCATTAAAATGGTCATGGATTCCACAGAAATCTTAATGGCATCAAGATCAACTTCAGTCACAAGCCAATCTGTGCATGCCTACAGTAGAAATATTTGCCAGCAGTTGGCAACCCAACATTTTTCATTGAGAACAGGATAGTCCAGCCCATGAGGATGTTGCTTGCCACAATGTTTTGATCCACAAATCTGTGGTGTCTACTATAGAACAAAATGTTTTGTATCTGATTATTGTTATTTGATTACTAGTGCTCAAATAACTAAAATGTGCAATGAGCTTCAATTCTATGGGTTCCAAAATAAAAAATCATTGTTCTTATGCACAATTAACTACCATGAAAGAATATAAATCAAATCCCCTGTTTTATGCAAATGAAACATTTAATTTTTTTCTAAAATTGGAAACCATTTTTTGCTGAAACAAAATATTTCTACTTTAGGAAATGTTAGATTGCAAAAAATTATTGCTTCATGCAATAAATTCAGATGATCATCTTTGTAAAGCCTATTTTTCCTTACTGTCACATTATCAAAATAGTATTAACAGATTCATATTGTTTAGATTAAAATTATTTGATCTACACAAAAAACAAGAGATTAGGAAAAAACAAAACAAACAAAAAATATAGTCAGGCAGCAAAAGCATAATGATGAGAGCAATTACTTCACAAGTAAAAGAGATAAATGTACATAACATAATTTGATAAGCTTGTACATTCTAACATTAATGCTTTTGATCTACACAAAAAACAAGAGATTAGGAAAAAACAAAACAAACAAAAAATATAGTCAGGCAGCAAAAGCATAATGATGAGAGCAATTGCTTCACAAGTAAAAGAGATAAATGTACAGAACATAATTTGATAGGTTTGTACATTCTAACATTAATGTATTGCATAATAATATCAGGTACCACTGAAAAAGTTAATCTATTTTTAAAGTTTTTATTGACCGACAACATGAAGTTGAATTTACATATTTTATTTAAAATTCATGTGATAGTCAGTTACTTGAAACAGTGTAAAATGTTGTTGACTAAATCGTTAGTTGAATTCTGAACCTTAACATCAGCATAAAGTTGCAAAATATTCCAAAAAATATTATTTTAAAACATTTATTTCTAAATAAATCATTTTACTAAGAATTTAAAAACTCATCTGAGACTGCTCTTAGGATTAAAAGCTTCTTTTTAAGAAAAAAAAACTAGCACAATATAATTCAGCAGCCATCTCTCCATTGGCATTAACATGGAGACTGGAAATCCGTATGTCCACTCTCTTATAATATAGGCTCTCTATTCCAGAAGGAAGAGTAGTGCCATCTAATGTATGAAAATTGATATATTCATATTTAAAATGAAAAAAAAATGCCCCATAAAGGAATATATAACAAAAAATATTTTCGTTTTTTTTCTAGTTTTAATTCAATCATAAACTGATATAAAAGTTTCTTAATCCATCAATTTCTATAATTCTGCATAATTGTTACCCAAATTTTCATCATTATCCTCCTCAAGCAGCCTTGGGCTATGGAGGTCCAATCAGACCGTGCAGTTTAATTCTCCAAGCATATCTGTCCTGAGCTACATCTGCTGCATCTGGCAACTGCACACCAATTCTCACAAGGTCCTGTTTGACATTGTCTACCAACCGCATCCTAGGTCTCCCCTTCTTTCTGAGGCCTTTAGGCACACTGTTCATAACCCTATTCGCCAATCTATAATTATTCATACGGGCAACATGGCCAAACCAACGGAGTCTCTCTCTGCACAATATGCTGCTTAAAGGAGGTTGCAAACTCCTTTGCCTAACCTCATCATTAGTTACAAAGTTGAACCACCTAATCAATCAGCAGACACTTTTACGTCGATTTTAGTTTTTGAGGAAAAATTGTCTTGAGCCGGGTGGGATACGAACCCACGACCTCCTGATAACATGTCAGGTGCTCTGGACCACTGAGCTACTGGCCGCCGATCAAGATTTCCTCTAACTAGCGCTATGAACATTCCTTCTATGTTTCCCGTTGGCGCTTTTGCCGACAATATTTCCAGCCACAAGCGGCACTTATATTGCCCAATAGATGAAAGCATATACGATAAGTATGCAGATATAATTAATTAATGAAATGACTCATTAATGAAATAATGGGAAACAACGCCAACGGGAAACATAGAAGGAATGTTCATAGCGCTAGTTAGAGCAAATCTTGATCGGCGGCCGGTAGCTCAGTGGTCCAGAGCACCTGACATGTTATCAGGAGGTCGTGGGTTCGTATCCCACCCGGCTCAAGACAATTTTTCCTCAAAAACTAAAATTGACGTAAAAGTGTCTGCTGATTGATTTGAATATCTGTCGAGTTAACTCTGATGAGTTATTTCATTAATGAGTCATTTCATTAATTAATTATATTGAACCACCTAATGCCCAAGATACTGCGTAAGCATCTGGAATCAAAAGCATCTAGTTTCCTGTTATCTTGTTTACAAAGTGTTCACTACCATAACTAACCCTAAAAAGAACCAAACTATTATACAGTCTAATTTTAGTCTTCAGGTGTATATGCCTATTTCTCCATAGATTCCACTCTCCTCAGTGTTATTATAGAGAGCCTTCATTATGTTAACTAACTTGTCTGGTATACCATATGATCTCACAATCAACCACAAATTATGACGATCAACAGAGTCGAAAGCCTTTTTGAAATCAACAAAGCTAGCAACCAAAGGTTTCTGAAACTCTAAACATTTCTCAAGAATCTGCCTAAGTGAAAATATCTGATCCACACATCCCCTACCACTTCTGAATCCACATTTCTCATCACGCAATTGACTGTCAATCAGGTTCTTAATTCTATTAAGCACAATCATGGAAGGAACTTTACCTGGAACAGAGAGTAGGCTGATACCCCTATAGTTATCACAAGAACTGCAATCACCTTTTTTGAAAATAGGGATAACAATACCTCTGGTAAAATCCTTAGGAACCACGCCTTTATCATAAAAGATTTTCAGAATTTCAGTCATCCAAGTGGTAACTGAAACATTCCTAGCTCTAAGCATTTCAGTAGTAATTTCATCTACCCCTGGGGATTTATGTAGTTTAAGTTTAGAAACAGCCAAAATAACTTCAGATTGTGTTATAGGGCCAACATTAAAGCCACCAATGCATCTATCATCATTGCAAACAATGGGAGTAGAACTAACTACATTGTTTCGAACATCACTGAAATGCTCAGCCCACCTAGCCATGACAGAATCCTCCCCTTCTATAACCTTACCTTGTTTATCCTTCAATCCCTGTATACCTGTCCGTTTTCTACCACACAAAACATTAACTATCTGGTACAGCTCCCTGCTGTTGTGCTGTCTAACTGCTTCCTCGGCTTTGTCAGCCAAACCATCAAGGCAAAGATTCTTATCAGCAGCTAACTGATCTTTTACACGTTTATTAAGTTCTCTGTATTGCTTTCTATTAGGACTAGTAGGGTATTGATTAAGGACATTCCTGCAGTTCTTTCTTTCCGAAATAAGCTCAAGTGCCTTATCACTCAGATAATTCTACCACTTCTGCTCCTTTTTTCCTAAAAGAGTACTGTTAGTGTCCAAAAAAGCCTGTTTAAAATGATCCCATTCTTCCTCAACTTCAGTAGTAAGCATACCATGACTGTCATAATGACTAAGTAACCTATCATGGTAAGCTTTGGCTATAACTGGATCTTTCAGAGCTTCAGTATTAGAAGTAAATTTTTTAACCCTAGCACAACACTTTTTAAGTTTAAGTTGCAAGACACTTTTAACAAGGTAATGGTCAGATCCAATTTCAGCTCCCCTATATGTCCTGGTATTCCTAACAGAACTAGCCCATTTGCTGTTAATTAATATGTAATCAATCATATTCTTATGCAGCCCATCAGGTGAAACGCATGTGTACTTATGTATGTCATGGTGTTTGTAATAAGTGTTAATTATTCTGAATCCATTGAGTTTACTTACCTGTAGGAGATGTTGCCCATTGCCATTGCAGCTACCAATACCAAAAGGGCCTATTACTCCTCCCCAAAGGTCAGAGTCAGTACCAACTTTGGCATTGAAGTCACCAAGAACAAGGGTAATATCTCCTTTCTTGACAGAATTCAAAATATCCTGAAGTTGTTCATATAACCTATCCTTCTCATCCTCATCGGCATCCTCAGTGAGGGCATAACAGCAGATAACATTCAAGTCTTTAACGCTTGTCTGAAATTTTGCTGTAAGAAACTTTTCATTAATGCACTCATATCCTAGAAGAGCATCACTAGCGTGTCTGCTGAGAAGCAGACCCACGCCTTGGTGATGCTTACTGTTGTCCCTCCCTGAAAAGAGAAATTTAAGATTATTTTTTAAGAATCTGACCTTTATCTGTCCATCTGGTCTCTTGCAAGCCGAGAATATCTAAATTATAATGGTGGAATTCTTGTGTGAGGACATCAAGAGAAAAATCTCTGTGCAGAGTCCTCACATTCCAACTACCTATGGAGAGAAAATGGTTAGTGGGATGTTTAAAGAAACTATGTTTATTGAGAGAGGGAATGCCGACAATATCAAACAGCCCCCTAATCGCAGACATGAGGCAAAGACCCGTTCCCCCACCACTAAAGGCTGAAGCTATCTACTCTGAAAGACTCCCTCCAATGTAGAATTTGACGATGCCAATAGAAGCAAAGAGTTCAGGTGCCTGCGATGACTTCTGCGCAGAATTATCCACCAGCTGATAAACATATCCTGTGAATCTATTCACTTGGGGCTGTCAACCCATAAACAAACAGAAAACACAGTGAAAGATTTTTCCTCCACAGAAGCCCAACAGTGCAGCAAAATCAGGATCCATAATCAAGCTCAGAGTCATAATTCTGTTCAGATTGATATATATGGTCAGCACTAGGACCCTGTGTGGTTGACCACTCCTCAGCAGGGTAGAAAAAAAAAAGAAAAGTAGCCAAGTTGTCCAGATCAGTAGGCCACACTAATGTGGCAGCCCTCCCCTTCCATTCACTTCCACAAGAGAGTATCTCTTTTGAAAGGTACTAACGGTCTGCACCACGAGAAGGCAGGGTCAGACATCAGGTGCTAGGCCTGGCCGGTTCTATGCATCATCACAGGGGATTGCTGCATAGCTCTCCTTCCAGTGACTACCTAGCTACCATTGCATATATACAGCTTTCACTTCCCCTTAAGAAAGTATAATCACTTTTCAGTGATTTATTTTCTGGTAAATTATGAAAGAACTTAGGTGCCAAAGAAAGGTTTTTCAACAATAGTTTTCTGCACTTTTAAATCAAATATAAAAAAGTTTTTTGATAATCTTACATTTTTTTAAAATGTTCTTGTGCATTAAATTTCTTTCTCATATATTTAATACCTAAAAGTATATAATTTTCTATTTGCAATTTAGCTAATTCATAGTATACATCTTCCATAGAAAATTTTCTATCCATCACATATCTTTACATGGTTCTGCAAATACTATAATGGTTTGATTGTAGTCAAATATACCCTATGATAAAAGACCATACAGTACTTAATTTTCAATAAAGATAAATTTATAAATTTTTGAATGTAATATATTTTTAGGTATAATGAGATTAATTTTTTTAACATTAGATATTTATACTTTCTAGGACATCTATCTATAAATACAATTAAATATTTAGTTTTATACCCCTTCAATTTTATCACATTTACAATTTTATTTTATGGCATACACAATATTCAGAGAGGAAAATTATCTGTTACAGAAAAAAAAATCAAGCTATCGTCCCGTGGCCGAGTGGTTAGCGCGCTTGGCTGCTGATCTAAGGGACCTGGGTTCAAGCCCCGGCTAAGGCATGGATGTCCGTGTTGTTTTCTGCTGAGGTCCTGCCATCCTCTCAGATCTTCTACTTTGGCATATAAACTGACAGGCTCCTGTCAGACCTCTGTGGCAAGCAGCTGCTTGAGGGGGTATTTTTTTTTTATTATCTATGAATATAATGTAGAGGTATTTTAATTTTCATATTTAAAAACGGTTTATTTTTAGCCACTTTATATTTTTATCATCTTTATTTATGGTTTCTGAAGTTAGCTTTACCAAAATAAATTTGTACATCATTGGCAAATGAAATTACTATACTGTGTAATTTCAATGTACACAAAAGTCACTTATATAAAGGAAAGAAAAATAAAAGTCCCAAAACAACCCTGTGAGACACCAACCTGTACTTCAGTTTCTTTACTTACATATTTTCTTATTTCTACTTTTTGTTTCCTAAAGGCCTCAGAAAAAGGGAAGACCTAGTATATGGTAGACAGACAATGTCAAATAGGATCTTGTTAGAACTGATCTACACTGGCCAAATGCAGCAGCTGTAACCCAGGAGAGATGTGTTTGGAGAACTAAAGTCTGGTTGACCTCCATAGCAAATGGCTACATAGAGATTTTTGTATGTATCCATTCATTAGATAATTTTTAATCCACAAATATATATATATTTTCCTCTAACACTACAGGTTTTAACCTTTATAATAGCAGCTCATGATTTACAAAATCTTTTCTCAAATAAAAAAAAATAACGTTGTAATTGAACCAAAATTGATTTTGGGCAAATAAATTATTCAAATTCTGAAAATTAAACTTTTTAAACAATTTTTGGAATCTTTGAAAAACACTGATAAAAGTGAAATTGGTTAGTAATTTTCAATTAACATTTTTTAAACACAGGAAAAATTAAAACAGCTTTTAAAATCTCAAAGTTGGTGTTTTACCTCTGAGTAGCACTTGTTTTTTTACACACAATGGGCTAAATAGCCAGGTCACAAAGGCTCAGAGAAGTTTGGAGAAGGGGTTCCACTGGACAGTTGTTTGAAGATAAATGGGAGTCTCCTGTCAAGGCCATCAAGCATATTCTTTAACCCTTCCAGTGTCCAGGAAGTATATATCAAATTTTAGTACAACAAACAAAAAATCGTTTTTTTTTTATATAAATATTGCAGTTTTCAATTTTTTTAGAGATATCTTATAAAAATATATAATTTAGGCTTGATAAATAATATTTTCTTTTTCCATTTGATGCATATCTTATTAACCTATGACATATATAATTTGTTAAAGCCATCTGATTTCTATTTCTTAGAAGCAATATAAGGTATTGCCAATTTGTTTAACATTATGCTGAAGCAATCCCCTAATTTAAACTCAGCAGTTTGATTTGAACTATTATCAACAAATTTTTCCTTAAAGTTTCTAAAATCTCCTGATAATTAACAAAAATAACTGCTATTTTTAAAAATGTAAAATTTTGGAAATAATTCTGAAATATGTACCTATTTTTTCAGTATACCACTGTAAAAAGTGTTATTAAAATTAACATGTTACTACAATGTTCAAATTTTTTACTTCAATACAATTCAGAATTAAATTCTCTTTAATTTGGTATATAACATGAGTTATTTCTGTTGATTAATTATTTATTAAAAATATTCTAAAGTTGACTTGTTTATTGGACTCTGCTACAAGCTTGGACTTTTCTCAAAGTACAGTATAGAAAAAAAAATTACAAAACAAGAAATGTTTACTTGAAACAAGAAAATTATTTTTTTTGTACATAAATGCCCTTCTGTTCATGTGCATTATAATCAATTCTGTCTATTAGTGTTTTTTAAATAAATTTTTATTTGTATTGCCAGATATATTTTTTATTACATGACTGTAAAAAAGTTCAATTAAAACTAGTCATCTTTTTTTTTTGATAAATATTTTGTTTTCAGAAAATCCAGAATTAAATGCTGATTAATTCAGCATATAACATGCCATAATTCATTTCATTTGTTATTTAAACAAAAAAGTTCTAAAGTTAAATTTGGCCTCTGGATGTAAACCAGTTTTTCAGGTAATGTGCACAGGTAGAGCTCTCCTGTACATGGGGACATGGTTTAATGTTCCATCCAACAGATGGCAGGCTTTCCAAGTCCACCAGTGTCCCCTTTCTCACCAAGTGCAGAACAGGGGTTAGCAGAGAAAATTATCAATGCAGACCCAGTTGGGACTGGAAACTGGGAACATCAGATTATGAGCCTGGCCAAGGCCATCTAAAAGGGGAAAGTCTGATGTCAGTTGATTTGGGCTGTGCCACTGGGTTTATCAGAACAGAGGCGACAGCTATGAAACTTGTTTCTACAGCTACTAAAGTGCAGTACTGTTTTCTTTCCTCATTAATGTCACCATTGGTGTTTCATTGCAAGTTTACCTTTGGTTTGAAAGTGTAGATGCTATTTCTTTATTCTGTTTCATGTATATTGTTGAAATTCAAGTGTATTTATAGTAATCATTATTGCCAGCATGCCTCATCAGTAGGAGCAGAGATGACTCAGTCAGTAGAGCGTTAGGTCCTAATCTGCAGTTCCTAGGTTCAAGTCGCAACTGGGTCAGCATTGAGATTTATCTCCACGAAAATCCATGCCCTGCTCAAGATCAATAGGGGACACCGATGGGCTTGGAAAAGCTGCCATCCATCGGATGGGACATTAAACCATGGCCCCATGTGCAGGAGGGTCATATCCTGGATGATTTAACAGGAGGTTACCATCTGACTATCAACAGCTGTTCCAGTTGGTCCCCTCCCCCTTCTCTGAGCCTTCAGGGTCCTCGTGACCTGGCCATTTAGCTCATTATGTGCAAAAATATTGCCACTCAGATGTAAAACAACCCAACCCAAAAGCCTTGTCAGTAGCAACAGTTAAGTGGGTGCAATTACCATGTGTGGAGACTGAGAAGAAACTAAAAATAACAAGGTTACTAAAGCTGAAATATCTGTTTCTGACTTGTGCTCTTCCTTTATAAATGACTGTTAATATTCAGTTAGATGATAGTGAAACAAATTTTGTCAAATCATGTATTAATACACATTAATCTTGAACTCACTCAAGATGAAGTAAATAATATTATATATATATTGTTGGGTATGCATCTCACAATATAAAAAGAAAAACTTTTTGTGTTACTTGTGTTGATCATTTATCAACAAAAAGAGTTTAACATAGTATGTACTTCAGCAGCTAATTAGTATGTGATCTACTAAAGTTTCTATAAATGTGGAAATATTATGTTGTTTTTTAACATTTATATCCAGTAATGTAGAGCAGCAATTTTTAAAATGTAAAATCAATTATTGACAAATGTTGATACTTGTAAAGCATGTTTTGAAAAAAGAAACAGTATTTAGCACAGTTTTTTGATGTTCAACTGGCAATAAAAGAATAGCCTTTCTACATAAATTATTTTAACATGTGAAATATGCATATGAGAATTATACACAATCAAAATTTGCACCCAAGAAATCCTAAAAAAAATTAAGCTTTAAATTTAATAAATCACAGCATAAATAATATAAGAATATATTGTTTATGCACTACAAAGTATTAAAGCTAGATAAGATCTTCCAGCTTTGTATGTTTTTTAAAATAGCATATACAGTAAAATTGTAGAAATTAAATATTTTTATAAGAAAATTAAGCACTATAGTAAAATGATTGATCATATAATATCTATGCACATCTATTGAATTTTACTGCTGTACTACTGGCCATATCTCAATGATAGACATTGGTATATTTGATGTGGGTTTCAATTACTTACTTGTCTTGAAGTTATTATTATCAATATTGACCCTCAGAATATGGTATCTAAGTTTACTATTTTTCTTATAATGATAAGCTGTACGAGTTTATTTCTTATGATTATGGGACATTCTTAAATGTTGCACTGATATCTGTAACTGTATTTTTATATTCCTATGCATTCTGGTATATACTTCAGTAAGGCAATAACACAGTGCTCATATATTTATTGAATTTCATTGCTCTATTGGTATGTTTCAATGATAGATATTGGTTGTTGCAAATTATATTTTGAAGCATAAATATGATTAAGTTAAAATTGGTATATTTGATGTGGTTTCAATTATTTACTTGTTTTGTAGGATGTATGTGTAGTCACTGTTAGGAATATTAATTTATCATATTCATTTGAACATCATTTGAAATGAGTATCTACAGGGGCATAGCCATGGGGGGTATGGGGGAGGCTCCTCCTCAAAGTAACTCGAAATTGGCAAAATTCGAAGCGACTTCGCAAAATCTAGGTGAGTTGTGAAAATTTGTAATTTTTTTTGGAAAATTAAACGGAGTTGTCAAAATCGAGGCAACTTGGCAAATCTGAGGCAGTTTGGAAAATGGAGAGACAGCAAAATTTAGAGCAGTTGGCAAAATTCGAAGCCACTTAGTAAAATACAGGTGAGTTGGCAAAATCTTAGGGAGTTGGAAAAATTCTGAGTGACTTGGCAAAATCGTGGGTAGTTGACAAAAATTAAGGCGAGATGTAAAAATTGGGATTTTTTCTGTAAAATTATGATGAGTTGGCAAAATGTAGGGAGTTGGCAAAATCTAGGAGCAGTTGACAAAATCTAGGGGTAGCTGGAAAAACTAGGGGCAGCTGACAAAATCTAGGGGTAGTTGGAAAAACTGGGGCAGTTAGCAAAACTTGGAGTGACTTGGCAAAATCATGGAGAGTTGACAAAATTCAGGTGAGATGTAAATATTGCAATCTTTTTTCTGCAAAATTATTGCACGTTGGCAAAATTGAGGGAACTTTCAGGGGGGGCTCAGAGCGAAAATCTGGTAAGTTTGCTCAGTCGGCAAAATTTGAATTTTGAGTTGGAAAATTTTTTATTTCTCCCCCCCCCCTAACCATAGTCCTTTGCTACGCCCCTGAGTATCTAATATGTCTAATATGTATGTTGTCTTGCAAAAGGACTATATGAGTTAACAATTTCAAACCTCATCTCTGAAGCCAAAATTTTTGTATGGACTTTTAGTTATTATGATTATTGAACACTATCTGAAGTTAATATGAATATATTTTGCTAACCAAGAATAAATATTTATTCAGAATTTATCTGATAATAATTATATAACCACATCATTTTAGCTAATGTAGCTCATTTATTTTATTTCATAAAATTGTCACAAAGTTAAAAAAAAATTCAATAAAATTTTGTTTTATAATTCAGGTGTATTCCATTTTCTTAGAATACCATTTACAATTAAATATAATTAATGAAAAAATAAATATGTGTAACTATTTCTACACAATATGTTCAATGAATATTTTTGGCATCAAGCAATGAGTGTTGTTTTTTTTATGTCTGTGATAATAAAGTATTTCCTGCAACAATAAAATGCTTCTCTGCATTTATTATAATTTGCTTTATAATGGACATTTTGATTCAATTCAATACAGGAAATTAAATCATTTAATAAATACACATATGAAAGAGAAACAATCAGATCCACTGACAGAAAGCTATGATGTGAAGTTTGGCTTTCTTAGTTCCCCACTTGTGACATCGTTAGCTGTGTGTGTCATGTACCATCAGATGACTTTGGCTTGGCACATTACTGACTGAGCCAAACCTTGCTCCAAAATTTCAGGGCAAACACCTTCTTACAAGAAAAATTTACCAGTTTACAAAATATATCTCCAATCTCATGGAAAATGTTTTAAATAATCATAACTGAAATATTATCCACACCAGTAATCAAATGATTTTACCTCAAGAGAAATCCTTCTGATTCCTTTTTCGTTCCATTATATAAGGAAAAAATATGAATTTGGTATTTTGCATTTTAAATTACTTATTGCCACCTCAACTTGCAGTTCACTATACAGATTTTGCTGAAATAATGACAAAATTACTCTAGTAAAAAAATTGTTAATTTTTAAACAACTTTCTGTGCATTCCTTTAAACAGGAGTAATTTATATTTTATGATATGTTACAAAGTAGATCTATAAAGAAGGTGAGACCTAAGAAGAAAGATAACACAAGAAACATCTACCTTTTATCTGGGGTTTGAACCCAGATGCCTTTGATCTGTACTAACCAAAAAAGCAACTTAGAAATATGAAGTTTCAGCAGAAGAGTACTCTCAAAGTGGAAGTGAATAAGAAGATCCATGTTTTATGGGTTATTAAATAATCTATAAATCATTATATTCTAGATAAAAAGCTGTGGTACTTTGGACTGCTCCCCAGTAAAATTTAGAATGTTACTTAGATATAACAGATTTGGCCATAAACAATGGAAAAAAAAAACAAAAAAAATGGCTTTCTAAGATTTAGCTGTATTGCAAGCACAGTAACTACTGTGCTCAAAAAGTAAATCAGTCTGAATAGTCTTCTATATACAAACGCTCCAGGTACGAAGTAAACAATGTTGTGATTATAATTCTCTGATAATGAGTTTAACATTGTAAAAATGGAAGTTTGAAGAGAAAATTTCAAACCTTACAATAGTACCAGATTCATGAACTATTCAAAAGACTGCAGATTGCTTTACTTTACATAAATTGGTGAAAACAGGAAGATATTTGAAGGAAAAAGGATGGCTGCCAACTACACTACATAGAAAGGTAGTCATGACATTTTAAAGCTAGTACAGAATTTTTATTATGAACATGTCAGTCAGATTTGCCCAGGAAAAAAATGACATTATTTGTCCAACCTCAAAAGTTCAGTAATTCTGAACAAAGGAAGGAGGCTGAAGAAAAAGTTTTGCCTAATCTAAAAAAATACATGTATTATTTACAATAGAACACCAAAAGTGTAGTGCAAAATGAAATTCTCCTCTGGCAGAGTTCTCTCCATCAATAACTTTTCGGTTCACAAATCATAGACAATAAAGTTGTGGAGAAATAGGCATGACCCACTGTTGCTAGATCACCACATTCACAATGAGAAGCAACTTGAATTATAACCCAATGCTGGGCCATGCATTATGAACCCTTATACCAAATTTGGGACCCATGGGTCAAGTATTTGTGGAACCATATAAATAAATAAAAATAAATACCCCCTCAAGCAGCTGCTTGCCACAGAGGTCTGACAGGAGCCTGTCAGTTTATATGCCATAGTAGAAGGTCTGAGAGGATGGCAGGTCCTCAGCAGAAAAACGACACAAACAGCCATGCCTTACCCGGGGCTCGAACCAGGTCCCTTAGATCAATAACCAAGTGCGCTAACCACTCGGCCATGGAACATAGGGCAGCAAAATCTGTTGAAACAGTAATAACTCTCTCTTAATAGTTTGTACAGTAATGAAGCCACCAGATTTGAGAGCAAACACATGTATGCACAATGTAGAAGAAATATATGCACTCAGTATCAGTGTTCACTATCTATTAATTGTCATCTGTTTGCCCAGATTATTATTTATGACAGTTATTATTTATGACTCTAATGCTGAATTTTGTGAACTATTCTCCTAAATAATATGACAGCTGGTAGCCATTAAATACATTCTGCTTTTATCTATACAGTGACCTCCAAAAACTTAAATTATTGCTGGCATTTATGCCTGTGTAACACTATAGCAGAAATCAAACTGCTTGTAGAATCAGAAAATTGGATGATGCACAGTTGTTAAGAATGCATATCAGATTACCTATGAACACACATATGTAATACACACAGGTAGTAAACTTTGACCTTCTGAGGCCCTAGCTAGGTCAAGTTTATGAGGTAATAATATATATATGTATATTTATGAGGAAATAAATATTTAAAAGTAGAACTTTTAAATATTTATTTATTATTCTGACTGAAGGCCATCCCATGGCCGAGCGGTTAGCGTGCTTGGTTACTGATCTAAGGGACCTGGGTTCGAGCCCCAGGTAAGGCATGGATGTATGTGTCATTTTTCTGCTGAGGTCCTGCCATCCTCTCAGACCTTTTACTGTGGCATATAAACTGACAGGCTCCTGTCAGACCTCTGTGACAAGCAGCTGCTTGAGGGGGTATTTATTTATTATTTATTTGACTGAAGAGAATGTTAAAAAAACACATGAAACTGATGTGAATAAAAGATTAATTACATTTTAAACTGCTCATTTTGTTTATAACAACTAAAAAAATTCACAACTACTAAGAGTAAAACTTGAAATGCATTTTTAGGCCCCTCATATCATGAGCTCCGAAGGCTATAGTTGGTTAAACCTACTCATAAGTGCAGTCCTGAATACAGAAAACTTACAAACAGCTACAGACATTGCACAAATACAATGAAAACAAATAGATCCTCTAAATTTAGTTTCTATAATTCACCTAGTTGATAAAATAGTTGTCATAATTATAACAAATTAAGTTCCTTTATGCAGATTGAAAGAAATGAGGTTATTGCCAACTCTAGGTAAACAGAAATATAGTTATAACATTTCTGCAGCTAGTACAAAAATTTTATTGTTAGTCATATTTGCCCAGGAAACCAAAAGGCTGTGTGTGTGTGCACAATTGAACAAGGAATGAAAAAGGATAATCCTTCTTCCCTTGTTCTGCTAGACAGAATTAATTAATAATTTTAAAAATCGAAATTAATTAAACAATTAAAAATTTAAAATAGTCAAATCCCAAAATCTTGAAGTTATTTAAAATCATTTTTGTCATAACCATGGACTTTCTGAAATTTATTCCTTTTGATGCAAGATGCCAGTCAGACCACTAAATGGCAGAATTTCCAAGCAATACATTCTTTTGCAATCAAAGTTGATGCAGAATGTCAATATGTTTGTCATAAATAAAAATAAATAAATACCCCCTTAAGCAGCTGCTTGCCACAGAGGTCTGACAAGGAGCCTATCAGTTTATACGCCAAAGTAGAAGGTTTGTGAGGAGGCGGGACCTAAGTGTCATTAAATACATAATTAAAAGGACCTTCTTGCTCAGAAATTAATTAAAAATAACCTAAAAATTCTCTGTCATTGAGCAATAAAATTTTAAAGTTTATCCTTCAAACTATTTGCATGTTAAAGTTTTTAGGAGAAAACTCAGAAGCTTTTCAGAGCAAGGACAGTGCTCCATCTTCAGTGAAGTAATACTATATGGTGATATTAGGCTGTTTAGAGCTTCTTTCCCCATATTGCGAAAGGCAATTCCAGTGTCTCGGTTGCAGGTACATGATATTAACACATTTTGGGCTAAGGAGCTATTGGATAATGAGCACAGTTTTGCGATGTACTCAGGACCAGCACTAGAGATAAGTGGCCACTTGGGATACCATGGTGCAGTTGGGCTGTTTTACCTCTGAGCAGCACTTTTTTTTTGCACACATTGGGCTAAATCACCAAGTTGAGAAGGACCCCAAGCTCGGTTAGGGGAAGTGGACCCACTGGACAGCTATTGGGAGACAGATGGTGGCCTTCTATCAAGGCCATCCAGTGTGTTCTTTAAGGTACACAGGATATGGCTCTCCCACACAGGGCCATGACTTAACACCCATCCGATGGAAGGCAGACTTTCCAAGCCCACTGGTTCCTCTACTGACTGAAGGGTAGGGCAGGGAATTTTGCAGAGATAAATCTCAATGCTGGCCAGTGGTACTCAAACCTGGGAACTGCAGATTGTGAGCCTGGCATGCTACTGACTGAGCCTCCACCATGGTACAGGAGGTACCAAAGGCATGCATATCATTTATAATGAATAATAAAAAATACATATTTATAGTAAACAAGACATTTTTTTATAATACTGTAGACAAAAAATGCAATTGTAATAGACAACCAAATATTTTATAATAAAAAAAAGTTTTGGGAGGGGAAGCCCAAAATCTCATTTTGAATGGTATCATATTTACTGTCATGCTGCTGCTCTTGAATGTGCTCACATATCCAAACAGCCAGACAATAAATGTAGTTTGCTGCATATTTCATGTTCATTGTTCTTTAGCACTTCATGTATTGAACTAATAACATCAACATAGATCTTTGGATACACCAAAATATTATTTCAAAAAAGTTTTATTTATATTATGAAGCTAAATTAAGATTTGGCCATATAAACTTGTATACAACAGATTATTGCAGACTCTGCAGTTCTTGAAGGAATTTCTGAGCCTATGTGAACAAAAATTCAATAATGGCTAAAAACAACTCATACTCTAGTAACAATTAATTTTAAATTTACAAAATTCGCTGTTAAATCAATAATATGCAATATGTAATATATTACGTAAATATATATAAATATATTTAATCATACTCTAGTGCAGGGGTTCTTCAATTTCACACTCCCCTTTCGATTTTTGAGAACTCTCTCACAAAAGAAAGTTCCAACAAAGATACAACCTCCTCAGATGATGACCCCAGTCAGGGGTCAAAATATTAGGATATTTACTACAAGTGAATCTATTTCTCTTAAGTTGCTACATATATTAATCTAACTATTCTAAGACTGCCCTGAATACAATTATTACCACTTCTCATTTATCATAAGCCACCTCCCCTGTTAACAATTTTAATTCATAATTTTTTAAAAAAATTAACACAATAAAATCCAATACTTTCAACACACACAGACACCCTGGAATATCTTCATGCCCTCCTAAGGGAGTATGCATCCATGTTTGGGAACCCTGCTCTAGTGAATTATTGCTTCTGCAAAGTTTCTGCTTTCTTGTGTAACTTACTTCAAAAATTACTCAAAATGAATATTTCTGTTTCATTTACTGTTTTGATCACGTATTTGCCAAAAAACAATTAATATCTCAGTTTTTATATACTGAGAACATGAAGGAAAAGAGAAGAGTGAAATTTACTATTTTTCTTTTGCAAATAGTGGGCCAAATACACTGATTAGATTATTTAGAGTAGAAGTTTTTACTTCATAATTGCTAAAAAAGTGAAATGTAATAAATAGGCAGTAAGCACATATAATTAAAGGTATAACTATTTTAAATTACACTTACATCTAATTTTTTAACATTTTTTTAAATACACTTTTACTTATTAATAAATAAAAATGAATAAATACCCCCTCAAGCAGCTAATTGCCACAGAGGTGTGACAGGAGCCTATAAAAGTAGTGATGCCATAGTAGAAAAACAGCACGAACATCCATGCCTTACCCGGGGCTCAAACCCAGATTCCTTAGATCAGTAGCCAAGTGCACTAACCACTTGGCCACTTTCCCTTTTTATTCTTTTTCTAGGTAATATCACATATAGAAATGCATAAAACAGCATAATTTTTAAATCAAAATACAACTTGACAGCTCTTCATAAAATTTAACTTAGTTAAGGGCAGGGTTCTTCTTCAAAAAAAAATATTGGTATGTCATAGAGTAAATATATAAGACAAACAGTTCAAAATTTTAGAAATTTTAAAAAGTTTGAAAACTAGTGGGTTAATACTTAAAATAAAATTGAAATCCAAATTAATCAATATTAGTCAATGGAATAAATTTTAACTGAAACAAAACTTACATAAAAGGAAACAGCAGTAAAGGAACTGAATAAATTATGCGATCCTTTGTAGTTGTAGGAAAATAATACATCAAAAATACTGCAGCTCCAACTATATACATCAGTATTGAGTAAAAAATAAGGGAACCAACAACACGTTTCTGTTGTTGCTCAGTGCTTCTTTTGTAATCTTCTAAGGCTTCAATATCCTTAAAAAAAAGTAAAATAGTTCAAATTTTATTAAAATGTATCTATAAAACGTTCTAACTTAAAGATTCACAGTAATTTCATCACAAAGAAATAAAAATACCCCTTGAAGCATCTGCTTGCCACAGATGTCTCACAGGATCCATCAGTTTATATAGCATAGTGAAAAATCTGGGAGATTGGGTTGGGTTGTTTTACCTCTGAGCGGCACTTTTTTGCACACCATGGGCTAAATGGCCAGGTCACATGGACCCCGAAGGCTCAGGGAAGGTTGGGGGAGGGGACCCACTGGAACAGCTGTTGGGAGACAGATGGTAGTCTCCCGTCAAGGCCATCCAGCGTGTTCTTTAACGTGCACAGGGTATGGCTCTCCCGCACACGGGGCCACGGCTTAACGTCCCATCCGACGGACGGCGGCCTTTCCAAGCCCATCGGTGTCCCCTACTGACCGTGGGCAAGGCGGGGAATTTTGCGGAGATAAATCTCAACGCTGACCCAGCTGGGACTCGAACCTGGGAACTACAGATTACGAGCCTGGCGCGCTACCGACTGAGCCACCCCCGCCCCAAATCTGGGAGAAAGGAGAGACCTCTGCAGAAAGACAACACAAATATCCATGCCTTACTCAGGACTTCAACCCAGAATCATTCCCCCCTTTGATCATTGGCCAAGCACTAGTTAATAATAAAGGTTAACCTCTATCTTCAAGCATTTACAAGCAATCCAAAAGAGGTTATCAACTTATTCTCTGTCCTATGTGTCTGGGGAAAATATTATTTTTTAAAAAGCTCTTCTTTGTTTGACTTTTTCAAAATAAGATAGCCATTTTATCCCACTGATAAAATACAGAACTAATCACATGCAATCTTACCATACCACTGAGATTCAAATGCACAAGTGGGAGAAGTGGTGAAGCTTTTCAACCTCTAAGCATGAAAAAGTTCTGTTTTTAGTTGCCAAAAAAAATGAATTAGGAAAAGGTAAAACTAAAACATTTATGAAATGTGAAGTCAAGATTTGTTGTGATAATGAGAATTCAGAAATCATGATCCTTTCACAGCTAAATTAGAAATAATACAATATGTGCACTTTGTATATGAACATACAGTACTGTGCTAATTAGTTCGGACAAGCGAAGTCCCTTCCGCTGCAGAATCTAAACTGCTGCAAGTCCAAACTTGTCTGTTGTGTTACTCTGCTATTATTTACACTTCCACTTTAGTCGGAATTGATATTTCATAGGCTGAGGACGTAGTTATATAAGTAGTTCACAATTTTCATTGGAAACTTTTTTTATTAATTACATCATGGACATCACACCTCGTAAACGAGCTGAAATAATCGCTTTAGGCAAAAATACTTCACTTACTGCTAGGCAAATAGCAAAAGCAGTTGGGGTCAGGAAATCCAGTGTTTCACGAATCATGAAGCTGTATAAGGAGACAGTCCATGGACACGTCCCATAAAGGACATTGTGGAAGAAAAAGAAAAAGCACCCCTAGAGATGATAGTCTAATTCGAAGAATTAGTATAATAGACCCGAAGAAGACCAGTGGAGACATCAAAAGGGAGATTGCTTCTCATGGGGTTAATATAGATGCTTCCACCATACGTCGTCACCTTCTGGAGTGTGGCTGTCAGGCTCAATGCCCCTCCAAAAAGTAGCTTTTGACATCCACTATGAAGCAAAAAAGGATATCCTGGGCAAAGAAACATTGAGACTGGACTGTGGAGAATTGGGAAAAAGTGATATTTTCTGACGAAACTACAGGTCAAATTTCATCCACCGCTTGCCTGGAGAACCTCTTCGATCCGGCCACATCCAGCAATCCCCCAAACACCCACCCAAGGTCATGTTCTGGGGATATTTCACAGCGCTTCACCCCATTGAAGGAATGATGGACA
This sequence comes from Ryuthela nishihirai, assembly GCA_038380435.1. Taxonomy (NCBI): domain Eukaryota; kingdom Metazoa; phylum Arthropoda; class Arachnida; order Araneae; family Heptathelidae; genus Ryuthela; species Ryuthela nishihirai. The sequence goes on from JAWZYU010000001.1 coordinate 114,050,756, forward strand.
GCAAAAAGTACATAGGAGTTCTGGAGGCGAAAATGGTCCCAACACTGCAGAAGCTGTTTCCTAATGGCAATGGGATATTTCAACAGGATCTGGCTCCATGCCACAATTCTATGCTTGCTGAGGGCTTCTTTACCCAGCAACATTTAAAGGTATTGGAGTGGCCAGGAAATTCACCCAATCTAAACCGCATTGAAAATTTGTGGGCCATTATTAAGCACGCATATCCAAGATGGATTGCATGACGAAAACCAAAATGATAGAAAGTGTCATAAAAGTGTGGTACCATGACCTTGAAGTAAAGGAGATGTGTGGAAAGCTAGTGGCATCAATGGTTGAGAAGGTGAAAGAAGTAATTAAAGCAAAGGGGGGGGGGGTCATATTCACTATTAACACTATTAAACAAATAAATATTTTATGTAGTTGTGCCTTTGTTACTGCATTTTCCAATTGTCCCAACTAATTTGTACAGTACTGTATAAAATTAAAACCATTTATCTAATTGTTTCAAAAAGCACCTTTTGTATACAACCACCAAGGCCAGATCTAGAGGGGGGGGGGGGCAAGGAGGACATGCCTTTGAGAATATTAGTAAGGGTTGAGTTGTTTTACTTGAGTGGCACTTTTTTTGCACACAATGGGCACAAGGACCCTGAGGGCTCAGAGAAGGTTGGGGGGAAGGAGACTCACTGGACAGCACACAGCAGTTAAGAGACAGTGGTAGACACCCTATAAAAGCCATGTGGTGCTCTTTAACATGCATAGGGTATGGTTCTCCTGCACATGAGGCATGGCTCAACATTCCACCCAACAGACTGCTGCCAGGAATAATAGAAGCAAAACTTGTTAAACTTATGTACATTTCACATATTTTTCAACAAATTTTTTAGACTTCTAAAACAGAGAGGGAAATGTTATACTGCAATAGAAATCCAGTCTTTTGTATATTTTAAAATTCATCTCTCTCCCTTAATTTTTTCTGGTTCAATGGAGATTTTATCAATAAACAAAATATTGTAATACAAAATATGCGCAATGATAGTTATTTTCGTTATTTAGATTTCTTATTTTTTACAGTGTATGTCTCTGATATTTGTGACATTTTGTTTTTAATTTGTTCACAATGTCATCCCTCATATGCTATTTTCTGTTTGGTGGGAGCATCTAGTTTTATGACACTGCATCTGGTATAAAGTACATCTCAGAAATGTGTCACCAACAAGGTGGTAGAGGTCAGCTACTTGTGATATACATACGGGAAGGCCATCCAAGTGTTCAAGGTTTAGGTGCAAAACATATCCCCTTGCTTGCTAAAGATAAAGTTTATGGTCACTGTTTGAGTACCATAGTAGCTTTTCCCAGTAGATATCCTTAGGATAATTAGTGGCCAAGGAAAGGGTTTAGCAATGTTTTGGGTAGATTCATACAGGAACTAAAGCAGTTGAGTCAAGTGTCCCTTGAGCAGAAGAGCAGATGACTCTGCCTGTGGTGAGCAAAGAATTCAATCAGGGTTGATCTCAAAGTAGAGTGTGTTGGATTTCAGCCCAGCTAGCAATAGTCTTTATTAAGTTTATTCAAAAACAGTATACACAACAAAGAAAGTTTAGTAAACAGTCTATACAGACAATAAGGTTTTTATTTCAATTAGTCTGTGTGACTACATGAGCTGTAAAGTCAGCACTAAGTGTTAAAGAATGAATAAATTTCATTAAGTTTTTTGTTAATTGTCTGCTGAATTATTCAACAGCGGAAAGAGACCATGTGGTGACTTTGATTTATTGAACTGATTCCTTGGAAAGCGGACTCAACAACTAAATCTCACCATCAGTGATTGGTTTAATGCTCTCCAACATGGGCATTCAATTGAATAATCTGTGATTCTGAGTTCAATATAAATCTTAATGTCAAGTCTCTCCCCCAAATCATCAATATGACTGGTGAATATACCAATATCACACTAAAGAAAGAGCAAGGGACATCATATTATGGTGTACTATTGCCAGAATTTGTCTCAACAAAATAGAAAGGTGTGAGAAATGCAACAAGGCATGGCAGTCCATTAGACACCTCTATTTGTATGTTTTCTTTAAAAAGTTTTGTTTTAAACAACCATTTCTCAATTTTTCATAACTCTAAAATTTATTTTTGGAAAAAAATACACACAAATATAGTAATACTGGGTGATCCAAAAGTAACAGAAAAAGTAAAAATGCAATAATTCGAAAAGTATAGACAGTAGCACGATGCGGTTTTCACAGAAATGCACAGAAAGACCTGGGATTTTTTTTAATAACGAAAAATTTTATTGCCAGAATAGTTACATTTGCCACCGACAGGTGTCGCTTCAGTTATGTCAGTAGTTTGTACAGTGGCACAGCACAGTCCGCAACGCAGCTAGGATTACAAATGTTCAATGTGACGGCCGTCATTCATGAGAATGGCCGTCAGACGTGGCACGACATTCTGCACAGCATCGAAGAGGGTTTCAGCTGTAATTTCTGTCACATGATGGCGAATAGCTTCTTTCAATATGGCCAATGACGTCGGCCAACCTCTGCACACCTGTGATTTCAAGTAGCCTCATAACCAAAAGTCACAAGGTGGACTTTTGTGGACCTTGATGGAGACCTTGGTGGCCATTCATGTGGGAAAGAGTAACTAAGGACACGGTCATCACCAAATGTTAATCGCAGCAGGTGCTGGACAGGACCTATGATGTGCGGAGGTGCTCCATCCTGCATGAATGTTACACTATGGAGCACTTGCCTCTCTTGCAAGCAGGGAATGATGCTGTCTCTTAAAAGCACTGCATAACGCTCGCCTGTGACAGTAACAGTTTGAAATGTACCACTGTGGACTTCCTCAAAGAAAAAGGGTTCTATAATGAATGACGCAGTGAAGCCACACCAGGCTGTCACCTTTGGCTGATGCAAAGGGGTTTCTACAATCGTGTGTGGGTTTTTTCTCACCCACATGCGGCAGTTGTGTGCATTTACACTTCCATTAAGAGAAAAGTGCACCTCGTCAGTCCACAGGACATTTGACAGCCAGTCCGCATTGTTTTCCATCTGTTGAAAAGCCCTATTTGCAAATTCATGACGTCTCTCGAAATCGGTTGGTTTCCGTTCCTATAAGTGTTGAATTTTGTAAGGATACCTCTTGAGGATGATCCTGAGTGATCACCACACAGTCCCGTATGAAATGCCAGTTCGTCTTGAAATTTCACGCACTGCATTCCCCATGTCTGGAAGCTGCTGATTGTGTGTTGGCCTCATGTTCGTCCTTGTGCACAACTGCAGTAGTTTTTTGGGTCTCCCGCTTCTTGCACGTGCTTCCAAACTGCCAGTGTCCTCAAACCTTTTCATCATAGCTATCAGTGAGGAACAAGACATCGGCCCCTTTCCACTTCTAATACCGTGCATCGAATGATAGGTGCGCAAAGGCTGCACTTGCACATTCGGAGTTCTGATAATACAGCTTAACTAAAAGTGCTTTATCTCGTAACGATAACATGTCTCACCTTGGCAGAACATCTAACTTTGGTAATAAATGTTAAATGCTGAAAGTTTAACTTCAGTATTCACTACATCTGAAATTTATGTACCTCACGGCAAAGTCAGATGGATCAATGTTCGCAGTTTTGCACCTTTTGAGGAGCGGCGGCCGGCGGATCTGTTTAAATAGCGACATGCAGCAGCTCTGGGACCACTACAGCGCCAACTGTCGGTGACAAATGTAACTATTCTGGCAATAAAAATTTTCGTTATTAAAAACAATCCTATGTGTTTCTGTGCATTTCTGTGAAAACCACATCGTGCTATTGTCTATACTTTTCGAATTATTGCATTTTTCCTTTTTCTGTTACTTTTGGATCACCTGGTATAAGTGTAATTTCAGTGAAACTAATTTTTTTAACTCATATTTTGGTTTTAATCTTATATACATTTTGAACACAATATGGCTTTTGCATCCTTAATTTCGCAAAACATATTTTGAATTCATCTTCAAAAATACATCAGATGCAATGGACAAAATATGATGAAAAATTACTAATATCATTAGGTGGCTATGGTACTTTGGACTTCCATGATTTTCACACACAACCTCAATTAAATGCATTGTTCAAACGTCAAAATATTTTTAAATATATACAAAATCCACATGCAGCCATGGGCTACGGAAGTCCTACCAAACTGTATAATTTTGCTCTCCACAGCTATCTGTCCTGAGCTACAGATATTGCATTTGGCCACTGTAAGCCAATTCTAGCAAAGTCCTATTTGACATTGTCTTCCCAATGCATCCTAGATCTTCTCCTTTTCCTGAGGCCTTTGGGCACACTGCTCATAATCCTATTTGCCAATCTGTAGCTATGCATACAGACAACAAGGCCAATCTCTCTCTACACAAAATGCTGCTCAAAGGAGGTTGCTGACCCTTCTAACCTCATTACTTACAAAGTCAAACCACTTAATGCCCAAGATACTGCGTAAGTATCTAGAATCAAAGGCATCAAGTTTCTTGTTATCCTGCTAACAAAGGGTCCATGTTTCACTACCATACCTAATCTTAGAAAGAATCAAACTATTAAACAGCCTTTTAAGTCTTTAGGTGTACACGCCTATTTTTCCACACTCTCCGTAGATTCTTAAAAGTCCCAGCGGCAATCCTTATTCCTCTATTTATCTCATGCTGCACATCACCAGTATCTGTTATATAGCTCTCAAGATAACACTAGACAACAAATTGAAACTTTTTTTTATAACACTAGTCAAATAGGATGTTTTGAACTAATTTTGGGGTGCTGAATTCAAATATGGCTGTGAAAAATCTGCAGCATGTAGTTTTTTTTTTAAACTAAGGACTGATGTATTTCAAATTTTAACGAATACGCATATCTGGGAAATGAAAATAAATGCGACTATTTTATTAAATTGCAACTAAAAACTCATTCATTAATTAATTACATGATTAGAGTGAAAAAAAAACTAGAAACATCATAGTTATAGACCACTGAATATAAAGTAACAAATGAAATAATATTGAAATGCAAAATAAGAAAACATGGTAAGGATCTTTTATACTTACAAGAAGTCCATTTTTGTCTTTTATGTGCTGAAGTATCTTCCTTCTGCAAGAACCAGCAGTAATCACCCATCATTGCTGTGTCCCACCTGCCTTGGTATCTCTCCTCCATGGTTCAGATATCCTGGTGAAATCTTTCCCCTTGCTCGTCACTGACAGCTCCTATGTTCTTGGGAAAGAATACGAGATGCGAGTGCAAGAAATGGATCTTCAAAGACATTCGGTAGCCAAGATTTTCATAGTTTTTGAGAAGATCTTGAATGAGCTGATGGTAGCTTTCCTCTTTGTTATTCCCCAGAAAACCCTGTGAACAGATGTGATGGATTTCCATGCAGTGTGCTCCTTCATATTCAGTTTTTCTTCGAAGGCAGTGTCATTCAGTAGCTTACTGATCTGAGGACCAATAAAGATCTCTTCTTTGAATTTGGCATCACTTAGTTTTGGAAAATTTTCCTTCAAGTGCAAAAACCCTTTACCAGTTTTGTCCATAGCCTTTACAAAGTTTTTCATAAGCTCCAGTTTGCTGTGTAGTAGTGGGAGCAGAACATCAGAAGGGTCAACTAGAGGTTTATACCTCACGTTACACTTTTCAGGAATAAAAACATCTCTTTTGGGCCCTACTGTCCCACAAACACAGATTAATACATTCGCGATGCTGCCTTTGTGCCATTTAAATGACAAACTTCACTCTTCAATGTACAGTAAGTGTTCCTCCTACAATGAAAACAACAAGAATGGCAGTCTGAGGTTAGGTTACTGTTATGTGTTTTCTCCCACTTGGTAATCAGTGTTGCCAGCCACAAAAAGTAAAATATCTAGTATCCTCCCAGATGCTGGAGGTGTTGGTATAGGAAGATCTTAATAGGAGCCAAAAGTACCAATAACATAAAAATGTGATGTGCTAGCCATTTTTCAAGGCCAGATCTGAAATCAACACCTGAAAAATAGTTAAAAGTAGCTACAATTGTTCATGCCATAAAAACCTTGTAAACCAGTGTAATTAAGCTTAGACACTTGCTCAAGAGCAACTGAAGCATTCAGAGCATTCAAAGCAACTGAAGCACCATCTGCCTCATCACTTTAGTTTTTTCTTTATTTATCACGAAACCTACTCTATTACCAGTCTCATCAGCAGCCCTAATGAAAGAATTCACCTCCTCAACATCATTAGCCAAAAGGGCCAAATCATCTGCATAATCTAAATCAGAAATTTTGAAATCTCTAGACCATTTAAGGCCAAAATCTTTCCTTTGCAAAGAATTTCGCATAACATAATCAATTGTCAAACTAAAGAGAAAAGGAGACAAAAATGCGCATTTGTCTAACTCCACTAGCAATGTTAAACAAATCACAACAAGCCTTACCAACTCTCACACATGACTGTGTTATTATAGAGAGCTTTCATTACACTAACTTGTCAGGCATTCTATATTATCTATTATTCTCAAGAATATGCCTACGAGAAAATATTTGGTCAATACATCCCCTGCCACCTCTGAATCCACATTGCTCATCACACAGTTATCCATTAAACCAAATTCTTAATTCTATTAAGTACTATAATAATAAAAAGAACTCTACCTGGAACAGAAAGTAAACTAATTCCTCTATAATTATCACAAGAACTATGATAACTTTTTTTTTTAAAAATAGGCATAATAATAGCTTTAGTAAAATCTTTAGGAACACCACCTTTATCATTAAAAAAAATTCAAAATTTCAGTCAGCCATGTGATAACAAAAGTGTTCCCAGCACTAAGCATTTCAGTGGTGATTTCATCCACCCCAGGAGATTTATGCAGTTTTAGAGATAGTCAAAGCAGCTTCAGCCTGTGATATAGGGTCAACATTAAAGCAATTCTATTCTCATTACATATAATGGGAGTAGAAATAATCACATTGTTTAGAACATCTCTCGAATGCTCAGCCATCACAAGATCCTCACCTTCAATCACCTTACCATGTTTATCTCTCAATCTCTGTGTACTTGTCTGTTTCTTCCCACACAAAACACTAACTATCTGGTACAACTCCCTCATGTTGTGCTGTCTAACTGCTTCCTCTACTTTGACAGCCAAGCTATCAAGCCAACGATTCTTATCAGCTGTTAACTGATCCTTTACATGTTTATTAAGCTTGTAGCAATTGGTTTAGCATTACTTCTGATGTTCAACAAGGGTGCATTTTGTCCCCTTTCCTCTTCAGTTTGGTTATTGATTATTTATGCAAAATTCCCTTCAAGGGAAATATTTTGGCCTTAAATGATCTGGAAATACTAAAATTTCTGATTTAGATTATGCTGATGATTTAGCCCTTTCGGCAAATAATGTTGATGAGATGAACTCTTTCATTCGAGCTGTTGATGAAACTGGTAGTAGAGTAGGTTTGGTTATAAACAGAGAGAAAACTAAAATGATGAAAATTGGTCAGGCAGGTTGTGATTCAGTTCATCTGAATGGTTGCAATCTTGAGCAGGTATCACAGTTTAATTACCTTGGGAGCTATGTAACAGATAATGGTGATGTGCAGCATGAGATAACAGACAAATAGGGATTGCTGCTGGAACTTTTAAGGATCTATGGAGAGTGTGTAGAAATAGGCATATACACCTAAAGACTAAAATTAGACTGTATAATAGTTTGATTCTTTCTAGGGTTAGTTATGGTAGTGAAACTTGGACACTTTGTAAACAAGATAACAGGAAACTAGATGCTTTTGATTCTAGATGTTTATGCATCTTGAGCATTAGGTGGTTCAACTTTGTAACTAATGATGAGGTTGGGCAAAGGAGTTTGCAACCTCCCTTAAGCAGCATATTGTGCAGAGAGAGAATCCGTTAATTTGGCCATGTTGCCCATATGAATAATTATAGATTGGCGAATAGGGTTATGAACAGTGTGCCTAAAGGCCTCAGAAAGAGGGTGAGACCTAGGATGTGGTGGGCAGACAATGTCAAAAAGGACCTTGTTAGAATTGGTGTGCAGTGACTGGATGCAGCAGATGTAGCTCAGGACAGACTTGCTTGGAGAACTAAATTGCACAGTCTGGTTGGACCTCTGTAGCCCATGGTTACTTGAGGATGATGATGATGATGAATGCCATCTGTTAGGACTAGTAGAGTCTTGATTCATATTATTCCTGCACTTCCTTCTTTCAGAAATAAGTTCAATAGCTTTATCACTCAAGCAATTGTTTTATCTGTTCCTTTTTAATCAAAAGAGTACTGTTGGTCTCAAGAAAAGCCTGTTTAAACTTATCCCATTCTTTGTCAACTTCAGAGTAAGCATACCATGATTGTCATAATGACTGATTTGCTTATCATAGTATGCTTTCGCTACACCACTTTTTTCAAAGTTTCGGTATTAAAAGTAATTCTCTTAACCTTGGCACATTTCTTAGGCTTCAGTTGCAACATACTTTGACCAGGTAATGGTCAGATCCAATTTTGGCTCCCTGTATGATCTGGTATTCCTAACTGAACTAGCCCATTTGCTGTTAATTAAAATACAATCTATCATATTCCTGTACAGCCCATCAGATGAAACCCATGTGTATTTATAAATGTCCTGGTGGTTGTAGTATGTGTTTGTTATTCGAAAACCATTAAGTTTACTTACCTGTAGGAGATGCTCCCTATTGCCATTGGAACTTCTAATGCCAAAGGGACCCAAAACTCTTGCCCAAAGATTCGAGTCAGTATCACCTTTAGAACTGAAGTCACCTAGCATAAGAGAAATATCTCCTTCACAGAATTCGAAATATTCTAAAGCTGGCTGTAAAACTTCTCTTCTCATCAGAGTCCTCTGTGGGGGCATAACAACAGATGACATTCAAGTCTTTAATTTTTGTTTTAAATTTTGCTCTAAGAAATCTTTCATTAATGCAGTCATATCCTAGAAGAACATCACTGGCATGTCTGCTGAGAAGCAAACCTATACCTTGGAGATCTTTTACACCCTCCCTCCCTGAAAAGAGAAAAAGTTATCAACTAATAAATCAGCACTTGAACGTCGATTTAAATCTTAGAGCAAAAATTGTCTTGAGCCAGGTGGGATACAAACCCACGACCTCCTGATAACATGTCAGGTGCTCTGGACCACTGGGCAACTACTAAAACTCCTCAAGCAGCTGCTTGCCACGGAGGTCTGACAGGAGCCTGCCAGTTTATATGCCAAAGTAGAAGGTCCGAGAGGATGGCAGGACCTCAGCAGAAAAACGAGACATACATCCATGCCTTATCCGGGGCTCGAACCCAGGTCCCTTAAATCAGTACCCAAGCACGCTAACCACTCGGCCATGGGATGGCTGTTATAAAACTACTACTACTAACAAAAATATAAAATAATCGAGGCTAAAATGCTGATTTATTAGTTGATATGGAATACGTCGAATTTATTTCATTATTTATTAAGTTAAAGTTACTTTTAAGTATCTTACCTTTACCTGTCGATCTGGTTTCTTCAAGCCTAGAATATCTAGGTTATAATGCTGGAATTCCTGCATGAGGACATCAAGAGAATAATCTCTATGTAATGTCTTCACATTCCACATACCTGCAGAGAGGTAGGGCCAACAATAGCAAACAGCCCCCTATCGCAGACATGGGCAAAGACCTGTTCCCTCACCGCTACAGGCTGAAGCCACCCATGCTGGCAGGAACTTCAGGCACTACATTTTCAAGAGCCATACGACCCGCCTGAGACACATTACTCCAGTTTAGGATTGGCGATGCCTGACTAGCTAAGTGAGAGTTCAGGCCTGTGATGGCCCTGAACAGGATTATCCACCAACTGATATAAGGTATCCTGTGCCTCTGTTCACTTAAGGCTGTGGCAACCCACAAGCAAACAGAAAACAGCGGCAGATTTTCCCTCAACAGAAGCCCACCAGTGCAGCAAGTCCAGGATCCATAATCAAGCTCAAAACAATAAATCAGTCCAGTCTAGTGGTATAATAGTCACCCTGTGAAGTTGACCACTCCTCAGCAGGGCAGAAAAAAAAGTGGCCATAGATAACCAGTTCAGTAGGCCACACTAATCTCGCAGCCTTCCCATTCTGTTTCCTTTGAAAGGTACTAATGGTAACTCTTTTGAAAGGTAGTAATGGCCTGCACCATGAGAAGGCAGGGTTGGACATCAGGTGCTAGGCCTGGACGGTTCTATACATCATCACTGGGGATTGGTAAACAGCTCTCTTTCCAGTTTATACCTAGCAACCATTTACACGAACATCCAAGGTCAGCTAAACAAATAGAAACTAACAAATATCAAAGAATTATTTTGAGGCAATACAAAAGTGTATTATTCTCAAAGTAAAATTTTTGTGGGAAGAAAAGTAGAACACTCATTTGTACACTCTATTTTATCAGTCATTTCAAACACTTGCGGGGGACATACACCCAAGATAATTTTGCATTACTTTTAAAATTGCTCAAAGGTGCCTAAAATACTGTTTCAGGTATTTACATACAAATTGACAAAATACTGCAAACTCATTGTTTGCTAGTGATAAGCAATATTTCATAAAGCTTTTCTAAAAGATTCAGGAAGTCATACAGTCCTAACAATCAGCAGGTGCAGAAGAGTGTAGCATGTTTTATAGTGAGTGAAAGTGCCTAATTTGTGAACTACCAGTTTATACTACTGTACATAAAATTAAGAATTTCTAAAGGAGTTTTCATAAAATCTAAATGCTCTCAGGGGCTCTTAAAAGTACAAAATGAAAATGGAGGCCTTGTGGGATTTTAACATCTATGGGAATCTGAGTAAATCTGTGTCTCAGTGTAGTAGTTACTCAACCAATTTATTTCTAAATGGTAATGAAGATAAATTTCATAAGGTATGTCAAGGAACTAGTCAAAAAGCTGTGCAGCCCTACCTCAACTTACAAATCCCAATTTAAATTCCATTGAATTAACACCCACATTCAGATTTATGCTCTGAATTTTCAGACTTATGACTCAAAACTAGACAGCTGGAGTGTTAAGGTAACAAATTTTTTTTTCCAGTTTGCACCCAGCAGTCACTCACTTTGCATTTGTTATGCTTGTCTAGAGACATTTTAATGATTCTGATATTTTTTAAACATTTTTTGACTTTAGTGCTATTTATTTATTATTTTATTTTATTCATGGCAGAAAAAAAAAAGTTGGCTTTGTGATGCAGCTAGTGCTAAAAATGCACTCCTTGCATTAGTAGCAAAGCATGATGTGATTAAATGCCATGAAAGAAGTGATGGGCACAAAGTAATTAGCAACAATTGCAGTTTCCCATGGTTTACTGTTTTGAAGGACAAAAAAAATCCTTGAACATCTCAACATAGTTTCCATGAACGGCACTATTGTAACAAAGCAATGTAGTTCATTAGTGTCAGAGGTTGAGAAACTGTTCCAAATCTGCTTTCGACAACCAGACTCAACACTGTGCACCACTAAGCCAAATTGTTATTTGTGTGAAGGCATTGAACCTTTTCAATCATCTGAAAGAACAACCAGAGGGGTAGTTTCTGACATTAATAGCATTTGATGATTGGTTCCAAATGTTCAAGGTAAGAGCAAACCGACATAATATTAAAGTACAAGGTGAAGCTGCTAGTGTAGATGTCGATGTAGCCAATGGTTTTCCAAAATAGTTAGGTATTGCTCTCATAGTCTTCATCATTCACATGACAGTGTTTTTTTTAGTAAAAAAATGCCCTCCAGGACATGGGTGTCCACAGAGGGGGGCAAATGGGATACTTGCCCCCCCACTCCCCCAGGATCGAGTAAAAAATTCCACAAATTATAATCGTAACAATTTAAATGTAATTAATTTACATACATTATATAAGTTTCTGTATTGATGCAATACTGTATTCTATAACCTACTTGTGAGAAAAAACCTAAAAAATTAAATAATTAAATAAAAATATATTGATGTAATTATTTGTCTCCAAGCTTTGCCCCCCCCCCCCCCCTCCATATGGAAAATTTTCTGCGGATGCCCATGCTCCAGGACCTTTATTGTCAAGGTGGACAAACTGATGCCAGGCTTCAAGGCTGTAAAGAGCAGGCTAACTTTGTTGTTGGACGGAAAAGCAGCTGGGGATTTAAAAATTAGAGTCTTTGCTTGTGTTCCATTTTGAAACCCTATGGTAGCTAGGCATAAACTGGAAGGAGAGCTGTGTACCAATCCCTAGTGATGATGCACAGAACCGGCCAGGTCTAGCACCTAATGTCCGACCCCGCCTTCTCGTGGTGCAGGCCGTTAGTACCTTTCAAAAGAGATATTCTCTTTTGGAAGGGAACGGAAGGGGAGGGCTGCCAGTTCAGTATGGCCTGCTGATCTGGTCATCTATGGCCACTTTTTCATTTTTTTTCAACCCTGCTGAGGAGTAGTCAACTTCACAGGGTCCTGGTGCTGACCATTTATACCTACTAGACTGGACTAGTTTATGGATTTGAGCTCAATTATTGATCCTGGACTTGCTGCACTGGTGGGCCTCTGTTGAGGGAGAGTCTGCCACTGTGTTTTCTGTTTGCTTCTGGGTTGCCAGCTCTAAGTGAACAGAGGCATGGGATACCTTATATCAGCTGGTGAATAATCCTAATCAGAGGCCATCGCAGGTACCTGAACCTTACTTAGCTAGTTGGGCATAGTCAAGCCTAAACTGGAGTAATGTGTCTCAGGCAGGCCATGTGGTTCTTTAAAAAGTCCACTTGAAAAGGTGGTGCCTGAAGTTCCTACCAGCAAAAGTGGCTTCAGCCTTTAGCGGAGGAGGAACAGGTCTTTGCCCCATGCCTGCGATCAGGGGGCTGTTTGATATTGTTGGCCCTACCAATCTCAATAAACCTAATTTCTTTTAAAATCCTACTAATCATTTTCTCTCTGCAGGAACGTGGAACGTGAGGACATTACATAGAGATTATTCTCTTGATGTCCTCATGCAGGAATTCCAGTGCTATAACCTAGATATTCTAGGCTTGCAAGAGACCAGATGGACAGGTAAAGGTGAGATACTTAAAAATAACTTTAAATTTCTCTTTACAGGGAGGGAGGATGGAAAGCATCACCAAGGTGTGGGTCTGCTGCTCAGCAGACATGCTAGTGATGCTCTTCTAGGATATGAGTGCATTAATGGAAGGTTTCTTACAACAAAATTTCAGACAAGCATTAAAGACTTGAATGCTATCTGCTGTTATGCCCCCACTGAGGATGCTGATGAGGATGAGAAGGATAGGTTTTACGGACAACTTCAGGATATTTTGAATTCTGTCAAGAAAGGAGATATTACCCTTGTTCTTGGTGACTTCAATGCCAAAGTTGGTACTAACTCTGACCTTTGGGGAGGGGTGATAGGCCTTTTTGGTATTGGTAGCTGCAAGGTGTTTGGTAGCTGAGAAGGACAGATAAAGGACAGATTCTTAAAAATAATCTTAAATTTCTCTTTTCAGGGAGGGACGACAATAAGCATCACCAAGGCGTGGGTCTACTTCTCAGCAGACATGCTAACGATGCTCTTCTAGGATATGAGTGCATTAATGAAAGGTTTCCTACAGCAAAATTTCAGACAAGCGTTAAAGACTTGAATGTTATCTGCTGTTATGCCCCCACTGAGGATGTCGATGAGGATGAGAAGGATAGGTTTTATGAACAACTTCAGGATATTTTGAATTCTGTCAAGAAAGGAGATATTACCCTTGTTCTTGGTGACTTCAATGCCAAAGTTGGTACTGACTCTGACCTTTGGGGAGGAGTAATAGGCCCTTTTGGTATTGGTAGCTGCAATGGCAATGGGCAACGTCTCCTACAGGTAAGTAAACTCAATGGATTCAGAATAACTAACACTTATTACAAACACCGCGACATACATAAGTACACATGGGTTTCACCTGATGGGCTGCATAAGAATATGATTGATTACGTATTAATTAACAGCAAATGGGCTAGTTCTGTTAGGAATACCAGGGCATATAGGGGAGCTGAAATTGGATCTGACCATTACCTTGTTAAAAGTGTGTTGCAACTTAAACTTAAAAAGTGTTGTGCTAGGGTTAAAAAATTTACTTTTAATACTGAAGCTCTGAAAGATCCAGTTATAGCCAAAGCTTACCATGATAGGTTACTTAGTCATTATGACAGTCATGGTATGCTTACTACTGAAGTTGAGGAAGAATGGGGTCATTTTAAATGGGCTTTTTTGGACACTAACAATACTCTTTTAGGAAAAAAGGAGCAGAAGAGACAGAATTATCTGAGTGATAAGGCACTTGAGCTTATTTCGGAAAGAAAGAACTGCAGGAATGTCTTTAATCAATACCCTACTACTCCTAATAGAAAGCATTACAGAGAACTTAATAAACATGTAAAAGATCAGTTAGCTGCTGATAAGAATCTTTGGCTTGATGGTTTGGCTGACAAAGCCGAGGAAGCAGTTAGACAGCGCAACAGCAGAGAGCTGTACCAGATAGTTAATGTTTTATGTGGTAGAAAATGGACAGGCATACAGGGATTGAAAGATAAACAAGGTAAGGTTATAGAAGGTGAGGATTCTGTCATGGCTAGGTGGGCTGAGCATTTCAGTGATGTTCTAAACAATGTGGTTAGTTCTACTCCCATTATTTGTAATGATGATAGATGCATTGGTAGCTTTAATGTTGGCCCTATAACACAATCTGAAGTTAGTTTGGCTATCTCTAAACTTAAACTTCATAAATCCCCAGGGGTAGATGAAATTACTACAGAAATGCTCAGAGCTGTGAATGTTTCGGTTACCACTTGGATGACTGAAATTTTGAATAATTTTATGATAAAGGCATGGTTCCTAAAGATTTTACCAGAGCTATTATTATCCCTATTTTCAAAAAAGGTGATCGCAGTTCTTGTGATAACTATAGGGGTATCAGCCTACTCTCTGTTCCAGGTAAAGTTCTTTCCATGATTGTGCTTAATAGAATTAAGAATCTGGTTGACAGGCAATTGCGTGATGAGCAATGTGGATTCAGAAGTGGTAGGGGATGTGTAGATCAGATATTTTCACTTAGGCAGATTCTTGAGAAATGTTTAGAGTATCAGAAACCTTTGGTTGCTAGCTTTGTTGATTTCAAAAAGGCTTTCGACTCTGTTGATCGTCATAATTTGTGGTTGATTGTGAGTTCATATGGTATACCAGACAAGTTAGTTAACATAATGAAAGCTCTCTATAATCATACTGAGTCATGTGTGAGAGTTGGTAAGTCTTGTAGCAATTGGTTTAGAATTACGTCTGTGTTCAACAAGGGTGCATTTTGTCTCCTTTTCTCTTGGTTGTTGATTATGTTATGTGAAATTCACTTCAAGGGAAAGATTTTGGCCTTTAAATGGGCTGGAGATACAAAAATTTCTGATTTAGATTATGCTGATGATTTAGCCCTATTGGCAAATGATGTTGATGAGATGAACTCTTTCATTCAAGCTGTTGATGAGACTGGTAGTAGAGTAGGTTTGGTTATAAACAGAGAGAAAACTAAAGTGATGAAAATTGGTCAGGCAGGTTGTGATTCAGTTCATCTGAATGGTTGCAGTCTTGAGCAGGTGTCACAGTTTAATTACCTTGGGAGCTATGTAACAGATACTGGTGATGTGCGGCATGAGATTAACAGACGAATAGGGATTGCTGCCGGGACTTTTAAGAATCTATGGAGATTGTGGAGAAATAGGCGTATACACCTAAAGACTAAAATTAGACTGTATAATAGTTTGGTTCTTTCTAGGGTTAGTTATGGTAGTGAAACTTGGACGCTGTGTAAACAAGATAAGAGGAAACTAGGTGCTTTTGATTCTAGATGCTTGCGTAATATCTTGGGTATTAGGTGGTTTAACTTTGTAACTAATGATGAGATTAGGCAAAGGAGTCTGCAACCTCTTTTAAGCAGCATATTGTGCAGAGAGAGACTCCACTGGTTTGACCATGTGGCCCGTATGGATAATTATAGATTGGCGAACAGGGTTATGAACAGTGTGCCTAGAGGCCTCAGAAGGAGGGGGAGACCTAGGATGCAGTGGGCAGACAATGTCAAACAGGACCTTGTTAGAATTGGTGTGCAGTGGCCGGATGCAGCAGATGTAGCTCAGGACAGATATGCTTGGAGAATTAAACTGCGCGGTCTGGTTGGACCTCCGTAGCCCATGGCTGCTTGAGGATGATGATGATGATCGTGAGGACCTTTAACCCTTTTATATTGTACCAGCTCAAAATGGTAGAGATTTTAAATGGATTCTTCCAATCAATATTATTCCTTCCTCTTCACTACCTCCTATTGATATGGTAGAGAAAGGGTTAAGGGGGTTAATAAGGGTACTCTTTCAATGATTTGTAAGTCTAATCCTAAGTCTTCAAAAACAAGGAAGAGAGAGAGGGGGGGAAGTTGATGAGTGGATCAGTTATAATTTTTCTCTCCTTGATAATGTTCCATGCCATCCACTCTATCTGTGTGATATTACCTTAACATCAAAGCTGTGTTTTTGCCTCCCAATACTACCACACTGATTCAAGCCTATGGACTAGAATGTTATTGCATCCTTTTAGACTTATTACCTAAGTAGAACTAGAGAGAGAGGGAGCCCCTACACTTGAGGAGTTTTGGAAAGGATATAACATATTGCAAGCAATTAGAGGAATTGTTGATTTTTGGGAATAAGAGAGCAAATGAAGCTTAAATGAAGCTTTAATGAAGCTTTAATGAAAAGCTTAAATGAAGTGTAGAAGTCGTACCTTCAAATTGTTGAAGACTTCCAAGGGATGTAATAACAGAGACAATGAATAAGGTCAGTGAGGAAATGGTTTATATCAGCTGATCAACAGACCTTGATGTGGATGCAGAGAACATTGCTCAGTTGTATCTTAGGCTGAGGAACTAAGCAACGAAGACCTTTTTGCCTTACACGGTAGGTAAGAAGAGGCCCAGTAGACTCCTTCCAAGCCAAGCTTAACCACCAAAGCTATTGCTGGTTTTTCCAACATACTGATGCTGCAATGAGCATCATAGAGATCACTGGCCCTAATGTTGAAGTGCAATAACATTCAATAGAGGTCTAACAAATCTCCTTGCTAGTTTCAAAGATATCCACAGGAAGAAGAGAGTAGCAGTTCAGCTAGCATTGAGCAGTTTTTCCAGAAATTTAAAGACTCCAGTAACCATTCTCCAGCATTCTCTGTCAGTGTGTCCTGCCTCCAAATCCTCAGTGCAGTCCTCTTTGAAATCCATA
Source organism: Ryuthela nishihirai (assembly GCA_038380435.1). Lineage (NCBI taxonomy): Eukaryota > Metazoa > Arthropoda > Arachnida > Araneae > Heptathelidae > Ryuthela > Ryuthela nishihirai. The sequence continues at coordinate 114,068,062 of JAWZYU010000001.1, forward strand.
AGAGAATCCCTTCCAAAATCCCCCATAATTGGAGCTCACCTGTCTGAATTCAGTGAGGTGCTGTAGATGTCAAATTCAGACTCAGATGTTCCCCACTTCCTTCAGATTCCCTACAGTAATTTTATTGCCAACCCACATCCAAAATACTTAGTCCCTAAGTAAACTGAGAAGAAACTGAAAGTAAGTGTTCTATATTACATATAATGCATATATAATCTGGAGGTTCAAATTGTAATTCTTAATGATCCATGGTAAAGTATAACTTACTTATTTTTAATAATTTAAATATTTAATACTATGTTATTTATTATCCCTTTGTAGACTGTATAATAAAAATAGTAAAATCACAGCATAATAGGGGTTAAAATATTAAAAAATGAATCTAGGCTTTGAGCTCCAAGAATGTAACTCTACATGCCCCATGTTATAATGAATTCAACTAAAGTTTTTTTCAAATTGCAACCCATCTTCAGGAACAAATTAGGTCACAAAGCTGAGTTACCACTGTATTTCTATTACAGTGACATTTTGATTAATATAGATTTCCATTGTTCTACTGAAATACAGCATATTTGTGATTTCCATCAGAAACCTCAATTATATCTCATTTTATTATCAATATAAATTCTCTCGTCATCAGAAATCTCGACTATGCTCCAGCAAAAAAAATGCAAATCTACATTAACCATATATTAATTTTTATATAATATTTGTACTAACAAAAACTTTTCCCCTAAAGTGCATCATCCTTTCAGATTATTCATTTCACCCATCTGAAAAAAAAATTAAAAATAAACTATATATATACATAATAAATTTTGAAATAAACTAATCAAAAAAATATACTATATACTCCATGCTTAGGAAGAAACTGCTATATACATAGCTTATGCATTCTTCCAGACAGGCATTTGTACTATTGGTAACATAGTACTTGTTACCATTTTTAATCTGGTCACTTCATGTTTTTTGTAAACAAAAGGAAAAAGCATATACTAAAAAGCCATTTAAGGAAATTATTTATCAAGATAAATGACCCACAATCAGGACTAGTCAATTTATCTCTATTGCCTATAAAAGTATTTGTTTGAAGTCAGTGTTCAATTAAAATGCTTTCAGTAAATTGTTGTTTGTACATTGCTTACAGACTAGAGGAAATAAGAAGCTACTCCTAGTTTGCCCAAGTTTTCTCACACAAGAACATGTTCAACTGAACAAAAATCAGGTACTCTGATCACTACATCACAATTGCAGTTAACAACACAAAAGTATCAGGTAACCAAATAAGTTCATACAGTTTTTCAATGTTATCATTTCAATGAAATTATGTAAGAACAGTTGCAAGTGGTGCACAGTCGATACACAGTCAAAAGCCTGTGGCATGCTAAGTCAGTTGATGCATAGCAAGCATGAGAAGCAGTTCAGTAAAATTGGAAAGGATGACGAAAACAGGTCTGCACCAAATACAATTATTCGAGCATGCTTACTTTAGGAGTTTCAATTGGGAACTAAAGTGGCACAAGCAGCCTGCAAGATATGTAAGGTATTTAGAGAGAACACAATGGGTGAATGGGCAGCTTACAAGTGTTTCAGAAAATTTGCATCAGGCGATGAAATACCTGAAGATGCACCTCACAAGAGAAGACTGACCGTCATTGATGACAATGAACTGAAGGTCAGCATTGAGTTGGATTCACATCAAATGTTCCAAGAGCTTGAAGAAAGGTAAGTGACAAAACCATTTGTTTGCATTTACATCACCTAGAAAAAATCTGGAAGCTGAGCAAATGGGTTATATATGAACTGACTGCCAACAACAAACTCCAGCGGCTTATGATCTGCTCATCACTGCAAACAAAATTTTGCTTGTACATACATATCACAAGATGTACATACATATCACAACATGTGCCTTACATATCACAAGATGAGTCACTTTGGACAGGTTGTTGATGTGCAATGAAAAATAGACTGCCTATAGGAACACCAAACATTTATATGATTGGATGTTGTCCAGTGAACCTGTACAACATACACCAAAGCTTGGGACTTTGCTGTATGTCTGGTTTAAGCAGAAAACTTTGCTGTGTCTAGTGCAGTGGTGGTGAACCTATGGCATGCGTGCCAGAGGTGGCACGTTTGAACATTTTGCTGGCACGTGAACTATTTACAGGCTAAAGCATTTTATGCGCTTATAAATTATGCAATTTCTTTTAATTGTTACAATATGTACAAGCAAAATTTTGTTTTACACGAAAGAAACAAATACGATTTTTCCTCTCCTTAGTTGACACCACAGAAATAGAGCAGGTGATAGTAGGCGAATCTGATCACATGATGCGTCTAAAATTGAATGTGGCCATTTTTATGCATCGTTAACAGGGCGGGTGTATGCGATTGCAAAATTTGTGATAGTGTTGGTGTGGCCGGTTGTTTTGTTATATTTGCGACCGTATGGAGAATCAGTGTTTGCAATATTAAATACTGGTTTTCTGACAGTTCATGAGTTTTCACAACTTGCATGTTTTTGTTTTCCGATTGAGACGCCAGGTTTTACACATTGAAAATTATAAGAATTTTAATATATAATAAAGTGGTAACATAAATAATTCAATTTTTTTAATTTACCTTTTTAGTTTGATATAGTTGGCAACATTAGCCATAATATAAAATTATCGTAATGGAAACTTAAAACGATGTGTACAAATGGCTGCCCTCAAGAAATCATGCACCATAAGCTGCGCAAAGTGTACTTTCGCCTTCTATCCCCCTCTCTATTTCTGTGGTTGACACATTGTAGATAACTAGCGGCGACTAACTCGTGTAGAATTCCCGGACTTTTTCCGTCTCTAATCGCCCGTACGTTCTTAGGCATTTTGCCTTAACGCCGCACATCCGCAATTAAGAAGAAAGCAGCGGCAAGTGTATTATTGTTGTGTATGGGCACTGTTTTTGCTGTAAGTATGTTTGATTTTATTTTTGAATAAATTTATTACAGTTCTACCTACCATGGCTGGTGAAAATAAAAAACAAAAATTATCAGAATCAAGCAGCAGAGAGTTCCAAAGTTGGTGGACTGAAGAGTATGGCATGATTAACAAAGGCAATAAAGCAGTATGTGTTTTATGTTCCAGGACAGTTGCATGCAGAACATCATCAGTAAAATGGCGTTATGTGACAAACCATAAATCGCTCCTTGAAAAAAGCAAGGACAAACAAAAAGAATTTATTGCTCGGGCAATTAAATATAGATATATTTAATCAACATCCCTAATGAAATTTATTGGCAGTAGTTCAAATATAACTGCTGCTGGTTTTTTTGCCTCAAATGCAATTGACAAACATGGGAAACCTTTTAGTAATGGGGAGTATATGAAAGAAGCATGGTTAAAATGTGCACCAGTTCTCTTTGAAGATTTTGAAAACAAGGAAAAAATTATTCAAAGAATAAAAGATATTCCTTTGGCAAGAAACACGGTGAAAGATAGAATCTTGGAAATGGCTAAAAATATAACTCATCAGCAAAAAACAGATATAAACTCTTCTGGTTTAATTTCTCTCTGCCTTGATGAGAATACTGACGTAACTGGATCAGCAATTTTTATTCGTTAGTGTGGTGGGAATAATATCAAAGAAGAACTGATCAGTTTAACATCATTAGCAACAACAACAAAAGGAATAGATATTTACAATGCAGTTGTAAATGCACTTGCTGAAAGAGAAATAGATCTTTCCAAAATTGTATCAATAACTACTGATGGTGCTCGCAGTATGACTGGAAAGGAAAATGGTTTTGTCAATTTATTTACCAAACGTATTGGACATTCAGTTCTGGGTTTTCATCGCATCAGCAGGTTTTATGTGCAAAGGCCAGTTTCAAGTCGCTGAAGATGTTATGAGCCTTGTAACAAAATTGGTCAATTTTATATCTGCACATGCTTTAAATAAACGAAAATTTCTAGAATTATTAAATGATGTAAAGTCAGTGTACAATGGTTTACTTATGTACAATAACGTCTGATGGTTAAGTCGTGGATAAGTTCTTTGAAGATTTGTTGAGTGTTTACATGAACTTAGACTTTTTTTGCGTAACAAGAAAATCATTGAAACATCAATTATTGGACATCGAATGACTTTCCAAATTAATGTTTTTTATTGATTTGTGCTTACATTTAAATGAATTAAATATTAAACTGCAAGGTTAATATTTAATTCATTTCTGCGACTCTTAACAAAACAGTTATTTTAATGCTTGATTTAATCAAAGCACTCAAGTTAAATTGCAATTTTCAATCGTGATGTTATTTCCAACACCTTCAAATATTTTCCAAATACAAACATATTCTTTGCAGATCTATAATCTCATGATAAACCAGATCAAGTTGAATTAACACAAGAGTTTTCTGCAGTTATTTAGTTGATAATCAGTGAATTTTCTTCAAGATTTACACAGTTCAGACAATTTGTTAGAAACATCAAAATTTATTTTACATCCGGACACATCAGCAGATAAACAAAATTTGGAGATTTTCGAGTGGCTGTATTTGGAAGATATAGAAATGCAATTAATCGACTTTCAATCCAGTTCCATATGGAAACAAACATTTGTCAATTTGAGAAATGACTTGGAAATAATTAAAAATGTTGGATTATTGGGCGTATATAAAAAGAATGCAGATGAGGAAATAGTGAGAACTTGAAATGTTATTCCCAAAACCTTTAGTTGTCTAAAAAACTAGCGACGGCTATATTATCAATTTTCTCCTCTACATACGCTTCTAAGTCATTATTTTCTGAAATGAATTTTATAAAAGACAGTTTAAGAAATAGAATGATTGATAAATCTAGTTCAGCACGTGTATTACTAAAAGTGACGAAATATGAACCTGATGTAAAACATTTGGCATCCAATGTACAACAGCAAAAATCTCGTTAATAAATAATTGATTTTGATTTTTATATGAAAAATTTATGACAAGTTATGAGTATAAAAAAATAAAAATAAATAAATACCCCCTCAAGCAGCTGCTTGCCACAGAGGTCTGACAGGAACCTGTCAGTTTATATGTATATCCCTCACTATTAAGTTACTTTTAGAAAAGCTTTTCCATTCTCTGCATTTAGTTTTCCATTTTATTAGTTTTGCATTTAACTCAACAAGGAAGAATTCATATCAGACCTATCTCCTCTCAGTTCTTAATTTCCATTCCTATAACATACTTTTATAAAATTATATGTTAATTTTTAAACTTGTCTCAATAAAATTCTGCATAATTCATTTTTTATTAATTTTTTTCCTCTATTAAAAACTGCTCAGCACGTCAGCAACTCGATATATATTATTTGTAAATTTTTGGCACGCGCACATAAAAAGGTTCGCCACCACTGGTCTAGTGGATTACAGCTGGTATCATCCATCATGAGCTTCTTGCCACTAGTAAAACAATCACTGTGAATGTCTACTTGGCACAGTTACAATGGATGCACTGCTCTAAAAGCAGCTTGCACTTATTCTTCGCAAAGGCCTTGTGGTCCTTCAAGACAATGTTCTGTCTCACACAGTACGAGTGACCCAAGATAAGCTTCACAAGATCATTAAGATTAGATTTATAAATTAATTTTGATTTCTCTTCATCATAGTTGTACTCAGAACTCTAATCTGAATGAATCACTTGTGTCATCTGATTTAGATACAGATGCTTAAAGAGTTGGCAACTGTGATATTCAATATTAATTTTGTTTTGCTTACTAGATCCATGAAATTAGTCTTGAAAAAATTGCAATCAGCATGATGATTCAGTGCTTGAAAAAACTTACCCTTCCTCAAAGATGAGAAGCAAAAGATTTAACCCATCTCCAAAATATTCCCATTCTGTATATATAAAGCCAACAAATTTTCCTATATGATGCCTAGTTTTAATATGACACTTATTTATACCACAAGAAAATCTACTCAAAATTCCTTATTACTCAAACATTTAAATGGCAATGCAAATAAAATTTTACACAAATAATCTAAATGTAAAAAAAGGTACAAATGTAATATCTTTTCCCTATTTGACTTAAAAGTTCTTAATTTTTCTCCTTAATCACATATATTATGTCTATCAATATGATGAGTTCCTACTCCTTATTTCCAGAATAATTTTCAATGCTTCTTGCACCATTTTCTTGAGGGGTAAATCCATAAATAGATCACACCCATTTGTTTCTCAAGAAGAGGATTATTTTTCACGTATGTTTGAGGTAGGTGTTAGAAAACATTTTCCTGGTTTTTGGTTTCATCTCCCATTACATTTGCAGTCTTATTACTTTTGCTAGAAAGAGGGTAGAACAAAAATGTAAATAACTTTTAAGGAAAAGGGGAAATTGTGGGAAATTCTAACAAAAAAATTTATTTACCCACCCACATGAATGCTGATCTTTAATTTTCAGTCATACCCAGGAAAATGTAGTCATCGTGGACATATCTATGAGCAATTTTTCAAGCCCTGTGATGATTGTTCACTGAGAGTAAAAAAAAGTCAGACCGGCTTTTTCCATAAACTATTATCTCAAATTTTCCACCCATGGCTAATCTCTATCTCTTATTTTCATCTTAAATAGATATGACAACACATTTCTACAAGCTCGATAACATGATGTTTAAAAAAGTTGTAATGTTCTAAAATAGTAAAAAACATTGGCAATATTTTTGCAAACCATTATATTATACTTGATAACCAATAAATCTGAACAAAAAGAAAGAAAATATAATAAAAACTAGCAGATTATCTAGATAGTAGATAGCACTCCCCACATCGCAAGCTTTCATTTGGCAAAAATATCATTACACTCTTTCTCCTCCCCCTCTGGGGTAGTCAGTAGTGTACCAGACATGTAATCTATAGTTCCCAGTTTCGAGTCCAAGTTGGGTCAGCATTGAGATTTATTTCCTCAAAACTCCCTGTTCAGCCCATGGTCAGTAAGGGACACCAATGGGGTTGGGTTGGGTTGTTTTACCTCTGAGCGGCACTTTTTTGCACACCATGGGCTAAATGGCCAGGTCACATGGACCCCGAAGGCTCAGAGAAGGTTGGGGCAGGGGACCCACTGGAACAGCTGTTGGGAGACAGATGGTAGCCTCCCGTCAAGGCCATCCAGGCGTGTTCTTTAATGTGCACAGGGTATGGCTCTCCCGCACATGGGGCCATGGCTTAACGTCCCATCCGACGGACGGCGGCCATTCCAAGCCCATCGGTGTCCCCTACTGACCGTGGGCAGGGCGGGGAATTTTTGCGGAGATAAATCTCAACGTTGACCCAGCTGGGACTCGAACCTGGGAACTACAGATTACGAGCCTGGCGAGCTACCGACTGAGCCACCCCCGTCCCCAATGGGCTTGGATACCGCTGTCAGTCGGATGGGACATTAAGCCGTGGTTCTCTGTGTGGGAAAGCCATACGCTGTGCATGTTAAAGAACACATTAGATGGCCTTGATGGGAGACTACCATCTGTCTCCCAATAGCTGTTCCAATAGGTCCCCCCTCCCCCAACCTTCTCTGAGCCTTCAAGGTCCTTGTGAACTGGCCATTTACCCATTTGGGGCAAAAAAGTGCTGTTCAGAGGTAAAACAGCCCAACAACCCAACCTCACTCTCTGGTTAAAAATTTCTCCCTCTCTTTTAGGGGAGAAAAGAAATTGACATAGTTCAAGGTACCCATTATCTTTCCCACATCAGAAGTTTCTAAACCAAAAACCGGAATTTCCTCACTTAGATAATTAAACTTTTCGAATTACTTCATACCTACCAGAGTTCCTCAGATACAATTTATCAGGCATATGTAACTTTATAGCAAAAGAAAATTAACTATGGTCTGAGGTGCATAAAAAATGTAAAGGTACCAAAAAATTATTATTATTATTAAAGAAAATTATTTAGCACTTAACATAATATTTAAAACTTTTAAATTAGTTGTATATACTTTTATCAGCTTTTGAATATGTTTCAAATTAATGATTTTAACTTCTCATACGAATTGAGTTTTTGAATTTCACATTCTGCTTGTGCTCAATTAGAATGATATCAATATCCACGGATGCTTGCACTCTTGACCCAGCAAACTGAACAATGAGTTTATCAAACGAAATCACAAAGCAATAAGTTTGATATGTATATTTCAATTTCAATGGCAACAGTTATTTTGAATAACTTTCCACTGTTAATGTTTAATCACGTGAAATCAGATATTAGTTTAGTTTGATGTATTCCTTATTTCAAATTTATTAGTGGCAACAGTTATTTTGAATAATTTTCAATTTTTAATGTTTCAGTCTGTGGAGATTTTGAGAAATTCAAACCCACCCACTCCAATTTTGGTTAACCCCAGTGAGTTCACACAGTCTATATTCTTCTTCTAGGTGAAGTTCATGTAAAATTTGGAGTCTCTAGCTCTTCTGGGGGATGAGTGCATAAGCAGAAGACATACAAATAAACAAAATTTCTTCATTATATATTAGATGGGTGCTTGCAAATTATTTAAAAGAATCCATGTACATATGTTTATCAGTGATTTGATTTATTAACAGTTTTTTTTAAGTATATAACATGTTAGAATTAAATTCATTATTCTTATTTGTTACCATTATTTTATTCATACTTATTAAAAAAAGCTGAAGTGTTCAAGAAAAACCATATATGATATTAGTAATTACAAGTGGTATACACAAGTAAATGCAAAACTTGTTTATACAGCTAAATCTTGAAGAATTGTATTATCTATGAAACAGATTAAAATAGCAAATTACAGCTTATCTTATTTTATTTTCACATCTTTATAAATAATGACATCAAAACCAGCTTTAACTTTTCCAGTGTCCAGCCTGAAAAACTGGTTTACATTCAGACGCCACATTATTTTCTTCCTATGCTCAGTCAAAAAAAAATTAACTTTAGTAATTTTTTGTAAAATAACTAATGAAAGGAATTATGGCTTGTTATTATACTAAATTAATCAGCATTTAATTTTTGACTTTCTGAAAATAAAATATTTAACAAAAAAAAGACGTTTTATTTTGAGAGCTTTTTTAGTCATGTAATAAAAAATGCATCTGGCAGTGCAAAAAAATTTATTTAAAAAAAAATATATGACAGAAATTATTATAATGCACATGAATAGAAAGGCTATTCATTTCTGAATAAAAAAAATTAATTTTCTTGTTTCAAATAAATATTCGTCCTGTTTTTAAAATTTTTTGTTGGTACCATTCTTTGAGAAAAGTCTAGGCTTTTTGTCAATTGTACCGAGTCAGATAAGTAAACTTCAGAATTGAAAAAAATAACCAATCAACAGAAATAATCCATCCATAATAAATACATACATTACTTGTAGAAATAGACTTCAATAATTATTACAAACGTCTGAAAAAAATTATCGCTGTCACAGCAGGAATAGAACCCACAACTCTCTAGATACATGCCAGAGACCTCTACTGTTAAACCATAAGGCAGACAATAAAATCTTCCAGAATAAGACATATAAATCTTTCACTGACATGTGGCAGACCTTGTGCCATCTATGCTTCAGGAGAGGCAACTTTTCCAACTGTTGCTAATGATTTAGATGTTAATGAGGATGTCAATTTTTAACAATAAATGCTTAAGAATGATTGACCTCCTCATTAACATTTAAATCATTAGCAACAATTGGAAAAGTTGCCTCTCCTGAAGTATAGATGGTGCAAAGTCCACCACATCTCAGTGAAAGATTTATAGGTCTTATTCTAGTAGATATTAGTGTGTGCCTCATGGTTTAACAGTAGAGTACTCTGGCATGTATCTAGAGAGTTGTGGGTTCAATTCTTGCCATGGCAGCAATAATTTTTTTCAGATGTTTGTAATAATTATTGAAGTCTATTTCTACAGGCAATCGGTGTATTTTTTATGGATGGATTTTTAATAATAAACACTTAAGCATGATTAACCTCCTCATTAACATCTAAATAATTTACAATTGGAAAAGTTGCCTCTCCTGAAGTATAAGATGGTGCAAGGTCCACCATATCTCTCATCCGCCATTCTTATTCTGGAAGATTTTAGCATCTGCCTCATGGTTTAATGGTAAAGCACTCTGGTATGTATCTAGAGAGTTGTGGTTTCGATTCCCATCGTGGCAGCAATAATTTTTTTTCAGATGTTTGTAATAACAGAAATAAATCATGTTATATACCAAATTAAACAGAATTTAATTATGAAATTTTTTAAATAAAAAATTTGAACAAATTTACAAGAATATTAATTTTAATAAAACTTTTTCACAGTAATATAGAGAAAAATAGATTGGACTAATCAATTACGGCTTAATATTGGAAAACGTGATGAATAAAAACAGTTAAATTACATTTTAATCTAAAGTAAATTTCTTCCCAAATAATGTATTTACTTCAAACATAATTTTTATCTTTTTTAATGATTCTTTTCGGTGCAGCATATTTTAAAGCTGCACTGCAAGCAATTTTCAGTGCAGCCAGTCTTTATTTACAACAGTATTATACAATGTGACTTGGATTGCTCACATTAATGGGATTTTCTGTCCTGTTATAAAATGAAGGAATACTTCCTTGGCTGCTTGTTTTTTTTGCTAAACATTACGAGTTTTTTCTTTGGGTGTTGAATTTTGGGGATCTTGGGCTAAAGTGCTGAAAAGTTAGTGCACCAAAGCAAAAAAAAGGTCTATACTGTCAAAGTGGTGTGGAAAGCTTTTAAAAACTGTTGAATATAAATTTAAAAACTAGTTTTTTTTTAATGAAATGTTGTCAGTGGGGGGAGTAAAACATCCTAAGCAAGTATGGCAAGGGGTAAAAATCTATTCTGAAAATACCCTCCCACAGAAAGACTGATTTCCATACCAAGGAAGTCCTTTTCACTTTCTTATCCAAGACCTCATTCACTTTCAGGAAATGAGACAAGATTGAATTTTTTTTTACTGGAAAATGAAGAAATAATAAGAAAAAATTAATATATAACCTTATGTAATGTTATATAAAATAACCACTGCAACAAGTTGTAAGCTAGCCATCCAATATAACATGATTCCAAAAAATTAATAGATAGATCAACTGATCAAAAGATCGATAATTTATGGAAATTAATCTACTGAAAACTAAGGTTTAAATATAAAAAAGTAAATACTAACTTTACAAAAGGTATCTGATGTATGGAAACAACACTGTAAACATCTAATATGGAGCCACTTATAAACACATGGAACGGAGATAGCATGTGTGAGCCACCTGATTACTTAGCTTTAGTGAGCCATGACCTAGTTTCAGTGCAGTCAGTCTTGAAGCCTAAGAAGGCTGTTTTTACTTACAGTTTTGATTTTTTTTAAGAGTAGGAAAGATGTATAGAATGCTGGGATAAATGACATGACAAAAATAATTCTGAGAATACTGAAAGAGTTTTATGGCAGAAAAGAGTAAAACAGGGGGAAAACTAGCAGTACATACTTTGTAATTTCTTCCAAAATCTTCTGTTTTTAAAAATAGCAGTTTTTTTTGTTAATTTTCAAGAGATTTTCAAAACTTTACATAAAAATTTGTTGGTAATAGTTCAAATTAAGCTTGTGAACTTAAATCAGGTGGTTGCTTCAGCACAGAGTAGCGTTAATAAACAAATCAGTAATACCGTAAACTGCTTCTAAGAAATGGCAATCAGATGGCTTTAATAAATAATTTATATCGTAGTTTGATAAATTATGCATCATATGAAAAAAGAAAATATTATTTTTAAAGCCTTATTTAATGATGTATGTTTATCAAATATATATAAAAAAAACTTTCAACTGGCAATTTTTATTTTTTTAAAATTGAATTTTTTTATTGTAATAAAAAAAGGATGCATACATCCTTGGCCTCTCATTTTGAATTCTTTCAACATATACTGTGATGGTCCACCCATTCACTTTTGTTTTTCCTTAACCAGTTTTGCTTTATTTACGTTATATTTATCATTTTGGGAATTTTATTTCCTTTCGTGGGCTGTCCCGATCTTCCTGCGAGTTGCAGGAGTTGTGCATGCACAACTGCGACCTTTTGATTGTCAACTGTTAAAGCATCCGTGTTCAAGGACACGCCTTCTCTTGCGTCATAGCTTGCCCGCTTGTCAGTTTATGTAAATGTCTTTCCCGGCATGCAACATGACACATGTGGGCTTTTGTATGCCGCTTGTTATAACAGTGATGTTAGGTCACAGAGTTGAGGAGAGAGAATAGAAGTTAGTTGAAGCAGAGATAGAAGAGTTAGTGAGCGTAGTGAGGAGTAGAGAGTGTAGAGTAATGTAGTGAGATAGTATTGAGTCGAGATGCAGTCGACATTTTCACTTGATATTTGGTAAGTTGAATTTTTGGAAATAAACTTTGTTTGTTTTAGAAACTTTTGAATCTTTGCTATTTTTTTCTCTTGAGCAACGCGAGTTAAATTTTTTTGATTGTATTTAATATTTAAGCTTGACAATCATTTTTGAATTCTTACTTGATAAGTAACGCTTGGCAAATATTTACTAAACCCTATTTCAACTTTATTTGGCAAGTTATTATTTTGCCTGGTGCCCGATTAAGCTATCTGGAGTTTGAATAAATTGGATGAGATAAAAAGTCCAAACTTTAAAAAGTCATTAATCTTTGGAGCATTAAAATACATATGGAAAAAACAACCTAGACAATGGAAGGGTTAAATATATGCCATCTCTATACTGCCCAGGATTATGTTTTAGGGGAAGTAATGTCTTGGTAAAAAAAAAAAACTAAGCAAATAGCTTGTTTTAAATATTGTCAAAATAGAAACCCAACACATCCTAAGCAAACTCCTTAGTGATATAATTATAGTACTTTTTTAGAAATCCCTACCTTTTCTAAGTCTTCTAGTAACTCCTTTGTAGAGGGCTTGGACTAAAAACATAATGAAGATAAAAATTAATTTTCTTATCAAGAAGAATGGGAGCTTCAAAATATATTACAATCACAACTCTTGAAATATTTCTTAGAACAATATTTATAAAAATCTGCAATGAGCATAAAAGTATAACAAGAGCAAAAATATCATTACCATATAAAGAAATGTGATTAAAGAGTCGAAAGCAAATTTTAATAATAATTTTGTGTACTTATGTACAAAACTCTTTCACATAATTATACTATTAATTTGTAAATAAATTCTATATATTATAAAAAGTTTTATTATTATTTATACATGATTAACCTATGGTCAATCAAAAACTCTGATAGGAAGGAATGAAGTTTACTACAGTGCTATTCATTTGTAGTAATTAGGCAAGTGTGAAAAAAAAACATCTCTGCCTCCTGGACTCAAACTCATGATCTCCTGGTTACATGCCAGTTGTTCTACCATTTGAGCAGCTTAAGAAAGGTTGTGATGGTTGTGCTGTGAAGCTTTTACCATGTGATTCTAATTGTCAGGATACTCATGTGCTATTTTTATACCAATGAGAATGAAGCTTTTATAACCACATTGCAAGTAATATATTTTCAATTATTCAGATGCTTAGTATCAAAGCTCAGGATAGAAATAACCTCTTCACTGTAGGCCAGCAACCAATTTGAATGAAGAAATGAAGCAACTGGATAGGAAGGAATGAATACAGTGCTACTCATTTGTAGTAATTAGACAAGTGTGAAAAAAAACTTCCCACCGACCCCTTAGACTCGAACTCACCATCTCCTGATTATGCACTAGTTGCTCTATATTTGAGATAAGGTGTGTGTGTGGGGGGGGGGGGGGGGGGGCAATTAGGCTGGTTTTTTCGTTGTTGTTTTCACACTTGCATAATTACTTAAATGAATACTACTGTAGTGAGCTTCATTCTTTCCTATCAAATTGATCAATGGCATATGCCAGAGAGGTTCCATCCAGAGCTTCAATGCTGAACATTTGAATAACTGAAATCAAATATATTTAATTCTCTATGACACTGTTAAATGCTTTTAAGCCCTTCAACACATGGACTATGCTATCAAGTATCAATGGATCTAAAACTTTTTTAAGCACTCTATGCTATGAAAGGTATAAATTATTATTTCCTTTGCCAAGGTGGGTAGACCATTGGCAGCCATCATCCTTCTTTTAATCTCCACTGAGACGTCACTTGCTGGCAAGAGCGTCGATTATTAAATTTGTCACCGAAAGCATCCCAGAAGTTCTTGTTACTACCCATCCTCTACAGCATGGTATGTAACTCTCTCCTTAATAATTGTTGATACTTGATAGCATAGTCCATGTGTTGAAGTGCTTAAAAACATTTAACAGTGTCATAGAGAATGAAATATATTTAATTTTAATTACCACACTGTGCACCTCTACTCTAATTTTGAATAACTGAAAGTATATTACTTGCAACGTGATTATAAAAGCTTGATTCTCGTCAGCATAAATAGCACCCTGACACTTAGAATCACATGATGAACAGCACAACTTTTCTTAACCAAGTGTGAATTGCCCCTGCCTTAGCTCAAATGGTAGAGCAACTGGCACTCAATCAGAGTCCAAGAAATCAGTCTGAAATCAAGTCCAGGAGACAGATGGGTGGTTTTTTTCACATGTGCCTAATTACTGAAAACAATGTGCATTACATATTGTAAACATCAACTGTGTTTTACAACAGTTTCATACATTCACACACAAAATATGGTTTTAAAACTTAGTCCTGAAATTATTATTATTGGCTAATTTTCAAATAGTTCTCTCTATTTTTAATACTTTTGTAATTGAGTAGGCCCTCACTATCTGCAGGATTTTTTTGAACACACACTCATTCTCAGTTCTTGCCCTCAATTATTTGCAGTCAGCAAATATTAATTTCCCTCTCTCAATGACATGACATGGTTTGAAGCATGGTTCTGAGCAGCACTGTTGTGCATACAATAAAAAGTGCCACACATTAAATGACCAAGTCACAAGGACCCCCTAGGGCTTAGAGTTGGATAATGGAAAGAGGTCTACTAGGTACTGTTTGAAGACAAATGGAAAAACCCCTGCACATGAAGCCATGACGTTACATCCCATCTGACATCTAGTAGTTGTGTTGGGTTGTTTTACTTCTGAGCAGCACTTTTTTACACAATGGGCTAAATGGCCAGGCCACAAGGGCTCACAGAAGGTTGGGGGAGGGGACCCACTGGATAGCTGTTAGGAGACTGATGATAGCCTCCTGTCGAGGCCATCCAGCAAGTTCTTTAACGTGCACAAGTATGGCTCTTCCATATACAGCACCAGAGCTTAATATCCCATCCAATGGACGGTGGCCTTTCCAAGACCATTGTGGTCCCCTAATGAATGAGGGCAGGGAGTTTTGCACAGATAAATCTCAATGGAGGCCTAGCAGGGACTCGAACCTGTGAGCCACAGATTACAAGTCTGGCATGCTACTTAATGAGCCACTCCTACCACAGTATATTAGTTAGAATTTATATATAAAAAAAAATAAAATAAATACCCCCTCAAGCAGCTGCTTGCCACAGAGGTATTATATATACTTTACTTTTTATAAAATACACCATAGTGACACATAAATGCCCATATATTGCCACATGGTACTAGTAAACATCGAAAAAGCTTTCAAAAGCTTCCCATCAATCGACTCTGAAGATTTTCAGATTTTTTCAATCCCTGTAATTTGTGTGTCAGATTGTTAGGTTAGATTATTTTACCTCTGTGAGCAGCACTTTTTTTAACACAATGGTCTAAATGGTCAGGTCACAAAACCTCAAGGACACACAGACGGTTGGGGAAGGGAACCCAATGGACAGCTGTTAGTCAGATAATAAATAAACTCGATATATTTGGTATCTACTATCAAATTACCACTTTGAAGTCGATTCAAATTTTTAGAGGGTTGGGTTGTTTTACCTCTGAGCGACACTCTTTTGCACACCATGGGCTAAATGGCCAGGTCACATGGACCCCAAAGGCTCAGAGAAGGTTGGGGGAGGGGACCCATTGGAACAGCTGTTGGGAGACATATGGTAGCCTCCCGTCAAAGCCATCCAGCATGTTCTTTAATGTGCACAGGGTATGGCTCTCCTGCACACGGGGCCATGGCTTAACATCCCATCCGATGGACGGCGGCCTTTCCAAGCCCATCGGTGTCTCCTACTGACCGTGAGCAGGGCGGGGAATTTTGTGGCGATAAATCTCAACGCTGACCCAGCTGGGACATACAGATTACGAGCCTGGCGTGCTACCGACTGAGCCACACCCGCCCCAATTTTTAGAGGAAAAATTGTCTTGAGCTGGGTGGGATACAAACCCATATGAAAACAATTTTTCCTCTAAAAATTTGAATCAACTTCAGAGTGGTAATTTGTTAGTAGATACCAAATATGTCAAGTTTATTTATTATTTATTAACAGTATACTTGTAAGAAACTTTCCATCTATATGGCACTTGTGGTGAAATTGCTGGAACACTCCTTGCATATGATGTAATGTAGGTTGAAAAGGTTCATATCATCAATTAGAGGAGATCTTGATCGGCAGCCAGTAGCTCAGTGGTCCAGAGTACCTGACATGTTATCAAAAGCTGTGGGTTCGTATCCCACCCGACTCAAGACAATTTTTCCTCTAAAAATTTGAGTCAATTTAAAAGTGGTAATTTGTTAGTAGACAGCTGTTAGTCTCCCAAAAAGGCCATTGTTGGCAGGGTATGGATTTCCTATACACAGGACCACAGTTCAACATCTCATCCAACAGATGAGAGCCTTTCCAACAGCATCAGTGTCCACTTTCTGACAGAGCAGAGTGGGGAGTTTCGCTGAGATAAAACTCAGTGACGGCCCAGGTGGGACTCAAAAATGGGAATTGCAGATTACAAACCTGGCACACTACCAACTGAACCACCACAGCCCCAGATTTTATAATTGTTTAATTTTATTAAACAGTTAAGTTCAAAGTTTTTTATGAACCAAATTGTTTAATTTCATTCAACAATTAGGTTCATAGCATGTGGATTTTCAAAAAATTTACAGAAGAATCATTATGACATTCATGACCATCTTACAACCCAGACATAAATACTGCATTTGTTTTAATCAGCTTCTTGTAAAAATCATATGCAATGGACATCAGGCTCAAAATATTATACAGGCAAGAAAAAATACTCTACATACTCTACTGATAAGAATAATTATGTCTAACAAAAGAGTAATTATGTTAAAGAGTAATTATGTCTCTCAACAATGCTTGAATGTGCATTAAAATAAAGGTAGCTATCAAAATATACAACACTTGAATTCATTATTAATAGTTAATAATGTTCATATTTATGATTAACAGCTTTCTAAATACTATTGCTTTAACTAATGTTATTAAACATTGTGATATCAAAAGATATGATGAAAAGCAAAGAAAAATTCAATGTGTTCTTTTTTGAGTCTGTTTTACTAAAAAAATATTGCAGATATAAAATACTAACACATGCATACCATATATATATAATTGCAATAAAAAATGCCATATAACATATTTTAAGATGAAGAAATACTTTTTAGATGTCTTATTATTCATATACTTTTCTATAAAACAATACTTCATTTACAAATTATTTTGTCAAAGCTAGTTTAACACAAAACCAACTAAGAAACACTGAAGATATATAAAGCTGGATAACTGGGCTGGCTTCCAAAAAACCCAAAGCACCTCCAAGAAACTTATTCTGGCAAGTACTCAATTCCTACTACACCAGTTCCATTAATAGCTTGTGAGTACAATCACTATCAAACAACAAATCCTAGTATTATTTAGCCATGTTTAAAGAGTTAAAATGAAATTATGAACTATCACTTCTATATAAATGAAGCAATCAAGACAGTTTAATAGCAGAAACTTTCCTAGCTCTTTATTCAAGTTTCCTTTGCAAAACACTTCTAAATTTTCTACAAAAAGAATAAGACTTGTAAATAAACAAAATTGCCCTTCATTGCTACAAGTGTCAAATAAACAACAGTGTGTACCTTTAGATAATTTCCAAAGCTATTAATATTAGAATCAAATGCATATTTGATTTTTCCAATTCACGCAAATTTTCATCAAATTATTAGTCTAATGAAAAAACAAACTGAAAGTTCCAGAACTTTCAAAATATATATATATTTTTTTTCTAAGGCATAAAAGATTAATCCAGATCTACCTTATCTTTATTTTCAGTAATAGTTACCCAATATCTAAAGAGTTATAGTAGCTGTTATATCCAAACAGTAGCACTGCCTGTCATAAGAATTTACTTTAAAAGTTAATTAAAATTTAAAAGCATGTTATATTACTTTGTTCTCTCAATCAAGTCCACTTTCAATTTTTATAGTGCAACAAGAAATCTATAATTAAAAATTTTATATGGTTTAGTTAAATTTTTAAAATTAGTTCTTAAAAGCTTAATTTATCTGTTACAAAACATATGCATTAATTGATTTATACAACAAAAACAAGAAAATGAAAAAGGAGTAGAAGGCGAAAAACAGGAGGAAAACGTAAAAATTGAGAAAAATTAATTTTATGAGAGGAAACGAGGTATTGAGTCACAATTTTATTAGAAAGTGGAATGAAGTCCAAACAATTTTCTTCTTTTTTTTGTGTTAAATGCAAGTCTGGAACTTAGGATATGTTATGGTCAAAGACTGAAATTGGACAAAAATATAAAATGGCAGAACAAACTCAACAATGCCTGTGATGGCTGGTGAAATGACTGGTCATTGTCATCATTGTTCAATTAAGCCCATCAGTTAATTCTAAAAAGAAAAAATTCTGAGTAATTAATAACGTCAAACTTTACAGAAAACCTGAGAAATCCCCCCCCCCCCTCCCTGTTGAAGCATATACAATTCAAAAGTGAAATCAGTAACAATATTTTTAACACATTTTTTCCAATTTTGATAGAGGCTAAAATATCTATCCTTTGAAGCACAAGATTTTATTGTGATCAATTTTTATCAAATGTTCATTGTACTATGATTGGGTTGTTTATCTTTGAGCTGCACATTTTTGCACTCAATAGCCTTTTCAAAGGACCCTGAGTGCTCAGTCCTTTGAAAGGGCCATTGAGTGCTATTTCAAGGCTCTCTATCTCTTCAAGGCCATCCAGCATGTCCTTTAATGTTCACAGGAATGGCTTACTTGGAAAGCACAAAGTCCATCCATGATGGGACGTTAAGCCATCAGATTGGCTTAACATCCCATCCAACAAATGGCAGTCTATCCAAGCTCATCAGTGTTCCCTATTGACCAAGGGCAGTGTAGTATCCCTCGCATAATTGAGTGAAAATTTGTATATATTTTTATAAGTGCATAAGATATTAGATGTCAGGATATTGATATTTTAATGATAATTTCTTTTTTTATATATATGTACATATTTATGGTATATGTCTATCTTGTTATTGTGATATGGTTGTTGCCTGTAGCTATTTCTGTTGGCTGGGAGTGTCAGTTGAAGACCCTGCACCTACTGCAGGAGGGGCATTGAAAGTGTGAGAACTAAGGAGATGACCTGCTTGCTATGATGATAGGAAGGGAAGCCACTGCAGGTGGCCTTAATGAGGAACCCTCCCTCACCTTCCCTGGCGCACAGGCAAGGCATCGGCCACAGTGCCAGCTCACCGGATGACATTTATGCACTGCTGGGTGATGCACAGGGCTGTTGCCACCATGTGACCTTGTTGACCTTTGGGACTTGAGCAGGTGGAGAAAAGAAGGAGCGAGGTGAATAGGAGAGACTCGTATTGGAAGCCAGGGAAAGAAGAGTTGTATTTCTCAGGAGCCTGAGATACTGTAGGTCTCAGGGTAGGGTTAGATGGATTGAACCCTAAATAGAAGTCTGTATGACTTGGAAGAACTAGAGGTCTATGTGGCCAAATATACATCAAAGGTCTGTGTGACCATCAGAACTAAAAGTCTATATGATTAGCAACAATCAGTCTGTTTGCCTAAAAGATAATGAATCACTAGAAACGATAGCAACCTCCTCAGATGTATCCCAGCAACAGGAAGGCAATTCTGATGAGAAGGATAGAATAAAGCTCATATTAAGTTTGTGAATAAGTGTCTTCTGTTTATCCATCGATCAAGGGTGAATATATCATGGTGGGATAAAATCCCCCTCAAAGTGCATAATATTAGGCGAACTATCAACATGAGCAACACTCAGGCACTGGCATTGGATTAAATAATCCTTGAACCGTAATATAAATTTTAAGTGTTGAACATCCCCTACCTTTATCACTGAAGGCCAGTGAAAAGATAGCATCAATTGACAATGAGAGAGCAAGGGGACGTGACAGGCAGTGTGGGGAGTTTTGTGGAGATAAATCTCAATGCTGGCATAGGTGGAACTATGATTAATAACATAAATGTATAGTGGTTAGCATGCTTGGCTACTGATCAAAGGGGCCTGGGATTGAGCCCCAACTAAGACATGGATGTTTTTGAGCAAGATCTTTTATTGTGCTTTTTGTGTTATCTTTCTTCTGAGGTGCATAGATCCATCTCTGTGGGGTGTACTCAGATAGGCTCCTGCCAGACCTCTGTAACAAACCACTGTTTGAAGAGGTTTTATTTTTTTTTAATATACACTCAGTAGCCACTTTATTAGATACAGTTCCATGTTACATCAACAGTAACTCAGATACAGTACTCAGTAGCTTCTCAAATAAATTTTATGTCTGTAGAGTATGTCAGTATCATCCAGATTTCCTCCATTTTCAATATTGTATCCCACTTAACATTAATTGGTTCCAAGAAAACATGACATTAGGTGAAACAATGCCCTTCACTGTCATTTGCAGTGCTGGCCCAAAATATTTGTTACTCCAAGTTACCTTACTTTTTGATGCTCAAAGCAAGCTTACTTTCTGATGCCCCAAGCAAATTTACTTTATGCATCTTCAAGAACATCTTTCTTGCCATCTGAAGTGATTTTTTTTTTTTGCTGCTTCAGCTTTTTTTTCTTTGTCACCTCAAGTGATCTTATTACATTTATTTCATATGACTCTATTATTTTTGCCATCCTAAGCAAAAACATTTTTTTGCCTCATTCAGAATGCAGCTTAATGCATAATCATTCTCTCCATTTTCATTTAGTCCAAAAATTTTATGGAATTTTACATCATTCTTTAATCTGTGTATTGTAATATCAAATTACTCAAGCTATGTTAGATTTAATTCAAGAGCATTAACGTAAAATTGTAACATATTGCTACAATCGTGTGCCACATACAGAATCACAATTTGGAAAAATTTCACTTCAAACCAGTATTACAGTATGCTCCTTACTTCAGCAGTGAACTGAAATGGCCAGCTTATAACCAAATAAGAGAAATTTAAATGACAATGTAAGGGTATGTTGGAACTTCTATCTCTATATATACTAAAGGTATACTACTGAAAATGGCAGACCTAGTTTATAGCACTCTGATGCCATAGTTTTTTATGCAATACAACAATGTATTACAACTTATATGTGACACTTTTCTACAAAAACTTTTTCACAGTTATTGAGTTTCAAACAAGTCTCTACAATGATGAAATATGCATTATCCCATAATTGAGCAGTGTATTATGAAGTCTGCAATTTTAAAAACGATAATAATAATTTTTTGTCATGAGATATACACTAGGGCTTAATTTATAAGACTAGATAGAAGCACTGATTCACAAAACATGTGAAATACAATGGTGTTAAATATTTGATTAATTTCAAATTGAAAACACCTGCCATATATCAAGCAATTACTGTTGTCTCCAATTGCTACTATTTTAGCAGCAATAAACTTCTGATAATTTGATATGGAACTAATTGCTGTAATCAATCAAATAAATCTGTTCCTTTCACTGAAATGAATATTTTATGATTTACAACTGTGCCCCCTTACCAATGCAAACTGGTAACACCAAACTGAGGGCTGAAACTTGTGTACATTATTTGGCCTTCAATTTCATTTTTATTTTTTAAAACCTCGCCTATTACGATGGGTCAATGCTATTATTAATACCCATTATTTGTTATATTAATAATAAAGGGGAAAAAACATATGATAAATTTAAAATGTAATCATTTACACAAATTTAACACATTACATATATATTGCGGCCAAAGTTTTTTTACATATATGTATATTCAAACATTTACAGAATTTGTTTTATTTCCTCACCGCTTCTGCGAACACGTTTGATCAAAACTTACCCTAAACTTTGAGAATATAACTCCCATAGTTATATAGATCAAGTTTCTACACAATTAGAGTACAACTAAATTTAATATCTGAATTAAATTATTTACTAATATTACGATCCTTTTCTGAAAACTATTTCATAATTCACTATAATTAACTCAAACATCATATTTAATAATTTTCTCTAATCCACAACATCCACCATATCGGCAACCAAAATTTACTCCGCAAATGTACCGCCCTCTGGTAGGAGAAATGCCAGAAAATAATTATTTCCTTTCGGAAAACATATGAAACGTTATATTAAAATGCAAGCAATTTATATTTAGAAATGTATATATAATTAATTTTTTAAAAATATTATTAAAAATATACTTCGAAAAATTACATTTTAAAATAATGGATAATTCATTTTAGTCACATCGCTGAACATCGGCTAAAAAGGAGAACTACTCCTAAAATTCTGCCATGGAAATGGCCATGGGTGATATATACGATATACACAATCGGATCAGAATAATATGACCACCTAACATACATGTACTACGGTAGGTGGTCATATTTTTCTGATACGACTGTGTACGTCAACAGCTTATTTTCCTTGTACTAATGATAGATAAATGTTACTAATGCTCAATAAGGTACATAAAGAAAAGAATTGCACAAATTATAGTCGGATATTATTTTGTTGATTTTTAGTTACAATAACTGAACCAGAAGCATTTCTAACACAGTAACATGGAGAAAAGTCAATCGTGTAGGGCCTGTTCTATTCAACTTCTACATGCACGATCTCCCAGATCTCCATACTGTCATGACGGCACTTTACGCTGATGTCATTGCTCTACTCTCTTCCTTCCTGAGCCCCAGCCTGGCCATCAGAAGGTTGCAGCTTGGGGATGGACAAAGTAGAGCGCTGGTACTCCAAATGGAAAATTAAGATTAACCCAGAAAAAAGCCAATCAGTTCTCTTCTTTACAAAGAGATTGTTAATCCTGATTCTCCTAAAATTTTTGGAGTTGAGACATCCTGGACACCAACGGTGAAATACCTTGGTGTCATTCTGCATAAAAAACTTTGTTGGAATGCACATATTGATCATGTGCTTTCAAAGACTCAAATCGTCAGATGTAAACTTGCACTCCTGACAGGGTGGCTGGACACTGCTTCCTGAAAAGAAATTATTTCTTTATAAGACCTTTCTCCGGCCAGTCCTGACATATTCCTCACCAATGTGGGGTAATACTACAAACACCAATGTCACGAGGCTTCATAGCTTCCAAAATAAAATCCTCAGATCTGTGGTCAGTGCTCCCTGGTTTGTGAGAAACAGATCAGAAATCACACTGATTTGAACACTGACCACATATACACTCGGAAGCTCGCGCAGACCATTCTCGAGGCAGTGGGAGATAATCCTTATGATTCTTTAATTAGATTGTTTTATTTAGATTTTTTATGATCCATTGGTTTTAAACCAATTCAAGCGTCCTAAGATTGTGGTGTTTGACATCCGCATGTTTAACTTTTAGTTGTACTTCTTTAGCAAGTTTGTTTCGCTCGTGTGGCCCCTTTCGGGTTTATGTGTTTTACTTTTGTTATTGCCAATCAGGCACTATTTTAGACTCCGAAGTATAAGCTATAGACTTGGAGTTCCTAATATTAATTAAAGATGTCAAATATCAGGTAAACCTCGAATTCTTAGACAAGATATAAATGCACCCTGGTTTGTAACCAACAGACAAATATATGAAAATTTAGGTGCGCAGCATATTTATACTTATATAAAGCAGATATCTTAGAAATTCTTTGAAACTGTGGACACAAATCCTCATGAATTTATTTCAAATATTTTGAAATTTGATCACGATCCTATGAATAGATTCAAGAGAGCTAGATCTTTGGTTTTCGAACTGGAAACCTTTTCGGTCTGACTCTCCGAATTATCTATTTATCACTGTTTTTACTGCTCTTTGGGGCTCACCCATTTTAGTAATTTTTTTTGTCTTTTAACTCATACTATTTATTGGACACCTTCAGATGGAAAAGGTTATGGGATACTATATCCTGGTACTTTGAAAAATCCTAATTATACTATATGCTATATATGGTAAACCTCAAGTAGCTCAGACGTTGAAGAGAGCGGATGTGTTTTTGCTTAGCTCCAAGAAGTGAAATTTAGTTAGCTAAACCTCTACTTAAATTGCCTAATAGTCTTGGGTGAGATCGGGTATCCAACCACTAGTGGAGCCCTTGGTCGGCAAGATAGGTTAGAAAGCGCTTAATATTTATTTAAACTTTAGTATATATTTATGATTTTAGAGATTTCAATTTGAAATCTCCTTTTTTTGTGAATTTCAATCAAATGACTGCATATTTTACTGTTCGCTTTTAATCTGTCTTGGAGATTAATTATATTTTCTCTTTCTAACTGACAATTTTACAATTGTCAGATTTAGAACCTTTTAAACTTCCGTTGAAGTTTTTTTACAGTTCCGATTAAGGAATCTTCTTTAATTAATGTAAGTCCGAATTATTCGAATTTACTGTGTCTAATTCTGTGTTTATATAGTACATATTGTATTATATACTGCACATTGTTGTTACATTTATTTCTATATTTACCTACAAGTCAGTAGATAAATTCCCTGATCGTTACTTTCAGTAAATACTAGTTAGTATTTGACTCTGTCTTGAACTGTAAATTGCATTGCAACCATTTATGATATACCTGTAACCTGTTTTAACAAGTGATATAAATTGTTATTGAATATAAGTTGTAAAAGTTTTTACAAACATTTATATTTCTTATACAAATAAATTGTAATCTGAATTATAATTATTGTGGTTTGTGAAAATCACATACAATTTTGAAATGTCAGCCACCACTAAAATTTTAAAAAACACATCTTACCGCTCGAGGTGCCGCAATTCCAAAATTCCGAATCGTACGGCACAAAGACACCAGAATTCGAAAATTCGAACAACGCAACGGCTCCCGTGTACGTCATACTGGTCCTCTCAGAGGCATCCGAATCTATTATTTGCAATCTGGACCACCCAGAGAACTCTGATTCTGAGAAAACTATGCATAGCTGTCAGCTACTTGATCAGGAAAGAAAATTTTTAAAGCACTCAATAACAAGATTGGGTTGTTTCCTTCACTTCATATTATTAATGATATGAGTACTGAGCAAGTAGAAGAATTCCACCAGGCCCTTCTTCAGCGTTTTTATTTAGAAAGAGAAGTTAAAGACCAAAAATGCTCCGAAGATTGTTACATAAAACTACTATGCAGCTCATTCCTGCCACCAATGTTGACATCATGGAATCATCACCTATTGAAGATAATGACAAAAAGCAAGTTAGATAACTGTAATCAAGGTTTGAAACCTGTTAAAAAGGTATGCAAAAGACCCTTAAATACAGATGAACCTTGCATCACTAGTCAAAATAAGTACTCTTTACTCTCTAGCCAGTGTGCTTCAGAGGAAGAATATGACAAAGTGACGATTAGGAACATCCTCATAAACACAGAACGTTTCCTCGCTTCAGTCTAAAGTTAAGTGGGACAAAATATCACCAATAGTTTTCAGGCAACCTAAAAAGTGTCTGAATACTAAAAAAAATTTGGTTTTATTAGCTCTTGAAGCATTTACAGCATAAAACAAAACAAAAAAAAACTGATGAGGCCATTAGAGTCCAAACGAAATGTAGCAAAGACTATAGAACATTTATCAATTTCCATGAAAAAGAAAAGATTACCTTTCATACATACCAAGTGAAGTCAGAAAAAAACCTGAAGGTGATCATCAAGAACATTCCAGATGACATCGCTTTTGTAGACCTGGCACGGGAGTTTTCTGGAATGGGCTTCATAACCCTTTAGATTTCTCAACTTAAGAGATACAGCGACAAGACTCCCTTACCTATATTTCTCATTAAGTTGGCAAAAACAGATGCCAACAAACAAATCTTTTCCATCTAAAGATCACTGTTGAGTCCTATCAAAGGAGGAAAGGAGCAACACAATGTCGGAAATGCCGGTGTTATGGGCACACAAAGGGTAACTGCTTCAACGCCCCCGAAATGTGCCTAATACGCTGGCAACCACCTTACTACTGCGTGTGCCAGAACACAAGGATGGTCCACCGACCTTTGCTACCTGTGGGAAAGATCACACGGCCAATTACTGAAGCTGTGAGTTCTTTCCCAAACTTCCCAATAGAGGAGTACCTTTGGAAAACCCAAGAAGAGTATGAATAAGGTTCCCCAGTAAGTACAATCAAATAAAACCTATGCACAAGCCACCAGACTTCCTGAAGAGATTCCAGGAAAATCTAACATTGCTCCCTCAGTTACTTAGTTAGTCTTCTCCCTCAGTTAGTCTTCAGACAAGCGAAAGGCCACAGTTAATGTACCAACTAAAAAGAGCACAAAAAATGATGATGAATCGTTTGACTTTGCTAAGGAAGTTAAAGATATCCTGGAAATCTTCAAGAAACTGAATTTGAGTAATATATTATTCAACGTCAAAACATTTTGCTTTAAATTTAAGATGGCTAAAGATTGGACTGAGAGAATCTCGGTAGGCATACAAGCCTTTGATTTTGTTGCATCTCTCTTCAATGGATAAGTCCTCTTCATCTTCGAATAACCTTCGAATTGTTGCGATTTATTGGAGTCAATTTAACCTGTTAGATTTTCTTCTGTCATTTCGGTAGATGTCATAATTGGGTATTTTGATGCTGTCACTAGCTGTGAGATGTATTTCACAGAGCAGGTGCAGCATCAATTTTATGAGAGCATAAAAGGCTTCGGAACTCCAACAACTCACTTTTAAGACCATTGGAGTTCCGAAGCCTTTTATACTCTCATACAATTGATGTTGCACTGCTCTGTGAAATGCATCTCAAAGCTAGTGACAGTATCAAAATATCCAATTATGACATCTACCGAAATGACAGATATCATAGCAGAGGTGGAGGAACGGCAATAGTTATTAAGAAAAGTTTACCTCATTGCTGCCTTCCCACCTCTGATCTTTGAAATATTGAAACCACTACTGTAGTTCTTCAGTATACCGACTTCGGGAATATTAAGCTTGTTGCAGCTTTTATTCAAGAACTTAGATTGTATATTTAGCCATAGAACTTCGACTGTACTTGCAGAGGAGACCTTAACTGTAAGCACCAGTCTTGGAATTCAAGACTGTGAAATAAAAGTGGTCGTCTTTTACTGGATTATGCTACAACAAAAGAACTAGCTGTAGACGCATCAAAGGAGCCAACTTTTTTTCCCAATAATTCTTTACATAGGCCAGATATCTTTGACAATACAATTTTTGGACGTTTTTGTCCTGATTATGATTTATAAGAGATCCACGAACTGAGTTCGGATCATGAACCCATTCTTATTAGAATCAGGAATGAGTTAATAGAAACTCTTATACAACATAGGATCACCAACTGGGAGAGGTATTGATTCCTTGTCAATGACAACCTTAATGGCAAAACGACTGCTAATTCCCCATATCTCATTGAAAGAGAAATATCTTCTTTTAATGATCATATTATAAGTGCTTACCTCTTGGCCAGCAGGAACAGGAAGAGTCGGATTGACGCCAACGAGCTCCCTGATGACATTCTTGAGATGATATCTCTTAATAATAAAGTCAGAAGAGATCAGCAAAAGCATCGACTGCCACAGATTCATGAACGTCTCAGAGAGCTCCAAAATTCTGTTCGCAATAGAATTCGCCATCATGGATTTGACTTTTGATAAAAAAACTGTCCTCGCTTACAACTGAGGATAATTCCATCTGGCGAATGACCACTGCCCTGAAGAAATCACCTACTGATTATCCTCCCATTCATTGTATTAACGGGACTATTTTCAATGATGAGGACAAGGTGGAAACTTTTGCGACTGCCTTGGAAGATCAATTCCAGGACAATGGTGATTTGTCAGATGAAGTTACAACACAGGATGTTGAAAATGCACTGGACCATTTATACCAGTCGTTGATCACAAGTATCAGATTTACAATCCCTTGGAAGTTAATAACTCTATTAAGATGTTAAAACCTAGAAAGGCTCCTGGCCTCGATGATATTACCAATAGTGTAATTAAGTAACTTCAGCCTAGGGCAATTGTTTACATCTGTTCCATTTTTCTGAGGTTAAAATATTTTCCATCAATCTGGAAGAAGGCATAACTAAAGTGATACACAAGCCTGGAAAAAACCCAACTTTTAACCAGAGCTATAGACCTATCAGTCTGCTTCCATGCTTAGGCAAATTATTTGAGAGAATAATCTTGAATCGCCTCGTGGAGCATACTGATAAAAATAGCATAATTCCAGAGAAACAATTTGGCTTTAAGCGAAAAACCTTGCATCAACTGCTGAGAGTAGTTGAAAAAATAGCTGAATCTTTAAATAAGAAGGAGACCGTCATGTCCAATTTTTTAGATGAAGCAAAAGCATTTGATGAGGTCTGGATGGACGGTCTCATTTATAAAATGATCAAAGCTCACTTCCCCTCGGGTATGACTCATATCATCTGTCTACTGAGAGACATCTGCCTGTCTACTGAGAGACAGACATATGCTTATATATATATATACAGGATGATTCAAAAGGTCTTAGACAAACTGTAAAAGTAGATCAGGAATACAAAAACAAACCATTTTTACATAGGAACATATAGCTGCAAATGCCACCCGAGTGTGCTAGAGGTACAGGAAGAATCAAAAATAAAGGAATACAAGTAAGCTATAACAACATATTTATTAAACATCATGTTTACAATTTCAGAGGAAGTGCTCAAAGTTCTTTCCATCCGCAGCAATACATGCCTCGCAACGTCGACACATGGATCGGCGAACATGTTCAAAAATGCCAGGCTTCTCGTGGACATGTGCATGCTGACCTCATCTGGAATTCGCACCAATGTACGAATTTCAGACGAGGTCAGTGTCAGAGGCTACGTCGATTTCGTACATAAGGCCTTTGAGGTAACCCAGAGGAAGAAATCAATAGGGGACAAGTCGGATGATCTTGGTGGCCAAGTGACAGGTCCACCCTGGCGAATCCATCGCACAGGATTGATTCCCCATATCTCATTGCACACATGCGAATTTCAGACGTGGGTGGTCATCTCTTTCTTACAATGAACAACCCGTTGCATGAGAAAAGGGTGTAACAACTCCTTGTGTAATACTCGCCACATGCTGGGTTGAGGTACACGAATGTGAAATAGCTTATGCACATGTACTTGGATTGCATTCAATTTAATGTAAGACCGCTTCTTCCATGACAGATGTGCGCATCGTTCAGTCCCGACCACAATGGCTGTTTACTTCAAAAGTTCCAGTTTCATACAATCTATGGTGCAAACGTGCAAACATTTGATGATGGGACATGTGTCTGTTTGGGAACCGTTCGCGATACAATCGCATCATGGCTTGCCTATTTCCATTCGCTGCCACATAAGCTAGGTGGATATCTGCCATCTCAGGAATACTGTAACGATGCATCTTATCTCGCAACGTCAACGACTCGAATGATGATGACTCGCCCTGCTCAACTCAATTTCTGGCAAATAACGCCCTCTAGCACACTCGGGTGGCGTTTGTGGCTATATGTTCCTATGCAAAAATGGTTTGTTTTTGTATTCCTGACCTACCTTTATAGTTTGTTTAAGACCCTTTGAATCACCCTGTATGTTCACAGTAGACTCCCTCTTATCTGGCCCTTACAGGACCGGACCCCTGGCCGGATGAACGAAAGCTGGTTAATCCGAAAATTGCGTGAGAAATAAATAAAAACAGCAAATGACAAAAATACTAACTCTACGGTATTTTAATTAATAATTTGATGTAAAATATTAACAATTTACTCACACTCACTTGAAAAAGTCTGTGATTTTCTTTTGTTTCTTTGAGCTTAACCCTTTAACTACCACGGACCTTGGAAAACGAAGTACCTCAAATTACCAAACCGGCCGATTTTTGAAATGGACTCTTCCTGGTTTGTCTTCCCCCCCCCCCTTCCTTCACCCGAAGGGAGAACGGAGTTAACCGCAGCCGAGCCAGGCAGAGCTCCCCTCCACTCCGTAAATTGACTCTCATTAAGCTGAGCATCCCTTCACCTCGAAACCCATATGTTCATGAGCTACATAAACCCATTGAACATGAGATATCAGACTTCTGTGACTTTTTCTCTTAATTCCTTTCCCAAAGCAGTTTTTAAAACGCATGCATGTGTCAATTTTTGAAAAGTTTTTTCATTATTATTTTTTAATAACAACTTTTAAAAGCTATTTAAATTTGTTTTTCTACTTAAAAACTGGCATAAGATTGTAATTACTTGGATTATATCTTTTTACATAAAATAGATGTCATAATTAGAAATTTTTCAAAGAAAAAAGTTTCCAATGTTTCCATTTTTTGGATTCTGATGTCGGTTTTTTAACACCCAACAAAGAGAAAGCTGTTATTAATAGTGGAATGTATGATGAAAAAAAATTAAAGAAAGATTATTAAAATATGAGGACCAAAAATAGAAAGCAGTAAGAGTGCTGAACTGATTTTTAAAGAATAGATTTTAATACAATTGTAGAGAGTACTCTAACATAAGAATCAAAAATGATTTTGTGAGAAAGGTTTGCATCTGAGATAAAAGTAATTGAAGTGGATATTGCAAAAGATATCCCATGAAGCAAAGACTAGATAAAATGAGAAATAAAGAAAAAAAGCAATCAGAGATTACATAAAAATATTGGAGGTGTAAAAAATATTATCAAAATGAGAAAGACTTATGAATATGATGGATAAAGGAAGGTGGATAAATTTAATATGGAAATGAGAACCCGCTGGAAGAAGACGGTGAAAGAGATGGAAAATGGTATGAAAAAAAGAATGCCGAAAAGAGGACTTCAAGAGCAAGATTGCAAAGATAAAAATAAGTGGATAGAGAGAGCTGACTGGGACCACACAACTTAAACTTTGGAGGGTTAAAAGAATAAAATTTTGTATCTAAGTTTTATAGAATACATTGTTAAGTAATTGAGTAAGTGATTCAATTCGGCAAATGATTAAATGAAAAGTAGTCTGTTCTATTTTACATTTCAGATCATCAGTAATGTGACTAAAAAAGTCTTATGGGTGGAGGGTTACATACTCGAGTCCAGGGACAAGATCTAGGGAGTGGGGGGGCATCTCCTATTCCTTTTCAGAGTCCTAGTAAGGGTAATAGAAATAAATATTACTAAACTTATTTTGTTTCATGGATATTTCAAGAAATATAAAAAAATTTATAAAACGAGGGGAAAATGACATATTGCATTGGAAATACAGCCTCTTGCCCCCCCCCCCCCCTTACGATTTTTCGGCTCGATTGTGTTTCTTGTTTCCCTCTCTTTTTTTTTCAGATCCGGGCTTGTTCGTGTCTATTGGGGTGAGGAGGATGGAATGATGCTTGAGTTAACACATTTCGTCTGAGCGGCTCTGTTTTCTGCACAATGGGCTAAATGTCCTGGTTACAGCAAAGACCCACTGTACAGCTGTTAGGAGAAAGATGAAAGCCTGCCTCAATCTTACTGTTTTAATGGCACAGGCTATAGTTATCCTGCACACAAGGCTAAAATTTTACTTCCCATTCAACTGATGTCGGCCTTCCCAATCCCCTCAGTGTCATATTTTCTCCACGAGGGCAGGGTAGATATTATCTATATACCCTCGTCAAACAGCTGCTTGTCACAGAAGTCTGACAGGAATCTTTCAGTTTAATACGTCGTAGTAGAAGGGATTTGTGAGGATGGCTGGTCCTCAGCAGAAGAACAACACAAACATCCATGCCTTATCCGGGGCTCTAAACCTAGGTCCCTTTGATCAGTAGACAAACATGCTAATAAATAATAATAAATTTTTTTAGTTTTTTTTAATCTACTTTTAGTGTTCCAAATGTAACTCTATCTATTTTTAGTTCCAAATACAAATGTTTTGGATTTCAAAGCAGGTAGAGAAGTCTGAGATATGAATAAGACAAGACCAAGATTGAAAAGATAAATATAAGTGGAGAGAGAGAGTTGATCTGTACCACACAGCCTGAACTTGGGAGGGTGAAAAGAATGAAATTGTGTATCATTACTTATGAATTACATTGGAAAGTAATTCAGTAAGTGATTCAATTAAGCAAATGACTAAAACAAGCAGAGAGGATGGAAAAGGACAAGAGCATGGCTCATGCCTAAAGCCGGTAACCATGGCAGAGTGTGTGTGTGTGTGGGGGGGGGGAGAGTCAGCGTGTACCAACCTAAGACCAGGGACCATGGAAAACAGAATGGGTGGATAACAATACAAATTTGTGCGCACAAAACAATACAATATTCCGGGCCCCGTGGGTACGTCCTGTCTCTCTCGTTACACAAGAAGCTAGTCAAAAGTTGTTGATGTCTCCATCTGCTAACCACATCAGTAGTAGGGAGCCAACCTGGGGCACCACCACGCACTGTGCTTTCCCCCCCTATGACGTCACCGACCGGAAATTGACCCGTGTTGCAATCGTCCACGTTGCCTTCTCAGATTGAACTTTGACTCCTATGTCGCAATAGACCAGAAATTGACCCGTGTTGCAACTGTCCACGTTGCTTTCTCAGATTGAACTTTGACCCCTATGACGTCACCGACCGGAAATTGACCCCTGTGTCTCAACTGTCCACGTTGCCTTCTCAGATTGAACTCTGACCCCTATGTCGCAATCGATCGGAAATTGACCTGTGTTGCAATCGTCCACGTTGCCTTCTCAGATTGAACTTTGACCATTATGTCTCAACCGACCATATTTTAAGCCCTCTTCATAGACCCCCTGGTCGACCTATATTTTAAGCCCCCCCTTCTCGAATAGTCTCGATTTTCCTCTGATTAACCCGTATTTTAAGCCCACCCATCTTCGTAGACCCACCTATATTTTAAGCCCTCCCTCTTTAAAGCAAATCAGTTTTCTCTATACACGTTTAATCGGTCTCATCCAGCGTCCATACTATTTTTAGTACGTCTCCTGTATTTAAAAAAATTCCTTCCGACAGCGTGATTTGAACCCTCTACCTCAGTGCCATTGCTCTCGGCTATGCCTTGTTACTTGAAGGTGTGGTTTAGATGTGTCTCAAACGGGTATAGCCATATAAATCAGGGTAT
This sequence comes from Ryuthela nishihirai, assembly GCA_038380435.1. Lineage (NCBI taxonomy): Eukaryota > Metazoa > Arthropoda > Arachnida > Araneae > Heptathelidae > Ryuthela > Ryuthela nishihirai. Next base: position 114,101,472 of record JAWZYU010000001.1, read on the forward strand.
AGCCATATAAATCACGTATCTCTTTATTAAGCTTGAGTTTTATATTTCAGATATTAACCTAGGTTTTTTATTATCCTACTTTTTTTACAACCTTCGTATTCTTTATAACTAACTTTTTTCAGCGTATTTCTTATAATGAACTCCATGACTAGAAGAAGGGCAAATCTACAGTTTTAAAAGACTGTCCTACAGAAAATACCAATGGGAAAAAAATTAATAAAAGGAAAAAAAAACCTTAAAAACTTATTCGTCATTATGTAAAAAGGGATAATATGGTGACCTATAACTTTAGTACGTATCCTGTATTTTAAAAAAATTTGCTTCCAACGCAGTGATTTGAACCCTCTACCCCAGTGCTGATAGCCTCATCGCGCTCGGCTATGCCTTGTTACTTGATGACGTGGCTTAGATGTGTCTCAAACGGGATATAAATCACGTATCTCTTTATTATAGCTTGAGTTTTATATTTCAGATATTAACCTAGGTTTTTTATTATCCTACGTTTTTTCACAACCTTCGTATTCTTTATAACTAAATTTATTTCTGTGTAACCTTCGTTTATAACTTACGTATTTCTTTTAACTCCGTGACTAGAAGGCCTATTCTACAGTAAGACTGTACCTCAGAAAATGTCATTGGGTAAAAAAATTTAATAAAAGGAAAAACTTATTCCTCATTATGTATGATATGGATTGACCTGTATGGGTGTCATAAAAGTCCCGCTTTAGAATACGTGTTCGGTACCGGACCACGTTTTTATTCACGGATGTCCTGTGAAATTAAAAGATATTAAACGGTGAATCACAATGGGACCACGATTTACTGATTTACTGTTCCATCTTCACTAGATATGAACGTTGTTGTAAGAAATTGTAACATGAACGCCCTAATACTTAAAAATGGATGGTTAAACCATTGTTACCAACCTTCTTGCTGCCTTTCAAGCTGGCACATGGCGTCCTCTGTCTTAATTGTTTTGAGGCGATGAATGATTACGTTTTCCTTTAATGTGAGAATGCTGGGAGGGCACTTTTCTTATTCTTCTCTATCACTTCTCCTTTCATTTTCAATCCTCTTTCTTTCTGAAATGTGATGATTGAGTTTGAAGTGTGAAAGACTTTATGCGTTAGGTCCTGTAAATGCAAAGTATTGTCTATCAGTTATGGGGGCCTCAGAATCGCGAAGCATTATGCTTATGGAATTTACAGGAGTAATGCTCCATAGACAGTGTTCTTTCCAAACAGGGTGCATAACATTATCAAAAAACGTGTGCTTGCCAGAACCACTTTCACACGAACACAGTACCACTTGTTCTAAGAATTCGACACTAGTATAGAAATATGCAGGGAAAAATAACTAAACCGATTCTTAGACGTGAAAATGGGTGTGTTAGATTGTAGTGAAACATCCTATCTTTGTCGAAAAACATGTGTTTGCAGCGAAAAATAGTCACCTTCACACACTTATGCGCTTATTGAAACGTAGTAGGGGGACCAGCAACTCTGAAAAGAGTGCGTGAAAGCGCTTTTTCAATAACCGCTGAGAGAGCTTACGTTACGTTTTATCGGTGGTTGAAGTCAGAGAATGCAAAGTTAGGTCTAGCGGATCAATTCTGGGACCCAACTTTTCATGGAAATTGTGATGTTAACTCTTCGTTTGTCGGTCTATTGGGACCACTTAGGACGTTCCCTCGGTTCGACCGCTATACGCGACGGGTGAAAGAGTCTTTCGGATAAAATCAAGGGTTTATTCACAATTGCAGAGACTCGATACTGAGGCTCCTTCCCCATAAATTAGTTCAACTTCAGACTTTACTTAAAAATAACAAAGATTTATTTAACCTTCCAAACATACTTGCTGGACGAGGACATATGCTCAATTACATAGATTACGACAACACCAGCTTACTATGCCTGTTCAGCTGTATTTACCGAGCCAATGCCGCTATTACCAGTCGGCATTTCCCAGCTTTACAATTTCTCGTCCGTCTCCTTCCGAAACTCGACCGGCTCTCCCCTCATCGTTGCCAAACCCTTTTTTCCTTTCTTTCTCACCTGACCATCTGGGCCGTCCGCTAGCAGTTGGGTGACATCCGTCCCTCGGGGCACTGCCCCTTCAATTAACTTTCCAGATGCCGGGACAGAGGGCCTCCCCGTAGCATATGACTATTTTGGCGAAATCCAAAATAAATATACACAGCCTGAACAAAAAAAAATCTAAAAAGGCCTCTAGCCTGACACCTCCCTGCCAGAAGTCAGTAGTTATTCCTCTTAACTGCTGACTAAAAAGTCAAGTTGAATGCTGAAAATCAGAGTTCATTTTCGCATTAATCTTAGAGTTCAATGCCACAAAATTCAGAGTTCTAAGTCGCTTTATGAATTCTATAAATTCTCTGCGAATTGGCACATCTTTTACACATCTATGTACACTACACTTAAATATAAAATAACTCCTAGGTATATACTGGTGCACTGAGTCTAAATATTCTTTTTGCTTCAAACAATAAAAAACCTGTTGACTAAAGTAGTTGTCCGAGAGTACACAGTTTATAAATTAATTATCTCACTAAAAACTGTCTTTGACGAAGGTATGCCGTACTGGCGGTGTTCATTCGTCCGTAGGTGACATCCCATGTGAAAGGCTATGCACACCTTTCGTGACTACCTAGATATCACCTTCCCGTACGTACCCTCTGACTCTATAGGCTGAAAGTCGTCGACATTGGCGTCGGCCTGACCCATTGTTACCTCCAATTGCCATGTTCGCCCCCTCCCCTGCATAATTTTGATCATCGTAGACATCGAGTCTGACAGATCGCTGCACATGTTTGGGCTGGGAGATAGGATGGCGCTGATTGGACGGTCTCCATGGAGCATACATTTCCCTGTTACTAACTGGAATTTCTCTACCTCTTTCATAGTAGCTTCCTCTATTGGCCCACGGCTCGTGGATTTTCCTCCTGAGGTTACCAGTTACAGGCCTTCTCTCCTTCTTTCTAATTAACTTACCATATGCTTCCACACTCAGAAGTACCTCCTTCCGCAGCTTTGCTACTACTGCGCATAGCACTTTAATTTCTCCGCCACTCACAGTGCTATTGTCTGTACAATCAATCAAACTTAAAGGCAGCTCTTTTACCTCTGCCCTTATGGCATCACCAAACGGTCCATGCAACAACAGATGGTCTTTTACCGGGTGCTTTTCTTCGTTCAGCATCCCCTTTCTGATTACCGTCAGTTCTGCCCCCGAATCCACGACTGCTCTAGCTGTCTGGTTGCCACATCTGACTCGAACCTCTCCATAATCTACTGGGATACGTATCTCTCCCTGTCCCATTACTCGACTGCTTGGACTTGGCTTTGAATGTGTCATAACCCTTCCTATTGTTGCCTCACAAACATCTTTAGAATTCTGATCCAAGGTGCTAACTTGGTATACCTGAGTTCGATTCTCACGGTCCCCAGTTCTCAGTGGGCAATCTTTCATCAAGTGTTCGTCAGATCTACATTTATGGCACCTCCTTACTTTTGGGACATTTCTATATTCAGCTACATTAACTGCCGATTGCTACCTTCTGCTCGAATAATTTCTCTCTGAGTCTATCCTCTGCTGGGGGGAAACAACACGTTCTGCATAATGTCTATGCCTTACCTCTTTAAAAGTTAGGACCTCTTCCGTTCCGTTTACACTGGCTAGATGGATTTCTGCCCACGTGGCTATTTCGTCTGCTTTTGCCCATGACTCTGCCTCTTTCTGTACTACGTAAGCATGGGTGTCTTGAGGAAGGCTATCACGTAATTTATCCGACACTATCAGGTCCATAAGCTCCTCAAAATTTGTCACCTTCCTACTGTGGACGTAGTAATCCCAGCTATTTCTGAGCCTCGAGACTAATTGATTATATGACTCATTCGGTTCTTTCGCGATAGTTTCAAACTTTCTCTTGTACGCAGAGGGAGTGAGCTTAAACTCTTTTAATATGGCCTCTTTAACTTTCTTATAATGAACAAAATCCTCTGCACTTAATTTTCGAAAATCGTGATTTGCATAATTACCATCTAAAAAAGAAATGATGACTTTGCCTTGAAACACCTCTGGTACTTCATATATCTTAAATCCCCTTTCCGCTGTCTCAAAGAGATTTATCACTTCTTCTGGGTTTTTAGGGCTTCCAGCTAACATATTTCCCGATAATTTTATATAATTAGCCAGCCGCGCATCTGCTGGGTTACTAGAAACCGCCACCGTTCGCACATCACCCCTCTCCTCGTTTGCATTCCTCATTTGCAGTTCCAGCATTCTATACTCATGCTCTCTCTCCTTTTCTCTTTCTCTTTCTGCCGCCTCTCTCTCCTTTTCTCTTTCTCTTTCTGCCGCCTCTCTCTCCTTTTCCCTTTCTGCTGCCTCTCTCTCCTTTTCCCTTTCTGCTGCCTCTCTCTCCTTTTCCCTTTCTGCTGCCTCTCTCTCTTCCCTTCTCAGTTGCATCTCTAACCTCATCCTCTCTAATTCAAAATCATATCCAATCCTTTCTTTAGCTCTCTGCTTTCTGGTCCCGCTCTGCAGCATATCCGCATTGTTGTCATCGTCATAATCCCTCAACCCTCTCATGTCTATCGCAGCATCAGACTCTCTGTCTATTGTCACCGCCTCGCCTCCCAGATCATTCCCTGAATAACCACCCTGCGCGCTATCCCTCTCTGTGAAGCCTCGCCTTAACTCATCCCTTTCCCTATCGCGACCGCTCCTAAGCTCCATTTTAGCTCGTACAGGCCTCTGCCGTATCTAACTACTCGCCCCTAGAGTAAGAGGATACTTACCTCCGATGTGATGACAGGAATGAACCGCCTCGTCAGTCTGCCACCTGAAGCACACAGTCGGAACACTCTTGGCAGTATCAGCCTTGCGTCGGTCAGCTCCCAGTGGATGTTGAACTTTTCCGTCACCTTCACAGCTTTTTCCACAGTTCGAACGTGATGCACGATTCTTCAGGTACCTTCACAGCTACTCTATCGCCTGAAGCACACCGCAGGACACTCTTGGCAGTATCAGCCTTGCTCTGGTCAGCTCACCATGGATGTCGGAACTCTTCCGTCACCTTCGCCGCTACTTTCACCTCTGTTGCGTACTGTCGGACTGCGCCACTTTGTGATGTTAACTCTTCGTTTGTCAGTCTATTGGGACCACTTAGGACGTTCCCTCGGTTCGACCGCTATATGCAACGGGTGAAAGAGTCTTTCGGATAAAATCAACGGTTTATTCACAATTGCAGAGACTCGATACTGAGGCTCCTTCCCCATAAATTAGTTCAACTTCAGACTTTACTTAAAAATAACAAAGATTTATTTAACCTTCCAAACATACTTGCTGGACGAGGACATATGCTCAATTACATAGATTACGACAACACCAGCTTACTATGCCTGTTCAGCTGTATTTACCGAGCCAATGCCGCTATTACCAGTCGGCATTTCCCAGCTTTACAATTTCTCGTCCGTCTCCTTCCGAAACTCGACCGGCTCTCCCCTCATCGTTGCCAAACCCTTTTTTCCTTTCTTTCTCTCCTGACCATCTGGGCCGTCCGCTAGCAGTTGGGCGACATCCGTCCCTCGGGGCACTGCCCCTTCAATTAACTTTCCAGATGCCGGGACAGAGGGCCTCCCCGTAGCATATGACTATTTTGGCGAAATCCAAAATAAATATACACAGCCTGAACAAAAAAAAATCTAAAAAGGCCTCTAGCCTGACAGAAATACTGAAAATATTGTTGTTTTCTTATAAACAACGAGTTTTCAGATTTTAAATTTCCAAACTTCTGTGGTTCTTTACTGATGTTTTCTATATGCAAAGTATTTTGTGATATTCATCCATCTGTGTGTACACAGTGGACCGTGATTTACTAGAGTGGGACCTTAATATTTTATGATTTTCCTGTATTACTCCTTCCGCTAAAGAGTGACTTTTATCAGTTACTCCTTAGGTTCACTTATTTTACACACTAGATGGCGCTTGTTAATAGTCGTTTTTTCTATCTTACAGTATTTGCGCTGTAATTTGCTGTTTTGAAGCAATTTTTACAACCATCCCACTGCATTTTTATACTTTCTCTCTCGTCACTGTATGTTTTACAGTTATTGTGTCTTCCACTTCCAAACAATTGTGAAAATATTCACCTATCCACTGAAATGTGTGTGCATTTACAGATATTCCAACGCCCTTTACATTTTAGTGATTCTCATTAAAAATACCAACCATTTCGTTGTTTTTCTAATTTTCGTTTATGCATGTAATTTGATTAAAGACCTAGTCACATGCTGTGACGTAGGTAAAGTACTGTCCATTTCAGGCTATTGTTAGATTTTCGTCGTAATGAATTAGCAGATATATGGAATCAGATCTGACGCAGATGATGCTTGCGATTTATCTACTTTGGTCGTATGGTTTATTAGAAAGATACACATAGGGAATATGTATTAGTGTTTGAACTTTAATTATCTTGTGAGATGTGTTAGAGAAAGCAAAGAATACATAATGAGTTTTACGAATCTATGGAGAAACGTGCATCTGAAGAATTAATTTAAACAAACTTCGGTCTTTCATTTTTTTTTCATTTCTTTCAGTCTTTCATTCATTTTCAAAAATCGGTCTTTCATTCTAAATGCTTGTTGCTTGCCGTGCTAAAACAATCACTGAAATTCCCCCTCGTATGCCTCCCAAAAGGTACATATTTGTCATCTTCAGGTATGAAGGCAGGAGTTGTGTAAACATGACAGGAATGAATTTCATAGTATCTGACACATAGTTTTAGCACTTCTCCGAGAAGGCGCTCATAATACGTGTCATCCCAATTTTCAAGCTCCTAATAATGTTCCAGTTATATTTCATAACCTAAAGGACAGCCATCTTATTACGCAAGGAATGATCAAAAATAAGAAGATTAATTGTGTTCCCAATAATACGGAAAACAGCATTCTCCCTTGGAACTTTGAATTTCATAGATTCTTATCAATTTTTAATGGAACAATAATGCTGCTTTTCATCATGTGATAACAGTAGGAGATTTGCGTGCGCTTTAAATCTGAATGGTGTGATGTAGAGTGGGAACACCTCTTTCTCCTGTCCAAAAACATTGACAGAAATGTTGTTCATTTTTACGAATTTAGATATATTTTTCTTCTAAATGTATGTAGTTGTTAAGGCATTCAATTTATTACAGGCTCATTCACAGTTAATACAGGATTTACATATGTGGAAAGTAGTCCCAGTGGTAATGGAAAAAAAAAAAAGTTAATTCCTAGTTCATTGGTAGCAAAATATTCCGTGCTTTTCCCGGTTGGTGCCGTAGAAGCTTCTAATAGCATGCTCAGGGTAGGAGATCATTTGATAGTCGAAGTAAACACAAGACGGCCATGTGTAAAGCAGAGAAAAAAAAAACTAACAAGAATTGTGTGTACTAAATGTAACTCTTTGAAAAAAATTTGTTTTGCACTGTTTCATCAATATTCATGTTACTGCATTCATTCCAATAAATAATTCAGCGAAACATTAATATATACATCAACTATTGATTTTTCTTGGCTGATTAACTGGTTTTCCATGGTACAAAATAATCATAGACCGTAGATATGTAACTTTTTGAGGGTACTGAAGATGTAAAATGAAAACATTCATTCTCTTTGGAAACGAACATCCCATATTCCACCGGTATGTTATTTTTCTCAGTCTGCAAATCTCCTACTTCTCGCCTTCCTAACGGCTACTAAAGGATTCATTGAACTATGCAGAATCACACCCTGCTTGTCACTTTGAATGAATTTTCATACCTTGACCTTAGTTCTCGTACCTTTTACAGTTTTCATCCTTACGAATCTTTTGAATAATGTCGTGTATTTCTTCTCATCAGTTCTGGAAGACTATGGTTTAGCACGAAATCAGTTTGTGTTCTTAATGAATGCTGTGGAATTATTTACCAAGTTTCTATTTTTAATGAAGGAAATCGTGTTATCAGTAGTAGATGCAAATATTGTTGAGCGGATAGCAACAGATCTGTCTGCAATCACCCGTTAAGAAAGTGACCTTGTCACAAACACATCCTGCTTGTTGCGAAATGCATGATGAAAGGTCGAACTCGCAAAATACGGATAAAAGAATTGCAACACCCTCGTTGCCATTCAAAAAAAAGTTTAGTGGAAAAATTTCAGATGAGAGTGGAAGTTAAAATTTTTTAATTGCGCAGGACTTAACCATCCGTCAGTAAAACGTGATCCGTGGTGTGGAACAATTTAAGGTCATCATATCACACATAATGACGAATAAGTTTTTAAAACAGATTTTTTTTTATTAAATTTTTTTACCCAATGGCATTTTCTGTGGGAAAACAGTTACTGCAGGGTAGTCCTTGAAAGGGGGGTGGAACTGTTAATGAGGGGGACTTTGATAAGAGTTTTAATTAATGTAGGGTTTTTAAGAAAGGAAGACTTTTTGATGATTAACGAGTTTATCGAAGAGGATCGTCAAAGGATCAGTAAATCGTGGTCCCATTGTGATTCACCGTTTAATATCTTTTAATTTCGCAGGACATCCGTGAATAAAAACGTGGTCCGGTACCGAACACGTATTCTAAAGCGGGACTTTTATGACACCCATACAGGTCAATCCATATCATACATAATGAGGAATAAGTTTTTCCTTTTATTAAATTTTTTTACCCAATGACATTTTCTGAGGTACAGTCTTACTGTAGAATAGTCCTTCTAGTCACGGAGTTAAAAGAAATACGTAGGTTATAAACGAAGGTTACACAGAAATAAAGCTAGTTATAAAGAATACGAAGGTTGTGAAAAAACGTAGGATAATAAAAAACCTAGGTTAATATCTGAAATATAAAACTCAAGCTATAATAAAGAGATACGTGATTTATACCCCGTTTGAGACACATCTAAGCCATGTCATCAAGTAACAAGGCATAGCTGAGCGTGATAAGGCTATCAGCACTGAGGTAGAGAGTTCAAATCACTGCGTTGGAAGTAATTTTTTTTTAAATACAAGAGACGTACTAAAGTTATAGTTCACCATTTATCCCTTTTTACATAATGACAAATAAATTTTTAAGGTTTTTTTTCCTTTTATTAATTTTTTGCCCATTGGTATTTTCTGTGGGACAGTCTTTTAAAACTGTAGATTTGTCCTTCTTCTAGTCATGGAGTTCATTATAAGAAATACGCTGAAAAAAGTTAGTTTTAAAGAATACGAAGGTTGTAAAAAAACGTAGGATAATAGAAAACCTAGGTTAATATCTGAAATATAAAACTCAAGCTTAATAAAGAGATACGTGATTTATATGGCTATACCCTGATTTATATGGCTATACCCGTTTGAGACACATCTAAACCACACCATCAAGTAACAAGGCATAGCCGAGAGAAATGACGCTATCGGCATTGAGGTAGTAGGTTCAAACCACGCTGTCGGAAGGAATTTTTTTTTAAATACAGGAGACATACTAAAAATAGTATGGACGCTGGATGAGACCGATTAAACGTGTATAGAGAAAACTGATTTGCTTTAAAGAGGAAGGGCTTAAAATATAGGTGGGTCTATGAAGATGGGTGGGCTTAAAATATGGGTTAATCAGGGGAAAATCGAGACTATTCGAGAAGGGGGCTTAAAATATAGGTCGACCAGGGAGTCTATGAAGAGGGCTTAAAATATGGTTGGTTGAGACATAATGGTCAAAGTTGAATCTGAGAAGGCAACGTGGACGATTGCAACACAGGTTAATTTCCGGTCGATTGCGACATAGGGGTCAGAGTTCAATCTGAGAAGGCAACGTGGACAGTTGTGATAAGGAGTCAATTTCCGGTCGGTGACGTCATAGGGGTCAATGTTCAATCTGAGAAGGCAACGTTGACAGTTGCAACACGGGTCAATTTCCGGTCGATTGCGACATAGGGGTCAAATTTCAATCTGAGAAGGCAGCGTGGACGATTGCAACACGGGTCAATTTCCGGTCGGTGACGTCATAGGGAGAAAGCACGGTGCGTGGGGGCGCCCCAGGTTGGCACCACACTACTCATATCATTATTTGCTTAGTCAAACCACCGACACTTCAGCATCTAGAATACACCTATCCCTCGATTTACACTGAAGATAGGTTCCGCACAAAACCGTGTAAATCGAAATCTTGTAATGGAATCTTGCTATGTAAAACCGTGTAAAACGAAAAAAACTCTAAAATGTGCATAATTCAGTTTCGATTTACACGGTTTTGATTTCGATTACACGGATTTCGATTTACACGGTTTTGTGCGGAACCTATCTTCAGTGTAAATCGAGGGATAGGTGTAGTAGTCAACAGGAGATATTTTCTCGTTGTAGCATTACAGCGCGACAACAAATGAGCTGCAGCAAAATTAAGAGGAAAACAATAAAATTGTATGGTAAACTCAAATAGAAAAAGAAATTCAGATAACTAAAGCTTCTATTTTTTCTTCTGATCTATAATTCAATCCCCTCATCAAATAGTTGCGTACTGTGTAGGCCAATACACTTAATAATACAGCTTTGGTTGAAGTAAATGTTTTCATAATTAAATAACAAATGCTATAAATTGGAATCTGAAAACACCGTCCGATCACCGAAGTTAAGCAGCTTTTGGCGCGTTCGGTACCTGGGAGGGTGGCCATGTGAACACCGCGTGCAGTAGGGAAAAAATCTGCTGAGGGCCAGCCATCCTCACAGATCCCTCTATTATGGTGAATTTAACTGACAGGCTCCTGTCAGACCTCTGTAGCAAGCATCTGCTTGAGGAGGTATTTATTTTTATTTTATTTATTAATGCGCTTATTTTAAATTGTTCTTTTGATGGCGAACTTGTATCATAAATAAAAAGTATCATTATTTTCTTTTGTTATTTCAATTATCAGTAGCCTCACTTCAGAGCCTTTGATCTAGAATAAAAGACGTTAAGTTTCGTACTATCTTGTCACAAAGCAATTATTTTTCATTTAATAATTTGTTTATTGCAGAGCTCCTAACATGCCAGTCGTGCAGTATAGGAACTAACAACCCCAAATTTGCTGTTAGGAAAAAAAGACCCCCCTCTCCCCCCACCCGAAATTTTAGGATGATTATGTAATAATATCAGATAAAGACTGAACTTATAAAAGTTAAGTGTTCTGTGTATTAATTTGTTTTCAAACCACTTATTATTATATTACGTGAAATTATATGTTTTATGGGAATTAAAATTATGCATCTATATCTATATTTTTTCAGTTCCACCAATTTTTAAAAGTTTTGCAAACCATTCTTCCGGTAAATATTCCGCTATGAATTCTTTTCTAAAAATTAAATATTTCCTCAAGCAGTCGCCCTGAAGCAGATTACGAGCCTGCCGGGCTATCGACTAGGCCATACCCGCCCCTCTCGCCGAAGAAACAATGGATATGCATATGTTATCGTATGTCAATAATAAAATTATTACCTTATATCTGAATATTTCAATTATTTTTATTTCAACACAAATTGAAAAAAAAGAAGATTTTTTTCCCCGATAATTATTCATTTAATGGAGTTATTTTTAACCTGAAAAAAGTCGTACCCTATGTATAGATGTGTCTTTCTGCTGCGGTCTCGCCTTCCTCACAAATTTTGTCTGTAGCGTATTATACTGACAGGTTCCTGTCAGACTTCTCTGAGAAGGAGATGTTTGAGAGATAATTTATTTTTATTTTCATTTCATTGCATAAACTGATTATTTTCCTAAGAAACCGAATTCAGTTTTGTGAATTGAAACAAATATTTGTTCTCAGTGAAAAATTTTAGAGTCGAAAAGCCATTTTACTGACTGCATCTTATCTCTAGAAACTATCCTTCAGATTGTCACTAGAAAGCAACCAGTTGATGAGAATGTGACCTTCAGCTGCGGGAAACAATGGAGGTGCGACTTTGGCTGGACTGTGCATGGAGCGAATATCTGTGCTTTGCAGTGGTCAGCAGCATGCATATTATCATTCTCTGTAACCCATCCTAACCTGCAGGGTACTGCAGCAGTAAGCGGGGTCATACCTCTAGGGCAGGGGTGGGCAATTGTTTTGGCTCGGGGGGCCACTTTGTGGAAGCGGAGGTTAGCGGAGGGACGCACTTTTTAAAATGATTGCATTCATTAGTTAACTTTTCATTTCAGAAAAGGTATAAATTGTACCATAAAAATCAATAAATATAAATTAAATAAAATAGTGGCAGTTTTATTCAATTTATTTATTGTGCTAATTTCATATCATCTGTAGCTGCAAGCACATTTAATTTTAGAATCAGTTTAATGAGACAAATGTACCCTATCACACTTTTCTACAATTTTTTTGAAATCAGGAGTGAGATTGCTTGTTGAGATTCTCATCACAGCCTGCAAGTTAATGTCTGTCAAAGAGCATCTGTATTTACTCTTGATGATCTTCAAGCAAGAAAAACTTTGCTCACAAACATATGTAGACCCAAATATAGAGAACATTTTTCCAGCAAATTTCTTCATACATGAAAATTTTTCAGCAGACAAAGATTTGTAAAAGTCATCTAATGTTACAGCATTAAACATTTCTTTCACAGTGTGATCTGACTGCATGTCAATAAGTTCAAGCTGCAGCTCCTCAGGTGCTGTGTCAATATCAGCAGTGATGGGATAAGAGAGCAAATTGAATTTAGGCTCAATTTTCTTAAAGTCCTGAAATCTGCTTGTGACCTCGTCCTCCAAACCCTGCAGATGATCCCTTATCTTAGCAAAAACACTTTCAGGCACTTTCTGTTTTCCTAATAAAGGGAAATGACAAAAATTGCCTTCACCTGCTTGCCTTGCAAATAGACCTAGTTTTGCTTTGAATGATTTTACATGTTTCCACATTTCATGTGCAAACAACCCCTTTCCCTGCAATGTCACATTCAGTTCATTCAATTTCTCAAATACATCAGCTGCAAACATCGTCTCATATCTCCACTCCTCACATCCTATTTTTGTAACAAAATCATGAGATATCTGCTTCGTGTCCAGAAATAAGAGGATTTCATTCTGCAATGCCCAGACTCTTTTTATCACTTTGCCCAGGCTCAACCACCTCACACTGTTGTGGTAAATTACGTCTTCATACTCTGCCTCCACATCCTTAAGAAAAGATTGGAACTGTCGATGGTGGAGCGCCCTTGCTCTGATTGTGTTCACCACACTAACAATAGGATCTACCACATGCTTTAAGTCCAGTGCAGCTCTACAAAGGCTCTCCTGATGCAAAATGCAATGAAAAGACAAGATATCACTGTCTGTGTCTTGTGCTTGTAACTTGTTTTTTAAAAGCTTAACCATACCTACATTTTTTCCACTGAAAGCTCTGGCCCCATCTGTTGTAATGCTTGCCATTTTGTTCCAGGACAAGCCACTTTTCTCCACACAATTCACAGCACACTCAAGCAAGTCCTGACCAGTGGTTCTACCTTTCATTGATTCTAAGCCAAGTAATTCCTCTGTGATAACGAAATTTTCATTAATTCCACGGATAAAGATGAGTAATTGTGCAGTGTCTTCGTTATCTGTGCTCTCATCCAGTGCCAAAGAAAACCAAACAAAATCTTTGCTCGCAGTCTTCAGCTGTTCTGTGAGTTCGTCACTAATTGAGTCAATGCGCCGCACTACAGGGTGAATCTGAAAAAGTGGGCAAAACTTTACGGAGTGGTAGAACGCAGCTATATGAGCAATATTCGTCATAGAAAGTATGGGCGGAACGCAAACGGCGAGCCTCTAGGGCGTTGGAAATGGTATAAAAGGGTCGGTCCTCGCACCCAACGGCACTTCTACCGTGGATTGCCGAGAGGATGGCTGGTTATACTAACCACGAAATGGCGGATATGCACTTGAAAAGCCTAATCTACGAGTGCCCCATTGAAACCGATATAGATCTAGTCGCCAGGATCGCCGTTGTTGCCTGCGATATTCGGGAAATGCCTGGTGTCTTCGCAAATGTGCGTCGGTCCCTACCCCGCAGGTGTGAAGCCTGCATTACAGCTGGCGGCAGCTCTTTTGAGCAATTTCTTTGAGCCTGTACCTCAATTACATTCCTGTTAATAAAATGTTTTCTGAAGTATCTCCTCTCCTTCTTGTGTTCATTCTTTAAATGTGACAGTGGAAAACTACCTTTTAACTTCTCACCGCTTGCGTACCCCCCCCCCCCCCGTAAAGTTTTGCCCACTTTTTCAGATTCACCCTGTATAGTCCTTCTTGACAATGAAATGCTTTCAAATTTGCTTCTAACATCAGGACACAATACGCTTGCATACTCTACCATACACTGCTTAATAAACTCGCCATCCGAAAAAGGCTTGTTGAGTTTAGCAAGGTTGCCTTGCTATAACACATATATATATATAACATATATATATATAAATATAGATATAGATGCATAATTTTAATTCCCATAAAACATATAATTTCACGTAATATAATAATAAGTGGTTTGAAAACAAATTAATACACAGAACACTTAACTTTTATAAGTTTAATCTTTATCTGATATTATTACATAATCATCCTAAAATTTCGGGTGGGGGGAGAGGGGGGTCTTATTTTCCTAACATCAAATTTGGGGTTGTTAGTTCCTACACTGCACGACTGGCATGTTAGGAGCTCTGCAATAAACAAATTATTAAATGAAAAATAATTGCTTTGTGACAAGATAGTAAGAAACTTAACGTCTTTTATTCTAGATCAAAGGCTCTGAAGTGAGGCTACTGATAATTGAAATAACAAAAGAAAATAATGATACTTTTTATTTATGATACAAGTTCGCCATCAAAAGACAATTTAAAATAAGCGCATTAATAAATAAAATAAAAATAAATACCTCCTCAAGCAGATGCTTGCTACAGAGGTCTGACTTCTCGAACCATTTAGTTCAATGAAAGTAAATCTCGACCCCGTTGTTCTTTTGTAGAGATCGAGACTGATTTCCGTTTAGCACGATAACATAAAACTCTTCTCTCTCTTTGCAAACTTCATACATGTTCAAAATTATTCTACCCTACATTTTTTTTTGATTTGCGACATATAGGACAGAGAAGAATCCTGGAAGCTACTCCTAGCTTAATACAGGCCTTCTCATACAAGGACATGCCCTACTAAGACCGAAGTCACTGCTGACCACTGCCTTAGTTAGAGCTAACACAACACACAAAGTTTGCCTTGCTGGAACAGTGGCTAGCTGCCTAACCACTATGCCAGTTAAGGCATCACTTTTCACTTCAAATTCTTTCCGACTATTTAAAAAAAATAACCTAAATTACTTTTCACTTCAAAAAAATTTTTTTTTCCATCTAGTACCCTCTCTTCATACATTCACAGATATTCAAAGTCTAACTTTTCATCAGACCCCGTCCCCGAAAATGTCATTTTACCGGTTGATTTTGTCATATGTTTCAAACAAATTTCTCAAAACTGTCTCGATTTGTCAAATTCTCCGATTTACCTGGCTTTCTACAACCGAATAATCCAGTGAAGTGTATGATAACTCAACAAACCACATCATTTTTTATCTCTTTCACACACACACCTCATTTTTGTGAAAATTTGTAAATATCTCGTCTGCCCGAAAAACTTAAATTACCTTTTTTTCACATGAAACATCTCGGTTTTTTCTGATTTTCACATATATTTTCACAAAAAACAACACCGATTTCCATGGCTTTTTTACAATCGAATAATCCACTGAAGTGTATTATAACTCAACAAACCACATCAATTGTATCTCATATACACACACACCTCATTTCAAACTAATCCATTTAAACTAATTCACAAATTAATTTAAACCTCATCTTTAAAAAAAACTTAAATTAGTTTTTCACATGCTAAAAAATACCCCCGTTTTTTCTAATTTTCACACATATTTTCACAAAAACCCACAAAAAACATACCTTTTTCCTCATCCCCCATAACTTTTCCCATGGATTTTCACAGAATTCTCTGGACCCATTTACTGGCTCAGAACACTCATTTATGCTACTACTATCAGGAGCCAAACGTGATAACCGCTTGGCTACAAAGAAATCCAAAGGACAAGCTTTCCAGAAATGAGGTTTCCCATATTTCTGCCTCTGAATTTTCGTTTAACAAGACCAAGATACTAGAGATGTTTCAAAAGGTTTCACATGTGAGGTAACGCATCTGCGTCTACTTTAAATTCTTAGTAAAGCAATTTTTTTGTGATTCAAATTAGCAAATCAGTACTCTCTAGAGCTACATTAAACCATACCAGTTCTTACAGTAATCTACAATAAATATGGGAGTAAAAATAGACTTAATTGCAAGACAGTAAGAAATATTTCCATGGGTTTCCCTTATTAGTGCTTTATAAGAAATTTCTACCTTTAGAATCATTATAAAATTATTTTGAAACTATTTGTAATAATTCAGTAGATAATATTTGTTTCTCTATGACCACTACCAAATCGTGTCTGGATAGAAATTGTAAAGGAATGCGTCTAGATGTAAAGAAAAATCACCAGAACACCTTTTCGAAATATTTTTTTAGAAAACTTTGTTCTGCATCGGTATAGGAAAAATGTATTTGTTACCACCTTACTTGCATGCAATAAGCATATGGAGATAATTGCTTATTTAGTGTGTTGTCTTATTTCCGAAAGGCTATTTTGTACGTATATTGGATTGGATTGTTTTACCTCGCAGCGGTACTTTTTTCAACACAATGGACTAAATGTCTAGGTTACAAGGACCCCAAAGGCTCAAAGAAGGTTGGGGGAGGGACCCACTGGACAGCTGTTTGGAGATAGAGGGTAGCCTCCTGTCAAGGCCATCAAATGTGTTATTGAATGTGCACAGAGTATGACTCTTCCTCACACTGGGCCACGGCTTTACGTCCCATCCAACGGAAAGCAGCGTTTCCAAGCCCATCAGTAACCCCTAATGACCGTTTGCAGGGCGGGATGTTTTACCCAGCTGGGACTCGAAACTAGGAACTGCAGTTTACGAGCCTGGCTGGCTACGACTGAGCCACTCCCGCCCCCTGGATTTTTGCCATTGAAACAATGACATTCAGTGGTGATTCTCAAAATTAAGTTTGCAGTATTCTTCTAAACTTTCGAAATCATAATAAACAATTCTAGAGTCTAAGCCAAGCACAATGCGATCTCTTCTTCCAAAGTCAAAATATAATATCCTTATCCCCGACTTTCATGTTGCCTCTCCGATGTATGCTCTATTAGGCGAGAATGTTGTGTGACCCAGATGATCTGCGGAACTCTGACGGCGCATCGTGTAACACCGTGACGCGGGATTTGCTGCGTGCTTACAGCGGAAAGTAAATGGGGAGTGCAGCACATTTAAAAAAAAAGCAACTTCTTTCCTGACCATTGAAAGAGTCGGAAGTAAAATGGTTTACTATGCTCTTGGAGCTAGAACATTTGATAGACTTTTCAATAAAGTCGGGTCGACGCTCTTGGAGCGTGTCACTGGATATTATTGGTGGGGCAGTGGATTAAAGCTGCGCCCTTATTAAATATGTATGTAGGTAACCTAAAATGCTATTCATTAAACGTATTATTTAACCAAGAGATACCGAGTTGATGGGTTTATTGAGTACCTTAACTACTGTGTGATTAAGATCGAGAAAAGACATTTGGCTAACAGATCTCTCAAATAAATAAAATCAATCTTGACAGAGATCTTTAAAATATTACTGAAAAAATGCACGAGAAATTCATAATAATAATAATAATATTTCACGGTCACTACCATAATTAAAAGCATTCTCAAATGGTTGGTGGATGACACCCCTTGGACCCCTTGGATTCACAGCTGGAAACAAATGAATTTTAATTTATTTTCTTACGTGATTTTAGTCTAATGAAATAAGAAAAGTCATAAATTTTAGAGTCACATTGTTTTCAGACAGACAAATAATATCTAATACCGAAACAAAACACGTAACCATGGAAACCATAAGCTTCCTTGTTTAGAAAGGTGACCATTACTATTATACGTTGATTTTAAAGATTCACATTCACTGAAGGTTCTCGAAATAAAATTTCCCTTACTTTCATTTTTGATTTGTTAATTAACAAGCCTATGGTCTTTAGCTATCGATATTTTAAAAATATCTGTACGGTGGATATAACCAACATCTTGCCAGTCAGTAGAATGCCAGTTCTACTGAATGGTAAGAAAAGATAAACATGAAGCAAAAACTAATCAGAAAGCAAATAAAATATCAGTTATTTTCTACAATATTTGTTTTCTGAGCCACCTGCGGAGCTAGCGTTGTTTAAGCATAAACCTCTTAGGTTCAGCATCCCTCACCCATAAAAGAACTTAGGTTCAGCATCCCTCACCCATAAAAGAACTTAGGTTCAGCATCCCTCACCCATAAAAGAACTTAGGTTCAGCATCCCTCACCATAAAAGAACTTAGGTTCAGCATCTCTCACCCATAAAAGAACTTAGGTTCAGCATCCCTCACCCATGAAAGAACTTAGGTTCAGCATCCCTCACCATAAAAGAACTTAGGTTCAGCATCCCTCACCCATAAAAGAACTTAGGTTCAGCATCCCTCACCCATAAAAGAACTTAGGTTCAGCATCCCCCACCCATAAAAGAACTTAGGTTCAGCATCCCCCACCCATAATAGAACTTAGGTTCAGCATCCCCCACCCATAATAGAACTTAGGTTCAGCATCCCCCACCCATAAAAGAACTTAGGTTCAGCATCCCCCACCCATAAAAGAACTTAGGTTCAGCATCCCTCACCCATAAAAGAACTTAGGTTCAGCATCCCTCACCAATAAAAAAGCTTAGGTTCAACATCCCTCACCCATAAAAGAACTTAGGTTCAGAAACCCACTAAAAAATTTTGATTCAACACCCCACTAAAAAAATTTGGGTTCAGCAACCTCCTAAAAATAATCCTTCATGGGGCCATGCCAAACGTTACGATTATTGCTGATTGTACAACTGCCTTTGTTAATTTTTTTCTGTGCGTTTACAACTTCCAAGGGAAAATGACACTAATTCATTTAAATTAAATAGGAATCATAACTAAACTGTACTAGTTTAAGCTTTCTAATGTTTGGATATTTACTTAAATATCCTGGTTGATATTATTATGCTTAAATATCCTGGCTTTTATTACTTACTTAAATATCCTGGTTTTTATTAAGTGAAACCTGGACACCCTAGGTATAACAGAATATTAGTTACTCATGCTATAATAGATTAAGATATGCAGTATATTTCAGTGGAACCATTATTATGTGATTTAGAAATTGCATTTTCGTAAAACCCTTTCTCTCCATTTGCACCATCTTCAACAAATATGTAACAAACTGTAATCCTCATCATCCTCAATCAGCCATGGGGTACGAAGGTTCAACCAGAACGTGCAATTTAGTTCTCCAAGCATATCTGTCCTGAGCTACAGCTGTTGCATCTGGCCACAGCACAATATTTCTAATAAGGTCCTGTTTGACATTGTCTGCCCACAGCATCCTAGCTCTCACCCTCTTTCTGAGGCCTTTAGTCACACTGTTCATAACCTTATTCACCAATCTATAATTATTCATACGGGCAACATGGACAAACCAACGGAGTCTCTCGCTGCACAATATGCTGCTTAAAGGAGGTTGCAAACTCCTTTGCCTAACCTCATCATTAGTTACAAAGTTGAACCACCTAATGCCCAAAATGCTGCGAAAGCATCTAGTTTCTTGTGATTTTGTTTACAAAGCGTCCACGGTCACTACCATAATTAATCCTAGAAAGAACCAAACTATTATACAGTCTAATTTTAGTCTTTAGATGTATACGCCTATTTCTCCACACTCTCCATAGATTCTTAAAAGTCGCGACAACATTCCCTATTCGTCTGTTTATCTCATGCCGCACATCACCAATATCTGTTACATAGCTCCCAAGATAATTAAACTGTGATACCTGCTCAACACTGCAACCATTCAGAATAACTAAATCACAGCCTGCCTGACCAATTTTCATCACTTTAGTTTTCTCTCTGTTTATAACCAAACCTACTCTACTACCAGTCTCATCAACAGCTCGAATGAAAGAGTTCATCTCATCAATATCATTTACCAAAAGGGCTAAATCATCAGCATAATCTAAATCAGAAATTTTCGCATCTCCAGCCCATTTAAGGCCAAAATCTTTCCCTTGAAGTGAATTTCGCATAACATAATCAATAACCAAGCTAAAGAGAAAAGGAGACAAAATGCACCCTTGTCGAACACCAGAAGTAATGCTAAACCAATTGCTACAAGCCTTACCAACTCTCACACACGACTCAGTGTTATTATAGAGAGCTTTCATAATGTTAACTAACTTGTCTGGTATACCATATGATTTCACAATCAACCACAAATTATGACGATCAACAGAGTCGAAAGCCTTTTTGAAATCAACAAATCTAGCAACCAAAGGTTTCTGAAACTCTAAACATTTCTCAAGAATCTGCCTAAGTGAAAATATCTCATCCACACATCCCCCACCACTTCTGAATCCACATTGCTCATCACGCAATTGACTGTCAACCAGATTCTTAATTCTATTAAGCACAATCATGGAAAGAACTTTACCTGGAATGGAGAGTAGGCTGATACCCCTATAGTTATCACAAGAACTACGATCACCTTTTTTGCAGATAGGGATAATGATAGCTCTGAAAAAATCCTAAAGAAACATGCCTTTATCATAAAAAACAAATAAATAAATATATAAATACCCCCTCAAGCAGCTGCTTGCCACAGAGATCTGACAGAAGCTTGTCAGTTTATATTGCATAGTAGATGGTCTGAGAGGATGGCAGGACCTCAGCAGAAAAAACAACACAAACAACCATGCCTTACCCGGGGCTCGAACCCAGGTCCCTTAGATCAGTAGCCAAGCACTGTAACCACTCGGCAGACTGTTATGGGTGCCTATTCGTGGGGAGGGTGCTAAAGCATTTCCCCTAAAAAATCTTTGAAAGCTCAATTCATTTGAAAAGCTCAATTCATTGAAAGCTCAATTCATTGAAAAATGATAAAATTATTTATAGGCACAGTTCATTGTTTTGGGAAAAACTCTATGTTATTTGAAAGTGCGTATGAAAGAAAACAAAGAAGTTGCAGCTTGTCAGCTGGGGCGGCGTTGTTCCACGGGTTGCACTTTTTAGGGGCGGCAAATTTGCATGCAAATTAATAACCATAGCTGTAGTAAGATTAAACAGAATGAGTAAGACCTATTTTTTGGAGAAAATTTTCAGTCTGTTAAAAAATCACATTAAAATTAATTAAATTAAACTTTCATGTCTAAGATGAGATCTGGAGAAAGGGGCGGCAGAGTCCAAGCAAAGAGAATTGATTTCCATTGCAATATAAAGTTTTCCCATCCCATTTGATTAGAGGATTTGAAAAACTTTCTTGAAATACATGTGAAATATGCACGATTTTAATAATATTTTGCTTCCATCAGACTTACTACATTTTAAAGGGGGAGGCATGCCCCCTACACTCGACCCTGGTTGATCACAATGTCAGTTGTTTTTCCCAAACCCTTCAGTTCAATATTTTACTACCACAAGGCAGGACATAACTCGATTTGGAATATCAAACAGATAAGCATTATACATGGAACTGATATTCGTAAGCAATGACCGAAACTGCTTTTATATATAAGCAATCAAATTTCCACTTTAGTCATAATTTTTAATATCTTCAAGACGTTGCAATCCAAATTATGTGTAAAAACAAATTGTTTGAGAAAGATGCACTTGAGTATTAAAAAGTTCAAAGTTTAAATACTGGAAATTCTACCTTAGTTGCATTTTAATTCGAAGTACCAAATTTATTACTTTTCCAGTAATCTTTGCTCCTTATTAGTTTTTGTGGAAGGCATGGGGATTAGCAAGGGAACTGTTTCATAATGCCATTCAAAGACGCAGGTCGCTTGTGTATTAAAATTTATTATTTGAAGTTTTGCAATTATCAGTAAGTAATTATCAGTATTTAGGAGTGCAGTGGCTAAGAAAGTTTAATAAACTTTCTTAGCCACTGCACTCCTAAATGCATTATCTAAGCAATAACTAACATTTTACCATTTAGTCCTTTGTGCATTATGCTTCATTCGGATATATAAAAACTAATAATTTCGGAAACTGGCTTTAATGCTGTTTTTCGTAGCAAGTGCAAATGTACATTAAAAAAATCACGATGTATTTAAATGTAAAAGTGCTACTTTTTAAAAAGTACACGATTATTTACTTCTCATAAAGTTTAATCTAAACACTATTTTAGTTTAAAATATATTAAGGAGAAAGGTGAACAGACGATAATATAAATCCTTTAGCTCAGCTGTCCCCCGCTGGCCATGGGTAGCTCCGGGTGACGTTAAGGTAATATTATTTCCTCGTTCATGGTTGGGCGCATGGGCAGCGGCCTGAAGTAGGTTGCCCAACAGTGCATGGTTTTCCCACATGGTGATGTAACTTTTTGAAGTTTTCCAACGTGCACTAGCTTCGAATATTATCAGTGAGAGGTCAATAACTATACAAACTGTCGAAATATATTTACCTTTTTTAAACAGAATTCGGCCCTTCCAATACCTAAAATACTTGATCTCTTGTCCGCAATTTTGCAATTTTTTTTCCTTCTTCCACCCCGTGTTGAATTAATATTCTTTGTCTTTATCTGTAGCAGCATGCGATTTAGATTCAATAATACTTTTTTTTTACCCCGTTTGTACATTTGTTTGATTAAACATTTTAATTCGCTCTTTTCCTAACCTTGTATCTACACAGAGACTTGTCTGTGCCTCCCCCAAATTCCTTCTATGATATCCTCTCTGCCATCCCATATTGCATTATAACAATTGTGCTTCTATCATAAAACCCGAGTTCAAGACAGCTAATAGTTCTGCAATTCACGAATGCGTTGTACAGTAGCTGAAAAAAATATCCGAACACTATGGTTGATTACAGAATTCAGGAAAAATATGTAGCAACGATTTTTTTAGAAATTAGTGATCTGACAACCTTCGTGTATTGTACACGAAGGTTGCCAGATCACTAATTTCTAAATAAAATAGTTGCCAGATACTTTTCCTGAATTCTGTAATCAACTATAGTGTCGGATATTTTTTGTGCGACTGTACTTCAACGGAAGAGATCCTAGTATGTATCCAACCCTGAGATACATTGAGGAAGTGAATAGGCTACATTTTAATGAATGAAATATACATTTATTTCAAAATATCGTATTGTACAACACTATTACACTTAATAAGCTGTCGGTGTCGGTTCGTTGAGGTATCCGCTTGCTTCAAATGTGGAAAATACAGAAGTTTCACATGAAATTGAGTGTTGAAACAAATGTACGCAGGGTTAGGTCGAGAGAT
This sequence comes from Ryuthela nishihirai, assembly GCA_038380435.1. Taxonomy (NCBI): domain Eukaryota; kingdom Metazoa; phylum Arthropoda; class Arachnida; order Araneae; family Heptathelidae; genus Ryuthela; species Ryuthela nishihirai. The sequence continues at coordinate 114,124,905 of JAWZYU010000001.1, forward strand.
GGATTCAGAAATGTTGAATTGTCTCTTTGGCATCAGGACACTAAAGGATCTCTTCAAAGATGTAGAAAAGGCTTCCTCTGCTTTATTTTCTAGCTTCATTGCGAATTCATTGTTGCCGATGGAATAAAGGTCCAAGTCACAAGACTCCAATGCTCAGAAAAGAATATGGAAATGGAAGAATTACAATGAAATTAATTATATGCTTATAATTTACTAAACTATGTCAGTTATTATTATGGTTATGAAAACAAAGGCTATTGAAATACTTTGCTTATTACAGTTTATGCATAAATCCCTGGATAAAAAAAATGAGAAAAGTTTTATGATAACAGTGGGAACGAAGAAAAGTCTATTATGTCGCGTATGCCTCAGCTTTGGAGTATGTTGAAGTACGTTAAGTGATTTGATGCGGAAGCGTAATAGACGTTATCAATAAAATTGAAAGCGAGGTTTATAGTTATAGAGAAAACTACAAACAAGGAAATTACCATTAAAAAATTGCATCAAAGAATGAAAAGCGACAATGTATAGCTGTTATAGTACTTTTAGTGTAAAACGAATATTTAAATAAAAAAAAAATAAATAACCCCTCAAGCAGCTGCTTGCCACAGAGGTCTGACAGGAGCCTGTCAGTTTATATGCCAAAGTAAAAGATCTGAGAGGATGGCAGCACCTCAGCAGAAAACAACACGAACATCCATGCCTTACCCGGGGCTCGAACCCAGGTCCCGTAGATCAGTAGCCAAGCGCGCTAACCACTCGGCCACGGGACGACAGCACTCAAAAGCAGTAGTTTAAAAACCTTACAGAAATTAGTTTGCACTTCAATGAAGTCAATCCTTCTTATACTGCCTTTTTTTAAACAAAAGTATTGAGTAGCCTCACTTCTTGATAGAAAACTGATTGGGGGCAATCAAGGTTTATATCAAACAAATGACGGTATTGTGTGCATGCAGTTTACTTTACTATTTCATATAATTCAAAAAATCTAAAAAGGGTACATTATTTTGATCCTTTGTTTGCTAACACCTATATCTTCATAGGTGGTAATATAGGGAAGAACAAATCACTATATCCATAAATATGCACTGATATGCAACAATTTCTAATGAAAGAATTATGTAAGCTGTTAACCCTTCCAAGGTCACGGACGTCTATAGACCCTTTTTTTCACATCATATGAAACTTCAATTAAAAAAAAAATTGCCGTTTTAAAATTATTTTGCATGTCTTTTAAAAATACATAATTCAAGCTTGAAAAATAATATTTTCTTTTTTAATTTGATGCATATTTTATTAAACTACAATATAAATAATTCAATAAAGCCATCTGATTGCCATATTTTAGAAGCACTATACGGTATTGCCGATTTGTTTGTTAACGTTACTCTGTATGAAGTAATCACCTGATTTCAGCTCAGAGGTTTGGTTTGAAGTATTATCAACAAATTTTTTCTTTCTAAAATCTCCTGATAATTAACAAAAAACTGCTACTTTTAAAAATAGAAGATTTTGGAAGTAATTATGAAATATGTATTTTTTTGGTGTAACACTATAAAAAGTGCTATTAAAATTAATATGTTACTATAATGTTAAAATTTTTCACTTCCGTAAAATTCAGAATTAAATTCTCTCTAAATTGGTATATAACATGACCTATTTCTATTGATTAGTTATTTATTAAAAAATATTCTAAAGTTGACTTGCTTATTGAACTCTACAACAAGCCTGGGCTTTTATCAAATTATGTATGGTACGGAGAAAAAAATTACGAAACGGACGAGATGTTTACTTTAAACAAAAAAATTATTTTTGTTATTCAGAAATAAATAGCCTTTCTATTCATGTGCATTATAATCATTTCTGTCTATTAGTATTTTTCAAATAAATTTTTGTGCTGTCAGATGCATTTTTTTTTTACTATATGACTAAAAAAATTCCTATTAATAATCATCCTCATCATCATCCTCAAGCAGCCATGGGCTACGGAGGTCCAACCAGACCGTGCAAATTAGTTCTCCAAGCAAGTCTATCCTGAGCTACATCTACTGCATCTGGCCACTGCACACCAATTCTAACAAGGTCCTGTTTGACATTATACTATTAACATTTAAAACAAAAATAACATGCGAATACAGAAAGGAATATAAACTCTGCGATAAACGACTTTGGATCGAGATATTGCTTAGTAACGGGTGGTGTCTTCAAAGACGTAAAGAGAATCCATTGTATATGGGTTTTGTTTTTGAAATATATTATTTTCGTGTTTACACATCAATAATTTGATGTTTAAATCGGAGATAACCTTTATATTCATTGCAAGCACATATTATATATAATATTGTTACGACAGATGGACGTGCTGCAATGAGTTTGTGATGGGCGTGTCATGAACTTGTGTGTGTGCGTGAGAAATAATTAACCAACGAATTAGAACATAGAACCGATCTGAAATATAAGAAAGATAGAAGTGTTGTTGAAGTTGTGAGATCCAAAAGGAGGCATAATTAAGAGTCTCTACACGATAGTTTAACGAATAAATGTTTTTATTAAGTGTGTGCGCTGGAGATTGACTACTTTATTGGTATGGATTATATTGCTAAGCTGGTGTATAAAAAGGAAAAATATTGTCGTTTTGTGCATGGTGATCAACGTATGAAAAGAATTAGTTCTGAAAAACCAGCACACTTAGTCGCAGTTTTGTGCATAGTTATTTAATTATTTAATAAATTCTTCTGAAAGCTTATTTTTATATTAATATAGAGTTTCAAACCGGTTGACTTTGTTTATAAATTATTTTTTCCTTACTTTTGTAATAAATTGCATTGTATGTAATTTTCATCGACCAATTTTTACTTGAATCCACGCTCTGTGCTCATCCATTTTAAATTCCAACAATAATACAAAAATAACATATTAAAAATAATTATATAATTGCATATAATAATAGGTATACTTTTATTGAAACATGTATAACATTTATTTGAGGTTTGCATGCTACTACAGTGTCAATTAATAGCTACCGGTCAAATGATTATAAGACTTCCGTAATATAAATATTCGATTCAATTCACAACAGTCAATGATTTCTCTCCCAAATAATATCCAGAGAAGATTTCTGCGTAGAGCAGAAATTGAAATTAACCATAATAGATGCAATTACAACATGAAGAAACCTCTCTTTCTAATGATTTTAGCCTCTTGCTTATTATTTTTATGTGATGCCAACAATTCAATAATATTCACTTTAATGAATAAATTCTGCCTTATTCAAGACACTCATAGACAAAGGTTACGTGGTCTCATTGCAGCCATGTCATTCATTTTCATGGGCTATTTTTCAAATTATCTTGTGTGGATTAAACTATTATGAATCATAATGCATAAAAGGAGGAACTTTTAAGAGGAACTTTTAATTCAAAATACTAGAAGTTTGTGAGAATGAAGGGACCTTAGCAGAAAGACAGCACAAAAACCCATTCCTTTCTTGGGGCTCGAACATAGGTCCCTTTGATCAGAAACCAAGTGCGCTAGCCAAGAGATGGCCTCATAATGAATATAAATTTTTTAATATCTGTATCTTATAATGTTGATGCATAGTTATAATATCTGTATCTTATAATGTTGATGCATAGTTATAATATCTGAATCTTATAATGTTGATGCATAGCTATAATATCTGTATCTTATAATGTCAATGCCTAGTTTCCATACCTGAATCATTAAAGCTATTAATCAAAGGGTGGAATCAGACAAATGCGCATTTTAATCTGTTAATGTGTAACTGAAGGTCACTGGTTCAATAAGTGACTGCGTTCAGCCTCTTGGGCGAACAGTAATCACCCTCAACAGCAGACAAAGGACGCGTGCAGTCATTATAGCACACACCGGAATAATTAGGTTATCACACTTCATTGGCTTTTAAGTGTGTTGTTGTGTATCTAGTGGAAAGCGTTAAAGCAATTAATCAAAATGTGAAATCAGACAAATACGTATTTTAATCTGTCAATGTGTATCTGAGGGTCTCTGGTTGAATAAGTGACTGCGTTCAGCCCTTTGGACGAACAGCAATCTCTCTCAACAGAAGATATAGAACGCATGCAGCCATTATAGCGCACAGCGGAATAATTACGTTATCCCTATTCATTGGCGTTTAACCGTGTTGTTGTGTATCTAGTGGAAAATGTTAGATCTGTTAATCAAAGGGTGAAAGCAGACAAATACATATTTTAAACTGTTAATATGTAGGTGAGGGTCACTGGTTGAATAGGTGACTGCGTTCAGCCCTTTTGGGCAAACAGCAATCCTCCTACCGCAAATCTTATAGAAAACGTGCAGTAATAAGAGCGCACAAAGGAGTATTTATTTTGTCCGTTTGGATTAGCGTCGGAAGTGTGTTGTTTTGCATATAGTGCAAAGTGTGAGAGGTTATTAATAGGAAAGTGAAATGAGTCAAATACCTATTTGAGTCTGTGAATGGATTTGTTATTCGAGAGACACTGGTTGAATAGTTGTCTGCATTCAGCCATTTCAGCAAATGGCAATCACTCTCATCAGAAGCAATAGATCACATTCAGTCATTAGATCACAGAGCGGATTAATTACTCTGCTTCTTTCGATTACGTCATCTATTGTGTTTAGTGTGTGCAGAGTGTAGAGTGTTAAAAGTTGTGTATTTAGAAAGCTGAAACGGTCGGAATATGTACTTGAATATATTCTCCCTCCACTTCTCTAGGTTGGACCCTCAGCCGTAGTGGTGCAGTGTGATATTTGTGTCAGTGCCGAATTATTGTGTGTTATCCGTTGTATTTGAGTGTGTTTCTTGTCTCAGTGTGTAGAGCTACATCTTGGATCGCCCTATACGTCTTTTGGAGTTTTCCTGATATTTTCAATAAAATGTTGAAATTTTAATCAATCATGTTTTGAAACGTAGGCCTAAAAGGCAAAGGAATAGATTGAAATGTAAAATAGAAATTAGAATTAATTGAAAATTTAGAACCAATAGATCCGCTGGACGTGTTTGTAAATACGCCTGCTTACGTAAATATATAATTAATTACTTTGAACTCACTATTTCGAATAATATTATCAAATATAAGTAGTAAATGTTTATTATTCTGATTTGTATAGAATTCAGAAAAAATATCTGACAACGAGTTTTTAGAAATTAGTATTCTGGCAACCTTCGTGAACTGTACACGAAGGTTGCCAGATCACTAATTTCTAAAAAAAACTCGTTGCAGATATTTTTTCTGAATTCTCTAATCAACCATAGTGTTCGGATACTTTTTGAGCGACTGTACATGGTCACTTTTGTTATTGGTGATGTTTTTAATTTAGAGTAAAAAACTAATGCGCAGACATTTCACTAATATGTTATGCATGCTTTAATAGGAAAATATGTGTTTAGATAAAGATTTAATTGCAGTAATAAACTACTTAAATCTTGATTTTATGGAAGTTTTTGTTCAGTATTTAAAGAGTCTTTGAAACTGAAACGTTTAGCAAGTTATCTCGTTCTGCAAAAAGAATTCTAAATTGGAGAAAATTTAACTAATCAGTACTCGATCTACTGAAAATATAGCTACATATCTAGGAAGGTTTCTATACCGCTTATTAGACCTTCTTCTATGGCATATAAACTGACAGGCTCCTGTCAGACCTCTGTGGCAAGCAGCTGCTTGAGGGGGTATTTATATATTATTTATTATTTCTTTCGTTTAACCTGTTTAAATTCTCTCTCCAAATGAATTATTTGCGTACAATAGCTAAAAAAAATATCCGAACACTATGGTTGATTACAGAATTCAGAAAAATATCTGGCAGCGATTTTTTTAGAATAGTGATCTGGCAACCGTCGTGTCACGTGACACGACGGTCCCCAGATCACTATTCTAAAAAAATCGCTGCCAGATATTTTTTCTGAATGCTGTAATCAACCATAGTGTTCGGATATTTTTTTTGAGCATATGAGTTACATGATGAGTACATGGTCACTTTTATTATTGGTGATGTTTTTAGTTTAGAGTAAAAAAATAATGTGCGGACATTTCACTCATATATTATGCATGCTTTAATAGGAAAATGTGTGTTTAGCTAAAGATTTAATTGCAGTAATAAACTACTTGAATCTTGATTTTATAAAAGCTTTTGTTCAATATTTAAAGAGTCTTTGAAACTGAAACGTTAGCAAGTTATCTCGTTCTGCAAAAAAAATTCCAAATTGGGGAAAATTTAACTAATCAGTACTCGATCTACTGAAAATATAGCTACATATCTTGTTAAAGTTTCCGTAGTGGTTATTGCTTTCGTTTAACCTTTTTAAATTCTCATCCAAATCAATTATTTTCGTATTAATTATTTTCGAATTCAAATTAATTATTTTCGTAATTATATTGCTGCTGTTAAGTATTCGCATTTCCGTAACTACCCAAAGAATGCTGTTGAAAACCGAGATTTTACGAGATTTGATTGCTATCTCATTATAAATATATTTTTTCGTTTTTTCCTTGTTAAATTCTTTCATACAAATCTTATTTAAGAAGTTACTTAACTGTGTATATGAGTTACTCTTGACCTGCCGTTCAGTGTATAATACTAATGCATAGAGCATTGTTCAACATTTTTTAACATGGCGAGATAGATTTTTCCATTATAAACCCACGATTTACTATCATTTTGAATCAAGTAACATTTCTTTTATCAAGCCATGGCAAAAATTAAAACCTGGCCACGATACTATATAATCATATATATTCAGGCCACAAAACAAAATTAATTATAAGAAGAATTTATTGAACGATTGAACATTATAACAAATAAAAACCTATATTATTTCAAAATTTAATGGACGAAACCTATCAGTTCCTCATACAATGCAAATCAAATAGTTCAAATAACGGTTCAAATATAAGGATAAATAATAAAAAATAATAAATACCCCCTCAAGCAGCTGCTTGCCACAGAGGTCTGACAGGAGCCTGTCAGTTTATATGCCAAAGTAGAAGGTCTGAGAGGATGGCAGGACCTCAGCAGAAAAACGACACACACATCCATGCCTTACCCGGGGCTCGAACCCGGTCCCTTAGATCAGTAGCCTAGCGCGTTACGGAACACTAAGTTTTAGGCTCGCCATTACACAAGTGAAAATCAAAATCATTCCTTCACACGCACAAACTCACATACTACTTTCAACTACTGTGCTCAACGCATCACTGATATTTTGATACCTTTAAATAGAATGAAGTGAATTTTTATAAGTGACAGAGTACAACATCTCTCTGAAGCAAAAACAGAAACCTTAACTAATTTTAAGTTCTACAGAAGTGCTTTAAAGGAAATTAATGAACAGTTGATAGCTTTAATTCGTCTGTTTTTGATCCTGTTTTTTAGAAAAATTATGTAATCAGTTATTTGGCGAGATATTTTAAACATGTGAATGCACAATTGAAATTCGTAATGAATAAGTAACTAATTATAACAACCTAGTCATCATCTTGCTACCAATGATTTCATCCATAAACATATACTGAATTGCTGTGGCCATTATTTCTAATTCTCTATACTAGCCGTAGTCACTATTTCTCTTCACCTCTCAAGGGAGTGGCAACAAAAATCATCGTGCATGTTACCTTTGGCACGCGTGTCATAAGATCGCCATCGCTACTATGAAGGCATCAACCTGAGTTTTGTTTGTTAAAGGTATTGGGGTTGGTGGTGGCTCAGTCTGTGATGTGCCAGGCTCATAATCTGAATTTACCAGGTTCGAGTCCTACCTGGGTCAGCGTTGAGATTTATCTCCGCAAAACTCCCCGCCCTGCCCTTTGTCAATAGGGGGACACCGATCGGCTTGGAAAGGCCGCCGTCCGCCAAATGACATAACATTTGTTATGTTATTCTATAGCATGCACAGTGTATGGCTTTCATCCACATGGGTATATGAATGAAAAGCCATACACTGTGCATGCTATAGAATAACAGAACAAATGTTATAGACCATGTTGGATGGCCTTGACGGGAGCTACCATCTGTTCAGAGAAGGTTGGATGAAGGGAACCCAGTGGTTTCCCTTCATCCAACCTTCTCTGAACCTTTGCGGTCCTTATCATCTGATCACTAAGTACATTGTATGTAAAAAAAGTTGCAGCTCCTAGTAAAACAGTTTGTACTTATTTACATACCTGTAATAAGCATCGGAAGGAACTTCAGGTCATGGTCCGTGTGAAGCCACGGTCGCACGTCAGAGGACACATCAAGGCACGGTCGCACGTCAGAGGACACGTCAAGGCACGGTCGCACGTCAAAGGACACGTCAAGGCACGGTCGCACGTCAAAGGACACGTCAAGGCACGGTTGCACGTCAGAGGACACGTCAAGTCACGGTCGCACGTCAGAGGACACGTCAAGGCACGGTCGCACGTCAGAGGACACGTCAAGGCACGGTCGCACGTCAGAGGACACGTCAAGGCATGGTCGCACGTCAGAGGTTACGTCAAGGCATGGTCCCCCCCCAGATCCAGCCCTGGGTCTTCTGACCTGATCATTTAGCTCATTACGCGAACTAAAGTGCCGTTGACAGGTAAAACAACCAAAGTAGACCAACGGCTCGGGTCACGTTAGGGTGGGAGGGGGGGGGGCGAAGAGTGCTCAGTTAACGTCTTGAAAATTCTCATAGGTCATATAGGTCGACACGATCGCTTTTTCTGTTAGTGAACCAATGATATACGAGAATTTTCGAAAGCGTCAACTGCGCAGTCTCATCTTAGGCTGAATGATTGCCGCCGCTCTGAAAACGGATATTCTCTGATTGTAATTCTTGCGTTACGACACAGTGTGATTGCATTCTAATAATGGATCTGTTGGCTGTTACGTGACATTGTTCTACACTGATATTGTTGGTCAATTGCGTGAATTAGAATATTCGTGTTTTTAAATTATTCGGGCTTCCGTATGATTTGAAGAAATCAATTGAAATATTTAGATTAACGTTGGAATAAAAATAATAAATAAAAAAAAACATTTTTTCGAAATTTTTTTTCTAAAAACTTTCAAAATGGAAACAAATCGTTAAATTATTATTATATCATTCATATCCTATTGATTTCAAAATGAAAGGTCTTAATTATTATTTTTTGGTTGGGTTGTATTAATTGTCAGCATGATTTTTTTTTTTACCTTCACTGGCCAAATGAAGTCACTAGGACTTAATGGCTCAGATGTAAATACAGGAAAGGGTTGAATTGTTTTATCTCTGAGCGGCACTTTTTTTGCTCACAATGGTCCAAATGGTCAGGTCGCAAGGACTCCGAGGGTTCAGAGTAGGTTTGGAGGGAGGGGAATCATTGGACAGTTGTTACGAGACAGATGGTCGTTTCTCGTAAAGTTCACCTAACGTGCTCTTTAACGTGCACAGGTTATGGCTCTCAGGTTCACTTGGCTACGGCTTAAAGTCCCATCCGACGGACAGTTGCCTTTCCAAGCCCATCAGTGTCCGCTCCTGACCGAGGGAAGTGTGGGAAGTTTTGCGGACATAAGTCTCAACATTCGCCCAGCTGGTACTCCAATTTGGGAACTGCAGATTACGATCCAGGCGGGATATCCACCATCAACACCACCTCCGAGTGGCACTATTTTTTTTTGGCTCACAACTGAAATTCTAGGTCCCAAAAAACCAGTTTTTTAGAATTGAACAGTGGAAAAGTAGGCCCATGACGCTGTTTAGGGGACATTAAAATGGATTTTTCTTTTTGATTTAATTAGGATCACAGGAATTTCTTTCCAAATAAGAAAAGGATCGCAGAAATTCGCTAGATTTTTCCTTATTTTCAGCGATCATTCTCGATCGGAATACTTTAATAGGATATGTTTTTTACCTATATATTTTCTTATAGACATCTATTTCGTGAATTTCATTTGACAATTAAAAATTAGCTGATTGTGAGTTAGTGCGTGACAAAGGATGACGCTAATTACGACCATCATGCAGAAGTTGTAAAGCTCTGAAAATCTGCACTTAGGGGTAATTCAGATCGTAGTTCTCGGGAGAAAAAATCCGAAATTCGATCTTCGACCTGTCCTTCAAAGTCAGAGAGAGGTGAAGCAGAGATCAAAGCTTGACGTAAAAGTGCTAGAAATGTGAATATTGGTATATAGGAGTACTTCGGATCACAGATCCCAGAAACTTTAAAAATCTCGGATTCTTTGTGTGTTGGGGCTTCGAGATCAAAAATTAAATTTTAATTTACCACTTTTAAAGAGTTAATTTGATGCCTACGGGCAAGGACGTACCTAGAATTTAGTTCGGGGCGGTCTGAGAATAAGCCTTGAGTAGGGTTTCCCAGTTACTAAAACATTCCACCGAACAGGAAAGATTAAAATGATATTCTATATGAGATTTTATAATTGTTGTTTTAATATATTTTTAGTGTCAGAATAACATATGGGGTTAAGATAAAGTTGTATAAAACTTCCAACTGTTATTGTTCAATTTCTTTTTAATATTTTTAAACTGAACGAAATAAAGACAATTGTTTTGGAGTTCAAAGCAGATAGACGAGTTCGATATTTAGTAGAAGACGACAGGGTTCTCAGCGGGCTTATTTTTATTGAGGGAGGGTGGGTTAATGAAAACCCAGAGATAATGAAAAAGGAAATTCTACACAATTCATTAATAATATTATTTCACAAATATTTTTGCAATTTTTTTTTTTTGTAGTTCGTTTTTCAAACGAACTAATGTCATCATTTTGTTTGTTTTATCTGTCTGTACACTTTCATCTTTTTAGTTTTAACAGATTAATTTAAAATTTCTGTTGAATTGGATGGGTATTGATGACACCCCGTAGGCAGGAACGTACAGTCGCTCAAAAAAGTATCCGAACGCTATGGTTGATTAAAGAATTCAGAAAAAATATCTGGCAACAATTTTTTTATAAATTAGTGGTCTGGCAACTTTCGTGTACGTACACGAAGGTTGCCAGATTTTTAATTTCGAAAAAAATCGTTGCCAGATATTTTTTCTAAATTCTGTAATCAAACAGAGTGTTCGGATATTTTTTGAGCGACTGTACCTCCCCTGCCTACGAGGATATTTCTTGTCGTAGATCTTAGAAAGCTTATGAAAAATTGGATCCGACGTCTCCATTTAGAGGTCATATTTCAGTCAAACTGTAATAATAATAATAACTACACCTAACAGAAACGTGGAACATCATGTACAGGGGTATTCGAGTCCTGCATCTCTGAAGAGTTGCGAAATTCTGGATACACCAATCCGTTGAAGTCGACCAGAGGTCGAATTTCGATCCACGTGGGAGTTTGAAATTCCAAATGATGTCTGCTGGTTTCTACATCTTGGAAACGGCACTGTATTTCTGATCCTTCGAATACCTCGAGTTTGTCTATGTATCTATCTGCTAGTAAGTGGAGAATTGGTGTGTCGAGTTATTTATGGTCGTAGAAGGACGGTTAAGAAATTTCCGTTATGGTTTTGTGTTCAAGGTCACATAAGGGTCGATTGGGTTGTTTTACCTATGATCGGAACTTTTGCGCTGCCTATTTAACGGCCTCTAACGATAGAAATTCAAACTACGAAAATTCAAAAACTTTTCACAGTTCGCGGGCACTATTAACACCTTTGGAAGATTCTGAAAGGCGAATCGTATGATTTACCTATCCAATTCAAAAAGAATTTTAAATTTATCTCTTAAAACAAAAAAGTTGAATGTCTACAGACGGAGAAAACAAACAACAAAACGATGACATGAGCTCATTTCTTAAAAGAACTACAAAAAAAATTGTGAAATATTTTTTTAATAATATTTTTACTGAATTGTAGAATTTTCTATTTCATTATCTCAGTTTTTATTAACCCACCCTCCCCCAACTAAAATAAGTTCCCATTCTTATTGTAATAATCTAGTCCCAATTTTCTCCTTATTTCTATTATAGATATATTAAAATAGTAAAATAATATTATATAAAAATGTATAAAAATATATTTTATTACATATATATATATTATTTTGGCAGGGCAGTGTATATCAAAGAATTTCCAGATTATGTCAATGGGAATCTAACTGCGAAGTTCTGTAACTTCTAAAATGTGTATTCAATGGAAAAAATGTGACTGAGAATAAAATAAAGAACATGATCAAATCTGCATATTTAAATCTCGTTTTTCAACACTATTCGTTCATTACTTAAATAGAAGATGTAATATTTCAAAACAGTAATAAATAAAAACTAAACTAATAAATATTGTTCCAAACCAAGGAATAAAATAAATCTTCATTTTTAAAAGTTTGCATAATGATTTAATTAATATTTAATTCTTTTATAGGGCAGTATAATATCCTTATTAAACTGCACCGAAATGGTTGCTTCATTTTCTCTGGACTTCCCAAATAAAAACAAACCGCTTCTTATCCTAAGACCTAGTTTCCGTTTTACCCTTACACATGTTCGCTTTCAAAAATGCAGCACTTGTGCTGCAAATGCTTTTTTGGTTTATATATAATAAACCAAAAAACCGCAACCGTATCTTCCAACCCACTATCCTTTCAGAAGTAGATGACACCCAATAATAAGTTGGTCCTCTGGTTCACTTTCAGCCGTATTGCGTCTGGCCGTCTTCTCCATAGCTGGCCAAGTTCGGGCAGGGCAATCTCATTTCCTTTCTCGTAATAGAGACCTACGTTATTTCCGCTTCTGGCGCAGTCTATTTTTAAGTCAATTCTTACCGGGATTTTTCAGTGTTCCAATGACTTGCGGCTGCAAACAAGCAGTAGAAATGGTTTAATGTAATGTTACAATAGGAGCGCAAATAAGAATGCACAAGGAAAAAAATGGATGTGAGGATTGGAAAAGTAGCAGCTGGAAAAAAATATCCACAGGCGATATGTTATCCTTCTATAGTTTTCAAAGAGAAAGCAGTTCGTAATTGTTCGATTTTAGTTTTCTTCAAAAGCGAATGGACATTCCAACTAATGTGAGGGAGGGATTGGCTCAGTGGGTAGAGAGCCGTAATCGGCAGTTCGCAGGTTCGACTCCCACCTGGGTCAGCGTTGATATTTATCTCCGCAAAATTCCCCCGCCCTGCTCAAGGTCAGTAGGGAACACCGATGGCCTTGGAAAGGAATTCAGCTATCCGTCGGGTAGGACGTTAAGCCGCGGCCCCATCTGCGGGAGATCTGTGGCTGGCCATGACGGGGGCTACCATCTGTGGCCATCACGGCTTAACGGCATTCACGGCATCTACCATCTGTGGCCATCACGGGGTCTACCCCATCTGTGGCTGGCCATGACGGGGGCTACCATCTGCCTCCCAAAACAGCTGTTCCAATGGGTCCCCCCATTTAGCCCATCGCGTGCAAAAAAAAAGTGGCACTCAGTTGTAATAAGATCAAACCAACCGTTTCTTCCAACTAGTGAGAGCTTTTAACCTCTGGGTTTTACTAACTAATATCAGAAGGGCAATGCCTGTCTCTGGAATCACGGGACTCAACTCATATTATGAAGCACCCATTTCTGATCGACACTTTTTTGCACACAATGAGCTAAACAGCCAGGTCACAAGGATCCTAAAGGCTCAGGGAAGGTTGGGGGGAAGGGCGTGCACTAAACAGCTGTTAGGAGGCAGGTGGAAGCCTCCCGTCATGACCATCCAGTGTGTTGTTTCACGTGCACAAGGTATGGATCTCCCGCATGCGATGCCATGGCTTAATGTCCCATCCGACGGACGGCTGCCTTTCTTTGACTATCGGTGTCCGCTACTGACCAGGAAAGGGAGGAGGCTGTAAATCTCAACGCTTGACCAAGGTAGAGCTCGAACCGGAAACTGACGATTAGGAGCTTGGTGCGCTACCGACTCAGCACCCCCCCCCCCCCCCGGCCCTCGTAACTAAAATAAAAGTATTCTATGCTCCAAAACATTTTCCTGACACTTCCATATTATTATGTGAATAGAAAGTAACATTCAGAGCTCTCTAAATTTGAAAATGATTTTTTTTACGGGAAAACGTCACTCGAGATAAATTGAAGATTCCCTCAAATCTTTCTAATTCTCGATTTTCAACAATTTTCCTCAAATTTTTACAGTTATTAAGTTGGATACGTTTGACAGCAAACTCTGCTCTTAAATTCGTTCTAAAAATTTTCGTATGAAGGTAATCATACCCTCTGCACGTTAAAGAACACGCTGGATGGCCTTGACAGGAGACTACGTCCTATCTCCGAACTATCCAGTGGGTTCCCTCCTCTAACCTTCTCGGGGCAAGGGAAGGGGATCCGCTGAATATTAATTACTGGACTGAAAATTAATTAACTGCAAGAATCATTATACCAACATCTAAATTTGCATTTATTTCAGTAAGCGGCTTGTTGTAACAAATATAATTTGTGTTTTAATGGGCTTTTGGAAGTAAATTGTTATGTTCGGTGACGCTGATTTTAAATGCTTTGGGCTCCAAAACTCTTTAAATATCAAAAGAATATTGCTGAAAACTGAGCTTTAGAGAGATTTGAATGAGATCCTTAATTTATACTCAGTGACATTTTCCAGAAAAAATATTATTTTTACATTTAGGGATCTCTGAATATGACTCTCCATTCGCATAACACGCAAATGTCGGAAAACGTTTTGTAATATCACATATCGATTGGGAGTTATTTTAATTTCTAGATATGCGTATGCATATACACTGCTCGACATTGAAAGTGCCCCAGCCAGAAGAACATGTACAAACATGCAAATAGAAGGGTGGGTGTGAGCAGTTGAGATGTGCAAATGGTGATAATCCAGAGCCAATGACGTGTGTGGCTCAAGAGAAAAGGTGCAAGAAGAAACAGGGATGGTATTGTGTTTATGCAGGTGGAAGTTGTGCGAAAGGTTGAGATTCGGTGCTGGAACGGTTGAGATTAGAATTCTGCTCAGAAATTGTTCAGCGAAGGCCGAAAATGCCTGGTACACGCCATCGTCATGTTTATTAACATTTCGATGCGTTTGAGAGAGATGAATTATAAGCCTATGTGAAGCTGGATGGACTACAGGTTGTGTCGCTGTCCATGTTCATCGGGATGCACGAACTGTTGAATGCTGTTGGCAACAGTGGCGAAATGAAGGTTCTAGCATGTGTCACAGAGGGAGTGGTACCATCCGACAGACGTTAGCCCTGCTTGATAGGCACATTGTTCGACATGCTCGTTCGTCACCCCAGAGCACTGCAGGCGATATTCGACGGACTGTGTCAGCAACCATGGATGTCCCCACAACCATCTGAATGGTAAACCGAAGGTTACATGAGGCACACCTGTGCTCTGGGCAACTTACGTCCACTGCCATTGACTGTAAACCATCGCAGCGCTCGTCTGGCTTGGTGTCGAAGTCGTGCGAACTGGGCCACGAATTGAACACTGTTGTGTTTAGTGAAGAATCCCATTTTTGTCTGGGAGCTGACTATCGATGGGTCCATGTATGGCAAGAGGATGGATCCAGCTTTTGTTCGTGACTGGCACACCACCCGTCAGCCAGACATAATGGCATGGGATGCTGTTGGATATGACAGCAGGTCACCTCTTATCCGCAACACGGGAACACTGACAGCTGCACGATATGTTATCACGGTTCTGCAGGCTGTTTTGTTATCGTTCCTGGGAGCATGCAGCAGCCCGTTTTGTTACCGTTCTTGGGAGGCAGGCAGCAGCCCGTTTTGTTACCGTTCTTGGGAGGCAGGCAGCAGCCCATTTTCCAGCATGACAAAGCCTGTGTACACTGCTACGATCTCCAGACAATGTTTACAACATGTTCAAGTATTACCGTGGCCAACTCGATCTCCAGATATATCCCCAAGAGAAAATCTGTGGGACCACATTGGACGACGTTTGCAAACCTCTCAGCGGCTGGCGCAAAATCTCGATGAATTATGGGAGCAAGTCAACGCTGTTTGGTGTGCAATTCCTCAGGACCATATCCGTCGACTGTATGACTCCATGCCACGCCGTATTGCT
This sequence comes from Ryuthela nishihirai, assembly GCA_038380435.1. NCBI lineage: Eukaryota > Metazoa > Arthropoda > Arachnida > Araneae > Heptathelidae > Ryuthela > Ryuthela nishihirai. The sequence goes on from JAWZYU010000001.1 coordinate 114,140,910, forward strand.
GCCTGTATTGCCGTTCACGGCGTGCAACCACCTACTGAGGCAGTCACATTGTGTTGCATGATCTCATCTTCTAACCACTGTAAGTGGTTGCAAATTAGATCATGGTATGCCAATATATATTGCTGTGTGTGCTACATTTCACCACTATTCCCTCACTCCTTCTGGTTAGGGCAATTTCAATATCGTGCAGTGTATATATGTATAAGTTCCTTACGCATTGTTTCTGTTAAATATTCCAGCATACGAAACTCCTTAAATAATAAGAGAATATTATTGAATTTTAAGAATTAGCTCCACTAAATGTAGATCTTCTTTTTTGTTTTGTTGTAGCATTTTACCATAAAGTTTAATATTTCAAGTTAGAAAGCTTCAAAAGTTAGCATTCTGTTAATAAAATGTGGAAATTCTTTTATATTGTTGCCTAAACATTATATCTATACGTAGGTACTGAACAGAAAAAACGTTTCATGTTATTTGAATATGGAGTCATATTCAGATATCAGTAACATCTTAAGTAATATTAATATGGACAAAATATGACTATAGTTATACTTGAGGTCTCTATCAAATCTCTTTAAATGCAGAATTATTCACAAATAATTGTTCAGTATCCAAATAATTTTGTAAGCTGGAAAATGTACTCAATTAAAACCTGAAAAATTATTGCAACATATTAAAATGAAAAAGAAACATTCTGTAAAAAATAATACCCCCTCAAACAGCTGCTTGCCACAGAGGTCTGACAGGAGCCTGTCAGTTTATATGCCACAGTAGAAGATCTAATGATTGAACAGTATATGAATTTTGAATGATTTTTGGTTAACAAGGTAAGTAAATGTTAAATATTCCAGATTCTATAACTCATTAAATATTAAAAATATCAAAAGCAGGTATTTAGGCAGACCGCAGTCAGATCTTCAAATATGATTGCCAATAATCACATTTTTCTATAAAAAGCGCTTTAAAGAAATTGTAGAGTTGTGAATTTAATTCCCTCTTGATCAAACATTTAATATTTCAACTGTTTCTACTTTCTGTTGAGAAACTATTAATGCATGAATTTATTATTCAGTCCTAAGACTTTTTGATCTCCCCTTCAAATCCAAAAGAATTATTTCATGTTTCCTTTGCTTTTTGCTGAAATACAAGTTTCAAAAAGGAAATAAACACACCACATTCTGCAGTCGACTCCTGTTGCCTGGAGAGTTGTCCTGTTGCCTGGTTGCCTTTAGAGTCCCCCTGTTGCCTGGAGGGATGCAGGCAGTTTGTCATTTAAACGTTAATTGATGGTAGTTTGAACCCTCTGAGCGGGAGACGCACAAAGAGGGGAGGAAGAGTTCACCCGTTCAACCTACCTTCTCCCGGCCGACGGGCCGGTACGGTAGCGAAAGGGATTCGGCCGGTACGGCCGGAACGGTAGCGAAAGGGTTAACACTTTTATACACTCAAAGTCTTGCCATTTTTAATAAACATCACAACAATCGCAGATGAGGCCTGTTTCGTTCAATGTATCTTAGTGCAACATCAAAAGCTTCTTTTCCTTCAATATGGCTAACTTTCCCTTCTTTCTTTTCTTCTTCATTCTCCGCTTCTTCTCCGTTCCCTTTTTGGCAGACTGTATTGATAATTTCGTCATCATTCAGTGTTTCATTTTACAACTGTTCATCATCTTTTAACCATTTTTCAATGCCATCTTCTTCAAGTGTGTCACATCCAGGCAGCAGTTTAAAGTCATTAAGCAGCGAAATATTGTCATTATCCGTCATATCTTCGGCAGGCGCAAGCTCATTCGATACTTTCGTGTTGTCGTCTTTGGAATTTTCTTCACAGTTTTCGACTTCGGGCCAAAGTTTTCTCCATGACTTCACAAACGTTGTACCAGGCATTTCTTCAAAAGCTCTTGTCAACATGTAGATCACATCCTTGATATTTATTGTTTTCAAAGCATTTAAAAGTTCTATTCCGTCATTTCTGTTCGCTGTAGAATTTCTGAAAGACGCTTTCTCCTGCATCGCCTTTTTAAACTTACAAGCACGTCTTGATCCATTGGTTGCACTAAAGATGTTACATTAGGTGGCAAAAACATGGCTTTTATGTTGTCAGAAATGAGTTGGCTTGGGGATGTTGGGGCATTGTCGAGAATGAGCAGAAAAACGACACAAACAGCCATGCCTTACCCGGGGCTCGAACCCAGTCCCTTAAATCAGTAGCCAAGCGCGCTAAGCACTCTGCCATGGGACGGTCTGTAGGTCCTTTACAGGCATTTTAAGACTTGTCAGGTGGATTTTCACTTTTGCAACAAATTCTGCAAAGAACCACTCTGTAAACAAATACGAGTCTATCCAAGCAAACTTTTGAGCTTTATATAAACTGGCAGAGCAGCTAAATTTAAATGCTTGAATGCTATGGGTTTTGCTGATTTCCCAATTACAAAAAGATGACGTTTGTGCGCACTTGCAGCATTTGTACACACAGCCACAGTGATTTTTTCTTTGTTTGTTTTAAATCCTGATGCTGAGGTTTCTTGCGCTGTCACAAACGTTTTCGTTGGAAGAAGTTTAAAATTTAACCCAGTCAGTTCTGCGCATAGGCTTCTTTTTCTTCAATAAGCCCTAAATTTTTTTCTGAAAATTCCTTTGCTGCTAAAGGATCAGCTGACAATTTTTTACCACAAACACCAAGGTAATGAACACCGTGCCGTTTCTTCCATCGAGAAAGCCATCCCTCGCTTGCTGGAAAATCTCCCCCATTATCAATTTTAGAATCAAGGATTAATGCTTTTTCTTTCAAGATTGGCCCACTGATTGGCGTTCCTTTTCGACGCTCTTGCATGGACCATAACCAAAGTGGATTTTCGCAATTTCATTTTTCGGCTTTTTAAGAATGCACCGAGAAGAAAGTGTTTTTCAGACTGACTTGAGTGCAAAAATCTTGTAAAGATTTTCTATTCCTTCTCCAGTCATTTACCGTGCTTTTACCAACCGTGCTTTTACCTAGTTTTGCCAACATCACAGATGTGCTTTACTGGATCACCTTTGTAAATACGTTCTAATGCTTTTAATTTCATCTCCATCGTAACGACATTACGCTTACGTTTTCACCCTCTCATTTTGTACCATACAAGATCACAACACACACCCTTGTATACACACACACACACTCCTGCACAGTACATTGTACACTGTAATATTCACAAAGAGGAACTGAAGCAAATATGTATTGTACTATAAACAAAACACGGGGCGACTTGCTTCCTCTTTTTGGAACTGAAGCAAATAAACAAAACAAGCTGCGACCTGCTTGCACTTCTTGGAACGACCGGTTAAAGCGGAAGTCGAGACCGGATAAGAGTGAGTCTACTGTATACGCCAATATATACCATGTATCTATATATATATCATTTAATATTTTTGACTACCTTTACAGTTATTAATATTCTGAAAAAGGGGCCATGGCCTTCTATTTCGTTTTCCTAGATCTAGCATTTATGATATTGCTGTTTCAAAGAGAAAACTTAGAAGTATGAAGAGCCGAACCCTACAAGCATCTGAAAGAAAAGATAGTGGAGAGCAGAAAGAGAGTTCCCTGGGTTGGGTTGTGTTGGGTTGTTTTACCTCTGAGCGGCACTTTTTTGCACACCATGGGCTAAATGGCCAGGTCACATGGACCCCGAAGGCTCAGAGAAGGTTGGGGGAGGGGACCCACTGGAACAGCTGTTAGGAGACAGATGGTAGCCTCCCGTCAAGGCCATCCAGCGTGTTCTTTAACGTGCACAGAGTATGGCTCACCCGCACACGGGGCCACGGCTAAACGCCCCATCCGACGGACGGCGGCCTTTCCAAGCCCATCGGTGTCCCCTACTGACCGTGGGCAGGGCGGAGAATTTTGCAGAGAGAGTTCCCTGGTAGAATCAACAGCTAAATATTGAAAGAAAAAAATGAAAAACTTTGAAGAAAATTCCAAAGAACTTCATAGGAAGAAGAAAGAAATATCAGAAAGGCAGATTACCAGAAATAAACGGCGCTTTACAGAAAATTAATTAATTTCAGTAGAAAAACTTCCTGGGATGTTTATTGCGAAAAGATATTAAAAGAAAATCCATTTTCTTTCCCATACAAGACAGTTAAAAAATATTAGGAAATCCATTGCAAATCACCATTTTAGTCACAGAAGATAACACAAGAATTGAGGAATACGAAAATGTTATCAAAAGAATTTTAAAAGAATTATTTATAGACAATAATCCTAATGAAGATTTAGAAGAACATAAAAATATGCGAGCACAGCTAAAAAATAAATATAGAAGTTTAAAGATGGAAACTTTACTAAACAGGATTTCTCAAATGTGATCAAATCTATGCCGAAAAACAAGGCCCCCGGACCAGACAGGATAAATACCGAAATTATCGCAGCAATAAATTCTGTGATCCCAGATGTACTTTTGGAAATATATAATTTATGTCTCAGACTAAGTTTCTTTCCACCAGCATGGTAAATAGCACGAGTAATTCTTTTTAATAAACCTAGCAAAAATCCATACAGGACAAAATGATTCAGCCAATATGCCTACTAGCATCTTTAGGTAAAGTATTAGATAAATTGATCACAGGAAGAATTTATTATCATCTGTCCCATGGCCGAATGGTTAGCGCGCTTGGCTACTAATCTAAGGGACCTGGGTTCGAGCCCCGGGTGATCTAAGGGACCTGGGTTCGAGCCCCGGGTAAGGCATGGATGTATGTGTCGTTTTTCTGCTGAGGTCCTGCCATCCTCTCAGACCTTCTACTATGGCATATAAACTGACAGGCTCCTGTCAGACCTCTGTGGCAAGCAGCTGCTTGAGGGGGTATTTATTTTTTTTATTCATAAAACAAACAGCTTAAATGCAGAACGGTATGGGTTTACAACAGACAAATGGTGCAATTTGGCGTTAAAACAATTATGCAAGAAAACAAAAGTAAATAAACCCAACAAATTATATACAGCAGTCATCTCATTGGATATTAACGGTGCTTTTGATAAAGTTTGGTGTCAAGCAAACCTACAGGAATTAAGAAATAAAAATTGTTCGGAAAATACGTAAAGATTGATAGAGATCTATTTTTCAGAAAGAAGCATCATATTCCAAACAAACACATTTCAACATACGCAGAAGATTACAAGAGAATGTTCACAAGATTCTTTTTCCGGTCAGCTATACTGGAATTTAATATTGGATCAAGCTTTGTCATTGACATAACCAGAACAAGTCAAAGTGCAAGCATACGCAAACGATCTGCTAGTCATCGTAAGGGGAAACACAAGATGCGAAATAGAAGAATTATGAAAAGATTTGGGCAAGTTAACCGAATGGAGTATATCGAATAATCATCAATTTAGAAAACAAAAAAAAGTCAAGCCATGGGAACAGCTAGACGGAGACGGATGGCCCGACAGCCCGCACTAAAAATAGGAAACGATCCGATAAAACACGTAACGGAATTAAAAATTCTAGGAGTCGTAGTAGACAATCATTTATATATTTATAAACATTTTCAGGCCTTAATGGATAGAATATTTGATGTAATGTATAAAACTACTGCTGTTCCCTGGCCGAGTGGTTAGCACGCTTAGCTACTAATCTAAAGGACCTGGGTTCGAGCCCCGGATAAGGCATGGATGTTTGTGTCGTTTTTCTGCTAAGGGCCTGCCATCCTCTCAGACCTTCTACTATGGCATATAAACTGACAGGCTCCTGTCAGACCTCTGTGGCAAGCAGCTGCTTGAGGGAGTATTTATTTATTTTTATTTATAAACTACTAGGAGTCGGAAGAGAATTATATAGCAAAAGAAGATAGTTTATTAAAACAGATTTATAAGAGAAGATTGAAGCGAATAATTGTTTACGGACACGGAATGTGGGAAAATAAAATTGACCAAGAGAAAATGTTACGCAAATGTATACTTATCGCTCAGTGCCGGTCTGCGCTGCTCATAACGAGATCATTCAGAAGAGCATCAGCAGAAGCAGCGTTAGTTCTGGGAGGATTACTTCTCGTCCATTTGAAGGCGTTGGAAGAATTTAATTTTTTTAAGCTCACAGCAGTTAAAAACGACAACATTTCTAAATGACCACGTCAATGCCCCAGAAAGAGCTCAGTTAGAAGAACAGTGGCTGATACATCCGGGATACAAAATAATAATCCCTTATGACAAAGAGCTATCGACAGAACTAGGACTAGAAATATACACCGATGGGTCAAAAGCAGAAGAAAAAGTAGGAGCAGCATACGTCGTTATGTTCTCAGAACTACTCATTCACTCGGAACAATTTCGACTCACAGATAATGCCTTTAATTTTCAAGCGGAAACTTTTGCCATTTTGAAATACCTTGATTATATTTCACAGATGAGAGAAACGGAATATATTAATTTACACAGTGATTCGCTCTCAGCCCTTCAGGCCTTAGGGAGCAGCGACAACAGAGACAAGTAACATTAAACGAAATCAAAAGAAAATACGTAAAGATGAACTCAAGAAATATCAAACTACACTGGTTCAGGACTCACATTGACTGGGACAGCAACGAGCTAGCAGAGAGGAATGCGAAGAGAGCAAGCAAGTTAGAAACCTTAACGAATTCAGTTCCTCTACCGCTCAGCTACGTGACAAATAAATTTAGGAAGAAAGTAATAGAAGAATGGCAGAATACATGGAACAACAGTAATTAGGGAAGAGCACTCTACGAGTTCGTCAAAGAAGTGAGATAATCGAATGATTAGTATAATTTTTAAGCCAATCAATTTCTGACAGGACATGGGAAATTCTCCAGGTATTTCGTTAGAATAGGACGAGCAGAGAATTCCCTCTGTCGATGAGGTAGGGAGAGTAACAACAAAAATTATCTCTTCGAATGTAACTTATTGAATCATTGAATCTGAAGTATGAACTGAAGAACATCAATCAAGATATTCAAGATTACTCAAGCATAACAAGTCAAGAAAATTTAATCATCATATCCAATGACACGAAGACAATTTTAGAGCATTACGAAGACTTCTCTCAAGAGGCAATCACATAAAACTATTTCACTCACAGTGGCAGGCAGGTCTCTGGACATAAAGTAAGGCATTTCGAAGGTAGGTCGGGGTCTCAGACCACGACTCCGAACTCTCCTCATATCTCGCTCTCTCTATTTAAAAAAAAAAAATTAAAATTAAAAAAGTTAAAAATTAATAAATAAAAAAATTTAGATTGTTTCTATGTCTGGGTTCAGTATTAAGAAGAAAAAAAAATAAAAAGCACATTAAAATAACAATATATATCTCTTGCTGTTTTGTGTATGTTCAATCAAAAAAAATTAGAAAAAAAAATTAAAAGTTTATTAAAACAACAAAAATATTTCTTGGTGTTTGTGAATGTTTGTAAATATGTGCACTGTCAGTATGTATATATTGTTTGTCTAAAATAATTAATTCCTTTTAGTATATGAGTGCATTAATGAACATAAATAAAATCTATTACAAACACCGCAATATCCACAAGTACACATAGGTTTCGCCAGATGGACTGCATAAGAATATGATAGGAGAGCTGAAATTGGATCTGACCATTACCTTGTTAAAAGTGTCTTGAAACTTAAACTTAAGCGTTGTGCTAAGGTTAAAAAATTTACCTTTAATTATGAAGCTCTGAAAGACCCAGTTATAGCTAAAGCTTATCACGATAGATTATTTAGTCATTATGACAGTCATGATTTGCTTACTACTGAAGTTGAGGAAGCATGGGACCGTTTTAAACTGACTTTTTTGAAATTAACAATAATCTTTTACGATAAAAGGAGCAAAGGAAGCAGAATTATTTGAGTGATAAGGCACTTGAGCTTATTTCAGAAAGAAAGAAATGCAGGAATGTCCTTAATCAATACCCTACTAGTCCTAATACAAAGCATTACAGAGAGCTTAACAAACGTGTAAAGGATCAGTTAGCTGCTGATAAGAATCTTTGGCTTGATGACTTGGCTGAGAGCCAAGGAAGCAGTTAGACAGCAAAACAACAGAGAGCTATACCACGTAATTAAAGTTTTGTGGGTAGAAAATGTACAGGTATACAGGGATTGAAGGATAAACAAGGTAAGGTTGTAGAAGGTGAGGATTTTGTCATGGTTAGGTGGGCTGAACATTTCAGTGATGTTCCAAACTAGGGATTCTCAAAGTGGGGTGCGTGGTAAAATTTTTGGGGTACGCCGTGAGAGCTCAAAAGTCGCTAAATGTAAGTTAAGTACAAAATTTAATATGTATATATTGTTGCAAATTTAAAATGGATGAGCATTGAGCGTGAGTATAAATAAGTATATATTTTACAATACAAATTGCAATACAATGTAAATAATTAAAAAAGTATGAATGAAATAACTTATAAATAATGTAAATACTATCGTACATAAAGTAATAACTTTTTCGTACGGAACAGTTATGATCAGCTCTGTCTGCTCGACCAAATTATTGCTTCTTCACTTTAATTGCCATGTCTGTTGGATATCTTTACTTTAGGCGTAAACAATCCTTTTATGTCATTAGATTTAACACTAATAAGACTAAACAACCACCCGCGCACTCACCACATGAAAATATATCTTCTTCTTTTAACTATCGTGCACTGACTAAGGCTATTTTATGCCTCCTTTCAGATCTCCACAACTTTTTAACATTGTAGTTCTTTCATTCTTAATTTTTAGTTCGGTTCTATGTTCAAATTCGTTTGTTATATAAATCTCGCGCAGAAGCGTACACGAGCGTTCATTTCACGTTTATCATAAAGTCACTGCAGCACGTTCATCTGTCGTAACAATATATATGTTTTATTTTATTTCCCATTGTTATACTATAACTATAGTTTGATCTATCTATACAAGAGGTAGGTTAGTTACATACACATTTCCAGGGGGTTCGTGAAGCATAAAAGGTTGAGTACTACTGTTCTAAGCAATGTGGTTAGTTCTACTCCCATTGTTTGTAATTATGATAGATGCATTACTGACTTTACTGTTGGCCCTTACACAGTCTGAAGTTGTTTTGGTTATTTCTAAACTTAAACTACATAAATCCCAATGGGTGGATGAAATTACTACGGAAATGCTTAGAGCTGGGAATATTTTAGTTACCATATGGCTTACTGAAATTTTGAATATCTTTTCTGATAAAGACATGGTTCCTAAGGATATTACCAGAGCTATTATTATCCCTCCAAATTCCCCAGACATCAATCCAATCGAGCATCTGTGGTTTGTGTTGGAACAGCATATCCGATCTGCCGCAGCTCAACCACGTAACTTAGAGTTAAATGATCTGCTGGTAACGTGTTAGTATCAGATAGCACAAGACACCTTTTGAAATATTGTAGCGTTCACGCATCGCCGGGTAAGAGCTGTTTAGGCAGCACGTGGAGGTCCAACATCATATTAGGCAGGTGGTCATAATGTTTTGTCTCTTCAGTGTATCTTTTATATGTAATCATTTTATGTTTCCTCCACTTATTTCCTTGTACCAATAAAAATATTTTGAAGCAGATAAAGCCTACTTGCTCGCTTGAGAAGTTTCAGCTCGCTCGCTGAAACTCAAATTAACGTATATTGGACATGTGATGCGAGCAGACAACTCATTGGAAAAAGCATTCGTGCTTGGAAAGGTGAAGGTAGGAAAAAGGAGAGAAAGACAGCAAACAAGATGGATGGAAAACATAAAAGAAGCTACAGGGATGTCCCTAAAACAAATTTGAGAAGTAGCGAATGAGAGAAAGGGGAGCTTTTGCACTTCGAGTCACCAGGAGCCGACGCCAACTCGACAGAACTCGACAGCAACAAGAAACCAATTAATTAAATTTTTGTAGCAACCCTAGTATATTATATTACGATGGGTTATTTAGGATATTTTTGTACCAAAATGTACCGATCATCAGTCGTTGGGAAAATTCTCTGGTCTGGTCATATCCGGCAACTTGTCCCAAGGGCCGGATTGGATGTGAGATGTCATCCCTGTAGCATGTTACATTAAATTACATTTTTTTTATATTCCTCACTTTCTTCCTTTGCATTTCAAATTATGCTCCGAACTTTGACGTCATCGTGATCTGCCTTAAATTGTCGCCGAAAAAGTGAACAACTCACGTCAACCTAATCAAAAGCTTCGGGGGCAAATTTCCATCTTGCGAATAACGAAGAGGAATCAGTTCTCCTGAATGTTATTTCAGTTTGCTTGTTATTTTTATTCTATAAGGACCACTAGTTTAGGGTGAATCATCTTTACTTTTTACGACAAAAAGAACGTAAGGTCATGTAATCCATTTTCGGAAATTTATTCGTGTAAAAATCCTATAATTTACACATGATTTGAAATACGAATAAATACGATTTTGTGAAATGTGACTTCAGTCCATTTATGTGAATCACTTTCTTGAATTGATACTGAAAAATGTTATAATAAAATATTTGAAAATTATACATTACAGCAGTTGCTGACTAAAGGCTTTTCGGTGTTAACATAGTGATGAATTGCTTACACTTATCACTCAAAGAATCTGTAAAATGTTTGCTGATTTCTATCCTCCTCTACCTCGCAAGAAACACGCCAAAGAGCATTTCTAATGTCTTTTCCTAATGATGATTTTCTTTGACATTGACCGTGCGAACTGCAGGCGTCATTGCCGATGGACATTGGTTAACATGGTCGCCTTTATGCAGCGTCGACTATGGAGACCCATGCTATATACTGTGGGGATTGGTCACAATACAAGGACCAATCTAATGTTATTGGGGACACATACCTGGGTGCTCCAGGGTTCATTTGAGTTGTCAATTGCTGCACTGTTGAGGGTTGATTGCCTTTTACTAGTCGACGGAGGCGACGTTCTCCTCTGGGGTCGATGGTCTTTGGAGCTTCGTAGTTATGATGTTTGGTGGTACTTGGTGTGCCAACGATTCATTCTTGGTACACCCTTACTAGAGCACCTTACGAACAGCCCACGATGCCTGCTGTTTCCGAGATGCTTCAACCCTTGGTGTGGTAGCAGACGATCTTCTTTTTTGAACGTCCATCAAATCAATACCTCTGCCCATTGTGCTCACGTTACACATTATGACTCATCTGCCCTGGCTGGCCGCTTACATCTCTATGTGGTCGACCTTGTCATGTGCACCTGTGATGCACCTGGCCGGGTATACTGTGATTCCGTGGGTGGTCATATTATTCTGATACGACTGTGTACTTGCTTCAGTTCCTCTATGTGAATATGATATATTATAATTATTATATTTTAATTAATTACAGTGTGCAATGTACTGTGCGTATACAGGAGTGTGTGTTGTGATCTATTAATTATTGTGTGATAAAAAATGAGTGTGTGCAGACGTAAGTGTAATGTCGTTACGATGGTGATGAAATTAAGAGCGTTAGAACGTATTGACAAAGGTGATCCAGTAAAGCATATTTGTGATTAACTACGTGTTGATAAAAGCACCGAAAATGACTGGAGAAGAAATAGAAAATCTGATCTAAAAAAGCTAAAAAATGAAATTGTCGATGAATCACTTTGGTTTTGGTTTATGCAAGAGCGTCGAAAAGGAACGCCAATCAGTGGGCCAATCTTGAAAGAAAAAGCATTAATCCTTGATTCTAAAATTGATAATGGGGGAGATTTTCCAGCAAGCGAGGGATGGCTTTCTCGATGGAAGAAACGGCATGGTGTTCATTACCTTGGTGTTTGTGATGAGAAATTGTCAACTGAATCTTTAGCAGCAAAGGAATTTTCAGAAAAAATTTTAGGGCTTATTGAAGAAGAAGGCCTATGCGCAGAGTACATCTACAATGTAGATGAGACTGGGTTAAATTTTAAACTTCTTCCAACGAAAACATTTGTGACAGCGCAAGAAACCTCAGCATCAGGATTTAAAGCAAACGAAGAAAGAATCACTGTGGCTGTGTGTACAAATGCTGCAAGTGCGCACAAACGTCATCTTTTTGTATTTGAGAACTCAACAAAACCCATAACATTCAAGCATTTAAATTTAGCTGCTCTGCCGGTTTATGCAAAGCTCAAAAGTCTGCTTGGATAGACTCGTATTTGTTTATAGAGTGGTTCCTTACAGAATTTTTTCAAAAGTGAAAAAACCACTTGAAGAATCTTAGAATGACTGTAAAGACCCTACTCATTCGCGACAATACACCAACACATCCAACCGAACTCATTTCTGACAACATAAAACTAGCTGAAATCCCTTTATTTATCTATTCTTTGCCTATACACCAGTTGCCAATACATGGAAACGAAAATTGACAAGTTCTTTTAGTATAGATCGCTAGTTGTATTATAAAGGAACATTTGTAAGCGATCATTTGTAAGCATATCTTCCGAACATAAAAGCCTGGCTTTGCAATTTATTTATGAATCAAATAATGCTTATAAAGTAAACGAAATATATCTCTTGGAAGTTTTAGTGACCGAGTACAACCAAAAAATGTATACATGAAATTAGAATGAAAATAATACTCTTTTTCCACATGCCTAGTGGGTGGGAGCACAGCATTACGAAATATGAATAAAGAGGAACATAAAATGAAAATAGCATTTTTGTTGCAGTAGAACCGATTGGATTTCAATGTATTTAAGATTTTTTAAGAAAATTGAGTGGAAGTTGGATCAGTAAGTAAGTGCTACCGAAATTGAGTGGAAGTTGGATCAGTAAATAAAGCGCCTGGCTCGTAATTTGATGTTCCCAGGTTTGAATCGAAACTGACAGGATCACTGACAACACTACGCAACACACGAAAAGACTTTGAAATGAAAATAGCCAATCTCTACTAATATCGAGGTGCTGAACACGAAAATGACAATAAAATTTGTCGATTGGCTCTTGTTTACGATAGACAGAGATGGTCATGTATAAACGACTCTGTCCGCATTGAGTACATAGGTAACCATTTCGCAACGCTATATTTTAAACTCCAGATTGCAACTTATTGCGTTGTATTGCATCAGCCCGCCATACCCACAACCACCGGAGGTATTGCATCATTATCTGATACAATGTAGTTGAGTCATGACATCGCGGCTTTATGATCACGGATGAAAGATGATGGAATAGTTAGTTGTAAGTGATGTCTCATAAGGTGAACAAGTCTTTTGAGTGACTCCCATTTACTCCTGAGTCATACGCTCAACTCAAGTGATCCTTGCAGTTTTAATCCAGCAGTAGTGATGCCTCGTAACTGTGTTAATAGTGCAGATAAATTTGTTACATTTGCGGGGAAGTGATGTTTGCAAGTCAGATAACGCAAATCACTCTAATAATGAAAGCGGCGTTTGAGTTTTATTTTTGATGCAAAAACGGGGATCAGGACAAGGCCTGGGCCCCACACATATGCTGCAGTACTTGTGCAAGAAATATTTCGAAGTGGTTGAAAGGTGAAAAAGTGGCGATGCCGTTTGTTATCCATTGTATTGTATGGTTTGGAGAGAGCCAATGACTGCTACTTCTGTATGGTTCCACTTGTTTCTGGAGGCATTACAAGGAAAAAGAAGAGGACAATAGCGTACCCGAATGCTAATATGCTCTCCGACCAGTTCCACACGGCGAAGGCCTTCCCGTTCTTGAACCTCTAAAAGAATTTTCCATCGATTCAGATGATGAGGAAGAAGGCGAACTGACATTGGGTTATCTGCAGCTTTCAGTGTCTAATGATGATCCATACGTCTGCCACGGTGCATCATCTGTGCCACACATTCTCACCAAGGAAGAAATGAATGATGTTGTTCGCGACCTGGAGCTGTCCAAGGCCAAAGCAGAGTTACTTGGATCAAGACTTAAACAATAGAATCTTCGCAAGGAAAATCTCCGAGTAACTTCGTTTCGAACTCGTCATGAGCAGTCTGCGATTCCGCAAATTACTTTAGAAAGGAAGATGACCTTGTGTACTGCTCCGAAGTAGATGGCCTGATAAATGCCCTCAGAATCAAACATGACCCTCAAGAATGGTGACTCTTCATAGACTCCTCAAAATTGAATCTCAAGGCAGTATTGCTGCAAAATGGAAATCGACTTCCATCCATTCAGGTCGGACATGCTGTCTACATGAAAGAAACCTACGACAACCTGAAACAGCTGTTGAACTGTATTCAATACAGCAAGTATGGCTGGCATCTCTGTTGTGACTTGAAGGCAGTGGCTCTGTTGAATGGTCTACAACTGGAATATACGAAGTACTGCTGTTTCTCATGTGAATGGGACAGCCGAGCAAAGACTTTGCACTACGTGAAGAGAAATTGGCTTCAGAGGAAATCAGGTCAGGAGAAGAATGCAGAACACCCAGCACTGGCAGAAACACACAAAATCCTGCTATCATCTCTACACATTAAACTCAGTGTGATGAAAAACTTCGTAAAAGTCACAGACCGGACTGCATCAGCTTTCAAGTACTTGTTTGACAAATTCCCTCGACTCAGCGATAGGGTTTCTGAAAACTCGGGTTTTTAGGACTCGGCGAGTACGAGTCCCAAATTTTGAAAACTCGTCGAGTCCGGATCTAAATCTAAACTCAAATCAATAAGCGAAAACGTTTAATATTTTGGAGTTCAATAAAAATTCTCATAGCTGAAGTCTTTGTAACAGAATAAAATTACTAAAATTTGTTAAAATTAGAATTATTTATTATATTGCAAGATTTTCAACTGAGATTTGTGGTCGTGCCAAGAAATTAAAAAGAAAATCTACTCAAATTTATTTATTAATCAAATCATTTATTTTCAAAAATTACACTTTAAAACTAGATATAACTATTTGAACATTTATTTATTTCAATTTAATTGCTTTTTTTGGTCTTCAGGTAGAAATATTTGAGAAATACTAACGAATTAAGAGACTTGTCAGTAAGTCTCGATCTGATTGTAGTACAGAAGCTGCCACTTATTGAAAATGTTCTTTCATTAGAAGTTGAAGTTGGTTTTATGGAGGAAAGTGCGTTGTACAGATCATCAAGATTACTTGTTCGTTTTCCAGTATTTCTGAAAAGCAAAAATTCTTGTTTAAGTTTGCTATAAATCTCGGATTCTTTTGGAGTTGGAGGTTCAGCTGCGTTTTTCAAAATTAAATCAAGTTCTTCCTCCATTGTCAAGTTTTTTTGATTTTCAACTATTATTAAGCCGCCCCTTGGCCGAGTGGTTAGCACGCTTGGCTAGTGATCTAAGGGACCTGGGTTCAGCCCCGGGTAAGGCATGGATGTGTGCGTCGTTTTTCTGCTGAGGTCCTGCCATCCTCTCAGACCTTCTACTATGGCATATAAACTGACAGGCTCCTGTCAGACCTCTGTGGCAAGCAGCTGCTTGAGGGGGTATTTATTTTTATTTATTTATTAATTCTTGCTCTTGCGAAGCTTCCGTTGATTCATTATTATCTTCTTTTTGGTAAAGCATTTTTAATAATTGTGTGGCTAAGTCTAAAGCCTCTTTAGTAGGTACAAATTTTGGATCTTTAAGCGCTTTGAACAAATTTATTAAATCTATATTTACTCGCTCATCAATTCTCTTCTCCATATTTTCTAATAATTCACACGCTAGTTTACTTTTACAGTTCGAAATTTTTCTTTTCATGTACTCCAATGTAATGCCAGCTGAATGCAGAGTCGTATCGTTTCGGCTTAAAACTTCAATTGACAATTTGGCAGGTTCAAGCGAATTCCGGAGATCTTTGAGCTCGTTAAAATCGATGTCATCAAGCATGTGTGAATAGTTGAGATCTACTAAAGCTTCCTCGATGAATTTTTGTAGTTTCACAAACATGATTATCATATAAGCAAGAGAACTCCAACGAGTTTGACAATCTAAAACTAACTCAAGATTGTGGCCCAGTTTAGCTCTGATTTTTTCTTGTAATATTCCATTTTTAATGGAAGACAATCTAAAAAACTTAACCACTTTTCGAACGTTGTTAATTATTTGATGGATACTAACAACTTCTTCCATACCCTCCTCTGTTGTTGTTCTTATTTCAATATCCGCTCCATCAGCAAAAACATCTTCATTCTCATCTTCAGTATCAATTAATTCCTCTTCTTTTTCGCGGTTTGATTTTTTCTTATATAAAGTATCGCACACTCCAAGATGTACTCCATGATTGAGGCACAATTGATAAAATGTTGGACACTCCTTTCCAATTTTCACCATCAAAGAAGCGCCATCTCCTGTTTTGCCAACAATGTGTTGCTCATAATTTACTTCAAACGAAGCCAAATGGAGAGTAACCACCTCAAGTAATTGTGTTGCTGTACACGATCCGAATATACGAACTAGTCCAAGATTGTATGGTTCTTCATTTGGGGCGCCATGGAGAATTACATTGACATATTTCTTCGTTCGTGAGCTAGTCCATTCATCGAGTGTCAAGCTAAATCTTTGGTTAATTTTTAATTTTCTCTGACAATTCGCCAATCATTTTATTTTTCATTGCTTTAAAATGGTCATGTATTAATTTCATTACATCGGTTTCATTTTTAGGCAACTTAAATCCACGTTTAGCAATAGATTCTCGTATAAATTCCGATCTAGTAATGGCTCTTATTGAAATTCCATCTACTGCTGCCAATTTCGAAACAATTTCTTCTAAACTTGAACGTTTTACAAAATCCATCATTGTCTTTGGTTTCTTAATTGAACGTCCAACTTCAGAATCAGCTTCCGGTTCACGTTTGTCTGAATTTGGATGAATATTATGAGTTTTAAGGTGCTTGAATAACGATGTTGTGCTTGAATCAACAATAGCTACATTCGTTTTACATATATTACACTCAGCTTTTTTGTTCTTCAATTGAGTGAAATATTCCCAAACTTTTGATGATTTTTTTTGTGACATCGTTTCTGAGCTGAGCAGAAAAGCAAAATAAATAAAATTTATAATAAATTGATCACATTAATCACTAATTGCCTTTTCATACATAAAACAGCTTCGTCAATTATAATAATTTTCTATTCAAATTTTGAGTAAATTAACATTTAACACAGTTCAGCCAAGACCGCAACAATACTAAGTGCTTGTAGACAGCCGAGATAGCGGCGAGACCACATATATGGATAGATATATCAAGCACGGACCGACTGCGCAACTCTACCGGTCATGCAATAAAAGGAGATTGAATTTGCAGGTGTCGGATGTCTCTCTTGCTTGGTATACGGTAGTTTATATGTATATGGACGAGACTCGGCTGTTTTATGAACTCGTGGACTCGTCGAGTATTAGAGTCGAGTCCCGAATCCGAGTAACTACTCAAATACTCAACGAGTCCGAGTCGAGTCGAATCGAGTACAGAAACCCTACTCAGCGAAGATGTTCAACAACCTGCTTCAGGGTGACGAGAAAAAGGCTTGGAACGCATATTGTCTGGTGTCAAACTAAATTCCTTGGGAATGTCAGGACACACAACTACAAGAAACTGCTTCAGGAGATGTTGTCTCTGTATCACAAACTTGGCTGCAATATGTCCTTAAAGATCCACTTTCTCCATTCCCACTTAGATTTCTTCCCGACAACTGCGGCATGGTTAGTGATGAGTACGTGAACGTTTTTACCAGGACATTGTAACGATGGAAAAACGATACCAGGGAAACTGGTCCATTTCATTGTTGGCTGACTACTGTTGGACGCTCGCCAGAGATGATCCTGAACAGCTGTAGAAGTGACAGGCAAAGCAACGTCAGAAGTAGAAGTGGAGTTTTACTGATACATGTCATATGTACTTATTACTCTATTATATAAGAAACTATTGCGGATTTCTCAGAAATCGTAGCCAATTGTGCATTCTCATTGTCATATTCGTGTTCAGCAACTTGAAAACTTTAAGAAATGGCTACTTTTATCTTAGAGGCATGACTTTTATGAAAATTTGGTGCCCAGTGCAAATTTTCAAAGGCCAACACGGTTCATATGGGACAGAACATCCATACTTCGGATTGTTTTTTTTCCCCTCAGTGCAGCACATTTTGGCACCCAATGGGCTAAATGCCCGGTCAAAAGGCTAATTGTCCAAAGGCGCAGTGAAGGTTGTGGGAGGCCCATACGCTGAAACTGCGGTGTTGAGAGACAGATGGTAACCTCTCGTCAATGCCATCCAGCGTGTTCTTGTAATTATCAATTTTAAAGACTCTGAATAATGTTGTCGTTAGCACATATAAAATCATATATGGATATTTTCCTTTCCACACAATTACAATTTAAATAAAATTGTTAATTGCGAAGTTTCCAAAACGTCCGACATATGGCAGGATTAACCAATCAAATGATCTCCCTTTCTATTTTGCAAGAAATTTCCACACAACAACAGAAAACACAGTGTGTTCTCTGCAAGATTTTCTTTTGCGCTCTTCGAGAGAGCAAGAAATTATTTCTTGAAGCTGTAAAGCGTTCACTTCAATATCGGAGGGTGTTGGACATTAACTGTCAAACATTTGGAACCGTTATGAAGATGCGTCGCGAGCCACCAGCAGAGGCAAGAGTTAAGAGAGGGATTAATATTAACGGAGAGCGCATGGAAGGGAGGGAGGGCTGAAAAGAGAGCTGCTGCCACGATGTACCGGAGGGAACATTTATACACAGGACTCATCGTTGTATCAATAGAAGCAAAATTTTCATAGGCGAAAAACTATGAAGGAATAATATTAGATAAAAAAATAATGGCGGTAGCTTCGAATAAAAGGCGTACGAAACTTAACATAAAAATTATTTATGATTATTTTATAAAGGTTATTATTCTTTTTTTCAGCAGCAAATGTTCCTAATAGTGAAAGAATAAGAGCCATGTATTAAGTCGATAAACGTAACGGAAAAAATAAACGTTATAAATTTCAGGTTGCAAACAACTTTATTGTTGAGATATATATTTATTTAAAATTTTATTTCAGATATTTTTATCTTATTAATAATAGGCTAACCTTTTAAAGCAATCTGGTTGCCAGATCGTCAAATCAAACTATAAATTGAAATGTATTTTTAACCGATTATGAGATGATTGGTTTACGTTGAATGGCTACTTCAGCCTCACAGTGCGCAATATTCGAAATTTCGAAGCATGGTGCTGATGACTTTTCGAACTTGATGCATGGAATCATAGAAAGAGGGGGAATAATAATTATATATGGGAAAGTGGCTGTGGAATTCTTGCCGGAATAGATGCATCAGTTGACTAAGAGTCGAAATTTATAACTGAAAATTGTATTTTACTAGATTATCAGAACATTAGTTTTCATAGAATGGCAACTTGATTGAACGGTCACAGTTTGCCTTAAAAATTTTTATTTGAATCTCCGTTTACGCAGAGACCTATCTCGAACTCAGATTTAAGAACTACTGCTGTTCACATTAAACGAAAATATATTTTTTTTTTACTTCTAACAGTATGTCTTAATTTCAAACAGGTAGTTTTAGTTAACTATGCAAAACCTAACATTCTTAATAACACAAAAATAACAATCGAGAATATTATTTTTATCCTTTTTTTATTTCATATGTTTTTACACAAAGACTTGAAGTATCATCACGAATAGTTTAGTCTAATTATTTTTCCATGACATGTAATAGAATATATAACTGATATCACACGTATTCTAAAACACAAAGTTTGAATAAAAGTATTTTATTCTATTTGGATTTTATAATTTAATTACTTTATTTGGAATAAAAGTATTTTATTCTATACAGATTTTCAATTCTATTTGGATATTTGGCAACCGAGAGTGAAATCGAAATAAATAAACTAACTATAAATGAACTGATTTAATAACTGAGGCAACAAAATCACATCAATCATAAACAATTTCTTAATTAATCACATAAAACAACAATATGTTATAAATCAGTATAAAATGATCGTAATGATCACATTTTCTAGATTTTCTTTTAAACAAAGCGCATTTTTCTGCGATAAAGATAAATTGTTATTTTACTTGAAACTAAAACCTTTCTTAGCAGTTATAGATCCAAAATTATTCACTGCGTATAACACAAATTAAAAGTGTCTCAAAACCACGCTTCCTACTACCAACGCTCACAGATTATGATTAATCTCTTTCTTCTACGCACAGATTGTTCGAACTACTTTTAGACATTCAACTATCTGGTACATAATCACAGTTAAAGCAGAGAAAAAATAGAATTCTGTTCATTCATTTCAACTACATTGTTCGAGCTCCTAAGTGGCATAATTCTCACTCCGTGCTACATCTCGAGTGGCACGCAATCTCAAAATCCCTACTACATAAATACAAAATCATCATGCATTAAAGTGTTACGGAGGTTAAACCACAGTGGATAATGGTTTTCTTCAAACATATCTCTTCATAGCTACATCTGCTGCATCTCATCACTGTAGACCAATTCTAATAGCCGAACACAAGCCTAAAATCAACAAAATCAATGCCAAGCGTCGGTTGGAGAAGTGTAAAGCAAGGCGCCATGGACACTTGAGCAGTATAGCCGCGGTCTCTGGAGTGATGAATCCCGCCTCATCATCTGGCAGTCGGACGAACGAGTATGGGTGTGGAGGATGCCAGGTGAACGCTATCTGCTTCACAATCGTACGTCAACTGTGAAGTTTGGTGGATGACGCATCATGCTCTGCGCTGTTTTTCGTGGTTCGGGTTAGGCCCCCTAGTTCCTGTAAAGGTCCTATAATGGCATTCTCGACAATTCTGTGCTTCCAACTTTATGGCAACAGTCATGGATAGACCCTTTCCTGTAACAATATGACAGTGCTCCCTTCCATAAAGTGAGGACCGCGCAGGAATGGTTTGATGAGAGGGATGTGGAAGAACATGACTGTGCTGCACAAAATCTTCATCTCAACCCCATGTAACACCTTTGGGATGAATTGGAACGCCGACTGCGAGCCAGGCCGACCTGCCAGTCATCAATGACCGAAGGCAGGCAATTCCAGCAGCAGTGTGCCAAATCTAGTGGAAAGCATTGCGCAGAGTGGAGACTGTGGTAGCAGGAATGGGTGGACCAACTAGATATTAATTCCTTTCCTATTATCGGAAGCTTATGGATGAGCGAGTGTTCGGATACGTTTGATCATACAGTGTATTTCATCAATACATCCCTTACCACTTCTGAATACACAGTGCTCATCACGCAGATGTCCATCAACCAGATTCTTAATTCTGTTAAAAACAACCATGAAAGAACTTTACCTGAAACAGAAAGTATGCTCCGCTCCTTCGTTCGCTACATATAAAACTGGGATTTATGAAGCAATTTGTCTACGCAGTGGATAAATATGGTAGAAGATTTGTCTACCTAACAACAAAATTCCCCCGTCATTCAGAAGCAAAGATAAAAGAGGGCGTGTTTGTTGGTCCTCAAATAAGACAGTTGTAGAAAGATGTGAAATTTGACGAATCTCTAAAAGAGAATTTATTGTCATGTTTTAAGAAAGTTACAGATAATTTTCTTGGAAAAAAGGAGTTTAAAGATTATGAAGAAATAGTAAACCAGATGCTGCACGCATATCGTCTTTGAAACATGTCTCTTGAAACATGCATTTTTTAACATGTCTTTGAAAGTGCACTTCCTGCATTCATATCTGGACTACTTTGCGGAAACTGCAGTGACGTCTCCGATGAACACAGTGAGATGTTTCACAAAGATATTTCGACAATTGGAAAGCGTTTATGAAGGGAAGTGGATGCCTACAACGTTAGCTGATTTTTATTGGAATCTCAAAAGAGACAGCACAGATAAACGTAAAAGAAACAAGTGATTTACGTTTGGTACTTTTGTTATTTAATTATTCTGTATTCAATTTATTTCTATACAATATTCTGTTAAAAATTTCTATATGCATCTATAATCATTTTAATACTAAGGAAGCTAAAAATAATCGCTTTTTTTCCCTATCAGGGGCGTAGCTATGGGGGATGGGGGATGGGGGGAGGGTCCCCCCCCCCCCCCCCCCAAAGTAACTCGGAGTTGGCAAAATTCGAAGCGACTTCGTTAAATCTAGGTGAGTTGTGAAAATTTGTAATCTTTCTTTTGTAAAATTAAGGAGAGTTGTCAAAATCGAGGCAACTTGGCAAATCTAGGGCAGTTTGGAAAATGGAGAGACGGCAAAATTTTGAGCAGTTGGCAAAATTCGAAGCCACTTAGTAAAATACAGGTGTGTTGGCAAAATCTTGGCGATTGGCAAAATTCGGAGAGATGGGTAGTTGTGAAAATTCGGAGATACTTAGTAAAACCTTGGGTAGTTGGCAAAATTCGGAGTGACTTGGCAAAATCTTGGGGAGTTGATAAAATTCAGAGTGACTTGGCAAAATCGTGGGGTGTTGGCAAAATTCAGGTGAGATGTAAAAATTGGGATTTTTTTCTGAAAAACCACAAAATTATGGCGAGTTGGCAAAATCTAGGGCCAATTGGCAAAATTCGGAGTGTCTTGGTAAAATCGTGGATAGTTGACAAAATTCAGATGAGATGTAAAAATTTCGATTTTTTTTCTGAAAAACTACAAAATTATGGCGAGTTGACAAAATCTAGGGGCAATTGGCAAAATTCGGAGTGTCTTGGTAAAATCGCGGGTAGTTGACAAAATTCAGGTGAGATGTAAAAATTGCAATCATTTTTCTGTAAAATTATGGCGTGTTGGCAAAATCGAGGCAACTTTGCAATATCTAGGAGAGTTGGCAAATCTTGAGGGAGTTGGCAAATTTCAGAGTGACTTTGGAAAAATCAGGTGAGATGTAAAAATTGTGATTTTATTTTGTGTAAAATTTTGGCAAAATTTAGGGCAGTTGGCAAAATTCGAATCCATTTGGTAAAATACGGGCAATTTGCGAAAATTGGGATTGTTTTTGTGAAATTAAGGAGAGTTTACAAAATCGAGAAAACTTAGCAAAATTTTGGGGAGTTTGAAAAATTTGAAGTGACTTGGCAAATTCAGGAGAGATGTAAAAATTGGGATTGTTTTGCGAAATTAAAGAGGTGGTAAAATCGAGGCAACTTGGCAAAATCTAGGGAAGTTGGCAAAACTGGAAACCACTTGATAAAGTACAGGTGAGTTGTAAAATTTGGGATTGGTTTTGGGAAATTTATGACAGTTGAAAAAACCGAGAACTCTTGGCGAAATCTAGAGGAGTTGGCAAAATTCGAAGCCACTTGTCAAAATGCAGGGGAGTTATGAAAATTGTGCCTTTCTTGTACAATTAAGGAGAGTTGATAAAATCGAAGTGAGTTGGCAAATTCAGGGAAGATGTAAAAATTGCGATTTTTTCTGTAAAATTACGGCGAGTTGGCAAAATCTAGGGGATTTGTGAAA
The DNA here is from genome assembly GCA_038380435.1 of Ryuthela nishihirai. Taxonomy (NCBI): domain Eukaryota; kingdom Metazoa; phylum Arthropoda; class Arachnida; order Araneae; family Heptathelidae; genus Ryuthela; species Ryuthela nishihirai. The sequence continues at coordinate 114,164,232 of JAWZYU010000001.1, forward strand.
ATTGGATTTTGTTTTGTGAAATTAAGGAGTGTTGGACAAATCGAGGAAACAAAACAAAACAAAAACAAAGCAAAACGAAACAAAAACAAAATATACGGTAGTTGGCAAAATTCGAATCAACTTGGAAAAACGGGTGAGTTTTGATAATTGGGATTGGGTTTGTGATTAAGGAGAGTAGACAAAATCGAGAAAACTTGGCGAAATCTTGGGGAGTTTGAAAATTCTGAAGAGACTTGGCAAATTTAGGAGAGATGTAAAGATCGGTATTGATTTTGTGAAATTAAGGAGAATTGAACAAATCAAGGGAAAAATTCACACTGACTTGCTACAATTCAGACGAAATGTAAATATACGTGTAAACCAGTGCATATAGTTATGGTAAATTCTGACTTAAATAATACCCGAAATTTATAATTTTTAGCAGAAGCGAATGCATAGGACAAGTAATGATAAGTACAATTAACAATAAACTTTTTTGCAGAAAGTTTTCCTAACTTGATATATTAATTCAATACCCTTCCCTGAAAGTTTCCATTAATATGTATTAGTTATGTATGAGATATTTTTTATTATTATTAATATATTGCATACCAAAATATTTGCTATTAATTAACAAGAATTTCAGTAACCATCAGTACCTTCAAATACACTGCTTTATATAAATTGTAAGCAACCATAACGTTATAGCGCCGACTGCGAATCATAACCATATTCATGGGTTATGAATTCATGAATTGGTTCGTTCATGGAATTGAATTCATTCATGGTTTCGTGGGAATGAATTGGTCATATGGTTGGCCCAGCTGCAGTAAGACTGCCGGAATAAGTATGACGTAGTTTTCAGCAGATAAATTTCGATTGCTTTTAAAAATGACTATTGAATTAGCTACATTAATCGTTAATATCTAATATCTGACTTGGAGAAAGGGTCATCAGAATTCAAGTTCACTCAGGGCGGCAAAATAGTTAGCCCTTATTATATTCATATAGTATATCATTCCTGTCAGATACATTATTAAAGATGTAAGAACTAGAAATAGCCATCGTAACCGATGCACCGTCAACTAAAGTCGAACTTTCTACGTGTACTTCATGTTTTAGTTCACTATGATATTCCGCCCTAGCTGCTACATCATCTATAACTTCGTAAATGCCGTTTTTTTTCTTACCTCACACATATAAAAATATATCGTTGGATTCTTCAGTTTCTAAAGTTGCGCACACATCAAAAGCTCTGGTAGAAGGGCAGTCGCCACTCCCTTACCCAGAGGAAGGATGGTGCAAGCTGTGAACATTGAAGGGATTTGGATTGGGGTCATCAGCAAACAGAGAAATTCAGTCTGGGAATCTTCTGGGAGCAGTTGCTGACCAGTGGATCATACCATTGCTGTCAGTGCGCACGACTCACATGAGTGAGTCGTGCGCACTGACAGCAATGGTAGGTTTCCAAGGGAACAACCCTTCCCAAGTCGTCGTTATTGGCTCCGGAGGGTTTGGTCATTTGAGGGGTGAACAGATTGTAGAGTTTCATGCTGCCCTGTGGATGGACACTATGGTCAACACTAATTGTTGACCACCCAGGCTCCACAATATCTGTTTGCCACATGGAGCGAACTTGGCTATCTGCTGCTGCTCATTTCTTCAGATCTGCCATTAGCTCGGTCAACTTTACATCAGCTGTGGTTAGCTTATTAGCAAATTTGTAGCACGGTGCACCTATTGGGATCCAACTTCCTCTGGTATGACTCAGACGTTTGCGCTAAAAGGAACAGGTCAATCCAGACCTATGACAAGAACAGAGCAGATGCCTTTATTTTTTAGAGTATTTCGGGGATTGAAACTTTGAAGTTGTTAAAACTCCCCAATATAATTTTGTAGTTGAGTTAAATTTTTATATTTGTTATAGTTTATTCTGTTATTTGAGATGGCTTTCCGTAACTAAGGCTCAATTCTTATATTCGACCTAATGCACATCATGTGATCGGCGTTACTCTCACTCAGACCGATTCAGCCTTATTCGGGAATAACACCTTTCCGAATGCAGTTTGTAGGGGACGCGTAAAAATATCGATAATACGAGATGATTGGTAACCCTAGGTGTACCCAAGTATGGGTGTTTGGAGAGGGAAAGGTTTGAGTTTTACCCCCATTCCCGCCACTTGAGGTTTTGAGTAACATATTTTTTCAAGGGATACATCTAAAAATTCGAGCATCAGGCTTGCCATTTTTAGGAAACGATATTAAAATATGTCATCTTCCATTTCAGTGTTTATGAGTATGCCATTGGCAACACTGATGAACGAAGGTATTCATTGTGTTGTCTTTCACTGTTGCCATTCGTAACAGACAAAGTCACAGTCGTTTGTTGTACGAAACAGAAACATTCGTTACGAAACAATGAAAAATTTATTTCTGAGCTTCAGCGTCGAGAAACGGTTCTTTTCTGTGGACTTTCGTCATTTGTTTCTTCTCGTTTGTGCGTGGAGAGGTCGCTGTGTCAGCCTACGCCAGCCAGTATCTGAAGTATCAACGTGGGACGCAAGTGTGCTCAGTTGAGTGTTTTCCCTGAGCACTAGGACGAATAAACGGGTTCCTGGCGCTGCTTGTGATGATCTTGACATCCTCCTCTGTGACGGTAAGTCTTACTTTCAATGTTCCATTTACCTATGTCGTGGAGTTTATCTGTTTATGCGGTAGTGAATATATGTGTGCACAGTCGTTTTATTTCTTTAGCCAATATCCATGCTCTAGTGCAAGTTTGGTTACACCGCATTAAGTGCGGTCACCTGTAACATCCCGCTGGTAAGAAATGGTAATACATTGGGGAATATTTAATGTATTCGGATTTGAATAAGGAAAAAGCAATCGTTCTCTTGTCATTTGAGTATACTTGAGCTCAGGAATTATTTCTCAGTAGACGGAGACGCATAAGGCTTTAAACCTTGAAGGTTTCCGTTTACTCGGTGTTATGATACCAGAGTTTGGTTGGGTTGTTTTGCCTATGAGCTGCATATAATGGGGTAAATAGCCAAGTCACAGGTATAGCGAGGGTTCAGAAGAGGATAGGGGAATAGTGCCCACTGGAAAACTGTTAGGGGACAGATGTTAGCCTCCTGTCAAGCCATTCAGCATGTTTAAAATTTGCAGGGTATGGCTCTCCCTGTCAAGGGCTATGGCTTAATCTCCATCTGACGGACATCGGCCTTTCCAAGCCTATCAGTGTCCCATACTGACTGAGGACAGGGCGAGCACTTTTGCGGAGATAAATCTCAGCATTGGTCCATGTGGGACTCGAACCTGGGAATTGCAAACGTTACTAGAAAGATGTGGCAGTGGCACCGGATGTTTCGTCTTGGTTACCTAAGACGAAAAAATAAAATATTAAATTTTATTTAATTATTAAGTTAGCTATGGTACTTTACACTGTTGGTAATCCGACCTTCGTTTTAGTTTGGTAACAGAAAATTAAAATGTAAGATGTATTCGATTTGTAATAAACTCAGATCAAAAGTGCAACCCTTCACTCATAACATTGGATGTCTCATTTGATTTGAAATCGGGTTATAATTATTTTGGCAATCCTCTTTGAACAGCGAAGTGGTATTTTGATATATTCAATTAGAGTAAATCGCATTTTTATATAATCAAATCTATATATATACACACATTGGTAGTTAAATATTTCCTCAAGGGGATATGATGCGACTTCCACACATTTCTCGTATCATTCCGCAACGCAATGTCGTGCTTCGCCCATTGGGCAAGTATCAGTATCCACTCCTGCCTTGGGGAGTGTGCGAAAGAGATGCTTTCCAGAAACTGAAGTCGTTCAAAAGAGCATTGAATGGGACGTAATATCACCAACTCTTATCTTTAATCTATGAGCGTAAAATCTTTTTGGAGAATGTTAATTGTTCGTTGGGTGTCTTTTCTGCATTTACTTCGCTGATATCTTGTATATATTAAAAATAATAAATAATATTTAACCAGTTATGGCTATTACTTAAATCGTTTTATTATTCTTATTAATAAGAATAATAAACATTTTATTAATAATATTCATTTTATTAATATTTGAACGGTAAAATTTATTATTCATAGCATGTATATATTTTAATGCTTTTATATTTTGTAAAAAAAAAGTGGAAAACCTTTTTTTTTTAAGTTCTGAAAAATATCAAGTAAATCTACTATTCCTTTAATGTATTACGTTTCTTCCTTTGGTTCAGATGACAAGGTGCCCAAAAGTTCCAGGAAAACGATTCTTCGATTTTGTTTACACGAAAATGGCGTATAACTCTCAAGATAACAATCTAATATTACGAGTTTACGCCAAAGAAGGTCTAAGGAGAAGAAGGCTAGCTTCGCACAAGCGTAAGTGGCGCCGTTCTGCGGAATTTTACCGAACCTGAACGTGGCAAATTGATGTGCAGGCACAAAAACAACTGTAAGGGGCGATCTGCGTATGCGCAGTGCAATCATTTTAGCCCAATGCAGCTATGGTTTGTCTTACTATTGGTATGTATATTGCGATTTAACCAGTGTTTCCAAATGTCTAACAGCCATGGCTGTTTGGCACATTGGTAGCTGACCCTAAAGTTATTCAATGAGTGTTTTATCTCGTTCAGGAGTACATTTTACGATACCTGGAAAAATCGTTGTATGTTTATTTTGAGTAAATTTGCAGAATTTTAAAAATTAATATGTAAATTAATACATTTAATCATCTTGCGAACATGTAAGTAAGTCAATGTATGTTGCAGTTTTGTGTTCTCTGGAGCATATCGATGTATATAGGTGTCTGCAGTGTGTTCTAATAGTAAATTTTTTTATGGTTGAAACGAGAAGTTCCTTCTGCCATCTATTGACAATTTATACAACTAAGAAACTCGATATGACTTTTATTGAAAATATCTAAAATTCTATAAAACATAATTAAACAAAACATGTTATCTCGCATAAAGTCATAAATTTCAATTTATTATAATATATTAAATATTGTAGAATATTCAAAATATTAAAATTCTTTTCTTGAGTATAGCTACTATCTGTTTTACAAAATGGGATTTTATTGAAGAAAATAATTTCAACTAATCCTTGTAAAAAGAAAATTATGATGGTAAAATTTAAGAAATGACCACTTTCAACAGAGCTAAAGTGAATGTAAAATTAGTGACATGGTGTAAGCCATTGAAAACCTTGCTAGACGGTGGAAAAATAACGTAAGGAACTGGCTGCTCTCCCTGGCTAGGTGGCTTCACTGCAATGCACGAATTTGCCATATTTAGAGGGTGCTGCAATCGAAAAATTTACATTAAGCCTATGAAAGCTAGCTCTCTTCTCCCTTAATGTCTAAGGGAGACACTCCTTGGTTCTACCGTTTCCATATTTAGTGATCTGTAAAGATGTATATACTCCCAATTCTGTTTTTACACGGGTTCTTTTTTAACACGATTTTTATTTAACACGGTTTCGAAAAAAATTCCAATTCTCTTTTTACACGATTTATTTTGATATAACACGGTTCAAACGGCGCCTTTTTAAAAATCTCCATTTGAATTTAATTCTGAAAAAATATTCCTATTCAAGAAAAAATTCCTAGAATTTACATTTATAAACAAAGATGCCGCTTTTATGGCCACATTTTTAGAAGTAGTTTTAACTTTGAAAATGTACTATAGATACAAAATTTGTGCACTGAAATCCACAAAATAAAAACTACACAACAAGTTTTCTTTATTTCATTCTCTCTTTCACTCTATTTCACTACTTCTGCTATATCTATCTGCTGCTATTCTTCTTAATATCTGGGGCGGGTGTGGCTCAGTCGGTATCGCGCCAGGCTCGTGATCTGTAGTTCCCAGGTTCGAGTCCCAGCTGGGTCAGCGTTGAGATTTATCTCCGCAAAATTCCCCGCCCTGCCCACGGTCAGTAGGGGACACTGATGGGCTTGGAAAGGCAGCCGTCCGTCGGATGGGACGTTAAGCCGTGGTCCCGTGTGCGGGAGAGCCATACCCTGTGCACGTTAAAGAACACGCTGGATGGCCTTGACGGGAGGCTACCATCTGTCTCCCAACAGCTGTTCCAGTGGGTCCCCTCCCCCAACCTTCTCTGAGCCTTCGAGGTCCATGTGACATGGCCATTTAGCCCATGGTGTGCAAAAAAGTGCCGCTCAGTGGTAAAACAACCCAACCCTCATGAGACGAAATTGTGAATAAAAACGTTTCGTAAAAATCCACCTCAAGCAGCTGCTTGCTTAAGAGGTCCCACTGGACCCGTCAGTTTAATACGCGGAAGAGAACACCTGATAATTTCTATTAGAAGGTTTATTCAGGAATAAAAATGAGTTACAAACTTTATTGTACAGTGCTTCAGGTAAATATTTAACTGGGATTTTTATTTTGCTTCGGCTGACTTCATAATTTCTGCTATTATGGTAAGGGCGATGGCCAACAGAAACTTAGCGGAGAAATATTAAAAAAAAAAACTATATTATTAAAGATTCGCAGAAAAAAATTTCTGATTAAAAACCAAAACATATATTATTATATTTTTAAGAAAAAAAGAAAATATATTGATTAAAAAATAAAAATATACATTTTTAATGAATACTATGAATTGGCAAAATCTTTAGTTATTGAAATAAAAGGAAATCAATTTCAACATATCACCTGTTAGTGATATGTTGAATAAATATTGAGGAAAAAGTGTCATCAGCAGGGTGGGATCTGAACCCACGACCTCCTGTCTGGTGCTCTAACCACTGCTCTACCACCGCAAAAATTCCCCGCCCTGCCCTTAGTCAGTAAGGATGGGCTTGGAAAGTCCGCCGTCCGTCGGATGGGACGTTCAGCCGTGGCTCCTTGTGCTGGAGAGCCATACCCTGTGCACGTTAAAGAACACGCTGGATGGCCTTGATGGGAGGCTACCATATGTCGCCTAACAGCTGTTCTAGTGGGTCCCCTCCCCCAACCTTCTCTGAGCCTTCGGGGTCCATGTGACCTAGCCATTTAGCCCATGGTGTGCAAAAAAGTGCCGCTCAGAGGTAAAACAACCCAACTGAATTAGTTGGAGATACTGAGTTGCAAGGTAGTCAGGCCATAGCAGAGCAAGTTGTTTTTAAGAATTTTTTTTTTATTAAGAGCAAGAGATTGTGGTTTTAAATTATTAATATGCTGTATTATTTTCATGACGAAAAATTGATACAATTAATCGTTTCATTTCAGATCTATCGCCTTTTCTGTCTGCTGGTTTTGTACATTGCGATTGCTACTGTTTTATGCGAAGTTCATCCCGATGGAATCAGCGATCAAGTCAGCAGTCAAGATGTAAGTGAATTTCAAAGATTCCTTAAAAAATACTATTCCCCCCTGATCAGAGTTGCAATAAGATTTCCATACACAGCACGCATTATCATAAAAAAGGGACAACTTTTCAACTGTTTTTAGACAATGGCTAATTCTCTTACTTTTTCCGTGTTTCAAATTTATGAAAGTTATTTTTAGTGGTTAGACGTGTATGACAGTTTTAGAAGGAAAGCACTTCAAAGTTGATGATTCACATAGAGTGCCTTTTCCGGTATCACAGATACTCAACTAGATTCACCAATCTAGAAAAAGGGTGAGGGGGCAAGAGAATAGATTTTCATTGCAGTTTAACATTTTCCCCCTCCCATTTTACAAGTATTTTAAAAAAAATGTCTTACAAAATACACACCAGAGGGAGTTCTAGTTTTTATTTAGCTTCGATTTTGTTTACACCAAAATGGCGTATAACTCTCAAGATAACAATCTAATATTACGAGTTTACGCCAAAGAAGGTCTAAGGAGAAGAAGGCTAGCTTTGCACAAGCGTAAGTGGCGCCGTTCTGCTTAATTTTATCGAAGCTGAACGTGGCAAATTGATGTGCAGGCACAAAAACAACTGTAAGGGGCGATCTGCGCATGCGCAGTGCAATCATTTTAGCCCAATGCAGTTATGGTTTGTCTTACTATTGGTATGTATATTGCGATTTAACCAGTGTTTCCAAATGTCTAACAGCCATGGCTGTTTGGCACATTGGTAGCTGACCCTAAAGTTATTCAATGAGTGTTTTATCTCGTTCAGGAGTACATTTTACGATACCTGGAAAAACCGTTGTAAGTTTATTTTGGGTAAATTTGCAGAATTTTAAAAATTAATATGTAAATTAATACATTTAATCATCTTGCAAACATGTAAGTAAGTCAATGTATGTTGCAGTTTTGTGTTCTCTGGAGCATATCGATGTATATAGGTGTCTGCAGTTTGTTCTAATAGTAAATTTTTTTATGGTTGATACGAGAAGTGCCTGCTGCCATCTATTGACAATTTATACAACTAAGAAACTCGATATGACTTTCATTGAAAATATCTAAAATTCTATAAAACATAATTAAACAAAACATGTTATCTCGCATAGAGTCATAAATTTCAATTTATTATAATATATTAAATGTTACAGAATATTCAAAATATTAAAATTCTTTTCTTGAGGATAGCTACTATCTGTTTTACAAAATGGGATTTTACTGAAGAAAATAATTTTAACTAATCCTTGTGAAAAGAAAATTATGATGGTAAATTTTAAGAAATGAACACTTTCAACTGAGCTAAAGTGAATGTAAAATTAGTGACATGGTGTAAGCCATTGAAAACCTTGCTAGGCGGTGGAAAAATAACGCAAGGAACTGGTTGCTCTCCCTGACTAGGTGGCTTCACTGCAATGCACTAATCTGTCACATTTAGAGGGCGCTGCAATCGAAAAGTTTACATTAAGCCTATGGAAGCTAGCTCTCTTCTCCCTTAGACACTCCTTGATCGTGCATTCACTAGGAAATGTAGGAATTTAGGAATAAAATCTATTTTTTTCTTTAACTTTAGATATATCGTAAAGATATATACGTCATCTACATTATGTGATTTGCTTTATCCAAGTGATAATAAAACGAAATGAATTCATTTATATTAAATTGTATTATAAATCGGGTGGTAGTTTTCGATAAACTTTCACATTTCAATTTTCTTACGGTTTTCGTTCATCATTTCTTGGTTTTTCAGTTTCTAAATGTTTGTCAAAATGGTTCTTCTAAGACGTTGACAACTAGCAACATGCTACGTACCAAATAAAAGCATTATAAAGGAGGGTCGTGGATTTTAAAAATTTGCCCAATTATATTTGCCTATTTAAATCTATAAAACGAAAGAAGGTGTCTGTTTTGTCTGTGGCAGCCATAACTCATTGGGAATTCAACGTAGAGGCTGCAAATTTTCAGAGAATGTTGCTGGCTGTGGTCCGGATTGCAATGCCAAACATCAAGTCGAACATTCCAAAGGGGGGCTTTCTAGAGGCAAATTATTTACCATGCTATTATTACTGGAAACGATAATCGCTGTCAAATCTATTGTTGTCATTTATTGCTCCCTAACTGTGAAAGTAAAGAGTTAAAATAGCATTTAAATCTGCTGACGTTGCCAGATTCCCAACATTTCCAAAGGCATTATTTAGGCGTTCCATTGCAGTTAGGGACCTGATTTTCTAACCAAACATGGCGACAGACAGGGGGAATCCGCCTACGAAATTTAGGACCTTTCGGTAAAGTGCATCGGAAATAACAGAATGTAAAAATCTGCTCTATGGGAAATCAAGCTCTATGGGAGAGTTTCTTACAGAGAACAGAAGGTGTTTTAAAGGAGGATTCTATCGATGGCGAAAGTTTTAATATTTTATTAATTTAATGCAAGATCCTACAAAACATTTCCATTAAATTCGTCCAACAGAAAATAAATTCTGTTTGAGGCTTTAATGGATTTATTTTGTAATCTTGAACCCTGTTTTTCTTTTCACACTAGCCTCCTTATGTGTGGAGAGGTTTTCTCTAGGTTAGGGCAAAGCACTCTGACGTGGAAGGTGCCTTGACGTAATAATAATAAATTATACATAATAATAATAACCAATTTAAAATAATCATAAAAATTTAAATACAATTTCGTCGCAATAAATAAATTATTCCAAATTATGTAGTATAAAAATAAATAGAATTCAATTAAATATTAACTAAATTTAATTGCTTAAATATTTATGCATGTTTCTCTCCTTTTGCTCAATGGATCTTCGGTGGTCTTTGGTAAACAGGGTATGCTTATAACTGTAGTTTTTCGCCATTTCTTGTTACCAGATTTTCTTCTGTTAATGAAATTTTCATTTGCAATTTTAGACTGGTTGATCGAAATTTCACTCCTCATAGCAGCAGGAAATGCTGAATACCCCTATTTAAACCACTAGTTTTGTATGCAATTATAATACATAAATAGTGACTGTTTGCAACGAAAACGATCACATTTGACCTTTTTCGGACGTAATTTTATTTGCTTGAAATCAAACAATTGCTATTTTAAGAAAAGTCTTAATTAGTGGACACAAACATTATCATTCGGACGTACTACCATTTAAGATGAAACTTTAAAAGGTAAATTAATGAAACTTGAATGAAGAAATGAAAGCTATTAGTTATATGAGACCATCGTGCATTCACTAGGGAATGTACGATTGACACATTCGGAATAAAATCTATTTTTCTTTAACTTCCCCGTGGCCGAGTGGTTAGCGCGCTTGGCTACTGATCTACGGGACCTGGGTACGAGCCCCGGGTAAGGCATGGATGTTCGTGTTGTTTTCTGCCGAGGTCCTGCCATCTTCACAGACCTTCTACTGTGGCATATAAACTGACAGGCTCCTGTCAGACCTCTGTGGCAAGCTTGAGGGGGTATTTATTTTATTTTTTTTAGATATATCGTAAAGATATATCCGTCATCTACATTATGTGATTTGCTTTATCCGACTAATGATAAACCGAAATGAATTCATTTATATTAAATTGTATTATAAATCGGGTGGTAGTTTTTGATAAAACTTTCACATTTCAATTTTCTTACGGTTTTTGTTCATCATTTCTTGGTTTTTTAGTCTATTTGTTTGTCAAAATGTTTCTTCTAAGATGTTGACCACTAGCAACATGCTACGTACCAAATAAAAGCCTGTTATATAGGAGAGTCGTGGATTTTAAAAATTTGCCCACTTTTATTTGCCCATTTAAATCTATATCACAAAAGAAGGTGTCTGTTGTGTCTGTGGCAGCCATAACTAATTGGGAATTCAACGTAGAGGCTGAAAATTTTCAGAGAATGTTGCTGGCTGTGGTCCGGATTGCAATGCCAAACATCAAGTCGAACATTCCAAAGGGGGGCTTTCTAGAGGCAAATTATTTACCATGCTATTATTACTGGAAACGATAATCGCTGTCAAATCTATTGTTGTCATTTATTGCTCCCTAACTGTGAAAGTAAAGAGTTAAAATGGCATTTAAATCTGCTGCCGTTGCAAGGTTCCCCACATTTCCAAAGGCATTATTTAGGCGTTCCATTGCAGTTAGGGACTTGATTTTCCAATCAAACATGGGGACAGTCAGTGGGAATCCGCCTACGAAATTTAGGACCTTTCGGTAAAGTACATCGGGAATAACAGAATGTTAAAATCTGCTCTGTGGGAAATCAAGCTCTATGGGAGAGTTGCTTACAGAGAAGAGGTGTTTTAAAGGAGGATTCTATCGATGGGAGAAGGTTTTAAAATTTTTTTAATTTAATGCAAGATTCTACAAAACATTTCCATTAAATTCGCTCAAGAAAAAATAAATTCTGTTTGAGGCTTTAATGGATGTTTTGCGGCATCTTGAACCCTCTTTTTCCTTCCACACTAACTGCCTATGTGTGGAGGGGTTTTCTCCGGGTTAGAGCAAAACACTCTGACATGGATGGTGCCTTGACGTGGCGTCAGAGCTTTGCACTAAACCATCCGGCAGACATCTTTCTAATGTCATAACCTATTAATTTTTGTAAACTTTCTATTATATAGTTAAGATATTATTAGCTAATCTAAACTTTATGAATGATTTTCAAAATCGAAATATGAAGGAAATTCTTAATATAATAAACTTTACATATTGCTCTATAAATCTCTTTTATTACAGCATTAATATTTTCATTTCAGGTTAATTTATTGTCAATAATAACTCCGAAACATTTTTAAATTTTCATCTCCTTTATTGCTTCACATGAGAAACATTTTCTATGTGCAGTAAACTTCCGTTTCCGGCATTTATGAGTGGAAATTTCCGGTTAGATGAATCTGTGGCCTGCATGAGAAATATTTTTACAGAAACGAAATATACAGTATGCAAAATCTTGTACTCAAGCCTTAGTCGAAATAAAAATGCAATGAAAAACAATGATAATGAAAATGAAGTATAATGTCCTTAATATAATTAACCTAAAATATAATTGCATTTTATACGTATTTTCACACTTGACGAATGTCAAAATCCGTGCACTTAACAAACATATCGGGAACTGCTTCATTCAAAGCCACCACATAAAGAGTTATAATTTGGGTGTCGGATGGCTTTGGCTAACACTGGTACCGTATTTGCTTAATAAGTTTCACCTATAATGTGAAAGGTAAAATCTGTAGATTACCATATACGAAATAAAAAATATTATCCAAGAATACTGAAACCAAGCTAAACTTTAATTTCAGGATAAAAACAAATTTCTTATGCATACGTATTTGCAGTTTAGTTACCGGCTATGTTCTAGATACTCAGGTGGCATTTCATCAAGGTCATCCACTGAACTAGCATTTGATTTTTGAACAGCAACCGATGTAGAGGGTGGAGATGACATAAAATTAGGTATAATAGTTTTTTTCAAATTAAATTCTTTTGTCTGCCAGCTTGAATGTTTTCCTTTTCTGATGCAACAATTTAGAATACAAGAGGTGAAAATGCATTGCGGTTTGGAAGTGAAGCAGCTTTCCTGCTCAAAAAATTTCATAACATTTTCAATTCTTTCGGCAGCAGTCTGCCACGAGACTCTTTGAACCTGTTCATCCTCTTCATCGCTTTCCTCTTCTAGAGCTTTACATTTGTCCTCATTCGAAACACTTTCAATAATTTATCCAGTATTTAGTCTCGTTGTAACAGGTGCATATAACAGAATGCCATAGCAGGAATGTAACAATGCGCGAAAGACGACGCAAGCGTCAGTAACAGTCGGGAGAACTATCATGTGCTTTGAAATTTTCCGTACGAAGTTAAAATTCTTCAACTCTAAATTTATGCCGGTTGGATTAGAATTCTGGTTGAGTACCGGAAAATCGGGAGTTTACTGTGTTTGGCGAATTATATATTATTTTACTTGTCTATGATGACTGTGCTGCTTTGAGACGAATGTACTGGTTTAAAGTAAAACTATTCCGTTTTAAAATTAATGTTAATTTACTTTTCAAATACCATTTTGCAATTTTTAGCAAGTCTACATTTGCATCATTTATGAACTTTCCATTTCAATGAGCAGTATATTATTAGTGAAATGTAGTCGCCAAAAGCTAATAACTTCCAATTTGAATATGAATTCCTATAACAAATATCATTTACAAAATATCTAACAAATATTCTCTCATTTCTTCTTCCTAATTCTACAACGAAAAATACACATTACATTTCTAAGTTCATTAATGAAAAAAGTTTCTCCTTGCGTCCTAGACAGACCACACAATGGCTTAACTGGATATGTTACAAGGACCCCTAAAGGGCTCTTGTAACATATCCAGTTAAACAACAAATTAAACAACACAAGATTGGGAAATAGAATCCATTCAACAGCTTTTGGGCTCCCAGAAAGATCATCCAAATTGTTCGTTCATTCGCACCGAAGGATAATGTTCCTTTCGAAGACGGTACATGGACTGTCCAAGCCAATGTTCCCTCTTTCATACCGAAGGGGTCGCGAAAAGAAGGGGGGGGGGGTCGCGAAAATAAATTTTAAACCTTACCGCAGTTGGGCCTTGAACTTGGGTACTACAAATTACGATTCTTTCATGCTACCGATTCAACTAATCGCTAAGTGTAAGGAGTTATATCCCAAATAAAAAGTTCTTTTCAAGAGAATATCATCACTACCTCTAATTATGTCTGCTCATTGCTGTCCCCCCCTTCCCTGGTGAAGAGAGAAATTTCGCGGACACCTTCGGTGATCCCAGAAAAACAAAGTCCGGCTTAAATGATGCCATTTAAAACACGACACCAAAAGTGACAGCATCATTTTCTGCAGTTCCCATGTTCGAGTCACAGCTGGGTTAGTGTTGACATTTTTTCTGCAAGGTCCCTCACCTGCCTTCGGTCACTAGAGCACACCGATATGCTTGAAAAGGCCATCGGATGGCACGTTAAGCTCTGTGTGTGAAATAGCCATAACCTGTGAATTTTAAATAGCACACTGGATGGCCTTGACGGGATGCTAACAATCTACAGTGGTTTATCAAAATAATGGAAACACCGATGGCCACTGGAGTACATGCAATGCGCCGTATGCATATCACAGAGATGACGTCACCCGCGATATGAGGAAATAAAGGGGAGAAGTACGATGTCGGCTATCACGTAGTAGTGCTACAGGCACAGGTGAAACTGCTGCTGTGGTGTAATTGTTGACAACGTCAGATCATAGTAACCTCCAAAAAAGCATGATCATTGGTGCGCATCTTGCAGGAGATTCAGCAACCAGAACTGCGGAACAAGTAGGTGCAACACGAAGAACTGTATCGAAGATTATGACTACCTACTATCAAAAAGGATAAGGCGTTGCCTCCAAACATGCAAATTGTGGACGCCATATGAAGTTGTCAGATAAGGATAGGCGAATGTTGGCACGGATTATATAATGGAAGCACAAGACCAACGCACCGCAAGTAGCAGCAACGTTGAACAGCAGTCGGAATGATCCAGTTTCGGTCATAACAGTTCGTCGGAAACTTCATCGTGCCTATCTGAGTATCCCTATTAGAAACCTGCAGAGCATACCACACCGACTGTCTGGTTCCGACTAACAGTTCGTTGGAAAATTCGATAACAGTTTGTCGGAAACTTCATCGTGCTGGTATTTATGGCAGTGCTGCATTCCACAAACCTCTGAATACCAACATTAATGCAACAAAATGAGTAAGGTGGTGCACAGCACATAAAATCAGGGATGCCAAAGACTGGCAACGTGTCATCTGGTCTGAAGAATAGTGCTACACATTGTTTCCCACCACTGGTAGAGTGTATGTCAGGCAAAAACCTGTAGAGCATACCACACTGACTGTTTGGTTCCGACTGTGAAGCATGGAGGTAGATCCCTGATTCAGTGGAATGCCATATCATTCCTTAGGGCCATTGGTTATTCTGCAGGGTTGTGTCACATCCGCAACATACGAATCCATTCTCGGGGACCACCTGCACCTAATGTTGGGATCATCATCATTGTTCCCTAATGAGTGTTCCTGGTTTCAAGCGGATAATATACTCAAGCATTGTGCGAAACGTGTCGAGTTGTGGTTTACAGAGTAGAGGATAGAGTACAGCAGCTACCCTGGCCACCTTAGTCTCCAGACCTCAATATTATTTGCACAGTACTGTATCACACGTATTCTAAAACACAAAATTTGAATAAAAGTATTTTTACAGATTTTCAATTCTGTTTGGATATTTTACAACCGAGCGTGAATTCGAAATAAATAAACCAACTATAAATGAACCTGCTTTAATAACTGAGACAACAAAATTGCATAAATCATAAAATATTTGTGAACTAATCAACAAAACAGTAATATGCTATAAATCAGTATAAAATGATCCTAATGATGACATTTTCCAGATTTTCTTTTAAACAACGCGCATTTTTCTGCGATACAGATAAATTGCTATTTTACTTGAAACTAAAACCTTTCTTACCAGTTAAAGATCCAAAATTTATCACTGCGTATAGCACAAACTAAAAGTGTCTCAAAACCACACTTCTTACTACAAACGCTCACAGATTATGATTAATCTCTTTCTTCTATACACAGATTCTCCGAACTACTATTAGACATTCAACTCTCTGGTACATAATCTCAGGCAATTAGAGAAGAAATAGAATTCTGTTGATTCATTTCAACTTCATCGTTCGTGCTCCTAAGTGACGTAATTCTCCCTCCGTGCTACATCTCGAGTGACACGTCCCTACATACTTACATACATACATAAAAAATTCTCATGCATTGAAGTACTATGGGGTCAAACAAGTGTGGATAAGGTTTTCTTCAAACACATCTGTTCTTAGCTACATCTGCTGCTTCTCGCCATTGTAGACCAGTTCTAACAGCCGAACACAAGCCTAAAATCCACAAGATCAATGCCAAGTGTCATTTGGAGTGGTGCAAAGCAGGGCGCCAATGGACTCTTGAGCAGTGCAACTGCGTTCTCTGGAGTGATGAATCACGCCTTACCATCTGGCAGTCTGACGGACGAGTCTGGGTGTGAAGGATGCCGCCAGATCAACGCTATCGGCCTGACTGTCGTATGCCAATTATGAAGTTTGGTGGATGAGGTATCATGCTCTGGTGCTGTTTCTCATGGTTGGGGTTGGGCCACCTAGTTCCTGTGAACGGTCCTATAATGGCATTCTCGACAATTCTGTGCTTCCAACTTTATGGCAACAGTTGTGGATAAACCCTTTCCTGTAACAACATGACAGTGCTCCCTTCCATAAAGCGAGGACCGCGCAGGAATGGTTTGATGAGAGGGATGTGGAAGAACATGACTGTGCTGCACAAAAACTTCATCTCAACCCCATGTAACACCTTTGGGATGAATTGGAACGCCGACTGCGAGCCAGGCCGACCTGCCAGTCATCAATGACCGAAAGCAGGCAATTCCAGCAGCAGTGTGCCAAATCTAGTGGAAAGCATTGCGCAGAGTGGAGACTGTGGTAGCAGGAATGGGTGGACCAACTAGATATTAATTCCTTTCCTATTATCGGAAGCTTCTGGATGAGCAAGTGTTCGGATACGTTTGATCACACAGTGTATTTCATCAATACATCCCTTATCACTTCTGAATATACAGTGCTCATCACGCAGATGTCCATCAACCAGATTCTTAATTCTGTTAAAAACAACCATGAAAGAACTTTACCTGAAACAGAAAGTATGCTCCGCTCCTTCGTTCGCTACATATAAAACTGGGATTTATGAAGCAATTTGTCTACGCAGTGGATAAATATGGTAGAAGATTTGCCTACCTAACAACAAAATTCTCCCGTCATTCAGAAGCAAAGATAAAAGAGGGCGTGTTTGTTGGTCCTCAAATAAGACAGTTGTAGAAAGATGTGAAATTTGACAAATCTCTAACAGAGAATTTATTGTCATGTTTTAAGAAAGTTACAGATAATTTTCTTGGAAAAAAAGAGGTTTAAAGATTATAAAGAAATAGTAAACCAGATGTTAAATGCATATCGGGATTTAGGATGTAATATGTCTTTGAAAGTGCACTTCCTACATTCTTATCTGTACTACTTTGCGGAAAGCTGCAGTGAAGTCTCCGATGAACACGGTGAGAGGTTTAACAAATATATTTCAACAATTGAAAAGCGATATGAAGGGAAGTGGATGCCTACAATGCTAGCTGATTTTTGTTGGAATCTCAAAAGAGACAGCACAGATAAACAGAAAAGAAACAAACGATTTACCTTTTTTGTTTTTGTTATTTAATTATTCTGTATTAAATTTATTTCTGTAGAATATTCTGTAAAATTTTCTGCATGAATCTATAATCATTTTAATACTAAGAAAGCTAAGAATAATTTCTTATTTTCCCTATTATTATTTATTGCAAACCTAGGAGTAAAATGAAAAATTAAAACCCAATCTCGAAAACTATCCCTGATAGAAAATTTCTAAGCACAGATCTGAAGTCTGCATTAAAAAAACCTTTAAAATTCACACACCTCTTACTTAGAAAAAATATTTATTTTTTGTAGAACAGTGTAACCGTCGGGATTTTGCAATTGCTTCATGTCCGATATATTTTTGCGATTAAAAGAAATCATTCTAAAGGTTTAATATATCAAAATATTAATATCCAAGATATCCTCTTTTAAATATTTCAAATGATTCTACATGTGGAAACATGTGATTGACTAGGTTAAGAAGAGAACATTGGGTTACTCACTTTATACAAAATTTGTATAAAGTGAGTTGTTAGCACGCTTGGCTACTGATCTATGGGACCTGGGTTCGAGTCCCGGGTAAGGCATGGATGTGTGTGTTGTTTTTCTGCTGAGGTCCTGCCATCCTCACAGACCTTCTACTGTGGCATATAAGCTGACAGGCTCCTGTCAGACCTCTGTGGCAAGCAGCTGCTTGAGGGGGTGTTTATTTATTAGTATATTTTAAGGTACTGATGGTTACTAAAATTCTTGTTAATTAATAACAAATATTTTGGTGTGCAATATATTAATAACAATAAAAAATAAATATCTAATCACTAATACATATTAATAGGAAACTTTCAGGGAAGGGTGTTGAATTAATATATCAAGTTTGGATTGTTCCCTAATTTATAGAAACCATTGTATGTGTGTCGTAAATCTAGATGGTACTCCACAAATGATGGAAAATATTTAGCGTCAACAGTTATCTATCATACCTTAATTCGTAGCGGTAAATTCTTCGAAAGAAATTGATTCATAGAGAAAATAAATTGATTTTGAAAATATGAGATGGTTAAAAATAATTGATAGTTCAACTTCAAATATCTTAATTTCTAGTAGTGGTATGTTTATATGAAGGATTGTTGGGTTTGGTTATTTTAACAAGGAGCGGGACATTTTTGCAGACAATGGGAAAAATGGCCAGGTCACAAGGACCCCGAGAGCTCGAAGAAGTTTGGGGGAAGTGGACTCACTGGGCAGCTGTTAGGTGACAGATTGTCTTCTTGGGACGCCATGAAGATCATCCAGAATGTCTGTAAACTCACGCATACCCGGTCACGGTTTAAGGTCCCAACAGGAGGGAGGCTGATCTTTCAAGCCAATCGGTGTCCCCTGCTGACTGAGGGCAGAAAGGCGACATTTAAGGACATAAATCTCAACTCTGACACAAGCGGGACACTCTTCTGCGCACTACAGAATAAGAGTTTGGCTTGCTACCTACTGAGCGACCCCAGCCCCACCTTCAATGTTGCATTACTGCTTAATTTCTCTTTGAAACATTTACAAAATCTCGTTTTAGAATTATCACTCCACTTCAATATCACTCCCTTTCAATCTTCATTTTCCAGAAGTATCGCTCACTTGTTAAACGCATTAGCAAAAATGATTAAGTCTTTGATTACATTATCATCTCGACGAGGAAAAATGATCCATCCATTTCCAGATGAGTCAGGGATAAAACTGATAGAGATAAATAAATTCGATTATGATATATGATTGGGGAATGAAGTAATCCAGAGACGATGTCTCAGATTACTTCATTCCCCAATCTGTCCTTTGAATTCGTCATCCTTCCATGTCACTGGGTCCTATGATCCTACCTAGAAAATTTCCGAAGTACTTTCATCCTAATTTGTAACTTATTTAAAGCATCAAACTCCCAATCCATCAACTTCATTATCTTTCGCGCCTTTTCATCTTCCTCCGTCGCTTCATCTCCAGCGTCTATTAAACCAAAGGGAATTTGTCGAAGGGTAGTAGCGGATTGACATTTTGCATTGATGATACATCCACATGTTGATTTCACCAACTTTCACAGGGGCGGGGGTGGCTCAGTCGGTAGCGCGCCAGGCTCGTAATCTGTAGTTCCCAGGTTCGAGTCCCAGCTGGGTCAGCGTTGAGATTTATCTCCGCAAAATTCCCCGCCCTGCCCACGGTCAGTAGGGGACACCGATGGGCTTGGAAAGGCCGCCGTCCGTCGGATGGGACGTTAAGCCGTGGCCCCGTGTGCGGGAGAGACATACCCTGTGCACGTTAATGAACACGCTGGATGGCCTTGACGGGAGGCTACCATCTGTCTCCCAACAGCTGTTCCAGTGGGTCCCCTCCCCCAACCTTCTCTGAGCCTTCGGGGTCCATGTGACCTGGCCATTTAGCCCATGGTGTGCAAAAAAGTGCCGCTCAGAGGTAAAACAACCCAACCCAACTTTCACAAATGCATCTTCCTAATTGGTCAAATGCTTTCACAAGAATTTAATCAATCACATGACTCATTATTTGTAATATTTATTAAAGACTCATCGTATTATATAATATCCACAACTGCTGGCGGGAAGAGAAGAGTGACGTCATCGGTTGCAGAAATTGTTGGTTTCCCTGAGGTTCCATAGGTACTTGAACGATCGGTCTTAAATTCGGTGTGGTGGTCCCAGCAAATTACATCCCTGTTGGGGTATCAGATCCAGTTCCTAGCTGCCGTGTCTACAGAGAGATCCTTCGGAAAGTGCACAAAATTTCGAAGGCTGCTCCCATTGCTTACCATGGAATGATGTATTATGTTGTGAGTAATATATATGGAATGCTGTGAATGATGTAACAGTTGTCAATGGACATGCGTTTTGCGCAAAATATTTGGCGGGAATGTAAATATATCCTATCCTGTTGAAAGCAATATTTCCTCTATATTCCAAATGCTCATTGTCCAATTAGGTGCCTTCATTAAATATATAGCTATTAAGCAGGTTCCATACATTTTTTTTCATTCGTTTAGTATTTTCGTTTCGAAAAATATGATGGCAGATAAAGATCTCAATCAAATACATCAATATCTCGATTTTCACAATATTCGTTCAATATTTAATGAGTTATTTGAATAATTAACAATAGCAATGACAGTCTTAAGAAACTTATACAAAACTGATGAAAAGCGGAATAAATCTTTATACAAACTTTTTATATAGATATTTATTTTCTTAAACATTTTTTAATACATTATTTATTACTAAGTTTCGAGAGATCGGTGGTGGCTCAGTCGATAACTCGCAAGGCTCGTAATCTGCAGTTTCTAGGTTCGAGTACCAAATGGTCAGGAGTTGAGATTTATTAATACTAATAATATTATTATTATTAAATTATCTCAGCAAAAAAAATCCTACTCTAGGTCAGTACGGGACAATTATGGACTGGAAAGGCGACCATCCTTAAGAGGGACAATAAACCGTAGTCCCGGGTAAGGGCTACCATCCTTATACCTTTGATATCTTTAATGGGAGGCTATCATCTCTCTCCTAACACAGTCCAGTGAGTCCCCCTCACATCATCCTTCTCCTAGTTCTCGGGGTACTTGTGAGCTGGCCATTTAACCCATTGTGTGCAAAAAATTGGCATTTAGATGTAAAACAACCCAACGTTAAAGAACACGCTGGATGGCCTTGACGGGAGTTACCATCTGTCTCCTAAAAGCTTTCCAGTGGGTTCCCTCCTCACAACCTTCTCTGAGCCCTCGGGGTACTTGTGACCTGGCCATTTAGCCCATTGTGTGCAAATAAATGTCTCTTAGAGGTAAAACAATCCAAATTTAATTTACGTAAACCACTCTGTTTCTCAAAAAATTGGTTACTCTAGAAGTAACGGAAATGAGATATGACAGGTATATGTTGATGTTAAATTTTTTACGTTACTTCTAGAGTACCAACAAAATTTTTTAAGAAACAGAATGGCTTACATAAATTTAACTTGGATTGTTTTACCTCTGAGCGGCACTCTTTGCACACAATGGACTAAATGACCAAGTCACAAGGACTCCGAGGGCATGAAAAGTTTGGGGAAGGGAACCAACCCACTGGATAGCTGTTGGGAGACAGATGATGGATGGCCTTCCGTTAGGATCGTTGAGTTTGTTTTTAACGTGAACAGTTTATAGCCCATCCACACCCGGTTCACGGCTTTACGCCCCCTCCGACGGACGGTGACTTTTCTAAGCCCTATCGGTGTCTCAAACTGATCAAGGGCATGGCAGGGAGTTTTGCGGAGATAAATCTGGATGCTGGCCAGATCGGAGTAGAAACGTGGAATTGTCGATTACGATCCCGGCGTGCTACGCGCTGAGCCATCCGCTATACGGGAGAATGGCGGTACTGAGAGTATGTATGTTCTACCTAATGTTGATTTAATTATTAGATGATGAAGATGAAAAGAAGCTACAAACTGGTGTATTGAGGAGGTAAATTTGAAAGTTATTTTGAAACATTCAGCTTTTTTATAAACTTGTAACAATAAACGATGAAGATTCAGGAATCTGTGTAGAGTCATCCATGTGAGATTCCACTAACCTGTAACATAAATTTCCAATACTCGAAATTTTCATAATTTTAAAAGGTTTGGGAAATAAAATTTGCATTTGCCTAATGCGATTTTCTATTTTTGAAAAGCTGGGGACCCTTTCCCAAGTGCCGACGTCCATCGCCTGTAACTTTAAGCCACGAACCCTTATATAGGAGAGCCGTACCAGCGCACGTTAAAAAACACACTGGATGACTCCTAAAATCTATCAGGTACATTTCCTTCTCCTGACAG
Organism: Ryuthela nishihirai; assembly: GCA_038380435.1. NCBI lineage: Eukaryota > Metazoa > Arthropoda > Arachnida > Araneae > Heptathelidae > Ryuthela > Ryuthela nishihirai. The sequence continues at coordinate 114,186,672 of JAWZYU010000001.1, forward strand.
GACGAAGCACCCCATAACTGTTCGGAAATTTAAAATCTGAAATTTCACTTCCTATAACAGGAAAGCTACGTTTCAGTAATTCCAGTTTAAGTGCAATGAAAAACCTTTCGAAATTGGGGAAAGGTGCCCCCAATGTCGATTGGCAGTTCATTATGTTTGTTTTTCTCGGTCTCACTAACGTCTTTCGAACGAAACTCAAGCAGCGCTCGTTAGCCAGAACGTTTTTCACACATCATGCATTCTCAAGAGAAGGCATCATTTTCACAGTTTTAAAAGTATAACAGAGAAATTAAAAACGAAAAAAAAGTGATAAAAGGTTTAAAGGTAGAGGATAAACCATTATACACACATCGTACAAACAAGGGGGATAGCCAAAAACTTATTTTCAAACGCAGAGTCACAAGCATACAAAACGGCTAGAAAGCGGAAAGTGGAATCAGCCCGATAGAGGGCGCCCCTCGCACCCCAGCGGTGCAGGCAGGAAAGGCAGAGAGCGAGCAGCAGCTCACCGGACGAAAACGTCACTCAGAGCAGATCCAAGCCAGATCATTGGATCTGCTCTGAGCCACGTTCCTGCCCCCATTATGAGATTTTTGATACGGAGCCAATCACGTCCAATCCGCCGCATAATGATCGAAGCAGGAGCTAGACCTCGAAAAATTTCATCGGCCGACTACTGAGCGAACTTCCGATGGAAAAAAAAGCTATCCATATCACATTAGGTCCAAATAGTGCAGTAGCAAAATAATTTATTTTCTCTATTAATCTAATTTAACTAAATATATTGCTTAAAATTCAACTGGTAGTTACTGATTTTTAAAACATATTTTAAACTTTTCAAAATATTCAGAAATACTTTATTCTGGACGAAATAAATTAATTTATTCCTTTTACGCAATTCAAAACTAAATTAATTTTAGTTAAATTTCAAGCAAAGTAAAATTTAAAATATTTAGACATATTTGGGTTTCGCTCTTTTGCTCAACCGCTGTCCAGGCTTGTTGCATCAAGGTGACCTTCATCAGGATCACCGGGCCCGGACAGCTGCCGTATAAAAGATGGATATAAAAGGGTAGTAAATAATAATAAATAATAATATTTAAAACGCTTTCCTCTATGCTTTGAATAAAGTCTGAAAGAATTTTAATAGTACTATTTGAAATATTAGTAGATAAAATAAAGTATTTTTTTCATGGTTTAGCTTCATACTGATGAAGATAAGGATTTGTGTTAGTTGAATTTACTTCATCTATATGGTTTTATACTTTTATAATAAATTGGTTAATTTTAAATTTTTGTTGCTAAACATTCTTTTGAACTCACGCTCAAGATTTCCATCATAAGTTACGTATTGTTACATAAGATGAAATGGATGGGGGGAATGGTTAATTCAGCTATAATAGAATTGGGTAATTTACGGACGATCCCTTCCAAAGATTTCGTCCGAAATAGTAAAAATGATAAATCGAGTACTTTTATCACTTAATGTTCATTATTTCAAACTAGGGCCGGATTTAAGGGGGAGGGGAGCTGCAAGGGGCATACCCCCTTTGAGAATGCTATTTTAGGTAATAGAGGCAAAAAAAGTGTAAAACTTTTGTTTATTGGAATTTCGTTTCAAGAATTCAATTTCATTTCAAGAATTATGTTTTAAAGTTGTGTAAAAGGAAATTCGCTAGCAGTTATACTGCAATAGGAATTTAGCGCCTAATAATAATAGAAATAAGAATTGATTATTTTATTCTTTCTCAACTACCCTCTTTTCCTTTTTTCCGGTCGATTATTTCCTGCCCCCACCAACACCCCTTTCTTTTTCACAGATTCCGATCTATTGCAAAACAATGTTATTAAATGATTAAATATCATACTAAAGCTCAATTTTTATAATCATCATCATCCTCCTCAAGCAACCATGGGCTACGGAGGTCCAACCAGACCGTGCAATTTAGTTCTCCAAGCAAGCCTATCCTGAGCTACATCTACTGCATCTGGCCACTGCACACCAATTCTAACAAGGTCATGTTTGACATTGTCTGCCCACTGCATCCTAGGTCTCCCCCTCTTTCTGAGGCCTTTAGGCACACTGTTCATAACTCTATTCGCCAATCTATAATTATTCATATGGGCAACATGGTCAAACCAAAGGAGTCTCTCTCTGCACAATATGCTGCTTAAAGGAGGTTGCAAACTCCTTTGCCTAACGTCATCATTAATTACAAAGTTGAACCACCTAATGCCCAAGAAACTGCGTAAGCATCTGGAATCAAAAGCATCAAGTTTCCTGTTATCTTGTTCACAAATTGCCCAAGTTTCACTACCATAACTAACCCTAGAAAGAACCAAACTATCATACAGTCTAATTTTAGTCTTAGGTGTATACGCCTATTTCTCCAAACTCTCCACAGATTCTTAAAAGTCACGGCAGCAATCCCTATTCGTCTGTTTATCTGATGCTGCACATCACCATTATCTGTTACATAGCTCCCAAGAAAATTAAACTGTCACACCTGCTCAAGACTGCAACCATTCAGAGTAACTGAATCACAGCCTGCCTGACCAATTTTCATCACTTTAGTTTTCTCTCTGTTTATAACCAAACCTACTCTACTACCAGTTTCATCAACAGCTCGAATGAAAGAGTTCATCTCATCAACATCATTTGTCAAAAGGGCTAAATCACCAGCATAATCTAAATCAGAAATTTTCGTATCTCCAGCCCATTTAAGGCCAAAATCTTTCCCTTGAAGTGAATTTCGCATAACATAATCAATAACCAAGCTAAAGAGAAAAAAAGACAAAAATGCACCCTTGTCGAACACCAGAAGTAATGCTAAACCAATTGCTACAAGCCTTACCAACTCTCACACACGACCCAGTGTTTTATAGAGAGCATTCATTATGTTAACTAACTTGTCTGGTATACCATATGATCTCACACTCAACCACAAATTATGACGATCAACAGACTTGAAAGCCTTTTTGAAATCAACAAAGCTAGCAACCAAAGGTTTCTGAAACTAAACATTTCTCAAGAATCTGCTTAAGAGAAAATATCTGATCCACACATCCCCTAACACTTCTGAATCCACATTGCTCATCACGCAATTGACTGTCAACCAGATTCTTAATTCTATTAAGCACAATCATGGAAAGAACTTTACCTGGAACAGAGAGCAAGGCTGATACTCCTATAGTTATCACAAGAACTGCGATGACCTTTTTTGAAAATAGGGATAACAATAGCTCTGGTAAATTCCTTAGGAACCATGCCTTTATCAAAAAAGATATTCAGAATTTCAGTCATCCAAGTGATAACCGAAACATTCCCAGCTCTAAGCTTTTCAGTAGTAATTTCATCTACCCCAGGGGATTTATGAAGTTTAAGTTTAGAAATCGCCAAAATAACTTCAGATTGTGTTATAGAGCCAACATTAAAGCCACCAATGCATTTGTCATCATTGCAAACAATGGGAGTAGAACTAACCACATTGTTTAGAACATCACTGAAATGCTCAGCCCACCTAGCCATGACAGAATCCTCACCTTCTATAACCTTACCTTGTTTATCCTTCAATCCCTGTATACCTGTTCGTTTTCTACCACACAAAACATTAACTATCTGGTACAGCTCTCTACTGTTATTCTGTCTAACTGCTTCCTCGGCTTTGTCAGCCAAGCCATCAAGCCAAAGATTCTTATCAGCAGCTAACTGATCCTTTACACGTTTATTAAGTTTTCTGTAATCTTTTCTATTAGGACTAGTAGGGTATTGATTAAAGACATTCCTGCAGTTCTTTCTTTCCGAAATAAGCTCAAGTGCCTTATCACTCAGATAATTCTGCCTCTTCTGCTCCTTTTTTCTAAAAGAGTACTGCTAGTGTCCAAAAAAGCCTGTTTAAAATGATCCCATTCTTCCTCAACTTCAGTAGTAAGCAAACCATGACTGTCATAATGACTAAGTAACCTATCATGGTAAGCTTTAGCTATAACTGGGTCTTTCAGAGCTTCAGTATTAAAAACAAATTTTTTAACCCTAGCACAACACTTTTTAAGTTTAAGTTGCAACACACTTTTAACAAGGTAATGGTCAGATCCAATTTCAGCTCCCCTATATGACCTGGTATTCCTAACAGAGCTAGCCCATTTGCTGTTAATTAATATATAATCAATCATATTCTTATGCAGCCCATCAGGTGAAATCCATGTGTATTTATGTATGTCACGGTGTTAGTAATAAGTGTTAGTTATTCTGAAACCATTGAGTTTACTTACCTGTAAGAGACGTTGCCCATTGCCATTGCAGCTACCAATACCAAGAGGGCCTATTACTCCTCCCCAATCATTATTTTTAAAAAAAATTACAGTTTTAATTTGTCCTACATCTGCCCTTTTGTTTCTAGATATATATCGTTTTGGTTTTAAGGATGTCAGGCTAGAGGCCTTTTTAGATTTTTTTTTGTTCAGGCTGTGTATATTTATTTTGGATTTCGTCAAAATAGTCATATGCTACGGGGAGGCCTCTGTCCTGACATCTGGAAAGTTAATTGAAGGGGCAGTGCCCCGAGGGACGGATGTCGCCCAACTGCTAGCGGACGGCCCAGGTGGTCAGGCAGAGGAAGAAAGAAAAGAAAGGGTTTAGCAACGATGAGAACGGGAGAGCCGGTCGAGTTTCGGAAGGAGACGGACGCAAAATTGTAAAGCTGGAAAAATGCCGACTGGTAATAGCGGCATTGGCTCTGTAATACAGCTGAACAGGCATAGTAAGCTGGTGTTGTTGTAATCCATGTAATTGAGCATATGTCCTCGTCCAGCAAGTACGTTGGAAGGTTAAATAAATCTTTGTTATTTTTAAGTAAAGCCTGAAGTTGGACTAATTTATTGGGGAGGAGCCTCAGTATCGAGTCTCTGCAATTGTGAATAAACCGTTTGATTCTATCTGAAAGACTCTTTCACCCGTCGCGTATAGCGATCGAACCGAGGGACCGACAAACGAAGAGTTAACATCACAAAGTGGCGCAGTCCGACAGTACGCAACAGAGGTGAAAGTAGCGGCGAAGGTGACGGAAGAGTTCCGACATCCATTGTGAGCTGACCAGAACAAGGCTGATACTGCCAAGAATGTCCTGCGGTGTGCTTCAGGCGATAGAGTAGCTGTGAAGGTATCTGAAGAATCGTGCATCACGTTCGAACTGTGGAAAAAGCTGTGAAGGTGACGGAAAAGTCCAACATCCACTGGGAGCTGGCTGACGCAAGGCTGATACTGCCAAGAGTGTTCCGACTGTGTGCTTCAGGTAGCAGACTGACGAGGCGGTTCGTTCCTGTCATCACATCGGAGGCAAGTATCCTCTTACTCTAGGGGCGAGTAGTTAGATACGGCAGAGGCCTGTACGAGCTAAAATGGAGCTTAGGAGTGGTCGCGATAGGGAAAGGGATGAGTGAAGACGAGGCTTCACAGAGAGGGATAGCGCGCAGGATGGTTATTCAGGGAATGATCTGGGAGGCGAGGAGGTGACAATAGACAGAGAGTCTGATGCTGCGATAGACATGAGAGGGTTGAGGGATTATGACGATGACAACGATGCGGATATGCTGCAGAGCGGGACCAGAAAGCAGAGAGCTAAAGAAAGGATTGGATATGATTTTGAATTAGAGAGGATGAGGTTAGAGATGCAACTGAGAAGGGAAGAGAGAGAGGCGGCAGAAAGAGAAAGAGAAAAGGAGAGAGAGGCGGCAGAAAGAGAAAGAGAAAAGGAGAGAGAGCATGAGTATAGAATGCTGGAACTGCAAATGAGGAATGCAAACGAGGAGAGGGGTGATGTGCGAACGGTGGCAGTATCTAGTAATCCAGCAGATGCGCGACTGGCTAATTATATAAAATTATTGGGAAATATGTTAGCTGGAAGCCCTAAAAACCCTGAAGAGGTGATAAATCTCTTTGAGACAGCGGAAAGGGGATTTAAGATATATGAAGTGCCAGAGGAATTTCGAGGCAAAGTCATCATTTCTTTTGTAGATGGTAATTATGCAAATCACGTTTTTCGAAAATTAAGTGCAGAGGATTTTGTTCATTATAAGAAAGTTAAAGAGGCCGTATTAAAAGAGTTTAAGCTCACTCCCTCTGCGTACAAGAGAAAGTTTGAAACTATCACGAAAGAACCGAATGAGTCATATATTCAATTAGCCTCGAGGCTCAGAAATAGCTGGGATTACTACGTCCGCAGTAGGAAGGTGACAAATTTTGAGGAGCTTATGGACCTGATAGTGTCGGATAGGTTACGTGATAGCCTTCCTCAAGACACCCATGCTTACGTAGTACAGAAAGAGGCAGAGTCATGGGCAAAAGCAGACGAAATAGCCACGTGGGCAGAAATCCATCTAGTCAGTGTAAACGGAACGGAAGAGGTCCTAACTTTTAAAGAGGTAAGGCATAGACATTATGCAGAACGTGTTGTTTCCCCCCAGCAGAGGATAGACTCAGAGAGAAATTATGCGAGCAGAAGGTATCAATCGGCAGTAAATTTAGCTGAATGTAGAAATGTCCCAAAAGTAAGGAGGTGCCATAAATGCAGATCTGACGAACATTTGATGAAAGATTGCCCACTGAGAACTGGGGACCGTGAGAACCGAACTCAGGTGTACCAAGTTAGCACCTTGGATCAGAATTCTAAAGATGTTTGTGAGGCAACAATAGGAAGGGTTACGACACATACAAAGCCAAGTCCAAGCAGTCGAGTAATGGGACAGGGAGAGATACGTATCCCAGTAGATTATGAAGAGGTTCGAATCAGATGTGGCGACCAGACAGCTAGAGCAGTCGTGGATTCGGGGGCAGAACTGACAGTAATCAGAAAGGGGATGCTAAACGAAGAAAAACACCCGGTAAAAGACCATCTGTTGTTGCATGGACCGTTTGGTGATGCCATAAGGGCAGAGGTAAAAGAGCTGCCTTTAAGTTTGATTGATTGTACACACAATAGCACTGTGAGTGGCGGAGAAATTAAAGTGCTATGCGCAGTAGTAGCAAAGCTGCGGAAGGAGGTACTTCTGAGTGTGGAAGCATATGGTAAGTTAATTAGAAAGAAGGAGAGAAGGCCTGTAACTGGTAACCTCAGGAGGAGAATCCACGAGCCGTGGGCCAATAGAGGAAGCTACTATGAAAGAGGTAGAGAAATTCCAGTTAGTAACAGGGAAATATATGCTCCATGGAGACCGTCCAATCAGCGCCATCCTATCTCCCAGCCCAAACATGTGCAGCGATCTGTCAGACTCGATGTCTACGATGATCAAAATTATGCAGGGGAGGGAGCGAACATGGCAATAGGAGGTAACAATGGGTCAGGCCGACGCCAATGTCGACGACTTTCAGCCTGTAGAGTCTGAGGGTACGTACGGGAAGGTGATATCTAGGTAGTTATGAAAGGTGTGCATAGCCTTTCACATGGGATGTCACCTGTGAACGATGAACACCGCCGGTATGGCATTCCTTAGTCAAAGACAGTTGTTAGTTAGATAATTAATTTATAAACTGTTTACTCTCGGACAGCTACTTCAGTCACCAGGTTTTTTTTTGTTTGAAGCAAAAAGACAATTTTTAGACTCAGTCAGCGGAAGTATACCTAGAAGTTATTTTATATGTAAGTGTAGTGTACATAGATGTGTAAAAGAGGTGCCAATTCGCAGAGAATTGATAGAATTCATGAAGCAACTTAGAACTCTGTATTTTGTGGCATTGAACTCTAAGATTAATGCGAAAATGAACTCTGATTTTCAGCATTCAACTTGACTTTTTAGTCAGCAGTTAACAGGACTAACTACTGACTTCTGGCAGGGAGGTGTCAGGCTAGAGGCCTTTTTAGATTTTTTTTTGTTCAGGCTGTGTATATTTATTTTGGATTTCACCAAAATAGTCATATCCTACGGGGAGGCCTCTGTCCTGGCATCTGGAAAGTTAATTGAAGGGGCAGTGCCCCGAGGGACGGATGTCGCCCAACTGCTAGCGGACGGCCCAGGTGGTCAGGCAGAGGAAGAAAGAAAAGAAAGGGTTTGGCAACGATGAGAACGGGAGAGCCGGTCGAGTTTCGGAAGGAGACGGACGCAAAATTGTAAAGCTGGAAAAATGCCGACTGGTAATAGCGGCATTGGCTCTGTAATACAGCTGAACAGGCATAGTAAGCTGGTGTTGTTGTAATCCATGTAATTGAGCATATGTCCTCGTCCAGCAAGTACGTTGGAAGGTTAAATAAATCTTTGTTATTTTTAAGTAAAGCCTGAAGTTGGACTAATTTATTGGGGAGGAGCCTCAGTATCGAGTCTCTGCAATTGTGAATAAACCGTTTGATTCTATCTGAAAGACTCTTTCACCCGTCGCGTATAGCGATCGAACCGAGGGACCGACAAACGAAGAGTTAACATCACAAAGGATATATGACATTTTTATTTGCGATGCTAAAAAAAAATTAGCTTAAACTATTCATCACCAAGCTTCAGTTTTTAATTTCCAACAAAAAATGTAAAACAATAAAATAAAACTCAATGATCCTTACTTCTGGTAGTATTAAAATATTTGTTTTTCGTAACGCTACCTGCAGAAAGTTTAAATAAATTATTACAAGAATTTGTGTTCCCGTTTAAAAAAATAGTTGATTTATGTCATTTGGCAGGTCTCGTGAGAAAGAATCGCAGTTTTTTTATTTATCGACCCTGTAAATGAAGGTGGTCTGAATTTAAAAGCATCCAAGTTCATGGCAAATGGCAGTTTCCCTGCGAAAGACAATTTTTAATATTCAATGTGTAACGCGTCCCAAAGGTTAAGAAGCAGTCCCATCGTTATCAGGAACTGGCGGAGCTGTGCAGGTTTTTTGAGCGGCACAGTCACGATACTTCGGTTAGCGACATGTCGCTGAAAGACCTATACGGTATTATTCTGTCGCCTTGGGTGCTCCTCAAATCACCAATCGACAACCCAATCTCGATTGGAAAAAAGGCTGGGACAACATAAGTAGAGCTAATGTCGTTGCTGAATATAAGGATATTGTATGGTTTGCAGCGCACAATGCCCTTCCTTCCCCTGCTCATATGCATCGCATGTTGCCCAATATCTCCAATAAATTCGAATTCTGTTGCATAATCGAAGATACTGGACACATTATGTTTTACTGCCCTTTTGCAGTAGAGGTTTGGAAGGGGATATGTCAATGGATGCAAGTCCCACTCTTCACACTTCACAATGTCCTCTACTAATGTAAATATTGCAGAAAAAAATAAGTATATGTTTGGTATTGTAATTGCTATCACCAAGGCTTTTCTGTGGAAAGGGCGCAATTACAGGCATTTTAATAAATCTTATTGGAACTGCAACACAACCGTGACGGTCATTATGAAATGTATTTGTAATCGCAGAACTGTGGACAGAGGTTTTAAGAAAAACACTCTGTTCTGGAAACAATGGAAGGATTTTGCCTTTTTAAGGACATTGTAAATAATCTTCCGCGGCCTGCGATCCCGGCTAAGAGTATTTTTCTGTCCTTGCATAGACCCATTGAGTTGAAATCTTTTTATTTCATTGTGTTACGATTTTTAATTTTCCAGTTATGATTTTCTGAATTTTGTGTTTTGTCCGGTTTTTTGCCTATCGCCCGTTTATCGAGCTATTACATTTCCTTCTTCCTTTCTGTATCATTTTGTAAAGGGGATCTCAACCCCGTTATCATCTGGACCATAAGCTAAGTATGCTGTGGGTGCTGAAGTATACAGAAAAAAGGGGCCAGCACAGTGACGTGCCAGTAACTGTACATTTTGGCAAGTGTGTTAATGGCCGCAGGCCGCTCAGTGAGAGAAGAGGGCCCGTTTAGCGAGCAATAGGCGAAAAATTTTCTAAGTTCACGAATTTACATAACTCCTCCTTCGGCGGCCAGTGCAGGGTGCTACAGCACCAGACGTCGGCTCCTGCTTTTTGTTGGGGAAACGCTACTCAGTCGCTGAGCCAATGATCGGGCTTGGATCTGCTTTGAGTGACGTTTCTCCTTCGTGAGCGTTGCTGTGGGGTGTCCTCTAGTGACTGGCTTGCCTTTTTTAGTGTGACCTTTCTTTGAACTGTCTGGCTTTTTCTTTCTGTCTGTCTCCTGTTTCTCTTGTTTTTGAATGTTTATGATTGTTTTTCTTCTGAATAACTGGTGTGTGAAAATCGTCTTTTTTGACATACTTTTTTTGTGTAAGTTTGAGAGACGGTTTGCGTTACAAGCAATACAAAGTATTATGGTAAAGATCAACGAGTTTAAAAGCAGTCCCAAGTGGGGACTAACAACACTCAATGTTGCATTTAATAAAATGAAATATTATTTAAATTCTTCGCTGATGTGATTTCTATTTGCATTTTAAGCACGTATATAGAGTTTAAAAGTATTAATCGTGTGATCTAAGTTTCTCAAATACAAGGGGCTAGTGAGAGTCTTCATTCGATTCTGGTGACCTCTATTTGACCTTGAGTGCAATAATTAATGCCAATGGGATGTCTAAATCACACTAGTGGCAGATTAAGGTATGTGCGCGAATCAGATGTACGAATGAGTTCTTAATCAATCTATGAGAACTATCTAAGCCTCTGTGTTCAGTACTCAAAGACTCCGCAGTTGCCACATACTCTATTCCAGGGAACGTGGAAGAGACTTATTTCAACACTTATCCTTTGGCTGCATTTCAAACTTTAATCAATAAAAGCAAACATCGCCTCTTAACATAATCTTGTTTTAAAAATTAATATCTTCTTATATACATTGCTGATCGTTGACATTGTTCACCTGTAAGGAATGCTCGCGTTGCGATCAAAATTAATGAAGTGACAGATAGCAATCTACTAAGAAATTAAGTTTTTCTGCCCAATGAGCAGTATTTACTTGAGAAAATGATATATACATCACAAATAAGTATGGCTTCTGTGTGAACGGTGATATGTGGCCATATATCTCAGTAGCGAATCAAAAAAGTGTCGAATGTCTTCCTAATAAATACTGAGACATTCTTCCCATACCTGTGCCATCAGCTGGGTCAACAAATCCGAAACATGTTCCATTGTGGAAAGATCTTAGGAGCTTGCAGATCTCCAAAAGCATATTCACATCATATAGATACTGTGAAGAAAAGAGAGCAGTACGGTAGCGGACATTATTCTATTTGTCTTCTCCCGATGCGGTAAAGATGTGGTCTCCGTCTCTCGTTTCGTGTCTTCTCCCCAGCTACATATAGTGATTTAATGGAACATATGTGAGCCATCAAAAGAACTTTATGATCCTTATTTAGGCGCTCCCCCTTCCTTGATTTGTTACTGGCATTTATTTTCTTAATTCTTTAGCAATGAGTGTTATTAAGGAAATTAACTTTTGATATTTATTTTAGGTGCGAAGTTTTAATTTTTTAATAATAAAAAAAATTTAAATTTTTTAAGTGCGAAACGAGGTTTCATTGTTTAGCGATAAGCGTTGTTAATGAAATCTTTTGATGAGTTATTTATTTTTGGGGGTTTTTTTTCGGTAAGGAACAAGGAGATATTCTTTAGCGATAAGAGCTGTTAATGAAATCTAGTTTGGATGAGAACATTAATTCTTGTGTTTTTATTTTTTAAGTGCAAAACAAAGGTTTGTTCTTTAACTGAGGAATGTTAATAAAATCTAATTTTGATGAAATTGTTTAATTTTCGGATTTTTTTTTAAGTGCGAAACGAGGGGGTTCATTTTGTAGCGATAAGCGTTTGTTAATAAAATCTTGTTTTGATGAGATTATTTTCGGTAATTTTTTTAAGTGCAGAAACATGATTTTCTTCCATGTAGCGTTGCATATTTCTTTTATATATATATATCCTTTAAATTATATATATATATCCTTAATACGCATCTCAAGGTATATGCAGTAGGGACTACTTTTACCGTTCAGACTTCTTTTTCACCATGGCGAAATAAAACAATATGGCGGCTGAGAACCTTATTCTGCACTTCTACCGTTGAATGTAGCTGAAATTATTAAGTGCTCAGGAGAATGTGAAGGGGATTTTCATTACGAATGTATTGGATTTTTCAGTCTGGCTATAAAGCCTTAACTGAAATAAAAACGACTCGATGGCAGTGTAGTCCTTGTAAAACTCCAAAACCACACCTCCATCTATCTTCTAACATTTGTCCAAGGGGTGGCTCACGGGTAAAATAACATAACCCTCTGTTACTAAGGTGGGGACATGGAATATCTAACGAGTTTTAAGCACTTCACGTAACAATAGGTCAGCATAAAAAAACTAGCTCCACAAAATGTCAACCAAAATCGAGAATTACCATTTTTGTCAATGCGAATTTCACTTCGAAGGCATTTAATGGAAAAATGTGTCTGATGATAAAGATCATAATCAAGTCTCTTTAAATCTCGTTTTTCAACAATATTTGTTCAGTATTTAAAGATGTACGGAAGCTGGAATATTTAATAATAAATTATTTTCATAAAAATCATTAATGATTGCTTAATATTGAAATAATTATTACACAAAGTTTTAAAATTCATATTTTACTAAACGGTTTGAAATAATACTTGTTATTTAGGTTTTAATAAATTTCTGAGGTAAATTCTTCTGACGCATGTTTAACCTCTCAAAATCTAAATTATTATCTCTAGAGTTCATTTCAGCACAGATGTAACAAGTGAATAAAATCATATATCGAACACTGCGATGAATTGGCACGTTGAGATGAACGGCACGAAGAATTGACGTGGAACCGTATAGCTTATGTTATCGAATACTTTTCATTAGGTGATTGGCAAGTTTTCGATAGCACAATGAAAAAGATGTATGGATCAGCTGCACAATCTCTTTGGCTAATTGTTTTTAAAGATACTAATATGCCACCAATATGTAAAAAAGGATAAATTCGCCACCAATATGTAAGGGAAATTTCCTGCAGATTTACTTAGAATTCATTGCGACATTTACTACCCATATAAGAGTATTTTTAGCAGTTCTTATAATAATTATGTTAATTTCCACTAATTATAAATGACGTTTTGCAGAACAAACTAACTTGCTAAATGTTTCAGTTCTTTAAAAACTAAACGCATATTTTAAAAAAATTGTTGCGTATGAAAAAGATATTTTGATTTAAATAGATTTCACTAAGATTTCTAATTAGGAAGCATCTTTTATAAAACTCTTATTTAAGGAATTTACTGAATTCCGCAACTGACTTGCTAACCACATCATTACTTACATAGTCAAACCACCTAATGCCCAAGATACTGCATAAGCATCTAGAATCAAAGGCATCAAGTTTCTTGTTATCCTGCTTACAAAGGGTCCATGTTTCGATACCGTAACTAAGCTTTGAAAGAACCAAACTATTATACAACCTAATTTTAGTCTTTAGGTGTATACGCTTATTTTTCCACGCTCTCCATAGATTCTTTAAAGTCCCAGTGACAATCACTATTCTTTTATTTATCTCATACCGCACATCACCAGTATTTGTTACATAGCTCTCAAGATAATTAAACTGAGACACTTGCTGAAGAGCATAGCCATTAAAAGCAATTGAATCACCATGCGCCTGACCAATTATCATCACTTTAAGTTTCCTCTGTTTATCACCAAACCTACTCTATTACCAGTTTCATCAACAGCCCTAATGAACAAATTCATCTCATCAACATCAATAGCCAACAGGGCAAAATCATCTGCATAATCTAAATTAGAAATTTTGCAATCTCTAGACCATTTAAGGCCAAAATCTCTCCCTTGCGAAGAATTTTGCATAACGTAATCAATAACCAAACTAAAGAGAAAAGGAGACAAAATGCACCCTTGTCTAATTTCATTAGCAATGCCAAAGTAATCACTGCAAGATATATCAACTCTCACAAACGATTCAGTGTTATTATAGAGAGCTTTCATTACATTAACTAACTTATCAGGTATTCCATACGATCTAACAATCAACCACAAATTAAGTCGATTAACAGAGTCAAAAGCCTTTTTGAAATATATAAAGCTAGTAAGCACAGGTTTTTGAAACTGTAATCATTTCTCAAGAATCTGCCTAAGTCAGTCAAAATATTTTATCAATACATTCCTTACAAGTTCTGAATCCACACTCTTCATCACGCAGTTGCCATCAACCAAAATCTTAATTCTATTAAGTATAATCATGCAAAGAATTTTACCTGGAACAGAAAAAAACTAATTTTCCTATAATTATCGTAAGAACTGCGATCAACGATCAACTTTTTTAAAAATTAGGGCAATGATAGCTCTAGTAAAATCCTTAGAAACAACACCTTTATCATAAAGAATATTCAAAATTTCAGTCAGCCATGTGACAACACAAATGTTCCCAGCTCTAAGCATTTCAGTGGTGATTTCATCCACCCCTGGGGATTTATGCTGTTTTAATTTAGAGATAGCCAAAGTGACTTCGGAATGTGAAATAGGACCATCATTAAACAATGATAATCCTTATCATTAAAGTCTATCCTTATCTTATTAAAATCTATCCCTATTACAAACAATAGGAGTAGAAATAATCACATTATTTAGAACTTCTCTAAAATGCTCAGCCCATTTAGCAATCACGGAATCCACACCTTCAACCACCTTGACATGTTTATCCCTTAATCCCTGTATTAATTTAAAAGTATTAATAAAAAATTTGTGTAATTCTCTTTTTCTTCCTGCATAAAACATTAATAATCTGGTACAAGCTGTCTAACTGCTTTCTCTGCTTTGTCAGCCAAGCTATCGAGCCAAAAAATTTTATCAGCTGTTAACTGATCCTTTACACGTTTATTAAGCTCGTTGTAAGGCCTTCTGTTAGGACCAGTAGGTTATTGAGTCATATTAATCCTGCACTACTTTCTTTAGGAAATACGTTTTATAGACTTATCACTCAAATGATTTTGTTTCCTCTGTATCCTTTTACCCAAAAGTACTCTTGGTTTCAAGAAAAGCCTGTTTAAACTGATTCCATTCTTTCTCAGCTTCAGCAGTAAGCAAATCACGATTGTCATAATGACTGTAAATTTCATATATTATATCCACTGAGTTATCCCTACAAGTTGATTTGTGTATTGTCAGTTTCAATTTGGGTCACCTCGTATATAAAGATTAAGTTATATGGTGTAGAAAGGGTAGAGCTGTTTATTTTATTCTAAATGTAGTCAATGTAACAATGCAGATACAATTTCAAAGAAAAACTAAAACATCATTTTTTATCATATGCTTTTAGCTAGATAAAAGCAATTAAAGGAAGAGTGAGAAAAGTACCACTATAAATTACAGTATCTTTTGGAGAAGTATTATATATTCGTTTAGTTACTACTGCTTATGTATAAACGGAAAACTTTCTGGTTCAGTGACTTGCAATGTAAGTCGCTAAAAATTAAAAACAAAAGCGTAAGAACTTGTTACTTTATAACAGATCGTTTGTAATTTATGTAACGTATGAGAAAGATTTAACACTTAACCCGACACCACAGAACTATATACGGGTACTAGAGACAACATCACGTGAGTACCTAACTTGTTTAGCATAATGTTCGCGGGACATGCGAGGAGACATCTTAAACGGGTCAAGTTCTTCCGATCTGTATATAAAACGAGGGCTAGGGGGTACTCGTCACTCAAATGCACAGGTCGGGATTCTCCAGCAAACCATTGAAATGGAATATCTTTCCACAGGTAAACTTATTTTGAGCCATAATATATTGCAGCAGAAAGAGTAATTATGATTTTAAAAATGAAAAATGCATGATTTAATACGTTTACTTAGTCATTGCTGTATGTGAGTGTACAATGGCTTTTATAAGTTGTTTTACTACTCCACTGCCCCTCAGCTGATAATACAATCATAAAATAGTTAAATATGGATAATTTGACGTGTTTATGAAAAAACATACAAAATTGATGTAAGATACAAATCGAGAGAAGCAATAGTTTTTTTTTACAAAACATACGCTGTTGTCAGATCTCTGTGGTAAGCAGCTGCTTGAGGGGATATTTATTTTTAGTTCTTGCTGAGTTCAAGATTTGAAGAACCTAAGAGAAAATATTTTAAAGTAGTATTTGTAAAACTCATAATCAGATTCTGTTCTTCAGGTGCAGATTGTTTTTTTAATTTTACGAAGAGAACATTTAGTGATTATTGAAATATGACTGCCTCATTTGTTATAGAGCTGGATATTACATTTCCATTTATGTAAAATCAAATATAAGCTTTTTATCAGAAAATGTGACTGAAGATAAATTAAGATCTTAAGCAAATATACCTGAATCTCGATTTTTCAACAATATTCTTTTAGTATTAAAAAGAGTTATGGATGCTTGAACATTTAATGATGGGAATGTTTGACATGAAGAATTTACTTCAGAAGTTAAGGGAAACTTAAGTAGTATTATTTGAAACTATTTAATATATTGTGTGTATATTGGCAGAAATGTTTAAAATATTGGTTTTAATATTCATCAATTTTGTATGATACTTAAGACTGGTATTTCTGCTGCTAAATATTTAATTACCATGCATCATCAAATGCTAAATAAATATTGTTACGACAGAAGAATCTGGCAACCGAAAGCAAAGTTTCAGCCAACGAATAAGAACGTTGGGAGAATTTGGAGAAGAAGAGTGGAGCGTTAACGGTCGTTTTGTATTGTAACGGTTGTTGTGTTGTAACGGTCGGTGAGTTCGAAAATGGACGGTGAGCTGTTCTGAGACAGGCGCGTAAGTATCAAGAAGTAACTTGATGTGTTGTGTATACGCGGAAGGATAAAAGTGGGATCTTTTATCGTTAAGTATCAAGAAGTAACTTGATGTGTTGTGTATACGCGGAAGGATAAAAGTGGGATCTTTTATCGTTAAGTATCAAGAAGTAACTTGATGTGTTGTGTATACGCAGAAGGATAAAAGTGGGAACTTTTATGGCTAACTTCGAATGTCTACACGGACTGTCTTTTTGTTCGGCTAGTGTGTGAAAAGTTATTAGCACAGGACGAGAATTGGTTTACGAGTGAAGATCTTCGGGTGACCTGGTAAATCAAGTAAAAGGTAGTATTTAGTAAAATACACAGAGCTGATGTGTGCTCATGCAGGAAGATTGATGACTTGTGCATGTTAATAGTTGATTTGTTAATAAGATACTTCATCCATATTTCCTTTGTAACAATTTACCTTGTATTGAATTTGGTTTTGAAATATAGCTTTTAATACTCACGCTCAGTGGCTATCCATTTTTGTGATCCGCAACATTTGGTGTCAGGAGTGGGATTATTTAATTGAATGCCTTTCACTAGAAGTATGGATGAGTTAATAAAGCTGATGACTGACTTGAAAGCCTATATGGCTATGCAGATGACTGACTTGAAAGCCTATATGGCTATGCAGATGACTGATTTGAAAGCCGAAATGGCCGCACGAAATAATGAGTTGAGAAATAAAAGAGGTGACCTGGCCGCACCAAATACTGAGATGAGAGCTGAAGTGGCTCCTCAAGTTGGTAAGATTATTCATCAGTTCAAGGATAGTAAAACCGAACTCAATAGACAATGCAATAGTTTAAATGTTGAATTTGTCAGTGAAAAAGATGATCTTGATAGTGTTAAGTTAGATTGTAAACATGGAAAAGAAAAAGAGAAAGGCAACGCATATAAAAATGTGGATCTGCTACTGGAAATGAAGAATCGTAGAGATAGCGCAGATAATGCCTTTGACCACGCAACTACTGGTGATGCATGGCAGAGTGTCTATGTCGCTGGTGACATGTCTAGGAACTGTGAAGAACAATCACACAGATCAGAGAGCTGTGAGACTATACAGTACGCTTTGCACTTCAAAATACCTAGGTATACAAGTCTGGCACGATCTGAAGAGAGATCCACACGAAAGGTATTCTATTCCTCGCCGTCAGCAAAATGCCTCATGGACAGTTATCGCAAAGGCAGAGTAACGAGTGGTAATGAGGGGGAACGAAACAGAGTTTACGTTTCGCAGAGTGGTCCGAGTAAAGAAGAGGCGTCCATTCATCATGGATACAAAGTGCCATTCGACGTTACCGGGGAAGTCGGAGAGATTTTACCGAAGCATATAGCCACACTCGAATCGTTTATAGAAAGTGGGGATTTAAGGAAGAGGATTTCCGAAGAATGGCTTAGAAGCATAACAGGTGATGCTAGTAAAAGAGCTTCAGGCAGAGACGGTACTTCAAAGACTAACTTTCTGGATGAAACTAAGCCTCAGAGTTACGATCAGAGAGAAGTAAAGCCCTCAGACAATCTCAACGAAACCATGCTGAATTTCTTTTCTGAACAGTCAATGCGCAGATTTGGACATTATAACCATTTAGATTATAAGGATATAGAAAAGTTTTATCACGATTACAAGAGCTCTAAAGTGGACAATATCATGTTACAGAACTCGTCGCTGATCTCCAGAATGAACAATTTGGCAATCATGACTGATATTTCCCTGGCTAATTACAATGAGAGCTCCAAGAAAGTGAATTCGGAAGAAACAGCAAATATGACCTCCTCGGGTCATGTGTTTTGCTGGAGACCCGAGTGGCGCCATCGGATGGTAGATAAAAACAGCACAGGAGGTGTCGGCAACAAAGTGAGTCTTGTCTTGGCTCCTGCACTTGCTGCTTTAGGTCTCAAGGTCCCTATGATCTCCGGTCGTGCTCTCCAATTGACGGGAGATACTCTGGACAAATTAGAATCCATCCCTGGCTTCACAGTCGACTGCACTAAAGATAAAATCGAGCAGATGATGGAAGACGTCGGATGCTGCATCGTAGGACAGACAGAGGAGCTGGTGCCAACAGATAAGGAGATTTACCGCTGCAAGGATCTGACGGCTACCGTAGATAGCGTTCCTCTAAGGAGATGCTCAATTGTGTCCAAAAAGCTGGCTGAAGGAGTGTGCGCTTTGGTTTATGATGTTGAATTCGGAAAAGGAGCTATTGATCCCATCAGTACAGAAGATGTTGCTGTTGATTTAGTTAAGAAAATGGTTGCAGCATCACAAGCTCGTGGAATGAAGAGTTTGAGTTGTTCAGCTGTTATCAGCAACATGGATTCACCTCTTGAAAACTCTGTTGACAACTCTCTGGAAGTGATGGAAGCTGTTCAGTGTTTCCTCGGTAACGGATCCTTGGAACTGCAAGAGCTCGTCGAAGAGTTAGGAGGAGAACTTCTGCGTTTGGTAAACATTGTGGATAATAGGGTAGATGAAGCATCACGTGTCTGCAAGGTTCTGCATAACGGCAATGCTTTGAACAAGTTTCGTAACATGTTAATAGAACAAGGAGTATCTGAAGATGTTGCAAGCTGGCTATGTGAAGGTAAAACAGAAAAAATATTGCTAGCAGCCCGACACATCACTGATTTCACTTATACAGGAGAAACAGGTAAGGTTGTCGGATTAGAAGCTGTAGTTCTAGCAGGAGTATGGAAGGAGGAGATGGACCGAAGCGCTAAAAAGAATTATGGAGCTGATATTATAATTGTGAAGCACCTTGGGGATCAAATTGATTCAGGTGAAGTATGGCTGAAGGTTCATCACGACAGTTCTGAATTAAGTGAAAGTCAACTGACAAAAGGGTCAGACTGGAGAATGAAACTCCTCCCTAGATTTTATGTCACTAATGACTTTCATTCCTTGTTACTGTTGATAGAAGTAAAAATCCAAAGAAGAAAACTTTCGACAAAGAAGAAAACTTTTTACAGGTTTTGCACGAAAACTCTTAGTCGATTCTTCTCCCTGCAGAGACATAAACGTGTTCACAAGGGCTATAGGCCTTACACGTATTATGTTTGTGGACGAGGCTTCAGTCAGAAAAGAAATCTACGTCATAATGAGATTCGCTTTCATTTTGACACAGACATGGTATATCGCATTCGTCGATGTCCAGCTACAAAGTGCAAGGTGGTTCACGTGGATCGTTTGGCCCCGTTTCATCGAAGAACTGAAGAAACTTTGGAATCCAGAATTGTTCGGGACGAACAAGACCTAGGAAGGGGGCAGTGTTACGACAGAAGAATCTGGCAACCGAAAGCAAAGTTTCAGCCAACGAATAAGAACGTTGGGAGAATTTGGAGAAGAAGAGTGGAGCGTTAACGGTCGTTTTGTATTGTAACGGTTGTTGTGTTGTAACGGTCGGTGAGTTCGAAAATGGACGGTGAGCTGTTCTGAGACAGGCGCGTAAGTATCAAGAAGTAACTTGATGTGTTGTGTATACGCGGAAGGATAAAAGTGGGATCTTTTATCGTTAAGTATCAAGAAGTAACTTGATGTGTTGTGTATACGCGGAAGGATAAAAGTGGGATCTTTTATCGTTAAGTATCAAGAAGTAACTTGATGTGTTGTGTATACGCAGAAGGATAAAAGTGGGAACTTTTATGGCTAACTTCGAATGTCTACACGGACTGTCTTTTTGTTCGGCTAGTGTGTGAAAAGTTATTAGCACAGGACGAGAATTGGTTTACGAGTGAAGATCTTCGGGTGACCTGGTAAATCAAGTAAAAGGTAGTATTTAGTAAAATACACAGAGCTGATGTGTGCTCATGCAGGAAGATTGATGACTTGTGCATGTTAATAGTTGATTTGTTAATAAGATACTTCATCCATATTTCCTTTGTAACAATTTACCTTGTATTGAATTTGGTTTTGAAATATAGCTTTTAATACTCACGCTCAGTGGCTATCCATTTTTGTGATCCGCAACAATATTATGAAAATTGAGATTTCGATAGATCTTTACCTATAGTGAGAGTTTTGAATAAAATCTTATGTAAGTGTAATAGAGCTTATTTAAAATTATATTCCTATTGACATAGAATCAGGATAGGTGGTTATAATTAAATGATCACCCAGTGCATGTCATCAGAATATATATATAATGTTGAAATGTCACATCATGATAGTTGTGAAACAAAAAAAAAATCTATGAAAAAATATTTCTATAGAAATAATTGCTGCTCCTTTCGCAAAAAAAAATAAAGCCCATAAAAGAATCCCTCGCCAGCCCTCAGTCAATAGGGGACACCGATGGCATAGGTAAGGCTGCTGTATGTCGGATGGGACGTACCGTAACCTTTCCTATAGCAGACCATACAAATTGCATATTATTAGTGCAATAACAAATATAAAATTTATATTAGTTTTCTTGTATAAAAGAAAATTCACAGTGTACTTTTATGGTATGTCAATTATGTAGAGTTATGCATTTTTTTCATAGTCAGTAGCATACCAAAGTTGGGTTAATTCCTTGCCCTTGGAAAAATTATTTTTTAATAAATCATTAAAATATCAAAAAAGGATCTTAAAGGAAATTTTTTAAAACTAAATCTCCCTTATATTCTAGCTGCACACTACATAACAAGAGGACTTAAACTTGTGTCTACAGTGGCATACCCAGGTGAGAAAAGTTGTAACATCAATCCTACTCCCCATCTTCTTTCGTTGAGGCTTCAATATCATATATTTTCTAAGAGAGTCCTAAAGAAATAAGCCGCAGTATCAAATGAAACTGAAAAATATTTAAAAAATCCTCCTTAGGGAATTTCTAGATATGCTACTATATGTGCGTATATTATTTTTTTAAATGCTTTTATATAGGGCAATTCTTTTCATCCTTTTATACTTAGCTATCTTAGACATTCATTTGTAATCTTTAAACATATACAGAGTCGTATCAGAATAATATGACCACCCAAGCGCTTCACAGAGTGCACATGAGAAGGTCGACCACACGGAGATAGAAGCGGCTGGCTGGACAGATGAGCCATTGTGCATAACGGGAGCACAATGAATGATGAAAGTTCAAAAAGGAATGATCATCGGCTACCGCGTCAAGGGTGAAAGCATCTCGGAAACAGCAGAATTCGTGGGCTGTTCGCGAGGTGCTGTAGTAAGGGTGTACCAAGAATGGACTGCTGGCACACCGAGTACCTCCAAACGTCATAACTGTGGACCCCCAAATGCCGTCGACCCTAGAGGAGTCCATCGACTGGTAAAGGGCAATCGAAGCGCAACAATGCAGCAATTGTCCACTCAAATGAACGCTGGATCACCCAGGTACGTGTCCCCCGATAACAGTAGAGCGAACCCTGTTACGCATGGCTCTCCAGAGACGACGCTGCGTAAAGGCGCCCATTTAAACAAAGGTCCATCGGAAACGACGTCTGCAGTTCGCACTATCATCATTGTACAGTGGAAGAGTGGAAAAAGGTTGCCTTCTCCGACGAATCAAGGTTTATACTCCATAGAAGTGACGAGTGGCGGATACACCACCAGGCATGTTTCTCAGTCAAGTGAAGGCCAGCGGTGGCAGTGTGCATATCTGGGGGTTGTTTTCCTGGTATGAACTGGGACCGCTGGTACCACTGGATGAGTCCCTGAACGCCAATGACTACCTGTCCATCCTCGGTGACCACATGCATCCCTTCATGTTGGACGTTTACTCTGGTGGTGATGGTGTCTACCAACAGTACAATGCGCCCTGCCATATTGCTAAGGTGGTGCATGACTGGTTCCAGAAACACGACAGTGATGCCTCCGTTCACTCTTGGCCGGCGAAATCTCCCTACCTCAATTGCAGAGAGTACTTGTGAGACCATTTGGATCGACAGGATCGGCGTGCGGACCCACAACCACGTCATCTCCGAAACCTCCGTGCTCTGCCACGGCTCTGCTGGAGTCCGAATGGGCACGTGTGCCTCTAGCAACGTTCCAGGACCTCATTGCGTCAGTGCCACGCTGTCTCGCAGCTGTCATCCGGGCCAAGGATGGTTATTCCCGTTATTAGGTAGGTGGTCATATTATTCTGATACTACTGTGTATTTATAAATGTCCCGGTGTTTGAAGTATGTATTAGTTATTTGTAAACCATTAAGTTTACTTACCTGTAAAAGACATTCTCCATTGTCATAGGAATAACTAATGCCAAAAGGATCTAAAACTCCTGCCCAAAGGAAAGAATCAATACCAACTTTATGATTGAAGTCATCTAGCACAAGAGAAACCTAGAAAGGCGACTTCTCCTTAAAGGCACAAAAAACATCTAAACAAGAAACAAAACAAAAAACATAAAACAAAAAACATAAAACAAACAAGGCATCTAATTTGACAAACAATTGAAATATGTTTTTAATTTTTTTAAAAACACTTTTGTTTCAAAAATTAGGTAATTTCAATAACAGTTGTTGCATTGTTCTATTTAACCAAATTATATTTCTTTTATGTTGGATTTAGTACAGATAATGCATTTTGGGAATATTTCATGAAGTTGAAAAATGCACAAAGAATTCAAAGTTGACTTATACACCGAGTACAAAATTTGTACAATGTGTTCTTGCCTATCTACTTATGGTAATGTACTGTACCTGTATTCTTTTGCAAAAATTGTGATGCATCCAATGTTTTTTTTTTATAAATTAATAATTGCATTAGCAGAATAGTGGGGTCGTTTAGTCTCTTCTTTTTTCCAGTTTAATTTATTTCCCAAATACCTCAAGGATAAGACAAAGAGTTACTGAAAGACTCCCATTGAGCAACTTGCTAAGGAGAAGTCGCCTTTTTAGGTAATTATGCATACACTATGTAGGATATTGTCAGTAAAATACATAATGCTTTCATGCCCCGGGGAGCTGGATAAGTGTTTCTGTTATGTGGCTTTGCACAGCTGTCGTAGGTGGTGTTATGTAACGCTAAAATGGTGTACTTATTTCTGCATTTACTAATTGTTTTCTGTGTTCTGATGATGAAATTAACTTTTTATATGTCACTCATAATCAGCTACTACTATAATAATCCCCGTACAAAATATGAAGATCCTTTACAAGAAAAAGTGTTATGGAAAGGGCCAACGTTACATTGCTGAACTTAAATCGGGTGGTTTTCAATTCTGCTAAGACAGACACGAAATGCATCGACCATCACAAGAATTTAACACGTTCTATGATATAATGTTTTAGCGGCTTTACACAGAAAGCCACATAACTAGAATTCCCTGCCTAAAAGAATGCGCACTTTTAATTAAACAACGGTACACATCTTTACGAAAAATTACCATGATTTGCAGGGGTAGTTATTTTCCTTCTGTCATTGGTTATTTTTCTGAAATTAAAAAATCTATTACAGAAATAAAGTTTTACTATTTTATTCAAATAATTTACTTAACAGAACCTGAACTTTTAAAGTTGTAAAAATACCAAAATTCCGTCTGTGGTTCATTCGTTGACTGAATTCAGAAAAAAATACGAATATCGTTCTTTCATAAACTGTCAGTAATCATTGTGTATCAGGCGAAGCAAATTAAACTGAAAAACATGAGTACGCTTGTATAAATAAAAGTGAATATACATGGTATTTGAACTTTGAACGTTTCGACAAATGTAAGAAACTAATTCAATATTTACTCAGCAGATAAACGATTATTCTTCGAACTCAAGATTTAGGACAAATTCATATGATGATTGTAACTTGCAAGTATAATTCTGGTGCTTAAATACTCTTAATTCCAATGAGATATCATATCTGATGCACAAATGATAGATATCTGTAATATGAACTTAATATCTTATTAATTAGAAAACAAACACAATATGACACTACTTGGTTTATAATAATTAACACAAAAGTCTTAATTAATCATTAAGGAATATATAACCTTGGAAAAATATTCTGATTTCACTTTTAGAAGAGAATTAAACTGAATTATATGCTGTTGTGCTGTCTAACTGCTTCCTCGGCTTTGTAAGCCAAGCCACCAAGCCAAAGTTCTTTATCAGCAGCTAACTGATCCTTTTTTACAATTATTAAGCTATCTGTAATGCTTTCTATTAGGATTAGTAGGGTATTGATTGAGGACATTCCTGCAGTTCTTTCTATCTAAAATAAGCTCAAGTGCTTTATCACTCAAAAAATTTGCCTCGTCTACTCCTTTTTCCACAAAATGTATTGTTAGTCTCAAGAAAAGCCTGTTTAAAACGATCACATTCTCCCTCAACTTCAGTAGTAAGCAAGCCATGACTGTCATAATGACAAAGTAACCTATCATAATAAGCTTTAGTTATTACTAGGTCTTTCAGAGATTCAGAATTTAAAGGTAAATCATTTAACTTTAGTAGACATTTCTTAACTTTAAGTTGCAAGACACTTTTAACAAAGTAATGTTCAGATCCAATTTCAGCTGCCCTATATGACTTGATGTTCTTGATAGAACTAGCCCATTTGCTGTTAATTTAATATTGTATATATAATAAAATATGATTGTTATAATCAATCATATTCTTATGTAGCCCATCAGGTGAAACCCATGTGTACTTATGTATGTCGCGGTGTTTGTAAAAAGTGTTACTTATTCTGAAACCATTGAGTTTACTTACCTGTAGGAGACGTTGCCCATTGCCATTGCAGCTACCAATACCAAAAGGGCCTATTACCCCTCCCCAAAGGACAGAGTCAGTACCAACTTTGGCATTGGAGTCACCTAGAACAAGGGTAATATTTCCTTTCTTGATAGAATTCAAAATATCCTGAAGTTGTCCGTAAAACCTATTCTTCTCATCCTTATCGCAAGTAGTATAGTGCCATTATACCGATCCCCCACTAGTGCTTTCCCCCCCTATGACGTCACCGACCACGCCCCCTATGACGTCACCGACCACGCCCCCTATGACGCAACATGACGTAATCATTACATAATCATTACGTAACCGACCTTTATTAATAATTCCTCCCCCTTTCACCCCCCTTTCTCCTCAGTGGCGCCATCTGTTGACAGTGAGAAGTACTATTTTCCCAAAAAAACCCTATTTTTATTCTAATTCTTCGATTTTTGATTTCCCCCTTTATAAAAAAAAATTCCTCCCCCTTATGAAAAAACCCCTGGCGCCATCTGGTGCCTGTGAGGAACACTAATTCCCAAAAAGCCCCTATTTTTATTCTAATTCTTCGATTTTTCTTTATTTTACCCCAATGGTTGACCGGGACTACCGCAGAGTGTTGTGCAGGCTCTGAGACGTAAACGACAGAGACGTCTGTAGACCCTGCCAGTGTGAAGACGTCAAGTGTTTTCATCTCCAGATACTCGAACTAGTACAACTATGCAAAACATCTGTATGGTTCTAGACCTCGACGGTTTCCGTGTAAACGGTCGTTTCCTAGTGTGTGAACTTGGATATGCAACTCTGAATGGGAAATGTGGTGTCTATCGTTTCAATCTTCGACAGCACCAACCTTTGTCAGCAAAAGACAGAAGGACAGCCAACTACGTGTCTAAATATGTGATAGGTCTACCCTTTCATCCTCTACCTCGAGAAAAGGTGTGGTCGCTAGATCACGTCCCTAACATCGTGAAATATGTTTACAAACTTGCACGTACTGAAGAAGCTGCTGTGGTGGGTTACAAAGGAGGTACTGTGGAAAGAATTCTCTTGGAACAATTAAATCTTCCCAGTGTTAATCTCGAACTTTACGGCTGCCCCAAATATTGTGATCTCCCCAAAGTTTCCAAGTTCGAATGCGGATATCACACCGGAGAGGACGTCCACTGCTCTTTAGCAGAAACAGTTGCTTTCTTTGGATGGATCGATCGTCGAGAGCATGTCTCAACAAACACCTGCTTATCAGCTCGTTCCTGATTGGTCGTCTCAGGTGGTGCGGCTCTCTAGTTAAATAGGGAGCGAGTGCTCTGTGCCGCATTGTTCACGATGCAGCCTAGCAATCCAGATGCGTGGTGTCTCGGGGAAGATGTGTACGTCGTGCCCTCACTGTTCAAAAATAAGTTTTCTGTGCACGTACGCCGCTACAAGAAATTTGAAAATGGTGAACTCATCTACCCTACACCAGCAGGAGTTAGCCTCTCCATACCTGAATGGGAGGCTTTGTGTGCCGCGGTACCCCACATAGAGGACAAAGTGAAAATCGGACCCGATCAACAGACATGGTACGTGATGCACAGTTTACGTGCCTACATGTATCGCACTGCAGGTGGTGAACGCTGTGTCGACTTCATCAAAGAATCAGCAGACCAAAGAACTCTACAGTTCCGTGTGGTGAGACGCTGTATAACATTGAACGCTTCGCAGTTGTTCACGCTGGCTATTCACTTAGACGAGGTGATGCGCATTGTGCACAACGTGTGCGGGACCCCCAAAGATCACCAACTCCGTACAGCCATTATGGAACATTCTGAATCCATTCGTCCTTTCCTACTGAGTCCTGTTTTTGACGGTCCCGATTGTGTTTACCCGCTGCTGGTGAATATTTTTCAGCAAGAACTTATGCGTGTGATACCGTTAGATGGACTGCAACCCGAAGAAAAAATACCGACCATCGTAGGGTGGTCTGGTGATTTGGACATTAATGGTCTAGCACAGGTATTTGTGGATACGGCCTGGAAGCGAGGTCTATTGAATTTTGTAGATTCTGGTTTTGTTTGCAATCTAAAATATAATGCTATTGTCGACGAGGCAAAAAATGAAATGTATAAATTAAATAAATAATTATAACCTTATATAATGTGTCTGTCTTTTCATCCTTTGTCATTTTAGTCTTGGTATGGATAGGAGAAAGAAGGTATTAGCTAGTGTGGGTAGTGTAATCATGACATTGTTAACGATAGCCTTACTTGTATTAGAACTTGTAGCTCCTAGTAAAAATATTCAGTGTGGGGAGTCAAAAGCCTTAGACGGAGAATACAAAATTCGTGTGTGTAACTTAACAGTGGATATCAGACAGTTTATAGGTGACGTTCCTACAGTGACAGGTGTTACACTTTCACTACATCAATGGCAAAACCTGGTGGGGTGCGATGTCTGGGTGCAGCAGAAAACAAAACTTTGGAGTCCCATTATTTCGACCCCGAAAGAGGATTCGGTAGTGTAAAAAAGTTGGCACAGAATACGGGACTGCCGCTCAAACTCGTCCGAGAATGGTTAGAAAAGCAGCCTGCCTACACGTTACATAAACCTGTTCGCAGAAAGTTCCCTCGTAACAAAGTTTACGTCACAGGGTTAGACGAACAATGGCAAGCCGATCTCATGGTCGTGAAAAATCTAACTCGCTTCAATGACGGGTATCGCTACATATTAACAGTCATCGATGTGTTCTCGAGATACGGGTGGGCGCTGGCCATGAAGGCTAAAACGGGGAAAGAAATGGTCTCAGCTTTCAAAAAAATCCTTTCCAAGGGTCGATCCCCAATGAATTTAAATACTGATCAGGGTACGGAATTTACTAACAGAGTGTTCCAGAAATTCCTGAAAAAGAAAGGTATTCGGTTCTTTGCTACATACTCCGACAAAAAAGCAGCTTTGGTGGAGAGATGGAATCGTACCCTACGCGAGAGACTGGGGAGATATTATACACGCAACAATACCTACCGCTACCTGGACGTGTTGCAGCGTGTTGTAAGGGGATACAATGCCACCGTTCACAGTGCACACGATATGGCCCCCAAGGACGTGACCTTACGCAACGAAGACGTCGTGTGGGTTCGACTCTATCGCAATCCGAGTGTAGTAAAAGAAAAACCAGCATTTAAAGTAGGTGACACAGTTCGACTAGCCAGTGTAAAAGCGCCCTTCAAGAAGGCAGGTACACATTTGTGGACCGAAGAAATATTTATAGTCGACAAGGTATTACAACGGCAGCCCCCTGTGTATGTCGTAAGGGATTCTGAGGGAGAAGTGTTGAAAGGCACATTCTATAAATCGGAGCTTCAAAAAGTGACAGAACCCGAACTTTACACGGTTGAGAAAATAATCGAGAGAAAAGGTCAAAAGGCACTGGTCAAATTTCGCGGATATCCCAAACCTTCCTGGATCCCTAAAAAATGGATAGTTTCTACCTGACTCTTCCCTCCACGGCTAGTCAGAATATTTATCCAAACAATTCCCAGACCGATTTCACGGTTCGGCTGGCACAACCCCTAAGACTGAGAGGAAAATGGAAAGTGGGACTAGCAGAAGTTCACTTACCGGTGAGCTGGTACAATGTGGGTGGTTCTAACGACACATATGAATATTACGCCCCTGCCACCCCTGAAGAATACAGGAAAATCAAACTTAAACCAGGTAAAATAACTCGAATGGAGCTGTTGTCTCTCCTCACCACACAGCTCCCCAAAGAAATAATAGTTTCCTATAACGGTGGTTACTGGGTATTCAAACCGAGTGAGGGGTACGGACTGATGTTTCCTAAAACGAATTTCGGCAAACTTCTGTGTATCGGCGAGGGAGAAGTTGACAAACCCTTCCACCAACGATTTGCCAGCAAACTTTGCAATACACCAACTTTCGACATAGATGACGAGTGTTATTTCTACGTGATCCCACCAGGTAGTTTCCTAGAACGAAAGGTACCCCACGGACGATACGAAACTGTCGAATCGTTATTCGATGCAATGAACCAGATGTTACCCTACAGGCTGAGAAAAGCTTACCGTTTCAAGCAGCAGGCAGATCACACCGTGTTGATGGATACAGACAAGTCGCATTACATTAAATTTCCTCGATCGAACCCCGGATTAGGTGACATGCTAGGAATTGCTAAATTAGATATACCGCTGAATAAAGTCCTGGGTGACTATCCCATCGATATGAACAGAGGAATGTATGGTATTTATTTGTATTCAGATCTGATTGCTCCTCAGTTGTTAGGCGATACTCACGGTGAACTGTTGCGTGTCGTGAATCCTGCCGTCAGAACCAGTGATAACGAAGCCATTGTTGCTGTATATCAACAGCCTGATTACTACCCCCTTGCAAGGAACAGTTTCGAGAGTGTGAGAATCTTCCTTCGTACCGACACCGGAGAACCGCTGCATTTTAAATTCGGTAAAGTTTTAGTCAAGTTACATTTCTGTCATGAGGGTTAAATTCGTTCCCCCTTCTGCAGACGCCTACGTGAGCTACTACAAGAGCCAGACAGGGAAGGGTGTGTTCCGTGGTCCTCGTTATCAGAGAGGCGATGGGCTAGGAAGCATCTTTGCTAGGATTGGACGTTTCATCAGCCCTCTCGTACGACCTCTCGTACGACCTGCGCTGTCTACCCTGCGTAAGGGCGGGCTACGGTTCGTTTCAGAGATGTCCCAGGGGCAAAACTTCAAATCTGCAGCCAAAGCGGGGCTCCGTGAAGCGGGTGCCGACCTCTTGCAGAGTGCCAGTTCAAAGCTGCAGGGAGGGAAAGGAATAAAACGTCGTCGTCAGCATCCCAAGGTTCATAAAGTGAAGAGACACTGTACTGTGCAGGACGTGTTTTCATCATGAGCATTCAGAAAATTCACGCTGATTCTGGCGACTGTGCCAATTCAGAACTGGATCTGTTTCTGGTTCCACCCACTGTCTCACAATTAGAAAGAGGCTGTTATGTCAATTATTTACCTGTGGCTTCCCTGGAAGGTAATGCACCACTCGAATTCATCGTGAAGGGGACGGACGATTACATTGATCTATCTCGATGTCACCTACGTCTCGTCTTGAAAATTGTAAAATCTGATGGTACAGCACCGTCGGAAGTGATTGCCCCCTGCAATCATTTCTTCCACGCCCTCTTCAACCAGGTAGACGTCTTCCTCAACGATCATCTCGTGAGTGCTTCTCACACCCTGTACCCCTACAGGGCGTATCTAGAGACTCTATTGAATTACGGGGCCGATGCCACACGAAGTCAGCTAGGCACCTCGCTCTGGTACCTCGACACCCCAGGTAAAATGGAACTGACCAGCAGGGAGAATGAGGGGTGGCATCAACGCAAGGGGTACGTCAAACCAACAGGTATCGAACTCATCTCGTGGATCCACGCCGACCTGTTTAATCAAGATCGTTACCTACTCAATCAAGTCGACCTGAGACTGCGTTTGCTGAGATCCAAACCCGAATTCTGCCTCATGACAGGTGAAGCAGACCCCTCTTACAAAGTACAGATACACGAAGCTGAATTTTTCGTGCGTAAAGTCAAACCCACTTCGGGTGTCATCCTTGCACACGCTCGTCTGCTGGGTTCGGAGAGTGCCAAGTACCCTCTGCGAAGAACGGATTTACGTATGTTTTCCATCGCTTCAGGCCTGACGAGTGTGAACCGTGACAATTTATTTCTCGGCCAGCTCCCTGTACGACTTGTACTAGGTATGCTGGAAAGTACCAGCCTGAATGGATCGTACGAAAAAAATCCCTTCAACTTCCAACATTTCGACTTAAACTACATCAGTCTTCACATAGACAGTGATCATCAGTCCTACACCCCCGACTTTGCGAATGGGCGCTATCTCCGCTGTTACCAAGGATTGTTGGAAGCTGTGGACGCCTGGAAATCCGATAGCGGTATTAACTTATCGCGAAAAGCCTATGGAGAAGGTTTTACATTATTCGGATTCCAATTGACCCCCGAGCAACGTGAATGCAATCAAGTATTTTCTTTAATAAAGAGTGGGAGTGTGAGAGTCGAATTAAAGTTTGCCAAGCCGCTACCTGCATCGGTCACTGTGATCCTGTATGCCGAGTACCAGAATTTGTTGGAAATCCCATTGGACCGTAAAGTCCTGTTTGACTACAGCTCATGAATTCCTATCAGTTAGAATCCATCCTTTCGATGTTACCCACAAGTCTCGGAGTGTTCCCCCGTGACAGACTACCTCACAGAATCAATCAGTCAGAAGCCTTGTTTATCTACAATACCGATCCGTCCTCCCTGCCTGGAACCCACTGGATAGCGGTTTACAAGAAAGGAGTGCAAGTAGATCACTTTGACCCCCTGGGTACGAGTCCCGATGCCTCCATGCAAGAATACTATAGTCGACTAGGCATACGTCACGTCTTACACCCCTCGATACCTCTGCAGGACCCCCTGGGAGACACTTGTGGGGCTCACTGTCTGTATTTCCTGTTTAAAAGAGCGTGTGGTTCGACTCTTCCCACAGTACTGCATCGTGATTACACGTGTCGAGTAGACTTTAACGACTGCATGGTGGTGCGATGGCTCTCCGCACTCCTTCAAATATTATAATTGCAGCACCTTCACAGTGTGGGAAGACGACTTTCACTCTGAAACTCATCAAAGAAGCAGCTCAAGTATTCGAACCCCCACCCCAGCGTGTCGTTTACTGCTACGGTGAGTGGCAGCCTGCCTTTGAACCCTTCAAGAAAACGGTGGAATTTTATGAAGGACTACCTACGGATCTGGAATTTGATCCTCACAGACCTACACTTCTGGTACTGGATGACTTGATGGAACAGTCTGTAGCCAGTGAGCGCATATCACAATTGTTTATTCGTGGGGGTCATCATAAAAATATCACGATTGTCCTGATCTTACAAAATCTGTTTTTAAAGGGAAGACATTCGAGGACTATATCGCTCAATGCTCACTACATGTTTTTATTTCGCAATTGTCGGGATGCATCACAAATAACCCACCTGGCGAGACAAGTGTACCCCCATCAATCTAAACTCCTGACGGATGCCTATAGACTGGCTACACAGGTAACCTGCGGTTATTTGTGTGTTGACCTTCATCCCAGAACGTTGGACAGTGAAAGGCTCCGTGCAAAGATTCTTCCATCAGAAGAACCCGAAATACTTTACGTTCCAAATGAAAGTTAAATCTCAAGGCCCGTTCCTTCAGTGCTTACCAAAGCTAGGGGGAAAGCAGCGTACAGCTCTGATGAAGCACATCTCCGACCCCCAGATGTATGCTCTATGTGAAGTGTGTTCCAATTTCTTAAAAGGAAATATACCTGTTTCCCACAGAGTATTAAAGAATTTACGCCAGCACAAGACGGTCATAAGGAGTCTAGCATCCAAACGTGCATCTTTACGTCACAAGAAGCATCTGCTGCAGCGTGGTTCAGGGTTCATTATACCCCTGCTGACTGCTGCCCTCCCCCTGTTGGTTTCGCTATTTAAAAAAAAATGATTTCTGTAAAAGCTGTGCAGAGAAAAAACATAAGAAAAAAAGTATGTGATTTGGACTCAGAGATGAAGAAAATATTGGAGTCTGACGATGCTGACGATAAATCCGAAAAGTATCTGACTGCTTTGAAAAATTATTTGTTATTCTCAAAACAGCTTGACACTCCACATGAACTAAAAGTCAACATCCCCAGAAGCACTATAGCTGAAGAGCGCCCGCCAAAAGACATTGCTGTACCCATCCGACGTAAGAAAAGAAAATTATCCGAGTGGTCAGCATATTGAAACCTTCTGTAAAATCCAAGCCCTGTGCGCTTGAAGATTTGTGTTAAAAAACCCATGTATTTAAAATGTGCATTACAAAATATCCAATAAAAGAAAGTAAAACTGATATTTGCGTCTCTTGCTTCATTCACTCTTCTACTCAATTCAGTTAATTAGTTTTACAAATCCGTGCAGTGTCCCCCCAAACACGGTCTGCCGTGCTCCACAGTCTCGCTGGAGTAGTTCTCTAAGCACAGATGCATCCAAGCTTCTCATTGGTCCGTCTTCGGAGCGCTCTAAGCTTGGATGCACCGGTGGTTTTTATCGGTTGCCGTCAGCATGCGCTCGCACTGTGGAGCACGGCATTGAACTTTCCCCTCGCCGTAGTGTGTTTCAGCTGGGTAATAAAGAGGCAGATTTTTTTAAACCTTTTTTTATTGAAACAATTCACAGACAATAATTTACATGACATATCCAATGCTGGACAGTAAAACAATGACCGATCCTTTGTAGTTTTAAATACAATAAGTTAAATACAATAAGTTAAATACAGTAATTCAAAAGCTGACGACGCCTCAGTGCTGGGTCATTACGTGTGAACTAAGGTTCCTTAGGAACATTGAAATAATAAGTTTAAAAAGGTCTGTTACGGATACAAGATCCACTACAGATACTGAAATAATAAGGTTCCTTAGGAACATTGAAATAATAAGTTTTAAAAAAAGGTCTGCTACGGATACAAGATCCACTACAGATACTGAAATAATAATAATAATAATAAGGTCCCCTAGGAACATTGAAATAAATAAAGTGTGCCGTGAAATAATAAGGTTCACTAGGAACATTGAAATAAATAAAGTGTGCAGTGAAATAAATAAAGCGTGTAATGAAATAATATTTACACTGGTGAGCAACGAAATAATATTTACACTGGTGAGCAACGAAATAATATTTACACTGGTGAGCAACGAAATAATATTTACACTGGTGAGCAACGAAATAAAGTTGTAATACTATGCACACTGAAATAATAAATGAAGATGCAATAATAAATAAATAATAAATTAGTTTACAATAATACATTAGTGTACAATAATAAATAAAACTGTGCAATTACTCATCCATGAGTTGGATAAGGGTATCCAGGCCCAGGTCATTGTAACCATAAGGTACAGTGAGAGTCGAACCCGGGCTGAGATACCGCTTATCGAGGTTAGCCTTAAACCTTTTTACCATGGGCCTGTTCGTAAGTGACCCATCCACTTTATTACGAACCACATTAAAGGGGACTACGAAGGTCTCGCTGGCTGGGGAATTCCGTAGGACCATGGATTTTAGAAGTTCAAAATTATATTTACACCTGTTTTGCTTCGTGAGAGATATGCCCTTGGCGCGAAGAATTTCATCGCCGTTGCTCAACCGAAGGGCATAACTCTTGGCCCCGGCACTAATGTAGTCCGTGATGTGTACACCGGGGCCATACTTTGAAGAAATTTCGTCAACGAGACCTCCAAGGAAGGGATTTTGTGATGGTGTGTAGGTGTCGCGAGGAGACGTTGTATAAATCACCGAATCCGTGTCAGAATACATTGCACGACTATCTAATTTCGATAGAAGCTCGTACAGCTTTAGTCTGGCGTGACTCGTCACCATTGCAGCGAGAATCAGGCTTCCACGGGTGTTCGCTGGAGTGGCAGACTCCGCCGGCTTGTGTGTGACAAGTACGGCCTGATCACTGATAACAGCGACGTCAGTGATGACTAGCGATGCGTCCGTCAAGAGTTCCATGTACTTGACAGGACAACTCACAATGGTCGTCTGGGTTCGACTCATGTTCTGCGCATGCTTCCCCCATGACGAATTAAGCGAGACCTTGGAAAGAGTTCGCTTAAGGTTGTTTTTCTCAACTTCCGAGGGGAGGATCCGAACCCCCTCCGCCTGGAAGAAGGCCTCACAGAAGGCTTCCTTTTGCTCCTCGGTCTGCACGTCAGGGGGAAACCCGGAGTAGCGCTACTTCAGTCCCAGAAAAGTGTCTATGTACCCAGCATAGACACCTCCCTTTTTTGTTGTAGGGTCATATTGCAGGATGGTATTAAAGTGCCACACATCGTGGAACTGGAGAAGTCTATAGCCAGCACGCATCGCAGCATAAATTTCGAACGTAGGCCAAGATCCTGTCAATGCGCGCTGGTTCACTGTGTGCCGACAAGGGGGTGCCAGCTGTCCATCCGCACAGATCCTACAAAGGGGAAAAAGCAGCTTCCCATTACACCTATAGGGCAGTACAGGGATGAATAAACCGTCGGGGGGTAACAGTGTGGCGTGTGCAATGCCAAAATAGTGGTCGAGGTCCGTGGCGAAATCGGAGGTGATCCGAACCGGGTGACCTTTACCGAATGCAGCCTTCTTGCAAACAAAGGGGTACAGGCTGTTGTAATCAACGTAGTTAAGGCTACATCCTAAGTCAACCGATGCAAAGATGGAGAACACCTCCACGCGCCCTCCGTAGAGGTAGTCACGGGCCCCTATACGCCTGATAGGCTCGACGGATTTATAAAT
Source organism: Ryuthela nishihirai (assembly GCA_038380435.1). NCBI lineage: Eukaryota > Metazoa > Arthropoda > Arachnida > Araneae > Heptathelidae > Ryuthela > Ryuthela nishihirai. The sequence continues at coordinate 114,222,427 of JAWZYU010000001.1, forward strand.
TAATGCGACGGACTGGTTTTTGCGCATCAACTCGTCGAATTCGTGCTCCCACATAATTTTGCATGTGTACCCGTTCATCAGCACTTTCAAGGTCTCAAGACGATCCATGGTCCGGGTGTTTAGCAGACCAAATGGCTTTCTCGTGCGCTGATCTATTTTTTCAGGTTTGAAACATTTCAAGCAGTGATGAAAGTAACAACCTAAAAACTCGTAATAACAACGGGTACTGTGGCACACGCCGTCCAATTTGTACTGCCCTATGTTATACTCACCTCCGGGTGATCGCGCAGTTTGAATTTCGATGTTGTCCTTGGAAGCCTCATACTCTAACCACGCGAGAGCTTTCAAGGACTGCCAGTCGTTACTCGCCGAATACCCTTGGGCGGGACACACACCGAGGGTATTCTTTTGCAAAAACTTTCCACGGAATATGCGAAGGCAAGCACCGGCAATAGTCAGGTCACGCGCAAATGGGTCTACACCTGTGAGATTTAAAAATTCCTCACGGAAAGCTTGGGCGCCTCGCCGCAGCAGCTCTGTATCTGCATTGCAGTAATACAGAAGCTGCTGTTGAAAATCCCAGGGTTCAAGGCTTGCTGCGGCATACCACTCATTGAATGCTGACAGAGTTTCAGGCTCCATGTCTTCCGGCTGGAAAAAAAGCCGATCAGGGATGGGTCCTGTATATTGTAGATTTTCCTCCTTCACAAATTTAAAGGGGAAAAAGCCTTTCACCGTCTCCAAGTTGAAGGTCTTCGTGAATGATCGAAGAGGAGCCTGAATAAAGGATAACGTGTCGATAAACCTTATTTTAAGGCCAGGTAAAAATATACCTAAAATCTTGGATCCATCGAACACGAGATCCGGTTTTAAAAATTTTCTGTACAGGTAACTAATGATGAACATGCCGTCAAAGCCTTTGAGATTATGCGCTAGGACTGTGGCATCCTTGAATCGTTGAACCCCGGGACGTTCTTCGGCTAGAATCCAATCCATAAAGGCGTCCGTTTCCGGGAATGAAGCATAGACCCACTCGTCGTCCACTTGGTATGTGACCACACACAGTATCGGTTTCAGCAATCCGTCGGCACACTGCACAGTCTCTACATCAAAGTAGAGATAAGTCTGACCGACAGGGTCAATCTTGCAGGGCTCGACGAATTTTAAAGTGTCAACCTTGCAAACGTGTTTTTTCAGGGGATCGTAAATGTTGATGCACTTAACACAGCGATGTTGTGTCTGACATGCCTTCAGCAGATGCGCCTGAAAGCATTCAGCCCCGCGCAAATACACACAACACACTGTGCAGAGCAACAACTCCCCTGCATGAACCACATCGGTTGACAGGCACCTGTTGCAGGTCCCCTTGCAAACGTGCCCGTGATTAAACCCCTTTAAACACTTATGGCAGAAATGCCTAGCCCCGAAAAACCCTGATGGCTTGGTAATCACATCGTAATGCCCAGCACTAAACAATAAATAGATGTTGTCCCCTCCTTCAGGACCAATGAAGATGGGGAGGAAGGCGTCGTCAGCAGAATACACTACAATTCGGTATTGCACCATGTGCGCTTGAAACAATTGTACTTCCGGGAGTCCACAGGGGGCAACAGGAACCCCGGCATCCAGGTGAAGCTTAAGGGCCTCTGTCTGCTGGAGTGGTCGACGGTAATCAGCAATTTTCGAATAGCTGTTTGCCAGCCCTTTATTTTTAAAACAGAGCTCTCGTGCAACGACGAGAGCCCTTGCAAGACAGATATCGTCACGGTTCACAATTTTTGTGAGAGCCTTCTTATTGTGGATGAATGACTGAATGTCGACAAGGCTGCGTTTCTCCGGCCCTGCACGTCTCCCATCATTGCCGCTGCCGACCCTGTCCAAGTCCGCACAGACGAAGTCAAATTCTAGTTCACTCCCAGGACCGAGAGATTCATTTGACTGCACTACTTTGTCTAATGCAGTCATGAATCTCTCACCCGTCAGGGCATTACGCCGAATTAGGGACAGGTTGACGGGGTTTTTCAAATCCCGGGAGCGCAAGCATAGCCGCACGTGGCTATATTCGCCTGTGGGGACGATATCGGCTAGCATCCGCTCGTGCAAGTCGTGCAGGACCGGAATGAAATTATGGGGCTGTACATCCTCCATTCCGCCAAGCCGCACACTTGTTGAAACAAATTGTGTGCGAAACTTGGCGGAGTTGTAGTGGCGTGTGTTCACAACGGTGTAGTAAGGTGCTGCTGCAGCAGGTCTGACTGTGGATGGTCCTGGAACGTTGAAGGACTCGACAGACCTAGATAGATAATTTATTCTCAGAATATGCAGTACTTTACGTGTTTTTTATCTTAGAACTGAAGTTATAATGCTGTATTGCTCAGATACACGTTTTTAAAGTATTACATTTTTAAAGTATCACATTTTCCCCAGATACAAACTTTTAAAGTATTACATTTTTAAAGTATCACATTTTCCCCAGATACACACTTTTAAAGTATTACATTTTTAAAGTATCACATTTTCCCCAGATACACACTTTTAAAGTATTACATTTTTAAAGTATCACATTTTCCCCAGATACAAACTTTTAAAGTATTACATTTTTAAAGTATCACACTTTTAAAGTATTACATTTTTAAAGTATCACATTTTCCCCAGATACACACTTTTAAAGTATTACATTTACTAATATTCTTCTTTATACATAGTTTGTCCAATAAAAATCATATATTTATTCACATATATAGAAATTTTTCCTACAGTACAAGTCTGTGAAAAAATGATCCACAGGAGTAAACACTCGATTGTGGAAAAATTTAACAGTTGTAATAAAGGGCAACACACATTGCTAGTATAATTTTACCTACAGTACAAGTCTGTGAAAAAATGTTCCACAGGAGTAAACACTCGAATGTGGAAAAATTTAACAGTTGTAATAAAGGGCAACACACATTGCTAGTATAATTTTACCTACAGTACAAGTCTGTGAAAAAATGTTCCACAGGAGTAAACACTCGAATGTGGAAAAATTTAACAGTTGTAATAAAGGGCAACACACATTGCTAGTATAATTTTACCTACAGTACAAGTCTGTGAAAAAATGTTCCACAGGAGTAAACACTCGAATGTGGAAAAATTTAACAGTTGTAATAAAGGACAACACACATTGCTAGTATAATTTTACCTACAGTACAAGTCTGAGAAAAAATGTTCCACGGGAGTAAACACTCGATTGTGAAAGAATTTAACCGTTGCTAGCTCGAGCAAAAGGTCTAATTAAATATTTAACTAATTTATAAGTAGAATAAAGAAAGTAAAATGGCTTTACAGGCTATAAAACTATATATGCTTTAGTAAATGATTGAGCCGTTTAAGACCTGCTCTACATCAAATGAAATTTCATTTACCTGACTACAGAGCCGCTGAAGAGTCCCGAGATGACGTCATCACTGGCTACCTCGTTGGGGGGGACGCCATGGCCCACGATAGGCGTCGGGGTCTTGACAGCAGCGTCCAGCGTCTTGAAACGCGCGTCATTGGTTGAGACGGCATCAGCTGCGGGGGCCGCGCGGTCCGGAGCATTGATGGGTCTAGAAAGATAATTCCGTTTCAGAATATGCAGAACATTTACATGTTTTTCATCTTAGAACAGAAAAGACAATATGCAGTACATTTACTAGCATGATCAAAATATCTAAGTAACTAAAGTTTGAAAATTAGGTTTTAGAATAAAAGACAGCACAGTTTGCTAGCCTGAGCAAAAAAAAAAAAATCTAAGTAACTATTTAACTAAAGTTTGAAAATGACTTTACTAGATAGAAACAAATATAAATCTCTATATTGAAACAGTTATGTTGTGATAAAAGACAGCACACAGTACATTTACTAGCGTGCACAAAAAATCTAAGTAACTAAAGTTTGAAAATGACTTTACAGGTTAGAAACAAATATAAAACTCTATATTGAAACAGTTATGTTATGTTATGATAAAAGACAGCATGCGCCACAGTTTGAGCAAAAAGACCTAACTAACTATTTAACTAACGTTTGAGAAAAAAAAATTTTTTTCTTTTTTAACAGTTGTAATAAAAGACAGCACGCGGTACATTTACTAGCGTAAGCAAAAAATCTAAGTAACTAAAGTTAGCATTTACAATAAAATGACTTTACAGGTTAGAAACAAATATAAAACTCTATATTGAAACAGTTATGTTATGATAAAGACAGCATGCGCCACAGTTTGAGCAAAAAGACCTAACTAACTATTTAACTAACGTTTGAGAAAAAAAATTTTTTTCTTTTTTAACAGTTGTAATAAAAGACAGCACGCGGTACATTTACTAGCGTAAGCAAAAAATCTAAGTAACTAAAGTTAGCATTTACAATAAAATGACTTTACAGGTTAGAAAACTCGATGTACGTTAATAAATAGCTGAGTTTCTTAAGGACAACGTTAAATAAAATTTCATTTACCTAGTTGCCGTTGAAGGGGGCGCATCAGGCCGGAGGACAGCGGGTGGTCTCATCTCCGTTGCTGCTTTTGCCGCGGCGATGCGCTTCCGGTGGGTGAGGGACATCCTCATAGTCCTCTGCCGTAAATCCTGCCCTGCCTCCAACTGACGACACGGACGTTTTGCATGTTGGGGATCCTCCATGGGCAGGCTTCTTTTGGAGACATCATCTAGGGTCTTCACTGATTTTAGGAGCATTTCAAAATGCTCCATGTCCGTAGTTTTCCTAGATAGATAATACGGTCTCAGAATATGCAGTACATTTACTAGCGCGATCAATATATCTAAGTAACTAAAGTTTGAAAATTAAGTTTTACAATAAAACTCTATGTTGATCAGTTTGTTACCCCGAGCAAAAGATCTAATTAAATATTTAACTAAAGTTTGAGAAAAAATTTAACAGTTTGCTAACCTGAGCAAAAGATCTAATTAAATATTTCACTAAAGTTTGAGAAACAATTTAACAGTTTGCTAACCTGAGCAAAAGATCTAATTAAATATTTCACTAAAGTTTGAGAAACAGTTTGCTAACCCGGGCAAAAGATCTAATTAAATATTTAACTAATTTATAAGTAGAATAAAGTAAGTAAAATGACTTTTACTGGATAGAAACAAATATAATATTCTATGTACGTCAGTAAATGATTGTGTCTTAAGGACAACATAGCATTAAATAAAGTTTTATTTACCTGTTAGCTGTTGATGATCCAGCAGGAACTTGCTCAGTAGACATCTTGGGATAGTCAGCAGCGTTGATAACTCAGTACAGAAGCTAGCAATGGAATGTCCTTGGGCTGACTTGACCACGTATATATACACCCCCAAATCCCACTATCTAATACGTGTCACAACAAGATCAGAATAACGTGGACTGTCCAGCGAGTGACACGTCACTTACCCTTAGAGAGCAACAATCACAGGACACTCAACCCTAGGGCGATTGCATCATGTGTCACGAGATGTTTCGTTGCTACCTGACACGTATGTGTATGACTCCACGTACGACTTCAGGAATGCCTTTTCCATTGCAGGTTGGTTCTTGTTAAGAGTGAAGCTGTGGTAGCGCGTTCGACTCTCGTTGGCCGGAGAGAAGTTTTTTTTTTTTCGATAAAACGCCTCTACAGAAAACTGTTTTATTTAATAAAGGTAAGGGAATTTTTGATGAGTGTTTAATTACTAGGGAGTTTAATAGCAGGGAATTTTAATTATAAAGGAATCGTTTAGTCGTCCTGGATAAATGAATAGCAAAGGGTTTTAATTACTAAGGAATAAATACAACTCTGTGAGTTGATTTACAATTTGAGATCTGCATTCAAAAGAGTCCAGTGGTAGTGTTGGCTTTGATGTAAGAAATACATAGAAAAAGCTAGTTATAAAGAATGCTATAATATCTGAAAAATCTGACCCGCATCTAAGTCACAGCAAGTACACTGTATAGTCCGGGAACCCCAGACAGTCGGACGGAATCCACAGAGCGAGGGACGATTTTTTTTTTTTTCGGGTGAAACACATCTACAGAAAAACTGATTTTTATTTCGACCGTGATTTTAATAAAGGTGAGGAATATTTTGACGAGTGTTTAATTACTAGGGAGTTGATTAACGGAGTTTGAAAATTTTTCCACTGCAGACGTGTGTTCTAAAAGCAGATTTAACATGTCATCCCTACGAATAATTTAAACCATTATTAATTTCACCCTATGGTATTTTCTATGGAAACAGTAAGAGTAAAATGAGTTTCAACTGTAGGATGATTTTTAATAGAGGTAAGGGAATTTTGATGAGTGTTTAATTACTAAGGAATTTTGTATCATCCTTTTCTGTACAATTATTCTAAGACCAGTCAATCGTTCCATGCAATTATTCTGAGACTTGCATCAGCCGAGTGAAGGAGTGGGGCCTTAAAATGGTCAACCAGAGGGTTTTTCATAAGGGGGAGGGCTTAAAATATAGGTCAACCATTGGGACAAAATAAAGAAAAATCGGGAATTAGAGTTAAAATAAGGAGGTTTTTCCGAAAATAGTACTCTTCATTGTCAACAGAAGGCATCAGGGTTTTTTCATAAGGGGGAAGAAATTTTTAAAAGGGGGGAGTAATTTTTAATAGGAGGGGGAAATCAAAGAATTAAAATAAGGGTTTTTGGAGAATTAGTGTTCCTCACAGGCACCAGATGGCGCCAGGGGTTTTTCATAAGGGGGAGGAATTTTTTTTATAAAGGGGGAAATCAAAAATCGAAGAATTAGAATAAAAATAGGGTTTTTTTGGGAAAATAGTACTTCTCACTGTCAACAGATGGCGCCACTGAGGGGAAAGGGGGTGAAAGGGGGAGGAATTATTAATAAAGGTCGGTTACGTAATGATTATGTAATGATTACGTCATGTTGCGTCATAGGGGGCGTGGTCGGTGACGTCATAGGGGGCGTGGTCGGTGACGTCATAGGGGGGAAAAGCACTAGTGGGGGATCGGTATAATGGCACTATACTACTATCGCATCCTCAGTGGAGCCATAACAGCAGAAAACATTCACGTCTTTAATGCTGGTTTGAAATTTTGCTATAAGAAACATTTCATTAATGCACTCATATCCTAGAAGAGCATCACCAGCGTGTCTGCTGAGAAGCAAACCTTCTCCTTGAATCTTCCTTCCCTTAAAAGAGAAATTTAAGATTATTTTAAGAATCTGGCCTATATCTGTCCATCTGGTTTCTTGCAAGTCCAGAATATCTAAATTATAATGGTGGAAGTTTTGTGTGACGACATCAAGAGAACAATCTCTGTGCCGAATCCTCATATTCGAACTACCTATGGAGAGAAAATGGTTAGTGGGATGTTTAAAAAACTATGTTTATTAAGAGAGAGAATGCCGAGAATATCAAACAACCACCTAATCGCAGGAATAGGACAGACCTGTTCCCTCACCACTAAAGACTGAAGCCATCTACACTGGAAGATTTCCTCCAATATAGAATTTGACGATGCTTGCACAAGCAAGAGTTCAGGTAGCTGAGGTAACCTCTACTTAGAATTATTCACCAGCTGATAAACATATCCTATGAATCTGTTCACTTGAGTCTGTCATCACACAAACAAAGAGAAAAGGCAGCGGAAGATTTTCCCTCCACAGGAGCCCACCAGTGCAACAAAATCAAGATCCATAATTAAGCTCAGAGCAGGTATTCCCTTCAGGTTAGTATATATGGTCAGCACCAGGACCCTGTGTGGTAGACTACTCCTCAACAGGGTAAAAAGAAAGAAAAATGGCCATAGTTGTTCAGATCAGTGGTGTGTCTCCCGTTCCTTTCCCAAAGAGAGAATCTCCTTTGAAAGGTACTAATGACCTGCACCTCGAGAAGACGGGTTCGGACATTAGGTGCTAGGCCTGGCCGGTTCCATGTTTCACCACAGGGGATTGGGCATAATTCTCCTTCCAGTGACTATCCAGCAACCATTTACAGACTTAAATGCCATGAAATAATGTAAATGAACGTTGATTTCTTTATAGTTGAAAGCTAGAATGTCTATATCATTTGTTGCAACATAGAATACTTTGAAGTATGCAGTTCTTTTCATCCATTATTTTGAGTAATGCTGGCATACAGACCAGCCAACGTAATTTATAATAAATGTCATGTTTAAAATTCTGCAACATGTCAATGTTGTTAACTAGATTTAAAAAAAATACAACGTGAGATATTGGATCCGATGGTTAGAAGACGAAAACGAGTCAAAGGTCACATTTCGATTATCTGGTATTAGGCAGCAAAAAATTGATGCCAATAGGTATTTTGATTTTATTATAGTCTTAGAGCTGAGAGACGTTAACAAATTTCAGAACTTGTGTCACGTTCACTTTGTAAATAAGAAAACAGGAAACTAGATGCTTTTGATTCTAGATGCTTACATAGTGTCTCGGGCATTAGGTGGTTCAACTTTGTAACTAATGATGAGGTTATGCAAAGGAGTTGGCAACCTCCTTTAAGCAGCATATTATGCAGAGGGACACTCCGTTGATTTGGCCATGTTGCCCGTATGGATAATTATAGATTGGCGAATAGGGTTATGAACAGTGTGCCTAAAGGCTTCAGAAAGAGGGGGAGATGCGGTGGACAGACAATGTCAATGACAGACTAGGATGCGGTGGACAGACAATGTCAAACAGGACCTTATTAGAATTGGTGTGCAGTGGCCAGATGCAGCAGATGCAGCTCAGACTTACTTCGAGAACTAAATTGCACGGTCTGGTTGGACCTCCGTAGCCCATCGTTGCTTGAGGAGAAATTCTATAGTGAAATTCTATAGTATTTCTATAGTGAGAAATATGTTGACTATCCGATTCGAGTAAACGTAAGACAACAGCTGTCTGTTTATGAATGATTATGTATGTACGGTTTCTCTGATCTTATGCAAAGTATATTCATTTTTATGTGGTGTATGGTGTTATACATAAGTGTATGCATACATCCATGCGATGGACTAAGTTTTTCTCCATATTGTGTCACGCATTTGTTTTCTTCTCTGTATATGTGTTAATTGTATGTGCATGCTTGTGTGCGTGCATGCGTGCGTTGTGTGTGTGAGTGTGCTTTCATGTTTGTTACTGTGAATCGGATGTGTGTGAGTGTGTGGGTGTTTCTATGAATCGTGTGTTCAAACATGTTATCACTTGCTTGCTACAAAAGAAGCTAACAATTTACAAACCTCATCAGATTGGCATTATAGCTCTATTAGGAAATCTCATCGAAAAGTCACTAAACAGATAAGTTTACTAAAGATGTACGCTTGTATACAGTTTTTCAGATTGTTTTACCTTTCTCGATTCTGTTAAGTAGAACAATGAAACAGCATTGCAGGAAAAAATCTTTTATTCATACACTAAGAAATTACAATGACGACCCATCAGATATAGAACAGAAATTAGTAACACTATTAACATTTATTTAGTACATATACAGAGGTGCACACCAGTTCGTCGTACACTTCGTTATATAGGAATATAGGAAAATAGGAATGTGTAATATGTAGTAATATAGGAAAGTGTAACATGTAGGAATCTTCAACTCCTGCATCTTCAATTCCTGCCTCTTCCACAAAAAGTTGAGCGATATCGCTTAAATGAATGTTTCTCACTGCTTCGGCGAAATCGGTATCAACTGATTCATGGGATATGGCAACACATGAATGGCGAAGCTGACTTGGATGATCTACTTCACACCCAATACAGTTCGTACGTAGAATCCGAAAAATTTCTTTTCTGACGAGTGTATTTAATGTTTTTCTGAAACTTAGCTTTGCTCTCTGATCGTGCAGTTCAACAATAGACAGTCTTGGAGTATGGTCTGTAGATAATTCGACATCCCTTACGCATTAGAAAATTTATTGAACTTCAGAGTCAACAAGCTGCAGGTGATGGAGCTGCGGGAATCTTTTAACCACGTCTATTGTTTAATGGTGAGATGTACCGAAGAAATCATTGAAGTACCGTCGTCACACACAACACCTTTTTCAATGATCACCCCTTTTTTACCCTTCAATAAAACCATGCCGTTCAGTTCATACTCGGAGGAAAATGTATAAGCGAGTGTAGAAGTCAGTCCATACCACTGTTCGTCAGATAATATAACCGAAGCCGAAGGTCTAAACGGAATGTCACTGCACTTCTGAAACAAACATATGTGGACTTCGGGAACGTTCTTGCAAATCTTCACCAACAAGTCAGAGCCTAGCTGGTAGTCTCCATTAGCAAACTGCACCATGGAGAGATCACTTTCAGGGTGAACACAAGCCATCATTAACACTTCAGTACTGCAAAACTATGACATCGAGTGTACTACTTATACCTAAAACCTTTGATGCCATCTGACAATAGCCTACCATTGGTCGAGATCTAATTCGTAGTGATATTAAAAACACAATTGTAGAAGAGTAATTTCTGTTCTATATCTGATGGGTCGTCATTGTAATTTCTTAGTGTATGAATAAAAGATTTTTTCATGCAATGCTGTTTCATTGTTCTACTTAACAGAATCGAGAAAGGTAAAACAATCTGAAAAACTCTATACAAGCGTACATCTTTAGTAAACTTATCCGTTTAGTGACTTTTCGATGAGATTTCCTAATAGAGCTATAATGCCAATCTGATGAGGTTTGTAAATTGTTAGCTTCTTCTGTAGCAAGCAAGTGATAACATGTTTGAACACACGATTCATAGAAACACCCACACACTCACACACACATCCGATTCACAGTAACAAACATGAAAGCACACTCACACATGCAACGCAACGCACGCACGCAATACAATTAACACATATACAGAGACGAAACAAGTGCGTGACAAAATATAGAGAAAAACTTAGTCCATCGTATGGATGTATGCATACACTTATGTATAACACCATACACCATATAAAAATGAATATACTTTGCATAAGATCAGAGAAACCGTACATACATAATCATTCATAAACAGACAGCTGTTGTCTTACGTTTACTCGAATCGGATAGTCAACATTTTTCTCACTAGATGGCGCTGGTTAAACGTCCAAAACACAGAAAATCGTTTTTTTTAACTGATACATGGTTCATCTTCCTTCGAAAGTTCTATCTTTTCTGCTCGTAAGAATAGTATATAGATATGAAGAGACACAGGAAGGAGACACATTTTATGTATCCATGAGTTCACACTGATGTTTTTAAATATTCTTCTCAACTGAATGTTTGGTTCACATACAGCTGAAGTGTAATATTCACATGCTTATACAGAAGAGTGAATGTTGCAGACTTGTATCTTCACTAGCTATGAACGTTGTTGCAAGAAATTGTAACTTGAACGTCATAATAATTAAAAAATGAATGGTTAAACTATGGTTACTAACCTTCTTGCTGTTTTTCAAACCGGCACATAGCGCCCTCTCTCTTATCTGTTTTGAGGTGATGAATGCTTACGTTTTCTTTTAATGTGAGAATGCTTTTCTTTTAATGTGAGAATGCTGGGTGTGGTGCTTTTCTTTCGCTTCTGTATCACTTCTCCTTTCATTTTCAATCTTACTTCTGCAATATTGATTGTCTTGATGATTGAGTTTGAAGTATGAAAGACTTTATGCGATAGGACCTGTAAACGCAAAGTATTGTCTATCGGTTCTGGGAACTCTTAGAATCGCAAGACATTATGCTTATGGTATGTACAGCAGTAATTAGGGGCGTGGCGGAAGTAGGCGGTGACGTCATAGGGGGAAAGCACTAGTGGGAATTCGGCAGGTTGGGAACAAACTACTGGTGGGAGAGCTATCGTTGGTGGTGTTATGTAATGCTAAAATGATGTACTTAGTTCTTCATTTAGTAATTGTTTTTCTGTGTTCTGATGATGAAATTAACTTTTTATATGTCACTTATAAATCAGCTACTAGTATAATAATCCCCGTACAAAATGTGAAGATCCTTACACAAAAAGTGTTATGGAAAGGGCCAACGTGACATTGCTGAATTTAAATCGGGTGGTTTTCAATTTTGCTAAGACAGACACAATACATATGTATCGACCATCCGAAGAATTTAAATCGGGTGGTTTTCAATTTTGCTAAGACAGACACAATACATATGTATCGACCATCCGAAGAATTTAACACGTTCTATGATATAATGTTTTAGCGGCTTTACACCAAAAGCCACAGAACTAGAATTCTCCGATATGAAAGTTATTGTAATGATTAAGCAACGGTATACATCTTTACTAAAAATTTCCATGATTTTCAGTGGTAGTTCTTTTCATTCAGTCATTGGTTATTTTCCTAAAATTAAAAAATCTATTACAGAAATGAAGTTTTACTGTTTAGTTCAAATAATTTACTTAACAGAACCTAACACCTTTAAATTTGCAAAAATTACCAAAATATTACTTCTCTGGCTCATTCACTGACTGCTTTAGGAATTAAATAATATTATTCTTACATAAACTGTCACTAATCATAGTGTATCAGGCGAAACAAATTAAACTGAAAATATAAGAGTACGCTTGTATAAACAAAGTAAATATACATAATATTTGAAATTTGAACCTTTCGATAAATATAAGAAACTAATTCAATATTTGCTCAGCAGATAAACGATTACCCTTCATATGATTCCTCGAACTGAATCTTTAGGACAAATTCATCTTGAAATATGATGATTGCATCTTGCAAGCATAACTCTGGTGCTTAAATAATCTTAATTCCAGATAGATATTTTACGTGATGCAAAAATGATAGCTATCTGTAATATGAACCTAATGTATTACTAATTAGAAAACAAGCGTGATATGACAGTACTCGCTTTATAATTAAGACAACAGTCTGAATTAAACAATAAGAAATATATAATTTTTGAAAAATATTCTGATTTCACTTTTAATTCCTGAATAACAACTTCAGAAAAAATCAATAATGTATATTTTTTCTAATATTAATTAAGAAATATCAATATAGTTTAAATGTATTGTAATAATATTTTTTTTTTCATTTGAAAGAGAATAGTGAGTTGTTTATATTAAAAATATTGTAGAATTTGGTTTCATTAAGCTAAATATAATATTCCTATATAATTAAGATGTCTATTTATTGGATTGCTTTAAAAAAATTTCTTCATTTTGTCTTGTAATTAAAAAAAAGTTGAAGGAATTCCTAAGTTTGGTTTTCAATACGTTAACCTCTTTGACTTTTTTCGTACCTTCTCGTAATTATTCCGTTAATTTATCGCACACGTGTCTACCACCTCGAAATTGGAACGTGAATTCCGGTTGACATTCGTGGAATTCTCAGCTCTTATATAATTTACATTTTTCGAGAACTTTCATATGACTTTCTCTTAGATATCTAGGGTCAGAGGCGCAATCCTATTCAGATGGCTCTGATTTGGTACAAAATGTTTCTTATGTGAATGCAATTACCAAAATGAAAAGAAATGCTCTCTTGCAAATAAACGCCATTCGTCAGAGGCATATCGTGAATGGTAACGAGGGAACAATATGAGACTGTGCAGTGGATGTCCAGTTATCATAGATCAGAGGTCAATAACCTGTCAGCCAAGAAATGATCTTTCTTTAAATAAATTATTTATTCAAACAATTTCAAATGATTCATTTCTGTTTACAAATGTCTCGCAAAACTAACAGTTTATCTGCAGGAGAGAATAACACATTAATATAATAGTACTTTACACTTTCGTTCTGTGAGATGAGAGCTATTAAAGATTCATCTTCGCAGTCTTATTGTTTCCCATTGATTCTCAAGTTTCCACTTCTGCAACATTGAACTAATTATTAGGCGAGGTATTTCCTAACAAAGAGAGAATTAATATTTCTTTTCATACGTCTGACAACTAATTTTATAGTGATACATAAAAATGCGCCACTGCTTTTGCTAATATTTCAGTCGGACATACGTACAATTTTCGGAGGAATACTTACATAAAGTTCGGAGGAATGATGTCCTAACTTTGTCTAGTCAATTTGTTGCTGAAAATGAAAGCGAAATACCAGATTGAATTTTCCTCTAGATCTCAACCTTTTATGCCTCACGTACCCCCTGGAAATGTGTATGTAACTGGCGTACCCCTTGTATAGATAGATAAAACTATAGTTATAGTATAACAATGGGAATAAAATAAAACATATATATCAGTGGTTCTCAACCTTTTATGCTTCACGTACCCCCTGGAAATGTGTATGTAACTGGCGTACCCCTTGTATAGATAGATAAAACTATAGTTATAGTATAACAATGGGAATAAAATAAAACTTATATATCAGTGGTTCTCAACCTTTTATGCTTCACGTACCCCCTGGAAATGTGTATGTAACTGGCGTACCCCTTGTATAGATAGATAAAACTATAGTTATAGTATAACAATGGGAATGAAATAAAACATATATATCAGTGGTTCTCAACCTTTTATGCTTCACGTACCCCCTGGAAATGTGTATGTAACTGGCGTACCCCTTGTATAGATAGATAAAACTATAGTTATAGTATAACAATGAGAATAAAATAAAACATATATATCAGTGGTTCTCTAACTTTTATGCTTCACGTACCCCCTGGAAATGTGTATGTAACTGGCGTACCCCTTGTATAGATAGATAAAACTATAGTTATAGTATAACAATGGGAATAAAATAAAACATATATATCAGTGGTTCTCAACCTTTTATGCTTCACGTACCCCCTGAAATGTGTATGTAACTGGCGTACCCCTCAAGCAGCTGCTTGCCACAGAGGTCTGACAGGAGCCTGTCAGTTTATATGCCACAGTAGAAGATCTGAGAGGATGGCAGGACCTCAGCAGAAAACAACACGAACATCCATGCCTTACCCGGGGCTCGAACCCAGGTCCCGTAGATCAGTAGCCAAGCGCGCTAACCACTCGGCCACGGGACGGCGTACATAGATAGATAAAACTATAGTTATAGTATAACAATGGGAATAAAATAAAACATATATATCAGTGGTTCTCAACCTTTTATGCTTCACGTACCCCCTGGAAATGTGTATGTAACTGGCGTACCCCTTGTATAGATAGATAAAACTATAGTTATGATATAACAATGGGAATAAAATAAAACACACACATATATATGTATACACATTTAATTTTGTATTCATAAATTACACATATCGATGAACACAGAAAATGACATAAACAATTTAACAAATCTTATAAAATTATAAACATTTTACTGGGTAATCAGTGAAATGGTTGCGCTTGTTTACGCTTGCACAGTTCATCAATGGTTGGGGCCAACTTAGCGACTTTATTACTAGATCTAGCGACTTTTGAGCTCTCACGCCGTAACTGAAAATATTTTACCTCGTACCCCATGTTGAGAATCCCTACTCTAGAGTATAGCAGTGTTTCTCAACCTTTTCGGCTGCACGAATCCCTTTTGCGGACTCCCAGTGAAGCCTACCTCTCCCTGTTAAGTTCACTTTTTACTACGATACACAAGCTTCACAGGTTCTGCAAAACAATGCCTCGAAATATAATCAATTGCAGTTACTTATGTGTGTAATGATAGTAGGAAATGCTTTCCTATGCCATACGGTTCATTTAGGTCAGGTTTCCAACTTAGTTGAAACGGAGCATCATTAAAATCATTGAAATCCCGGCGATGATTCAAGAAAATTGCAATTATTATTTTGGATATTTACGCCAAAGTACATTTTAGATATTGGAGGAAAAACACGCCCTAAGTAAATTAAGCGCCAAAAATTCATTTTTAATATTAAATGAAATCTCCGAGCAATTTTCAGTGTCGAAACAACCAAACTTTAAAAGTGACGATTCTCAAACTCGTAATAACATATTACTAATTTTAATTTAAGAAATACTAAAAACTAACGAATTTGAAAAAAAAAATACCATCATTCAAAACTAAAAAAAATTGGCACCTCATGGAATCTGACAGTAAACAACTCATACGATCCACTTCAATAGGGACGTCTCGGCAAAAGAAAAGGCAATATTGCATTCCGAAAGGCTGAGAAAGTGTTTTCTCATTATGTAAAAATGAAACATCATATTATATAATAGCCGTAATTCCGGACTATTACGCAATATGATAAATGGGCGCGTGGGCACGTGTGATGTCATCGATGGCAGAATGGGTCGGTTTCCCTGTTTTTCCCCTGGCGGAGATTGGTTCCAAATTCAGTGTGGTGGTCTCATTTTCAACTAGTCCTTTGTAGTAACAGATAAGCTTCCTAGCTGACATTGGTTGGGAGCGATCTCTCGTAAAGTGTCCGAAATTTCGGGGGGAGTCTATCTTGTCTACCTTGCGAATGTTTACGTATACAGGTATAACCGGACCAAGTACGTTGTGAGTAGTAAGGTGAAAAGCTTGGAGTGAAGTAAGAGTTATCAATGGACATGTTTCCCGCCAAACGCAGGCATAGGTTTAACTAGCCGATAGTATAAACCATCGTCAGAAGATTCATTATTCATGCTGCACGATTAGTTGGAGTTAAATAAAGATCAGAATGACTATATTTATTAAGCATAGGATTCGTGTACTCTCCTTACAATAACCCATAACTCAACAACTCTGCAACAAACTGTAATAACTTCTTGAGTTCTCCAGTAGTTCCTAACTTGAGGGTTACAGACACAGGTGGTGGGACACAGTTACAGACACAGGTGTGGGAGTCCATGGCCCTCAGATTGGGAACTATTGCAGTGGCCTAAAAGACCTCTCCCTAAGATTACGTAGATTATACGTTACAGTGGGTGGTTGAGTTCCATCACCAAAAGAAAGTTGTTTATCATCATCATCATCATCATCATCCTCAAGCAGCCATGGGCTACGGAGGTCCAACCAGACTGCGCAGTTTAATTCTCCAAGCATATCTGTCCTGAGCTACATCTGCTGCATCCGGCCACTGTACACCAATTCTAACAAGGTCCTGTTTGACATTGTCTGCCCACCGCATCCTAGGTCTCCCCCTCCTTCTGAGGCCTCTAGGCACACTGTTCATAACCCTATTCGCCAATCTATAATCATCCATACGGGCAACATGGCCAAACCAGCGGAGTCTCTCTCTGCACAATATGCTGCTTAAAGGAGGTTGCAGACTCCTTTGCCTAACCTCATCATTAGTTACAAAGTTAAACCACCTAATACCCAAGATACTGCGTAAGCATCTAGAATCAAAAGCATCTAGTTTCCTGTTATCTTGCTTACACAGCGTCCAAGTTTCACTACCATAACTAACCCTAGAAAGAACCAAACTATTATACAGTCTAATTTTAGTCTTTAGGTGTATACGCCTATTGCTCCACAATCTCCATAGATTCTTAAAACTCCCGGCAGCAATACCAATTCGTCTGTTAATCTCATGCCGCACATCACCAGTATCAGTTATGCAGCTCCCAAGGTAATTAAACTGTGACACCTGCTCAAGACTGCAACCATTCAGATAAACTGTGACACCTGCTCAAGACTGCAACCTGCCTGACCAATTTTCATCACTTTAGTTTTCTCTCTGTTTATAACCAAACCTACTGTACTACCAGTCTCATCAACAGTTCGAATGAAAGAGTTCATCTCATCAACATCATTTGCCAAAAGGGCTAAATCATCAGCATAATCTAAATCAGAAATTTTCGTATCTCCAGCCCATTTAAGGCCAAAAGCTTTCCCTTGAAGTGAATTTCGCATAACATAATCAACAACCAAACTAAAGAGAAAAGGAGACAAAATGCACCCTTGTCGAACACCAGAAGTAATGCTAAACCAATTGCTACAAGACTTACCAACTCTCACACATGACTCAGTGTTATTATAGAGAGCTTTCATTATGTTAACTAACTTGTCTGGTATACCATATGATCTCACAATCAACCACAAATTATGACGATCAACAGAGTCGAAAGCCTTTTTGAAATCAACAAAGCTAGCAACCAAAGGTTTCTGAAACTCTAAACATTTCTCAAGAATCTGCCTAAGTGAAAATATCTGATCCACACATCCCCTACCACTTCTGAATCCACATTGCTCATCACGCAATTGCCTGTCAACCAGATTCTTAATTCTATTAAGCACAATCATGCAAAGAACTTTACCTGGAACGGAGAGTAGGCTGATACCCCTATAGTTATCACAAGAACTGCGATCACCTTTTTTGAAAATAGGGATAATAATAGCTCTGGTGAAATCTTTAGGAACCATGCCTTTATCATAAAAGTTATTCAAAATTTCAGTCATCCAAATGGTAACAGAAACATTCCCAGCTCTAAGCATTTCCGTAGTAATTTCATCCACCCCTGGGGATTTATGAAGTTTAAGTTTAGAAATAGCCAAACTAACTTCAGATTGTGTTATAGGGCCAACATTAAAGCCAACAACGCATCTATCATCATTGCAAACAATGGGAGTAGAACTAACCACATTGTTTAGAACATCACTGAAATGCTCAGCCCACCTAGCCATGACAGAATCCTCACCTTCTATAACCTTGCCGTGTTTATCCTTCAATCCCTGTATACCTGTTCGTTTTCTACCACACAAAACATTAACTATCTGGTATAGCTCTCTGCTGTTGTGCTGTCTAACTGCTTCCTCAGCTTTGTCAGCAAGGCCATCAAGCCAAAGATTCTTATCAGTAGCTAACTGATCCTTTACACGTTTATTAAGTTCTTTGTAATGCTTTCTATTAGGACTAGTAGGGTACTGATTAAGGACATTCCTGCAGTTCCTTCTTTCTGAAATAAGCTCAAGTGCCTTATCGCTTAAATAATTCTGCCTCCTCTGCTCCTTTTTCCCTAAAAGAGTACTGTTAGTTTCCAAAAAAGCCTGTTTAAAATGGCCCCATTCTTCCTCAACTTCAGTATTAAGCAAACCATGACTGTCATAATGACTAAGTAACCTATCATGGTAAGCTTTAGCTATAACTGGGTCTTTCAGAGCTTCAGTGTTAAAGGTAAATTTTTTAACCCTATCACAACACTTTTTAAGTTTAAGTTGCAAGACACTTTTAACAAGGTAATGGTCAGATCCAATTTCAGCTCCCCTATATGCCCTGGTATTTCTAACAGAACTAGCCTATTTGCTGTTAATTAATATATAATCAATCATATTCTTATGCAGCCCATCAGGTGAAACTCATGTGTATTTTGTATGTCGCGGTGTTTATAATATGTGTTAGTTATTCTGAAACCATTTAGTTTACTTACCTGTAGGAGACGTTGTCCATTGCCATTGCAGCTACCAATACCAAAAGGGCCTATTACTCCTCCCCAAAGGTCAGAGTCGGTACCAACTTTGGCATTGAAATCACCAAGAACAAGGGTGATATCTCCTTTCTTGACAGAATTCAAAATATCCTGAAGTTGTCTGTAAAACCTATCCTTCTCATCCTCATCAGAATCCTCAGTGGGGGCATAACAGCAGATAACATTCAAGTCTTTAATGCTTGTCTGAAATTTTGCTGTAAGAAACCTTTCATTAATGCACTCATATCCTAGAAGAGCATCACTAGCATGTCTGCTGAGCAGCAGACCCACGCCTTGGTGATGCTTTCCATCCTCCCTCCCTGTAAAGAGAAATTTAAAGTTATTTTTAAGTATCTCACCTTTACCTGTCCATCTGGTCTCTTGCAAGCCTAGAATATGTAGGTTATAGCGCTGGAATTCCTGCATGAGGACATCAAGAGAATAATCTCTATGTAATGTCCTCACGTTCCACGTTCCTGCAGAGAGAAAATGATTAGTAGGATTTTTAAAGAAATTAGGTTTATTGAGATTGGTAGGGCCAACAATATCAAACAGTCCCCAGATCGCAGGCATGGGGCAAAGACCTGTTCCTCCTCCGCTAAAGGCTGAAGTCACCGATGCTGGTAGGAACTTCAGGCACCACCTTTTCAAGTGGACTTTTTCAAGAACCATATGGCCTGCCTGAGACACATTACTCCAGTTTAGGCTTGACGATGCCCAACTAGCAAAGTAAGGTTCAGGTACCTGCGATGGCCTCTGATTAGGATTATCTACCAGCTGATATAAGGTATCCCATGCCTCTGTTCACTTACAGCTGGCAACCCAGAAGCAAACAGAAAACACAGCAGCAGACTCTCCCTCAACAGAGGCCCACCAGTGCAGCAAGTCCAGGATCCATAATCAAGCTCAAATCCATAAACAAGTCCAGTCTAGTAGGTATAAATGGTCAGCACCAGGACCCTGTGAAGTTGACCACTCCTCAGCAGGGTTGAAAAAAAAAGAAAAAAGTGGCCATAGATGACCAGATCAGTAGGCCATACTGAACTGGCAGCCCTCCCCTTCCGTTCCCTTCCAAAAGAGAATATCTCTTTTGAAAGGTACTAACGGCCTGCACCACGAGAAGGCGGGGTCGGACATTAGGTGCTAGACCTGGCCGGTTCTGTGCATCATCACTGGGGATTGGTACACAGCTCTCCTTCCAGTTTACGCCTAGCTACCATTTACAAGCCAAGTTGTTTATACAGAAGATAATTTCATAAGAAAGCATTAAAAACGACAAAAATTTTTGAAAGAATACGAAAAGAATACCATATGTAAGTTACAAGCATTAATAGAAATAAATTAGACCCAAATAATCATATAGAGTAAATGTTATTTAATATACGTATATATAGACGCACATTACTGTAGTGTGCATCAAAGAATGTGCAAATAAAAATTGACTCCTTCATCTAGAGTTTTTGAGAGAAATGGTAGGAAGCTTCGATATTGAGGAGGGATGGTTAAGCACTTACGTCTTCTGTTCATATCAATAGAATGCATTTAACAGTACAAAGTAAGCACAATTGTTCATATTTGTATAGTATGCACCATTATCTGCTTTACACGGTAGTCTCCTACCGCTACATTCGGTTGGGTTGTTTTACCTCTGAACGGCACTTATGTGCACACAGGTTAAATGGTCAGGTCATAAGGACCCCAATGACTCAGAGAAGGTTAGGAGAATGTTGGATAGCTCTTAGGAGACAGATGGTATCCCTACGTCAAGGCCTCCAACGTATACTTTAACATGCACATAGTATGGCCATCCCGCACACGGGGCCACAACTTAATGCCTTATCTGACGAACGGCGGCCTTTTCAAGACCATAGGTATCCCCTACTGGCCAAGAGCAGGGCGGAGAGTTTTGGAAGATAAATATTAATGCTGGTCAAGCTGAGACTGGAACCTGTTGATTACTGATTACGAGGGGGCTAGCTGCCGACTGATCCCCACCTATCCCTAGGTGTACACTTCTCAACAATAAGTCGCATTATCGAAATTGCTTTGGATACCGAAATATTTATTTAAATTATGGGTAATATTGTTGCCCCCAGAGTTATTGAGATACACTTATTTTTATCTATCAAATTGCAATTATTTTATCTGCTTGGAAATTGTTTTCAAAACCATGTAAAGCGAAATTTATTATCATGCAAAGTGAGATAGCTCCCCCTAATATATAAACTGTGCTAAAGAGAAAATATGTAAAGTATAGGAGAGACATATAAATGATATATACACTCGACCCTCCATGTACGGGGGGGGGGGGGGTTCAGTTCTCCAAAAAACTATTTCACATTAAATTCGCGCAAATGGAGCTTAAGAAACAATAGGAAATAAGGGGTTAGGTTCCGGGATCGCTTGCAATTACATCTTATCATTTTAGTAAACTAATTATTTATGTAAATTACGTAAAGTAGTACAAATAAAAAGGGATAAAAAAACAAAGGTTTAGAAGAAACGATTTTTACATTTTTATAAAAGGTACAATAAAAATTAAAAAAATTTAAAAATTTACGAAACAATCGCACAGATGCTTTTATGACCGCTTTCTTTACACGAATAGTGTGCACTGTGAATTCGTTAAATCCAAATGCACGCCTCTAGATGACGCACTTTCACAAGCTTCATTCAGCCCTTGAAATAATCTCAAACTTCTTCTCTGAGCTCATCACCTTCTTCTTCTCCTTCATGGGTCCAGGCATAATTGCACCATTTTAAAGTTCACAAGACGAAAATAATTTAATTTATATAGTAATGTAAAAGTGGCTAAAAATGAAGCACTTATGGACAAAATCACTTCCTAGAATATCTATGGTTCTCTCGGCCATAGAGAGCAATAGCTAAATAAATTTTATTATTATTATAATGACAACGATAATCAAATGTTTACCCCCAGCATCACGTTATTATAATGACAATGGTAGCTAAACGTTGGACGTAATTCGCGTATATTTGAATTTCGGTTCGTGTACAAAGAAAAGAGAGACATTAAAGATAGTTCGCACAGATTCGAATTCGTGTAAATCAGTGTCTCGCAAACTTTTTTACTCTGCGGCACACTGAATCTAATTTTTTTTTCCGCGGCACACCTAAAAAAGAATTTTTGATGGTTACGTAAAAAGAGAAAAATTGAAGTTTCGTTAAATGCATTTTATTTAAAATAAATATAATAATAAATATAATTAATCATAACTCGGTGTTTGTTTTAAATATTTGTCCATTCTATGGCTTGAAATAATCAAAAATTAATACCAAAATTTGGAAAAAGCTTGATAAATATTTACAAGATCGCAGTTGATAAAATCTGAAAGATTTTTATTAAAGCACGTCGATAACACAAGTCAAGTCAAAATGAAATCTTTCGAATATCTAGTGTCAATTTGAAAATCTCTCGCGGCACACAGTTTGCGAGACACTGGTGTAAATGGAACTTGCATACATGGAGAGTTTAACTGTATATTGGAATTGTGTGATAGATGTGTGACACGGGAAACCATAGACCAAGATTCTGCAATTTTAGACGGTTTTGTATTAAACGAAAGGTTAATTCTTTAATTATAATTGTATTTATTCGTAGTGGTAGTTTCTATTAAGCTTTTCTTGTTAATAGTGCTTTCAAAAATTCACACAAATTAAAAATGTTATTTAATTTGTGTGCATATGTATCTCAATTAAATTATGCTTGATTTACAAATCATACTTCAATTAAATATTCAAACGGGCCAATATCGAAATATTACCTGTACGATAATTGATATTATAATAATATTACTTCGAAATATGTAATGTAAATGTTGAGGTTTTTCAGTTCAAAAAGGCATTAAAGAGCTCTTCCCTAACTCTGCTTTCAGTATTACATATAACTATGTAACGTTCTACAAACACATAGAATCGCTACTCCTAAGCCCTCAATCACTGAAATTAAACTGATAGTAATAAAATTCGTACACTACCTGGTCATAATATTAGAAACTGCTCTATTTACCATTACTACGATAAAAAAAATGTAAACAAAGGAAAAGGTCACATGTTGCGTCGAAGTGATCCTTGAGCTATTTTAAATAATAGCATCACAGTTACTGGCCAACAACAAGTCAAGAGATAGGAAAGCCATGTGATATAGCCGACTTCCAAAAGGGTGTTATATTTCACACTCTATGTATGTATATATATGAGTGTGTGTATTTGATATTCTAGGTATATCTATGTGTTGGTGCTACTATGGCCAAAACTATGGAAATTACAATACTGTCTAAGGCTATCATCTCTAAAGTATAATCAAGATGGTTGCCAAATGAAGTCTTGATGTCTGGCAGAATCAGTTGTGGCAGATTTACGATACTAGAAGAGAGATACAATAGAGCATTACAAGCTCACCTAAAGTCAAATCGACTTCAATTGTGTTCCAAATAATAATCAACTCTAACAATGTGCAGGGAACTCAGATTTTGCAGTGGGCATTTGGTGGTCTAGGCAGAAACCTTTTGTCGAGAAGTAAGGCTTCAGTAAAGTCGGTAGAGATCTGGTTCGATTTTCAGTTGCCTGGAAAACACTAGTTCTCTGATCGACACAATTATGGAATATGACTAGCTTTGCTTAGAGAGTTGTGTTGGGTTGTTTTACCTCTGAGCTGCACTTTTTTGCATACC
Source organism: Ryuthela nishihirai (assembly GCA_038380435.1). Lineage (NCBI taxonomy): Eukaryota > Metazoa > Arthropoda > Arachnida > Araneae > Heptathelidae > Ryuthela > Ryuthela nishihirai. The sequence goes on from JAWZYU010000001.1 coordinate 114,246,372, forward strand.
AATAAAATGGTATACCGTGTAAATGGCCAGGTTCATGTTCTTCACCTGTTCATGAATAATGGCCCGAAGGCTCAGAGAAGGTTGGGGGAGGGAACCCATTGGAACAGCTGTTGGGAGACAGATGGTAGCCTCCCGTCAAGGCCATCCAGCGTGTTCTTTAACGTGCACAGGGTATGGCTCTCCCGAACACGGGGACCACGGCTTAACGTCCCATCCGACGGACGGCGGCCTTTTTTGCTTAGAGAAATATCCCTTTAACCCCTAGTACACTAACAAATGATAAGTTATTGTATGTTATTAATTTTTAGCAGCCTTGCACTTTAAGCCACTGAACCAGAAAGTTGTTTGGCTTAACAAAGGTCATATTAAAATTCAACGAAGGTTTAAAACTATACGTAAAAATACCAAAATTTGCAGTGGTAGTCGTTTTCACTGCTTCATTAATTATTTCTATAATTAAAATATTTAATAATGAGAAAAAGGTTTTACCGTTTTGTTCAAATCATTAACTAAAGTACCTAACGCTTTTAAAATTAAACGAAATGTACGAAAATTTGCTCGCTATTCACTGACAGATTTTAAAATTAAATAATATTATATTTAAATAAACAATCAATTAATATATAAGTATGCATCAGATAAAGTAAAAGAAAGTGACAATATTAGAGTCCTGTTGAACAATTAATACATTGATACACGGAATATTTGAAACTTACACTTTGAGATGTAATCGTTCTCTAGTAACAAAATTTTGAATTAATGTGTTATATATATCGAGGAAAGTGTAAATTTTAAATACCACGTGCATCTATATATGATTGTTCAAAATTGATCTAATATTGTCACTTCGTTTATTTCATCTGATGCATATAAATATTATGTGATCGTTTATGTAAAAATAATGTTATTTAATTGTGAAAGCAGTCAGTGAAATTGTGAGAAATTTTTCGTAACTTTTTGCCTAATTTTAAAAGCCTTAGTTTTTTTTAGTTAATTATTTGAACTAAACAGTAAAACTTATTTTCTTTATTAGATATTTTAATTATAGAAAATATTTGACGAAGGAGTGAAATCGACTACCACTCTAAATCTTGGGATCTTTCTATATTTTTTAAACTTTCGTTCAATAGATAATTTTTGGATTTCAAGACGATAAATCTGGTTCAGTGACTTACAATATAAGGCAGCTAAATATGAATATTATAAGATCAGTTAATTAACTAAGTGTCATTCATAAATTTCGCAAGACTGATTATTCGGAAATTAAATCCGCGCCTATGATACCCGTCGTAACGCTTTGCAGGAACCTTTCACTTTCTGTAGGTGACTTTTGAGCTCTCATGGCGTACACCAAAACATTTTACCGCGTACCCCACGTTGAGAACCCTTAATCTATGGGGTCATTTTGACCTGGACATATATTCACTTAATAATAAGTAAAAAAAATAAATACCTCCTCAAGCAGCTGCTTGCCACAGAGGTCTGACAGGAGTCTGTCAGATTATATGCCAGAGTAGAAGGTCAGAGGATCTCAGTACCTCAGCAGAAAAACGACACATGTATCCATGCTTTATCCGAGGCTTGAACCCAGGTCCCTTAGATCACTAGTCAAGAGCGCTAACTACTCACAGTAAAGAAATAAGGATTCAGATGAAAAAACATAGCAATTACACGAAGTAACTTCTCTAATAATTTCAATTTACAACCATATGACTTAAGAAGCTTAAATATGACGCCTAATTATATCTTCTTTGGTTTCAGCACAATGCAAATAGTCGCGCGCATCGCCAGCCTACAAAACATTCCGACGATCGCCAACCTCAATTGTCTGAGTAGATTTTTCACATCCACGTAGAACCATATCAAAAACTCAACTCTGTTCAGCAATGTGGGAGCCGGACACTTGAAAACAATTTCCTGCAAATTCTATGTGATCGATGCCTCTGGTTATCGGCTACATTCATGCACTCAGAAAAAGTGTCTAGAGTCCCACCTGTTGCCAGTACAAAGTAACTTCCTGCCAAGTGGTAAGACTCTAATTAGGGTTGTTGTTGTTTGGGTTGTTTTACCTCTGAGCGGCACTTTTTTGCACACCATGGGCTAAATGGCCAGGTCACATGGACCCCGAAGGCTAAGAGAAGGTTGGGGGAGGGGACCCACTGGAACAGCTGTTGGGAGACAGATGGTAGCCTCCCGTCAAGGCCATCCAGCGTGTTCTTTAACGTGCACAGGGTATGGCTCTCCCGCACACGGGGCCACGGCTTAACGTCCCATCCGACAGACAGCGGCCTTTCCAAGCCCATCGGTGTCCCCTACTGACCGTGGGCAGGGCGGGGAATTTTGCGGAGATAAATCTCAACGCTGACCCAGCTGGGACTCGAACCTGGGAACTACAGATTACGAGCCTGGCGCGCTACCGACTGAGCCACCCCCGCCCCCTCTAACTAGGGACTGAAGGAGCAAAAAGTGACTTCTCCTCCGGCAAGGGATATGCAGCGACACTCCTTCCCCTGATGGATCCGTAGAAAGCCAATCGGAACCACGGTCTCACAACATTTCCATAAAACGAAAAGAGCCCACGTTGTAAGAGGAGGAAAATCAAAAAATTCTGAAGCCCATCAATGTACTGACTCCTCCAGATCTTCTGATATCGAAAAATGGAAAGATGTCATGATACCCTTTCTAAGAAACCTGGGAATAAAAGAAAGGATTTTTTTGGGAGCATCTGCTTGGGAGCGTAGAAAGCAGAGAAAGGCGAGTAAGTATGTTCGGAGAGAGTCGAGGATGCCACAGTTGCGGCAGTCGAATTTATAAGCCTCCAAATGCTTCGTTTCCTACAAAAGCGTTCTATCAAATGTCTGATGTGTCATTATTGATTTTAAAATCTATAAGACGGTGTTTGTTGGACTGCCTTATGGAGTCCTTATGGTTATTTTGTTTAATCAACTGACAAATGTTTCGGCTAATGTTTTTATCCAGAAAACCGTTTTAACATCAAGAAATGATGTAAATAAATTTTGATTTCTTTATCGCTGAAAGCTAGAAAGTCTATGTCGCTTCCTGTAACATAGAATCCTTTGAGGTAGGCAATTCTTTTAACCCATGATTGTGGGTCATGCTGGCATACAGACCAGACAACGAAATTTGTAATAAATGTCATGTTAGGATTCTGCAACATGTTACAGTTGTTAACTAGATTTTTTTTTTAAATTAGCACAAAACGATGTGTTTGGTTCGATGGGTAGAAGATGAAACCGAGGTCAAAGGTCACTTCAAATAATCTGGTATTTGGGAGAAAAAATTGATGCCATGATGTATTTCGGGTCTTAAAGCTGAGAGATGTTAGCAAATTTCAGAAGCGGTGTCACGTTCATGGTCAAATAGGATTTGGAATGAGTAGTATAGAATTAAGAGGCACTGATTGATTTTTATTACAGATATATTTAATTTCATTCAATTTCCCTCCTACTTCCAGTTATTAGTCTTGTCCATTACTTCGACAGCAATTCTCTCAGGTCTTATCTAATTGACCTTGGGTAAACACCTCTTCCTTTCCCTTGAAATCCTCCTTTCCCGGGAATCATCATTGTAAATGAGTGTCACTGTACCAGTAGTTGATTATAATTAATACAGATAAGAAAATTTATCGTTTAAAAACAGAAAACCTGGTGATATCTGGATAGACCGTAGTTTATTTGTGTAAATATTTCTTTGAATTTTGCACTAATTCTTGCAATTCGTAATTTGATGCAATTATTGGAAATTGTTGCACAAATAACCACCATACAATTTAAAAAATAACTTAATTATATTATTCAAGTTTTATTTTTTAAAACATTTCCTTCAAAAAATTTTGAAACAATTTTTTAATATCTAACGGTTTGTTTCAAAATAAAGCAAACTATTTGATCAGGGCATGAATAAAGTGATAGCAAAGATTTTTCTAAAATAGTTCTTGCATTGTTCTATATCAGGCATGTCAAACACGCGGCCCGCCGGGAACTGTTCTGCGGCCCGCCAAGATTGATAACCAATATGTTTATTTAACTTTTGACAACACTGGATTCTTTAATTAAAATTATAAGTACGTACACGGTACATGAATTAAATAAACGTATTTCAGAAAACATTTCCATTTATGTATAAGGGAAACTATTGCGCATAAATGTATATGTCGGAGCCCGATCGTAGAATTGCGAACAACTATTTTCCACTTTAAAAAATAATAAAACTGCGGAAAGATCAAGATTAACAGACAAGCATGTGCAAGCAATTTTAAAAATAACTACAGCTCAACAAATTCAACCAAATTTTGAAGATTTGGTTAATGAAAAACGTTGCCAAGTTTCTTCGAAAAAAAGATGATATTATTTTATTTAAATAATGTTAAATTGAAAAAAAGAAACTTTCCTACATACATATGTATTTTTGAATATGTTTATATTCTATGTATTATTATTTTGTATGTATTGATTTGTTTACAATAAAAGCTATGCTTCATCTTTATTTCCATTTGCTTTTTTTGTTTTGCGGCCCGCGATTTAATATCTAATACTTAATATGGCCCTCGGTGGTTAACGAGTTTGACATGCCTGTTCTATATAATGAAATGATATTTGCTTTATGTTCGCATTAGTGCAGATAATGCATTTTGGGAATATCTCATTCTAATTCGCAATCAATGACTCACAGATATTGGCATCGTAGTTTTGAAATTGCTAAATGCACAGAAATTGGGAGTTAAACTATAAACCGAGTATAAAATTTATACGATGTGCTGCTATACAGGGCCGGATTTAGTGTGAGGGGTGAATGCTCCCCCTTTCGGAATGTTAATAAAGGCAATAAAGGCAAATATTATTAAACTTATTTACGTTTCATGAGAGTTTTTAAAGCATATTAAATGGAAGGGGAAGTATTATTCTGCTTTCGAAATCCAATCTCTTGCTCCATTGCCATTCTTAACCCCATCCCACTTTTTTTTTCTAGATCCGGACTTGCTCCTACGTATCTTCTTTTGACAATTTTTTACTATCCCGTATCATGTATCCTCTTGCAGAGAATATTATTCACTCAACCGTTGATTTTTTTATAGATTAATATTTACATTAGCAGAGTAGTGGATTTGTTTAGTCTCAATTTCTCTCTTGGAATTTCTTTTCCAATTAATCCCATTAAGCAACTTGTTAGCAGAAGTCGCCTCTTTAGGTAACTATGCATTCATAATGTAGGGTACTATGTAGGGGGTCCCATAAAGTACAGGCGCTCAAATAAATATCCGAACACTATGGTTGATTACAGAATTCAGAAAAAATATCTGTCAACGATTTTTTTTTTAGAAATTAGTGATCTGGCAACCTTCGTGTACAGTACGCAAAGGTTGCCAGATCACTAATTTAAAAAATATTGTTGCCAGATATTTTTTCTGAATTCTGTAATCAACCATAGTGTTCGGATATTTATTTGAGCGACTGTACGTAATGCCTCAGGGATGCTGGGTAAACGATTCTGTCATGTGACGTTGCACAGCGGGGACGGGGGGGCTATCCGAGGTGGTGTTATGCAATGCTAAAATGATGTATTTATTTCTATTTTCGTTTGTTTTTCTGGGTCCTCTTTTCAGAGACAGTAGTTGGTTTTTCCTTAGAAACTGTCACCACTTCCCTTTGGGATAGTGGGAACATCCTTTATATTTGGCCGTGTTGCCAAGGCAACAATTTGAACATCTGGGAGGACAGTCTGTTTTCCGTCTCACACAAGTTTTTCTAAAATGTTCACTTACACATTTTACACATTTAGGGAGGTTGAAACACCCGCTTTTGGCATGCCCATACCTCTGGCACTGGTAACATTGGGTTGGGCTCTTCTTTGCTTTGTAAATTTCAACCTTGATTTTCTGGTGAAATAATCAATAATATAAATTTTTTTTCATGAAAAATTCTATCATGTACCTACAGGGGTACCAGGGGTTCGGATCACTCTTCTCGAAAATCCAGTCATCTTGCACGAAATCTCAAACTTGTCTACCTGCTTTAAAATGCAAAACAGTTGTATTTCTATACTTTTGTTTTAGTCCCATAGTATATGTCTTACACTAAAAATAGACTTACAAAACAATTCTAAAATTTTATTCCGTATGGAATATGATTTCACCAATTTTTATCCGGCCGAATATTTTAGAAATCGGAGACCCAACTTAAGTCTTATTCTCAGACCCCCATCCCCTCCCGAAACTTATTTGGGTATGTTCATAGGGGGTGGGGATGGTTTGTCCGAACCCCATTCACTCCCCACGCTTGCATACACCACAGCCTCACATATACATATATTACACTGAGATACCAGTATATTAGATAACACCCCTCGTCATAATAATGGCTCATTCCAACACGTAATATGCCATTTTCCAACACGTAATATGTCACATTCCAACACGTAATATGTCACGTGACACCAATATGGAGTATAAATTTGGCAAACCAGTTCTTCGAGCATCAGCTAGAGTTGGATTGTTCATAAGAATGAGCAAAATGACCTACCGGAGCAGCTTTAAACGTTGTATGATAGTTGGTTCTAGCCGTCTCGGTCCTGGCATCTCTCAAACGACCGCCATCCTGGGCTTTTCATGCACAGCATTTCGAAGGTTAACCTAGAACGGTGCGAAACTCAAAAAACTACTAGGTGTCGGAGATCCTGTGGACGAAAACTCTACGTGGATCAGAGAGATCAAAGGAGACTGGAGAGAGTCGTACAAGCGAACAGACGAGCCAAAACCAGGCAAATCACAGCAGAAATAAATATTGGAGGGCAAAAGGTTATCTTCGAACGCATGAAGTATCGATCTTTTCGCGAATGGGCTTCAAAAGCGGCCGACCATGTAGGGTGACGATGTTGTCGGCGAAGAACATGAAGCGCCTCTCCCGTGGGACCAGGAGTATAGACTCTGGACTGTTTAGGTACTACAGTCGCTCAAAAAAGTATCCGAACACTATAGTTGATTACAGAATTCAGAAAAAATATCTGGCAACGATTTTTTTAGAAATTAGTGACACGAAGGTTGCCAGATCACTAATTTAAAAAAAAATCTTTGCCGTATATTTTTTCTGAATTCTGCAATTAACCATAGTGTTCGGATACTTTTTTGAGCGACTGTACAATACAGTAGCCTGGTTGGACAACTCAAGGTTCCTTTTACATCACGCTGATGTAAGGATCAAAATTTATCACACGAAACATGAGGTCATGGAGCTATCTTGTCTAGTGTCAACAGTATATGTCAATGGTAATGGTGTGATGATGCTTCCTGGCCCACATTAGATCCCTTCGATCGAAGGTCATTTGAACGCTACGGCATATTTCAACAAGTTCATTCCTTAATGGCTATAGTTTATCCTTACTTGGATAAGTTCATCATGATAATGTACCTATTCACAAGACGCATATCGTCACCAAATGGTTCCAATAACATACCGACGAGTTTTCCTTGTTTCATTGACCTACACAATGCTCACCATCTGTCGAACCTGTCGAACGATTTTGGGATAAGGTGGTAAGGGCTGTTCGAAGAGAAACTGTGGCGCCGTTCAATTTGTAACAATTACGCGATGCAATCATTTTCTCATGGTACAACATTCCTGCACAACTCATCCAGCATATTTTAAGTTCTGTACCCCCAAAGAATTCTGGCTGTTACGAAGGCCAAAGGAGGTGCAACACGCTACTAAGTAGGTGTACCTAATCAACTGCCCTTTCAGTGTATAATAAGAAAAATGGCATAAGACTCTGGCATATGTGGGATGCTCGTTTTGAAAGAAAGTGAATTTTTTGATTTTTGACAATTGGAAATCTCTAACTGGGGAAACTGGAACTAATGTATGATTGGAGAAATCCAAGTAGTACTCATTTATTAGAACCTATAAAGCACAAATGAAAATCGTTTATCTCTTAAAAGAAGAAAGTTGGATTACCCCCACTGGAATTAAAGGAAAAAATCGTTGCTTTCAATGTAAACTCCACCATCAAAATTTCAAATTTATAACGTAAACAGATTGTTTTTAATATTCGTTTAAAGTTGGGCCATTTATTAAATTTTCTACTTCCAGATTACGAATTCGAATCTGTTGTGGATTTGAAAAGTGCGAATCCCCTTGTTTCGTCCGTACCTGTTCAACCTAAACGAAATTCTTTATTTATCTTTAAAAACAAAAGAGTTGTATGTCAACAAACGAAAAAAGTGAAAACATTGTTTGCTGTTGGATGACAAACTCTTTATTTTGAACAACAGATGGCAGCACCGTATTTTGAGTGAAATATTTTCAGTTCTGTCTTGTAACATTTAAAATTAACTTTTGAGCATTCTTTAAAAACGTTTAAAAGCAATTTTTGCTCAGTAATTCATTTTTATTGATATCGCATGGGCTGTTCGTAATAATGACCATCTAAGTGTAAAGGGGATTTCATTATTAGAACAGGAATTAGAATTAAGAAAATTTGAGGATCGATTATTAAGGAGATGAAGATATATTGTCACACAGGACCTTAGAAATTCTGTCGAAGGATACAACAGCTATTGTACAAGACAGATATATTGTATTTGGAAAACAATAATTTGAGTCCTTCCCTTTTTAACCAACAAAAATAAAAAAAGGATTGTAAAAGCTACTGTGAAAGGACTTTAGAAGGAACACACGTGAGATCTATGTCAAAAGTCGGCAAAAATGCCAATGTTCATATTAGGTACAGCAATTAAATAACTAGAGAAATTAGCTAATAATCGATATTAATCATCTTTTCACATCAGCCATAACGTATAGAAGGTATATGAAGATATAAGAATGTAGTGATGTGTATGGTTAAGGAACAAGAAAATAGCATACACTTGAGTAACAAAATATCACAGAAAAACATTCTGTAGACAAGAAGCGCATGCTTCTGGGTAACCTGGGTTCTAATCCCAGTCAGGAAAAAGAATTTCGTAAACTAATTATTTCGAATAAGATACATCTCTGGAGAATGCTTCGCTTTTTTTAGCTCTTCGTTTGTAAGGAAAATCAACTCTTTTGATTTTCGACTTGTGCACCTTCTAGCAATAAATCCTACAAAATTGTATTACTATCACTTTCAGTTTTGTAACATTTACTGCTTGGGCTTTTTGTTGTTGCCAAATGTCATATGCAAAACTTAATGAATTCGACATGTCCTTTTCTTTTTAATGCAGGCGAGGGTTGTCTCAATTGATAGTAAACAGTCCCGTAAACTGATGTTCGCAGGTTCGAATCCTAATTACGCCTGAATTCAAAACTTTATCCTATAATCCCCATTCTGCCTTCGGTGGTAAAGAGTCTATTGTTGAGATTTGGAAGGCCGCCGTCCGTCGGATGAGACGTTAAGCCATGTCTATGTATGCTGGAGAGCATAACCTGTATACGTTAAAGAACTCTCTGTATGTGCTTCAAGTAGGCTTCCACTTGTCTTCCAACAGTTGTCCAGTTGATCCACTTCCCCCATCTCCTCTGAATCTTTGGAAAGATTGTGATTTTTTATTTAGCTTATTAAGTTGCAAAGAAAGTTATTAATTGCAAAGAAAGTGTTGCTCAGAGAAAGTTGAAGGCATGAAACGTTGAAGTATCTATAGGAGTTGAAAGTTTTTTTAGACCTACTACAGGATCGGAAGGAATTAATCTCACTACAGTGATAGTCATTTTGTAAGTAACAAGGCAAGTGGTGAAAATCTTCTAGAATATTTTTACTCTTGCTTGGTTATTACGACAAGATTATTTTCCTGGGCGAAAATGCATCGAGCTATAATCACAGCTAAGGTGAAAGTAATTGAATATAATTATTTAGAAATGAAACAACAGATCCGAATTGTATTTATAAGCAAATTAATAAAAATTTGCGGCCGAGTGGTTAGCGCGCTTGGCTACTGATCTAAGGGACCTGGGTTCGAGCCCCGGGTAAGGCATGGCTGTTTGTGTCGTTTTTCTGCTGAGGGCCTGCCATCCTCTCAGACCTTCTACTATGGCATATAAACTGACAGGCTCTTGTCAGACCTCTGTGGCAAGCAGCTGCTTAAGGGGGTATTTATTTATTTATTTATTTTATAAACTTCAATAATAATATTTATTTTTAAATTTATATTGATGCTTGGTATAGAAGAATTAATTATCCTCTTCATTTATTTCATCACAATATCAGGATGTAAAAAAAACATAATATTTTGCCATGATTTTTAAATTAATGGAGGGATACATAAATATTGTCATTTGGAAAAGACTTCTATCATTCTAAAATTAAGATATTTCATTCAGAATCAGAATGAATAAATATGGAGAATAAAAAACTGCCTCTGGAGAATGTGGGATACTCGTTTTCAAGGCAGAGGTAATATTTCGTCTTTAGAACTCTCTAACAATAGAAATTAAGAACTAATGGATAATTGTGAAGACACAAATCTGAATATTTTATTAATATTTACCCAAGACAAAAATTATTTTTCATTTTTCTCTTCAAATAAAGTTGCATTTCCCTCCCTCCCTGAGCTAAAGAGAAAATCAATGTAAATGTAAAAATCCTGATCATCACGCTCTAACACCAAATCAAGGCGTTTGTCGCTCTCTCTGTAGGAGTGCTAGGCTGTCTAATCTGATGTTCGTAGGTTCTAACCCGAACTGGGCCTGTATTCAAATTATATTCTTTTAACACCTGGTCTGCCCTGCAAGGGAAAGGGATTATTGTTGATTTTAAGAGGGCTGCCTTTCGTCTGATGAGCAATTAAGCTATAGTCGTAGGTGGAGGAAAGCCTTATAGTGAGTATGCGAAAAGACATGATGAATGGCCTGGATAGGAAACTCCGATTTGTCTCTTCAGCTATTCAGGGGATCCCTTTTTCAACCTTATCTGAACCCTCAGAGTCCTTGATATTTGTCCATTTAACCCATTGCATGCAAAAAAAATATATAGCTCAAAGGTAGAACAATGGAACCTTTAAATATAAAACTTTCAGTGCAAAGAAATCGTTTGTAATTTTCCTTTAAAATAATAATAACGAAATCTATTTTCCTAATTTGGAAGGCGCCTTAAGCTATGGAAGATTCGAAAAATGCGAATCGTAATATTTCTTCAATGCCTATCGTGGGAAATTTTATATCAATGGGTATATCTTTACGATGTACCCAGGTTAAGAAAATGAGAATTTATCAGCTACTGTATACATGACTCTCGCCCGTTCCTGTATTTCACCCATAGTAAATGTGGGATTGTATGAATACTATTCTGTTTTAGAGAAATCCTAAACAACCTTTCATTTATTCGGTCACTTTAAGGATTCCTTTCAATAATTTGGCCGTTAAAAGGTGCATAAATCGGTTTTTCCATCTGTAATGTAATACATCGATTAAAAATGTTTTGCTTAGGAATATTGATAAAATGGCATTTCTATGAATTAGATTTTACAGCAAAGCAAATGCATATACTCGAAATAGGATATAAACGTGTTCATATTGCGCTAAACTAGTGACAGTTTTAGAGGCAACACAAGAAGATCATTTTATGCATCATAATTTTCTAGAAAGAAAATGTAGCTCAAAAGAAAAAGCAAAACGGTTTTGGTCCAACTAGAATTAATGATCTGAGCCGATAGACGGGCAAGGATCAATGATTCATAAAATATTATGTGGTCCTTCGAGGCTTTTAGCCTATGGCATATTTCAGGCAGGCTGTGATTCAGTTAATCTGAATGGTTGCAGTCTTGAGCAGGTGTCACAGTTTATTCACCTTGGGAGCTATGTAACAGATACTGGTGATGTGCGGCATGAGATTAACAGACGAACAGGGATTGCTGCCGGGACTTTTAAGAATCTATGGAGATTGTGAAGAAATAAGCGTATACATCTGTCAGGCTAGAGGCCTTTTTAGATTTTTTTTTGTTCAGGCTGTGTATATTTATTTTGGATTTCGCCAAGATAGTCATATGCTACGGGGAGGCTCTCTCTCCCGACATCTGGAAAGTTAATTGCAGTAGCAGTGTACAGGGAACGGCTAGCGTCCGCTGGCAAGTGACCCGGGTCCCTGAGGGCTAACGGACGCCCAGATGGTGAGGCATAGAAAAGAAAGGAAGAAAGGGTTTGGCAACGATGAGGGGAGAGCCGTTCTAGTTTCGGAAGGAGACGGACGAGAAATTGTAAAGCTGGGAAATGCCGACTGGGCATAGCGGCATTGGCTCTGTAAATACAGCTGAACAGGCATAGTAAGCTGGTGTTGTTGTAATCCATGTAATTGAGCATATGTCCTCGTCCAGCAAGTACGTTGGAAGGTTAAATAAATCTTTGTTGTTTTTAAGTAAAGCCTGAAGTTGGACTAATTTATTGGGGAGGAGCCTCAGTATCGAGTCTCTGCAATTGTGAATAAACCGTTTGATTCTATCCGAAAGACTCTTTCACCCGTCGCGTATAGAGATCGAACCGAGGGACCGACAAACGAAGAGTTAACATCACAACATCTAAAGACTAAAATGTGACTGTATAATAGTTTGGTTCTTTCTAGGGTTAGTTATGGTAGTGAAACTTGGAAACTGTGTAAACAAGATAACAGGAAACTAGATTCTTTTGATTCTAGATGCTTACGCAGTATCTTGGGCATTAGGTGGTTTAACTTTGTAACTAATGATGAGGTTAGGCAAAGGAGTTTGCAACCTCCTTTAAGCAGCATATTGTGCAGAGAGAGACTCCGCTGGTTTGGCCATGTTGCCCGTATCGATAATTATAGATTGGCGAATAGGGTTATGAACATATTATATTGTGGTGAATAGGGTTATGACAGAATGGTCTTGTTGTGTGCCTAAAGGCCCCAGAAAGAGAGGGAGACCTAGAATGCGGTGGGCAGACAATGTCAAACAGGACCTTATTAGAATTGGTGTGCAGTGGCCAGATGCAGCAGATGTAGCTCAGGACAGATATGCTTGGAGAATTAAACTGCACTGCCTGGTTGGACCTCCGTAGCCCATGGATGCTTGAGGAGGAGGAGGAGGATATTTCACGATCACCTCAAATTATGAAGAGTTTGCGAACGACGGGATACTGCGAACCAAAATCAGAACAATAACGATAGCAATTGTTGTGGAACACGTCCATCACAGTTAGCCAGAGGGATATTGGTATGCTGAAGAATATTGGAGATTAAACGGGGGTTCATCACTTTCGCGCCGAATCTGAACATTCATCAGGACAATGAAAGTGTCCAGGTTCACCCACAGCAAAGAGGTTTAAGGATGTGTCATCAGCATGGAAAGTAAGTCTCCTTTTGCATTTTCATGGGGGCAGGGGTGGCTCAGTCGGTAGCGCACTAGGCTCGTAATCTGCAGCTCCCAGGTTTGGGTCCCAGCTCAATCAGCATTGAGATATATCTCCGCAAAACTCCCCGCCCTGACCATGGTCGGTAGGGAACACCAATGGGATTGGAAAGGCTACCGTCATTCGGATGCGATGTTATGCCATGGCCCGGTGTATGGGACAGCCATACCCTGTGCACGCTAAAAAACACGCTGGATGGCCATGATGAGATGCTACCATCTGTTTCCCAACAGCTGTTCCAGTGAGTCCACTTCCCCAACCTTCTCTGCGCCTTCTGGATTCTTGTGACCTGGTCATTTAGCCCATTGTTCGCAAAAATGGGGCGCTGAGATGTAAAACTACCAATCTGCATTTTCAAAGGACTAGAGAGACTGTGAATGCTGTATCTTAATGCACACTTCTGAAATAAATTATGTATTCAATTCGCATAAAACCGACTGCGCTATTGAAAAGTGGAATACTGCTGTTACACGACAAATCGAAACCGCATACAATCCAAAAGATCATTAATGATTCGTGGTAGGAATTTCTTCATTCTACGTATAACCGTCGTTACATCGCCCCTATACAATTCGGTTTATTTGATCCACTTAAACAGTATCTGTATGTAAACATTTCCCTGATAATGCGAAAGTTGAAAATAATGTACGTCACTGGTTACAACAATAACTGACATCATTTTACGTTATTTTCCAGAACATTTGATAAAATGATGGGGCAAGTGTAGAGCTGTTTTTGTAGATTATTGTGAAATATAAATTCTATGTTCAGGTAACTACCCTGCATACTTCTTTTATGTGCTTACTTTGTGACATACTGACTTCCTCTTCTAGTTTTATCATTCCTAAAATTTGTTCTGATAGTGAACCATAGATGTTTCGTAATAAGGAAAGATAACTTCATGCCTTTGATGGGGCGGGGGTGGCTCAGTCGGTAGAGCGCCAGGCTCGTAATCTGTAGTTCCCAGGTTCGAGTCCCAGCTGGGTCAGCGTTGAGATTTATCTCCGCAAAATTCCCCGCCCTGACGCCGTCTCCGGCCTACTGACCGTGGGGTCAGTAGGGGACACCGATGGGCTTGGAAAGGCCGCCGTCCGTCGGATGGGACGTTAAGCCGTGGCCCCGTGTGCGGGAGAGCCATACCCTGTGCACGTTAAAGAACACGCTGGATGGCCTTGACGGGAGGCTACCATCTGTCTCCCAACAGCTGTTCCAATGGGTCCCCTCCCCCAACCTTCTCTGAGCCTTCGGGGTCCATGTGATCTGGTCATTTAGCCCATGGTGTGCAAAAAGTGCCGCTCAGAGGTAAAACAACCCAATCCATGCCTTTGATTCCCGATGTTTATGAAGAATCTTGAACATTACGTGATTAAACAATGTAAGCAATGGGGGGATTAGACGAAGGATCAGTAAACGCCGTTGAACAGCATCTTGTGCAAGGAGACTGCATTGTTTTAACAATGTTGTCTATATACAGTACTATAGATTAGTTACTTAGTTATGAAAAGCGACTAAAAGCCTCTAAAAAATTGGAAGAGCGGGGCTTATTATAGGCAGACAGTGTCAAGCACGACCTATTTAGAACTGACCTGCACTGAGAAGTTGCTACTTATATAACTCGTGTTTGTAGAAACTGATTGCATAGTCTGTCTGAACCTCTATACCCCATTTCTGCTTTAGCTTTATACACTTTATAAACGTACTTATAAGATTTATCGATCAGTTGCGCTGCTCCGATGACATAGGAGGTTTGTGTCCCATAAGAGTTAGCTAATGCAGAAACTCTCTTTCAGAGTTGCAATAAACCAGTGGTTTCTAAAATTTCCTCAGCAACGACCACTTTCAGCATAGTGGCCTTGAACACCACCATGGCCCGAGCCAGTGGTTGAGAAATATCGCTGCGGGGATAATGAGGCGTTTCATGCAATAACTCAATTTAGCGATGCAAACTGTTTTTTCAGAACACACAGAAAAATCTGATGCTGTCTAATAAGAATTAATTTCGCAGGAGATTAATAGCTTATCACACTGATCGAGATCTAGATCGATAACTTAATAGATTAGTTAAGTGTTCCGTTACAGATACAGTAGGCCAATGGTTGAAATCTGATATACACTGCTTGACAAAATTACAGCACAAGAAAAAAACATGTACGAATCTTTTTATTGGAGCATCTAATTAAGGGAAAATTTACCCAGACATGTAATTTAGTACAACTGGAAATGCTGTAAAAAACGAAAGCTTTCATACCCTTGATGAAAAAAACCATCATTAAGACAAGAAAATTTATCTATCGCAAAATTAAATTCAGATGCTTCAAAATAAAGACATACTTGCTGAACGCATCCAACTCGGCCCGGAAGTCACTTTAATCTGTTTATTCTTATTTTCACCGGACTAAAGGTAAATTTTTTAAGTACCTTCCCTCCCTCTCCACACTTTAGTACAGATTTTCAACAGGAAGAAACTTGCCCGGTGTTGGCTTCGATAAATTTTGATGTCAGCGAGCTCCATCATAGTCCGTCGCTTACTTTCTGCGTAAGCTATAGAGAGTTTTATTTCTGTTATCACAGATTTTGCTGCTCTATGTCTCCCGTGATATTCCTCCACACGGTCCAAATTTCCAGAATAGAGTCCCCGTGTCGCCCGGTGATTGGTTTATAAAACAGGTTCTCACTTCGCCCGTGGATTCGTTTCTATACAAATTGTGAGAGTTTCGTATCGTGTCTCTCATTTAATCTGCATATTCTGTTGTTTCCTATACTAAAGGTTAGTTATGTGAGTATTTCCTCCCCCCTCCCCCGACATTTTACACAGTTTGAACACGAAGAATTTGCTGGTGTTGCAAAGGTCATTGCTGACTCGGTGCGCCCTCTGATACCACTTGGAAAACGATCGAGATATTTATTTCGTCAGATTTTGACATTCTGTTATTTCCGAGGCACTTCACCGAAAGGTCCCAAATTTCGTAGGCAGGTTACCCCTGCCCAACGCCATGTTTGGTTAAAAACTCAGGTCCCTAGTTGCAATGGAATGGTGTAATAATGCGTTTGGAAATGAGGGGAATCTGGCAAAGGCAGTAGAATTAATGTTATTTGAATTCTTTACTTTCACAGTTAGGGAGCAGAAAATGGCAACAGTAAATTTGACAGCGATTCTCGTTTCCTGTAAGAATAGCATGCTAAATATTTTTGCTTTTAGTAAGCCCCAATTTTGGACTTCCGACTTCAAATTTTGCACTGCAATCCGGACCACAACCAGAAACATTCACTGAAATTTTGAAGCGTATACATTGATTTGCCGATGAGTTATGGCTGCCACACACACCCAGGCACCCAGTCACCTTTTATTATATAGATAAAATGGAATATTTTAATTTCATACATTCATCTCAAATCAATAGAGACATCAAAGAAAAATAAAACGATATGTCAATCAGCCAAATGGGGAGAAAATGCTTCTCATGTAAAGTTATAAAATAAAAAATACCCCCTCAAACAGCTGCTTGTCACAGAGGTTTGACAGGAGCCTGCCAGTTTATGTGCCACAGTAGAAGGTCTGAGAGGATGGCGGGACCTCAGCAGAAAACTATTACTACATCCATGCCTTACCCGGCGCTGGAACCCAAGTCCCTTAGATCAGCATTGCCCAGCGTGCTAACTACTCGGCCACGGGACGGCTTGAAACTATAGAGATGAAAAATATAATTAAGTATCTGGTTGACAGTCAATTGCATTATGAGCAATCGGAAGAAGTGGTAGGGGATGGATTCAAGATTCAGAAGTGGTAGGGGATGTGTAGATGAGATATTTTCACTCAGGCAGATTCTTGAGAAATGTTCAGAGTTTCAGAAACTTTTGGTTGCTAGCTTTGCTTATTTCAAAAAGGTTTTCGACTCTGTTGATCGTCATAATTTGTGCTTCATTGTGAGATCGTATGGTATACCAGATAAGTTAGTTAACATAATGAAAGCTCTCTATGACACTGGGTCGTGTGTGAGAGTTGGTAAGGCTTGTAGCAATTGGTTTAGCATTGCTTCTGGTGTTCGACAAGGATGCATTTTGTCTCCTATTCTCTTTAGTTTGGTTATTGATTATATTATGCAAAATTCTTTGCAAGGGACGTTTTTTGGCCTTAAATGGTCTGGAGATTTCAAAATGTCTGATTTGGATTATGCAGATGATTTGGCCTTTTTGGCTGATGATGTTGATGAGATGAATTCTTTCATTAGGGCTGTTGATGAGACTGGTAATAGAGTTGTTTTGGTGATAAACAGAGATAAAACTAAAGTGATGAAAATTGGTCAGGCAGTTGGTGCTTCAGGCGCTCCGAATGGTTGCGCCCTTGAGCAAGTGTCTCAGTTTAATTATCTTGGGAGTTATGTAACAGATACTGGTGATGTGCGGCATGCATGATATTAACAGGCCAATAGGGATTTTCCCTGGGACTTTTAGGAATTTGTGGAGAGTGTGGAGAAATAGGCGTAAGATTAAAATTAGAATCTATAATAGTTTGATTCTTTCTAGGGTTAGTTATGGTAGTGAAACTTGGACGCTTTGTAAACAAGATAACAGGAAACTTGATGCTTTTGATTCTAGATGCTTACGCAGTCTCTTGGACATTAGGTGGTTCAACTTTGTAAATAATGAAGAGGTTAGGCAACCTCCTCTGAGCAGTATATTGTGAAGAGAGACTCCCTTGGTTTGGTAATATTTGCGGTATGAATAATTCTAGATTAGCGAATAGGGTTATGAACAGTGTGCCTAAAGTCTCAGAAAGAGGGGCAGGCGTAGAATACGTTGGACAGACAATGTCAAATAGGGCCTAGTTAGAATTGGTGTGCAGTGTGCAGTGGCGAGATACAGCAGATATTGCTCAGGACAGATGTGCTTGTAGAACTACATTGTGCGGTCTGGTTGGACCTCAATAGTCCATGGTTGTGGGACATAAATGAACCTACCGAAAATGAACTACCCGAAGTCCACGTCGAAAATTTTCGATAAGTTTGGGTTCGACGGCTCTGCTTTAAAAAGGTTTACATCTGTATGAAATATTTCGTTTTCGGGGATAATAAATTTCGGCCTGCACGTTCTCGAAACGTGTCTTCAAGAACGTAAAGGAATTAAATAATTAGAAGGTAAAAATATTGTCTCATCCTGACAACCCTATGAGCCACAATATTTATTCCCAACGTGAATAAATATTTTGGTTTCTATATAGTGACTTTCTAAATAATGACTATCATAGACTTACTGTTCAGAGGTCTCCTATCTGTACGACTGTATTTTATAGTCTAATTTAAGGGTTCTCAATGTGGGGTACGGGGTAAAGTTTTTGGGTTGCGCCGCGAGAGCTCAAAAGTCGCAAATATATGTTATGTATATGTCTGTGTGTTTTATTTCATTCCCATTGTTATACTATAACTATAATTTTATCTATCTATACAAGGGGTACGACAGTTACATACACATTTCCAGTGGATACGTGAAGTATAAAAAGTTGAGAACCACCGATATATGTTTTATTTTATTCCCATTGCTATACTATAACTATAGTTTTATCTATCTATAGAAGAGGTACGCCAGTTACATACACATTTCTAGGGGGTACGTGAAGCATAAAAGGTTGAGAACCACTGATATATGTTTTATATTATTCCCATTGTTACCCTATAACTATAGTTTTATCTATCTATACAAGGGGTACGCCAGTTACATACACATTTCCAGGGGGTACGTAAAGCATAAATGGTTGAGAACCACTGATATATGTTTTATTTTATTCCCATTGTTATACTATAACTATTGTTTTATCAATCTATACAAGGGGTATGCCAATTACATACACATTTCCAGGGGGTAGGTAAAGCATAAGAGGTTGAGATCCACTGATGAAAATAATATTGTATATTACACAAACATGAACAATTTTCCTTCTTTTTCAGCAGCACTGTTTGGCACTCAATGGTTTAAGTGTCCAGCTCATAAGGGCTGAAAGGCGGTTATAGAAGGGGATTCGCTGAACAGCTGTTAGGAGACAGATGGAATCCTCTGGTCAAGGCCATTCAGCGTGTTCTTTGAAATGCAGGGTATAGCTATTTGGCGCATGAAGACACGGCATAACGTACCAACCGATATGTCTATGGACACCTTTCCAAGCTTAATGGCGTACTCTTTCTAACCGAGGGCAGGGTCTGTATATTGGGTTGGGGGGTTGCAGAGATACATTTCTATGCTCGCACAGTTTGACTAGAACTTGGGGACTGCAGGGTTCGAGCCTGGCACGCTATCGACTGAGTCAAGCTTCGCCTTAAAATATAGTGGAAGTTCTACGATACCAATATTTAAAATATAAAGAAGCTTGCAAATGTTGACGAGTTTGACTTCCTGCTTTAGAACATTCTGGTTAGATTTATTCGCTGATACAATTTGCAATCGAAGATTTTGGCGAAATTGAATTTGTATGAGTAACGGTGAATCAAACATCTCACTGTACGGGATTTTCATTTGGGATCCTTTCTTAGCATTGATACCTTACCTTCAAGCTATATTTGCGTTGCCAGTTGAGATATAGGGAATTGATAACGGAATAAATTTTATGTAAGATATATAAGCAAATTAGATCTTTTCAGATTTATTCTATTTCGATGTCTTTTATAAATAAATCGAAATCAATTTCACCATGGATTCACTAATTCTTTTATCACAATATGTCCCCTCCACATTAATAGTGATTTTCCTGTAAACATGTTTTAAGCTAAATTTAATTTCGGCGTTAACTTTCATGTTATCGTGTGAAGATCATTTTTCACAGATTGTACATGAGGGAATATTATTGAGCACTTTCAGCGCGCAGAGTTCCACTTCAGTAGTGTGGTTTTCGATACATATGCAAATAGTGCAAACTAGTGTCCACTCAACATTTCTAGTATAGTTAAAAGGCAATTGCCATTTTGAAAAATAGGGGTAATTTTATCTGTATATTAAAACAGCTAATTTCAGTTACTCAGAGCAGTGATAACTATAAGGAGTGGCGTGACAAAAAATTTAAAATGGGTAAGATTCTCACTTACCAGGCGACGATGAGCTTTACAAAAGTGGGCGTGACACACTCAATTTTGCCCACGCTTGAAAATAATTAAGCTTCTTTTTTACAAACTTATCTAAAATTTTGAGTAAAGGCGTGTGGACTTCCAAATTCAACCCAGCAGATACTCACCTGCCTCTAAGTAAATTTATATTATGCTCTTATTATATTCTTTACGAGCTATATACATAAATGACACTTTTTTAGTTAATTGTGTCATGCCCAACTCCGGTTGATAGGACGTCAGGGAAAAACAATAAAAAAGGAGGAAAGGGGGAAAATGGATTGTGTGAACTATAGGGGCCGCACACGGCATTCCGCAAAAACGTGGGCCTTTAAATGCAATAACCATTCTTCCAAAATGGATGCTTCTAGAGTGGGGAACCTTTTCATCTACCGTCTCTCGGGGTTTAACCAGAAAACACATATATGGGGCACATCACAATACTAAGGTTTCCAGGTAAACACATTTATTTAATCTGACTTTTCTCAAACATTGTTAGAGTGGACAGTGATATGGACAGTGATGACCTCAGTGCTGAGGAACAAAATGTTTCCCACAATGTGGCTTAGTTATCTATGATCACTCAGCGTATGTTGTCATAGTTTTTATGTTATCATATTTGTGGTAGAAAATTTATCAAATAAAAGGTGTTAAAAAAATAAAAATTGTAAAAAAAAAACATTCCGCAAAAACGTGGGCCTTTAAATGCAATAACCTTTCTTCCAGAATGCATACTTCTAGAGTGGGGAACCTTTTAATCTACCGTCTCTCGGGGTTTAACAAAATGGGACACATCACAATACTAAGGTTTCCAGGAAAACACATGTATTTAATCTGAATTTTCTCAAACATTGCTAGAGTGGACAGTGATGACCTCAGTGGTGACGACACAGCGTTTCCCACATCAGCTTAGTCCAGGTTTGGCAATGAACTGTCAATTTACTCGGGAAAAATGGGGACAAAATTTGGCAAAATTCCTGTACCTCATTCTCCTCAGTACAAGAGCGGTTTAGATACCTAATACGACCCCTGCTGTTCACACTCCAATCACTGAGGTAGCTTACACAGCCAATTCCGTCTGTCAGGGTTGTCTCATCAATTGTTGCAGGAACGGCGAGTCAAATACGAGGCATACTTATCCCAACAGGTAAGCTCTAGGTCCTAGGTCATTTGACTTTTGTTGGAATCCATTAGGGACTCTGTACGATCAAGGGAGATGGCTGCACGTTATCGTGTCTGCGGAACGAAAAACGACTTTTTTGCAGACAATGGGCTAAATGGCCAGGTCACAAGGACCCCAAAAGTTGAGAGAAGGTTGGGGGAGGGGACCCATTGGATAGCTGTTGGGAAACAGATGGTAGTCTCCCATCAAGACCATCCAGCGTGTTCTTTAACATGCATGCACAATGTGGCTCTCTCCGCTCACGGGACAACTGCTTAACGCTGCATCCGACGGACGGCGGTCTTTCCAAGCCCATCGGTGTCCCCTTCTGATCGTGGACAGGGCAGGAATTTTGCGGAGATAAATCTCAACGTTGACCCAGCTGGAACTCAACGTGGGAACTGCAGAGTACGAGCTATGCTAACTGCCAACTGAGCCACCCCATTCCCCCTAACAAAAATGGGAAGAAAAATGTGGTCGATGTTTCACAGAATGAATTCAGTAACCGAATTTATCTTTGGTATATTTTAATCATGTAAATTATTTCCACTTCCCTCCATGTTATGTAAGTGGAAGCTAACTTCTAAAGTAAGCATTTTATGAGAAAAAGTAATAGGACTAAATTAGAGATCTCAATCAATTCTATCTGAATCTCGATTTTCGATAAAGTTTGTTTTGCACTTTAAGAGTTAAGGACTTTAAATATTTAATAGCAACAATGCAATTTGTATTACGACAATTGAAAAATATCGAAAAATTGTTGACATTAACTTTTCAAATATGCATCTGTTGTATTAAATGATTGAATACTTCTTATTCAATTATAATTAACTTCTGAATTGAATTCTAAATGTTAGGTATTGCTGTTGTTAAATATTTAAACTTCTATAACTCTTTAAATACTAAGGGAATATTGTTGAAAATCGAGGTTTATATAGATTTGATTGAGACTTTTAATTTACCTTCAGTCCCATTCTCTTACAAAACTCTTTCTTAGAAGTCAGAGAGTTTCGAAATTAGCTTACACTGATATAACATGGAGGGAAATGGTCATAATTCAGTGAGCATATATAAGTTACATCTCAGAACAAACATGGGAAGATATAAATATATTTTAAATTTCCTTAACTTCAATATTTTACATTTTGATTTTTAATGATAATTTCTCATGGAAATGTTTACTATTTTAAGGGTAATGGGAGAGAAATATCCTAGAAGCACTTCGAGGCTTGTTCTTGTTCCTCATCCAATATAGAACATTTACACAAGAGTACACCCGCTCGTTCAGGACTCAAGGAAAACGTTTGTCAAGAAATGCATCAATCTTTCCCCTACTTCGAAGAAAATAATTCAACATTCTCTATGTTTCTCTGCACGTCTTAAGCTTTCATTTGGCATGCGACTCTTACAGATTTACCCCGTGAAATTTACGTGACCCGTTTTGAGCGGAAGAAAGAGGGACATAATTTTTGGTCCTCACGGCAGCCTGGACGCTACGAACGATAGAGTAGAGGAATAGTTTACAGAATCCAACTCCCAATCTTTTGTGGAGGGAAGAAAGAACGGATGGTAAATGATCCATAACGTTGACAATTCCCACGTCACAAATTTGCATTTCACAAATAGTGTGTATATATACGTTATTTGCCAAATAACTCATTTCTCTCTGTTTTATAGTTACGAAGATGCAACGGAACAATCATTTATATACGTTTCTCATTTGTCAGGAGAGAAGAAAGCATATGATGGAAAATTTTGTAGCCTATGTCACTTTACACATCATAAGCTTTCATTTAACACATAAGTACTTACTTTGCGATTTGCTATCCAAAAATTTACCAATATTTACACATTTAGCTCCTGTTTTGAGGGAAGAATGCACGAGAGATTTCCGCCTCAGTGACGCAGTGCATCGTGAATTTGTTCGTGGTGACCCAGATGGGGCCGGGTTCGAGTCCCGGTGATAGAACTGTCGTTTGTTCTGTTATAACCTAAAGATAAGCAAATTGTCTTTTGGGCCTGATCAAAAATTGAAAACGCAAAAAAAAAATATTCATTTCTAAATCACACTCCCGAAGTCACAAACTATAATTTAATATATTAGTCGTTACTCTGAATATAAGATATAATGGCACACTGGATTTCATATTTCCTTTTTCAGTGGAGGGAAGAAACAGGACGAAATGATTTACATATAACCTGTGACACTCCCAGCATTATTAGAGTCATTTCGTGAATAATTTGTTACGATGGGTCAATGGGTTGAAGAGATATGATGTAACAACAGTTTGTAGAACCCATAAATAAAGAAGGAACAACAATAAGAAAATTAATAGATATCAACGAAAGTAAAAATTTTATAAACTACCACTAATTTTATAAAACAGAGAAATTGAAATATATATCTTTCGTTCAAACGCTAATGGACTTCCTTCGAAGTTGGTAAGTGATATATTACGGATATATCTCAATGATATGTCCAAGTTTTAATGAAAATAGGATTTATTGGCGAAATGCACAAATGATCATCCTCCTGCATACATTTGATGCATCCACACTGGAATGTGCAATTATATCATCACTATAATTTAATGTAGTATTCTTGGACTAATTTAGCCTTTAAAATGGCCATTAATTGGAGTTAAATGGTACGTAATGTTTAACGCACTAAAATTAATTTAGGTAAAAATCATTTGTTCAAATTTTGTTTTTAAGCAAATCAATACATATGGTCGAACAAGGTTACGAGTACCTTGAATCCACTTACTGCCACCCAATCTTAGTGTTGCCAATATTCCATTCGAGAAAAAAATTAACATTTTGCTTGGGGGAAGATTTCACCCTCCCCTAACTATTTTTATCAGATATTTAGGGGAAAATGTAAACAAATATTCAAAAATAATTTTACACATTTTATGAGACTAAATACAAACATCCATCCTCCCGAAATTGGGATTTCCATCAGCCATTGTTATTATGCATGGTCGTCTCGAGAACTGTTCGAGCTCATAATCGATTAATAAAAACCTAAATAATGGGTGCTAAAACACAATCGTATTCATTATACCAGCTTCTAAACAATGAAGAAAGACTTTTTCCACCTGGAGGTGCCCACTGAGAGTTAAAGGATGCATTTGTGTGAATTATTTGGATATTTAAAACAAAAAAATTCTTTAAAAAATAAAACATTATTTAAAAATGTTAAATAATAATAAATTTCGAAAAAATTTTAATCTTCCTTCAAACACGCTTCTTAAATTATATTTATTTCTTCCTTTAGGGGATTTTAGCAGTCCTTTGCAGACACTCACATCATTATTCTGTATTTTCGTTATCCACCTCGTGTACTCTAGTAGTTTTCTCTAATTAAGCTGATATTTTTAATATCTATGCTGTTTGTTAATTGCAGTACTTGATTCTGGTTTATACAGTGGAATGGAGAATAACTGTTAGTTAATTGCATATTTGACTGAGATTTATACAGGGGAATTTTTACCAGGTTGAGACTCATTTAAAAGAACGTATATAAGCCCTTATAATTTGAACGCGAACTTCGTAACTCACTTCGACGAACGAGGTCTAATGATTTCGTTACCTAGTTACCATAGTGCAACGAATTTAAGAGGACCAAGTACTGTTCATCCTAGGAGCAAGCAGGTTGTACCCCTTTATATTTCATTAGCACTCATGTTGTTAGAAGCGACTTTATCGAAAGAAATGTTGAAGCTATTTTGATAATAAACAGTGTTATATGCTTATGTGTGGGCATCTTTCTTAGAAACCATAACTTTATTTTTGCTTCTATGCATCTCACCTGTCTAAATGTAAAGTATCACAATATTCGCTTGGGTCCAAAATGTGCATCAGTTAAATCCAAAGGTACAAAAGCAGAAAACGTTCGTCTGGTTGAGAGTCATAATCTGCACACCAGACATTTCTGTTGAAAACAGGGCGGTTGTCAACACTAGTCCTACCCCAATATTTCTAAGTGACCCAGGCTGAATCCAATTCGTTGTACACGGAAATTAGGCACGCCTGAGGAATGTTTACGCTATTCCAGTTTACGCTATCAACGTTAACATCACATTTTTGTTGCTGGTTACATTCTCTATCTGCGTTAGTATTATTCGTTTATCCACTGAGAGCGTTTAAATGCGGATTTCGTCTCTAGTGGTAGTCAAACTGGTGGCCATGCATGGAGAGAGCGTTTCATCATTTATTTTTAGCGCAAGTTCTCTGACTATTCTACTTTGTGTACTGTTCCTGGGATACGCCACTGTGCACTAAGAAAACGGTTCTTTCTTCAATTGGCAGAATCATAATATATTGTGCACTGCCCAAATTAGTCAGCAGAGTAATACGTACTCGGATTGAAATCCATCGAACACCTTATCTCCAATCAGAATCAGATTGAATCCTCTAATCTACGCAGAAAGAGATCTTCACTGGTTTTTCTAACTTGAGAAATAAAACATTTCCTTTTCAAGGAGTTGAACGAATCTAATCCGTATCCAAGTTTCGTTGCATATGTGATCCAAATACTCTACGGAATATATGCGGGCAGTGATGTCTTTACCCATATTTCGATCATCTGACCTTGGCCCAGCATCTCACGCCGCATACATTTTCCTATCTGGCTTATCGGGTATCCAGAAAATTGTTCGACGAAAATGTGTTCCTACTGAATATTTTATTAGAATCTGAAATTTGTTCGAAATAGAAATTTATTCCACGGAAATGTGTTCGAAACGAAATTCTTTTTAAAACGAAAATTTCTTCGACGAAAATTATCGAAACGTTATGTGATATATTTATTCGAAACGTTTTCTGATAAACGTTATCTGATTGTTATAATATATAACAATGGGAATAAAATAAAACATATATGTGTATAACATATATCTAGCGGCTTTTCAGCTCTCACAGCGTACACCAAAAAATTTTACTGTGTACCCCACTTTGAGAACCCTTAAACTATCAGACCAACCGACTTCATAGCAAAGGAGAAGGAACGGCTGTTCTTATCAAAAGATACCTCAAGCAGTACGAATTTCCTCTTGGCAACCTTATCACTCTGGAAGCCACAGTTGTTTGTCTTGAAAATCCACAATATAGACATATTCTGCGAATAAGTGCATACAAACCTGAATGCTCCTCTCTGCACTGCAGATATGGAATCTGTCTTTTCAAATAAATTCCCAACGCTTGTGGCTGGGGTTTAAACTCAAATCTTACTAGCTGGCATAGCAAAAGATTAAATGCAAACGGTAGATTATTATTTAGGTGCTCCTCTGAAAATGGCATAATAGTGGATGCACACAAGACTCTACTTACTTTCCCCATGTCAGTCATTTTAGACCGTACATGCTGGACATTGTTCTTCAAAAAAATTTCATTCTTAACTATCATCTGCAAGTTTTAAATAAACTCTCATCAGATATCATTCTGGTATTGCTCAAATTAGACTTGCAGGGAATACGGGATCTTCCTACTTACAAAAAAGTAAACTGGAATAGATTTCGTATTATTATTAATAAAATAGTCCCTGTACATTCAAAAAAGTTAAACACATAAATCTGGACGCTGAAATTACAAATCGCAAAGGAGCAATTCAAGACGAACTTAAAAAAATCAAACACTGTGCATAAAAGGGAACTCAAACCTGAAAAACTTTCACCCGATATCGAAAAGAAAAATTAAAGAAAAGCATAAAGACAGGAGAACCAGGCAGAGGACGTGGGATATGCATGACAAGGATATCTACAACCTAAAACATAGTACGTTTCAAGAAGAGAGTACACTTCATACAGAGTACACTTCATAGAGACTTCAAGAATTTTGGAATGATTGATGGGCGGTCAAGCTTAGCTCGCTTAATCCAGAACACAGTTCACTCTGGAAAATTATCTCAGCTCTTAAAGAAAGAAACAAACAAATCCTGTTCTCCATGGAGAAAATGGTTTAGTCTGCGATAATAAAGAGAAAGCAGAAGCATTAGCTTCCTATTTAGGAAAAAAATTTATGCCAAATGATGAACCCTGTGACGAGGATTTCATCTCTTCCACTAATAAAACAGTCCGAGATTTTAACACTCAACAGCACAACTCGAGTTTCAAGTTTGCTTCCTATTCTAAATTGCGTGGAATTATCTCCAGATTAAAAACAGCAAAAGCCACTGGATGGGATAAAATAAGCAATAGAGTTTTAAGGAACCTTCCCCAAAAAACTGAAATCACGATTTGGATAAATTTTATTGGTATCTATAATTAATCTCACGGGGTAGTTTTCTGTAAAATTCATATTTTCAAAGGTATGGAGTATAAATGTGGTTTTTCATTAACATAGTATGAAAATGTTTCAGTATGTTTAATATATGTTACGATACCTCACCATCCATATCCTATAAGCGTTCACTTTCGATTGATAGGAGAGAGAGTTATTTCATTGGCACTTAAAACCATTAATATTTGGAACTAGATTTAAATCTTTCTACGAACTTAAAATGACGTACTTTTGTTGACACTTAAATAAACAAAATGCAAAACTTGAAGGTTGGCGCCTCTTGACAAACGTGTTTTATGGGAAATCCGTCAGGGCGTGTGTTTCATGTACCTCCATGACGTTATCGGTGGCAGAAGTTTCTTCGTTGGTGGTTTTGTGTCAATTTTTTCGGTACGTGATCAATTGGTCCCAACTTTCATGTCCTGTTCTCCCTTGTGTGCCTGTGTTAGGTTAGTAGATCGGGTTCCTAGCTTTTCTGGGTCTAGATTATACCCAGCGCAAATGTTCTAAATCTTGGGGGTTCTGATGTCTCCTACGTTTTACGTTTCAAATTGAGTCATACATATGGAGGTTAGGAGGATTACATTATGGAGGTTAGGAGGGAAGTGGTTCGTTATCGATGGGAAAAATTATCAATGGACAGACCTTTCGCGCCAAATATTTGGCGAGAGATAGCTAGTATTCCAGTAATTGGTTAACAAGGCTTAGTGACTGGCAGACCCGGACTAGAAAACATAAAGGAGAATGGGGGGATGACTTGAGCGAGCCAGAAAACAGTTCACGAGATAGTAATTGCACGCAGTGTAACATTTCCCTCTCCACTTTAGTGGTCTTTAAAATTCTTTAAAGTGCGTGAAGCATATAAGCTTATTTATTCCTTTGCCTTATAAATAGTTTAACCCATCTCCAAGATCCAGGCCTGGAGTTTAAAGTATTTAGTCTCGGAGTTGTTTTTTGAATTCGAAAATGTCTTGCTCAGGAATTGTAATATTTCACCTAGTTATTTCTAATTGAATTATTCTGATATGATGTTGCTTCCTAGTGCTATGAATGAAAATCCCAAAAAATTAAAAGCTCAATATTAATTTGTTTTCCGTTTGCTGATAAGAGAGTTTTATATTGATTTAATGGCGATTCTAACAACATATTTCGATTAAATGAGGTTTTCAATCTCTTACAGGATAAACGCAGCCACATAATTGTAAAAGAAGAAAAGTAAAAGTTTAAGATGAAGAAACAGACAGTTTCATGCGTTGATACGTTTTTTAAAACTTTTCTAATTCTGTTACATAAAGATATCAAATTTTGAGGAAATAAAAAATAAATTAAATTATTATATTAAAATTAGTTTCAATCTCGTATATTTCTCTCCCCCAAGCGAATTTTTACTTCATCCGATGTTTTCCAGCTAAGTGGTTGTTGGTATGCAAATTTCTTACCCCCACCCGCTTAGCCAATCCACATGGGTGAAATTTGTAGCCTGACACTTCTTACGTCACAAGCTTTTATTTGACACCTAAGTTTTTACTTTTGGCCTTCGTTATCGAAAGATACATAAATTATACCAAAGGTTAACTTTCTTTTCCTTGTTTCTAAGGAAGAATACAAGAGAAATATCTCTTTATATCATTATCACACTACCGGTTTCACAAGCTTTAATTTTACATTGATTCGTTACTATGAATTGGAAGCTGTGACGCAACGGTTTTGATATTTTCCATTTTCTGGGAGCAGAACCCCAGGGATAAAGTTTTGATAGTCTCTTAGACTCCCAGCGTTATGAGCATATTTGGTGCAGAACTCGTTGCAATTGGTCAAAGGGTAGAGAATATATGTTGGAACAATCGTTTGTGAAACACATAAACTGAGAAAAAAAACAAATGAAGGAAAAACAATAAGAAAATAAGTAAAAATGGTGAATAAAATTTTACTCAAAACTACCACTAATTTTATTAAACACAATGCGGAAAATGAAAATCGTTCGTTCAATCACAAAATTTTGAAAGGAATATTCCGAAATGTTATATTACGGATATATCTGAATGATACGTCCAAAGTTTAAGAAAAATAGTTTTCATTTCAAACTCTCAGATATAGGCATTTGCAGAGTCTCGACGACAATGAATGCATGAGGATAACCATTTTTGCAAAATGCACCAATGGTTATCCTTATGCATTCATTGGATGTTTTTATATTAAATGTAAAATTTTATTATCACTGTTGATTCTTGTAGTAGTCTATAGTCATAGTCTAGTCTCTAGTCTTGTAGTAGTCTAAAAGTGTACTGTGAAAATAAAAAGCCTGGCTCGTAAAAATATGCGTTACTGAATTACAGATAAAATTTACTTAATTCTAATTTTGGAAAAACCTTTTAAATTAATTTTGCTCTTTTAAATGCAGTTATCGTCGATTATAGGAATATATCTCATTTTTTTACCCAGTAACTCTCTCCTAAAACTTCGTGATCTCGTCTCGTATGCCATGAGATCGTGATAACGTCTGGTATACAATGAGATCGCGATAACTCGTCTGGTATGCCATGAGATCTTAAGCTTGTACCCGAAATATTGCGGGGCTCATGTAATAAAAATAAACTTAAAATACTTAAATTTTAAAATTATTCTAAATGTCTACTTACTTTTCCTTAACCTAACTTAGGCTTTATCCCATAACAATTTAGAAAATTTCCCAAAACAAGGTTTTAATTTTACCTGTTTAATATGATATTAATGTCGAGAAGTCAACTGTGATTTTTTTTTTTAATATTGAGTAAGTTCATAACTTTGTGTACTTTCACTCATTTTGTTCAAACTTTGTTTAAACTCTAAAAGAATTTTTGACAATGGCACGAGCCGAATTATGCAAAGAAAAGTCAAGTGCATAACATAATTGTACGTTTTAAATCAAAGTTTTCCTCATATCAATACAATCATATCACTAAATACGTAAAAAATCAGATTTATAATCGATTTAGCATTTTTTGTTAAAAACTTGACATCTTTTGTGAGAAATCATTTTAATTAATATCGGCTTCTAATTTTTGTCATAAAGCAGTTTTCAGTACGGATGATAAGTGCTCAACTGCTAAGAAAGAAGGAATTCATTAGCAGTCGTTGAGATTGGACGTTCCTCGTAGAGCTCCTGCCAGCAGAGTGTGTCCATTCAGTGTGTCCAGCAGAGTTTGTCATTCATTCTGACACGTTAAGTTTAATTTCAGTAGTTTAGCATTAAAAATAATATTAATCGAAATTTCAAACAGTATGATAATATTCCGAATAACAGTACATTTGTCATGCCCACGTAATAGGCTTCGGGACGACATTAGAGTAAACTCCATTTTAATAGTGACATTTTCGACTGCATCCATTTTTGTGTCCAGTTCAACGAAGAGGTACTCTTCCGCAAGCACCGAACTTTCCAGATTGAGCCTGGAACCCCAGATGGCAGAGGAACTACGAGGCATGCCTGGTAAACAGTGTTGGCCCAAAGGGAGCTGAGATTCGCACCTCAGCTACTCTGGCCAATCCCATACAGCCATACATGAGCGTAGGTGACCTCCACAAGGGGGGGCAGCAAAAAGGACAAGAAATAATTTGGCGAAGAGAGTCTCTTCTTCTCATCCGGGCTGTGTGGTTGACAGCAATGATCCTCTCCAGCTAGCAGAACCTCGATGTGCAACAGTGTATGTGTAGGGAAAACGGTAAGCAGCCTGGGCTCCCAGCAACTTGGAGCGCAGCGGCCCAGTGATTGCCTTCCCGAGGGACTCCTGACTTGCCAAGGTAAGGGGGTACTGTAATGAAACTGGCACCGCTTTTCTTTTGTATTTGAATGTATTTCTGTGAACGGCCATCACGGTACCAGAGTAAAACCGTCTTAACTGTTAAGGACTTTTAGAGTCACAAGCAAGTATCTCTTCATCATGAACTGTTGATTAATAAACTTACAAAGTTCCTTTAATTAAAAAGGGCCATGCTAGAGGCATTGTTGAATCTGTCCCAAAAGTGGGAACTTCATATATGTAGAATGTTTGAAGGTAATTTTGTTAATAAATGTGTATTTTATTCTTAACTGAAAAATTATCCCAGATCTCATTATTGCAAATGTCTGTTAATTTGGTTGGGGGTCCAGGAATTTGCCTTGATTTTTGCAGCAATGAACGCATCATGGCCTAAAAGTTGTGCCGCCCTAAAAATACCTAAGGGGGGTCATGACAAATTGGTTCCCGTGACCAGGATTACCGAACCAGTGGGTTATTACGGATAAAAATTTGAGAAAAATTATTGCGGATAAAAATTTGGAAAAAAAAAAGTATCATAGGTATGGAAAATTGAAATGTTCTTGTTAAGGAAAGTGAATTTTATCAGCGAGGAGTGTGCATCATGTTCTAGCTAGGATTTGCAGCGATATCTGTTGAAACAATACCTTTTTTGAACTGATATTTTTGTGAAATTGTACATTATATGCTAATCTGTAAGATTAGATTAGGCCCAGGAGTAGCATGTATGTGGAGATTTAGAGAATCAACTAGGGGCTGTTGAATTTAAATTTTATTCTAACTAGGAGTGATTATTTTCATGTATGGCATTTCTGTGACACACCACATGCACTTTTGGAGGATTCCATAAACGCATACACCAGAACAACACTCAGTACTCGGAGAATGGCGGGACAAGTGAGTAGATACATTAACCAATATAATCTGGATCTCACATGTTAGGCTAAATTTTGAATGCTTTGTGCTTAGTAATAAGAATATATTTGTGCATTACATTACCTAACTTCCATTGCCCAAAATGGCAACTCAATCAGTAGAACCCCCACCCTTCACCACTGGAAACGAAAATGGGAACAGTAATATCCCGGTGTTAGCGGGATTTATAAACCTGGTTAAGCCCTACAAAGGTGAGAAGTCCCTCTCAGCAGCGTCGTTCTTTACCCATTTGGAAGGAATTGGTCGATCAGCGAGATGGAGAAAACCGGATATGATGATGATTGCGATATCTAAATTTGAGGGTTTAGCTGCGGACTTTCTAAACGAATCACCCGAGCTCCATTTAGAAACAGATTATGATAAATTCAAGAAAAGAGTCACAGGGAGATTCGACCTTGAAGACCCTTTGGCTGTAAAACTCCAGAAGACAAAAGGTGGGCGAAGGCGTACGGGAATATTCTGACAGAGTGAGGACCTTAACGTATAATTTATTTAAGGAAAATAATGACCACGCAAACGGCTACCCCACGTTCCATGACCAATTCAAGGTGTCGCAGTTTGTCGCAGGCCTGTTGCCAAAGCTGAAACGATTTGTACTTTCGCACAACCCTGGGAGTTTTGAAGAAGCTGTTGCCCGAGCGACATTAGAAGAAAGTAATGGAAAACTCGTGTCAGATAGATCAGCTAACATTTGCTGTGTAGAAACCGAATCGGAATCTAACTTTGGACCAAATAACTCAGGACACATGCAGAGAATTTAAGAATTACTGAGAAATCGATCCGACGAAAACGAAACGATACTCCATAAGTACGGGATTGAAGGAATTATCAGATAGAGTGAAGGTAGTGGAAAAATCAATTAGGGACGAAAGTGAGAAGGTCAGGCCCGACGATCCACCCCCCATGCAACAGGATGTCCGTGGAAACCGCATAACTTGTTATGCATGCGGAAGCATAGGACACTTTGCCAGAGAATGCAGAAACACTCCAGTCCCCTATGGGAGGTCCAGCATCCCGATGAAACAAGCGAATAGCATGAGTCCGAGGTACCCCTCTCGACAGTGGGAACGCAGGTGGAATCAAAACCCCAGCGCCCAAGAGCTCAAGACTTCAATAACTTCAACAGACAAGGTCAGGCTTTTCAGAATCATAGTTATGGCAGAGGAAACCTGGAATAACCCCCAGACTCGTCATTTAAACTAACAAGGGAGGTGAAATCAGGGCGTATTTCTCACTATATCCAGGCGCACTTCAGACGTCTATGTGGCTTCATATGCTACCATAAGTGATGACGACAATCAAGCACCATTAATTAAGGGGAAGATCGAAAATGAAGAATTCACCGCCCCCGGTCGACAGGGGCGACCGTCTCCATAATCCGACTGAGGTGCTTTAGGAAAATTAGAGCAAAATTACGCAGCAAGACATTACCCGTTGAGATAGGGATAAAAAGAATCTGTGGCGTAGACTTGCCTCTGCTAGGAAAGTATGAAGCAGAGATCCAGGTGGCCGAGTGTCCAATTTAAGCATCCCATTTATGTGGTGGATATGGAAGTAGGTAATAAATACGATGCCATTTTCGGGTATAACCTTTTGAGGTCCCAGAGGTTCACAATTGATCTGAGAGCGGGAATGGTGAAGAACAATGAGATAAATAGTAATGAAGGAGGCGGGAAGATAGAGACAGACCCCGATACAGTTAATGAAATGAGCAGAAATTGTCGGAATAACTATACTACAAGTCTTCCAGCTGAGGCAATAGGAAGAGCATATACGAAAACATTGATTCCCCCTAGAATAGAAAAAATCATTTTAGTGAATTGTACCGACGGAAGCTTGAAATCAAAAACCGTGTTTACACAGCAGAACAGCAAATTTAAACAAGGCACCATCCGGGTAGCCAGATCCTTAAACGTTGTCAGTAAGGACGGATTGATAAATGTCAGAGACGCTAATGTTTCCCATTACCCTGTATGGATAAACAAGAATATGAAATTAGCTAGCATCGAAGCCATGGGTAAGGAACAAATAAATAGCATTGACAGTTCGTGAGAAAGCAGTAACCCTATTCATCAGAAGCGCAAACACCCATTATCATTGCAAGATTTCGAATTAGATCACGTTCTCCAAAAATTCAAGAAAAGATTAGAATCACTTTTACTGAAAAACCAGGATATTTTTGCCAGAGATTTAAGTGAGCTTGCTATCACACCAGCAGTCTATCATGAAATACACTTAGAAGGTAACAAACCAGTGAGGCAACGACCTTACAAGGTGCCATATTCCCTGCAAAAGGAGTTAGACAATCAAAATGACGAGTTACTGAGAAACGGGATTATCAGGGAAAGTGCTTCACCTTTTGCCTCCCCGATTGTACTAGTGAAAAAACGAGACTCCTCTTACCGATTTTGCGTCGATTACAGGGCTCTGAATGCAAAAACAATCAGTGATTAGTACCTCCTGCCATTAATAAACGAAATCATCGATTCCGTGTCCAACACCAAATTCTTCAGTTCGCTAGATATGATGTCAGGTTACTGGCAGTTACCTGTACACCCGAGGGACATCGAGAAAACCGCTTTTATCAGCAGAAACGGATTGTATGAATTCCAGTCCATGCCTTTCGGCTTAAAACGTTCACAATCCACGTTCCAGAGGTTATTAGATAACGTACTGATGGGTCTTAAACACGAACAGGTATTAGTCTACCTCGATGACATCATAGTGGCCTCCCAAACCTTTGAGCAACACATAGATCGATTGCAGATGGTATTTGACAGATTGCGGAAATTCAATCTAAAATTGAAACCAAAAAAATGCCAGTTCTTTAATGAATCCTTGTCATACCTAGGCCACCTGATAACCTCTGAAGGGGTGCAGCCCGACCCACGGAATTTGGAAGTTATAGAGAATTTTCCAAGGACCCAATCAGTAAAGAAAGTTAGGGCTTTCCTTGGACTCACAGTGTATTACAGACGGTTCATTGACAGATATGCAGACACCACCCTGCCGCTAGTCGAACTGATCAAGAAAGACAACAAATTTAAATGGATTCTCCAGGCAGAGGAATCCTTCCAAAATCCTTCCTAAAACTAAAGGAATCCTTCCTAAAACTAAGATTGATTAGCGAACCCGTTCTAATCTACCCTGTCTTCAATAAGCAGTTCTTTTTATCTACAGATGCCAGTGGCTCCGCCCTGGGCGGAATCCTCGAACAACCCAATGCTGAAGGAATTAGACAACCAATTGCGTACGTGAGTAGGAAACAGAGACCCCCCCAAAACTAGATACTCCACAATAGAGAAGGAAGCGTTAGCGATCAAGTTTGCATTCCACTACTTCAAACCATACTTGTATGGGAGAAAATTCACGTCATATCAGATCACGCCCCCCTATCCTACCTAAGGAAACTGAAGGATCCCTCCAGCAGATTGGCAAAACGGAACCTGACACTTCAAGATTATGACTTTGACGTGCAATACAGACCGGGCAGGCACAATATTCCAGCTGACGTGCTGTCGAGAAACATCAATGCTATCGACACAAATACCATCCTAACTGACATATTCGCAGACAAGGGCCAATTGAGAAAGTTACAGATGGAAGATACGAACTTAAAACCAATAATAGATGCTTTAGAGGGGACGAGTCTCAAACCCTTAACCAGAATTTCTGACCAGTTCTACATGAATGACGGATTGTTGTTCCATTGCGCAATCCCAAGCAAAGACGAGATTAGAAATAAAATCCTAGAGCAATTAGTCGTCCCTCAAATCTAATCAGCCAAATTCTTGTATTATGTCATGATGTCCCATGGCCGAGTGGTTAGCGCGCTTGGCTACTGATATAAGGTACCTGGGTTCGAGCCCCGGGTAAGGCATGGATGTTCGTGTTGTTTTCTGCTGAGGTCCTGCCAGCCTCACAGATCTTCTACTTTGGCATATAAACTGACAGGCTCCTGTCAGACCTCTGTGGCAAGCAGCTGCTTGAGGGGGTATTTTTTTTTATTTAACCCTTGTTCAGGCCACCTCGGCGAACTAAAGACCCTACAAAAAGTCAGAGCCCAATATTTTTGGCTCGGCATGTGCGCAGATGTTAAGAATTATGTTCAGACCTGCGTATCGTGTTTACAAAGGCGAGGATATAAACCCGTCAGGAAGGCCAACCTCATTAGAGCTCCTTTCACCACTCGACTTTTCGAGAAAGTGGGGATGGATTTCCTCGTCCCACTCCCAACAACAGAGAATGAAAACAAGTATGTCTTATTCATAACAGATTATTTCACGAAATGTCCCGAGTTGTATGCTTTGCCCAATCAAACGACTGAAACCGTTGCAAAAATATTTTTGGAAGACTATAAGCCGTCCTGTGGACGAGTGGTTAGCGCGCTTGGCTACTGATCTACGGGACCTGGGTTCGAACCCCGGATAAGGCATGGCTGTTTGTGTTGTTTTCTGCTGAGGTCCTGCCATCCTCTCAGATCTTCTACTATGGCATATAAACTGACAGGCTCCTGTCAGACCTCTGTGGCAAGCAGCTGCTTGAGGGGGTATTTATTTATTTTATTTATTTAAATCGTGAAACACGGAATTCCACAATATGTATCAGCGATAATGTGAAGAATTTTACTTGAAGACTCAATACTAGCTTTTATTATCCTAGTGGAAACGGCCAATGCGAAAAGTTAAATTCTTCCATACTGAATATATTATCACATATGGTGTCCGAAACAAATGTGTGGGATGAATTCCTCCCTTTTGTGCTGATGGCATACCGAAGCGCCGTCCACAGCACCACTAAGGAGACACCTAGTTACTTAGTCTATGGCAGAGACTTGGTATTACCACATCATATTTCGCAGACAAGAGAACCCCCTTCATATTACGCAACCGAAAACTATACAGAGTGCACGTGACCACCAAAAGGAACAAAGCTTACGACCTAGTGAGACAAAACTTAGAACTGGCAGCCGAGAGACAAGAGAAACAGAGGAGAAGAGTTTCTTTTGATAAACAAATAAAGGTCGGTGACCTGGTACTTCTGTTCTGCCTCCGAATCCCGCGCAAGAATACCAAGAAACTTTCGAAACTGTCCACGGGACCCTGGCGAGTTTTGGGCAAATTATCCGAAGTTAATAACAAGCTAAGTCTAGTAGCCAACCCCCGCAGGACAGAGATTGTGCATGTTGACAGATTAACAATGATGAGGGAACGAAGAACCTTTTTGGGACACTGCCGAAGCAGATCGATGAGAACCCACCGGAGCGAGAACTAATCTCCGACAGCCATGAAGAAGAGTAGGAGGAAGACCCCCGTACGAAATTCCCTGCAACAATTGGTACTCATTTACCTATATCTATCCCTACGGATTTGCTTACCAGAATCCCCAAATCAGCGCCCACGGAGAAAACTTCCCACCACTGTGTTAAGAACACGGAATTCATCAGGGAGAGTGATTCCCACTCCTGCGACTAACTCCGCACCTGTGCACACGCGAGCCGAGAACGAAACAGAAGATAGAGAAGAAGGGAACTCAGAAGATTCAAATCAGTCAACAGAGATAGCCGACGGAAGGGACGAGGAGCCCCGACCCCGTAGTTCGAATCAGGAAGAAGTATTCACGAACGGCAGAGTATCGTCAATCATAAGAACCACCGAGCCCCACCCCCAGAGTTACTGCTTCCAAACACAGCATCAAGTCCGGAGTAGCACATTCACGATGAAAATTTAGAACTCAGGACTGACTAGGAGTGAAAAAAAAGATCCAGCGAACCCCGATGGCACTTTATGCAAATTCACCCCAACGTCCTTTAAGAATGAAGCACTGAGGCAGACCAGAGCGCCTGCGCTGTCCGATAGTTGAACGCATATCCTGCCGTCTCCCCCAGCACTCACCTCTAGTCGACAGCCGCCAGAACACCAATCAACAGCGAGATCAGCTGCCATTACCGCAGCGCCCCCTAGAACAACGCGCCGACAAACAGAGCAGCGCTTCCCGCTTCGCGTTGTCATAGCAACCAGTGAAGGTAGGCGCTAAGGCAACTCAACGAGTGACCCGCCAGGCGGCGGCGCTGCCTGGGATCCAAGAAGAGCGAAGGTGACGACGCCATCTCGGCATTCAATTGGCCCTAATGAACGCCGTAGAAACACCACTTGATTGACTACTCGCCGGACAGGCTCTTCCGCGTCACTAGTCGATCAGTCCCCAGCTGAGTCCGACAATGGAGCCCGCCAGCGCTCAGAAAGCGATCACTGCGCGAGAGCCATTGGACGGATAGGCGTCCTTCCCTCTCTCACATTTCTCCCTCTCCCGGGGACACTACACACCAATTCAGGGGACCCAAATTTTGGAAGCAGGCTGAATATCATGTAAAGCCGTGACACCCTGCGCAATGAAAATACGAATATGTACCTTTTTTTTAGTTATGACAAAGTACTTGAGTTGAGATTAATTAATGTCTTGATGCCATTAAGTAAGTAAGATGCTTGGATTGAAATTGATTAATGTATTAATACCATTAAATAAGCAAAGTATTTGGATTGAGGTTAATTCATAGAGTGATGCAATTAAGTTAGCAAAGTATTTGAATTGTTCTGACTGAAAAAAACAAACATTTTTTTGTTGTTATATTGTGATCGAGCTAAATTAGAGTTTACTGAATGACTTGTTGGCCAAATATCTGTTACATAATGAGAGATTGTATAGTGTAGATCGTACTGAAGTACACAAAATGTTTTTTAGGCCATTAATTAGCGTGAAGTGAAAAAAAAAGAGAGAAATTTTTTATTTTTTAATGTTATATTGCAATCGGGCAGATTGGAGTTCGCTGAATAGCTTGTTAGCCAAATACCTATTCCATAATGATAAATTGTATAATGTATAACGTGCAGTATTATGTGAAGAAAATAAAATGTTTTATAAGCCATTAAGTGCCTTAAAATGAAAAAAAACGAGAGATTTTTTCCTTTTTTTGCAATGTCGTACACATAGTCATTTTAAGTGAAATGTTTTGCCGGCTAGGGGCTTCGCTGTGGGGAAAAAGAGGCAGGCCGAAGTATTAAATTGTACTGGCAAAATGGAGGCAGTACTAAAGTCTTCTGGAATATATAGGTCATCATCATCATCCTCAAGCAGCCATTGGCTACGGAGGTCCAACCAGACCGTGCAATTTAGTTCTCCAAGCAAGTCTATCCTGAGCTACATCTACTGCCTCTGGCCACTGCACACCAATTCTAACAAGGTTCTGTTTGACATTGTCTGCCCACCGAATCCTAGGTCTCCCCTTCTTTCTGAGGCCTTTAGGCACACTGTTCATAACCTTATTTGCCAATCTATAATTATTCATACGGACAACATGGCCAAACCAACGGAGTCTCTCTCTTAAAGGAGGTTGCAAACTCCTTTGCCTAACCTCATCATTAGTTACAAAGTTGAACCACCTAATACCGTATATTATAATAATATTATTATAATATATAATAATATAATAATAATAATAGTTATAATAATGTAATAATAATTTATTTTATATATAAATTAATAATATAATATAATAAGATACTGCGTAAGCATCTGGAATCAAAAGCATCTAGTTTCCTGTTATCTTGTTTACAAAGTGTCCAAGTTTCACTACCATAACTAACCCTAGAAAGAACCAAACTATTATACAGTCTAATTTTAGTCTTTAGGTGTATACGCCTATTTCTCCACACTCTCCATAGATTCTTAAAAGTCCCGGCAGCAATCCCTATTCATCTGTTAATCTCATGCCGCACATCACCATTATCTGTTACATAGCTCCCAAGATAATTAAACTGTGACACCTGCTCAAGACTGCAACCATTCAGATTAACTGAATCACAGCCTACCTGACCAATTTTCATCACTTTAGTTTTCTCTCCGTTTATAACCAAACCTACTCCACTACCAGTTTCATCAACAGCTCGAATGAAAGAGTCAACATCATTTGCCAAAAGGGCTAAATCATCAGCATAATATAAATCAGAAATTTTCGTATCTCCAGCCCATTTAAGGCCAAAATCTTTCCCTTGAAGTGAATTTCGCATAACATAATCAATAACCAAACTAAAGAGAAAAAGAGACAAAATGCACCCTTGTCGAACACCAGAAGTAATGCTAAACCAATTGCTACAAGCCTTACCAACTCTCACACACGATTCAGTGTTATTATAGAGAGCTTTCATTATGTTAACTAACTTGTCTGGTATACCATATGATTTCACAATCAACCACAAATTATGACGATCAACAGAGTCGAAAGCCTTTTTGAAATCAACAAAGCTAGCAACCACAGGTTTCTGAAACTCTAAACATTTCTCAAGAATCTGCCTAAGTGAAAACGTCTGATCCACACATCCCCTACCAGTTCTGAATCCACATTGCTCATCACGCAATTGACTGTCAACCAGATTCTTAATTCTATTAAGCACAATCATGGAAAGAACTTTGCCTGGAACAGAGAGTAGGCTAATACCCCTATAGTTATCACAAGAACTGTGATCACCTTTTTTGAGAATAGGGATAACAATAGCTCTGGTAAAATCCTTAGGAACCATGTCTTTATCATAAAAGATATTCAGAATTTCGGTCATCCAAGTGGTAACCGAAACATTTCCAGCTCTAAGCATTTCCGTAGTAATTTCATCTACTCCTGGGGATTTATGAAGTTTAAGTTTAGAAACAGCCAAAATAACTTCAGATTGTGTTATAGGGCCAACATTAAAGCCACCAATTTATCTATCATCATTGCAAACAATGGGAATAGAACTAACCGCATTGTTTAGAACATCACTGAAATGCTCAACCCACCTAGCCATGACAGAATCGTCACCTTCTATAACCTTACCTTGTTTATCCTTCAATCCCTATATACCTGTCCGTTTTCTACCACACAAAACATTAACTATCCGGTACATCTCTCTGCTGTTGTGCTGTCTAACTGCTTCCTCGGCTTTGTCAGCCAAACCATCAAGCCAAAGATTCTTATCAGCAGCTAACTGATCTTTTACACGTTTATTAAGTTCTCTGTAATGCTTTCTATTAGGACTAGTAGGGTATTGATTAAGGACATTCCTGCAGTTCTTTCTTTCCGAAATAAGCTCAAGTGCCTTATCACTCAGATAAGTTTGCCTCTTCTGCTCCTTTTTTCCTAAAAGAGTACTGTTAGTGTCCAAAAAAGCCTGTTTAAAATCATCCCATTCTTCCTCAACTTCAGTAGTAAGCAAACCATGACTGTCATAATGACTAAGTAACCTATCATGGTAAGCTTTGCTATAACTGGGTCTTTCAGAGCTTCAGTATTAAAAGCAAATTTTTTAACCCTAGCACAACACTTTTTAAGTTTAAGTTGCAAGACACTTTTAACAAGGTAATGGTCAGATCCAATTTCAGCTCCCTATATGCCCTGGTATTTCTAACAGAACTAGCCCATTTGCTGTTAATTAATATATAATCAGTCA
This sequence comes from Ryuthela nishihirai, assembly GCA_038380435.1. NCBI lineage: Eukaryota > Metazoa > Arthropoda > Arachnida > Araneae > Heptathelidae > Ryuthela > Ryuthela nishihirai. Next base: position 114,288,444 of record JAWZYU010000001.1, read on the forward strand.
TATTCCTATGCAGCCCATCAGGTGAAACCCATGTGTACTTATGTATGTCGCGGTGTTTGCAATATGTGTTAGTTATTCTGAAACCATTGAGTTTACTTACCTGTAGGAGACGTTGCCCATCGCTATTGCAGCTACCAATACCAAAAGGGCCAATCACCCCTCCCCAAAGGTCAGAGTCAGTACCAACTTTGGCATTGAAGTCAACAAGAACAAGGGTAATATCTCCTTTCTTGACAGAATTCAAAATATCCTGAAGTTGTTCATAAAACCTATCCTTCTCATCCTCATCGGCATCCTCAGTGGGGGCATAACAGCAGATAACATTCAGGTCTTTAACGCTTGTCTGAAATTTTGCTGTAAGAAACCTTTCATTAATGCACTCATATCCTAGAAGAGCATCACTAGCGTGTCTGCTTAGAAGCAGACCCACGCCTTGGTGATGCTTATTGTCGTCCCTCCCTGAAAAGAGAAATTTAAGATTATTTTTAAGAATTTGACCTTTATCTGTCCATCTGGTCTCTTGCAAGCCGAGAATATCTAAATTATAATGGTGGAATTCTTGTGTGAGGACATCAAGAGAAAAAGCTCTATGCAGAGTCCTCACATTCCAACTACCTATGGAGAGAAAATGGTTAGTAGGATGTTTAAAGAAACTATGTTTATTGAGAGAGGGAATGCCGACAATATCAAACAGCCCCCTAATCGCAGACATCGGGCAAAGACCCGTTCCTCCACCACTAAAGGCTGAAGCCATCTACACTGGAAGACTTCGTCCAATGTAGAATTTGACGATGCCAATAGAAGCAAAGAGTTCAGGTGCCTGCGATGACCTCTGCTCAGGATTATCCACCAGCTGATAAACATATCCTGTGAATCTATTCACTTGGGGCTGTCAACCCACAAACAAACAGAAAACACAGCGGAAGATTTTCCCTCCACAGAAGCCCACCAGTGCAGCAAAATCAGGATCCATAATCAAGCTCAGAGCCATATATCTGTCCAGTGGGTTTATATGGTCAGCACCAGGACCCTGTGTGGTTGACCACTCCTCAGCAGGGTAGAAAAAAAAGAAAAGTAGCCATAATTGTCCAGATCAGTAGGCCACACTAATCTGGCAGCCCTCCCCTTCCGTTCACTTCCACAAGAGAGTATCTCTTTTGAAAGGTACTAACGGTCTGCACCACGAGAAGGCGGGGTCGGACATTAGGTGCTAGGCCTCGCCGGTTCTATTCATCATCACAGGGGATTGGTGCATAGCTCTCCTTCCAATGACTACCTCAGTGTTTTAGAATGATATTGAAGTGATGCCCGTTTTATCTATCCATTTTGCTAACTCCATGATACACTGTATAGTAATATCATAAGCCTATGAGTATATGGCCCGAGTAGGTAAAGATAATTGTGAGGGCACGTGACGGTTAGTAATAGAATAAGCAGTGTATTGTAGATTGTTGATGTGTGGAAAAGCCAGATTTTTGACCCCTCCTCGTTTCTCTTTGTTTTCATGTGCTGCTGTGCCGGAGACATCACCCAAGCAGAGAACCGACGAGAGGCCAGACTCAACTCCACTGGACCTCGACAGACGTGGCAGATTGTGGCACCCCATTGAACGAGTGCAGTGCGCCTATGACGTCCAGCCCACTGGCCGAATCGGGACCCTACCTTCTCGGAGGAACTTTCTTCTCCAACCTGTGACTGTGAACTTTCCTCTCCAACTTGAACCCAGGATTACTGTGACTTTTGTTTCCCTCTTCCCTGCTATTGGTGCGTCGAGTGTGAAGTCCTTACCTCTAGATCCCCTGTCAATAGCCCATGAAAGGGCGCGAGGACTCCTTCGCCCCATCCAGCCAAGGGACTTATTAGACCTCTGCCTGTCTTTCCCCCCTCTGGAAGATAGGTATGCCATGCCCACGACGTATGCCATGCCCATATGAAGATAGGTATGCCATGCCCATGACGACATTAGATTAGGCTCCATTATAAGAGTGACATTTTCGACTGCCTCCATTTTTGTGTCCAGTTCAACGAAGAGGAACTCAGCCGCAGGCCCCGAACTTTCCAGATTGAGCCTGGAACCCCCAGATGGCAGGGAACTACATGACATGCCTGGTAAACAACGTTGGCCAGAGGGGAGCTGAGATTCGCACCTCTGCTACTCTGGCCAATCCCGTACAGCTACGCACGAGCGTAAGTGACCCCCACAAGGGGGGCCAGCGAAAAAGGACAAGAAAGAATTTGGCGAAAACAGCAGTGTTCTCGTCCGGGCTGTGTCGTCGACAGCAATGATTCTCTCCAGCTAGCAGAGCCCCGAAGTGCGAACCCCGAATGTGCGGGGGAAGCGCTAAGCAGCCGGGGCTCCCAGCAACTTGGAACGCAGCAGCCCAATGATTGCCTTCCCGAAGGACTCCTGATTTGACTTGATGAGGTAAGGGGCACTTTAATGAAATTAGCTCCGCTTTTCTTTTGCATTTGAATGTATTTCTGTGAACGGCCGTCACGGTGACCAGAGTGGAACCGTCTTAACTGTTAAGGATTGTTAGAGTCACGGGCAAGTAGCTCTTCATCATGAACTGTTGATTAAAGACTGTTGATTAATAAACTTACAAAGTTCCCTTAATTGAAAAGGGCCATGCTAGAGGCATTGTTGATTCTGTCCCAAAAGTAGGAACTACATATACGTAGAATGTTTGAAAGTAATTTTGTTAATAAATATGTATTTTATTCTTAACTGAAAAATTATCTCAGTTCTCATTATTGCAAATGTCTGTTAATTTGGTTGTGGGTCCAGGAATTTGCCTTGATTTTTGCAGCAAAGAACGCATCACGGCCTAAAAGTTGTGCCGCCCTAAAAATACTCTAGGGGAGTCATAACACATTACAGAAAGATACGTATTTCTTAATCTATTAATTTTTTTTACAAGTTCTTCTCTCACTTTCAGTGTGCTAACGATAATTAAAGCAACCTGTTTTCTTTTTATCCGTTTTTCAAATGCTTAGGCTTCATAATTATAAAGAATTCTTTAGCTTAATTAAATAGCAGACTATAAAATAGTGCGTTATAAGCACAATACCCGTCTGTCACGGCGCTAGCAACAATAACAACAACACTGAGCTATCGAAACGAAACACGTTTGTTGAGCGTCGTGAGCTATAATATCTGTCCACCAATCGGGATTAGAAGCATGCGGATTAGCTGTAACCAATCTTACGAGGGTTTATTGTATTTGGAAGTTTTTATCGTCAACAAATTTAATTGGAAATAAAATATTAATGAAGTAATAGAAGAGATTAATAGAGCAATATGTAGTTATTGGGAATTTCTTTCGTATTTTGACTTTGAAACCATTCATTAAGCGTGGTTTTAATGATATATTAACTATATAATAGAAAGTTCTCAAAAATTAATAAATATGCTATGACATGGGAATGATGTCTGCCGGATGGTTTAGTGAAAAGCTCTGACGCCACGTCAAGGCACCATCCATGTCAGAGTGTTTTGCTCTAACCTGGAGAAAACCCCTCCACACAGAGGCAGCTAGTGTGGAAGGAAAAAGAGGGATCAGGATGCTAAAATGCATCCATTAAAGCATAAATCAGAATTTATTTTCTCTTGAGCGAATTTAATGGAAATATTTTCCGAAAGATTTAATTAAAAATAATTAGAACTTGCTCTCATCGGTACAAGACCAGCGATAAAACACCTTTATTTATCTACTAAACTACTTTATTTATCTATCCTGTAGAACCTTCGCGTAATTTTGTTAGAAGGAAACTGCATTGTCATCTTCTTTATTTCCGTTAAAAAAGATTTCTTCGCCCTATGTCTCCCGTGATATTCGTCCGCACGATCCAAATTTCCTGCACAGCGTCCCCTGTTTGCCACAGTGATTGGTTTAAAAATCAGGATCCCATTTAGCCCTTGTCTTCGTTTCTACACAAATTGTGACAGCTCGTGTCTCACTTTTAATCTGCATATTCTGTTGTTTCCTGCACTAATGGTCACTTTTGTGTATTCTTCCGTCCCTCCGACATTTTACACAGTTTTAACACGAAGAATTTAATGGTGATGCAAAGGTCATTGCTCACTCGGCGCTCTCTCTCAGAGCCCGTGGCAAACGATCGAGATAATTATTTCATCAGATTTTGGCAATCTGTTATTCCCGATGTACTTTACCGAAAAGTCCCCAATTTCGCAGGCGTATTTCCCCTACATAACCCCATGTTTGGTTAGAAAATCGAGTCCCTAACTGCAATGGAACGCCTAAATAATGCCTTTGGAAATGTGGGGAATCTGGCAACGTCAACAGATTTAAATGCTATTTTAACTCTTTACTTTCACAGTTAGGGAGCAATAAATGGCAACAATAGATTTGACAGCGATTATCGTTTCCCGTAGTAATAGCATGGTACATATTTTTGCCTCTGGCAAGCCCTCCTTTTGGACGTTCGACTTGATATTTGGCATTGCAATCCAGATCACAGCCAGCAACATTCTCAGAAAATTTGCAGCCTCTATGTTGAATTCCCAATGAGTTATGGCTGTCACACACACACACACAGATACCTTCTTTTATTATATAAATTTAAATGGACAAATAAAATTGGACCATTTTTTTTAAATCCACGACCCTCCTATATAACAGGCTTTTATCTGGTACGTAGCATTTTGTTAGTGGTCAGCATCTTAGAAGAACCATTTTGATAAACATATAGAACTAAAAAACTAACAAATGATGAACGAAAACCGTAAAAAAATTGAAATATGAAAGTTTTATCGAAAACTACCACCCGATTTATAATACAATTTAATTTAAATGAATTCATTCCGTTCAATTGTCATCTCTGTTAGACAAAGTAGTAGGTCACAGATATATCATTATGATATATCTAAAGTTAAAGAAAAATAAATTTTATTCAGAATGTATCAAAGTTAAGGCTTAGGAAGGCCGAAGAATTTAAAATCCGTGGATAGGGATGTCGCGAGAGTTGAAATGCATGTTTACAGGGAGATGGAGGAATCCTATGTCTGCTACGGTATTGCGGAATTTAGTGATTAGGAGTAGAGTTGAATTTGTTAAATTATATGTAATCTACTTGTGAACAGAAAAAAGTTCAGTATTACTGGACTAGTACAGTCGCTCAAAAAAGTATCCGAACACTATGATTGATTACAGAATTCAGAAAAAATATCGGGCAATGTTTTTTTTTTGAAAATAGTGATCTGGCAACCTTCGTGTCACGTGACGCGAAGGCTGCCAGATCACTAATTTCTAAAAAAAACGTTGCCAGATATTTTTTCTGAATTCTGTAATCAATCATAGTGTTCGGATACTTTTTTGAGCGACTGTACCATTCTACTATTTCAAGGGATTTATCATTTATATGAGGAAACCGGGTTAGAAAAAGCTTCTAGGGTTACCTCATCTTTTTGTGTTTAAAGCCCGAAAAAATGGTTGAGTAATTAAATAATGTAATGTTAGCGCATTTATTGCGATTGGAATGTCAAAAGAGTTTTATTATGAATTTTCTTCGATGATTGTAAATCGTCTTGCCTGCCAAATTATACCGGTGTTAAAAGACTCTTTCGCAAAAAACGATGAAACAAGTTTGAAACAATCACCTTTATGGATATATGGGTAAAAGAAGAGCTACCAAAACAGTATAACTTCCAAAATGATTCTACGAAAGCAATATAAATTCCAAAAGTATTCCGAGGGAGTAATATAAAATCCAAAAAAGGATTCTGGGAACGTAATATAAATTCTTAAAAGATTCTACGGAAGTAATATAAATTTTTAAACTATTCCTCGGGCAGTAATATAAATTGCAAAAGGATTCTACAAAAGAAATATAAATTCTTAAAGGATTCTATGGAAGTAATATAAATTCCTTAAGGTTGCAAGCTAAGTTTGTGTTCCTATTTTATTTCAGTTTATATATTTTTGCTCCTAGAAATAAATTTATGAACTCCGAGATCGCCTCAATCACTGTTATGGGGATTCCTTTTGTCTTCAGTGTTCATGTCCAAAGAGAGTTAATTTTTTTCAGTGTAGGAAGAGAGTAAAATATAATTTTTTATTTTTATAAGGCTAAGGGGCTAACACATAAACAGATATATTTTAATGAGTACATTCGGGATTAGCGGGAAAAAAAACTGTACGTAGTGACAGTGGGGCCGTGAACCTGGGGACTCCGGGGTTGGCTTAGTCAGTAGAGTGCCAGGTTCGTAATCCGCAGTTCCCACGTTCGCATCTCACCTTTGCCAGCGTTGAACCATCCCCGCCGTAGGTTAAAAAAGGGACACCGAAGGGCTTGTAAAGGCCGTCGAAACGGACGTAAAGTCATGGCCCATGTGCGGAAGAGGCCTACCCTGTGGACATTAAAGAACACGCTGGATGGCTTTGACTGGGCGCTACCATCTGTCTCCTAACAGCTGTCCAGTGGTGTTATTTAATTTCAGATAAGTGAGGTTATTTTAGTTCAGAGAAGGTTGGGATTCCTTCACCAACAACCTTCTCTGAGCTCTCGGGGTCCTTGCGGGACATTTAACCCTTTTGTGGAAATAAAGTACCACTGAGAGGTAAAACAACCAACCTAACATGAACCTGGAAGCATGATATTGCAAAGAAAGTAATCTGAGATTTCCAGGTTTGGTTCGGAAAAGTTTCCTAGTTGAGATTTTTTTTTTCGTTAGACTTACTCTGCTATAAGTAATGAAAGGAAACGATGATGGGCTTGCAGAGAGTCGATCATCAAGAGTGTATATCGAAATATACACTCCGGATGGCCTTGGAAGAGTTCCATTTGTTTCCTAATACCAGCGGATAACCTTCCTCAACCTTCGCCGAGATAAATTCAAATCATTAAAGTGATTGAAACTGGAATGATTCGGTGGTCATATGAATGAAATATTGAATAATTTCTGTAACAAAGCTATCGTTTTATTTGCAGCCAAAGCAGCAAACAATCCGTCGAATGGGATCTAACGCCGTGCCCCGTATTCTGAGAACTATACTCTGTGCACGTTAAAGAACACGCTGGATTGCCTTAATGGGAAGCTACCACTGTCTCCTAACAGTTGTCCAATACGTCCCCTTACTCCAACCTTCTCTGAGCCCTCGGGGTTCTTGTGACCTTCCCATTTAACACATTACATGCAAAAACGTTCCCTCAGAGATAAAATAACCCAAAAGGTACTAGAAATGAATCATAATTAAATAACCAAGTAAATAAGTAAGCAAAAAGAACACTTTAACTTAATGACAATGACAGTTACATTTTTGAAAATCTTTCTAAAACATTTACATTTTCGAATATTTTTTTTTTACTCTTATGAAATTGGTTAACTAAATGTGTTCACCTTCATGATATATTTTGTAAAAGTTAATTCGCTCTCAATGCTTAAATGGTTAGAAAACAGTTGGTGACAAGGAATAACTAAGGCCGAAGTTGGCTCAGTCGGTAGCGCTCTTATTCGAGTTGCAGCGTTAAGTATTTTCTAAACCTTTCCTTTGTGAGAAAGGCGATTCTGATGGGTTGAAAAGGCCACCGTCCGTCGGATGGGACGTTAAACTGTAGCCCCTTATCTAGGAGAGAGTCTGTGCACGTTAAAGAGCACTTTAGGTGGCCTGTCTCCTAATGGCCGTGCAGTGGGTCCTCTTTCATAAACCTTCCCTGAGCCTTTGGGGGTCCTTGTAATCTGTCATTTAGTCCATTGTGGGCAAACAAAGTGCACATAGGTAAAACAACCCACCCAAGAAAAACTCTTAAATGTAAGAAAAAAAAGTGAATATTTTTTAGAAAAATTCGCTTTAGCAATGAATTCTATTTCTAAGGACAATTCTTGAGAATGAAAAGCGGAATGATATTTGAATATTAATTAAGTAGTTCTGTGTCCAAAGTGGGAAGAAAGTTATTAGAAAAGTAATCCTGCCTGTTTGGGAACAAGTGAATTTCACTGGACCAAGTATTCTGTTTCCTTGCGTGAAAAGTAAAATAAACTAAAATTGATTTTAAAGAGATCCTTATGGGATCAGCAATGGTTTGTTTACTTACCTGTTGAAACAGCTGAATCACACCACTTTCTGGACGATGCTGGAACAAGCCGAAGCCTGGAGTCAAATGTCCATTCCGATGGTTAAAGGCAGGAAGTAGCTTTGCGTAAAAATGCAGGAATTGACTTTTGACGCAACCAATCTTTACATAACCATGCAACAATGTGAACTGTATCGATTTTTCTCTCTTGCGGGCCAAAAATGAGACGGTGTTAACAATGCCTTCTCAAAGTTGGTATAAGGATTTGTTTGAGAGGGCAAACACAGCGAGGTCCAAAAAGTAAATTGGTTTATTGCTGATGTAGGTCATTCGAAAATCAGAGAAAGGAGATATAATATGTGTTATATTATCACTATGTTTCGCCGGCTATCGCTGATGTTTCTTCGCCATAATCACAAATTATTGATCTTCTGATCAAATTATTGGTCTTCTGATCAAATTATTGGATTTAATTCTTCCAAATGGTCCTGAACTCTCACTTATTAAAGACATCCTCTTATCTATTTTGAAAAGCGCTCCATGGGCAGAGCGTACTTAACGTTTCAGTGGAATTGCAGAAGTTTGCTTAATAAATCGCATCATCATTTTACTAGTATTGATATACCCAGTAATCAAAAATTTTAAACAATTTAAGTGGTGAATTCATTATGTGGTGATTTTAACACACACAACAATCTATGGCATTCTTATAAAAACGACAAAAAAATGCACTCATTAAATTCATTGAAAATAACAGATTTATAATTTTAAATCAAAAACAATGCACACGCATCAACAGAAATAATAACTTATCAATTATCGATCTTACAATATGTTCCGAAATAATTGCACAAAAAATCCAATGGTCTATCTCTACAGAAAGCTACGAAAGCGATCATTATCCAATCTTCTTAACATATTCACGATATCCAATATCAAAACCTAAAATAAAATTAACAGATTGGAAAAAATTTAAAGATACAGTAGCCCTTAATCCAGGAGATAAAATAACTAGGATAAATTTATAAAGTACCTTGATTTACAAAAAAATGACGGTAACCAACAAATAACTAAAAAAATACCCAATAATAATATTTAAACCATTTTTATAAACCGACTTATAGCCATTGGACGTAAAGCGGAGCAAAACGTGATAAATAATAAAACTTTCCAATCTTGTTAAAATTTTAAAAGACTAGAAAAAGCCATTTCCAAAATAAAAAATTTACAAAAAAAAAAAAATGGATCATATTAACAGAAAAAATCTCCCCTCAAACTTCAACAGCTAGGTTATGGAAAATTTACTTTTTTAGTCTTTGCAATGAAAACAAACCTACAGACCCCATTCAATCATATGCATTAAAAAATAATAAATCAATATTAGAAACTGCAGAAGACTTGGCCCAAAACTTTATAGACACAACTTTTAAACCAAACAACCATCTGGATTAAAAATTATCAAACTCGAACATTTTCCATAAAACTTTTGAAAGCAGCAAAACAAAATATCTAAACCTCCCATTTTCATTATTTGAATTAAGAAACGCTATTGAATCACTTAAACCAAAAACATTTCCAGTCCAGACGTCATTACTAATAAACTATTAAAGAATTTACCTTTGAATTGTGTAAAAAAACTTTTAAATATTTTTAATAATATATGGACAGCCAAAATATATCCAGACAGCTGGCTTCATAACTTTATGATTTTTATTAAAAAAGAAAACAAATCACCTGATGAACTAAATTCTTTCCGACACATATGTTTAAGTTCAAACGCATTAAAACTTTTTGCAAGAATGATTAGCTATCGACTTAATTGGCATCTAGAAAGAAATAGTATTTTTAATAAAATTTTTTTTCCGTTTCCGCTTTGGCAGATCAAGCAAGGACCTTCTTAACTTTATTTCGGATGCGGAATACACTTTAACTACACTTAAAAATAAATTATTCATGGTAGCCATTGTAATTGACATTGAAAAAGCTTTTGACTCTCTATCCTATAATGTACTTTTATCCAAAATTAGAGATCTTAAAATTTGAGGTAACTTATTTTTTATTTCATTTAATAAAAGAAAAAACATTTCAAGTTAAAATCATGAATAAGCTATCCAATGTATATAAATTTCAGAATGGGGTTGTTCAGGGTGACATATTGTCCCCTTGCTTTTTTAATCTCTATTTGAAGGATATAGACAAAATTTTGAAACAAGGAATTAAATTCGGCACTTATGCTGATGATATAATATTCTGGACTGTTGCTTCAGATACCAATCTTATTCAAAAAAGACTACAATCGACATTAAATAAATTAAACCAATATTTAAATAACTGTAATTTAAAAATTTCTATAAAAAAACGCATATTATGTACTTCCACAAGAAAGGTCTCCCTCAAGATTTTAATATTAAAATAAATCAAAAGAATATTAAAATTGTAAAAAATACGAAATTTTTAGGATTAAATCTAGACTTTAAGTTAATTTGGAGTGAATATGTTAAAATTGCTAGAGATAAAGTGCTAAATTGTTCAACTTTATGAGAATGCTTGGAACTTCCAAATGGGGTTGCTCTCCAAAAAACCTATTAATAATTTATAAATCCATTATATTACCAAAACCTTTTTATGGTATTGAATTGCTGAATACATTATCTAAATCTAAATTAAAATCCCTTGAGAGTGTTCAAATCAAAATTTTAAAATTTTGCCTAGGCCTTTTACAAAGCGCATACAATCTGGATGTCTATGCTGAAACTTCTATCCCACCTCTTGAATTATTTAAAAAATTACTTTATCCAATTTAATATTGGATAAAATTATTACAAAAACTCGAACCCACCCTATAATTGATAAATGTATTATTAATTTCCAGGATACAACGCTAAATTGCTTCCATGAAAAAAATAAAATTCCGGAAGTCATTAATCATAACTCAAGTGGAGATCATTTTCCAAATTTCCCCTTTTGGCTATCCACAACTCCTATAATAAGTAAAGAAATTCAAGGAACTGATTCAAAAAAATTCATTTGATCACTTAAAAAGTCTCTCTGAACTTCATATTGATAACTTTTATAAAAACGTTTTACACATCTACACAGATGGTTCTGTAAACTGTGACAGAACCATCTCTTCTGGAGCAATTTATTGTCCTTCAGAAAACTACGAATATAAATTTAAATTTCAAAACTACTCCCCTGTGATTATATCAGAATTAATGGCAATCATTCTAGCTATAGATTGGGCTAAGAAATTTTCAAACAAACAGATTGTAATATTAACTGATAGTAAATCATCCCTTGACATAATTTTAAATATTCCTCACAAGAGTAATTTTCCTATTTTTTTAAATGATATTTATATACTACTAAATAACTATATTCAACTTCATAATATTATTTATCTACAATGGGTCCCTGCCCATCGTGGCATCAAATTTAATGAGCAGGTTGATTTATCGGCCAAAAGAGCCAAAGACTTAAACACAACCATTATTTCACCTTTTATGTCTTCTATCTTTAAAATGAGAAATAAATCTAATTGTCTAAAAGAGTTACAAAATTGGTATGAAACCAGAGCTCAACATACACATCGATATAAAATTTCTCCTAAAATTATTAAATTCCAAAACTTTGGCTTGAAAAAGAAAGAATTTAATGCAATCATTCGAATTAAAGTAAATAGAGCTCTCACAAATTCATTTTTATTTGAATTTAAAAAAATGTAATTCACCTAACTGCAACTTCTGCAATCTTCCACACACGATTGAGCATATTATATTTGTTTGCAATCAATTTAATGCTGAAAGGGAAGAATATTTTAACAAACTAAGAAGGTATAATACATCAGATTTTAATTTAAAGAATATTTTAGAACCACCAAAGAAGGCCATGAAGCCCGTTTTTTACTCTCTTCTTGTCTCTTTTTTTAAAATGAATAGATGTACTTAATAGTCTTTGAACAAAAGTTTATCAACTAAACAATTTTCTTCAACCAAAAATAGTGAATGAATGAGTCTGCAAGGGTTTTCCTTATTTCCTTGCAGGAATATTCATTTGTAGATTTGATGTTGGATTGGATTGGAGATAGTATCTGTATGATAATAAGCAGCGTACTCTTATTGTAACTGTTATTACATTACACAGTTATTTGTAACATTCATTCTGGTAGTAGACATTAGACATTTATTCCCATTGAATAGACAAGTTATACATTTCTTATAAAGAATTTTGTATAACATATTTTCCGAAAATTATGTATTCAACTTTAGGAATTTAATTAATTTAGTAGTAGTAGTATTTTTATTTTCTATTATTATTAATGTATTATTATTTATTATTATTTTCTATAATAAATAATAATACATAATAATAATAGCAGTACATGTAAAGTCATAGGATCAATAATATTTCTATTATTATTAATGTATTATTATTTATTATTATTAATTATTATTTTCTATAATTGTTAATAGTATAAAAGCAGGAAACTTGATGCTTTTGATTCTAGATGCTTACGCAGTATTTTGGGCATTAGGTAGTTCAACTTTGTAAGTAATGATGAGGTTAGGCAAAGGAGTCGATAATCTCCTTTAAATAGCATATTGGGCAGAGAAAGACACCGTTGGTTTGGTCATGTTGCCCGTATGAATAATTACAGAACAGTGAATAGGGTTATGAACAGTGTGCCTAAAGGCCTCAGAAAGAGAGGGGAAGCCTAGGATGCGGTGGGCAGACAATATCAAACAGGACCTTATTAGAATTGGTATGCAGTGGCCAGATGCAGCAGATGTAACTCAGGACAGATATGCTTGGAGAACTAAATTGTACGGTTTGGTTGGACTTCCGTAACCCATGGCTGCTTGAGGATGATGATGATGATAAAAACAGATTTTGGCATCTCGAAAGAGTAGATTCGTTCGTGAGATCTTCATAGAGAAACAATTTAAATTGTCAACATCAGATGTGAGGCTGAAGAAAATACACACAAAAAAATCAGGAACAAAATAAAAATGCGAATAAAATTTCTAGTAATCCAAAAAGTGCAAAAAAAATAACTATGCCTAGAATTTTAATGCAAAAAGAAAAAGGTTCCACATCATCTAGTTTCAAAATGTAATTCTTGAGAACTTTACTAAACTTAAAAAAAATTGTTTCAAAACATCAGGAAAAGTCACCTGCTCTATGGATAGATCACACAAATTTGAAAGTGTTTCAATAAATTTTTCTCGAAGCAGATTTTCTACTAACCCCTGTGCGTATTACTGGACTTAAGAAAACAAGAAATTGCCGCAGCTGAAGATCGTCATTTATAGTCTGCGTTTCTTTCAACTACATCTTTGTTCAAATTCCGTGCATTTTTGGAAAAATAATCGTTAAATAAATTTGGAAATTTACGCGGGTCATTATTATATTTAATTGTACAAGGACAATTTTCTTTCTCTTTAAAGTTAACACAAATTTAGTTCATTATGTTCCACTGCTTTTTCTGATGTTTGCCGACTGTAGAAAATTTATTAGTAAAATATTGTGATTTTGTTTCTCTTGCAACACTAGTGAATAATTTCGGTTACGGGAAAAGGACTGTTTAAGCGCTGTTTCTAAAAGACTCTTCTTCATTTTTATACACAGGCAACGTGGCCAAACCAAAACAATCTCTCCCTACTAATTCTTAAGGTGCTGCTCAAAACTGGCGGTGTTGGGTTGTTTTACCTGTAGCGGCACTTTTTTGCACACCATGGGCTAAATGGCCAGGTCACATGGACCCCGAAGGCTCAGAGAAGGTTGGGGGAGGGGACCCACTGGTACAGCTGTTGGGAGACAGGTGGTAGTCTTCCGTCAAGGCCATCCAGCGTATTCTTTAACGTGCACAGGGTATGGCTCTCCCGCACATGGAACAACGGCTTAACATCCCATCCGATGGATGGCGGCCTTTCCAAGCCCATCGGTGTCCCCTACTGACCGAGGGCAGGGCGGGGAATTTTGCGGAGATAAATCTCAACGCTGACCCAACTGGGACTCAAACCTGGGAACTGCAGATTACGAGCCTGGCCCGTGTTCGGGAGAGCCATACCCTGCGCACTTTAAAGAACGGGCTGGATAGCCTAGACGGGATGAGACGAGGGCAGTCCACAGCTTAGCTTTTTAGCGCGCAGCGCACAGTCCTGGAGCACACCCCCAACACGAGAACCGTCAGAACCCGCCTAAGAGGAAATGTTGGGAGTGTGGAGAACGCGGCCATTTGGCTGCCGACTGCCCGACCAAAAATGGGTCTTCGACGTAGTATGAGTATGACGACCCTGAGAGCCACATACGGCAGTACACCCTTAACCCACAACGATACACAAAGAATTGTCAGGATTGTGGAGAGTATGGCCATTTGGCTCGTGACTGCCCCATCGGAGAAAATTGGTACGATGACCTTGAGAGCCACACGCAGCAGTACCCCACGAACTCGACTTCCCCCCCCCCCCCAGTCCCAGGACTTACCGAGCAAGACAACTCAGCAGAAGGCACCCCTGGTGAACCCCATTAGACAGACTCCCTAGTATCGGATCTTAGAAGCGGAACTAGCCCCCCTCCCATGTGCTGGAGGAAAGGAATGAAGGTCGATGTCATGAGAATGGTGACTAAAGTGTTTACCCCAATGGGCCACGAAGCTGACGTGAAACTCAGTAAATCAGTCCTGTTTGACATTAATGGGCTTCGGGAGGTAATTTTTGAAATATTAGCAGATGAACAGTGATGGAAATCGAAGGACGGTACGCAAGAGAGACAGGAAGAGAATCAGGAGAATCGAACCAACATGGAGCAGCCAGCGCATGGGAAAGTGCAGTTTGCGGTTCCCACACGAAACGGAGATGAAGCTGACCCCCACAGAGATACCATAGCATAGAAACCCCTCTTACAAATAAAAATTCGAGCGCACATGGGAATCGAACCCCTAAACTCCCCACAGCTAGCGAGGAGGCCCCTGACTCACTGGAGAGGAATAGCAGGCGGATAGAAGAGTACCACGCTAGGGAGAATTGGGAGATGAAGGAGTTTGTTCCATCTAACGAGTTTAGTATGGATCTTGAAACGTCCACTGAAACTGAGGAGCGGTTGCCCTCAGCAGTGAATAGAAAATGGGAAGTACAACGTATTAATGAGAGTTTGGAAACCCACTGGGAGATGAAGGAGTTTGTCCCATCTAACGAGATTAGTAAGGATTTTAAAACGTCCACTGAAACTGAAGAGAGGTTGCCCTCAGCACTGAATAGAGAATGGGAAGTACAACGTATTAATGAGTGTTTGGAAACCATTAATGAGAGTTTGGAAACCCACGTAGAGATGGAGGAGTTTTTCCCATCTAATGAGATTAGTAAGAATTGTGAAACGTTCGATGAGCGGGAGGAGAGATTGCCCTCATCAGCGAATAGGGACTGGGAATTACAAAGGGTTAATGAGAGTTTTGATATACCCGCTCCGAAATTACATGCCTCTATGGAAGTACAGAGTGAGAATTTGGATACATTCTGAGGGCAAGAGGATTTTAGTTGGAACAGAGCAAGTGATCGCTTTGAGAGTCACGCTGGAAATACAGGAATTGAAAGGCCAAGTAAACGGCGGAAGAGCAAGAGTTATCGCCCTCAAAACTGTAATGGGAATTTTTATGCAGAGATGAAGATAGGAAGTTTTAACGCACTAAGAGATAGAGCTATTGAGAAGATGGCCCCACCTAACGAAGTTAGGAATTGGGAGACAAACGGAGAAATTGAGGATGTCGTGGCACCTAAGAGTGACTCCTAATGCCGCACAGAGGCATTAGGAGCTGTCACACGTAGTTTAAAGTGAGCGGTAATGCAGCAAGTGCCGATGAGGAAGCTGCCAAACAATATCCAGAGTTCTTGTGGGAAATTATCAGGAAAATTATGTCGTGGTTTATCAGGAAATTTTCGTCGTGGCACCGTAGGTGTGACACCTATCGAAGTTAGGAATTGGGAGACAAACGGAGAAATTGAGGATGTCGTGGCACCTAAGAGTGACTCCTAATGCCGCACAGAGGCATTAGGAGCTGTCACACGTAGTTTAAAGTGAGCGGTAATGGAGAAGTGCCGATGAGGAAGCTGCCAAACAATATCCAGAGTTCTTGTGGGAAATTATCAGGAAAATTATGTCGTGGTTTATCAGGAAATTTTCGTCGTGGCACCGTAGGTGTGACACCTATCGAAGTTAGGAATTGGGAGACAAACGGAGAAATTGAGGATGTCGTAGCACCTAGGAGTGACGTGAGTTTGGATATGCCTGGAGAAAATAATTTTGTTTCATGCAAGAGAATCGGAAAAAGCTGCTATCCGCACAGAGGCATTAGGAGCTGTTGCGCGCATGGGTATGGCGAAAGCAATGAGCCAGACAGAGATAGCGAAAAGTTCTCTATATACGGAGATAGTCAGAGACGCAGAGAGGAGACCCGGCAAAAAAGATTTGAAAAATTCAAAGGAGAGGGCGACAAAGACTGGGATTTCGACTCACGGGTCACCCCGAACCGCGCCGTAGAGCGCCCTCCCCTTCCTGCTCCGACACACAACAGGAAGTTATACTTTCATACTCTGCACGCTTCGAGGCAGATGGAAGGCCAGCGGGTGACATCACCTCCGCGTTCTCGGATCTTAATGGGGCGCCCAATGACTGCCGGGTGATTGACGCTCTCACCGGGGGGAAGGGGGCAGGCTCTCCGCGTCGCTAGTCGTTAAGTTGGGTTGGGTTGTTTTACCTCTGAGCGGCACTTTTTTGCACACCATGGGCTAAATGGCCAGGTCACATGGACCCCGAAGGCTCAGAGAAGGTTGGGGGTGGGGACCCACTGGAACAGCTGTTGGGAGACAGATGGTAGCCTCCCGTCAAGGCCATCCAGCGTGTTCTTTAACGTGCACAGGGTACGGCTCTCCCGCACACTGGGCCACGGCTTAACGTCCCATCCGACGGACGGCGGCCTTTCCAAGCCCATCGGTGTCCCCTACTGACCGTGGGCAGGGCGGAGAATTTTGCGGAGATAAATCTCAACGCTGACCCAGCTGGGACTCGAACCTGGTAGTCGTTAAGTGGGTTGGGTTGTTTTACCTCTGAGCGGCACTTTTTTGCACACCATGGTCTAAATGGCCAGGTCACATGGACCCCGAAGGCTCAGAGAAGGTTGGGGGAGGGGACCCACTGGAACAGCTGTTGGGAGACAGATGGTAGCCTCCCGTCAAGGCCATCCAGCGTGTTCTTTAACTTGCACAGGGTATGGCTCTCATGCACACGGGGCCACGGCTTAACGTCCCATCCGACGGACGGTGGTCTTTCCAAGCCCAGCGGTGTCCCCTACTGACCGTGGGCAAGGCGGGGAATTTTGCGGAGATAAATCTCAACACTGACCTAGCTGGGACTCGAACCTGGGAACTACAGATTACGAGCTTGGCGCGCTACCGACTGAACCACCCCCGCCTCATCGTTAAGTAGCGTATCTGGCAATGGGAAGTCGCCAGCTCTGTGAGAGCCATTGGGCGGATGGGTGTCCGTCTCCCCGCACATTTATTCTTCTCCCAGGGACACTACACACCACTTCAGGGGACTCAGAATCACGTAAAGCTGTGACGTCCTGTACAATGGAAAACGAAATATGTACCTTTTTTTTTGTCACGATAAGGTGATTGATATTAATTTATATATTAATGCATTTAAGTGAGCAAGGGATTTGAATTGTTCTGACCGAAAAAAAAATTCTGTTTTAATGTTATATTGTAATCGAGCAAATTAGAGTTTGTTGAATAGCTTGTGAGCCAAATATCTGTTGCATAAATGAAGAATTGTATAGTGTACATCGCATAGTATTAGGTAAAGTACACTAAATGTTTCATTGGCCGTTAATTGCCGTGTATAAAAAATATAAAAAAAAAACTCCATGATACATTGTATAGTAATATTATAAGCCTATGAGTATGTGGCCTGAGTAGGTAAAGATAATTGTGAGGGCATGTGACGGCTAGTAATAGAATAAACTGTGTATTGTAGATTGTTGATGTGAGGAAAAGCGAGATTTTTGACCCCCTCCTCGTTTCTCTTTGTTTTCATGTGCTGCTGTGCTGGAGTCATCACCCAACTAGAGGACCGACGAGAGACCAGATTCAACTCCACTGGACCTCAGCAGACGTGGAGGATGGCGGCGCCCCAGTGAACGAATGCAGTGCACGTATGACGTCCGGCCCACGGGGCCGAATCGGGACCTTGCCTTCTTGGTGGAACTTTATTCTCCAACCTGCGGCTGTGAACATTCCTCTCCAGCTTGAACCCAGGAGTACTGTGACTTTTGTTTTCTTCTTCCCTGCTATCGGTGCGTGGAATATGATGCCCCTACCTTTGAATCCCTTGTCGATCCTTGAAGGGGTGCGAGGACTCTTTCGCTCCATCCAGCCAAGGGACTTATTAGACCTCTGCCTATCCCCCTCTCCTTAAGGGGGATAGGTATGTCATGCCCACGTAATTTTATTACATGGCCAAGACTTCATGAAGGGAGGACTGGCCGAAAACATCGCCTTCCATTTTAATAGTGACGTTTTTGACTGCCTCTATTTTTGTGTCCAGTTCAATGAAGAGGAACTCGGCCGCAAGCCTCGAACTTTCCAGGTTGAGCCTGGAACTCCAGATGGCAGAGGAACTACCTGACATGCCTGATAAACAACGTTGGCCGAAGGGAAGCTGAGATTCGCACCTCAGCTATTCTGGCCAATCCCGTACAGCCACGCATGAGCGTAGGTGACCTCCACAAGGGGGGCAGCAAAAAAGGACAACAGAAAATTTTCAAAAGAGGCAGTCTCTTCTTCTCATCCACGCTGTGTGGTCGACAGCAATGATCCTCTCCAGTGAGCAGAGTCCCGAAGTGTGAACAGTGTATGTGCAGAAGAAGCGCTAAGCAGCCCGGGCTCCCAGTGACTTGGAGCGCAACGGCCCAGTGATTGCCTTCCCGAGGGAGTCCTGACTTGACGAGGTAAGGGGGAATCTTATTGCATCTGGCTCCTCTTTTTCACTCGAATGTAGTTCTGTGAACTGCCGTCACGGTGTCCCGAGTGTTTAGGGAACTGATCTCCACCACACATAAAGTTTGCCTTAATTGAAAAGGGCCATGCCAGAGGCATTGTTGAATCTGTCCCAAAAGTGGGAACTACAGTTGTGAATGAAATGTCTAACAGTAATTTTGCAAATAAATGTTATGTTTTTGTTAACTGTAAAATTATCCCTCTTTATTTGTTAAATGTCAGTTCATTTGAATATTGGGTCAGGTAACTGCCTAGATTTTGACAGCAAGTAACGCATCACGGCCTAAGTGTTTGTACCGCCCTTAATATACACCAGGGGTGGTCATAACAGAACCCTCTTACTAATCCTGCGCTGAGTCTCTTTACAAAACTCGTTACACTATAAGTTATTAAGGCTTATTAAATTAGGATTGCAAGCACCCATTGGGCACATACTGAATTATTTAGCCATAAAATTTGAAGACCGTATGAGTTAAATGCATATTTTTATATTAAAATATTGAGTTTATAATTCAACTGGTAAGCAATTATACAATCAAAAGTCAAATAATTATGATATATCCAATGTTTCAGGTCAATAATAAAAATAAGTCTCAAACGGTCTCAGTATCTTCTCGATTTCAGTATCCCCCCATAAAAATAAAATAATAGAATAAATAGAAGAAAAAAATCTTCACCTCAAAAAATGCCTTCCCCTTCTAAACAATGATAGCAACTTCAAAACGGTAAGAGTTAAAACAGCAAAATTCAGTCAGCACAGACACTCCTCTACTTTTGCACAAACAACTTTCTCGCAGATGCGTAAAAAGTTCTCAAAATTAATAAAACTACTTTATATCGAAAGTATATCGACAGTTTTGAGCCATCGTGCGAAGTACCAAAGTCAGCTACCCGCTCGCCCCCTGCCGCTGTTTGTCTATTCTTGATCAGTCAGTTTTTTGTTGTTCTTCAGAGCAGAATCAGTGATTTTCCTGTCACAAAAGATATCGTTATTTCATTAACATGGCCGCAAAGTGAAATGAAAAGTAAAAAGTGACAACAGTAGTGGTAAAGGGGATTTTATTACAATGGAAAATGAAACTGGACATTATAAAACGAGTTGAAAAAGGTGAGAAGCAAGCTGATGTAGCACGTGTGCTGGGCTTAGTCGCTCTTCCGTGAACACAATTTTCCAGGACAAAAAGTGAATTCGTGAACATGTAAAGTATTCTGAGCCAATGCAGTCGACAATATAAATAAATAAACACCCCCTCAAGCAGCTGCTTGCCACAGAAGTCTGACAGGAGCCTGTCAGTTTATATGCCACAGTAGAAGATCTGAGAGGATGGCAGAACCTCTGCAGAAAAACAACACGAACATCCATGCCTTACCCGGGGCTCGAACCCAGGTCCTGTAGATCAGTAGCCAAGCGCGCTAACCACTCGGCCACGGTAATAATAAGTATCAAAAGAAGTCCAGTGATTGAGGAAATGGAGAAACCTTTTAGTGTATGGCTGGAAGATAAGCAACGAAAACGAATTCCTTGTAACCTACAGCACACCCAAGAAGAAGCAAAACGTTTATTTGAAGACATAAGAGTAAACATAATGAAAGTGCTGATGAAGACACCTTTAATGCAAGTCATAGATGGTTCCGTCGCTTGAAGACACGGAGAAATCGGATACACGTTAAAGTGAGCGGTGATGCAGCAAGTGCCGATGAGGAAGCTGCCAAACAATATCTAGAGTTCTTGTGGGAAAATATTGTTAATGAGGATATCAAGCCAGAACAGATCTTTAATGTAAACAAAGCTAGCATGTTTGGGGAAAAAAGAAATGCCTGATCGCACATATATTATGAAGGAGCTACTCCTGGGGCAAATGCTGTCGGCGACTGCAAACTCAAACCGCTATTAGTGTACCGTGTAGAAAATAAAAGGGTTTTCACACGCATAGGCATTATCAAGGCTTCTGTTCCAGTCATCTGCAAGTCTAACTGGTGCCTACGTAATGGGAATGCCTGCCGATTTCCGCGATTCTCCGTGTTAGCAAGCGGACACATGAGGGTAGCACCGTTCCGCGGTAAGCTAACCTACACTAATGGTAAGTATATAGCGATCTTGTCGAATCCGTATGGTAAATCTGAAGACAAGTCGAGAGAAATAAATAATCGGACAGATGGCTAATCAAGTACAATAAACTAAAATTTTTCTCAGAGATACAAACGAGAATAATGAATCCTTAAATACTAAAAGAATGTTGTTGAAAATCGAGATTTAAATAAATAAAATTATAATCTTGAATTTATAGTAAGATTCCCATTCACATAACACAGAAATTCTCTAATATATATATTTTTTTTTTTTTTTTTGGGGGGGGGGGGCTCAGTAGGTAGCGCGCCAGGCTCGTAATCTGTAGTTACCAGGTTCGAGTCCCAGCTGGGTCAGCGTTGAGATTTATCTCCGCAACAATTCCCCGCCCTGCCCACGGTCAGTAGGGGGACACCAATGGGCTTGGAAAGGCCGCCGTCCTTCGGATGGGACGTTAAGCCATGTGCGAGGAAAGACATACCCTGTGCACGTTAAAGAACACGCTGGATGGCCTTGACAGAAGGCTACCATCTGTCTCCCAACAGCTGTTCCAGTGGGTCCCCTCTCCCAAACTTCTCTGAGCCTTCGGGGTCCATGTGACCTGGCCATTTAGCCCATGGTGTGCAAAAAAGTGCCGCTCAGAGGTAAAACAACAACAACTTTAAAATTTTGTTAGGGCAGTGTAACTCAGTTCCATATATTGCAAAGGTTTCTGCGATTCCAAAATATTAGTTATTCAAAAGTGATCTCAGAAATTTTTCCAAATACTCATGTCGTCGTTATGTTGCCGACATATTGATGCAGCCACATGTCTTGCAGATCCAGTTTGGAATAGATTCAAACTGAGTTTCGCTTCTCCAAAACATCACACAATACTGCATCATCGTTCAGACTTCTAGTTAAAAACAGCAGAAAGTAGACAGAATAGTAAATAATTACTTACGAGCAAATCCGTATCAGAATCCAATTTTGAAGCAAGCGGTAAACAGCGTAATAACCTATACTGCTACGAAGCAAGTAACAAGCAAAACAGCGGATCGCCAGCGCCAAATAGTACGGCCAAGCGGACGAAATGTAACTAGAGAGGCTGTCGCTTCACGACTTGAAATCGGCAGGCATTCCCATTATGTAGGCACCGGTCTAACTCTAAGGCCTGGGTCACTCTCGACTCGAAATCTTCAAGCAGTGGTTCCACAAACATTTCATACCACAAGTAGAAGAGTACTGTGCTGAAAACAACCTTCAATTCACGAATCTGTTAGTATTGGACAATGCTTCTGTCCATCCACTCACCTGGATGATTTCATTTTAATGTTAAAGTTATGTACCAGTCTACCAATATCATCTCTCTCTTACAGCCAATGGATCAGGGGGTTATCATTACATTCAAGGCTTATTACACACGAAGAACATTTAAAGAAGCCTTAACTTTAACTGTAGGTGAAGGCAAAATGACCTTAAAGCAGTTTAAAAGAAAAATTCCCGGTTATAAGGCAGCAAAGGACCGGCTAACTCTAACTAATAACATAATATTTAAGGTATAACATTCAAAGAAAAACAGATATCGCAAGAGGCCACTGAAGAGGAAGAAGTTGTGCAAGAATCACCTGCAAGGAGATAGCTGAAGATTTTTCTGTAATAGATAAAGCACTATCGTCATTCGAGGTTCAAGATCCTAACACCGAGAGGTTCATCAAAGTGGCAACGCGTGTAAACAATGCCTTTACCTGCTATAAACTAATCAACGAAGAAAAGAAACTTTGCAGATTAAAATCCATCAGTTTGTCAAGAAAATGGAAAGTAGACATGAACATACGACATCCACAGGTGGTAGCACGACGAGTCAATCTTCTCGAAGATCACCAGAATCGATGTCATCGAAAGTTTCATAACACTGGCAATAATGTGAGAAAATTAAACTCTTGCTTATTTTTCCTATTGTATATTGTATTTGGTTTATACGCTAATATTGCTTTAGAGTAAATAAGTAACTCTACATTATTATTAATTTTCTGTGTTTTCCACCTCATTTAACACGGTTGCAAATCGTAAAATGTTGTAAACTAAGGTTTAGGATAGGTTTTATGGACAACTTCAGGATATTTTGAATTCTGTCAAGAAAAGAGATATTACCCTTGTTCTTTGTGACTTCAATGCCAAAGTTGGTACAGACTCTGACCTTTGGGGAAGAGTAATAGGCCCTTTTGGTATTGGTAGCTGCAATGGCAATGGGCAACGTCTCCTACAGGTAAGTAAACTCAATGGATTCAGAATAACTAACACTTATTACAAACACCGCGACATATATAAGTACACATGGGTTTTACCCGATGGGCTGCATAAGAATGCATAAGAAATATGATTGATTATATATTAATTAACAGCAAATGGGCTAGTTCTGTTAGGAATACCAGGGCATATAGGGGACCTGAAATTGGATCTGACCATTACCTTGTTAAAGTGTCTTGCAACTTAAACTTAAAAAGTGTTGTGCTAGGGTTATAAATTTTACTTTGAATACTGAAGCTCTGAAAGATCCAGTTATAGCCAAAGCTTACCATGATAGGTTACTTAGTCATTATGACAGTCATGGTATGTTTACTACTGAAGATGCGGAAGAATGGGATCATTTTAAACAGGCGTTTTTGGACACTAACACTCTTTTAGGAAAAAAGGAGCAGAAGAGACAGGATTATCTGAGTGATAAGGCACTTGAGCTTGTTTCGGAAAGAAAGAACTGCAGGAATGTCCTCAATCAATACCCTACTAGTCCTAATAGAAAGCATTACAGAGAACTTAATAAACGTGTAAAAGATCAGTTAGCTGCTGATAAAAATCTTTGGCTTGATGGTTTGGCTGACAAAGCCTAGGAAGCAGTTAGACAGCACAACAGCAGAAAGCTGTACCAGGTAGTTAATGTTTTGTGTGGTAGAAAACGGACAGGTATACAGGGATTGAAGGATAAACAAGGTAAGGTTATAGAAGGTGATGATTCTGTCATGGCTAGGTGGGCTGAGCATTTCAGTGATGTTCTAAACAATGTGGTTAGTTCTACACCCATTGTTTGCAATGATGACAAATGCATTGGTGGCTTTAATGGTGGCCCTATAACACAATCTGAATTTATTGTGGCTATTTCTAAACTTAAACTTCATAAATCCCCAGGGGTAGATGAAATTACTACGTAAATGCATAGAGCTGGAAATGTTTCGATTGCCACTTGGATGACTGAAATTCTGAATATCTTTTATGATAAAGGCATGGTTCCTAGGGATTTTACCAGAGCTATTATTATCCCTATTTTCAAAAAAGGTGATCGCAGTTCTTGTGATAACTATAGGGGTATCAGCCTACTCTCTGTTCCAGGTAAAGTTCTTTTCATGATTGTGCTTAATAGAATTAAGAATCTGGTTGACAGACAATTGCGTGATGAGCAATTTGGATTCAGAAGTGGTAAGGGGATGTGTGGATCAGATATTTTCAATTAGGCAGATTCTGTAGAAATTATTGATAAGGGATAATTGAGGGTTTCAGAAACTTTTGGTTGCTAGCTTTGTTGATTTCAAAAAGGCTTTCGACTCTGTTGATCGCCATATTTAGTGGTTGATTGTGAGATCATATGGTATACCAGACAAGTTAGTTAACATAATGAAAGCTATCTATAATAACACTGAGTCGTGTGTGAGAGTTGGTAAGGCTTGTAGCAATTGGTTTAGCATTACTTCTGGTGTTCGACAAGGGTGCATTTTGTCTCCTTTTCTCTTTACCTTGGTTATTCATTATGTTATGCGAAATTCACTTCAAGGGAAAGATTTTGGCTTTAAATGGGCTGGAGATACGAAAATGCCTGACTTAGATTATGCTGATGATTTAGCCCTTCTAGCAAATGATGTTGATGAGATGAACTCTTTCATTAGAGCTGTTGATGAAACTGGTAGTAGAGTTGGTTTGGTTATAAACAGAGAGAAAACTAAAATGATGAAAATTGGTCAGATAGGTTGTGATTCAGTTAATCTAAATGGTTGCAGTCTTGAGCAGGTGTCACAGTTTAATTATCTTGGGAGCTATGTAACAGATACTGGTGATGTGTGGCATGAAATTAACAGACGAATAGGGATTGCTGCCGGGACTTTTAAGCAGGGCCGTGCGGTAAATTTTTTCGTTATGATGCAAGTCTTCGAAATGCCGCCCCTTAAATGTTTTTTCTTTAAAATAACCTTCGATTGTGATTTAAAAAAAAACTGCACAAAATGTACGAATACTCTTTTTAATTTGAAAATATAAACTACTTTAAAAGAATGATATCAACTACAACAATCTACTACAGTTTTACCCTTCTAACTTTAACAAATTCTTTAATTAGAGATGTGTAGTCTAGAGTGGCAACCAATGTAGATTCAATAGAAATTAATGACAGATTTCTAAGTTTTGTTTGGCTTATTGAACTTCTTAAGTAGTGTTTTATTAATTTTAATTTGGAAAAACTTCTTTCCCCCTAGCTACAGAGACAGGGAGTGTTAATAAAATTCTCAGAGCTACAACAGTATTCGGATACAAAGCAATTAAGTTATTTTGGCACAAATAATTTAAAACATCCAAAGGTTTCATAGAATATGGTAGCATTCGGGATACATCACGTAATTCTTCTTGAAGATCATTTGCATTTATATCTTATTCATTTTCGACCGGAAGTATTGACTGGAGACTGGTACAATAATTTTCTAGCGTTTTGTCATCTATATCCTTGAGTTTTAAAATGTCATATAAAAACTGAAAATTTTTGCTATGGGTTTCCAGAAGCGTGAATCGTTCATTCAGAGAATTAAGGGTAATGTCCAGAATATAATTGAAAAAGTTTTTTTTTTAATTTATTCTCCTCTGCTAAGGGTTGGTCGACAGCTTCTTCATAGTCAAATTGACGCTTTTTCCTTCTGGCTCTAACTTCAGTTTCGGCAGGAAATTCTGCACTTCATTCAAATTCTCTGCAATCTCATTAGCAGCAATTTTCATCTGATCATATTCAGATTGTCTATAACTTTTCACTTTTTGTATGGTTTCTGATAACATCCTTACACAATCTGACAAATTTATAGTTACAGATTGCAATAGCTTCAAATAAAATATCATACCAAAGAATTACACCGCATATGGCCGAGTGGTTAGTGCGCTTGGCTACTGATCTAAGGGATCTGGGTTCGAGCCCCGGGTAAGGCAGTTCGTGTTGTTTTTCTGCTGAGGTCCTGCCATCCTCTCAGACCTTCTACTATGGCATATAAACTGACAGGGCTCATGTCAGATTTCTGTGGCAAGCAGCTGCTTGAGGGGGTATTAATTAATAAACTTGTAATTTTTAATATTTTTTGCTAATCATCTTGCTTTAACTTTAGTTTCTGCATCTCTGTTGATGTCTTCTATTATTTGGAATAATGCATCATAGATTTCGCAAAGTTGAAATCGTAAAGGTTTTAACGCATCTACTGTGCTTGACCACCTAGTAGCACTCATTGATTTTAGAGTTAATTGTGAAACTTTTTTTAGCACTTCCCAACGCTTTGTAGAACCAGAAAAAAAAAATGTAAAGTTCTTGTACAATGGAAAAAAAAAGTTGTTGTTTCTGTAGAAGAAGACGCTGCATCATTAACAACTACGTTTAAAGAATGACATGCGCAGGGCACATAACACGCCCTTGGATATTTTTCAAATATTCCATTTTGTACACCCTTTCTTACTCCTTTCATATTAGCTCCGTTGTCATAGCCTTGTCCTAGCCACTTTAACTCAAAACCTAACTTTTCCAAATGTGTCAGAATAAGTTCTGCCAAACCATCTCAGGTTGAATCACTAGCTTCAAAAAAACCAATAAAGAATTCTTCAATTTCATATTTATTTTGAATGGAGTTTAAAGCGACAACTCTTATTGTTAATGAGAGCTGTTCAATATGACTTACGTCTGGGGTACAATCGGCGATTATCGCAAAATATTTAGCGATTTTTGTTATTTCGACAATTTTGCTTAAAATTACATTTCCCATCAAATTCATCAATTCATCTTGTATATTATTGCTTAGATAAGTCACAGACCATTTATCAGACTCGCGTTGAACTCTTCCGATATGTTCTTCCATAACTGGATCAAACTCAGAAAGCAATTCTACCAACTTTAGGAAATTTCCGTTATTAGGCTGAAACAAATGTTCAGTTGTTCCACGAAAAGCTAAGCATTGTGAGGCCAATAGTCTAATTATTCACATAATTCTTTTTAGAACTCCTCTCCAATGCTGAATTTCCATATCCATAATTCGT
Source organism: Ryuthela nishihirai (assembly GCA_038380435.1). Taxonomy (NCBI): domain Eukaryota; kingdom Metazoa; phylum Arthropoda; class Arachnida; order Araneae; family Heptathelidae; genus Ryuthela; species Ryuthela nishihirai. The sequence goes on from JAWZYU010000001.1 coordinate 114,315,903, forward strand.
TGATATTCAGCGTCAATAGTTATTTTCTGCTTTAATCGAATGTCCAATTCTTTCCATGCTCTAAAAGCATTTCTGTGATTTACAGACTTTTCGTGCATTGTGAGGGCTCTTATAAGATTTCCCCAGTCAGAATAACCTTTTTTGGGCCAGTCATTAATAGCAGACGAATTATGAAATAATATACAACAAAAGCAAAAAACGGCATCATTTGTAACAGAGTAAATCAACTAACTTCTCTCAACGACTTCACTATTGCTCAACACTTTCAAATAATGCGAGGGCAAAAATCTACGCCTTCCTTTATTAATAGGAAACTCGAATTCTTTAATTTGATGTGGACCCCTCTCAACCAGTATTTGAGGAGTTTCAGATGACATGCAGAAAGCATTCCATAATGCAGGAGCAGAAGGAATTTCGTTTAATATCTGCTGGCTGCCACTGCTACTGTTACCCGGCTCTTGATGAACTTCTGATGGTGTTATTTTTTGGCTCTCTTCAACAACTTCTTCTGGAAGTGATTGGGGCGGCACTGAGTTTTTATTTGCCAAATCCAAAGCAGTAGCTGTTAATGTGGATGTGGACGACTCATCTAAACAGGACTTTTGTACTAAGAATTCCTTCATAACGTAGCTTAGCTTTCTTCCTTGTTCCTCTTTCTTTAAGCGTTTCTTTTTATATTGACTTACAGACAATTTTTTCTTTTTCTGTTCCATACTGTATAAAAATATTAAATAAAAATTCACAGTCCTTCGCAAAAATGCAACCGGGGGGGGGGGGGGGGGGTCATTGAAAATGATTAAATATGATGATGCTTATCATGCTATTAAAATAGGGTAGATAAAATAACGATAGAAATGAGTTGCAAAGCTAGTAAGATTTGTAGGTAACAGAACATAATAAATAGATAACGAATATCTGTCAAATTGACGGCTAGCAGCCGTTTTGACAAATGCCTTTCTTTAACTTGTTATTGTATTGTCTCCACTTCAACGTATATGAATTTGGTAAAAATACAGCAATAAATAACGAAAGCAAAAGTAGGCAAATGCAAATATTTCCTAAGCAACTCTCTCTCTCTATCACACACAGAAGGCAAAAGTAGCCCAATATTACCTAAATAACTTTCTATCTATCACACAGAGGCCCACGTTTCGCACCTGAGATATACCCAGTCCATGCAAATGCTACTTTTTAATTCAAGTCCCTATTGTCATAACATAATCATTTTCAGTGATAATAAGTAACTACATTGCTATAAAAAACAATAATTCTCTTACCTGATCTACTTTTTAAACACAAAAACTGAATTAGTATAAATGCACAAATATTATACTGATACAGATATATTATATATCTGATTTACTGATTTAAATACAGCACAGCCACTTGCCACTTCTCACGACAAACTAACATTAAAATCAAATATTGTCAATAATTGTAAGCTCAAAGCAGAACTATCAACACGTAACACGTGCAATTGTCTTTTGTGATAATTGCCGCCTCAGCTTTTAGGAGCGGCCGCGCAGTATATTACAAACAAAAATAATAACTTCGCGCTGTCAGATCAAAAGTCTTTCGGCGAGCGCTCACCAACAATGCACTTGCACCAGAAACCGAGATCAAAGGGTACCGAAAGCGCTGAGGCAGAGGCGTACGATAAATCATAAATCGTATACATCAATATCGGAATAACATAGACCAATATAGAAAAGCGTTACGTAAAGATTTTTAATTATTAAATGGTTCAAAATGTATTTTGATTTCGCTGCTTATGCCGCCCCCTTACGGTGCCGCCTGATGCGGCCGCCTCTCTGCATCATAGCACGGCACGGCCCTGCTTTTAAGAATCTATGGAGAGTGTGGAGAAATAGGCGTATACACCTAAAGACTAAAATTAGACGTATAATAGTTTGGTTCTTTCTATGGTTAGTTACGTTAGTGAAACTTGGACACTTTGTAAACAAGATAACAGGAAACTAGATGCTTTTGATTCCAGATGCTTACGCAGTATCTTGGGCATTAGGTGGTTCAACTTTATAACTAATGATGAGGTTAGGCATAGGAGTTTGCAACCTCCTTTAAGCAGCATATTGTGCAGAGAGAGACTCCGTTGGTTTGACCATGTTGCCCGTATGAATAATTAGAGATTGGCGAATAGGATTATGAACAGTGTGCCTAAAGGCCTCAGAAAGAAGGGGAGACCTAGGATGCGGTGGGCAGACAATATCAAACAGCACCTTGTTAGAATTGTTGTGCAGTGGCCAGATGCAGTAGATGTAGCTCAGTATAGACTTGCTTGGAGAACTAAATTGCACGGTCTGATTGGACCTCCGTAGCCCATGGCTGCTTGAGGATGATGATAATGATGATGATGATGAGTGATTATGACCACATAATTTTAATTTCATATTAAACCACAAGTTGGTGATTATCGGTTAACCTATCTCCATTTTTTAAAGTCTGACTTACGTTTTCTAAGGTAAACTTCGCTTAAGTTCTCCTAATATTTGTATTCAATAATATCTATGTCATAATCCGCTAAGGGAATAGATCCTGTAAAAGCGTTAACTAGCTATCAAAATAAGATCAAGCAGCTGCTTGTCATAGAGGTTTAACAGTAGCCTGTTTGTTTATATGCTGTAATACAAGGTCTGTGAGGTTAAGGTTATGGCGGAACCTCAGCAGAAAAACAACAAAGACATCCATGCCTTCCCTGGGCTCGAACCCAGGTCCCTTTTATCAGCAACCATGAATGCTTTGTTGATAAGCAAGATTATTATTAATAGCCTCCCAAAAAATTATTAAGTGACTTATCATGAAATTAAGGGTTATTAAACGTTTTGCTTTGTGTTTATATACTCGGTACACCATAAGTACTGTCTGTGTTGCTGATAAGAGGTTGATCTTCACAATATTCAACACCATTCCTTCACGTGCCATAACAAACTGCTGTTGCTGTTTTTTTGGCAAATTTTACTATTTTTTAAATAATGAATGAGCATTATTGAATATGAATTGCAAGTGCTCTTTCGTGTTAATTATGTAGTGTCACAAACTATTTTATTGTTAGAAATAGGACACAAGCAGTGATGTGGGCACATAAATTATTCAGCAGTAGCCTCTTAGATGTAATTGCAGTGAATAAAATAGTGTAAGCAAATATTCATCTTTTATGGCTTTTTAAAATAGTAGTTTGAACTTTATCAACTTTAGCATAAACTAAATGTGACCATTGACAAATCTGTTAGTATTATTTCGATAAACTAATATTTGGGATATCAAGTAATGCGCATATACTACTTTTAATGTTTAATGGGATGATTTCAAGGATTTGTTTTAATATTTATGAACTGTTGTTATTTGAAGATTAATGGTCTAATCATTTTTTTTTTCAGTGTTGAAATCATAAGACTTGGTATGAAATGTGCCAAAGCGGCAATATCCAGAAAGGAAATTTTTTCAGATTTCCCATGGATGCAATCAAGGTACTGTTTTTGTTGCTGTTTTCTCACTAATTTTTAATACAAGCTAATGTTTCTCAACCAGTATAGTGTTTACCCATCAGAGTATGCTGGATGTTATTTGGAGTGATGAGACAACACAACTGAAATGTCTTAATATTTATTTTAGGTTTTAGTGTGGCTTATAATTTATATACATTTTACATTATTCATCCAGTTAGGATAAAATTGTTTGAATAGAACTATAAAATTGGGGAAAGGCTGTTTTTGAAAGTGTGATATTTATGGTGCATTTAAAGATATTTAAAAAAAGGGGGGGGGGGAATGATTTATTTTGTTAAAAAAGTGAGATAAATTTGTACATGCCATATTTGATTTTGTCTTTTTTGGTAATATAATATATTAATTTAATGCAGATATTTATAAAATTGTATGCATAATCTATTGTTGTATTTTACATGAACTACTCATTAATACTTTTAAGTGTCGTTTATAGGTTGAAGCCTTTGGCAACAAACGATTGCTGGATTAATCATCAAGTATCCTATACCGGAAATATAGCATTTGTTCCAGCCATTTCGTAGACAAATTTTATGCTGGCTCAAAGAGATATTTTTTGATCAGTTAGGCTGTGCCTCTAAGACTTGATTCTCCCGGTAAGTATATTTTTTAATTTCCTTTGTAAAGTTGTTTGTTATATATTGCTAAATTGCTACCCATGGTGAGTCGCGGACACTGCTGGGATTGGAAAGACCGTCGTCCATCGGATTCAACGTTAAGACGTGAACCTGTGTTCGGGTGAGCCATATCCTGTGCACATTAATGAACACTGGGTGGTCTTGACAGGAGGCTACTATTTGTCTCCTAAGAGCTGTTGCAGTGGGTTCCATACCCCAATCTCCTCTGAGCCCTAAGGGTCCTGGCCAATTAGCCCATTGAGTGCAAAAAAAGTGCCGCTCAGAGTTGAAATAACCCAATCTGATATCATCAGTTTGCTCTATATTGCTAAGTTGTTATTGCTTGTTTGATATTTATTGCTAAGTTGTTATTGCACATTTACTATATATTGTTTAGTTGATATTACATGTTTTTTATATATTGCTAAGTTGATATTACATGTTTGCTACATATTGTTGAAGTAAACATGTTATATATATTGTTAATGTTTTCTTTTAGGATTATGCAGTATGGAGCAATCAACTATAAGTGGTATGTCTTCTGCCATCTCAAGGAAGCTGCATCAGGCAGAACAGTGTGAAGTAGAGCCAAACATTGAAGATAATGGAATGGAGTTGGAATTGTCCAGTTTATCTTCATACACTCAAACAGAAGTATCAATACTTCTGAACTGATTGCAAAATTTCTATGCCGCTCTACCTCACGAAAAGACCTGTCCCTTCCAAAGAACCATAACGCCCAAAACAACAATTTAAAAAGCTCTCAACTAAACTGAATTATTTACAGCGAAAGTATAGTAGAGCGACAAAGTATTTAATACAAAAAATAATCTCAAACTGGCCTTGAATATTATCAAACCATTTTTAAAACCGGTGTTGTATAATTTCACTGAGAGTCAGTTAAAAGCAGTGCGTGTCACGAAGTATGGACGTAGATGGACATTGATTGATAAAAATCTTTGCTTTTAACTGTAACTTGCAAGTCCTAAAGCACATAACACAGTAAGAGAGTTCCTTGCATTTACCAAGTAAGTCTACTCTCTTGAAAACTGTTCAGTGCATTCAGGCAGAACCTGGATTTTCAGCTGCTGTGTTAAATGCTAGCCATTTTGTAGCTAACAAATTGAAACCACATGATGAACATTGTATTTTGCCATTTGATGAGATGATCTTAAAGCCTGGATTGTACTATAATAAAAGATATAATTGATGGATTTGAAAACCGTGGTTCTTATAGTAATTCATCCACTAATATGGAAACCCATATTTTTGTTTTTATGGTTCGTGGGTTTGCAAAAAGTGGAAACAAGTTATTGGTTTCTTTTTTACATCACATACTGCTCCAGCTGCCACACTGGAAATTTTGGTGTCAGCTCCACTTACCAAATTATTCCAGTGTGGATTAAAACCAGTAGCTATAGTATGTGATCAAGGTGCCAATAACCAAAAATTATATGTGAAACAGTTGTGTGTAACAGCCAATAAGCCTTACTTTTTAGTAAATGGACATAAAGTGTTTACTTTGTTCGACGTACTACATCTTCTGAAGTGCACACGAAGTAATTTAGAAAATATCCAGTAAAGTTTGGAGACAGTAAAATAGCTATTTTTTTACCACATTCTATCATTGTGGGAACTTTACTGCAAGTTACCACATCGAATGGTTCCAAAGCTAACAGAAAAGCAAGTTAAGTAGATGGTCTCAGTGCTATGAGTTTGAGGCTTGCAGCTCAGGTTTTAAGCCAGTCTGTTGCTTCATCACTGTTGTCTCAGCACACTGGAATATTTACCATCATCTATTACACATACAGCTGACTTCTGTTCAGCTATCAGTGATTTATTTAATAGTTTAAACAGTCGGGTTTTGAGAGATCCAATACGACCTTTACTCTCAGCTGTTACAAAAAATTCATCCCATATTCAATTATGGCAAAAGAATCTGGAATTTGTGATCTCTGTAGTTTCAAACTCAAGGGAAGAAAATCACATTTCCATGTCTATTGGGATGGCAAATTATATCGTCCATTTTGGAACTAATTCCAACTTTGTTAACAGATATACCTTTTACTATGATGAGTAGATTTACTCAAGATGCGCTAGAAAATTTGTTCTCTGTTGTCAGGCGCAGAGGTGGTAGTAATGATCATCTTACTGCATATAACTTCTAGCATATAGAATAAAAGCCGTCCCGTGGCCGAGTGGTTAGTACGCTTGGCTACTGATCTAAGGGACCTGGGTTCGAGCCCCGGATTAGGCATGGATGTGTGTTTCGTTTTCCTGCTGAGGTCCTACCATCCTCTCAGATCTCCTACTGTGGCATATAAACTGACAGGCTCCTGTCAGACTTCTGTGGCAAGCAGCTGCTTCAGGGAGTATTTTGTTTATTTAATTTTATATATAATAAAGATGATAATGGTGAAAAATATTATAAACACTTGTGGAAACGCAAACTGTGAACCAGACAATGACACAGTTTTAATTGCAAAGCAAGTGCTTACAGTCACTAGCAGTAGTGAGTCTTCACCTCGTGAGGATTTACAAGAGTCAGAAGTAGATGCTCCTCCTCACGCAGAGTGTAATGATACTTCTGATCCGGTAAAAGCAAATGTTGCTGCTTATGTAGCAGGATATGTTGCAAAACGAACATGTGCAATGTTTGATTGCAATGCATGTCATCAATTACTACTTGGTGACGAAACCTTAACTGAGAACTCCATGTTTTTATATTTTAAAGAGTTCGATGATGTAAAAGAAGGGTTAATTTATCCTTCTGAACCATTGGCAAGGACAATTTGCATCATGGGTGAGAAATTTTTTTACTGTTTTGAACTATATGTTATGAACAACCCGTGAAGACTAAATTAAAATCTCAACTCGGAAACAGAACATGAAAATCTTTCCTGTGGTTTGCATGAACTTGAGGTATGGGATTACATAGTGTCATCTTATGTGTAGTTAATGCTCTATTACAAAACTAAAGTAATATTAAAAGGTGTAAAGCTTGCAGAGGCTGATGACATGCCTTTCCACCTGCACTGGAAGAGAGATATACTGTGTAGGCTCGAGCCCGTCTCGAGGCTCCATTCCCTCCATTCTATGAGCTTCTCAGGAAGTTGCATGACAGGCCTCAATTTGCCATCGCCGTGACTGCCAAGAACTTCTAAGACCGAGTCATTCCTGCGAGCTCTAAACGCTCGAGCTGGCAGGGACAGATGCTGAATGCTGACAATACGCTCTTCCCTGACCTTCCAGCCTGGAGGAACAGTGATCTTATGATCAATGTCACTATCCCTTCTCTAGGTCGGAAGTGCGACTCTGATCCAGTGGCCTTTAGACTTCTCTCCACTTCCTATGTCACTGAACGATATGAGAGACGTACTGAGGTCTATACTGATGGATATGTGGACCGGAAGAGGCAACGTGCTGCCTCTGCCTTTGCCATCCCTGATACTGGCATCGCCAGAGGTTTCTGTCTCCCGCATCTCACCTCCTCCATCTGTGCACTGCTTCATTCAGATACTTGAGGCTGCACTTTTCATCCTCAGCCTCTGTGACTCCAAGTCACCCTTGGAAGCTCTTCAGATGCGAGACAACAAGAGCTGCAACTCCTTCCTCAGATGTCTCCATTAACAGATGAGAGTGATGAAATTAACAGTCACTTGGAGAAATGTTCCCAGAGGATTCCCAAGATCCTCTGGGAACATGTCTTCAAGATTCCCAGAGGATCTTGGAGACATGCTCCAAGGTCACTTCTGCTGGAATCACGGTTTATTTCCAGTGGATCCCTTCCCATGTAGGGATACCTGGCAATGAGCTCGCTGATCGCACTGCAAAGGAGGCACTGGAGAGTCAGAGGTGTGTAACTAATTACCCTCTCTCTCTCAGCGACTGCAAGAGTTCTGTCTCACAACTGATGAGCCAGTATCGTCTTGCCCAGTGGCAGAAGGACAGCAGCTGTTCCTCATTCAGGTACCTGATTGACCCTTCTCTCACTGCTCCTAACCTCGTAATCTCCGCAGATCTGAGGAGACCCTACTTCATCGTCTCCGAATTGGTGTCATCTACAGCAACTCTACGCTTCACTCTCTCAGCAGAGCTTACAGTACAAACTGTGCTATTTTCAGCACACCTGAGACTGTATCCCATGTTCACCTCAACTGCTCCCACTACAATGCAGAAATAGAAGCTTTGTTCCTAGTGCTTCATGCTATCGGAACCACCGACTACCCCATCACCTCTCTTCTTGGTAATCACCAAAATGTGAACTGCAGCGAACGCGCTTCCGAATGGTCACTGATTTCTTTCAGAACATTGGCCTCTTCTGCAAGGTCTAATGTTTTCTTTTTATTTCTTTCTCCTGATTAGTACTCTTATTAGCTTCGAGAGATAGCTGAGGGGCAGTTTCTTCTGCATCCGCTATCTCGCCCTTTTGTTTTGACAGGGGCAAGGAGCCCCTTATTTGAGGCTAATTTCACCAAAACTTACAACACTTTGAACCTTGAGCCTTATACAAAAACTATATTCCATCCAGGTTCAATGAAGTATACTGAAGTAAGTCTAAAACGCTAACGTGCATTATTTGTTTCGAATAACATGACTAAGATGGAATTTGTGATATTTATATATAGTATATATAGTGTGAAGTAGAAAAGTACATTTACAAGACTTCGTTTTCCGTTTCTCACACGAAATTGCTGAAAGTTGTTGTTTTCTCCTGCCACCTTTTGTTGAACATCTACACTACGAAATATTTTTACATTTCCAAGTCGTGTGGCAATAGCGTTATTTATTATTTTAATAAGAAAGGGTCAAAAGAATAACGTTTTACTGTGAAGTATGAGAAACTGAGTCTGTGAAACTTCAGACGGTTGCAAATAGATTTATTTGAAATCCGTTTCTCACAGACCAAATCGAAACAGGACGATAATCCAAGGAGAGCGCCGCTGGGACACCGGAAGATTATTATTCTGAAGCTTCTTATAGTTGTAGAATAGTAACATTCGTAAACGAAAGTGCAGTCTGAAAACAGGAGAGTTGGGATGGCTCAAGGTATATAAAATAGAATAGGTAGGTCAACTAGAATTGGAAAACCAGTTTTTGCTGAAAAAATCTAAATTGGCAATATGCCAAAGTTAGCCCCAACTGATGCAGTGGTTGTGAACTGACTGCTCTGTATGATTTTAATTTTATTGAATGAATATTTAGTATTCTAGAATAAGAAAGCATGATGATGATCCATGATTTTCCATCCTCCTTTTTCATTATTTTAAACTACTTTTAACTTTTTTTATTAATGTGAGCATTAAGGCCTGGATTATTAACTATTCATTTTCTTTTGTGCTTTCTAAAATAAATGATAAAAATAATAAATAATATAAAACAAAAATAAGTAAATATTCTATAAAAACGGTGTTTATACGCAAATAACAGTGTATAACACCATCAGACCAAGCGATGAAAAACGTTCGCGCGTAGGGAAATAGTTATTTTGAAACCTATGAGATTTTTTTTTGCTTGTACACATAGAAATTGAAACTTATGATTAATAATTAAAAAGGCGCAATAGAGAAAATCTCCGAGCAGGCCCAGATTCAGAAAAAACTCTAGGGAAAGGGGGACAAAACACATGCACACAACTTTTCCCTGCTAATTTAACATAAAAATGATTGAAGAGAACGGTTTGCTTGTCTAGTGTTTGTGCACCATCTAGAGCAGGCATGTCAAAGATATGGCCCTCGGGCCATGAGCGGCCCCCGGAACATTTAGATGCGGCCCGCGACCTCAATTAATAATACTCGAATTTCATGGATATGTTTTCTATACATTGAACACATTCGTACAAATTTCAGATACTTATTTAACACGCACTTATCTCTGTCACAAGTACGTATCCTTTTTAAATTGAGTAAGCCTATAATAATAATATAATGCAGTATGCCTGCTTTGATAGTTTGACGTAAGAATCTCGCCCTGCGATTGTTGATACTGTTCAAAAATTGATACCGTTTTAAAAGAAAAATTCAATGAAGTTGATATTTTAACTTTTTATACAAAATATTTTAAAAGTCATAGCAACTATCATAACATGAAGAACCATGCTGCTCGTATTTTAAGTATTTTCGGAAGTTCATATTCGTGTGAACAGCTGTTTTCAATAATGCAAATTAATAAATCTCAATATCGTTCAAGACTTACAGATGAGCATCTTCAGTCAATTCTCAAAATCAGTACAACCGCTTTGACGCCAAACATCGATGACATAATGAAGCTGAAAAGATGTCAAGTATCTGGATCTTCGAAATAATGAGCTGGTTTTTTAACCGTTATGACTTAATGATATTTCAATTTTGATGTATACCTTAAATTTAAATAAAATTTAAATAAAATATTTTTTTATATAAAATTAGTGTTTAATTGAATCCCGGCCAGCTGATATACTTTGAAAGAAAAATTGGCACTTTACAAAATTACTTAATGCCATTTTAATTTTGATATATATTTTAAATTTAAATAAAATTTAAATAAAATATTTTTTATATAAAATTAGTGTTTAAATGAATCCCGGCCCACTGATATACTTTGAAAGAAAAATTGGCACTTTACAAAATTGCTTAATGCCATTTTAATTTTGATGTATACTTTAAATTTAAATAAAATTTAAATAAAATATTTTTTTATATAAAATTAGTGTTTTATTGAATCCCGGCCAGCTGATATACTTTGAAAGAAAAATTGGCACTTTACAAAATTACTTAATGCCATTTTAATTTTGATGTATATTTTACATTAAAATAAAATTTAAATAAAATATTTTTTATATAAAATTAGTGTTTAATTGAATCCCGGCCAGCTGATATACTTTGAAAGAAAAATTGGCACTTTACAAAATTACTTAATGCCATTTTAATTTTGATGTATACTTTAAATTTAAATAAAATTTAAATAAAATTTTTTTTATATAAAATTAGTGTTTTATTGAATCCCGGCCAGCTGATATACTTTGAAACAAAAATTGGCACTTTACAAAATTACTTAATGCCATTTTAATTTTGATATATATTTTAAATTTAAATAAAATTTAAATAAAATATTTTTTATATAAAATTAGTGTTTAATTGAATCCCGGCCCGCTGATATACTTTGAAAGAAAAATTGGCACTTTACAAAATTACTTAATGCCATTTTAATTTTGATGTATACTTTACATTTAAATAAAATTTAAATAAAATATTTTTTATATAAAATTAGTGTTTAATTGAATCCCGGCCAGCTGATATACTTTGAAAGAAAAATTGGCACTTTACAAAATTACTTAATGCCATTTTAATTTTGATGTATACTTTAAATTTAAATAAAATTTAAATAAAGCATTTTTTATACAAAATAAGTGTTAGATTGAATCCCAGCCCGCGGATATACATTGAAAGAAAAATTGGCACTTTACAAAATTACTTAATGCCATTTTAATTTTGATGTATATTTTAAATTTAAATAAAATTTAAATAAAATATTTTTTACATAAAATTAGTGTTTAATTGAATCCCTGCCAGCTGATATACTTTGAAAGAAAAATTGGCACTTTACAAAATTACTTAATGCCATTTTAATTTTGATGTATACTTTAAATTTAAATAAAATATTTTTTATATAAAATTAGTGTTTAATTGAATCCCGGCCAGCTGATATACTTTGAAAAAAAAATTGGCACTTTACAAAATTACTTAATGCCATTTTAATTTTGATGTATACTTTAAATTTAAATTAAATAAAAATAAAATATTTTTTTATATAAAATTAGTGTTTAATTGAATCCCGGTCAGCTGATATACTTTGAAAGAAAAATTGGCACTTTACAAAATTACTTAATGCCATTTTAATTTTGATGTATACTTTAAATTTAAATAAAATTTAAATAAAATATTTTTTATATAAAATAAGTGTTAGATTGAATCCCGGCCAGCTGATATACTTTGAAAGAAAAATTGGCACTTTACAAAATTACTTAATGCCATTTTAATTTTGATGTATACTTTAAATTTAAATTAAATATAAATAAAATATTTTTTATATAAAATTAGTGTTTAATTGAATTCCAGCCGGTTGATATACTTTGAAAGAAAAATTGGCACTTTACAAAATTACTTAATGCCATTTTAATTTTGATGTATACTTTAAATTTAAATAAAATTTAAATTAAACATTTTTTATATAAAATAAGTGTTAGATTGAATCCCAGCCCGCGGATATACGTTGAAAGAAAAATTGCCACTTTACAAAATTACTTAATGCCATTTTAATTTTGATGTATACTTTAAATTTAAATAAAATTTAAATAAAATATTTTTACATAAAATTAGTGTTTAATTGAATCCCGGCCAGCTGATATACTTTGAAAGAAAAATTGGCACTTTACAAAATTACTAAATGCCATTTTAATTTTGATGTATACTTTAAATTTAAATAAAATTTAAATAAAATATTTTTTATATAAAATTAGTGTTTAATTGAATCCCGGCCAGCTGATATACTTTGAAAGAAAAATTGGCACTTTACAAAATTACTTTATGCCATTTTAATTTTGATGTATACTTTAAATTTAAATAAAATTTAAATGAAATATTTTTTATATAAAATTAGTGTTTAATTGAATCCCGGCCAGCTGATATACTTTGAAAGAAAAATTGGCACTTTACAAAATTACTTAATGCCATTTTAATTTTGATGTATACTTTAAATTTAAATAAAATTTAAATGAAATATTTTTTATATAAAATTAGTGTTTAATTGAATCCCGGCCAGCTGATATACTTTGAAAGAAAAATTGGCACTTTACAAAATTACTTAATGCCATTTTAATTTTGATGTACACTTTAAATTTAAATAAAATTTAAATAAAATATTTTTTTATATAAAATTAGTGTTTAAATGAATCCCGGCCCGCTGATATACTTTGAAAGAAAAATTGGCACTTTACAAAATTACTTAATGCCATTTTAATTTTGATGTATACTTTAAATTTAAATAAAATTTAAATAAAATATTTTTTTATATAAAATTAGTGTTTAAATGAATCCCGGCCCGCTGATATACTTTGAAAGTAAAATTGGCACTTTACAAAATTACTTAATGCCATTTTAATTTTGATGTATACTTTAAATTTAAATAAAATTTAAATAAAATATTTTTTATATAAAATTAGTGTTTAAATGAGTCCCGGCCAGCTGATATACTTTGAAAGAAAAATTGGCACTTTACAAAATTACTTAATGCCATTTTAATTTTGATGTATACTTTAAATTTAAATAAAATTTAAATAAAATATTTTTTATATAAAATTAGTGTTTAATTGAATCCCGGCCAGCTGATATACTTTGAAAGAAAAATTGGCACTTTACAAAATTACTTAATGCCGTTTTAATTTTGATGTATACTTTAAATTTAAATAAAATTTAAATAAAATATTTTTTATATAAAATTAGTGTTTAATTGAATCCCGGCCAGCTGATATACTTTGAAAGAAAAATTGGCACTTTACAAAATTACTTAATGCCGTTTTAATTTTGATGTATACTTTAAATTTAAATAAAATTTAAATAAAATATTTTTTATATAAAATTAGTGTTTAATTGAATCCCGGCCCGCTGATATACTTTGAAAGAAAAATTGGCACTTTACAAAATTACTTAATGCCGTTTTAATTTTGATGTATACTTTAAATTTAAATAAAATTTAAATAAAATATTTTTTATATAAAATTAGTGTTTAATTGAATCCCGGCCCGCTGATATACTTTGAAAGAAAAATTGGCACTTTACAAAATTACTTAATGCCGTTTTAATTTTGATGTATACTTTAAATTTAAATAAAATTTAAATAAAATATTTTTTATATAAAATTAGTGTTTAATTGAATCCCGGCCAGCTGATATACTTTGAAAGAAAAATTGGCACTTTACAAAATTACTTAATGCCATTTTAATTTTGATGTATACTTTAAATTTAAATAAAATTTAAATAAAATATTTTTTATATAAAATTAGTGTTTAATTGAATCCCGGCCAGCTGATATACTTTGAAAGAAAAATTGGCACTTTACAAAATTACTTAATGCCATTTTAATTTTGATGTATACTTTAAATTTAAATAAAATTTAAATAAAATATTTTTTATATAAAATTAGTGTTTAATTGAATCCCGGTCAGCTGATATACTTTGAAAGAAAAATTGGCACTTTACAAAATTGAGTTTGACATCCCTGATCTAGAGAGATTTTATATTGTAGGAGACTATGCCTAAAAATACCTTTTTCGAGCAATTGGTAAGGCCTGTAGTCTATCATTGTTGGCCAAGGTTTCAGTGTAATTGGGTTGAATTTCTCGGAATACCCATAGACCGAATATTAATGTTTGAAAGCTATTAAAAAAAAACTGTTGCCACCAATAAATTCGAAAGAAAGGATGCATCAGTTGATTTCTTTCTGATTTCGCGTGAAAAAGTCATTGTTTAGTTTATTGGGTAAAGGGTAAAGAGCACGAGCGTTCCTGTGGAATTGAAATCGTTCTAATTAAGCATAAGCGAGAGAAGCAAATATTAGTTTCGAAATGAAAGCTTCGAAAACTAAGAATTCGTATCGGATGTTTAAATTCATTAACTTAATTTGAATAATATACAAAAGTTAAAAAACGTATATCTTATAAAATGTTACTTAATTAATGTTTTTAAATATGTTAAGTGACAAATAATGCTTTTAATAATAATTTTTTCGTAGCACTTGTACAATACCTTAGCCCAGAGGTGGCCAAACAGTCAATCGCATTCAATACCTTCTAAACATCATTCTAATCATCAAGTTTCTAAAAGACACCACGTTATACAACATAATATAGAAGGAAATAAAACAGCAGGTTTTCTTGCAAGTACTGGCACTTTTCAAAGGCTCATGAATCCACTAACTCTGATTGCAGAACCCCCATGGCACCTTTCAAAGGCTCATGAATCCACTAACTCTGATTGCAGAACCCCCATGGCACCTTTCAAAGGCTCATGAATCCACTAACTCTGATTGCAGAACCCCCATGGAATTGCCCACCTCCAACCTCCAACAAACTCGAGAAAGGAAGCTACTACACAACAACCATACCTGGATGATCAACTAGAATAGAACTTTCCCCTGAACTTTGATAGAATATAGCCCTGTCACCTCATCCGGGGAGGAGAAGATACCTAGATGGCTTTTTCATTGTCTCTATCACAACGCATGCAACTACAAAAATTATAACTTTATTCCCGAATTTCTATAGGCTGTAGCTTATCCCATTTCTCTCTCTGTGTGGTACCAACTTTAAATCTGAGAACGTTTGCAATGTAGAATTGACAGAAGCTTCCCAAGATACGAAAAGATCCTGGATCCAGAAGATGAAGGATCCAGGAGAGTCTCTTTGAGAATGCTAATCTCAAAAAGCAAAAAGATTTCGATTTATGTAAATGTCGTGAAAAAAATGTCGTAAAAAAACACTGAAAGAAAAAAAAACTTATATCTGCTTTGGAAAAAAGTCAACATTAATGAACTCATCACATCCATTCTTCTAAATCCTCATAAATTGAATAAAAGAAAAAATATTCTTCATTTAATCAAGCCTCTGGAAGAGAATTTAAAAAATATATCTTAATTATCAATTTAATAATTCTTCTAACTTCAGTCTGATTTATTACCCTTTTCATGAAAATTTTAAATTTTAAACCTTAAAAACCTTTTTTCTACCTTCATTTGTCTAAACTACTAAACTACTAAAACTACTAAAATCTTTTTTCCTCTTCATTTGAAGGACTAATAACTGCTAAAGAAAAATCTCCAAATAATCAATTCAACAATTCTTCGTTTAAATAAAAATTTATAAAATGAAATTCAATTTTTGAGTTCATATTTAAATTTCTACTTTTAAATTTAAAAAAATTAATTTTTCGTCAATTTGAATTTCAATTTAAATATTGATTATTTTTAACTTCTTTGTCTTTATTCCCTGTTTCCCCTTTTCTTTTAAATTGTGAATTAAAAAAGGAAAGAACAAACTTCAACTCTTAATGATGTTTCAAATGCTGATTGGGAAAGCCTGCATCAAGGACCTCCCAGAAAGCTGTCAGGTTTTACAATACAATTCTTGAAACATTTCCAATTTCTTTTTCTCCATACCATAATTTTGGGAAGGGTTGCAGGTTCCTGCTCCCCCTTCGCCTATCCCCGACTCATAGTAGAGCTTTTTTATGATTGGAAAGATGTCTGCCAGATGGTTTGGTGAAAAGCTCTGACGTCACGTCAAGGCACCATCCATGTCAGAGTGTTTTGCTCTAACCTGGAGAAAACCCCTCCACACATAGGCAGCTAGTGTTGAAGGAAAAAGAGGGATCAAGACACCGCAAAAACTTCCATTACAACGTCAATCAGAATTTATTTTCTATTGAGGGAATTTAACCGAAACGTTTTGTAACATCTTACGCAAGATCTGATTAAGAATGGACCTTCTCCCAGTGACAGAAACTCCCTTTAAAGCATCTTCTCTTCTCTGTAAGCAACTCTCCCGCAGAGCATTTGGTGAGATCTCGTTGTGGACATCGGATTCTTGCATCTGGCCTCTAGGTGTCACATATGGAAGACAATGTTATATCTGGAAAGGAAAAGTTCCTATGAGAAAATTCACAAAATACACACACAAATATAGCTTCTGAAAGTAATGGAGTCTCTAAAAGTTCCATATTTAAGGTGGGCATTAAAAAAAATTCTTGACAGGTGTCTGTAGATTTGCACTCGTTCCTTCAAAGTTAACTAGCTAAGACTTGTTTGAAAGCTTGTCTAAATTGGTCATTACGTGTTAAAAACAAAGGCTTTATCATTCTTTCTCATTTCGCTGGCGGCGTGTAAAGTTCGATCTGCGAAATCTGAGCGTTGTTGCTATGGAGCCTACTAAACACGAGGAAATATTTTACATTTTCACAAGAATGCAGCTTGGAGACGATGCAAAAAAAATCATGCCGATTTATCATGTATATGGGGATCATGTTTGTTCACATGACAGTGTTATGGGATGGATGCGCAAATCTATAGAAGGATAGCAGAGCTTCGAAACCTCCTTCGTGCAGCAAGGCAGAAGGAGGCCGTAAACGAGAGAACCACCGCTGCTATTCTTGAATTCCTTAAGGAAAGCCAACACCTCACCGTTCAGGTATTAAGTTTACTGTCAATGTATTGATTGGCAGAGTGGAAGCAATTATTCATCAACATTTAAAGTTCCGAATGATATGTGCCGAATTGGTACCCCACAAACTGACACAACAGCAAAAAAGGGCTAGAGTAGACTCGTGCGAGGAAATGCTATCAATGTTTGAACCTAGTGGCCCCAACGATTAACAGACGTTGTCACAAGTGATGAGACGTGGTTTTATTATTATACAACACCCAGAAAGATCGGCAACTATGTTTGGGTTGCGGAAGATGAACCTTGAACTCATTAAGGAAATGGGAATTTGGGAACGCTAATTCAATCTGAATTGGCATAGCATCCCCAAATCCTCCGACGACTTTTCCTCATGGAAGATGATTTTCAGAACTTTTTTTCGATTCCCAAGGAATGGTAGACGTGGACACTTTGCCTGAATAAATATAATCATATATAAATGGACAATACTATCAACATTGTTTTTCCCAAAATGGTTAAGGAGATGAAGTAGCACCGTATAACAACAACACCGTATAACAACGTATATAACACCGTATAACAACAGGCGTGTCAAGGGTTCTCCTTCTTCAAGCAATGCCAGTGCTCGCAAAACCCAGCAAGTGACGACCTATCTGGAGCAGGAAAAAAACAAACAGCTACCCCATCCTGCGTGTTCACCCGATCTTGCACCATATGATTTTTGATTGTCCCAAATATTAAAAAGGAACTTTCTTGGAAGTCTTTTTCAAGGGTGCAAGAACTGCAAAATCATTCATTGATAGTTGAGGAGTATTCCCCAACACTGGTACCCCAAGCGTTTCAGAACTGGCGTAGACGTCTGCAGCTTTGTATAAATGCTGGACAGGAGTGCTTTGAAGGACAGGAGAAATTTTGTTCAGATAAGTGCAATTGTTCTTGTTCTACAGATGTATGTCAAGAATGTTTTGAACGCCCCTCGTAGAATACTAAATGAATGTGATTTAAATCAGGTATTCCATTCTTCAGGTAAGCATCTACGAGTTATGAAATGGTTAAAAAAATGTGATCAATTTTTCTGGGACAGTTATCAGGAAAATGATTAACGAATTCTTCTTCAGAAATGAACTGCCGATTTTAAATGAAATATTAATAACGATAAATTCCATTCCTGATTTGCCAAATTTTAGCCAAGCAACATTAAATTGATTGCTAATAGATATCAGCTTTATATTTTCCACTCGCAAACGCGAAGGTGCTTTAACTGAAAGAGACAACATTTTAATGTAGAGGTGAAAATATTTGAGACAATTTAAAGCACATAGTGGAAATAAAAGAAAAAAATTGCTATTTATATGAAACTTGGGTGAATTCGAGCCACACAGCTTCTAAAGTAAAAAAAAAAGTTAGAAACTAAACTGTGGCAGAATCAGTGTCAGCATCTCGGCAAGTATTACATTCATGGCTCAGCAGAGGCCTAAAACAAGCAACTGGGAAAGGCAAAGATTTATAATTGCTCAAATAAAAAGTGACCATGGTTTCCTTGATGGAGCACATTTAGTGTTTGAATGAAAAAGAAGTAAAGTTTATCATGAAGAAATGAATGAGAAAGTATTTAAAAATCGGATGTTAGGTTTATTGTAAAAATTAGCAAAAAAGCTCTGTTATAATAATGGGCAATGCTCCGTACCAGAGCGTAAAAAACTGAAAAAGCATCAACTATGGCATGGAAAAAAAAAAGGTGTTATTAACTGGTAAAAGGAGCATGGTATTGTGCATAGTGACCATGTGGTGAAGATAGAACTCAAATAAATTTAGACAAGTGAAAGACAATTACGACAACTATATTATAGATGAATTTTTAGTGGAAGTAAGACACGTGGTACTGCATTTCCTTTCCATATCATTGCCCGTTAAAACCAATTGAAATGACTTGGAGTCAAGTAAACGGCAACAGGGCCAAAAATAACAAAATTTTAAATTCATAGTTCCGAAAGATCTGTGCCGAATTGGTACCCCACAAACTGACACAACAGCAAAAAAGGGCTAGAGTCGACTCGTGCGAGGAAATGCTAGCAATGTTTGAACCTAGTGGCCCCAAACGATTAACAGACATTTAGTATTCTACGAGAAGCGTTCAAAACGTTCTTGACATACATCTGTAGAACAAGAACGATATTCCTCTGAAATGCACATTTTTGCGCACAATGGGCTAAACTAGGATAAGCGCGGTTATTACTTGAAGAAGCAACCAAACTTGTTTCAACAGAAAATTGGAAATTTATATTAGACATATGGCAGCTGAAGAAGAGGATTTGTGGAAATTTGATGTAATCCGTGAACACGTTTTCGAGAAAATATTTGTTTATATCCCGTGGCCGAGTGGTTAGCACGCTTGGCTACTGATCTAAGGGACCTGGGTTCGAGCCCCGGAATTAGGCATGGATGTGTGTGTCGTTTTTCTGCTGAGGTCCTGCCATCCTCTCAGATCTCCTACTGTGGCATATAAACTGACAGGCTCCTGTCAGACATCTGTGGCAAGCAGCTGCTTGAGGGGGTATTTATTTTTATTTTTTTTTATATACGAAGTATATAAACAATTATTAATCATAGTAGTGATGATACTGTGTGCAATGTATCAGAGGATAGCAATTTCTAGCCACTTGACAACTGAAACAAACATTTAATTTTAAAGTGAAATTCGTTGAAATGTGTTTTATTCCTTGTATTATATCATAAATATTGGCATAATGTAACAATAATATTAATTTCACAAGTCATTGTCGGTGCTTCTGCGATGTAATCTTGTTTCGTAAGGGACAAAAAAATTAACAATAGGAGATATATATATATAACTTTGCGCTAAATATCTAGCAAAATACACTTCTGGCATTGTATGTTTTTATCCACAAGTTTGACATGTGCTTAAAAATGCGGTCTCAAATTGTAACCAATAGCAGTTAATTTTGTGTACATTGATACTAGGAAAGGCTTGCTTATGTCGCACGGTTTATTTACTCAAGTGGAACGGAGTATAATGATGAGTTAACACGTTTGAGCCTAATAGGAGGTTGACACTTGAGTTTAAAAAGGATGTCGATACAATTGAGCCTAATAGGAGGTTGACACTTGAGTTTAAAAAGGATGTCGATACATTTGAGCCTAATGGGACTTGACATGTTCCAATCTAAGTAAAATCTAATGGGGAGCTTGAGATGTCCAATTTTAAATCTAATGGGAAGTTGGGTGGGCTTTGCACACCATGGCAAGCAAACAACAATGACAAAACTTTTTTGCACACCATGGGCTAAATGGTCAGGTCACATGGACCCCGAAGGCTCAGAGAAGGTTGGGGGAGGGGACCCACTAGAACATCTGTTGGGAGACAGATGGTGACCTCCCGTCAAGGCCATCCACCGTATTATTTAACGTGTACAGGGTATGGCTCTCCCGCACATTTGAGACTAATAACGTTTGACATGGTTGAATCTAATGGGGTCAGGTTGTTTTACCTCTGAAATGCACATTTTTGCGCACAATGGGCTAAATAACCAGGAAACAAGGACCCTGAAGGCTCATATGACAGTTGTTACTCACTGGACAGCTGTAAGGAGATACAGGGGTTTACAAAAATAATGGAAACATGTACTGTGTGTGGAGAACATTTCATTAATAAGCTGTTCAGAATAGACGTAATTCGATGTGGAATAGACTTATACAAGTCATGCACATATGGTAATGAACATATGGCCTTGCACTCCAGATATTCCCACAGATGTTCAATAATATTGAGGTCTGGAGACTAAGGTGGCCAGGGTAGCTGCTGTACCCTATCCTTTTACTCTGTAAACCGCAACTCGACACGTTTCGCACAATGCTTGAGTACATTATCTGCTTGAAACCAGGGACACTCATTAGGGAACAATGGATGCAGGTGGTCCCCGATAATGGATTCGTACGTTGCGGATGTGACACGACCCTGCAGAATAACCAATGGCCCCAAGGAATGCCATGATATGATCCCAACATTGGATGCAGGTGGTCCCCGATAATGGATTCGTACGTTGCGGATGTGACACGACCCTGCAGAATAACCAATGGCCCTAAGGAATGCCATGATATGGCATCCCACTGCATCAGGGATCTACCTCCATGCTTCACAGTCGGAACCAAACAGTCGGTGTGGTATGCTCTACAGGTTTTTGTCTGACATACACTCTACTAGTGGTTGGAAACAATGTGTAGCACTATTCTTCAGACCAGATGACACGTTGCCAGTCTTTGGCATCCCTGATTTTATGTGCTGTGCACCACCTTATACGTTTTGTTGCATTGATGCTAGTAATCAGAGGTTTGTGGATTGCAGCACTGCCATAAATACCAGCATGATGAAGTTTCCGACAAACTGTTATCGGATTTTCCAACGAACTGTTAGTCGGAACCAAACATCGGTGTGTTATGCTCTGCAGGTTTTTAATAGGGATACACAGATAGGCACGATGAAGTTTCCGACGAACTGTTATGACCGAAACAGGATTATTCCGACTGGTGTTCAACTCTGCTGCTATTTGTGGTGCGGTGGTCTTGTGCTTCTGTTATATAATCCGTGCCAACATTCGCCTATCCTTATCTGACAACGTCATATGGCGTCCACAATTTGCATATCTGGAGGCAACGCCTTGTCCTTTTTGATAGGTAGTCATAATCTTCGATACAGTTCTTCATATTGCACCTACTTGTTCCGCAGTTCTGGTTACTGAATCTCCTGCAAGACGCGCACCAATGATCGTGCTTTTTTTGGAGGTTACTATGATCTGACATTGTCAACAAATACACCACAACAGCTGTTTCACCTGTGCCTGTAGCACTACTACGTGATAGCCGACATCGTACTTCTCCCCTTTATTTCCTCATATCGCGGGTGACGTCATCCCTGTGATATGCATACGGCGCATTGTGTGTACTCCAGTGGCCATCGGTGTTTCCATTATTTTGATAAACCTCTGTAGATTGTTAGCCTCCCGTCAAGGCCATCCAGTGTGTGATTTAAAATTCACAGGTTATGGCTATTTCACACACAGAGCTTAACGTGCCACCCGATGGCCTTTTCAAGCACATCGGTGTGCTCTAGTGACCGAAGGCAGGTGAGGGACTTTGCAGAAAAAAATGTCAACACTAGCCCAGCTGTGACTCGAACATGGGAACTGCAGAAAAGGATGCTGTCACTTTTGGTGTCGTGTTTTAAATGGCATCGTTTGAGCCTGGACTTTGTTTTTCTGGGATCACCGAAGGTGTCCGCGAAATTTCTCTCCTCACCAGGGAAGGGGGGACAGCAATGAGCAGACATAATTAGAGGTAGTGATGATATTCTCTTGAAAAGAACCTTTTATTTGGGATATAACTCCTTACACTTAGCGATTAGCTCAGTCGGTAGCATGAAAGGATCGTAATTTGTAGTACCCAAGTTCAAGGCCCAACTGCGGTAAGGATTAAAATTTATTTTCGCGACCCCCCCCCCCCCCTCCCTTCGGTATGAAAGAGGGAACATTGGCTTGGACAGTCCATGTACCGTCTTCGAAAGGAACATTAAGCCGTGGCTCCTTCTGTGCGAATGAACGAGCAAGTTGGATGATCTTTCTGGGAGCCCAAAAGCTGTTCAATGGATTCTATTTCCCAACCTTGTGTTGCTTAATTTGTTGTTTAACTGGATATGTTACAAGAGCCCTTTGGGGGTCCTTGTAACATATCCAGTTAAGCCATTGTATGGTCTGCCCAGGACGAAAGGAGAAGCGGTTTTCATTAGTGAACTTAGAAATGTAATGTGTATTTTTCGTTGTAGAATTAGGAAGAAGAAATGAGAGAATATTTGTTACAGATTTTATAAATGATATTTGTTATAGGAATTCATATTCAAATGGGAAGTTATTAGCTTTTGGAGACTACATTTCACTAATAATATACTGCTCATTGAAATGAAAAGTTAATAAATGATGCAAATGGAGACTTGCTAAAAATTGCAAAATGATATTTGAAAGGTAAATTAACATTAATTTTAAAACGGAATAGTTTTACTTTAAACCAGTACATTCGTCTCAAAGCAGTACAGTTATCATAGAGAAATAATACAATATATAATTCGCCAAACACAGTAAACTCCCGATTTTCCGGTACTCAATCAGAATTCTCATGCAACCGGCATAAATTTAGAGTTGAAAAATTCTTACTTCGTACTGCAAATTTCAATGCACCTGATAGTTCTCCCGACTGCTACTGGCGCTTGCGTCGTCTTTCGCGTATTGTTACATTCATGCTATGGCATTCTGTTATACGCTCCTGTTACAACGACACTAAATACTGAAGAAATTATTGAAAGTGTTTTGAATGAGGCCAAATGTAAAGCTCTAGAAGAGGATGGCGATAAAGAGGAGGAACAGGTTCAAAGAGTCTCGTGGCAGACTGCTGCCGTAAGATTTGAAAATGTTATGAAATTTGTTGAGCAGGAAAGCTGCTTCAGTGCCCAAACCGCAATACATTTTCACCTCTTGTATTCTAAATTGTTGCATCAGAAAAGGAAAACATTCAAGCTGGCAGACAAAAGAAATTAATTTGAAAAAAACTATTAGACCTAATTTTATGTCATCTCCACCCTCTACATCAGTTGCTGTTCAAGAATCAAATTCTAGTTCAGTGGATGACCTTGATCAAATGCCACCTGAGTATCTAGAACATAGCCAGTAACTAAACTGCAAATACGTATGCATAAGAAGTTTGTTTTTATCCTGAAATTAAAGTTTAGCTTGGTTTTAGTATTCTCGGATATATTTTTTATTTCGTATATGGTTATCTACCGATTTTACCTTTCACATTATAGGTGAAACTTATTAAGCAAATACGGTACCAGTGTTAGCCAATGCCATCCGACATCCAAATTACAACTCTTTATGTGGTGGCTTTGAATGAAGCAGTTCCCGATAAGTTTGTTAAGTGCACGGATTTTGACATTCGTCAAGTGTGAAAATACGTATAAAATTCAATTATATTTTAGGTATTTACATTTATATGAAGGACATTATACTTCATTTTTATTATCATTGTTTTTCATTGCATATTTATTTCGACTAAAGCTTGAGTACAATATTTTGCCAACTGCATATTTGGTTTCTCTAAAAATATTTCTCATGCAGTCGACGGATTCATCTAACCGGAAATCCCCACTCCTCATAAATGCCGGAAGTTCACTGCATATAGAAAATGTTTATCATGTGAAGCAATAAAGAAGATGAAAATTTAAAAGTGTTTCGGAATTATTATTGACAGTAAATTAACTTGAAACGAAAATATTAATGAAGTAATAAAAGAGATTAATAAAGCAATATGTAAAGTTTATTATATCAGGAATTTCCCTCATATTTTGATATTGAAAATCATTCATAAAGTTTAGATTAGTTAAATAGTATCTTAATTATATAATAGAAAGTTCACAAAAATTAATAGGCTATGACATTATAAAGATGTCTGCCGGATGGTTTAGTGCAAAGCTCTGACGCCACGTCAAGGCACCATCCATGTCAGAGTGTTTTGCTCTAACCCGGAGAAAACCCCTCCACACATAGGCAGTTAGTGTGGAAGGAAAAAGAGGGTTCAAGATTCCAAAAAACATCCATTAAAACCTCAAACAGAATTTATTTTTTGTTGAGCGAATTTAATGGAAATGTTTTGTAGAATATTGCATTAAATTAAAATAATATTAAAACTTTAGCCCATCGATAGAATCCTCCTTTAAAACACCTTCTCTTCTCTGTAGGCAACTCTCCCATAGAGCTTGATTTCCCATAGAGCAGATTTTAACATTCTGTTATTTTCGATGTACTTTACTGAAAGGTCCTAAATGTCGTAGGCGGATTCCTCCTCCCTGTCCCCAAGTTTGGTTGGAAAATCAAGTACCGAACTGCAATGGAACGCCTAAATAATGCCTTTGGAATGTGGGGAATCTGGCAACGTCAGCAGATTTAAATGCTATTTTAATTCTTTTCTTTCACAGTTAGGGAGCAGTAAATTGAACAATAGATTTGACAGCGATTATCGTTTCCCGTAAAAATAGCACGGTACATAATTTTGCCTCTAGCAAGCTCCCCTTTTGGATGTTCCACTAGTTATTTGGCATTGCAATCCGGATCACAGCCAACAACATTATCTGAAATTTTTCAGCCTCTACGTTGAATTCCCGATGAGTTATGGCTGCCACAGACACAACAGACACCTTCTTCTGTTTTATAGATTTAAATGGGGAAATAAAATTGGGCAATTTTTTTAAAATCCACGCCCCTCTATACAACAGGCTTTTATTTGATAGGTAGAATGTTGCTAATGGTCAACATCTTAGAAGAACCAATTTGACAAACATATAGAACTAAAAAACCAACAAATAATGAAGGAAAACCGTACGAAAATTGAAATGTGAAAGTTTTATCGAAAACTACCACCCGATTTATAATACAATTTAATTTAAATGAATTCAATTCGTTCAGTCATCACTCCTTTTCTTCTACAAGAATAATACTTCACAGATATATCATTACGATATATCTAAAATTAAAGAAAAATAAATTATATTTTGAATGTATCATCATACGTTCCTACATTGCCTAGTGAATGCACCACGGTATCATCACTCTAGCTTCATATAATAAATAGCTTTCATTTCTTCATTCAAGTTTCATTAATTTACCTTTTAAAGTTTCATCTGAAATGGTAGTACGTCCGAATGATAATATTTTTGTCCACTAATTAAGACTTTTCGTAAAATAGCAATTATTTGATTTCAAGCAAATAAAATTACTTCCGAAATAGGTTTAAAATGTGATCGTTTTAGTAACTAATAACTAAATCTATTTATTATAATTTCATACAAAACTAGTGGTTTAAATAGAGGTATTCAGCATTTCCTGCTGCTATGAAGGGTGAAATTTCAATCAAACAGCCTAAAATTGTAAATTTCATTAAGAGAAGAAAATATGGTAACAAGAAAGTGCGAAAAACTACAGTTAAAAGCATACCAGGTTTACCAAAGACCACCGGAGATCCGTTGAGCAAAAGGAGGGAAACATGCATAAATATTTAAGCAATTAAATTTGGTTAATATAATATCCAATAATATACAAAAATTAATATAATATACAAAAGGAGGGAAACATGCATAAATATTTAAGCAATTAAATTTAGTTAATATAATATAATAATTCAATTCCATTTATTTTTATACTACATAATTTGAAATAATTTATTTATTGCGGCGAAATTGTATTAAAATTTTTATGATTATTTTAAATTGGTTATTGTTATTATTATGTATAATTTATTATTATTACGTCAAGCCACCTTCCACATCAGAGTGCTTTGCTCTAACCTAGGGAAAACCCCTCCACACATTAGGAGGCTAGTGTGAAAGGAAAAACAGGGTTCAATATTACAAAAAATATCCATTAAAGCCTCAAACAGAATTTATTTTCTGTTGAGTGAATTTAATGGAAATGTTTTGTAGAATCTTGCATTAAATTAAAAAAATATTAAAACTTTTTCCCATTGATAGCATCCTCCTTTAAAACACCTTCTCTTCTCTGTAAGCAACTTTCCCCTAGAGCTTGATTTCCCATATAGCAGATTTTGACTTTCTGTTATTCCCGATGCACTTTACCGAAAGGTGCCCAATTTCGTAGGCGGATTCCTCCTCCCTGTCCCCAAGTTTGGTTGGAAAATCAAGTACCGAACTGCAATGGAACGCCTAAATAATGCCTTTGGAATGTGGGGAATCTGGCAACGTCAGCAGATTTAAATGCTATTTTAATTCTTTTCTTTCACAGTTAGGGAGCAGTAAATTGAACAATAGATTTGACAGCGATTATCGTTTCCCGTAAAAATAGCACGGTACATAATTTTGCCTCTAGCAAGCTCCCCTTTTGGATGTTCCACTAGTTATTTGGCATTGCAATCCGGATCACAGCCAACAACATTATCTGAAATTTTTCAGCCTCTACGTTGAATTCCCGATGAGTTATGGCTGCCACAGACACAACAGACACCTTCTTCTGTTTTATAGATTTAAATGGGGAAATAAAATTGGGCAATTTTTTTAAAATCCACGCCCATCTATACAACAGGCTTTTATTTGGTAGGTAGAATGTTGCTAGTGGTCAACATCTTAGAAGAACCAATTTGACAAACATATAGAACTAAAAAACCAACAAATAATGAAGGAAAACCGTACGAAAATTGAAATGTGAAAGTTTTATCGAAAACTACCACCCGATTTATAATACAATTTAATTTAAATAAATTCAATTCGTTCAGTCATCGCTAAGTCTTTGCTCACAATAATACATCACAGATATGTCATTAAGATATATCTAAAATTAAAGAAAAATAAATATATTTTGAATGTATCATCATACGTTTCTACATTGCCTAGTGCATGCACCACGGTATCATCACTCTAGCTTCATATAATAAATAATCATTTCTTCATTCAAGTTTCATTAATTTACCTTTTAAAGTTTCATCTTAAATGGTAGTACGTCCGAATGATAATATTTTTGTCCACTAATTAAGACTTTTCGTAAAATAGCAATTATTTGATTTCAAGCAAATAAAATTACTTCCGAAATAGGTTTAAAATGTGATCGTTTTAGTAACTAATAACTAAATCTATATATTATAATTTCATACAAAACTAGTGGTTTAAATAGAGGTATTCAGCATTTCCTGCTGCTATGAAGGGTGAAATTTCGATCAAACAGCCTAAAAATGTAAATTTCATTAAGAGAAGAAAATATGGTAACAAGAAAGTGCGAAAAACTACAGTTAAAAAGCATACCAGGTTTACCAAAGACCACCGGAGATCCGTTGAGCAAAAGGAGGGAAACATGCATAAATATTTAAGCAATTAAATTTGGTTAATATAATATTCAATAATATACAAAAATTAATATAATATACAAAAGGAGGGAAACATGCATAAATATTTAAGCAATTAAATTTAGTTAATATAATATAATAATTCAAATCCATTTATTTTTATACTACATAATTTGAAATAATTTATTTATTGCGGCGAAACTGTATTAAAATTTTATGACTATTTTAAATTGGTTATTGTTATTATTATGTATAATTTATTATTATTACGTCAAGCCACCTTCCACATCAGAGTGCTTTGCTCTAACCTAGGGAAAACCCCTCCACACATTAGGAGGCTAGTGTGAAAGGAAAAACAGGGTTCAATATTACAAAAAATATCCATTAAAGCCTCAAACAGAATTTATTTTCTGTTGAGTGAATTTAATGGAAATGTTTCGTAGAATCTTGCATTAAATTAAAAAAATATTAAAACTTTTTCCCATTGATAGCATCCTCCTTTAAAACACCTTCTCTTCTCTGTAAGCAACTTTCCCCTAGAGCTTGATTTCCCATATAGCAGATTTTCTGTTATTCCCGATGCACTTTACCGAAAGGTGCCCAATTTCGTAGGCGGATTCCGCCTGTCTGTCGTCATGTTTTGGTTACAAAATCAAGTCCCTAACTGCAATGGAACGCCTAAATAATGCCTTTGGAAATGTTGAGAATCTCACAGCATCAGCAGATTTAAATGCTATTTTAATTCTTTTCTTTCACAGTTAGGGAGCAGTAAATTGAACAATAGATTTGACAGCGATTATCGTTTCCCGTAAAAATAGCACGGTACATAATTTTGCCTCTAGCAAGCTCCCCTTTTGGATGTTCCACTAGTTATTTGGCATTGCAATCCGGATCACAGCCAACAACATTATCTGAAAATTTGCAGCCTCTACGTTGAATTCCCGATGAGTTATGGCTACAACAGACACCTTCTTTTTTTATATATAGATTTAAATGGGCAAATAAAATTGGGCAATTTTTTTAAAATCCACGCCCCTCTATACAACAGGCTTTTATTTGGTAGGTAGAATGTTGCTAGTGGTCAACATCTTAGAAGAACCAATTTGACAAACATATAGAACTAAAAAACCAACAAATAATGAAGGAAAACCGTACGAAAATTGAAATGTGAAAGTTTTATCGAAAACTACCACCCGATTTATAATACAATTTAATTTAAATGAATTCAATTCGTTCAGTCATCGCTAAGTCTTTGCTCACAATAATACATCACAGATATGTCATTAAGATATATCTAAAATTAAAGAAAAATAAATATATTTTGAATGTATCATCATACGTTTCTACATTGCCTAGTGCATGCACCACGGTATCATCACTCTAGCTTCATATAATAAATAATCATTTCTTCATTCAAGTTTCATTAATTTACCTTTTAAAGTTTCATCTTAAATGGTAGTACGTCCGAATGATAATATTTTTGTCCACTAATTAAGACTTTTCGTAAAATAGCAATTATTTGATTTCAAGCAAATAAAATTACTTCCGAAATAGGTTTAAAATGTGATCGTTTTAGTAACTAATAACTAAATCTATATATTATAATTTCATACAAAACTAGTGGTTTAAATAGAGGTATTCAGCATTTCCTGCTGCTATGAAGGGTGAAATTTCGATCAAACAGCCTAAAAATGTAAATTTCATTAAGAGAAGAAAATATGGTAACAAGAAAGTGCGAAAAACTACAGTTAAAAAGCATACCAGGTTTACCAAAGACCACCGGAGATCCGTTGAGCAAAAGGAGGGAAACATGCATAAATATTTAAGCAATTAAATTTGGTTAATATAATATTCAATAATATACAAAAATTAATATAATATACAAAAGGAGGGAAACATGCATAAATATTTAAGCAATTAAATTTAGTTAATATAATATAATAATTCAAATCCATTTATTTTTATACTACATAATTTGAAATAATTTATTTATTGCGGCGAAACTGTATTAAAATTTTATGACTATTTTAAATTGGTTATTGTTATTATTATGTATAATTTATTATTATTACGTCAAGCCACCTTCCACATCAGAGTGCTTTGCTCTAACCTAGGGAAAACCCCTCCACACATTAGGAGGCTAGTGTGAAAGGAAAAACAGGGTTCAATATTACAAAAAATATCCATTAAAGCCTCAAACAGAATTTATTTTCTGTTGAGTGAATTTAATGGAAATGTTTCGTAGAATCTTGCATTAAATTAAAAAAATATTAAAACTTTTTCCCATTGATAGCATCCTCCTTTAAAACACCTTCTCTTCTCTGTAAGCAACTTTCCCCTAGAGCTTGATTTCCCATATAGCAGATTTTCTGTTATTCCCGATGCACTTTACCGAAAGGTGCCCAATTTCGTAGGCGGATTCCCCCTGTCTGTCGTCATGTTTTGGTTACAAAATCAAGTCCCTAACTGCAATGGAACGCCTAAATAATGCCTTTGGAAATGTTGAGAATCTCACAGCATCAGCAGATTTAAATGCTATTTTAATTCTTTTCTTTCACAGTTAGGGAGCAGTAAATTGAACAATAGATTTGACAGCGATTATCGTTTCCCGTAAAAATAGCACGGTACATAATTTTGCCTCTAGCAAGCTCCCCTTTTGGATGTTCCACTAGTTATTTGGCATTGCAATCCGGATCACAGCCAACAACATTATCTGAAAATTTGCAGCCTCTACGTTGAATTCCCGATGAGTTATGGCTACAACAGACACCTTCTTTTTTTATATATAGATTTAAATGGGCAAATAAAATTGGGCAATTTTTTTAAAATCCACGACCCCTCTATACAACAGACTTTTATTTGGTAGGTAGAATGTTGCTAGTGGTCAACATATTAGAAGAACCAATTTGAGAAACATATAGAACTAAAAAACCAACAAATAATGAAGGAAAACCGTACGAAAATTGAAATGTGAAAGTTTTATCGAAAACTACCACCCGATTTATAATACAATTTAATTTAAATGAATTCAATTCGTTCATTCATCATTCCTTTTCTTCTACAAGAATAATACTTCACAGATATATCATTACGATATATCTAAAATTAAAGAAAAATAAATATATTTTGAATGTATCATCATACGTTCCTACATTGCCTAGTGAATGCACCACGGTATCATCACTCTAGCTTCATATAATAAATAGCTTTCATTTCTTCATTCAAGTTTCATTAATTTACCTTTTAAAGTTTCATCTTAAATGGTAGTACGTCCGAATGATAATATTTTTGTCCACTAATTAAGACTTTTCGTAAAATAGCAATTATTTGATTTCAAGCAAATAAAATTACTTCCGAAATAGGTTTAAAATGTGATCGTTTTAGTAACTAATAACTAAATCTATTTATTATAATTTCATACAAAACTAGTGGTTTAAATAGAGGTATTCAGCATTTCCTGCTGCTATGAAGGGTGAAATTTCGATCAAACAGCCTAAAATTGTAAATTTCATTAAGAGAAGAAAATATGGTAAGAAGAAAGTGAGAAAAACTACAGTTATAAGCATACCACGTTTACCAAAGACAACCGGAGATCCGTTGAGCAAAAGGAGGGAAACATGCATAAATATTTAAGCAATTAAATTTGGTTAATATAATATTCAATAATATACAAAAATTAATATAATATACAAAAGGAGGGAAACATGCATAAATATTTAAGCAATTAAATTTGGTTAATATAATATAATAATTCAACTCCATTTATTCTTATACTACATAATTTGAAATAATTTATTTATTGCGGCGAAATTGTATTAAAATTTTTATGATTATTTTAAATTGGTTATTGTTATTATTATGTATAATTTATTATTATTACGTCAAGCCACCTTCCACATCAGAGTGCTTTCCTCTAACCTAGGGAAAACCCCTCCACACATTAGGAGGCTAGTGTGAAAGGAAAAACAGGGTTCAATATTACAAAAAATATCCATTAAAGCCTCAAACAGAATTTATTTTCTTTTGAGTGAATTTAATGGAAACGTTTTGTAGAATCTTGCATTAAATTAAAAAAATATTAAAACTTTTTCCCATTGATAGCATCCTCCTTTAAAACACCTTCTCTTCTCTGTAAGCAACTTTCCCCTAGAGCTTGATTTCCCATATAGCAGATTTTGACTTTCTGTTCCCGATGCATTTTACCGAAAGGTGCCCAATTTCGTAGGCGGATTTCCCCTGTTTGTCGCCCTGTTTTGGTTAGAAAATCAAGTCGCTAACTGCAATGGAACGCCTAAATAATGCCTTTGGAAATGTTGGGAATCTGGCAACATCAGCAGATTTAAATGCTATTTTAATTCTTTTCTTTCACAGTTAGGGAGCAGTAAATGGAACAATAGATTTGACAGCGATTATCGTTCCCGTAAAAATAGCACGGTACATAATTTTGCCTCTAGCAAGCTCCCCTTTTGGATGTTCCACTAGTTATTTGGCATTGCAATCCGGATCACAGCCAACAACATTATCTGAAAAATTTCAGCCTCTACGTTGAATTCCCGATGAGTTATGGCTGCCACAGACACAACAGACACCTTCTTCTGTTATATGGATTTAAATGGGGAAATAAAATTGGGAAATTTTTTTAAAATACACGACCCTCCTATACAACAGGCTTTTATTTGGTAGGTAGCATTTTGCTAGTGGTCAACATCTTAGAAGAAACAATTTGACAAACATATAAAACTAAAAGACCAACAAATAATGAAGGAAAACCGTAAGAAAATTGAAATGTGAACGTTTTATCGAAAACTACAACCCGATTTATAATACAATTTAATTAAAATGAATTCAATTCGTTCAATCATCACTAATCTTCCGTCACTAAAATACATCACAGATATATCATTACGATATATCTAAAATTAAAGAAAAATAAATTTTATTCCGAATGTATCAATCATACTTTCCTACATTGCCTAGAGAATGGACCACGGTATCATCACTCTAGCTTCATATAATAAATAGCTTTCATTTCTTCATTCAAGTTTCATTAATTTACCTTTTAAAGTTTCATCTTAAATGGTAGTACGTCCGAATGATAATATTTTTGTCCACTAATTAAGACTTTTCGTAAAATAGCAATTATTTGATTTCAAGCAAATAAAATTACTTCCGAAATAGGTTTAAAATGTGATCGTTTTAGTAACTAATAACTAAATCTATATATTATAATTTCATACAAAACTAGTGTTTAAATAGAGGTATTCAGCATTTCCTGCTGCTATGAAGGGTGAAATTTCGAACCAGTCTAAAATTGTAAATTTCGTTAAGAGAAGAAAATCTGGTAACAAGAAAGAGCGAAAAACTACAGTTATAAGCATACCACGTTTACCAAAGACCACCGGAGATCCGTTGAGCAAAAGGAGGGAAACATGCATAAATATTTAAGCAATTAAATTTGGTTAATATTTAATTCAATTCCATTTATTTTTATACTACATAATTTGAAATAATTTATTTATTGCGGCGAAATTGTATTAAAATTTTTATGATTATTTTAAATTGGTTATTATTATTATTATATATAATTTATTATTATTACGTCAAGGCACCTTCCACGTCAGAGTGCTTTGCTCTAACCTAGAGAAAACCCCTCCACACATAAGGAGGCTAATGTGAAAGGAAAAACAGGGTTCAAGATTACCAAAAAACATCCATTAAAGCCTCAAACAGAATTTTTTTTTTGTTGAGGGAATTTAATGGAAGTGTTTTGTAAAATATAGCGTTCATCATCGGTATAAACCCCGCGATAAAACATCATCGTCTCTCTCTAACCAACCCTCCCGCAGAAGCTTCGCGTAATTTTGTTACAAGGAAACTGCATTGTCATCTTCTGCCATCATCTCCGTGTATCATCTGGAAAAGTTCCTATGGAAAAACAATTCACAGAATACACACGCACATACCTAATTCTAAAGAAGACATGATCAACGGAAGACCAAAGCAGACTGTTATTCATTTAGCTAAACATTTCTATTTTAAGTAACAACTATAGCACTTAGGCACCGCAATCGTCCTTTCTACCAAGGTCCTTCAACACTAGGATTATCACTGCTCCTTCAGCTATCTGAAAATAACTTATTCATTAATCTAAGTTTATCGACAGATATAAGCCATCCAGGGGATGCTCTCCTATAAATATGATTAAAATGGGTCCAATAATTGAATATTATTTATAAACGTACCGTAATTGTCACCCATATTCATATTCTTCCCATAATTCTGGGTCCTGATGAAGAGCTGCAGGAACTTACTTGGAACGTGGAAAGTCGCCGTGTCCAGATTCTTCTTCTCTTGCATCTGGCCTCTAAGAGGCACTTATGGAGACAATGTTATATCTGGAAAAGAAAAGTTCGTATTAGAAAACAATTGGCAAAATGCACATATACATAGACATCTCATCCTCAAACAGATCACCATATTTTGAAACTAGGTTTAGCAAGGAAAATCCAAACATGGGATTGAATGGGAAAATATTTATGAGACGTACCTTTATTGTCAACCATATTCACTTTCTTCCCTTCACGGGGAACTTCTCGGTTCTGATGACTCCTACCGGAACTTGAGGAAAATGTTGCCGTCTGAACGGAAGGAACAGACAGGGGCATAGCCATGGGGGGATGGGGGGAGGCTCCCCCCCAATTCGTATCGATTTTGTAAAATTTAAGTGAGTTGGGAAATCTTTTTTCAAAATCGTTTTTTCAAAAATTTTTTTTTTTTTTTGGAAAATTAAGGGGAGTTGTCTAAATCGTGGCAACTTGGCAAATCTAAGGCAGTTTGGAAAATGGAGAAACGGCAAAATTTAGAGCAGTTGGCAAAATTCGAAGCCACTTAGTAAAAACAGGTGAGTTGACAAAATCTTAGAGAGTTGGCAAAATTCGCAGTGACTTGGTAAAGTCTTGGGGAGTTGGCAAAATTCGGAGTGACTTGGTAAAATTTTGGGGAGTTGGCAAAATTCGGAGTTACTTGACAAAATTCGGAGTGACTTGGCAAAATCGTGGGAAGTTGGCAAAATTCAGGTAAGATGTAAAAATTGGGTTTTTTTTCTGTAAAATTATGGCAAGTTGGGAAAATTCGGAGTGACTTGGTAAAATTTTGGGGAGTTGGCAAAATTCGGAGTGACTTGGTAAAATTTTGGGGAGTTGGCAAAATTCGGAGTGACTAGGCAAAATCGTGGGAAGTTGGCAAAATTCAGGTGAGATGTAAAAATTAGGTTTTTTTCTGTAAAATTATGGCAATTGGCAAAATTCGGAGTGACTTGGCAAAATCGTAGGGAGTTGGCAAAATTCAGGTGAGATGTGGAGGTGAAATTCTTTCTTCGATTTTAGTCAACTATCCTGAATTTCACAAACCGAATCCCAATTATCATAACTAGCCCGTATTTTCCAAGTGGATTCGAATTTTGCCAGCTGCCTTACATTCTGTTAAGTTTCCTCAATTTATCCAACACTCCATTTCACAAAACAAATCTCAATTTTCACAACTCGCCTATATTTTACCAAGTGCATTCGAATTTTGCCAACTGCTCCAGATTTTGCCAACTCGCCGTAATTTTACAGAAAAAAACGCACTTATTACATCTTCCCTGAATTTTCCAAGCCACTTCGAATTTTATCGACTCACCTTAATTGCACAAGAAAGGCACAATTTTCACAACTCCCCTGTATTTTACCAAGTGACTTCGAATTTTGCCAACTCTCCCTTTTTCCAACTCTCCTTAATTTCACAAAACCAATTCCAATTTTTACAACACACCTGTACTTTGCCAAGTGGTTTCCAGTTTTGCCAACTTCCCTAGATTTTGCAAAGTTTTCTCGATTATGT
Source organism: Ryuthela nishihirai (assembly GCA_038380435.1). Classification (NCBI taxonomy): domain Eukaryota; kingdom Metazoa; phylum Arthropoda; class Arachnida; order Araneae; family Heptathelidae; genus Ryuthela; species Ryuthela nishihirai. The sequence continues at coordinate 114,352,019 of JAWZYU010000001.1, forward strand.
CAACTGTCCTTAATTTCACAAAAACAATCCCAATTTTCACAAATCGCCCGTATTTTACCAAGTGGATTGAATTTTGCCAACTCTCCTAGATATTGCGAAGCTGCCTCGATTTTGCCAACACGCCATAATTTTACAGAAAAAAGATTGCAATTTTTACATCTCACCTGAATTTTGTCAACTCTCCATGATTTTGCCAAGTCACTCCGAATTTTACCAACTGCCCCTAGTTTTTGCCAACTCACTAAATTTTGCCAACTGCCCCTAGTTTTTGGCAACTTACTAAGTTTTGCCAACTGCCCCTAGTTTTTCCCAACTCACTAATTTTTGCCAACTCTCCTAGATTTTCCCAACTCGCCATAATTTTACAGAAATTCAAATTTTCACATTTCACCTGAATTTTGCCAACTCCCTACGATTTTTCCAAGTCACTCCGAATTTTGTCAACTGCCCCTAGTTTTTGCCAACTCTCCTAGATTTTGCCAACTCGCCATAATTTTACAGAAAAAAATCCTAATTTTTACATCTCACCTGAATTTTGGCAACTCTCCACGGTTTTGCCAAGTCACTCCGAAATTTTGTCAACTCCCCAAGATTTTGTCAAGTCACTCCGAATTTTGCCAACTCCCCAAGATTTTGCCAAGTTGTCCCGATTTTGGCAACTCCCCAAGATTTTACCAAGTCACTCCGAATTTTGCCAACTCCCTAAGATTTTGTCAACTCACCTGTTTTTATTAAGTGGCTTCGAATTTTGCCAACTGCTCTAAATTTTGCCGTCTCTCTATTTTCCAAACTGCCTCAGATTTGCGAAGTTGCCTCGATTTTGACAACTTCTATTTTGCAAAAAAAAAAAAATGGGGAGTTTGAAAGTTTGAAGTGATTTGTCAAATTTAGGAGAGATGTAAAGATTGGGATTTGTTTCGTGAAATTAAGGAGATTTGACCAAATGAAGGCAAAAATTCATGCTGATTTGCTGCAATTCAGACGTTCAGACGTGATGTAAATATTGGAAATATTTCTAGAAATTATGGCTAGTTGGCAAAATTGGAAGTCAAATGGCAAAATGCAGGAGAGGCTAAAAATTGGCCTACCCTCCATGGCGCGAAAATCTAAGCAAGTTTGTTCAGTTGGCAAATTTTGCCAAAATTTTGCTCGAGTTGAAAAATTTTAATATTTTAAATTTTAATATTTTAAGGCTAACGATTCTTTTCTTTTTCCCGATTAATTGGAATTTCAACCAATACACAGCGAAGAGACAAATAGGGTGCCACATTAATTTTCCCTTCAAGAAAGAAGGACGCGGAATTCAGATTTGCGAGTCGTAAAATTATAAGAGTAAAATCTCTTTGGAGAAAATATTTTGTTTGTTGGTTGTCCTTCCTGCATTAACTTGGTCCATTTACTATCATTTAAAAACAATAAAAAATTGTTAACCATACTTTTCTAGTACTTTAATTGCTTTATTCTTATTATTAATAACTTCTGATTTTGTTCATTTTCGAACAGTAAAATCATTTACATATATCATATGCAGTTTAATTTTTTTTGCATAAAGTGGAAAACCTAATTTTGTCCGAAAAAATGTCGACTAAATCTGCTAGTCTTTTAATGTTGTGTGTTCCTAAGGATTTTACCAGAGCTATTATTATCCCTATTTTCAAAAAAGGTGATCGCAGTTCTCAAAAGACCAAACATACAAAACAAAAAGTTTTCATTTTGCACACCGAGGAAATGACATTTTTTTTTAAACGCCACGACCTCCGACTTCTCAGAAGTAGCACGTCGTGGAGAAAAAGAAAAAACCCAATTCCGATTTGCAATGAGAAGTCAGAAACGGAACTGTCGAATGATGAGAACAGATGCCGACAGCAAAAATCCGATATCATGCGAAATACAGCACAAACAAAATTGTACACATGGCCAGCTGCCGAAATTGGGCAAGGAAACATTTCCCACCCCCCCAAAAAAAATAACTGCGAACTCTTCCAAGACAGTTAAAAAATTATATTATTTTTTGATACGTCACCAATCTGTGGGTCTCGTGCGAACATGACCTAATTTTTAGATCAACGTCTACTGACAGACGACTTTCATATATTCACATTGTCACACAAAATCGATTCTAGCGCTCCTACCGAGCATTCGCCCAACTACTGCTGTTTCAAGAGTTTTTGTTACACCCTTAATGACGCCAGACTTCTTCCCCAGATGCAAAATAAAAATCTTTGTTTTAATCCAAAAATTCAATACATAAAAATTGATTGTGCGGTAAGTTTCTTTGTTACAAATAATTGTAAACAGTTTTATTAATCTACTATGTATTTGGGGAAGTTTGTCTTTCACTTAAATTGAATACACAACATGCATATGCATATAACATTCTAATAAATAGGCTTCTAACACAAAAAGTACGCCTTAACGATAATGCCAACTCCCATTTGTGTATAACAATTGTAAGATCTATTAATAACTGAAAGCAACCAGTTACGTATACTGATCGACTGGAATTTGAAACAACGTTAATGTGCAATTAAGTGCATTGAAAATTTGGCTGTAGAGTGTTAAGAGACATTCCACTAACAGCAATGACCTCCTATTTTTCCAACTACTATGTAGTATACATATTTAGACCTCTTTTTTTCAATGAGGTTAGGCAAAGGAGTCTTTTAAGCAGCATATTGTGCAGAGAGAGACTCCGCTGGTTTGGTCATGTTGCCCATATGAATGATTATAGATTGGGTATGAACAGTGTGCCTAAAATAGAGTTATGAACAGTGTGCCTAAAGGCCTCAGAAAGAGGGGGAGACCTAGAAAGCGGTGGGCAGACAATGTCAAACAGGACCTTGTTAGGATTGATGTGCAGTGGCCGGATGCAGCAGATGTAGCTCAGGACAGATATGCTTGGAGAATTAAACTGCACGGTCTGGTTGGACCTCCGTAGCCCATGGCTGCTTAAAGATGATGATGATGATACATATTTAGATTAAGACACTTGGGAAAACACTTTTAATCTGAACTCCCAGAAGTGAAATTTACACTTGTTTTTTATATAAATTGATGAGTAAATTAAAGACAGATATGATGCAAGTTTCTCTGTGATGAATTGGGATCTGAGTGTTTTTAAATTAAATTAGAAGTGGTAGAAATAGATAAAATAGGAAAGACTATGACAGTAAGGAATACTTTTACTACGAACGTTATTGTTGATGCAATAGGAGCACACACATGAGACAAGGAAGAAAATTTCATCTAGGATGAACTGATCTTTGCTCTTTTTATTTCTTCGATATATTTTGTGTCCAAAACTTTCCAGTTCACAAAAAATACAAGTGACAATTCAAAACAAAAAAAGGCATTTTTTTTTCCATTTCTGAAATAAATTAAACAGACGCCTTTTTTTTATTTTTTTCATTCTGTTTTGCGTTTGGACTTTCCCGACTTATTCATTGGCTCGATCTCGTTAACCAGATTCTTGGAGATGCGCAAATGTTTTCCAATGGATCTGGTGATGATGGTGGAAGAGATATTGCCATGGATACCTTTGATGATGTTCATTAGTTTGGGATGATCAGCGATGTTATCAGTCAAATTGTCCTCAAACCAATATTTGAGTTTATTGTATTTAAATACGTAAAGAGCAATTAATTAATTGTCCTCAAATCAATATTTGAGTTTATTGTATTTAAATACGTAAATAGCAATTAATAGTTTAAAACTAACTAATAAATATACTATCAAAGGATTTAAAATATTTTTTTTGCTGAGTAAATGTTTTTTAAGAAGATAAAAAAATATACTAATTGTTCAGAATTGAAAATTAAATTACTTTTGATTAAGTACCGGGATTCTTCTTAGAACTCTGTGAAAGCGGGTAACAGGTCGTATTTATGTCATATATAAAATTATATATAAATAATATATTATACTATGGGTAACCGGAAAAGATCAATCAGTTTGTCCTCGAGGCCCCTGCCACCAAATTTGCTTTCATTATGCAGAGACCGTGCTTGGAAATAAAAACTGAAGTCCCATCACTAACTCTCCGCAAAATTCCCCGCCCTGCCCACGGTCAGTAGGGTCACCGATGGGCTTGGAAAGGCCTGCGTCCGTCGGATGGGATTGACAGGAGGCTACCATCTGTCTCGTAACAACTGACCAGTGGATTCTATCCCCCTAACCACTTCTGAGCTATCGGGATGCCTGTGACTTGACTGTTTACCCCATTACATGCAGCTCAGAGGTAAAACAACCCAACCCAACTCTGGTATCGTAACACCGAGTAAACGGAGACCTTCAAGGTTCAAAGCCTTGCACGTCTCCGTCTACTGAGTTAACACTTAAATATTATAGTAATAAAACACACGAGAAATAACTCCTGAGCTAAAGTATAGTCAAATAACAAGAGAATGATTGCTTATCCCCCATTCAAATCCTAATACATTAAATATTCCCCAACATATTACCATTTCTTACCAGCGCGATATTACAGACGTCCGCACTTAATGCGGTGCAACCAATCTTCTGGGCGTTCAACCCCCGACAAACAACAACGATATTGGCTAAAGAAATAAAACAACTGTGCACTACATATATTCACTACTGCATAAACAGATAAATTCTGTGACATAGGTAAATTGGACATTGAGAGTAAGGCTTACCTTCACAGAGGAAGATGTCAAGATCACAAGCAGCGCCAGGAACCCGTTTATTCGTCCAAGTGCTCAGGGAAAACACTCAACTGAGCACACTTGCGTAGCACGTTGATACTTTAGATACTGGCTGGCGTAGGCTGACACAGCGACCTCTCCACACACAAACGAGAAAAAACAAATGACGAAAGTCCACAGAAAAGAACCACTTCTCGACGTTGAAGCTGAGAAATAATTTTTTCATTGTTTCGTAAAAAATGTTTCTGTTTCGCACAACAAACGTCTGCGACTTGGTTTGTTACGAATAGCAACAGTGAAAGTCAACACAATGAATGCTTTCGTTCTTCACAGCGTTGCCAATGAAATACTCAGAAACTTCCAATGAAAATTGATATGTTTCAATGTAAGTTTTAAAATGGCTCGAATTTTTAGAGATTTCCCTCCAAATGTATATACCCTACCTAACCAATATGTTTTACCGCTACCTAAGCAATATGTCAGGTAGGGATAAAATCTAAACCTTTCCTCCTCCAAACACACACACCTGGGTACACCCTAGGGTTACCAACCATCCTGTATTATCAATATTTTTCCGCTTCCGGTACGAACTGCATACGGGAAGGTTTGAATAAGGCTTAATCGATCTGACCAAGAGTACTGCCGATCACGTGACATGCATTAGGTCGAATAAAAGAAATGAGCCTTAGGGGCAAGGCAAACTCCACTTATTTCTACAAGTCCACTCTTTAAATAGCAGAGACTCTCTCCAATTCAGATGTAGACGGTTGGATGTGTCTACATCTGAATTGGAGAGAGTCTCTGCTATTTAAAGAGTGGACTTGTAGAAATAAGTGGAGTTTGCCTTGCCCCTAAGGCTCATTTCTTTTATTCGACCTAATGCATGTCACGTGATCGGCAGTACTCTTGGTCAGATCGATTAAGCCTTATTCAAACCTTCCCGTATGCAGTTCGTAGCCATATATCTGTTCAAGGAATGATCTTTCATAGCACTTCATAGGAACAGACCTATTTAACGCCTGTGTGGAATCAAATTGAGCGCTCAGTACGTTTTTAATAAACTTTAATGAGAAAATGTGATTGAAAACAAATTAAAGATTTTAATCAAATGTATCATTGCCTTGATTTTGAAAATATTCATCCGGTGTTTAAAGAGTTGCAGATCTTGAACTATTTATCTTTGCCTAAGAACAATGTTACTACTGACATCAATTTCAATCAAATAATTGACTTGAAATGTTAATTCAAACAGTTAAAACAAAACCGATAACCGTTATAATAATCTTAATTAAAAAACATGAGGGCATTTTTTTGCAGTTTGTAAAATAATTTGGCCGTCCCGTAGCCAAGTAGGTAGTCAAAGGGACCTGGGCTAGCCCAGGTCCCTTTCACTACCTACTCGGCTACGGGACGGCCAAATTATTTTACAAACTACTGTATATGCTGCAAACTTTTTGCCACATAATATTTTATGCATTTACGCTACATTATGTTCACAATAAGTTCACAAGCTTAGCTAAAACAAATTATAAGAACAAAAAAGATTTGCCAAGTCTATAAATATTACTTCATCATAATTCCAAAGGCTTCAGGGGATGCATCCGTTATGAGAATTTCGGATTCGTCCTTCCATTCGCTGTAGAACATTTCAGCAAATATTGGACTTCTGACGGCAAGTAAGAGTTTGTGAGCGTGGATTCTCTCTGCTTCATTTTTATGATTAAAAACAAAGATGACGTCACTAAAATCTGAGCTCCCCAGGAGATTGCGAATGCGATGCGTCAATTGTTTTCTTGTCTTGCTGTCTGTCATGTTTTCTAGTTTCTTGCTAAACAATAATTAACAAAAGTTACTTAAGATAACTTTGCTACAAACTAAACGTACTACCTCTATGGCAAGCAGCTCTTTATGGGTATTCATTCATTTATTTATTTTAAAAAAATTTGAATTTTTGCTTATGTCGAAAGATGTGTTTTGAGAGCAGCCAAGAGTTAAATGTTTAAATTTCAAGAACATTTAAATACCGAACGAACATTGATAATCGAGTTTACGCAGGACTGGTATGTTTTACTTTGAAGTGGGCATTTTCTGGCATACATTAGGCTAAATAAATAGTCAGGTCAACAGCGTGAAGGTTCAGCTATTTAATGAATAGCTGTTAGGAGGTAGATGGAAGCCTTCCCATTTTGGGTCATCCATTTTGAAGGAATTACTTTCCTACACACGAGGCCATTTTTTAATTTCTCATTTAACAGACTGGCTACTTTTCTTTTTTTTCTACCCTGCTGAGGAGTGGTCAACCACACAGGGTCCTGGTGCTGACCATATAAACCTACTGGACTGGACAGATATATGGCTCTGAGCTTGATTATGGATCCTGATTTTGCTGCACTGGTGGGCTTCTGTGGAGGGAAAATCTTCCGCTGTGTTTTCTGTTTGTTTGTGGGTTGACAGCCCCAAGTGAATAGATTCACAGGATATGTTTATCAGCTGGTGGATAATCCTGAGCAGAAGTCATCGCAGGCACCTGAACTCTTTGCTTCTATTGGCATCGTCAATTTCTACATTGGAGGAAGTCTTCCAGTGTAGATGGCTTCAGCCTTTAGTAGTGGGGGAACGGGTCTTTGCCCCATGTCTGCGATTAGGGGGCTGTTTGATATTGTCGGCATTCCCTCTCTCAATAAACATAGTTTCTTTAAACATCCCACTAACCATTTTCTCTCCATAGGTAGTTGGAATGTGAGGACTCTGCACAGAGCTTTTTCTCTTGATGTTCTCACACAAGAATTCCACCATTATAATTTAGATATTCTCGGCTTGCAAGAGACCAGATGGACAGATAAAGGTCAGATTCTTAAAAATAATCTTAAATTTATCTTTTCAGGGAGGGACGACAATAAGCATCACCAAGGCGTGGGTCTGCTTCTCAGCAGACAAGCTAGCGATGCTCTTCTAGGATATGAGTGCATTAATGAAAGGTTTCTTACAGCAAAATTTCAGACAAGCGTTAAAGACTTGAATGTTATCTGCTGTTATGCCCCCACTGAGGATGCCGATGAGGATGAGAAGGATAGGTTTTATGAACAACTTCAGGATATTTTGAATTCTGTCAAGAAAGGAGATATTACCCTTGTTCTTGGTGACTTCAATGCCAAAGTTGGTGCTGACTCTGACCTTTGGGGAGGAGTAATAGGCCCTTTTGGTATTGGTAGCTGCAATGGCAATGGGCAACGTCTCCTACAGGTAAGTAAACTTAATGGATTCAGAATAACCAACACTTATTACAAACACCACGACATACATAAGTATACATGGGTTTCACCTGATGGACTGCATAAGAATATGGTTGATTACATATTAATTAACAGCAAATGGGCTAGTTCTGTTAGGAATACCAGGGCATATAGGGGAGCTGAAATTGGATCTGACCATTACCTTGTCAAATGTGTGTTGCAACTTAAACTTAAAAAGTATTGTGCTAGGGTTAAAAAATTTACTTTTAATACTGAAGCTCTGAAAGATCCAGTTATAGCCAAAGCTTACCATGATAGGTTACTTAGTCATTATGACAGTCATGGTATACTTACTACTGAAGTTGAGGAAGAATGGGAAAATTTTAAACAGGCTTTTCTGGATACTAACAGTACTCTTTTAGGAAAAAAGGAGCAGAAGAGGCAAAATTATCTGAGTGATAAGGCACTTGAGCTTATTTAGGAAAGAAAGAACTGCAGGAATGCCCTTAATCAATACCCTACTAGTCCTAATAGAAAGCATTACAGAGACCATAATAAACTTGTAAAGGATCAGTTAGCTGCTAATAAGAATCTTTGGCTTGATGGTCTGGCTGACAAAGCCGAGGAAGCAGTTAGACAGCACAACAGCAGAGAGCTGTACCAGATAATTAATGTTTTGTATGGTAGAAAACGGACAGGCATACAAGGATTGAAGGATAAATAAGGTAAGATTATAGAAGGGGAGGATTATGTCATGGCTAGGTGGGCAGAGCATTTCAGTGATGTTCTAAACAATGTAGTTAGTTCTACTCCCATTGTTTGCAATGATGATAGATGCATTGGTGGCTTTAATGTTGGCCCTATAACACAATCTGAAGTTATTTTGGCTGTTTCTAAACTTAAACTTCATAAATCCCCAGGGGTAGATGAAATTACTACGGAAATGCTTAGAGCTGGGAATGTTTCGGTTACCACTTGGATGACTGAAATTCTGAATATCTTTTATGATAAAGGCATGGTTCCTAAGGATTTTACCAGAGCTATTGTTATCCCTATTTTCAAAAAAGGTGATCGCAGTTCTTGTGATAACTATAGGGGTATCAGCCTACTCTCTGTTCCAGGTAAAGTTCTTTCCATGATTGTGCTTAATAGAATTAAGAATCTGGTTGACAGTCAATTGCGTGATGAGCAATGTGGATTCAGAAGTGGTAGGGGATGTGTAGATCAGATATTTTCACTTAGGCAGATTCTTGAGAAATGTTTAGAGTTTCAGAAACCTTTGGTTGCTAGCTTTCTTGATTTCAAAAAGGCTTTCGACTCTGTTGATCGTCATAATTTGTGGTTGATTGTGAAATCATATGGTGTACCAGACAAGTTAGTTAACATTATGAAAGCTCTCTATAATAACACTGAGTCGTGTGTGAGAGTTGGTAAGGCTTGTAGCAATAGGTTTAGCATTACTTCTGGTAACCAGATTCACAGGATATATTCATCAGCTGGTGGATAATCCTGAAATTAAGGAGACAAAATGCACCCTTGTCGAACGACAAGGGTGCATTTTGTCTCCTTTTCTCTTTAGCTTGGTTATTGATTATGTTATGCGAAATTCACTTCAAGGGAAAGATTTTGGCCTCAAATGGGCTGGAGATACAAAAATTTCTGATTTAGATTATGCTGATGATTTAGCCCTTTTGGCAAATGATGTTGATGAGATGAACTCTTTCATTCGAGCTGTTGATGAGACTGGTAGTAGAGTAGGTTTGGTTATAAACAGAGAGAAAACTAAAGTGATGAAAATTGGTCAGGCAGGCTGTGATTCAGTTAATCTGAATGGTTGCAGTCTTGAGCAGGTGTCACAGTTTAATTATCTTGGGAGCTATGTAACAGATAATGGTGATGTGCAGCATGAGATTAACAGACGCATAGGGATTGCTGCCGGGACTTTTAAGAACGTATGGAGAGTGTGGAGAAATAGGCGTATACATCTAAAGACTAAAATTAGACTGTATAATAGTTTGGTTCTTTCTAGGGTTAGTTATGGTAGTGAAACTTGGACACTTTGTAAACAAGATAACAGGAAACTAGATGCTTTTGATTCCAGATGCTTACGCAGTATCTTGGGTATTAGGTTTTACCTCTGAGTGGCACTTTTTTGCACACCATGGGCTAAATGGCCAGATCACAAGGACCCCGAAGGCTCAGAGAAGGTTGGGGAGGGGACCCACCAGAACATCTGTTGGGAGACAGATGGTAGCCTCCCGTCAAAACCATCCAGCGTGTTCTTTAACTTGCACAGAATATGGCTCTCCCGCACACGGGGCCACGGCTTAACGTCCCATCCGACGGACAGCGGCTTTTCCAAGCCCATCGGTGTCCCCTACTGACCGTGGGCAGGGCGGGGAATTTTGCGGAAATAAATCTCAACGCTGACCCAGCTGGGACTCGAACCTGACTAACAATGGGTTCTCTATATGAAGGCAAAATGGGAGTGTTGGGGGTGGGGGGTAAACTCAGGTTGCATGTTTTTTTTTTGGGGGGGAGGGGGTCGAATGAAGATCCATTAATTATATTCACTCAGCTGCCACTTTATTGAGCAGTTTTATGTCAGTTATATCATGTTATGACTCAAATACAAAAGTCACTAACTTCTTAACACTAAACCTACCGAACTTCATGTATACTTATTCCTACCGTGACCGGTCAAATGGCCGATCCTTAAAAAAAGTTAGTTTTTTAACGAACGAACGCAGATAATAAATCAGTTTGGTACTTAAACAATAAATGAAACAACTTCACAAAATAAAAAAAACAAATTTATTTATTTATTTATTTTTTCATTTGAATTATAAACATCATCATCATCATCATCCTCAAGCAGCCATGGGCTACGGAGGTCCAACCAGACCGTGCAACTTAGTTCTCCAAGCAAGTCTATCCTGACCTACATCTACTGCATCTGGCCACTGCACACCAATTCTAACAAGGTCCTGTTTGACATTGTCTGCCCACCGCATCCTAGGTCTCCCCTTCTTTCTGAGGCCTTTAGGCACACTGTTCATAACGCTATTCGCCAATCTATAATTATTCATACGGGCAACATGGCCAAACCAACGGAGTCTCTCTCTGCACAATATGCTGCTTAAAGGAGGTTGCAAACTCCTTTCCCTAATCTCATCATTAGTTACAAAGTTGAACCACCTAATGCCCAAGATACTGCGTAAGCATCTGGAATCAAAAGCATCTAGTTTCCTGTTATCTTGTTTACAAAGTGTCCAAGTTTCACTACCATAACTAACCCTAGAAAGAACCAAACTATTATACAGTCTAATTTTAGTCTTTAGGTGTATACGCCTATTTCTCCACACTCTCCATAGGTTCTTAAAAGTCCCGGCAGCAATCCCTATTCGTCTGTTAATCTCATGCCGCACATCACCGTTATCTGTTACATAGCTCCCAAGATAATTAAACTGTGACACCTGCTCAAGACTGCAACCATTCAGATTAACTGAATCACAGCCTGCCTGACCAATTTTCATCACTTTAGTTTTCTCTCTGTTTATAACCAAACCTACTCTACTACCAGTCTCATCAACAGCTCGAATGAAAGAGTTCATCTCATCATCATTTGCCAAAAGGGCTAAATCATCAGCATAATCTAAATCAGAAATTTTTGTATCTCCAGCCCATTTGAGGCCAAAATCTTTCCCTTGAAGTGAATTTCGCATAACATAATCAATAACCAAGCTAAAGAGAAAAGGAGACAAAATGCACCCTTGTCGAACACCAGAAGTAATGCTAAACCAATTGCTACAAGCCTTACCAACTCTCACACACGACTCAGTGTTATTATATAGAGCTTTCATAATGTTAACTAACTTGTCTGGTATACCATATGATCTCACAATCAACCACAAATTATGACGATCAACAGAGTCGAAAGCCTTTTTGAAATCAACAAAGCTAGCAACCAAAGGTTTCTGAAACTCTAAACATTTCTCAAGAATCTGCCTAAGTGAAAATATCTGATCTACACATCCCCTACCACTTCTGAATCCACATTGCTCATCACGCAATTGACTGTCAACCAGATTCTTAATTCTATTAAGCACAATCATGGAAAGAACTTTACCTGGAACAGAGAGTAGGCTGATACCCCTATAGTTATCACAAGAACTGCGATCACCTTTTTTGAAAATAGGGATAACAATAGCTCTGGTAAAATCCTTAGGAACCATGCCTTTATCATAAAAGATATTCAGAATTTCAGTCATCCAAGTGGTAACCGAAACATTCCCAGCTCTAAGCATTTCCGTAGTAATTTCATCTACCCCTGGGGATTTATGAAGTTTAAGTTTAGAAACAGCCAAAATAATTTCAGATTGTGTTATAGGTCTAACATTAAAGCCACCAATGCATCTATCATCATTGCAAACAATGGGAGTAGAACTAACTACATTGTTTAGAACATCACTGAAATGCTCAGCCCACCTAGCCATGACAGAATCCTCCCCTTCTATAACCTTACCTTGTTTATCCTTCAATCCTTGTATGCCTGTCCGTTTTCTACCATACAAAACATTAACTATCTGGTACAGCTCTCTGCTGTTGTGCTGTCTAACTGCTTCCTCGGCTTTGTGAGCCAAACCATCAAGCCAAAGATTCTTATCAGCAGCTAACTGATCCTTTACAAGTTTATTAAGGTCTCTGTAATGCTTTCTATTAGGACTAGTAGGGTATTGATTAAGGGCATTCCTGCAGTTCTTTCTTTCCGAAATAAGCTCAAGTGCCTTATCACTCAGATAATTTTGCCTCTTCTGGTCCTTTTTTCCTAAAAGAGTACTGTTAGTGTCCAGAAAAGCCTGTTTAAAATTTTCCCATTCTTCCTCAACTTCAGTAGTAAGTATACCATGACTGTCATAATGACTAAGTAACCTATCATGGTAAGCTTTGGCTATAACTGGATCTTTCAGAGCTTCAGTATTAAAAGTAAATTTTTTAACCCTAGCACAACACTTTTTAAGTTTAAGTTGCAACACACTTTTAACAATGTAATGGTCAGATTCAATTTCAGCTCCCCTATATGCCCTGGTATTCCTAAAAGAACTAGCCCATTTGCTGTTAATTAATATATAATCAATCATATTCTTATGCAGCCCATCAGGTGAAACCCATGTGTACTTATGTATGTCGCGGTGTTTGTAATAAGTGTTAGTTATTCTGAAACCATTGAGTTTACTTACCTGTAGGAGACGTTGCCCATTGCCATTGCAGCTACCAATACCAAAAGGGCCTATTACTCCTCCCCAAAGGGCAGAGTCAGTACCAACTTTGGCATTGAAGTCACCAAGAACAAGGGTAATATCTCCTTTCTTGACAGAATTCAAAATATCCTGAAGTTGTTCATAAAACCTATCCTTCTGATCCTCATCGGCATCCTCAGTGGGGGCATAACAGCAGATAACATTCAAGTCTTTAACGCTTGTCTGAAATTTTGCTGTAAGAAACCTTTCATTAATGCACTCATATCCTAGAAAAGCATCGCTAGTGTGTCACGAAAAGAAAATGAAAAATGAACGGTAGTTCCATGTTTCTTGCATTTATAAATAAATAATGCATATCTCATTCGTCTTCAATGCATTTTTTACAAATTATTGAGTTCTCAAATGTACATTTGCTGCACACATGTTCTTTGCTTTCCAAACAGATTTTCGTTGTTTTGTTGCCATTGCAATATCTTACTTGGCAAGTTTTTCGTACATGTGAAACTGAACTTACCTTTGTTGATGTTTTCGGTATATTTCCTTTTTCTTTTTTCCTTCTTGATATTCAGCGGCAAGTTTTTCAGCTAACTGGAATAAAATTCCTGCCTTGAAATTTTTCCCCTGTTGTTTCTTTATATAAAACCCATGCATTTATTCCAGCTAGGTCAAGAATATTAAAAAATACTTGGAGGGGCCATCTCCAAGATTTCGATTTCACGCTGTATTTTCTTGCCATTTGATCCGTCACATCTACACCGAATTTTGTGCTATTACAAAATCTAATCGTTTCCGGTATACGCTTATCACTTTTTTCAGTGTCTATTGAGTTAGGCATTGAACTTAGTAGAACCACTTTTTTATTTAATTTACTTTTATAAATTGTTAGAGTAATATAATCTTATTTACATAGTTTTGTTGTAAAAGCGTGCCATATTATCTTTCACTTGTTTGGCAAGTTTTGGCAATTCTCGCTTGTTTCCATGGATTGGTTCCAACAGTAGTGGTTCTTTTTGCTAGCAATTTTGCGGCTAATGTGTTGCTCGCGAAAAACTTATCCGTGGTTACATTCCTTCCACACCCTGTAAATGGTTCTATTAGCTTGAGGACAATGAACTCCCCAAGTGGAACTGAAGGTTCTCTATTCTCATTCTTTCCCAAATATGGAAATCCATTTATTACATACTTGCTATTGACGCCAGATGCCAACCAGAATTTGATTCCAAACTTATCTGGTTTGTTCGGCATATATTGTGTAAATCTACACCTAGCCTTGGATGGAACAATCAGATCATGTATCAAAGGCTCATTCCGCTTTCAGTTGAAGTGATGCCACATTTTAGTAGCCTTTCATTTATACCAACCGTATAGTTTTAGAATTCAATTTCCAGGCTAAATAACAGGAATCTTTCAACCAGTCAAATTGACCGGTCGCGGTAGGTAGGACAGGCTACACATATTTCTCAGAAAAAAGACAATAAGAGGAGATGTAAATACTGAAAAAATCATTTTATGTATATTATAAGAAAAGTCGTAAAGTTAAATTGCGATGTGATAACGTTGTACTTGGGAAATTTTACGCAAAAGTTTGAAAAGGTCAATTTGACCGGTCGTGGTAGGTTTAGTGCTAAATAAGCTTTTTACGAAAAGATGCGATCACAAATAATTTAAAGACAAAGTATAACGAAAGCAATAACCGTTATACTAAACTTTAGTAACACGTTAAGAGTACCTTTTCAGTTAGCGTAATATTATATAATTTTCACCAATTTTGAACGATATTTTGCAGAACCATAGTTAACATGTAAAACGTTTCAGCCTCGTAAGGCTTCAGGTAATTAACAGATAATGTTTCAAATCGAAACTGAAACAGATTTGATTAAGCTCTTTAAATTAACTTCAGTTATATTTTTTCATAAAAGGGTAATTTAGAGTTATTGAGTTCAAATGTCTGAGTTACTATTGACATAACACGGAACTGTACAGTCGCTCAAAAAAATATCCGAACACTATGGTTGATTACAGAATTCAGAAAAAAATATCTGGCAACGATTTTTTTAGAAATTAGTGATCTGGCAACCTCCGTGTCACGTGACACGAAGGTTGTCACGTGCCAGATAGTTTATGATCTCGGCGGTTAAAGGATTAATGTTAACACGGAAGCGGATAAAACCGTGGATTAAAAATTGATGCTATCACGGATAGCAGATAAAATCTCCAATTTGATAAAATATGTAGGAGCATGAGTAAATATTCCAATGTTCACCCACATTACTGCATCAATGATGGCTGACACGAGAGAGAAAAAACTGCTTGAAATAATGGAAAAAAAGGGTCTGATTTGCAAATTCATTGATGGTATTCACTTAAAAAGAAAAAAATGCATTAGGACAGTGCTTCTCAACCTTTTATGCTTCACGTACCCCCTGGAAATGTGTATGTAAATGGCGTAACCCTTATATAGATAGTCGATAGATAAAACTATAGTTATAGTATAATAATGCCAACTTAGCGACTTTGTTACTAGATCTAGCGACATTTGAGTTCCCACGGCGTACCCCATGTTGAGAACCCCTGCATTAGGATAAAGCCACAAATTCAAAGAGTAATTTATCCTATGGGAAGGGTCGATCTTTCTGCTGGCAAATCAGAACATAAATCCAAAAGATTACTGGAGTGTTAGAAAAATGGAGTTAAATATGTGAAAAGCTCGGCAGTGGAGATGCAGGAGTAATGGTTTGGATAGTGATGTGTAGTGGAGAATTAATGGGTAAAAGGATTATCTTCTGAAAATCTGTCATGTCCCTCGAATTTTATATTTATTTATTGTATATTTTTATTGTATTCATTCAGAATTACATTAAAATATGAACTTTGTCCAGAATATTCCATTCTAACATTAGAACTGAAATCAGTGTGCTATTTTATTTTCATTCAACTGAATTGTAGTAGAGATAAAGCACTATGCGAAGAATCCTCTTGATATACAGCGTGATTCAGTTAAGTGTGTACAAACTTCTGGGAGCGGTAGGTTGCACAACAATGAATCGGAATCATATAACAATGCAGGGTCGGTAACGGCATCTTCATGTGGTAGATGGCATTGTACGGCCGTGGGACTGCACAACGTCCTCGCTGGTAACCATTATTCGTGAACCGCCCGCAGAGGTAGTAGGATGGCCGATTACACAAATGCGGAGTTGGCCGATATGCATCTCGCATAAGGGGATGCAGACTGCAATGGGCGAGCCAATGTGCGTGTGTACCAGGAACGGAACCTGATGAGGCGTACTCCCAACCACCAGATGTTTGCATGGAGGCATCAGAGGTTATGTGACACTGGTTCCTTCCAGACATGCCAGGAGTCGGGTACGAAGGGCACGGACCCCTGACATGGAGGAGAATGTGCAACGTCATACAGAAGACACTCCCAAGTGCCAGTACTCGAGCAATCGCCTACCAGTCGGTCTTTCCCAATCCACCGTATGATTATGCACGATAACCAATTGCATCCATATCATGTGCAGTGCATCCTGACACTGAAACCTGAGGATTACCCACAGCGCATTGCATTTGCGCAATGGTACCTGCAGAAGAGTGCGGCAAAACCCCAATTTCCTGCTTCTGTGCTGTTCACAGACGAGGCATGCTTTACACGGGAAGGTAGCTTCAATGCACATAACCCATTTGCATGGGTGGTGGAGAACCCCCATGCTACACGAACACGTGCAGCGCAAAACCGTTTTGCTGTAAATGTTTGGTCCGCCATTGTCGGGGACCACTTAATAGGCCCATACCTCATGCCTGTTCGTCTGGACGGAAGGAGTTACCGGATATTTCTGGATGACGTCTTGCCAGAACTTTTGGATGAACAACAGGTCCCTCAGTCGCTGCGCCGTGCAATGTGGTTCCAGCGCGATGGGGCCCTCGCCCATTTCAGCCATGAAGTTCGTCAACACTTAAACGTGACATTTGGACAACAGTGGATCGGGCGTGGTGGTCCCGTTCATTGGCCTGCAAGATCACCGGACATATCATGCCTTACTTCTTATGGGGTTACATCAAAGGACTGGTGTGCGACACCCCCTTTGAAAGTGCTGAGGACCTTGTCGCACGCATCTCCATAGCTGCCTCGGAAGTCCGAGACACGCCAGGAATCTTCCAAAATGTACGCGATTCCATGCGCTGACGATGTGAGGCCTATGTTACAGCTCGTGGTCGCAACTTCGAACACCTTCTGTGACCTCTGTGCATTTCGCAAATGTACCTATTGTGATTAATAAAAAGCATTTTGTTCACTTACGTGCTGATCTTTCATTCACATCCTCTCTGTACACTAGCACATGTTGATGCTGTTACCGACCCTGCATTGCCATACGATTCCGATTCGTATTTGTGCAACCTAGCCCTGCCAGAAGTTTGTACACACTTAACTGAGTCACCCGGTATAAATCAATTGATAATAAAATATTTACAGACCAGGCCTGAGGTAAGTACTGAAAGTTGCAGACGATTTATATTTAGTTAATGCATATTCCCTATTATTGAGTTAAATAGGAAATGTGATGATTTCTTCTTTAGTGATATGTTCTGTTTAAATGGTAGTTTCTGATGATATTATCTTGTTCTTTTTTTAATTATGTGGATGGCAGTGCATTGTTTACGATAATTCATGTTTTTTAGGCTTATTATCTCTAATGGGACTATTTAGTTCCGAGGGCTTTTTTATACTGCAGATCGGAAGTGAATTGTTTATGATAATTTGTTTTTTTGGGGGGACTTGTTGCCTCTGATAGGATTATTTAGTTCTGGGTACTTTTTATACTGAGGATCGGTGGTGAGTTATGTTAATTTGTTTTTTTAAACTTGTTATCTCTGATGGGATTATTTAGTTCCAGGGGCTTTTTTTTATACTGTGGATAAGTGGTTCATTATTTACGATAATTTGTGTGTTTCAGTCTTATTGTCTTGGATGGGATTATTTAATTCTGGCATCTTTTTTACACTGTAGATCAGGGAGGAATTGTTAACAGTTTTGTTTTTTAGGCTTGCTGTAAGACTGATTTGCCCGGGGGGGGGGGGTAAAAAGGGCACTTAGCAAAATGCTCAAGTTAAAATGGTTATCTCCAAAAATTTTGCTCTGGGGTTTTCTTATATTGTGGAATGGCAATTCATTGTTTAGGTGTATGCACTTGTTAAAATAGTCATTTCTGATGAGATTATTGATTTTTGCAAGTTTTTTTTATTACGGAATGAACTTTCATATGTTAGTGATAATAAGCTATTGAAATAAGTAGCCTCGGATGGTACTGACCATCATTCATTATATAATGTTATGCACAATTAGAAAAATATGTCTAATATTCTATTACTTCTAATGGTTTTCTTTTATTTGTGGAAACAAAATTTTATGCTTAAGAATAAGTGTTTATTTATTATAATCTTTACTCACTGTACAGCCTCTGAACTGATAGTAATATGATTGTTTAGGTTATTATTTGTAGAACTTTCCAAGAAGTTGAATATTCTTTCTAATGTGATATTGAAATGCATTTTTCTTAAGTTTAATATGCATTAGTGGAGTTTTTTGTATGGAAGTAATATTAGGAAACTTCATATAATTCTAGGAAAATTAAATTTTTTCATCACCATCAGTCGCTGCTAGGAGTCCAAAAGTCAAGCATTCTGTCAAAATGCAAAGCCTTATTGCGTAGCATCATAAACTGCAGAACTGCCATGCTCCAATTTCCTACATTTTTTTATTCTTCCAAATTATAAAGTTCATCATGCAAAGTTGGCATCTCTGCAGTGGATGAGGGGTTCTGAGGGTCCAAGTACATTGAAAAGTCATTCTGAATCAGAAAATGTATAAACCTCAAAGGAATGAAACAATAGGCCTAAGCTCCTTTCTGCCAAGGACCTTAGTAACATTCAATGACATTTACAGAAGTATGCAATGGTTCACAGCATGATTCAAGGATTGCTTAAGAGGAAAAGTGAAAAGGGGATGAGATTCAAAGAAATTCATGGGTGTCTGACTATAATATAGGCAAGCTTTATTATGCTTGAAGTAAGGTGATGGAAAGGAAATTTGCATGATAGTGGTCACTTCTTACAAGGCTCGCTTCATCTGCTATGACATGTCTACAAAAGCCTTAGTTATAAAGCATAATCAGTCAAGTAAAATACAAATCAATGCCTTTGGGACCACAAGTAGCAACTGCCACCTACAAAGTAAAAGCAACTAGTCTTCTCTGGTTTCTTTATTTCTATTTATTATATTCTATATTTCAAATATTTAAAAAAAAATATTCACTTAGTATAGTTACTTTGTCAAAAGGCTTAAAAGAATTAATGTTGTTTTTTACTTCTGTTAACGTTTTTGGATATATAATGTATGCATAAGTGAGCATGAAGAAGGTTCAATTTATAAAACTCAAAGGTCATGGAAATTCAAGATGTTGTAGATCATTTTCCTGGTGGAGAGAGATGTTCAAACAAGTTTCTTTTACTTTTACATAACATTACAAGATTTCATTGTTGTAACTGTTATGCAGCAACTGCAATGGAAACAGTAAGCTAGCAATCTCTAATATATATATAAAATATCTGTAGTATAGCAAATCTCTAAAATTATTGCTTTCAAGGGAAAATAAATGGATTTTATACTTACAATTAACTTTCACACTAGATAAAAAATTTAGTTTCGGTGGTAGTGGGATTGAAATTCATGGGCACTGTCCATATTGCAGAAATTTCTTCATAGTCAAAAGTAGATGAGAAGTTCAGTGGTAGGTTGGGTTGTTTTACTTTTGAGCGGTCCTTTTTTTGCACACCATGGGCTAAATGGCCAAGTCACATGGACCCCGAAGGCTCAGAGATGGTTGGGGATGGGACCCACTAGAACAGCTGTTGGGAGACAGATGGTAGCCTCCCATCAAGGTCATCCAGTATGTTCTTTAATGTGCACAGGGTATGTCTTTCCCACACATGGCTTAATGTCCCATCTGAAGGACGGCAGCCTTTCCAAGCCCATTGGTGTCCCCTTACTGACCGTGGGCAGGGCAGGGAATTGTTACGGAAATAAATCTCAACGCTGACCCAGCTGGGACTCAAACCTGGGAACTACAGATTACGAGCCTGGCGAGCTACCGACTGAGCCCCCCCCCCCCCCCACCACCACCACCACCACCACCACTTCAGTGGTGAGAGAATAGCTTAAGATAAGAGCACTTGACATGTTATAAGATCACGATTTTAAGTTTTTAGGACTTTGCCTTGAGTTATTCTAATTAAATAGAATTAAATCTATATTAAAATATGCCATAAATAAAATGCATTGATCTGTACTGAAAATAAACAAATGAGTTTATTAGCAAAATATAAATAATGCATATGAATGCAGCAGTGATGAATCATAAGCTATATACAATGCCTATGTGTAGAAAATATCATTCACTACAACTTGTAATGAAGGCATGTTTTTCAATGGTTGTAATATTCCCAAATCTCTTTTAATAATAAGTTTGGTTATCTTTTAGCTTGATGTAGCCTCCACTGACCACCACATGGACAAAATCTTAACCATCTTTGATCCCATGCTCTAGTAGCTGCTGATCTTGCTCCAGCTTTTAACATGGATGAGGAGCAACACCTATAATAAAACACATATAACATTTGAAAATTAGAAATGTATACATTTATGGAACTTCAGCACTGTCAACCTCATTTTACTTAATGTACAAATAATATCTAATATAGTGGTTAGTGCACCTGACTATCAAGTAGGTGAGCATGTCCTTAAATATGTGTTAATAAGTTTAGTCAGAAAATAGGGTTTCATATTTAATTTCTGCAGAAGGAATATAATTACATCAAAGACAATATACATGAAATGTCTCAACATAAGTGTATTATTTTTCCTCACAGTCACCAGACTTATTGAGACACTTGTTCTAATGATTGATAAATTTATATAAGTCCTGCTATGAAGGGTGTACCTTGCTCCTGGTTTCTTATAAAAGAGGAGGAAGGAGGAAGTCACTTTGTGACAACAAGTGTCTTCATCTTTGATAGCATCAACCAATGGAAAGAATTGTCCTCTAAGATGCTTCTTCAGCTTCCCAAAACAAATGAAAATCTGGCAGTGCCAGGTCCGGGCCCTATGATGGGTGATGAACAGTTGTCAATCACCAGGTGCTAATGTCCTCATTCACTGTAGTAATGTGGCTATTTTTTAAACTCAAGGTACCATTTCCTCACGAGTTGTAATGACAGGATATCCAAGAAAATACACAGTCACTTGCTGCTGATGGATTTCCAGTGGTTGCGTTTTCTATGCTCACAGATTCTACATTGGAGGTTTTAGTGGTGGGGAATGGGTCTTTGCCCCATATCTGTGATTAGGGGGCTGTTTGACATTGTCGGCATTCCCTTTCTCAATAAACATAGTTTCTTTAAAACATCCCACTAACCATTTTCTCTCCATAGGTAGTTGGAATGTGAGGACTCTGCACAGAGCTTTTTCTCTTAATGTCCTCACACAAGAATTCCACCATTATAATTTAGATATTCTCGGTTTGCAAGAGACCAGATGGACAGATAAAGGTCAGATTCTTAAAAATAATCTTAAATTTCTCTTTTCAGGGAGGGAAGACAATAAGCATCACCAAGGCATGGGTCTGCTTCTCAGCAGACACGCTAGTGATGCTCTTCTAGGATATGAGTGCATTAATGAAAAGTTTCTTACAGCAAAATTTCAGACAAGCGTTAAAGACTTGAATGTTATATGCTCTTATGCCTCCACTGAGGATGCCGATGAGGATGAGAAGGGTAGGTTTTACAGACAAGTACAGGATATTTTGAATTTTGTCAAGAAAGGAGATATTACCCTTTTCTTGGTGACTTCAATGCCAAAGTTGGTACTGACTCTGACCTTTGGGCAGGAGTAATAGGCCCTTTTGGTATTCGTAGCTGCAATGGCAATGTCTCCTACAGGTAAGTAAACTCAATGGATTGAATAACTAACACTTATTACAAACACCCCGACATACATAAGTACACATGGGTTTCACCTGATGGGCTGCATAAGAATATGATTGATTACATATTAATTAACAGCAAATGGGCTAGTTCTGTTATGAATACCAGGTCATATAGGGGAGCTGAAATTGGATCTGACCATTACCTTGTTAAAAGTGTCTTGCAACTTAAAAAGTGTTGTGCTGAAGTTAAAAAATTTACTTTTAATACTGAAGCTCTGAAAGACCCCGTTATAGCCAAAGCTTACCATGATAGGTTACTTAGTCATTATGACAGTCATGGTATGCTTACTACTGAAGTTGAGGAAGAATGGAATCATTTTAAACAGGCTTTTTTGGACACTAACAGCACTCTTTTAGGGAAAAAGGAGCAGAGGAGGAAGAATTATCTGAGTGATAAGGCACTTGAGCTTATTTTGGAAAGAAAGAACTGCAGGAATGTCCTTAATCAATACCCTACTAGTCCTAATAGAAAGCATTACAGAAAACTCAATAAACGTGTAAAAGATCAGTTAGCTGCTGATAAGAATCTTTGGCTTGATGGCTTGGCTGGCAAGGCTGAGGAAGCAGTTAGACAGCACAACAGCAGAGAGCTGTACCAGATAGTTAATGTTTTGTGTGGTAGAAAACGAACAGGTATACAGGGATTGAAGGACAAACAAGGTAAATTTATAGAAGGTGATGATTCTGTTACGGCTGAGCATTTCAGTGATGTTCTAAACAATGCGGTTAGTGCTACTCCCTATAGATAGATGCATTGGTGGCTTTAATGTTGGCCTTATAACACAATCTGAAGTTAGTTTGGCTATTTCTAAACTTAAACTTCATAAATCCCCAGGAGTAGATGAAATTACTACTGAAATGCTTAGAGCTGGGAATGTTTCGGTTACCACTTGGAGGACTGAAATTTTGAATATCTTTTACGATAAAGGCAGGATTTCCAAGGATTTCACCAGAGCTATTATTATCCCTATTTTCAAAAAAGGTGATCGCAGTTCTTGTGATAACTATAGGGGTTTCAGCCTACTCTCGGTTCCAGGTAAAGTTCTTTCCATGATTGTGCTTAATAGAATTAAGAATCTGGTTGACAGAAAATTGCGTGATGAGCAATGTGAATTCAGAAATGGTAGGGGATGTGTGGATCAGATATTTTCACTTAGGCAGATTCTTGAGAAATGTTTAGAGTTTCAGAAACCTTTGTTTGCTAGCTTTGTTGATTTCAAAAAGGCTTTCGACTCTGTTGATCGTCATAATTTGTGGTTGACTGTGAGATCATATGGTATACCAGATAAGTTAGTTAACATAATGAAAGCACTCTATAATAACACTGAGTTGTGTGTGAGAGTTGGTAAGGCTTGTAGCAATTGGTTTAGCATTACTTCTGGTGTTCGACAAGGGTGTATTTTGTCTCCTTTTCTCTTTAGCTTGGTTATTGATTACGTTATGCAAAATTCATTGCAATGGAAAGATTTTGGCCTTAAACGGTTTGGAGATACAAAAATTTCTGACTTAGATTATGTTGATGATTTAGTCCTTTTGGCAAATGATGTTGATGAGATGAACTCTTTCATTCGAGCTATTGATGAAACTGGTAGTAGAGTAGGTTTGGTTATAAACAGAGAGAAAACTAAAGTGATGAAAATTGGTCAGGTTGTGATTCAGCTAATCTGAATGGTTGCAATGTTGAGCAGGTGTCACAGTTTAATTATCTTGGGAGCTATGTAACAGATAATGGTGATGTGCAGCATGAGATTAACAGACAAATAAGGATTGCTGCCTGGACTTTTAAGAATCTATGGAGAGTGTAGAGAAATAGGTGTATACACCTAAAGACTAAAATTAGACTTATAATAGTTTGGTTCTTTCTAGGGTTAGTTATGGTAGTGAAACTTGGGACACTTTCTAAACAAGATAACAGGAAACTAGATGCTTTTGATTCCAGATGCTTATGCAGTATCTTGGGCATTAGGTGGTTCAACTTTGTAACTAATGATGAGGTTAGGCAAAGGAGTTTGCAACCTCCTTTAAGCAGCATATTGTGCAGAGAGAGACTGTTGGTTTGGCCATGTTGCCCGTATGAATGATTATAGATTGGCGAATAGGGTTATGAACAGTGTGTCTAAAGGCCTCAGAAAGAGGGGGGGGGGGGACCTAGAATGTGGTGGGCAGAAAATGTCAAACAGAACCTTATTAGAATTGGTGTGCAGTGGCCAGATGCAGTAGATGTAGCTCAGGACAGACTTGCTTGGTGAACTAAATTGCACGGTTTGGTTGGACCTCCGTAGCCCATGGCTGCTTGAGGATGATGATGATAATTTAATGTTTCTCATCAATCAGAATGTTCCTATCAGTCAGTCATATAATATGCATGACAGTGAAAGTGAAGCAAATAAAAACAGAAGCTAATAACTTAATGGTTTTTTATTCATTTAAAAAGTTTTAATTGTAAACTACAAATCTAATTAGCAAATAGCCCGCCAATGTTTGATGGGAATGGAAATGCATACTACTTCATTTGGCAGTCTTAAAATCAAACTCAGGTTTTCTATTATAACTGTAGACAGGAGAATGGTAAAAAAAAAAAGGCTCTAAAATTCCATCTCTAGTTCTATTAAAGATAGACACTTGATTTTCAACCGCGATACAGTATTATCCAAAGAAACCCCCTACAAAAAATTTGGGATCAATCAGACAATTTTCTGAAAGGTTGTGGAGTTCTCAAAATCTGCTAAGAGTTCACAAATTAAATTCAATTTCTGTGGCACTGATAACAAATGACCGTGCTCACTGTTGACACCGGCAAATGTGGACAGCGAGGGACATACTAAACGCATTATAAAAAAAACGGCTACTTGCTATAACTACATAGTTTTATTCAAAAGTTATTTCTATTTTTCATCTATTCATCTGCAAACATTTAACTTCTTTTTGTTAAGAAATAAATAAAACATTCTTTTTGTGGTTTATAGATACAATAATATATTGTGATTTGCATTATCTGATTCATCCATTAATTTAAATTACTGTTATTAGTGTGTATAAAGATCTCAAAAATATCAGCTTCATTCTCTTTGAAAGCATAACATTATCACTGAAGAATTTTGTGTTCTTATAGTTATGTAGATGGCATTACAACATCAAAAACAAGCTAGAAATTGCTTGCTGTGAGTCTCATGAGGAGATATAGCCTGCCTCATGCATGTATCCTTTTTTCTGAATTAATGGAGAAACCATGGCTAAGCTAATTCAGCTAAGTTGTTTCATCCTTTCGGAGAAAATTATGCCAGTATTTTGGATGAAATTTTAATTCTTTTAATAAATTAATGTGAGAAAAATGATTCTTTTTCAATAGCCATTCCTTGGCTCACTTGCATTTCGATATCTTATTTCCATTGATAGCACAAATTATGGCAGTATAACACAACAGTTCATCAATGCTTGCCATACCTAGAAACATTCACACCAATGACACAAGCAAACTGAGCAAATGCCATCAGGCCTACCTGAGCTGTGTGTGGGGTAATTGGCCTTCAGGCAGAACTGTTTAGTCCTGAAAATTTCTGTTAGACCTGAAAGGAAAACTGACATTTGTGGGGTCCTTAAGACACATTAACCCTTCTCACATCTAGGTTGTTTTTGTACATTGTGAAATGAGAGGACAAGGAAATCTGTGTCCACTTTTAGTACAACAAAAAAATTTAATTTTTTAAAAGAAATAAAAAATTGCCATTTGAAAATTTTATTATATAAAAATGTATTATTTAGGCTTGAAAAATAATACTTTCTTTTTTCATTTGATGCATATTTTATTAAAGCCATTTGTTAGACCTGATATATGGTAATGTGATTTATTTGTTAATATTACTCTGTGCTGAAGCAACTCCCTGATTTAAACTCACATGCTTGATTTGAACTATTATCAATGAATTTTTTCTTAAAGTTTCGAAAATCTCCTGAAAATTAATAAAAAAAACTGCTATTTTTAAAAATGGAAGATTTTCGAAATAATTACAAAGTACATACTTATGTTGTTTTTTTTCCCACGTTTACACCTTCTTAAATCTATTTTAATACTCAGATAATTTTTTTTTATCCTTTATATCATCTATTCCAGCATGCTACACATCAATCCCATTTTTCAAATCAAAAATCAAAGTAACAAGAGAATTCTTAGCCAGAGCAATGCCAGAGCTTGTTGTGAAGACTGCCAACAGCATGACAGCAGAATAGGTGCTGTGACCTAGTTAATTGCTGCCATATGGGGCAGTCAAGTAGCTACATAGTGGACTGTTTATAGCGAGCATTGTTCTCCATCATTGGATGACATCACCATGCATCCAGTTAGTATTCCAGTTATTATATATTTTATATTTAAATCTTCATTTTCATTTCTGCAGATATATTTTCATAAATCATTGATTGTTTGGTTGGCTGATCTATTGATAGATTATTATCAATCTTTTGGAGTTATGCTGCATCGGATGGTGGCTTACAAGTTGTTCCCAACATTTTATTCAACATTGCATTAGGTTATACGTTAATTTTTCATTATTTATTTCTTGTTTTCCAGTAAAAAATTTTTTAACTTGAAACATTTCCTGAAAATAAATGAAATCTAGGATACAAAAACAAAAAGGACCTCCTTGGCATGGAAATAAGTCCTCCTGTGGGAGTGAAATTTCGGCAAGAATTTTTATTCCCCCCCCCCCCCAGCTACACTGAGGACATTTTACTCTCCCCCCCCCTGCATTTCAACTGTTCCACTCTGACAATATCGACTTTTTTTTTTCACTTTGGTGCACTAACTTTTTTATTTTGACCAAGATCTCCCAAATTTCAACACCCAGAGAAAAAAATTCATAATATTTAGCATAAAAAAAAGAGCCAAGAAGATGTTCCTCCATTTCATAAATAGGAAAGAAAATCCCATTAATGTGAGCAATCCAAGTCACTTCGTATAACACTGGGCAGTGTTTTAAAATATACCGCACTAAAAAGAATCATTAAAAGAAATAAAAATCATGTTTTAGGTAAATTATACGGGAATAAAATTCCTTTTAATTAATATATAATTTAACTGCTTTTATTAATCAAATTTTTTAAAATTAAGATTTAATTACATAATGTGATTTATTTTTTCACTATCTCACATGAAAAAAGTCTTATTAAACCCATTAGCGAAACTTTTCCCACAAAAATATTTATTGATTTATCGATTTTAAAGTCAACAGGTAACTCTATGAATATTATTTACTGTTTAAATTAATCATCCTCCTCCTCCTCCTCCTCAAGCAGCCATGGGCTACGGAGGTCCAACCAGACCGCGCAGTTCAATTCTCCAAGCATATCTGTCCTGAGCTACATCTGCTGCATCCGGCCACTGTACACCAATTCTAACAAGGTCCTGTTTGACATTGTCTGCCCACCGCATCCTAGGTCTCCTTAATATGCTTGTAAATTACTTTTAAATTTTTATTTTCATACAATTTGGAATTAAATTCTGTTTAATTTGGTATATAGCATAACCTATTTCTGTTGATTAGTTATTTTTCAGAAAAATTCTAAAGTTAACTTGTTTATCTGACTCAACACAATTGGCAAAAAGCCTAGACATTTCTCAATGTACGACACAGAGAGAAAAATTATAAAAAGAGAGTAATTTTCTTGTTTGAAATAAAAATTTCTTTTTTTTTTATTATTCAAAGATAAATAGCTTTTCTGCTTATATGCATTATAATTATTTCTGTCTATTAGTTTGTTTTTTTAAATAATTTTTAACTGAATTGCCAGATGCATTTTTTTTACCATGACACTTAAAAAAGGCCTATTAAAATAAATTAGTCATCTTTTTCATTAAATAATCTTCAGAAAATCCAGAATTAAATGCTGATTAATTCAGCATATAACATGCCATAATTCCTTTCATAGTTACTTGGCAAAAAAGTTCTAAAACAAAATTTTTTGGCTGAGCATAGGGGGGAAAATAGCTTGGCCTCTGGATGTAAATCAGTTTTCCAGATTGGGATGGCATGATTTTATCTCTAAGTGGCATTTTTTTTTCACAAAATAGGCTAAATGGCCAGGTCACAAGGACCCCAATAATTCAAATAAGGTTTTGGGGAGGGGACCCAACAAGTGGTAGGAGACATATGGCAGATTCCCATTAAGACCATCCAGCAGGTTCTTTAATGGGGGGGGGGGGGGTATATTTTAATTACCCACAACATTCCCCATACCACAAGCTTTCATTTGACATGCAACTAATTATGCTTGGCCCTTGCATTCCAAAGATAAAGGGAAAAAATCATTTTTACAATTCCCCCTTTTTCTGGGGGGAAAGAAGGGGAGATTTTATAACCTATGACAGTCTTTCATTTTCTGCATAGCCATTACCTTTGGCCTTTGCATTCCAAAAATATAGCAGAAAAATCGTTTACATATCTCTTTTTTCAGGGAGGGAAGAAATCACAGGGATCAATTTTTTTTAATATACTATGACACTCCCCACATCACAAGCTTTCATTTGACACATAGCTTGTTACTTTCAGCACTCATGTTCTGGAGTTAAAAAGCAGTAGAATCAGGATCTTATAAACTGTATTTCAAATGAAGAATGGAGCAATAAAATCCAAAGCTCAAAAACGACAACTATGTTGGAACTAAAAACACCTATCTTCAGAAACATTCATTTGATATAAGCATTGACCATATTTTCCCTCCACTTTTTTTTTTGAGTTGTGTCAAATTAAAATTAATGATGGAGTTGTGTCAAATTAAAATTAACGATGGAGTTGTGTAAAATTAATGATGGAGTTGTGTCAAATTAAAATTAACGAAATTGTGTCAAATTAAAGCTCGAGATTCTCTAATGTCATAGTAACCTATGACATTAGAGACATCTCAAGCTTTAATTTGAGATATAACTCATTAAATCACTTTAAATCATTTACAAAAAGGAATCAAAAGTTAATCCCTAATATTCCACCACTGCTTAAATTTCATCCCCTGTTACTATAGTGGAACAATCGTTTTCATATTTCCCCATTTTTATTGGGGTTTTGTCCCCGCTAAAAGTGGGGGATCAATTTTTTAGCCTATGACACTCCCAACAACACAACAAGCTTTCATTTCACATATAAATCAAGTTTATACAGGGTGATTCAGTTAAGTGTGTACAAACTTCTGGGAGGGGTAGGTTGCACAAAGACGAATTGGAATCATATAGCAATGCAGGGTCAGTAACGGCATCAACATTTGCTAGTGTACAGAGAAGATGTGAATGAAAGAGCAGCACATAAGTGAACAAAATGCTTTTTATTAATCACAATAGGTACATTTGCGAAATGCACAGAGGTCAAAGAAGGTGTTCGAAGTTGCAACCACGAGCTGCAACACAGGCCTGACATCGTCAGCACATGGTGTGTCTTGGACTTCCGAGGCAGCTACGGTAATGCGTGCGACAAGGTCCTCAGCACTTTCAACAGGGGTGTCGAACACCAGTCCTTTGATGTAACCCCAGAAGAAGTAATCGAGGCATGATAGGTCCGGCGATCTTGCAGGCCAAAGAACAGGATCACCATGTCTGATCCACTGTTGTCCAAATGTCATGTTTAAGTGTTGACGAACTTCATGACTGAAATGGGTGGGGGCCCCATCGTGCTGAAACCACATTGCAAGGTGCAGTGACTGAGGGACCTGTTGTTCATCCAAAAGTTCTGGCAAGACATCCTCCAGAAATATCCAGTAACTCTTTCCATCCAGACGAACATGCGTGAGATATGGTATTATTAAGTGGTCCCTGACAATGCCGGACCAAACATTTATAGCAAAACGGTTTTGTGCTGCACGTGTTCATGTAGCATGGGGGTTCTCCACTGTCCATGCATGCTCGTTATGTGCATTGAAGCTACCTTCCCATGTAAAGCATGCCTCGTCTGTGAACAGCACAGAAGCAGGAAATTGGGGTTCTCCGGCACTCTTCTGCAGGTAACATTGCAGAAATGCAATGTGCTGTGGGTAATTCTCAGGCTTCAGTGTCTGGACACATTGCACATGATATGGATATAATTGGTTATTGTGCATAATCCTCCATACGGTGGATTGGGAAAGACTAACCCGGTGGGCGATTGCTCGAGTACTGGCACTTGGAGTGTCTTCTGTATGATGTGGCACATTCTCCTCCATGTCAGGGGTCCATGCCCATCATTCAGGACTCCTGGCATGTCTCTGGAAGGAACCAGTGTCACATAACCTCTGATGCAGCCGTGCAAACATCTAGTGGTTGGGAGTATGTCTCATCAGGTACTGTTCCTGGTACATGCGCACAGTGTCTCGCACATTGCAGTCCGCATAGTGGCTCACCTGTTGCAGTCCACAGCCCCATAAGCGAGATGCATATCGGCCAACTCCACATTTGTGTAATCGGCCATCCTAATACCTCTGCAGGTGGTTTGCGAATGACGGTTACCTGCGAGGACGTTGTGCAGTCCCGTGGCCATACAATGCCATCTACCGCATGAAGATGCCATTACCGACCCTGAATTGCTATATGATTTTGATTCATCTTTGTGCAACTTACCCCTCCCAGAAATTTGTACACGCTTAACCAAATCACCCTGTATATATAAAACGCATTCAAAAGATATGGTGGAACAACTGTTTTGACAAATCAACAAACCAACAAAGGATGAGCGAAAATCAATAGGAAGATAGGTGAAAAAGCAGTCAAAATAGATGCCTTTCTTCCTCTATCAATAACAATTCCAATTTCCTACAATTTGAAATACATATTGTTACAAATTAAATGGATGAAACTGAGCATGAGTTCAAATAAATAGCACATAACAATGATAAATATAAAACAATGTAATTTATTAGAAAAGTATGGATAAAATCATTTATACAAACTAAATTCAGCCAGTGCTTATCATATATGTGAGCAAATCTACAATCTATCGAGAATAACCTTATCAGATCTTACAAACAACTAAATGTAATTATATACCAAGTGATGAACTTTTCTTACAGAAAAATTAAGACCAGCTCTATCTACTCAAATTAACATAATACCTCTTCATTTTGATTGCCATACCTCTTGTATAACCTTCACTTCAGTGTAAACAATCCTTTGTCTTTTTTTACAAATTTTACTAATAAAATTTTACACTAATCAACTCCTTTATTCTCCTGCACAATCACCACATAAAACACTTCTTCTTTAAATTATTTTGTCACGTAAAAACTTAGACTAACTACATTTCCTTTTGCACTCCAACTGCACTTCATAACAACAAAACTTATTCCTTATTTTTCAGTTAGTTTTCTCTGTTCAAAATCGCTTTTGATGTAACTCTCACGTTGAAGCATACGCGAGCTTTCATGATGTGTTTATCATAAATTCATTGTAACATGTTCATCTGTCATAACAATATTTATAATTACTTGTTTAACGTCTCTGAATTCAATGTTTTACCTATTTAATTACTTGTAACAAAATATTTTTGAGAATAGAGCACTCTCAATGAAACTACAACAGTCATATTGAGGGAAAAAGTCATAACTTAAGCTTTCCATTAATTGTAAATTTTTCGTTTTAAATTACTGACATAATGCTGATGGAAATAATTTTAGTTGCTCACATCCATGCACTGTACATAATAGTAATTTATGCTAAGCAGAGTATTTATTTCTTGCATGAAGTGTGGTACTATTTGTGGCAATGGAGTATTACATCTGCAAGTTGTTCTTACTAGAACTCATGTGGGATCATTTTTTCATTCATTGTTGTCTTCTTTGATATTTTAATTATATTGCTCCATTCTTTGTGTGGAAAAGAGTTTAGAAGATCCTTAGTCTATGGCTTTTTATTGATCACGCTGCTTACAAAGAGATTAATGCTCGAATGATGACATTCTGCAAACTTAACCCATCATCAAGAATTCCTCAAAACTCCTCAACTATATAGTAAGGGGAAACCAAGAGACTTTCTTAATTTGCCCTGGTTCCTCATACAACACATAAACTTAAAAATGTGTTCACTAAGGCATAAATCATTTTAATAAAAATTATTCAATAAAAAATAATGTTAAATATCAGAACAGAGAAATGCAATTGACAATTATTTGGTTACACACTGTAAATGGATTTTAAAAATAACTATTATGATTAATTTCATACATGTTCCTTAACAAGGAACCAAATAACTTACCGTGTGCATTGACGAACAGTAACAGGGTTGTAACCTAAGCTTACATGCCTGACAATGTCCACCTTGTGATGCTGAGGTATCGTACCCTCTATAGTATGAACCTTACTAGTATATCTTAAAAATTCTGGTTGGCAAAGGTATTCAAATTGCAAAGGCAAAGAGTTCATAACTAATGCTGGACTTGCCACACCTAAAAACATAGAAAATTCAAGTGATTAGAAAAACCAATGTGTATTAAACACAAAATGCATATACAACCATGAAAATTTATTCTTAATTACTTAATGACATATTTTTATTTCACAATTATATATATATATGCAAATACAAAAGAAATATATATATATAAAGCATCTAGAATAGTGGTTCTCAACCTTTGTAAGACTACAGCCCGGTAAATCTTTATTTTAAGATGAAGGCCTGATCCCAACAAATTTGCTCATAAATACCTTCCCAATGTTTTTTTTTTAAGTTCATACATTAAACTAACATAAGTATTAATAATTACTTATGGCATAATCATAAAGAGTATTAGTACACTTATATATAAGGTGTGGAATATTGACAAATATAAAATTACATTTAAATTAGTTATTAATCACTGGACTAGTGAAATCTTGTAGCATATTGTAGTTTCCTCAGGCCAACATCATTAAATTAATTTGTGCTAATTTTCATTGACATATCCCATTCTGATCACAAAAATTTATAATATTATTCAGTGTAAAACTGATTATTGTATTATTAAATTGATTTCAATGATGTCGGTTTGGAAAAAAAAATGGTAAATAAATATTAAATGGAAAATAAAATGGTAAATTAAAATGAGAAAAATATTTATGCATTTTAACTTATCATAGAAATCAGCTGAGCAGGGGAAGCAGCAGAAGGATGCCAACTTGTCAGCAAAACACTTATTATCACATACACATGCCAAATATTTATATATGCAAAGTATGCAATTTAATGAATAAAAATATATGAATTTCTCAATTTTAAACACCAGTTCCAACACTAATTAATATTTTTAATTCAAAAATGCAACACTTTAACACAGTAATTATCAGTTAATGAAAAAGTTAAACTTAGTTTCTTTTATTACAGCTGAGTTTTGAAGGTTTTAGTTAAACTAGTGAGATTTTTGTTGCTGTTTTCTGTCCATTAGTTTATTAATTCTGGGATGAATTGAAGTGATAGCCAAAAAGAGACAGTCAGAAAGCTGCAGGCGGTTTCTCTGTTTCATTTTAAGAAGTCATGGCAGAAAATGCAGTTTCACAAAGATATGTGGTGGAAAAACAATGAAGAAATCTCATTGATATTTCACATAAATTTGGATATTCATTTTTTGTTCTTATCCAGAATTTTGAATTATTCACAGAATTAAAAGTACTTTCCAGTCCTTTGATGATAATTCAATAAGTTGAAGGGTTTCTTCAAGGGAAAGGGCAGTCTCTTTGTGTTCAACAAAGGGGTTCACAATCCACATATTTTGCCTCCAGGGATCCTCATGTTCGGGATAATACTTTTCAAATGACAACAACATCTTCAAGTGGGCTGCAATAATATCTGAAACTGAATTCTGTGAATAGAAATCATCTGCTTCCATAATATAATCTAAGTACGACTAAAACATTCATTATTTCTTTCTGCAATCATATTAAGTCAGAGTTTGAGTTTCTTTTTGAATGATTCGATCTTGTTCCAAGCATTAAATATTGTTGTATCTAAGCCTTGAAGTTTTAAATTCAACTCATTAATGTAAGAAAATATGTCACTGAGATATGCCAGTCTGGCTACCCATTTCTTATTCTGGAAATAATGGGACAAGTCACTTTTCTTATCAATTAGAAACAGCTCAAATTCCTTTTGGAAAGTTCATATAACCTCTTGAGAACTTGACCTCGGGACAGTCAATGAACTTCTGAATGGAAAAGAAGATTTTGATGATCAGAGTCCATTTCATCACACAGTGCTTTTAACAATCTTGTATTTAAAGTACTGTTTTTTATATAATTAATAATTTTAACAGATTGAGATAGGACTTTATTAAGCTCAGGTACCATTTTTTTTGGAGGCCAGGTTTTGCCTATGAATGTAGAAATGCATTGACAATAAATTATTGCCTGCCATATCCTTAATTTTAGTGACTAAACCTGAATTTCTACCTGGAAGACAGGCAGTGCCATCAGTACAAACTCCAAAGCAATTTTTCCATTCAAGACCTCTCTCTTCAATGAAACCATTTAAAACTTTTAAAATTTCACTGCTGGTAGTGTGTGTAGGAAAGTCAGAAACACTTAAAATGTCTTCCTTCATGGTCAATATATTGTACATACGTAAGTAAAATGCTGTTGTTCTGAATATTTGTAGATTCGTCCGGTTGTAATGCAAACAATTTCGATTTTTTAATATTTTCAATGAATTGCATTTCTGTATCTTCTGCCATATCAGATATCCCCCTTCCAACTGTATCATTCGACAATGGGATGTCTTTCATTTTACTTGCCACAGATTGGCCTAATACTTCATTACAAGCAGCAATCAAAGAAGGCTTAAAAAGTTCTTTGCTAATGGAATATGGCTTTTTACATTTAGCTATTTGTAATGATATTAAATAGGATGCCATCAGAAGTGAAGTGTCAGTGGTTGAAGCTTGGGAAATAATTTTCTTTTCTATTTTAAGTGCATCTCTGTTTTACGCATAAAGAATTCAATGGGTTTGTTGACTAGATCAGAATGTTTTGAGTTGAGATGTC
Organism: Ryuthela nishihirai; assembly: GCA_038380435.1. NCBI lineage: Eukaryota > Metazoa > Arthropoda > Arachnida > Araneae > Heptathelidae > Ryuthela > Ryuthela nishihirai. The sequence continues at coordinate 114,387,178 of JAWZYU010000001.1, forward strand.
GGGTAATTTGCAATGGGTTCATAGCTTCCATTTCCTAGAACAGTAGCACAAATGACACATTGAGGTCGTGGCAATTGGTCAGTGTCAGGGCATTGTATGAAACCAAATTTTAAATAGCTGTCCATATACTTACGAGTGAATGCAGACTTTTTCTTCTGTGTGCTGGTAGTTTTCCCCTCCTTTTGTACATCCTGGCTCTGTAGGCTTTAGGTGAATGAATCACTATTTGTTGCATCACAGAAACCTTCAATACGAGATTTCTTAACACCAAAATTAAACAAAGTCCCTTGTCTCTTATTCATATTAAAATTTAAATCTGTAGGCCTATTACTTTTAAAAAATCACAGCATTCAGGTTTTGAAATAAGCACTTAAACACTGCAATGTGAACTTGTGAAGAAACAGTATTCAGTATTACTAGATTTGAGAACCAGAAACAGACTGCCTTGATTTTCAATTTTAGTGGAAAAATTTCTTTATACTTCCTTGCTGATTGGTCACTGACATTTGCAATACAGATGTTATTTTGTTCAGTTTGGAGAACAGAGGATATGCTGCCCATTGTTGTAATCAGCTTGCAGGCAATTTTTATGACTGATCATAAACAAAGGTATTCCCTTTCCCAAATGTTGAAAGATTTCGATGTCTGAAAATTCCCGATCATTCGTGAATATTTCCATGTTTAAAAATACCCGGCTTGGTCACTGACATTTGCTACACAGATGTTATTTAGGCATTCTGGGTCTGAGCTATAAATATTTATAATGGCAAATTCCAGGATAACCTCTCATAGCCTGGTACAATTGATGCCAGGGTCCAGTACCAGGTCGTGGCCTGGCGGTTGAGAAACACTGATCTAAAAGTCAAAACCCTTGTAACATCCTATGTAGGTAAGTCTCAGCAAACAGAATATCCAATATTAATTCAATTGAAATTCAATAAAAGTTGAGATATCAGAAAATCATGGGTTTACTTATATATCATATAGTTCAAAACAATTTTTTCCTTTTAATTTTGATTTTGATATTCAAGTTTCACAAAATTGCAGTCACAGAAAAGGTATGCAAAATCGTGTTTATTTTTACAAAACATTTAGGCAAACAAGATCATTCATGTTACCTTGTGCATGAGTACCAAGTTCAATAGTTGGTATTAATACTTGGCTAGGTAGTAGACTGCATTCATCTAAAACAAAATGGAAAAATGAATTTTTAACATAATGGCAACACTAGATATATACAGTTAAACACCAAACCATTTACATTCAATGCAGCAATACATCATTTCATGGTAGATCAAGGTTACTATAGAATTTGTATTTTAATTCATGTAACATGTGATACCAAGCACTGTACACACTATTAGAGAAAGAACCAATGTTCCTAGGAGCATTCATGACTGGTATAAAGATAATTTTTTTGTAAATGTAAAAGGTTTTCTGAATGCAACAAAATTATTCTTACCTTAAATGAAATTACAGATTTCTGAATTTTAACTGCATTAACCCTTTAAATACCAAGAAATATAGAATAAGGTAGTAAAGGCAAAGGAATAACACTATTTGGACTAGTCCATTTGAAATTTTGGCAGTTTTAGATTTTAAAGGATTAAAGCAAATATTTTAAAAATTATGCAATCAGTTTATTTCAGTAAAGTTATAGCAAGATATTTCTGCATAAATATTAATTTAGTAGGAATCGTTTTCCATTTTGCTGAAAATAATCACAACTATAGTATATTGGTAAGTTTTAGAAAGTAATCTCCTTTAAAGCAAAAAAAAAAACAGCTGAAGTTTGCCTTTCTTCTATAAATTTTACTGCAACCAGACAGTCTACCAGAAAATTAGAACTGAAAAATTCTACTGCTGTCAGAATAATAATAATAAATAAGTATTTTATTTTGGTCAACAAGCAATAATGCTATGTGGGAGCAAAATTTTCATATAATATGCAAAAAAGAAAACTTGTATGTTTGTTCACTTATGCACTCAGACCCAAAAGAGCTAGAGGCACAAAGCTTTGCATGCTTTCCCTTCACCCAGGGCAAGAGTATATGCTATGTAAAAACCTGCTGGGGTTAACCAAAACTAGTGTGGGCTGATTTAAAATTCCCCAAATCCCCTAGATGCCTGATATGAATTCTTAGCTTTTGAAGCTTTCATTTCAAAAAGAATATTGTTTCCCACTGGTGCTTAAATCAAACAACTTCACTTTCTTGTATCGATCTGTTAGATATATATAATTCATAAAAATCAAAAGAAAAACTTTGCATAAAAAATTAGTTTTACCAAAAAATGGGACTCGTTAGCAAAACTTATTTTTTCTGCAAAATGTCTCTTCAAATTCTATGTCAACAGGTAATTCTGTGCATTTACTATTGATCGATTCTTGCATTAACAACACTTTAGTGTATGTGACATCCCTATTAACACCAATACTGAGCAATATTACAAAGTTGCTGTTCCTGATCATAGATGGTGCCACTGGCACAAGGTTAAGAAATTTGGAAGATTTAAAGTCGCAAATAGCAGTGAAATGAACTAGCCAGTGATAGTTCAGTGGTCTAGAACATCTGACACATAAGTGAGAGATGTGGTTTCATGTCCCACTCATTGGCAAAACTCGTTTTTTCCACATTCTTGAATTCTATGTTAACAGGTAATTCTGCATATTTACTCTATCCATTGGATCATATTTAGACCACATTTTTCTTTCACTATAAAGTTACACATGTCTGGTATTTGAGCAATTCTGCTGGATACAAAATGATTTGAAAAGTTCAATTATCTGAGCAATGCAATATTGTTTTTTGGGTTAGAAACTCCTGTCATGGGGATTTTTTGAAGTATTTTGAAGTACTTCAAAATATGTCCACTTCTTTCCTCCCCTAAAACAGGAGAAAATTTTTTATTGGGGGTGTGAGTGGAGGTTGACTGTAGTGAGTTTTATGCCAAATGAAAGCTTGTAACATAAGGAATGCATCTACTATATATTTTAGAGTTTCAGATCTCCCATATCCCATAAAAGAGGAGAAAAATTTTACTGAGGGGGATGGGGAATCAATTATAATGAATTTTATGCTGCTAAGTGAAAGCTTGCAATATCGAGAGTGCCATCTACTATAATACTTTAGTTTCAGACCCAAGCAATGCTGAGTAAATTTGATAGTATCAAATAAATGTGAACTTTATAAAAAATTTAATTGCACTACATGTGTACCTGTTATTGTTACACACATTGCCACATCTTAGGCATTTCCCTTTTCCCCAAATTTGAAAATTATATGAATAAAAGCTTAGAAACTATGAACAAAATGATGGCACTGATGACTGAAAGCAATATTTGCTTTTATAGCCATTTTTATACTTAGCTTTTTTAAAAGAAACTGTTAAACAATATTAAACTCATACTTTCATACAGAAATAATAACTTTGATTCCCTTATTTCATCCTGATTCTTAAGTACAGAATGGAGTTGTTTCGTAACAACATTATATCAAAATAATCCAATCAGAGACAGCTACTTGAAACAAAGCAAATTCTTGAACAAGATTTCTGCATGTAAGAAAACTATGATGAAGAAATAATCTAATCATTAAATCTTATTAACCATTTTCTGGCATAAACTGTTCTAACGAATAAATACTCCAGTCATTACAGGCATCAAACATAAATTTACAGGTAAACCATTAGCAACATTATAACTCAAGCAACTGTGTTTGTGCACAATGTTCTATCATCCCTATGAGCCTACATCAATTCCCAAGTAACACACAGAAATGTAGACTTTGCATCAAATTAATGATTGTAATCAATTCATTAATCAGTAATTTCAAAGCAAAAAAACTCCTGACATTTCTTTTTTTCAACTATTAACTAATCTATTGACCGCCTTAAAACTCTTTAAACTTTCTAATTAACGTTTTAGTAAATGAAATGGAGTCTTGCACTGCATTGTTCAAAATCTACATCTGACGGAACCTACATTTATATTAAATGCATTTTAATAACAAAACTGCTTGCATATTATTGAAAAAGAATCCATTACCAGTTTTCTTAATTACTAAGTAATGAAATCCATAAAAGCATTTCTTCCCCTCTGAAAATATATGTAAGCTATTCTAAACAAATTACAAATTTGTCTTTCATTAAATGTTTTAAATAAATGAGTTTTGTTAATATAATAAAAGGTGAAATTTATTTAAATAGAACTGTATTTTACTTTTGGCATCAATTGCTGTTACCTTCAGGAGGAGTTCTGAGTGTTTAGAGCATGCAGTTTCCACCATGTCACCAGATCTTAGGCACTTGAATGATTTAGGTGTTCACATAGGACCTTATAAACCCTTAATGATAAAAAATGGAAACATGTCCCCAAGCATCTGATTACCTATGAAATGGATGATCAAGAAATGCATGGCTGCAGGAACAAACAAAGATGACAAAAAAGATGAAGATAGGGCCCATGCCAAGCCCTCTTTGCAGCACTGACTGAATCAGTTGCATTTTTGGAACTTGTGGTGTTTGATTTTGTGGTTTGGTGCCCATGGTCCCCACTCACCATGAAGCTCAACAAGGGGATGCCTGATCGGGTGCCAAGGCAGTATACTCACACAGTCAGTGAGCCAAGTCCTTGTAAAGAGAAAAAAAGTGTGAGGAATCAAAACTGTCCTCACAAAAGATACTAGGAAAATGTGTGAGGAAAGTCCTAAACCTGTACATGAATGTGGACAAGACACTCGCAGCACTGCATAGTTAGCTCTAGCAGGTCCAGCCCACCAGCTGACTGATCTTGAGGGGGCCATCACAGGATTTCTGCTTACCTAAACCAGAGACCAAAAGAGTGTGTAGCAGTAGTCCTCGAAATTGCTGCCCAACCCTATGAAAAACAGGGCTCTCCAATAGCAAGACAGGACAATGGGGACCCTGCCAGTCATGAACTGAGGGGAGCAGATGAGGACCCCCAAGCAATTACTAGGATCCTCCTTTTCAGGGATATGGGTCACATGCAGGTAAGTCTTTAGGACTTTGTGAAAGTACCCAAACCAGGGAAACCTTCACAGGGTGGTCCCATCACAAGATTCAAGGTGTTGTAAGTTTTGGTGAAATTAGCCTCCAATAAGGGGCTCTCCCTACACCAGTCACAACAGAAGGGCGAGATTGCAGAAGCAGAAGAAACTGCCTTTCAGCTATCTCTCGAAGCTAATAAGAGTACTAATCAGGAGAAAGAAAAAAAGAAAACATTAGACCTTGCAGAAGAGGCCAATATTCTGAAAGAAATCAGTGACCAGTCCGAAGCAGGTTCGCTGCAGCTTCACATTGTGGTGATTATCAAGAAGGGAGGTGGAGTAGTTGTTGATTCCGATAGCATGATGCTCCTGGAACAAAGCTTCTCTTTTGGCATTGTAGTGGAAGCAGTTGAGCAGAACATGGGGTACTGTCTCAGGTGTGCTGCTAGTGGCACAGTTTGGACTGTAAGCTCTGCCAAGAGTGTGAAGCGTAGAGTTGCTGTAGATGACACCAACATGGAGACGATGAAGGAGGGTCTCCTCAGATCTACGAAGATTACTGAGGTTAGGAGCAGTGAGAGAATGGCCAACCAGGTACCTGAATGAGGAACAGCTGCTGTCCTTCTGCCACTGGGCAAGACGATACTGGCTCATCAGTTGTGAGACAGAAATATTGCAACTGCTGAGAGAGAGAAAGAGTAATTAATTACACCTCTGACTCTCCAGTGCCTCCTTCTTTTGCAGTGTGATCAGCGAGCTCATTGTCAGGTATCCCTACATGGGAAGGGATCCACTGGAAATGAACTGTGATTCCTGCAGAAAACTGTTAGCAAGACCTTGGAGCAAGTCTCCATGATCTTCTGGATGAGGACAGGGTTGCAGCTCTTGCTGTCTCACTGAGGATGTAGAACTTCAAGGACTGATGATGAGCTTTATCACTGACTGAGCTGAGGATGAAGAACTTCAAGGATAGCATGAAGTTCTGTACAGGTGGAGGAAACGAGATGTGGGAGATGGAAACCTCTGACAATGCCTGTATAGGGGATGGCAAAGGTAGAGGCAGCATGCAGCCTCTCCCAGTCCACAGATCCATCAGTGTAGACCTCAGAACATCTCTCACATCGTGCAGTGACATAGGAGGTGGAGAGAAGTCTGATGGCCACTGGATCTGAGTCGCTTTTTTGAACTAGAGAAGGGAGAGTTGGGTTGTTTTACCTCTGAGCGGCACTTTTTTGCACACAATGGGCTAAATGGCCAGGTCACAAGGACCCCAAAGGCTCAGAGAAAGTTGGGGGAGGGGACCCACTGGAATAGCTGTTGGGAGACAGATGGTAGCCTCCCGTCAAGGCCATCCAGCGTGTTCTTTAACATGCACAGGGTATGGCTCTCCCACACACGGGGCCACAGCTTAACGTCCCATCCGACGGACGGCGGCCTTTCCAAGCCCATCGATGTCCCCTACTGACCGTGGGCAGGGCAGGGAATTTTGCAGAGATAAATCTCAACGCTGACTCAGCTGGGACTCGAACCTGGGAACTGCAGATTACGAGCCTGACGCGCTACCGACTGAGCCACCCCCGCCCAGAGAAGGGAGAGTGACATTGATCATAAGATAATTGTTTCTCCAGGGTGGAAGGTCAGGGAAGAGCATATTGCCAGCAGTGGAGCTGACAGGGACGACTCAGTCGTAGAAGTCAGTGACAGACACAGCAATGGCAGAGTCTGGCCTGTCTTGCAACTTACTCAGAAGCTCATGGTTAAAGTGGAGGGAATGGAGCCTCAAGAGATGACACAGAATCTCTCTCTTCTGGTGCAGGCAGAAAGGCATGTCATCAGCTTCTGCAATGACAGATGCATTTGGTGTGTTAGGGCAGAGTCCAAGACAGAGGCACAGAGATATTAATGGCCAACTTTCTCAGCAGTGAAGCAGAGGCACTGCTTAGAAGGTGACCACTGTAGTTGATGAGGAGAGGATCAAGTGCCGGTACAAGACCAGGAGGGTCTTGCAGGAACTTCCCCAGTGGGTACCAGCAAGGAAAGACAGTATAATTCTCTGCACTGTGGTAACTGTCTTAAGATGATGGATGTGAAGTCCCCAGGTCAGTCTGTTGTCCAGGACCACACCAAGAACTTATGCTGTTTGATGACCTTGATGTGGTCTGGCCCAAGAATGAGGTCAGGGAAGGTGGTAGGAAGATGTCTCTTCGTGAGAACCATGGCCACAGTCTTATTGGAGGAAAGAGTGAGGCTTAGGTTGTCGTAGAACTCGATGACCGTGGATATAGCTTGTTTCCTCTTGAGCTGAGTATAGGAGGGGTCCTGGATAGGGAACCAGATGCAGATGTCATCTGCATAGATGGAAATAGCCACTCTATTCTTGAATTGAGAGGGTAGGCCAGACAGCAAGATGTTCAGTAACATCAAGTTGAGGACACTCCCTTTAGGTACTCCATGATTGATAGTGTGGGAGGCACTGAGTGTGTTGCCCAGCTTCACTCAAAACTGTTGGAGAGGTAAACCGAGATCCAGTGGATGATACTGCCTCTGAGGTCGAGATCATGGAGCCTGCAGAGAACATCCAAGTGGGACAGGGAGTCGAATGCCTTCTGAAGGTTGAAGAAGACAGCAATTGTAGTCTGTCCCTCGGACCGTCATATGGCTGATCAGCAGTGGAGGTGAAGTCGATAAGATTATCAGAGGTGCACCTCCCTTTGCAGAAACCCGAGAGGCTATCAGGGAAGAGGCCCTTGGACTCTAGATACCATTCTAAGAGTCCAAGGATCAGTCTCTCTAAGATCTTGCAGAGGCAAGATGATAGAGCAATGGGCCTATAAGAGGACAGCTAAGTGATGGGTTTTCCCTGCTTCAAGATAGGCTCAACGTGTGTTGCCTTCCATGATTCAGGTACTGTGCAGGTGACCCAGGAATGATAAAGGCTTTAAGAAGCACAAGCAGAGCATCAGGTGACAGGTTAGCTAACTGAGTATAGCTGACACCATCAGGGCCTGGGGCTGATGAGTGCTTCAAAGCCCCAATTGCAGAGGTGAGTTCCTGCAAGGTGAAATTATCATTATAGCAAGGCTCAGTCCCAGAGCAGGGCTACTGAGCCATATCCTGATCAGTCACTGGTGGGGCAAGAAGGGAAGAGGTGAGGTGCCGCAAGAAGACATTAGCAGTAGCAGCTAAATCCTCCCCACAGGACAGGGCAAGGTTATGGAAAGGGAGGCCAGGCTGCAGCTTTCCCATCAGGTTCCTGATATACTTCCAGACTTTCCCAGAAGGGGTGAAGACATTGATGCTGAAGCCGAAGGATCGCCACCTGAACCTTTCACGGCGATTCAGGTACCTTTTGATTGCAGCATGTAGTCTTCTAGCATGAAGAATGTCTGGAAATCTACCAGAGCGGTGGGTGTGCCTTTTGGCTCGGAGGTGAATGGAGTGAAGCCACTTATAGTGGATATCCAGAGGGGGAAGATGCCCGGGTGTCATGATAATAACAGTGCAGGCATCAGAGGCAGCAGTGAGGGCCTGACACTGCACTGAGATCTCAGATGATTAAGACGCATTCAGATGAGATCTGCTGAAAGAGCTGCCAGTCAGTAAGCTTTGACATTCTCGGAGATGCACATCCCTTGGGAAGCAAAGAGATGTGCAGCGGGAAGTGGCCACTGCCTCAAGTGTCAGGGTCAACTGACCAGCTGAGGCTTTGACCAATGCTGGGAGAACAGAGGATAAGGTCAATGGAGGTGTAGGTACTCGGAGGTCTGTAGAACGTGGCGAGCCATCATAGGCGATAAAGAGATTGTGCTGCAAATGACACTCTCGATATTCTCCCCTCGCTGATCACTGATATCTCCACTCCAGGATGGACTGTGGGCATTAAGGTCCCACAGAGAATCCAGGATGAGGGCACTGCGATAGAATATCCTGTAAGGTGGATACAGGAAAGGCAGTGGAAGGCCAGATGTAACAGGATATCGGGGTGATATCATGGCTGTTCAGCCAGATGCTGAACAACCATGTTCAGCTTCCGACACTACAAAATCACTGTTCGTATCAGTGAAAGTGAGATCAATAGCATGATGCATGACTTCTTGTGCACAAGAAGCGGCGCATTGCGGGAGTGCGGATGACTCTTGCTCGTATGCACAATATAGATATGAAATATATATATAGTATGCACATATAGTATGCACAATATAGATATTGAAGACATAGTGATCAGGGAGGTTGACCTCACAGAGAGCTAGGATGGGAATTGGCATGATGTTGATGTAGTTCCAGACATCAGCAGCCTTGCTCCTGAAGTCCCTGCAGTTTCACTGATTAGGCACTCTGTTGGCCATGCACATAGTCGGGGTGGGAAGAAGGAACCTTGGAGAAAAACTAGTCAACACAGAATGTCTAACAATCCACAAAGTGCAATATGAGAGAGGCCAACTGGTTGAGGATCGTCAAAGTTCAAAGTCAAGATTCCTCAGGAAGAGCGGAAGTTACAACCTTGATGACATCCACAAATAGAGAGAGAATGGTGAGCAGGAAGATCATGTCCCTGTGGTCCTTCCTGAAGTCCTGATGCGTCAAGGAGGATCAGGCTGATGAGCAGACCTTCTCTTCCTTATCCTCTTTACCTTCCTGGCCAACTGCATGGCCTGAATGGGACAGGAGTTCACTGCAGAGGTTGCAGCGGAATCCTGCACCATGGAGGTACTTGCAGCACAAGGGGTCTCAGGGACAGGGGCAGAGGGCATCACTTTAGGAAGGTTAACAACAGGGGCCAGGGAAGCAGGGGCAGCAGAAGGTGCTTGAACTTCAAGCACAAGTGTCTCTGCTGGTGCTACCTCCATGGTGGCAGCAGCAGGGGTCACATCACCTTGTAGCATCAGCAAAGCTGACTAGGGGTCAAAGAGACACCTGCTGCACACAGACTTCTTAGGAGGAGGGGGTGGTGGGGGTGTCTCCGCGGAGCTCAAAAGAGGGACCTTCCCAAGCTTGGTGCTGTCCAAAGAGTAGACAGGACCAAGGGTTTCCCTCTTCATCTCACAGGCAAACTTCCTGGTGTGGCATCCAGAGAAGGTGGCGGCATGGAGTCCACCATAGTTAGCACAGATAGGGGGCCCAGTGTGCTTGCACTGCTTGTGGGAGTGAGGCCCACTGCAGCATTTACACTGTACCTCTGCAATTCCCCCCCGGAGTGGGACCTCCTTGACGAGGGGGGGGGGCTTACGGTGCCTCCGAGAAGTTGGGCTCGGATCGCTGGTGCTCTGGTGTTGAAGTCCTGTGGCCCCCGGTGGAGGGGGCCTGTTGAGGGCTGGCGGACTTTTTTCTGACTGGGGTCCTGCTGGCTTGTTCACCTGTCCCCCTGAGAAGCTGGGGTGTTCACAGCCGAGATTGAGGGGCCGTAGAAGGGCTCTGGACGGGGCTTGGGCAACCCCGCTCTGGGGTCTCTCGGAGTGATTTGCAGACTGAGCTGTGTGTGTCTCCAGCACACTCGTTTGTGAGCGCTCTGAGGCGGTCCCGATGATATGTAGGTGGACGGATGCTCTTGGGGTACTTCGGCCCGTTCACAATGGAGAGGCCGAAGTTGGAGGCTCGCGGCACTGTTATTCAGACGGTGGCCAGCGGGCTTGTCGATGGACCAGCCAAACTAAGAGTCCCACATGAATGAGATTTGGACTAATGGCTTTTGCAGTGGAGGAACTTGGTTCCTCTGTGAAGTGGGGTCCGGGTGCTGTGGTGTTGCAATACCCGGTGATATGTCGGCTGTTGTGGTTGTGGGAGGGTGCCGGTCGGTTTTCGGTTGCGCTTTGGCAGGCCTGGTGACCCCGAAGCAGTCCCGACTTAAAAGTGCCGCGTCGGTGAGCGGGCCATGGTGCCCGGCTCTATGGAGAGGACGAAGTTGGGGGTCGTGCCGAGAGGATTGGAGTCCCTCGAGGTGTGGCCTCTGATGGAAGTACCTTGGGCCTCTGCTGCGGAGGACCCTAAAAGTTAGGACTTCCTCTTTATTTTTCTGGCTCAAAATTCAAAAGACTAAGATCTTTTTATTTATTTATTGGCAAGTTTCTTGGCAAAATTCAGTGAGTGATGGGCATATTCCTAGGCATCGCTCAAAATTCAAAAGATCCCACTCTCACTGCACCTCAATGATTAAATCTTCGAGCAGGCAATATTAACAAGCAGTGCTTCTCTCTTCACACACAGGTCTTCTCTCGCTGTAGGCAGGATTATTGTAAGGCAAGTTTAATTGACAGGAGCTTTCTAGTTCATAGTGTTTCTGTGACATCTCCCTTATGGTGATATACAGCCTTGAGTTGTGGTGCACCGGGAATGTCACGTATTCATTAAGTTGTACCTCTGCAATTCTCAGTAATGTGCTTGAAGTGTTGGCACTTCAGGCACTGAGGTGGGGCCTTGGTGTGAGCCTTCACCAGGATCCGGTAGAAGCTCAGGACAACATTCCCAGGTAAGAAGAATTCATTGAAGGTAAGGACTACCTTCTTAAGGGGAATCTTGTTGACCCCAGAATCCAAGGGAAGATAGCGGTATATACGGCAAACCTCTGTCGCTCTCTAATCCGAAAGGGTATCAAGGATCCCCTCATCGGTAAAGGAGGTATCAATACCTTCTATGAGACCCTGTGGCAGGCAGTAAGAGGCTGGGTAATCCATAGTTACGGGGATACCCAGAATGGAGGTGGTGCATAGGAGCTTCTCAGCAAGGTCGGGAGAGCTGACCTTGACGAGTAAGCTTCCCATCTCCAAGTAATGAGACTCCACAATCTGTGCCCCAAGAATGTTCACAATCTCTGCAGAGATGGGGAGCTCATGATGATTATAGGAGCTCATGAGTCATGAGGAGGCCGAGGTCACTATTAAAGGAATAGGCTTGGCATTCTTCCTCTTATGGCTGACAACAAAACCCTCATCAGCTCTCTCAGGCAGCTTCAGATTGACATCCATGACATTGCACAGGTCAATGAGGGGCTGCTCATCCTCAGTCTATCTGCCAGGGGAGGGCTGGCAGTAGGAGTTGCAGCTGAAGGTGCTGCAGCAGCACCAGCCACTGGGGCCATGTCAGACATGGCTGAGGCATAGTGGGAGGCATTGCCAGGGATAGCAGAAGAAGCACGCACAGCAATGTCAGTGATAGTGGGGGAAGTCTCCCAGTCATGGCAGCAGCAGTGGAGGGACCTGGCACCTCAGAGGAAGAGACTGAGGTGACAGTAGAGGTGATCTTGCCACTCACTGAAGCATCAGTGGAAGGACTCAGCACCTCAGAGGTAGTGCCTGAAGTGCCAGAAGCACGGACACAGGGAGACCTCAAGAGAGTCTTACCCCTTAGCACAGAGAGAGAGAGCACGGGTCAAGACATCTTGTCAGGAGAACTGGCAGAGGTTCTCATCTCCCTGGAATAGTCTACTGAGTCCTTTGTGGCAAAGTGCTGATGGTCTTGGCTGCAGAGGAATGTGATGCTCTGGGGTTGTTGTTGTTGTTTAACGTTACGTGGCATTGAGAGGTCCTTCTACAGGCTTTCTCAGAATGATAATTTTGGATTATGTGGGTATTATGTTTTTTATTTTAAATTTAGGGTTCGCATATATATTAATATTTTGGTTACCAAATTATATTTGATATCATGCAAAGAAGTAAGAGATAGTCGCCAAGTGAAAATTGATATTTTAGGATTTTATGAGTGTTTATGTCTGTATATGCTTTCAGGGAAGCATTCAGAGTTTGTTTGGAGAATTAATTTTTTTTTAGTTTTTTTTTAATGTTTTTTTTAGTTATTATTCTTTTAGTTTTTTGTTTTATTTATTTTTTATACTTTTTTTATATAATATATTTTTTTTTATCATTTTTTAAAGATTTTTTATATAATTTTTCTTTTTTTTTTGTTAATTATGTATTATTTTATATATATTTTTTTATTATTATTTATTTTTATTTTTTTTTTATTTCATTATTTAATATTTTTTTAAATTTATTTTTATTTTACTTTTTTTAATTATTATTATTGTGCATTTTTTTAAATTATTATTCTTATATTTACAATTAATAATTTTTCTTTATTTTTCCCTGAGTGGTTTTAATTTATTCTTGGGTTATGGAGATAGTTAGGTTGCAGACGATTGATCCAGACTCTTTTGTGGTTATTTGGTCCAGTAAGACCCGAGTTAAAGGGTTCGAGCCACTTTAGATATATATATATATTTGTTCCTTTATTTCTATAGTCCCTCCATTATTTTTCTTTTTTTTTTTATTTATATTTTATGGAATTTTTGGTGTGAGTCTGGATAGAGAACAGAATGAGGGTCCCTTTGGGAACATGTATATGAGAGGTAAGTTGAGAATTGAAGAAAAATCTTTATGAAGGACATGAAGAGACGAAAGTAGATGGTAAAGGAAAGGTAGACTAAATTCTGTTCCAAAGTGAGGTGGAAAGAAGGAAAGAAAAGAGAGATTCATAAATTTTGGTTTAGTTTAGAGGGGAGGAGGGGTCCAGAATTACATTCGTTTGAATATCCAAAATGTTTAGGTCAATGAGTGATTTGAATAAAGTTTGTCTCTGTGAGGCAGTATTATCACAGTTAAGTAGGATGTGATGAACCGTCTCCGGAACTTTACGATGTCTACAGTTAGGAGAATGTGTGAGTTTGAATTTATGTAGAGTAGGGTTAAGAATTGTGGAGTTGGTTCTTAATCTGTGTAGTAATTTGATGTGTTTTCTAGGGAAGGGGAGGTTATCAATTGTTGATATATTATGGTTAAGATTATATCGAAAGTTGTTTTTGACAGAGGCCTGGACCTGAAAGTATTTATTGGTGAGATGTGCTTCAAGTTGTTTTATCTCCTGTGAAGTATTGATATGAAAGTGGTAGGTAGGTGATACTATGTGGAGGTTGTGTGCCAGTTTAGCGAGATTATCAACAGTTTCATTATGTTGAATTCCAACGTGGCTGGGAATCCATTGTAAAATAATTGTATTATTTTTTGTATGGAGGTTATGTGTTGTAAGAGTGAGGATTTTATGTATGTAGTAGTTATATGAAGTGTATAGAAATTCCTGTGAGAGGGTTTGTATGGCTCCTTTGGAATCTATAAAAATTGTAATGTTTTTGTTGTGTACATATTTAAGGGTCCATTCCAAGGCCTCAATAATGGCAAAAATTTCAATATGTAGTATGGTGCAGATTGGGGATAATTTGAAAGATAATGAAGTATTGTATTGTGGGATATGGATAACAGCACTGGCTGATGGTGGGTTTTGAATGACAGAGCCATCAGTATAAATTTTAATATTTTCATTGTATTGTGTGTCAAAGTATGTTTCAGCGAGAGTTTTTACTGCATTATGTGGTAAGTTATATTTATGTGTGAGAGTGGGTATGTGGGTGGAGAATGTAGGACTAATAAAGCTCCAGTCTGCTATAAGTGGGGGAATATCCCCAAAGTTTTTGACCTGTAGGTGTTTCTTCATTAAAGTGTGGAGGTCAGGAGTGGATTTAATGTGCTTGTGGAAAGGGTGATTTGGAAGTTTGTAGTGTAGTCTAATATAATATTTAATTAGAAGGTTTTTTTTTGTCTAATTTGGAGGGGGGGAAGCCTCTGCAATGATAGAGTGGGTGTGAAGGAGGGGAGGTCAATTGCAATTTTGATGCATTTGTTTTGGATTATATTAAGTTTTTGTATTTTGGTATCTGATATGCCACATAAAAATTCCATACCATATTCTAGTTTTGCTCTAATGAGATTTGTATATAGTTTGATCATATGATATTGTGGTGTGCCATTATTAATAAATGTGAAGTATTTAAGTGTGTTTGTGAGTTTAAGTCCCTGAGTGTGTAAATAATCCAGATGGGGGGTCCAGGTGAGTTTGAGTCCAAGTTTATGCCTAGTATTTTGCATGTATTATGTTGTGGGATAGTCTCATTATTAATAGTGAAATTCAGTGTGGGTTTAGGTTTCTATTATGGTGGAAAGGAATGCAAAATGTCTTCTGAGGATTAATTTGTAAGTGTCATTTTTGACAGTAGGTGTATAATTTATTTAGCTGTTTTTGCAATAAAATATGGAGATTGGGTATAGAGTTGTCAGTGGCCCAGAAAGTTATATCATCTTCATAACATGTGTAAGTAACCCTCCTATAGAAGATTTTGTGGATGTCATGAATGTAAATATTAAATAGGGTGGGAGATAGAATAGAGCCTTGTGATAGGCCTTGTATGAAAGGAAGTTGGTTAGAAGATGTATCGTTAATCCTGACTTGGCAGGTTCTGTGTAGGAGGAAGGAATGTAGAAAATGTAGGAGGTTTCCCTGTATATTTATGGATAAAAGTTTGTGTAGGAGGCCGTGTATCCAGACTGAGTCAAATGCCTGGGACAGGTCCACAGAAATGGCAATAGTGTATTTTTTCTTTTTATTGGCTTTGTGTATATCAGTGAGAAGATGTGAAATGCAGTCCTTTGAGGATCTGAATTTTCTGAAACCATAGAAATTATTGGGGAGAATTTTCCCAGATTCAAGAAACCAGTTCAATCTTTTGTGGAGGAGTCTTTCAAATAGTTTGAGTGGATTAGGTAAGAGTGATATGGGTCTGTATGAGTTTAATTCAAAAGGTGGTTTGCCATTTTAACAAGAATATTATTATTATGTGTAGCCAGCTGTCAGGAAGTTTGTGTGAGACCCAGATTGAATTAAATATTTTTAAAAGTCCTTTTTTTAATTTTCCTTTATTATTTTTAAAAGTCCTTTATTTATCTTTCCATTGATAAGGGAGATATTTGAAGAATTTATTTGATATCTGATCATGTCCAGGGGATGATTTTAGATTCAACTTATTGATAGCATTGTTTAATTCTTTCATAGAGAAAGGTTGGTCCATAATAAAGGAAGCAGGTGGTATATTTTGTAATTTTTTGTTTATATTATCTATGAATTTAAGTTCAGAATTGGTGTGGGTTGTTGTTTGTGTATTTTTAAGATTGTTTAAAATTTATTGGCAGTGTCAAGGAGGGAAATATTATTATGAATGGCAATTTCTGAGGCAGGGGCTGTTTGTGATTTTGGATTATTAATGTGTTTGTACGTTTTCCAGAGACTTTTAGTAGTAGTAATTGCCAATTGTCCTTATAAAGTTCTTTTAATTTTTTTGTGACCTGTGCATTTATTTTTTTTGTATCTATTGATGTCATCAAAATGTCTTGTTTGTTTGGCTTTATTTTCAGTTTTTTTTCTGATTGCAGATAGTTTGTTCATGCACCAGAAATTTTTTGTCAGTTTTGGAATTTTGTTGAGAATGGTTGTGAAGGCAGGATGTGTAATGTCTATGATATGATGAATGAAATGGTCATAATCAATTGTGTTATGTGGTGGGGATGATTGAGTGAGAATTTTGTTAAATAGTGGCCAATTATTGAGATGTATCAGTTTCCTATATTTATATTGGAGATTGGCCTGCAAAAGGATAGGATGATGGTCACTACCTCTGGTGTCAGGTAAGATGGATCATTTAAATAGTTCAGTGAGTTGGGGAGATATGAAGGTAAGGTCAATGATTGATCGGTTATTATTAGGGTTTTCATGTGTGGTGGCTTTTGAGTTAAGAATTACTAGGTTGGAATTTGTAACGTATTGAGAAAGAAGCCTGCCTGCATGATTTATTTTGTATGAGTGCCATAAGTGTGGTGGCTATTGAAATCTTCTAAAATAATATGAGGTTCAGGGATCTGCTTAAAAATATTTTGAAATGTGATACTATTAACAGCAAGACCAGGGTTATATAAATTAAAAACAGTAAAGGAAATATTATTAATAATTATCTGCACTGCAATAATTTCCAGATTATGGAAATTGTAATTAATTTTTTGGATTTTATGGTTGACAGATTTTTTAATTAAGAAGCCAACCCCATTGGTACTATGGGGGGAGAAATAAATATAGGAAAGATAATTAGGGAGGTTGAAATGTTTTTTAGAGCGTATCTCCTGTAGAGCAAAAATATCAATGCCCTTATATTTGCTAAGAAGCAAAACATCCTGTTTTTTGGATTGGAAACTCCTGCAATTCCATTGTAGAATGGAAAAATTCTTAAGTTTTGAATTTACAGAGAACATGCTGCAAAAGTGTGAGGTCATCATCCTGGAAACTGATGTACTTAAGGAGATTTAGTATTAGGTCTATAATTAGATTACTGGTTATATCATTATTATTATTTTTTCTAATTTCTATTGGGGACCGTTATAATCAGACAGGTCGAGGCTGTCCGTTTGGGGGGGAGGGTCTGATGGCATGGAATCAGGGAAGCTAACAGACTCTCCTTTCTTTCGCTTAAATCCTGGGGGTGATTGCATCATACCTGGGGGATAAGCGGCAGGACACAAATATGCACAAAAATAAAACTCAAAAACTGAACCAAAGAGTCAGTGAAAAAAAGTACTATAAGGTAAAGTTGGGAGCTCGAAAACGCACATCTGTAGCTTGCAGTGGTCACAGAACAAAGGCAAGTACTGGAGCTCGCACAGGGGGGGGACAAAAAAATAAACAGTGGCATATTTATTATCTTGGTTGTTGCATTGATATTGTCAGCAGTGATAAGAGAAAGAAACCATTTGAAGTTGTCCAAATGACAAAGAGTGAGTTCCTAAGAACATAGAAATTAAAAAAAATGCCGTTAATAATCAGAAAATGACTACAGAAGGTCAAGCACTCAATTGGTTAAAGATGTAATGGCTGCAGTACAAAAAATATGTCTCCAAAGATATTTTTCAAAAAAAAAAAAAAACGTTCAGGAATATATGTCATTTACTCTAGATGTATATAAGAGAGGAAAAGACAGCAAGACCCGTATATCATCCATATAATTTGAACTAATATATGTATGAAAATGGCAGACTTGTCAAATAAAAAAGAACAAGGTATGATGGATCTTCTGGAATTTATGCTACCCCTTCATCACAAATTTGATCAATCATTACAAACAGGAAAACCAATCATGTGTTCAATAAGTGAACGTGCAGTGAATTTTATTGAAGATCTTCACCCTGACAAATTTATAAACTAAGCATAATGGTGTATATGTGTATTAATAAAAAAAATGTTTGGTAATCAAAGTAAGTTAAACGTTTACCATAGAAATTGCTATAAGGACTTTTTCTTTTTAACATAACTGAAATTATTTTGTTACACTATAAATTCATTGATATCAAGTAATGTTCTTTATAAAAAAAAGTGTAATTACTTGTGATTTGAATTTACTACAGCTAAGTAAGAAAAACCTTTTGTTTCCCCAATGAGTTTTACTGATTTGCACTCAATGGCTTCTGAACCATACAAATATCTCGCCTCTAATGAATTTCTTTCAAGTGGAATGCAGTATGTCTGCAATGACTTCTGCAACTGTGCCTGCAATTTTTGTCAGTAGATCATTAACATTGGCAGATAAAACTTTATTCATAACAAATCCCCATAAAAGTATAGTGGAATTAAATCAGGGGATTGAGGATATTGGACCCACTCAGCTTACCCACCATTTAAAAAATGTATTGAGTACTGTATACTTCTCCATGGAACTGAGGAGTAGTCCAAATGGAAAAACGTTTCCTTCTTGATAATCGAACTGGGATGAGAAAACTGCTGAGCATGTTTAAGTAAACAATGCTGGTGATATTCCTCTCTGTGAAAAACTGTGATGTAACAACTTCAAGCTATGTACTTTTCATTCCCATATCACATACCCGCACACTTTTCTTTAAAACTGCACTTCATATGTGTAATGCTACTTTTAAAACACCCCATATATCATCTTATATAATAGCCACATTCAAAATGGGCAAGAGAACAGGTAGACATGTGTTTCTTGTGAATTCGAGGTGATGTCATTGGTGGCAGAAATTTTCAGTTCTTTGTGATTTCATGGATATTTGACCAATCAGTCCCAATTTCGTTTGGTGGTTCTAATTATGTCTTAATGTGTTTAGTTTGGTAATTAGGTTCCTAGCTGAGATGAGTCAGAAATAAACCTGATATAAGTGTCTAAAATTTCTGGGGGGGGGGGGTTACCATTATTACCTTATGAATGGAGTAATACATTATTGATGAGAGCTGTGGAGTAGTGTGTTAACAATAGAAAGTTGAAAGCTATGAAGGGAGTAGTATATTACTGATTGGAAAAGGTTGGGTTGTTTTACCTCTGAGTGGCACTTTTTTGCACACCATGGGCTAAATGGCCAGGTCACATGGACCCCAAAGACTCAGAAAAGGTTGGGGGAGGGGACCCACTGAAACAGCTGTTGGGAGACAATGGTAGCCTCCCGTCAAGGCCATCCAGCATGTTCTTTAACGTGCACGGGGTATGGCTCTCCCGCACACGGGGCCACGGCTTAACGTCCCATCCGATGGACGACGGCCTTTCCAAACCCATCGGTGTCCCCTACTGACCGTGGGCAGGGCGGGGAATTTTGCGGAGAAAAATGTCAACGCTGACCCAGCTGGGACTCGAACCTGGGAACTACAGATTACGAGCCTGGCGCGCTACCGACTTAGCCACCCCCGCCCCTGATTGGAAAAGTCTTCAATGGGCAGACTTTATGCACCAAACCTTTGGTGGAATTTAACTACTATTATCAGAGTATTCATGTTACAGCCAGCTATGTGATAATAGAATCATTCCTAAATCTAAGCAGTTCAGTACTAATTTCATCTATCCCTGGTGACATTAATAGTTTTAATTTTGAGATGGCTCAAGTAATTTAAGATTGACCAAAATTAAAGTCAGTAATATATCTAACTTCATTACAAATGATAGGAGAGACTTCACATTAATCAGAACATCTTGGAAATGCTTAGCACATCTCTAACCATGATAAAAATTTCCCCTTCAATAACCTTGCTTCTGCATCTCTCAATCTCTACATAACACTCTATTTTTTACTACACAAAATATTCACTACCTGACATAATCATCTGCTATTGCATTCTCTAGCAGCTTTCTCAGCTTTATCAGTCCAGCTAACAAGTCAAAGATTCAAATGAGTATGCTTGAAGATGAAATGAGTCAAAAATTCATCATAGCAAGCTGAGATATGTTACATGTTCAATCACTGATGCAGACAGTATAACTTGTGAATTGCCCTTTATCTGCAGTCAGTCTGAATTAGTGCATGTTGAATGGAAAGTGTTTCGTATATTTTGTTGCATTATACAATGAGTGATTTTACTGAGTAGTGAATTTGCATCAAATATTGTTTCAAATTAGGGAAAAGTGAAACAGAAACCCATGAAATGTTAAAAATGGCTTTCAGAGAAGATGCTGTGTGGTTTGAAGACTTTCTATGGTTTGAAAAGCAGCATGTCCATAAATGATGATCCTCACTCTGGCTATCCTTCAACTTCAAAAACCAATGATTCAATAGCTGGTATTCCTGATCTGGAGTGATTGACAATTAACTATTCAAAAAGATTTGTTTTTTCCAAAGCCCCCTTTGAAAGGCCATTATGCAGAATGTGACACAGGAACTATTAGCAATTCCAAAAGAAGCCATCAAGAATGTTTCCATAAGCTGAAGAACTGGAATAGGTATACACAGTATCAATGAGACTACTTTAAAGGAAGTCCACCCAAATAGTCAGTAAGTTTCATCATTTCCCAGATATTAGTTCAGCCCCTGAACTTTTCGATCACACCTTGCAAGCTAACCATTAAGTTTATGTACAAAACTTAAATCCTTAAAAAGCAATTATATACCTTACCTAAAAGAGTGTCATCTGGTTCAGAGCCATGAGTTAGAAGAGTCTTCGTCAGCAATTTAAAAAGAAGAGAGAGGATATCCAAATTATCTAGAAATCCCAAAATTTGAAATAAAATTAATAAAAAGCATATAAATTTAACACTTTTGCTATCATATCATCATTAGAAATAAAGTGCATGCTGACATTTCATTCAAAATGAGATGAATGGTAATAAAATGTTACTTCAAAGTAATTTATATGGCCTTTATCAACAGAATCACTACTAAACAGACATGAGGAAAAGTGATTAGAACATTATTATATATAAACATAGGTGACAATCACATCATTACGTGGGTGACATTTTAATGTCAATATATCAATAAATATTTTGTGGAAAAAATTTCGCCAATATATGGGACTTGAACCCAGATTTCTCCAGAAACATGCCAGAGTATTCTTACCAATTGAACTAATGCCGGCTCACCTTTTTTCCACTAATTTAAGACTAACTTTTCACCAATGATTTTCAGTGCCAACCATTGGTGCCATCTATGATCAATGGGTGAAAACTATTTCTTTTATATTACACTGAGTAAGATGGAAATAATAAAGTCTCTTCATGCTATTTAGCATTATTAATGATTTAAACATAGGTGACAATCACAGTGTTACCTGGGTGACATTTTAATGTCAATATATCAATAAATATTTTGTGGAAAAAATTTCGCTGACATACGGGACTTGAACCCACATCTCTCCAAAAACATGCCAGAGTATTCTTACCGAATTAACTAAATGTTGGCTCACCTTTTTTCCGCTATTTTAAGATTAACTTTTCACCAACGATTTTCAGCTCCAAATTTTCCACAAAATATTTATTGATATATTGACATTAAAATGTCACCCATTTAACACTGTGATTATCACCTATGTTTAAATCATTAATAACGTTAAATAGTGTGAACATACTTTATTATTTCCATCTTACTCAGCACAATATAGAAAGAAATAGTTGCCACCTATTGATCATAGATGGTGCCAATGATTGGTGCTGAAAATCATCGGTGAAAAATTAGTCTTAAATCAGTGGAAAAAAGATGAGCAGGCATTAGTTCAATCGGTAAGAATACCCTGGATGTTTCTGGAGAGATTGCGGTTCAAGACCTGCATGTCGGTGAAATTTTTTCCACAAAATATTTATTATTATATATGACAATATTCTCCATGTGAAATATTTCTCTGGTTTTATTTAGATCAATGCAAAATTTTAAAAGTTTGTAAACGCTTGTAAAAAACTTATGTGTATGGAATATAAAGGCAGTTTAGCAAAATAAAAATAACTGATCAAAATAAAGGTAACTGAAAATAAAATCATGAAGCAGAAAAAAAAAATACAATATTCAGTAAGGACTTGCTATAAGCAGGTGCCAATACTGCATTTTAGAAAAATCTATATCATGGGTGAATTGTGTCCATAAAATCTGATTTGCTTTGGAGAACTATACTTTTCCACTTCTCTTTTTAGCATAAATTTACTATTTTATATCTTACCATATAAGTAGTCTATCAACAGCTACATTAATTGGTCACTTTATTAGGTAGATCTACCTTATTTATTTTATGTATCTACTTTATTAGGTACATACACCTAATAGTGAGGGAGCTATTAGGTAGATCTATCTATAGCTCCCTCACTATTAGGTGTATGTAATAAATGTGTTCATTGAGCAACTGTCTATGTGCTTTAAATAGAATGATATATGAATACATGATGCTATCACTGAAGGAGCAGTCTATTTTATAAAAAGGGGAGATGAACCAAATAAAGTGGCCACTCAATAGAACTTTGTCACAGCAGCTACTACTATATTTTGACAATGACAATGTGCAATTTATTTAAATTGATAAAATATTATTAATTAAATTTAAATTAAATAATATATCTCTCTAAATAATGTATATATACTTTTACTTTGTAAAATTAGACATAAGTTTAAAACATTCATTGTAACAGCTGTATACTATAGTATGAAAAATAGCATCATTTTTATTTAATGAAAGAAGTTCACAATCACCAGCCTAACATGTGAAAAAGCATATTGCAAGAACAAAAATTACCCAAGAAGCTGCTTGCTACAATGTCTGACAGAAGACTGTCAGTTTAATATGCCATATAGAAAGTCTTTAAGAAAGGTGAGAACCTCAGCACAGAGACAATACAAAAAAAACCATCTATACTTCAGGAGAGACAACTTTTCCAATTGTTGCTAATGATTTAGATGTTAATGAGGAGGCCTTCCATAGTAAATACACAGATTACAGTGGAAAGACTTCAACAATTATTAAAAACATTTAAAAAAAAATCATCGCTGATGCAGCAGTTATCGAACCTGCAACTCTCTAGATACATGCCAAAACACTCTACCTGTTAAATCATGCATCAGATGCTAAAATCTTCTAGAATAAGACCTATAAATATATCACTGAGACATAGTGGACCTTGTACCATCTATACTTCAGGAGAGATAACTTTTCCAATTGTTGCTAATGATTTAGATGTTAACGAGGTCAATCATGCTTAAGCATTATTAAAAATTCATCCATGGTAAATACACAGATAATCTGTAGAAATAGACTTCAACAATTATTAAAAACATCTGAAAAAAATTCTCTATTTCTACAGGTAATCTGTGTATTTACTATGAATGGAATTTTAAAATTAATGCTTAAGCATGACTGACCAACTCATAACATCTAAATCATTAGCAACAATTGGAAAGTTGCCTTTCTTGAAGTATAGTTGGTGCAAGATCTGCCACATCTCAGTGAAAGATTTATGTCTTATTCTGGAATATTATTAGTGTCCGATGTGTGGTTTAACTGGTAGAGTGCTCTGGCATGTATCTAGGGAGTTGCATGTTTGATTCCTGCTGTAATTTTTTTCAGATGTTTTTAATAATTGTTGAAGTCTATTTCTACAGATTGTCTGTGAATTTACTATGGATAAATTTTTAAAAATAATGCTTAAGCATGATTGACCTCCTCATTAACATCTAAATCATTAGCAACAATTGGAAAAATTCTCTCTCCTGAAATATAGATGGTGCAAGATTTACCACATCTCAGTGAAATATTTATAGGTCTTATTCTGGAATATTATTAGTGTCTGATGCATGGTTTAACTTGCAGAGTGCTCTGACATGTATCTAGAGAGTTGTGGGTTCAATTCCCACCATGTCAGCGATAATTTTTTTTCAGATGTTTTTAATATCATCTATGCCTTATCTGGTATTCAAACCAATGTCCCTTTGCACCACAACTAAGCATGCTGACCACTCAGTTGTTAACTGTATAAAATACTGTATTTGCTTTTATACAGTTAATAACTGAGTATTTTATACTGTACTCAGCTATTAACTGTATAAAAGCAAACGAATTACAGCAGGAAGTAAATAGCAGCAGTAAATATTATAATGAGAATAAAGGCATTAAGAAATCTCAAATAACTGGCATAAAAATAAGGAAATTTGAGCACTCATAAATTTCACTGATCAAAACAGAGATAACTAAAAATAAAATCAGGAAGCAGAAAAAACCAAAATGTTGAGGATGTACAGTCACTCAAAAAAAAAAATCCAAACACTATGGTTGATTACAGAATTCAGAAAAAATATATGGCAATGATTTTTTCAAAAATTAGTGATCTGGCAACCTTCGTGTACAGTATAAGAAGGTTGCCAGATCACTAATTTCTAAAAAAAAATTGTTGCGAGATATTTTTTTTCTGAATTCTGTAATCAACTATAGTGTTCGGATATTTTTTTGAATGACTGTACTTTTTATACAGTTTCTTTAATCAAGACCAGTAAATTTACCCATATTGGAAAAAAAACTTATGTGAAAAGACTACTGTTTTCACCAACAGATAAATAAAATGAGTATGTTTAGCCACATTTTCATTGAACCTTAATCACAATATAGAAAATAATCTAAACTTACTTTAATTGTACCAGAAAAAATTTATGGGACATGTCCTAACTACATGTAGTTAAATATTTATTAAAATAGTAATTAACAGAGAAATTACAACGCTAAAATGATATTGTGGACAGTGCATGGCAGACGTATGCTTTGCAGGAATGAGCTTTTTATTTATTGAAGGAATAAGGTGACAATTTAGGGTTGGGTTGTTTTACCTCTGAGCAGCACTTTTTTGCACACCATGGGCTAAATGGCCAGGTCACATGGACCCCGAAGGCTCAGAGAAGGTTGGGGGAGGGGACCCACTGGAACAGCTGTTGGGAGACAGATGGTAGCCTCCCGTCAAGGCCATCCAGCGTGTTCTTTAACGTGCACAGGGTATGGCTCTCCCACACACGGGGCCACGGCTTAACGTCCCATCCGACGGACGGCAGCCTTTCCAAGCCCATCGGTGTCCCCTACTGACCGTGGGCAGGGCGGGGAATTTTGCGGAGATAAATCTCAACGCTGACCCAGCTGGGACTCGAACCTGGGAACTACAGATTACGAGCCTGGCGCGCTACCGACTGAGCCATCCCCGCCCCAGGTGACAATTTAGAAAAGGACATGTTAGCAAGAAGCAGAAACAGGTGATAAATGTGCTCATAGCATAACAGTTGGAGTGCAGCAGGATAGGTGTTTAAAACAAATCTTTACTAATTTCTGAAAACAGAATTTTTTCGGAGAAAATGCACTCAAAATTTTGTATGTCCTTATACTATATTAATTAGTACACACACACACATATATACACACTCAACAGCCACTTTATTAGCAACAGACCCATGTTATGGCCATGTTATACAGAATGAAATTCAGAGCTCAATAACTTCTTAAATAAGATAATAATATGCAATATATTTGTGGAAATGTTATATGGAAAAATAAGATTGGAGATAAATAGCTCACAGCAGAAATGTCAATTAAAATAACTGATCTGAAAAAATAATTAAAAAAGTTAAAACAAAAGCATCAATAATTACATTAAACTTTAATAAAATATATAATAAGCATATGCTTGCAGTTTGTTTAATGATTATTTCACCAATTTTTCTCTCCAGAATTAGTAAAATTGTTGTTAAATATTTTAAGTTTCTAACTCTAAATACTTAGTGAATAAATAAAAAAGAAATACTTCCTCAAGTGGAGGGGGATATTTATTTATTTAAATACCCTGCATGCTTTAATTTCTCACGAATAATTACTGTACAATAAAGTGATCCTGTATAATATGCCTCTATAACCTAGGAGAGTGCAATGAGTATCACATAATATACATAACAACCTAATTGCGACCATTTTTTGTCTACCGCTCTGAGGAATAGTATTAGTGTCTGATGTGTGGTTTAACTGGTAGAGTGCTCTGGCATGTATCAAGAGAGTTGCATATTTGATTCCTGCTGAGTCAGTGATAATTTTTTTTTCAGATATAAAAGATAAAAATTTTCAGATTAAAGTAGGAGTCTCAAAACCCTCAGAAGGGTAGACAAAAAATGGTCGCAATTAGGTTGTTATGTATATTATGTGATACTCATTGTGCTTTCCTAGGTTATAGAGGCATATTATACAGGATCACTTTATTGTACAGTAATTATCCGTGAGAAATTAAAGTGTTTTATCCAACTGTGCTTCTCACTAACTAAATACCCTTCATGTCCTACCTGTATCTGTGTTTAAATACCCTGCCTGTCACCCTACCATATCTGTGAGGAAGTAAACTATAAAAAAAATCAAGATTTTGATAGATCTGATTGAGATCTTAAAGATATCTCAGACATATTTTTCAAAAAAAAAAAACCCCACCCTTATTTATGAAGTTAAGCTCTGAATATAATTCCCTGTTGATTTAACATGGAGCTATCTCTAATAACATGACTAGATATATATATAAACAAAATATAAGTGAGAGAAAAAAAAAAGCAGTTACCTGACATTTTGGTAAACACAGGAAGACAACTCTCATTAAGAAAACTCCATATTCGAATTATAACAAGCAATTCTCTTAATGTGTTAATGGCTTTGGAATCAGATATTAATCCTCCCTAAAAATATAAGTTAAGAACTATTTTATATATATATTACTGCAAATTTTTTCTGCAGTGAGTCTTTATATATATAAAAAAGGAACATGAGAGATAATTTAATAAAACACTAAAAAAAAATTCAAAAGGACAATAACAAGCCATAAAAATAAATTGCATGAGCGAGTGGTTAGTGCACTTGGCTACTGATCTACAGGACCTGGGCTCAAGCCCTGGGTAAGACATGGATGTTCTTGTTTTGCTGCTGAGGTCTTGACATCCTCACAGACCTTCTACTATGGCATATAAACTGACAAGCTCCTGTCAGACCTCTGTGGTAAGCAGCTGCTTGAGGGGGTATTTATTTTTTTTTTTACTTTAATTAATATTACCAAAAGATTAGGGGTACCATTACCAACATTATTTTTTTTTCTGGTAATATAAATTTAACAGTTCAGATGAAACAATGAAGAGCTAATGGATGAGTAAATATGAATTTACTGTTCAGTATCTATAAATCTTATATATTACCATATATTAGTCATGTTTGATTCCAATGTTATTTCCTTTACATCTAATTTTGGGCTGATAGAACTTGTGATAATGTTTTTTTTATCCATTTGCTACCATAAGCTATATAGCATATGAGGTGCAACAGTCAAAAGCTTACTGTGCTTTATACTGAACTTTCTCAGATTTAATATTTTCTCACATCCATAATTAAATTTTGCCAATACTCTTAAAAATAATCAAATGTCAATGAACTATACGTAGTTTGTAATAAAATTTATCAGTGCACACATAACTGTAAAAAAAAATGTGATAAGATATATAAATTTTTAGCTTTAGTTCATAATTGTGCTATTACTTTCAACATATTTTAGAGACAATTTCAAAACTAAGAGTTTTAACCATTAGTATAAAGCAGAGATTGGGAAGTATTATTAGATCAAGAGCCAAATAAACAACATCTGAGACCTGCACATTGTAAATCTTTATTGGGTTAAGAGCCATAATAGCAAAACAAAAAGCAGCACATTATTTCATTAAAGAACTAAAACTATAGCATATAATTCTAAATTAGCTGTATTCAAATAAATGTAAAAAACTATTTAAAAAATTATTTAAAACAAACTGTCATTAATAAGTGGGACATATAAATGGTTGAACTCCCATTCATAAGTGGGACTTATGAATGGCAGTTGAACCATTTTCGAGTAATCTTCAAGGACTTTTTGAATTTGCCTTCTTGGCCAACTTATTCAAATTCAGAGTGTATTTAGAGCATTTGAGTTGCATCAGTTCTTTCACACTTTCATCTGACAACCTGTTCTGGTGCTTCTTTTAATAAAATTAATTGAAAGGAAAAAATGTATGCAGTTGAACCAAAACTGTCAAGAGCCATGTTTTAGGGTGCTCAGAGCTGCCGGTTCCCACCCCTGATATAAAGTATTAGAATCAAAACAAGTATTGCTGGAAAAAAACACTATTAAAATTTTTTCATTATCAAATTATATTAAAAAAATCAACTCTTCATCAAAAATTGAATTCTTATGAAAGCTATTTTTTTCATCAGTGTAACAAATTTAAAAGCAGAAGTAATGTAACATACAGTTTATTCAATAATAATGAATTAATAACTTTTAAATTTTATTCTACAAAACATTTGGAACATTATATGCATGCATCTTAAGCTTTAAAATCAAGAAAGGATTTGTTTTTAATCTCTAATTTCATGTAATCACTCTCGAACGTATATAAAATATTACATACCCCTGGAAATCTCATATGATTATGGTACTGATGTGGTAAAGAAGCTAACAGATAAAGAGCACAATCTGCAACCCACTGTGTCAAATGCTGTAAAGACTGCAGAATTGGTGGTTCAACTGTGAATTCCTTGTGCTCTAAATGAAGCAAAACTTTGTCCATGTGAATAATAGTTTCTGTTCCTTTACTGCTCATTATTGCTTAAAAAAAATATGATAATTTATTCTACATGAATATAAACTTTAAAGTACTCAAAATTTTTATTTTAAGTTAATCCAAAATTAAATAAATATGCATTCATTATTCTTTAATTCAGGAATTTGTTTTTTCCTATGTACAATATTTTTGATCACCATTTAAATCAATAGTGCTCAATACATTGTACATTATAACTTTAGAAAATGCATATGGGCACTCATCAACACACAAAATTGAAATGTTTCATTTAAATTACTAAAATAAAAAAAAAATATTGAAAACGGTTATCTTTTAAAAGTAGAATTTTTTTTAAAAATACACTAAAAACAAATACTATAAGCACTTATCTTGGGAACAAAACTTCTTCTATGAAGCAAATAATAATAATAAAAAAGCAATGGTTTTTGGGTTACTAATAGTAACCTGAAAATCAATAAATAGCTCTGTGGAAAAAAGTTTCACTGGTGTGTGGGATTCAAATCCATGTCTCTCCAGATAACATGCCAGGGTGTTCTAAGACCACTAAAATAACATTGACAAGCCTGGTGTTTCTTGTAACAAGAAAATAGTTGGTTTGCTTGGTTCTTTGGAGTTTTATGGTTAAAGAGCAACTGAGACTATATTGTGCCAAACACGAGAAAATGAGAAAAAGGTTAAAAATCAGAGAACCCACAACCGAAGTTAAACTATAAGCAACAAAAAGACTATAATACAATAGAGAAAAAAGCAAATATATAAAATGGTAACAAATATATAACTAACAAAGGTGTAAAAAAAAAACAGGTGTAAAGAACCCACGTGAACAAAAGAGCAATAAATGGCATCTAATTATAATAAGCAGTAAAACATAAAAATTCGAAAACAGGAGATAAAGGTGAATGATAAAAAAAAAAGAAGTGTCCAAGGGGACTTGGGGGCTATACAATGAATACTAAACATATATTAGAGTATGGACATTTAATAAAATATGTTTTACAGTTAAAATGATGTTACAAAACTCACACACAGGTTAGTTATCTACCCAAAGAAGAAAATAATGTGTTACAAATTCATCACCTATATGGAGCTTGGCAAATATGATTCCTCCTTTTGATTCTTTCAAAAAAAGAAGATTGCTGCAGTTTGACAACAGGCTTAATCTGGAATTAATCATAATTAAATGATTACTAATCTATTTTGATAAAAAAAAAATCCCACTCTGTCTGGAGCTCAATGAAAACAGTGCCATCAAGACACCCACCTTGTATGGAAATACAAAGTTGCAGATAACTTGGCAACATCTGCCAGGTCATTGCTCCTAATCTAGGAAGGTTTGGGCATCCAATAAAACTTGATGATTAACAGGTGGTGGTCACAAGATGGAACTGCTGGCAAATCTTGGAAAGAACAGAGTAAAGTTTAAGCCTCATCAAGATCAAGGCCTGTAGTTAGCTATGCAAGTACATATAAGGCATACAAATACAATTACGCTTGGTCGCTATGTAGTACATTGCAAGACTGATGGCATGCAACTCTGCAAAGGGATCTGATGAACCATGATGATGTCAGAGCAGACCATGGCTGGTCTCACAGAGACCACAGACTTCAAGCCAATAGTGAAGATAGGTACAAAGCCAGGGTGCACAGCACAGGGGGTTAGCAATACATGCAGTCAATCATGAAAAACTTCCTCATCCCAAAAAAGAGAAAACCCACAAGAGGAAACAGTGAGCCATGATGGAAGTGACTAGCTGATGACTGGGCAATGCTACTGAGACTAGTTTTCATGTTCTGAAGGTGCACATTATGACCCTAGAAAATGCATACAGACACTCATCAACACACAAAATTGAAATTTTTTATTTAAATTACTAAATAAAAAATTTAAATCTTTTAAAAACAATTATCCCTCACCACCAAATCCCAAGTTAAATCATTCCAGTTTCTATTAGACAAGGTAGAGATAGAGCAAAAAACAATGGTCTGCTCTACAGGAGATCAATTACTATAACATTCAGTGAGTATTCTGAGTATTTTGAACTCTGTCTCACTAGCAAGTTGCTGGATCTTAAGGCACTTGATGAATTTCAGCAGACCAGCAAGACTTTTTGGACCTTTATGGACTGTAAAAAAGAAATGTGTTTTCATTCAGCTGGCCAGCAGTGAAATAAATGATCAGGAAATAAATGATCAGGATGAGATTAGGAAAAAGAGAAGATGGAAAAAGACCAATCATCCTGCCAGGAGGACAATATGCAAACATTCTCAATGTTCGCTTGCTACAGGAAATTATTTCTTTTAAAAATTATCATATTCTACAAAAAGTTTCTTGATGCACAAAAGCACTCTAAAGCAAAAGTCTCAAACAAATGGTCTTTAAAGTCATTTTTAGTCACCAAGCAATACATTCTTCATCGTTATGGTAGTGAACTTAACTGTGGCTGACTAGCTTGATTCATCTGTGATGATCTCACTCAAGTATGGATAATAGGTCATATTCAACCAAAGATGAAGCCATTGCAAATGAAATTTAGGCTTATGTTTTAATATTAAAAATATGCAAGTTTCAAATAATAAAATAACAATTTAAATAATTATATTTTGCTTATTACTACTTTAAATAAATAAAAATAATAAAATAAATACCCCCTCAAGCAGCTGTTTGCCACAGAGGTCTGACAGGAGAATGTCAGTTTATATGCCATAGTAGAAGATCTGTGAGGATGGCAGGTCCTCGGCAGAAAAACGACACATACATCCATGTCTTACCCGGGGCTCGAACCCAGGTCCTGTAGATCAGTAGCCAAGTGCGATGACCCATCATATCTCCATAATGGAAGGAAGAAAGTAAAAGGTGGACAAGCAGCTGATTTAGCCCTTATATGATTGCTTAAAATATGATCCACTATATATGGGGGAAGTACCTCACTTGGCCTCTATATGATTTGAACTTGACACTCTACTGTAGAGTAACCAAGGGCAATATATATCACATAATTGCAACTGAACCTATTTTGAAATAAATTATGTATAATTTGCAGTCAATTTCAACAATTACAGAACCTAAACTGTTTAAAATTCAAAAATTCCCATTCATGGACCAGAAGTATGAAGTATAAATACAAGTATGTAGTTCAAACAACAATTTGCACAGCTTCAATGATTTTAAGACCTCAATGACTACAGGCCTCAATGATTTTAAGTTTCCCAAATTACTGTATATTAACAAAAATAATAAAAAAAATTGCATTAAAAAAACTGAGTCACTAGCTTAAAATGTTGAAAACTGTATATCTAATACTTTTCTGTACAGTTACTATAATCAACAACAATCACATTTCATGTAAACATGATATTATACCATAACAATTATTAAAAAAACAACAACTTAAGTTCAATATCACAAACTTATGTAAAATATACCTTTAGTGAACTTCAAAGAACAATTATGAACATAATGTTTCAAATAAAATATCACCAATAACTGCCATTGAAAGTAAGACTTAAGTAATTCTTTGTCTCAGCTTACGTTTTTATATGTAACATGTACTGATACAGAATTACACAATTTTTGAATAGAAACATTTACATAACTCAGTACAATGTACACATAATGCAGTCACATTACAAATGAATATTTTGGGCTATAAAACTTACCTGTGAGGTTTTCTGCAGGTCCTTTGTCTTGACTAGAAAGGTCCCTAGGGCGTAGCAATCCTTTCATAGCAGCAGCTACAGCATTAAGCATAACAAGGGCATGACAGTCTCCAGCTTTTGCTTGGCCATTGCTTAAGCATCTTTAAACAAAATGTCATTTGTTCATTATGATGCATAAAATATATTTGAAACTCACTAAAAACGTATTTTGAAAATCAGAATAACTCTAATAACCTTAATTTATAGCCATTTTCGTAAGTCTCACACTTTTAAAAATTAGCTGTTTTTATGTTTCAGAGCTCTGTGTTATAAAACAATTCATTTGAATGCACAAAACTATATACATTTTGAATGGAACTTTAATACTGATTTTTTTTTACAGATTCACAATATTATGACACATCTTTTTATTTTTTACATTTGGGATTCCAGTTCTTTTTTTTTTTACATTTGGTTTTGTATCCTTCAAATTAACGAATTAATGATTAATAATCTGCAAGTAGTTTTCTGTTTCCAATTCCTTATAAAATTCCCTTTCAAACATTTCCTTTTATTACCTTACAATATACAGCTTACTTTTAACACCGCTCACTATATTACAATAAGTGCTAAAAGTTTGGACACTTTTGAATGTACTTTTTTCTTCTTGGAAGCATTTATGGTAAAAGAAATCATTAATATGTTTATTTTTATAGATAATCTGATAATGCACAAAATTTTCATTGTTTGACTGTATCATATCAAATGATATACAAGATGATCAAAAAGTCTGTGCACCTGATGAGAAATACCTGTAACATTACAATAAACGTTGAAAGTGTGTCTAATGCGTCTCAAGACATTTAGGGACACATGATGGTGTTAGTGTGACTTTGGTGGGAGAGAGACAGTCACAGTCGCCTGCCTCTGAAGCAGTCACTGAGCCACATTGAGCCAAACAGTCAGGCACTACAGACGTGCATTGTGGCAATGGTGTATCTATTGAGGAGCGTACATTCCTTGTGAAACGTGTTTCGGTGTGGCGGAGAATACACACAAGACTGTCAACAACGATTCCAGGCACAGTTTCTGGAAACCAAGGTGTCCATTGTAATGCAGTGTGGCAGTTGATTCAGAAATTCTGGGAAACTGGTTCTATGTGTAACATGCCCAGATTTGCAATTGTCAAAAGATGAAATTAACAGGGCCTACTTTAAGCAGGATGGCACTATGGGATGGCCCACAAATCGCATATGTCTATGACACTCTTGCACAACGTATTTGGGGACAGAATCATTTCGAAAAACATTTGGCCCCCAAGATCCCCGGATCTCTCCCCATCTGATTTTTATCTCTGGGATGCAATGAAAAACTCTGTGTATTTGGACAATCCCCACAAAATTGATGATTTGAAGATGGGCATTGCAGAATACATTCGGAATGTGGACCATGCTGTGCTGAACGATGTCTTCAAGAACACAGTTCAGCATGTCACTAAATGTCTGGTGAAGCGTAGGACACACTTTCAACATTTATTGTAATTGTACAGGTATGAATCTCTCATTACTTATCAGGTGCACAGTGACATTTGGATTACCCTGTATAAATTTCAAAAGTGTCCAAATATTTAGCACCAACTATAATGTTATGCAATGGTATTAAAAACAACTCATACCTTGTACAATGATAAAAGAAATTTTAAACACGAATTCAAAACTAAAAACTGCTTGCAAATGGCATTATCAAAAAACACAACTTTTTAAAACAAATTTTCCTCTAAAATTGAAATTGACGTCAAAAAGTGCCTATTACTGGAAATTTTTTAAATTGAACAGAAAAATAGGTGGTAAAATTGTAGTTCAGTGTTAATTTCATGAGAAAAAAAAATATATTTGAGTATTAGTAGCAAATCTAGTTTTAAATTACACTTAATGTTCACTTTATATTCCTCTATTTTTGTAATCATTAAACTAATCAGGACACAAGGTAAGAAAAAATAATTATCCATAAACCAGTTCTTATCTCAATTTGTTAGACTACCAAATTTGAAGATGTTTCCTTTTTTTTAATGAAAATTTTCCTAAAAGTCAAGCACTGATATATCTTTATATAAAAGGTGGGATTTCAAGTTCTCAGATTATACATTAACATGCGAAGAACACTTTTTAAAACTATAATATAAAACTTACATCACCATTGAGCAATTGCTTACTTTAAGCCAACTTCAAGATGCCAAGTTGAAGAAAGAGTTAATTTAAAAACTTGCTTTGTTGAAAGTAGATGTGCAAGTGTAGGCTCATATGTCATTTTATTTCATAAAATAGTTCTACAAAAAGTACCTCATTCAATTCACCCTATAGTTCCACCAGTAATGGAAAACTGCTTCTGAATACTCTATATACATACATTCCAGAAAAAAATGCTAACTAAAATAAGTGATATTTCCAGATAAACTGGTAGAATTATACTTCTCACAGGATATAGATTATGTGTGAATGATAAAGCAGAATGATATCCAGATAATGGATGCATAAAACAAATGAATTAGTTACATGAAATATTTCACTGCTTAAATTTACAAAAGCACCTAGAATATATCCCCCCCTTTGTTTCACAGTGTTCTAAAAAGTTTACAAAAGGAACAGTATGCTACTGGAGATATGACAAACTATAGGATCATGAAATGCATTGGACCACAGCAGAAGATGCATCCAGAAAAAAATCATAATGCTATATATATATTTTTCTAATTCCTGTAAATATTCCTATAAGGCAAAATTTCAGTATAAGAGATAAAAATACAAATATAACCAAATACATTACCTGCTACCTGCATAAGCTCCAATAACTAGCTATTGTTCTAGTCTTATACAAAATTGGTAATGCAAGTAGGGAAATGAGTAAGGTAAGGTAATAAGGTCAGGTCAGCAGACCTTGGTAAGGTAAAGTAATTTAGTCTGGTTAAGTAGATCAACTATTTGGAACAGTTTCTGTGCACTTAGTATTAAAACATCTTAGACTTAAAACTAAGAAAGACTTAAAACATAAATAATGAAATAAACTCAACGTATTCCATATCAACTAATAAATCAGCAGTTTAGCATCAATTTGAATTTTAGATGAAAAATTGTCTTGAGCCGGGTGGGATATGAACCCACGACCTCCTGATAACATGTCAGGTGCTCTAGACCTGATGCACCTGACATGCAGAGACACACAGAAAACCTGATGTGTTATCAGGAGGTCATGGGTTCATATCCCACCTAGCTCAAGACAATTTTTCCTCTAAAATTTAAATCGACGCTAAAGTGCTGATTTATTAGTTGATATGGAATACGTCGGGTTTATTTCATTATTTATTATCTGCATGCTTGTAATCATATGCTTCCATCTATTGGGAAATTAAAGACCGCCTGTGGCTAAACTGCCCAGAATAGCACATATATGTGACATAAAAAAATGTTCATAGCGCTAATTAGAGGAAATCTTGATCGGCAACCGGTAGCTCAGTGGTCCAGAGCACCTGACATGTTATCAGGAGGTCATGGGTTCGTATCCCACCCGGCTCAAGACAATTTTTCCTCTAAAATTTCAATCGACACTAAAGTGCTGATTTATTAGTTGATAAAACTTAAAACATCATAGCTACTGACTTTTTAGGTAAGCAATATCTGTGCACATAACACCAATCACTGAACTGTAAAACTACATCAAAAACATTATAATTTGCATGGCACAGTGTTCATTACCTGTAACTTAGAACAATTTTATGCATGTACACTATAACATCAAAGTTACTAACTTTGTTGGTTAGTAAATAGTCATGTACATAAAAATTATCAATGAAATATAAAAGAACATCAAATATGTAAGATTTCATTTTGCATGGCAATTGCCTGACCTAAAAAAATATCATACAATGTCAGCTTCTTTCTCATAAGTAATCTCATTCTATAGAAATATAGAACTGTGTATTCCACATTAAGAAGATACTGCAGTGCCATCAGCACCCATTGTTGAAAAATCTTGTTAACTCAGATCCCACTGCATCATTCCTGCTGTGTTTTAATTATATAGTGTCATAGTTTAATTAAATTGTACATAAAAGCATATGCTGTTTTAATCAAATTCTTTAAATTTATGGGTTATCAAGTCTTTAGTAGACTAATAATAAATTACATTTATAATTAGTAATTGGACATGACACATAAATGCTTGTCATCAAAACATTTGTGCTTTTGATGTAATCTCAAGTAATATTGTGAATTCTGTCAGATTTTCACATTATAATGGGAAACAACAATAATAACATTTATATGAATGTGATATTATTTTGCTTTAGAAGTCACATATTTATCAATACTGTGATTTAATATTTACATGATATTACTATTTAGATGTTAAATGCTCTTGAGTAGTCACTAGTCTATATTACAGGTTATTTACATTGCGTTTCTCGCAATGCTATCTACTCTCTTAACATGGAATTTTACTTAAGGAGGCTTCTAACTTTTAAAAGTTCCAAAGAGATGTAAGGTTATATTACCATGTTTTTGTTGTCTTCCTGAGTATCCTATAGCTGGCTCAGATGGTATTGTTGTTACCGATGTTCCTTCTGCTGTATTTGGCATAGGCTTCCTTGCTGTAGGCTGACAGTCACCCTGTAGTTGCCATTGCCAACAGAATGGGGCAATGACACTGATGTTCTGTGATGCCATAAACCAGTCCTTTTTTTTCTCAAAGGTAGACACTGTTCTTGGGGTTATAAATCACTAATCTTTGATATAGCTCTTGATAATTTAATATGGAGATAGCTGATTACATTGCTTATATCCTCCTCTTTAATCATGTAATAGGCTATTTTATGCTCAAGATGCTTTAACTTTTGATTGAGATCAACCACATTAAACATTTAACAAACCAAAATCTCAAAATAAAACTTTTAAAATTCAAGTCTTAAAACATTTAAAATTGGCAACACATTTCATCCCTACGCTTGCGGCACTTCTTTTGGCAGTTAACTCTGCAATGTGAAGGTTTAAATAAGAATCTCCCCTGGTGTTAGTTTTGATTTTGACAATTACATTCTTTACAACTCTCAATGTTGCATATCTGATCATTATATAAATTAACATGATTTTTTCCATATACTGTAATTGAAATTTAGTGGGGATACTGCTATATTAGATTATCTACTTCTAATTGATTTTCCAGGATTGTTTGAGATAAATCTGTGTTAGACTTTTTATTTTTTATGTCCTGTTGATGTTCTGCTATTTGTTGTTCATATGTTCTATATGTTTTGCTTATGTATTGATTTTTTCCTTCTAGTTTGCTTTTGGGGTCCAGCATTTCTATGTTATAAACTCCTCCTATTGGGGGGAGTTTATCTCTATCATTAATAACTTATTTTTAATGGTATTGGTTATAGTATATGGTACTGTTAAATCATATTTAGCTAATGTATTTTTTACCATTTGTGATACTTCTGGAATGTAAGGGAAACTATGAGTGTGTTGTGTTTTATGAATTTGTTGTGCTGGATCAGGTTGTGAAGTCTGTTGAACTTTAAATTTTGCTGTTTTTTTGGATAGAAGTATCAGGATATTCTGCTACGTTTGCTTACTCGCATGAGTTGTAATTCTGTTTTTAAAATTATCTTATTAAAGGAATATATTTATTAATATTATACTATTTAATTTATTAATATTTTATGTAATAAAATTATAAAATATGCATTTTGCATGGCCCTGAAAACATATGGGGGGAGAGATGCTTCCAGTTTTAAATGTTTTAAGGTGAATTTTAAGTTTTATTTTGAGAATTTGGTTTGTTAAACGTTTAATGCGGTTGATCTTGGTCAAAAGTTAAAGCATCTTGAGCAAAAAATAGCCTACTACATGGTTCAACAGGAGGATATAAGAAACATAATCAGTTATCTCCATCTAAAATTATCAAGGGTTAAGCCATTTAATAACCCCAGATCAGTACTACCTTTGAGAAAAAAAAGGACTGGTATATGGTATCACAGAACATTAGTGTCATTGCCCTGCTTTGTTGGCAGCAGCAACTACACAGTGACTGTCAGCCTACAGCAAGAAAGCCTATGACAAATACAGCAAAAGGAACATCAGTAACAACAATACTGTTTGAGCCAAACATAGGATACTCAGGAAGACAACAAAAACATGGTAATATAACTTTATATCTCTAACCTTTAAAAGTTAAAAGCCTCCTTAAATAAAATACCATGTTAAAATAGTAGATAGTATTGCAAGAAAAAGCAATGTAAATAGCCTGTAATATATACTAGTGATTGCTCAAGAGCATTTAACATCTAAACAGCAATATCATGTAAAATTAAATTTGTTTAAATATTTGCTGTGCTTTGAATTTAATTTGGCATCATTACTGTTTATATGATGCCTCATCTTTATTAATTATGTTTGATATGTTTTCTGCATATCAACTTTCATGAAATCATTTCCCATACTACTGGATTATTGGAGCACATATATCATATATTAAGTGTGTGGCATTTCTGATTTCAATGTTACACAAAAAATATAATTTTAGCTAATATTTGTTCTGTAGTGCAAAGCAAAATATACAGGATGTCCACAAATTGATGGTGAGTTTCTAGAACCAAAATGTAAGAAAATAATATGCATATCCAGAAAGTAATAATTCTACTGAAAGCACATTTCAAATAGTTTTGAACACTATTAGTGACTTTCCACATGTGCACCATTTGTGACCCTGCATATATCCAATCAGTATTCCACTTATTGCCATATGTACTGCAGCATATTTCTTGTTACTTGCTTAGTTGCTTCTCTTATTTTGACTTTCAAATGATTCAGGTCTTGAATTTTGTCCACATAAACATAATTCTTTACAAAGCCCTATAAGAAAAAAATCAGTGCTCTTTGGTGGCCATAGAATTGGACCACTCCTGCTAATCCATCTGTCAGAATATGTTGCACTAAGAACTTCAATAACATCTCTGGAAGATCACTAATTATGTTCAAAACTATTCAAAGTATGCTTTCAATTAAAATATTACTTTTTTTCAACATGTATATTATTTTCCTATATAATGATTCTAAAAACCCCACCATTATTTTTTAGACACTCTGTATTCAGGCTATGGTGTTTTTATTCTTAATGTTTTATAGATACTACTGACAACCCAAGGCACTGATGAACACCAATAAGCTGCAATAAGCGTTGGGGCCAGGGAGATAACTCAAGTGCCTCAAAATATCAGAAAAAAATATAATAATCAACAAACCAGTCAGTGCAACTAGTGATTTATAACTTTAAATACACTTTGTCATAATGACTCCTACACATTTCCTCCAAGTTTTCCAATTTTTGAACTTTAGAATCTGTAGGCAGAAACAGATGTGGAAATTTTTTTACTGTGAATGTGTACATACATAAAACTTGAAGACTGTAATAGATTTCAGTAAAAAAAAAAATCCCTGATTTTATCATCAAAATAGAAACTAGAATCAGGAAATTACACAAAAATAATTGTACTCTATCAATATATCAATTATCTTAAAGATAAAATAGCACAGAAAACTATTTTTCCTAAATTTCCTCCTAAATATATGGTGACAATATTATGGGAGAGGGAAATGCATTTAAATATGGTGCATTTGTTAAATACTAAATCAAAAAAATTTACATGGTTACAGAAAAAAAATTAGAGAAAAATGTTAAGGAAATAAAACAAGAATGAAATACCTGTATAGAGATCCCTTCAAGGAGAGAAAACGGCAAATCCAGTACTGTTGGGCAGATGAAGGTTGTCGGTTGAAAGATTCTGTCAGCTTCTCACAAATACTTTCTATAAGTCCTACAGTGTCAGCAAAACCATTTAATGAAATTTAAAACAAACAATATCAAATAATGAAAAGTAAGATTTAAGCTGCATGCACATTTAACATACACACACACAATCGTATCAGAATAATATGACCACCCACATAATCACAGTGTACCTGCCCAGGCACATCACAGAGTGCACATGACAAGGTCAACCACACAGAGATATAAGTGGCTGGCCAGGACAGATGAGCCATAGTGTGTAATGTGAGCACAATGGGTAGAGGTATTGATTTGGACATTCAAAACGGAATGATCATTGGCTACCGCACCAAGGGTGGAAGCATCTCGGAAACATCAGACTTTGTGGGCTGTTCGTGCAGTGCTGTACTAAGAGTGTACCAAGAATGGGCTGCTGGCACACCAAGTACTTCCAGACATCATAACTGTGGAGCCCCAAAGGCCATCGACTCCAGAGGAGAATGTCCTCTGTAGATTGGTAAAGGGCAATCGACATGCAACAGTGCAGCAATTGAACACTCAAATGAATGCTGGGTCACCCAGGTACATGTCCCCAATAACAGTAGAGTTGGGGACATGTATACATGGGTCTCCAGAGTCGATGCTGCATAAAGGCACCCATGTTAACCGAGGTCCATCAGCAATGACGCCTGCAGTTCGCATGGGACTACCATCATTGGACAGTGGAAGAGTGAAAAAAAGGCTGCCTTTTCCAATGAATCGAGGTTTATACTCCACAGAAATGATGGGCGGTGGTGAATACAGCATCAGACACCCGATAACCAACACCCGGGCACGCTTGTCGGTCAAGTACAGGCCGGTGGTGGCAGTGTGCATATCTGAGGGATGTTTTCCTGGTATGACCTGGGACCGCTGATACCACTGGATGGGTCCCTCAACGCCAATAGCTACCTGTCCATCCTCGTTTGTCTGGTGGCCCCCGGTGGAGGGGGGCCTGTTGAGGGTTGCCGGACCGTGCTAGGGGGGCCGGTCCAGTCAGCTTGTTGACTTGTCCTCCAGCGAAGCTGGGGGTTGCAGCCTTGGTTGAGGGGCCGTTTTAAAGGCCTCGGATAGGGCTTGGGGAACCCTGTCTTCTGTAGGCTTATTGGGGAGTTCTGCAGACTGAGTTGTGCACCTCTTCGCACACTCGTCTGTGGGGCTTCCTGATGCGGTCTCAGTGATATTGAGGTGGATGGATGTTCACTGGGTGTCTCAGCCCGTGAACAATGGAGAGGTAGAAGTTGGAGGCTCGCGGTCAAGGTTGGCCACCAATGGCCAGCGGGCTTATCGATGGAACAGCCAAACTAAGAGTCCCACATGAATGAGATTTGGACCTTATGGCTTTTGCAGTGGAGGAACTTGGTTCCTCTACGAAGTGGGGTCCGGGTGCTGCAGTGTTGTAAGCCCCGGTAGGCGGAGAGCTTTGTCAGGGCTGCTGGAGGGTCGTGGAGCGGCTGGTGGTCTCCGTTCCAGCGTTCCCCGAGGTGGCCTCGGCACGGTGCAGATGCTGAGACGGTGAGCGGGCTGTGGTGCCCGGCTCGATGGAGAGGACGAAGTTGGGGGTCATGTCGAGAGGTTTAGAGTCCCTCGAGGTGTGGCTTTTCGACGGAAGTACCTTGGGACTCTACTGCAGAGCACCCTAAAAGTTAGGACTTCTGTTTATTTTTCTGGCTCAAAATTCAAAAGACTAAGATCTTTTTATTTATATATTGGCAAGTTTCTGGACTAAATTCAGTGAGTGTTGGGCATTTCCTAGGCAGCACTCAAAATTATTAAAAGATCCCACTCTCACTGCACCTCAATGATTATATCTTCAAGCAGACTAATAAAATCCCAAGTAGTGCTTTTCTCTTGACATAAGGTCATCTCCCGCTGTAGGCAGGTACAATGCAAGGCAAGTTTAAAGGATAGGAGCCTTTTTAGTACATAGTGGTTTCTGTGACTTCTCCCACAAGGTGATATGCAGCCAATGTGCTGCAGTGCACCAGGGTTGTCACAATTTACTTCGTTGTCCATCCTCGCTGACCACATGCATCCCTTCATGTTGGACATCAACCTTGGTGGTGATAGTGTCTACCAAAAGAACAATGAGCCCTGCCATGTCATTAAGGTGGTGCATGACTGGTTCCAGGAGCTCCCTAGGCCAGTAAAATCGCCCGACCTCTATCCCATAGAGCACTTGTGGGACCATTTGGATTGACAAGTCTGGCGTGCAGACCCACAACCACATCATCTCCTGAACCTCCATGCTCTGCTGGAGTCCGAATGGGCACGTATGCCTCTGGCAACCTTCCACGGCCTCATTGCATCCATGCCATGCCGTCATGCTGTTGTCATCCAGGCCAACGGTGGTTATTCCATTATTAGGTAAGTGGTCATATTATTCTGATACGACTGTGTATATGTACACTGACAATTGTATAGAAACAAAGCTAATTTCCAATGTATGATTAGTATTCACAGTAACATAATTAGCTAATTTCTAGTATATCTAACGTGACATTATATTAATGATTCCATTTT
Source organism: Ryuthela nishihirai (assembly GCA_038380435.1). Classification (NCBI taxonomy): domain Eukaryota; kingdom Metazoa; phylum Arthropoda; class Arachnida; order Araneae; family Heptathelidae; genus Ryuthela; species Ryuthela nishihirai. The sequence goes on from JAWZYU010000001.1 coordinate 114,429,920, forward strand.
TACCTATTTATGTAAAGGAAATAAAACATTTATTTTTATGTAAATGTTAAGAATAATTTACATTTACATAAATATAAACATTTTATTTCATTTGCATAAACAGTTAGAAATGAAATCATGAATATAGTGTCACAAATCATTCCTTATTAACATAATTACTTTGCATTAAATTATAAAAAAACATTGTGCAATTAACTATATTAATATTCTGTATAAACTTTATACTGGACATTAATATGAATATAACAGCTGATTGAAACATGCTTTACTATTACAATTTTAAACCCAAGCTATAAATAAAATTTCAGAAATATCTTTTTCATCTGAAAACATATAAGGTTAATAATATCTTCATGTAAGAAAGAAGCAGGAATGCCAACCATTGTCATTATATTGGAAAAAGGTCAAACACTTCCAAATATTCTGTGAACTCTTCAAAAATTTAGTGGAAAACATATTGAAAGCATTGACACCAAACATTTTGTGATCTGACATATATATTTCAGATATTTCATTATCAGTAGATTTGCCTGACATTACTAAAATATTTAACTAGTTTACTTTCCAGAAAATAAAAATGTAATGATTTATTAAAATATTTTTTTTTTCAACTAGGACACATATCACCTCTGGTGCATATGAGAACCTCATTTTCAAAGAGAAAGCAGATTTTCCTTTACCTGCTATTTCAATCCTTAAAAGTTTTAATTTGAGCTAGAGGATGATGGGAAAAATGCAAATAGCATTTACACTGGTTTCCATAAATTAAGGAAAAATGACAAAAATCGCGATAATTTGCCAAAAAATTGTGCGATCCTTACCAAACTTGTTCATGTAACCAGTAATGACAAGTGAGCATATCATATGCAAATTAGTCTAGGCTGCATCTGAATTGGGCACACATGCATAATCAGATAGTGGCATAAAAATGGGTGTTTTGGAGTGCATAGTTATTTTGTGTTATAAATGTGAGTAAAGAAATTTGAAATAGCCATTTTGTAGGAATGACCTCGAGACATCATTTGCCAAATGAACTGCAGTGGTGGGCTATTGGCTGCCTCTAAGCAGGCCAAAGTCAGTCAGACGAAGCACGATGACTGAATGTGAGTCGTTCTGTGGTCCACAAACTGAGGAATCAATTTCTTAGCACAGATTCTACATCTTTGAGGTTTAGCCAAGGAATGGTTAGAGTTATGACCGCTGTACAAGACCGATACTGAGATTAACAGCACAAAGGAGCAGGAGCCTACTCCCTCTCAACTATGATCCTCTCTTGCAGCAGGCACTGGGAGGGTTGTGTCAGCTTCTACTATGCATACTCTTCATGAGAAAGGCCAGTAATTTGTATACCCCTCATATCACTTCACAGGAGAGAGCACTGAATTGGGCACACACGCATGTTAGCTGGAGGACAGAAGAGCAATGGAGGTCCATACTCTTCACAGATGAGTCCAGATATTGCTTGCAGAGTGATTCCAGACATTGTTTGTTATGGAGATAACAAGGTACCCATTATCATCCCAGTAACATCCGTCAAAGAGACAGTTATGGGGAGGTAGCATGTGTGTTTGGGATGGCATTTCCTTAGGTGGATGCCTAGACCTCTATGTGTTGACAAGTGGGAACCTCAATGCTCAGAGGTATAGAGATGACATCCAGTGGATTGGGGTGTTTTACCTCTGAGCGGCACTTTTTTGCACACCATGGGCTAAATGGCCAGGTCACGTGGACCCCAAAGGCTCAGAGAAGGTTGGGGGAGGGGACCCATTGGAACAGCTGTTGGGAGACAGATGGTAGCCTCTCGTCAAGGCCATTCAGCGTGTTCTTTAATGTGCACAGGTTTATGGCTCTCCCACACACGGGGCCACGGCTTAACGTCCCATCCAACAGACGGCGGCCTTTCCAAACCCATCGGTGTTCCCTACTGACCGTGGGAATGGCGGGGAATTTTGAGGAGAAAAATCTCAACGCTGACCCAGCTGGGACTCGAACCTGGGAACTACAGATTACGAGCCTGGCGCACTACCGACTGAGCCACCCCTGCGCCTGACATCCAGTGGCGTAGTGAAGGATTATGTTTGGGGGGAGGGGGAGAATTCAAAACTTTTGCAACTCGAATTTCAAATCTTGCCAACTGAGCAAACTTACTTAGATTTTTGCTCCATGGGGGAGGGGTTTGAGGCAATTTTCCCAACTATCCTGCATTTTGCCATTTCACTTACAATTTTGCCAACTAACCGTAATTTCCCATTTAACTTCCAATTTTGCCAACTAGCCATAATTTCACAGAAATAATTCCAATATTTGCATCTCATCTGAATTGTAGTGATTCAATGTGAATTTTGCCTTGATTTTGCCACTTCTCCTTAATTTTACGAAACTAATCCTAATCTTTACATCTCTCCTAAATTTGCCAAATCCCTTCAAACTTTTCAAACTTTCCTAGATTTTTGCCAAGTTTTCTCGATTTGTCAGCTCTCCTTAATTTCACAAATTCAATCCCAACTATCACAACTCACCCGTATTTCCCAAGTGGATTCGAATTCTGCCAACTGCCCTGTATTTTGTTCAGTTTCCTTGATTTGTCCAACACTCCTTAATTTCACAAAACAAATTCCAGTTTTCACAAATCACCTATTTTCACCAAGTGGATTCGAATTTTGCGAACTACTCTAGATTTGGCCAACTCACCGAAATTTTACAGAAAAAATTGCAATTTTTACATCGTCCCTGAATTTGTCAAGTCACTTCGAATTTCATCAACTCTCCTTAATTGCACAAGGCACAATTTTCACAAATCCCCTGTATTTTACCAAGTGGTTTCCAGTTTTGCCAACTTTTCTTGATTTTGTCAATTGTCCTTAATTTTACAAATCGCCCGTATTTTACCAAGTGGGTTCAAATTTTGCCAACTGCCTTAGATTTTGCCAAGTTTCTTCGATTTTGCCATATCGCCAGAATTTTACAGAAAAAAATCCCAATTTTACATCACACCTGCTTTTTGTAAAGCCTTTCTGAATTTTGCCAACTCCCCCAAGATTTGCCAACTCTCCTAGATATTGCAAAGTTGCCTCAATTTTGCCAACACACCATAATTTTACTGAAAAAAGATTGCAATTTTCACATCTCACCTGAATTTTGTCAACTCTCCACGATTTTGCCAAGTCACTCCGAATTTTGCCAACTGCCCCTAGTTTTTGCCAACTGCCTAAGTTTTGCCAACTCTCCTAGATTTTGCCAACTCGCCATAATTTTACAGAAAAAAAATCCAAATTTTCACATCTCACCTGAATTTTGCCAACTCCTCACGATTTTGCCAAGTCACTCCGGATTTTGCCAACTGTCCCTAGATTTTGCCAACTCCCTAAGTTTTGCTAACTTGCTATAATTTTACAGAAAAAAATCCTAATTTTTACATCTCACCTGAATTTTGCCAACTCCCCATGATTTTGCCAAGTCACTCCGAATTTTGCCAACTGTCCCTAGATTTTGCCAACTCCCTAAGTTTTGCTAACTCGCTATAATTTTACAGAAAAAAATCCTAATTTTTACATCTCACCTGAATTTTGCCAACTCCCCATGATTTTGCCAAGTCACTCCAAATTTTGTCAACTCCCCAAGATTTTGTCAAGTCACTCTGAATTATGCCAACTCCCCAAGATTTTTCCAAGTTGTCCCGATTTTGCCAACTCCCCAAGATTTTACCAAGTCACTCTGAATTTTGCCAACTCACCTGTATTTTACTAAGTGGCTTTGAATTTTGCCAACTGCTCTAGATTTTGCCATCTCTCCATTTTCCAAACTGCCTCAGATTTGCCAAGTTGCCTCGATTTTGACAACTCTCTTTAATTTTCCAAAAAAAATTGACAAATTTTCACAACTCATCTAGATTTTATGAAGTCGCTTTGAATTTTGCCAACTCCGAGTTACTTGGGGGGGGGGGGGGTGCCTCCCCCCATGGCTACGCCCCTGATGACCTCCTGGGACCCTTATGTCCTTATGCTGGTGCAATAGGTGAAACATTTATCTTACAAGATGATAAAGCTCATCCACACAGAGCTCGACTAGTGAAACAATACCTTCAAGAGGAGACCATTATGTGCATGGAGTGGCCAGCTTGATCTCCCGACCTAAATCCGATTGAGCATATGTAGGATGCTCTAGGGAGACGTGTTGATGACCTCAACCCACCACCTGAAACAAAGGGGAGCTTATTACTGCTTTAATGGAACAATGGTCATTACTCCCTATTGAGCTGATTTACAACATCATAAACTGCATGGAACATCACTGTCATGCCTGCATTGCTATAAGGGACACTCCTTATTAAAGAACTTTGCCCATTGTATTCTGACACCTCATTTTTGGACAAGTTCCTCTAAATGTTATTTGTCTGATGAAAAATGTTTCTAGTGTAAAATATTTTGTGCCATTCTGAAACTAGCATTATAATTCATGTTTCCACCAAATTTCATTAAAATCATTCATATAGTGTTTTGTTTATCATAATTTTTCTGAGTTTTCCTTAATTTATAGAAACCAGTGTATTTAGTAATTATACAACATAAAAGTATCAGTCTTTTAATTCTTAAATCTGAAAAGTTACATTTACCACAGCTCTCTCAGAAAAGTGGGTAGATTATTGCAGTCAGTGGAATATCTCTTAAAAGCTACCACTAGTTTTTCACATTTCTATTCTATACATATTATAAAACTCGATAACAGTTCTGCCATTTCATCATTTCAGTGACTGTAAAGATATATATATTAAAATTACTAAGTATTTGAAAAATACGATAATATTTCATCAATACCAATCAAATTAAAAAAGAGCTTTCCTTATTATTATCATTTTCATTGTTTCCAATGGAAACTTCATAACATTCACATTCCACCACCAAAATATCATATTTCTATCATTAATACTCCATTGCAATATTCGTTTAAAATTTTGGAATTCTCAATCTTTTTCACTGTTAAGAGGATGCAATTATAGTGTTCAAAAGATTCCGAAAGGGTGAATCACAATATTTTATCAATTCCTATCTAACAGAAATATAATTTTTTATTTAAAAACTCTAAAAACAAACAATTATCTGCTAAAACTAAAAAAGTGTGTTTTCTCTCCCCCTCTGGGTCTAAGGAGTCAACTCATTGTTGGCAATGGAAACTGTAACCTTCATACTTGACCACCAAAATTTCAAATTTCTAGCATAAATACATCGTTTGCAATATTCGTTTGAAATTTTGGAATTTTCAACTTTTTCCACTGCTAGAGGGCGTAATTATAGCTTTAGAGAGATTCGGAAAGTGCATATTGTAATATTTTATCAATACTATCCAACACAAAAAGAATTTTTAATTTATCTCTGTAAACAAAAAAGTTCAATGTCTACAGCCAGACAACAGACAGAAAACAAAGTGAAACATAAAAACAAACTCTAAAAACAACAAAGAAAACTCATTTTCTTTGAAAACAAGACAAAAAGTTAAGGAAAAAAAATAAAAATTAAAGTGATTCAGACTATCATAGAGCCACCTAATTATTTTTATTATTACTAATATAATTAAATATATGCCAATTAGGCAACAAGACAGGCAAAGAACATTAATGTAACAACTAATGATACTTAAAAACATTTTTCATCACCATCTTGTACCATTCATTAATCTATAAGCATATAAAGTCCTTTGGTCAATTACTAAATACACCGGTAAACAGTTTCTTCAAAAAACTTCTAAGTTTATAGAAATACACTGAAGAGCCAAAACATTATGACCAGCACATCTTTATACAAATCAAAGCTACTGCAGGTAAACAACGGCACATGTGAAGGTCAAGTATAAATAACACCTGATACTGAGCTGTGTTAATAAGTGTTATTCTTGTTAATTGGCAGTGAACTTAAGTGAGTTTGACAAAGGCCAAATTGTAATGTCCAGATGACTGGGTTAGAGCATTTCCGAGACAGCAAGGCTTGCGAGGGCTCAAGGTCACACTTTCTGAATCCATGGTTAGTACTTTGGATTAGTGGTCCAAAGAAGTGGTCCAAGGAAGGAAAAACTACAAACTGCCAACAAGGTGTGGGCCGACCAAGGCTCACTGATGCTAGAGGTGAGTGAAAGCTATCCCATATGGTACAAGCCAACAGAAGGGATACTGTGGTGCAACTCGCCCGTAATTTGAATGCTGGTGACAGGAGTAAGTCATTGGAAAAAGATCATCTGCTCTGATGAATCGCGTTTCCTGTTGCACCATGTGGTCGGCCGGATATGTGTGTATCGCTTAACTGGGGAAATGTTGGCACCAGGATGCACTGCGGGATGATAACAAGCCAGTGAGGGAAGTGTAATTCTTCGGGCATTGTTCTGCTGCGAAACCCTGAGTCCAGTCATTCATGTGCAGGAAACTATAACATCTACCCCTACCTAAACATCATTGCAGACCAGGTACATCCTTTCGTGGCAACGGTATTCTCCTCTAGTAGTGCCTTCTTTCAGCAGGATATTGTGCCATGCCACACTTCCCGAATTGTTCGAGAATGGTTCGCGAACATGAGGAAGACTTCCAGGTATTGCCTTGGAATCCAAATTCTCCAGAAGTCAAGCATCTGTGGTTTGTGTTGGAACAGCATATCCGATCTACAGCAGCTCAACAACATAACTTACAAGAATTAAAGGATCTGCTGATAACGTATTGGTACCAGATACCATGAAACACCTTTAGAAATCTTGTAGCGTTCATGCCTTGCCAAGTAAGAGCTGTTTTGGCAGAACATGGTGGACCAATATCATATTAGGCAGGTGGTCTAATGCTTTGGCTCTTCGATATATATATATATAATGCAATTTATATTATTTATTATCATAACTTTGCAGCATTTGGTAACCAAACTGTTCTTGCTTTTTTCTACACTTGATCAACATTAGATAAATGTGAAAGTATTCTATCAATCTGCCTCCTGGATTCTGAAATCACAGTTCTTTTCCATATGTGCAACTAGTTACTGCAAAGCTGAGGTGATTCATATATGCATAAAGGCAAGTACTGTCCCTGTTGATTGCTTAATGCTGAATCTGTCTCTTTCGAATATCACAAATATGAGTTTCATTAATACATTTTAAAAAATTGAAGGAACCTGTGATGAACAGCCCATTAACTCTCCTTATTCCCAAATCTCGGAGAAGCATCAGTAAAATGACCAGTTTTGAGCATCGAAACACTGCAAAAGAATCACCCTTTGAATTCTTACTAGGTCTAATCCTAGAATGAGTGTACTCATCAGAAAGTAAGTCTTACATCAACCAATTCAACCTAGACTTTGTAGAACCAAGTTCAAATGTACTTTTTTTCTATACCCTAATTCTTAATTAATGTTTTCATCTTTTCTTGAATATTGTTAACCCCTATCTTCTACTTCTTCTAAAATTATTCTTTTTTTTAATGAGCTATCTCAATTGAAAATAGCATCCTGTCTTCAAATAATTTTATTCAAACTATTTAATTCCAACTCTTTACCTCCTTGCTGCCATCTACTGAAAAAATCTGCACCCACTTTACATCTCAATACGCTTTTTGTTCAAGTTTTCATATAGGCACAGAGCAGGGAACCAACATTTCATTTTGAAACTATGTTAATTCACATTAAAACATTGGTAGTAAAAACGAAATTGATTTAAATCTCTGAACTTCGCTGCTAATCAGCCTTACGGAGCTCTGCATTATGCCAAGACAAACTTATTACTTTAGAAACATACCACATAGCAATGGAAGTACTGTAACACTCCAAAGATTATGCAAAATACTTTAAAGTTGGACTCTTTTTCTGATCCAATTAGTTTATGCTCCGGATAGTTCAGTCGGGCGCCAGGCAATAATTAACAAATTGCCAAAAAATAGAATAATGTTAAATTAGGGTTCAAAATACCAGCGAGCGTTAATGAGTAAGAATCCAAAATTGATTTCAAGTAATATTAAATATAATCCAAAAAACTAAATTTATGTTGCTCAAGAGAAAAAAAATTAGTATAGACTCAAAAAAGGTTTAAATAACAAACAAATTTATTTCCAAAAATCACTCACCAAAAACTTCAATGAAGAAGATACATCATACATCAAACTGAGCACTCTCACTTCGCTACATGCTTCAAACTATGTGCTATGCTACGCACACACTGTGCCTCTACCACAACTTGTGCTACTACGCTGCTGTGACAACATGTCATCAGACTTTAAACAAGAGCCTGGCGAGTCAGGTTGCACAGTGAGAAAGACATTTACATAATATGATGAACGACGCAAGCTATGACGCAAGAGGGGGCATGTCCTTGTGCACGCGCTTTAGTGGGTGACAGTTGGAGTTGCACATGCACAACTCCTAACTCTTGGAAACGAGCACTGTGATGCCAAAAAGGAAATAAAAATCCCCAAAATGATAAATATAACGTAAATTAAACAAAACTGGTTAAGGTAAAGCAAAAGTGAACGATGAGGCATCACAGTACCCATGAAACCACCAGTCAGAAGTCAAAACAAAATGCTTACAAATAAAAAGTAACTTAAGGTTTGTGTTGTGAAATGAATTAAATTACGATATATAAGGTGGTATCAACTATGTATTATGTTTTATAAGGCAGTCTGTAAATCAGTCCTAAAACAGCATGATAAACAAAATTCTTGGAATTACTTTAACAAATATTAGAAAAATAGAACATATTCAATCCTCAATAACTAAACATATTGTGATGACTAAAGACTATATGCATTTAACTACAGCTCAAGATAGATCTATTATTTGAGAAATTTTAGCACAACCACTGTCCACCAAAATAAAATTGCAAGATTTAAACAATATATATACAGGGTGAATCTGAAAAAGTGGGCAAAACTTTACGGGGTGGTAGAACGCAGCTATACGAGCAATATTCGTCATAGAATGTATGGTCGGAATGCAAGCGGTGAGAAGTTAACATTTAAAGAATGAACACAAGAAGAAGAGGAGATACTTCAGAAAACATTTTATTAACAGGAATGTAATTGAGGTACATGCTCAAAGAAATTGCTCAAAAGAGCTGCCGCCAGCTGTAATGCAGGCTTCAAGAAGGTTCGAAGGCTCAGGCTTCAGGCTCGAAGGTTTTCCGATCTGGAGTGCATCTCATCGGAAACCAGTCGCGGTAACGTCTCTGTGCCTCCTTGCATTCCCGTCCGCCACACCGTACACAAAGTGCATATCCGCCATTTCGTGGTTAGTATAACCAGCCATCCTCTCGGCAATCCACGGTAGAAATGCCGTTGGGTGCGAGGACCGACCCTTTTATACCATTTCCAACGACACCTAGCTGCTCGCCGTTTGCGTTCCGACCATACATTCTATGACAAATATTGCTCGTATAGCTGTGTTCTACCACCCCGTAAAGTTTTGCCCACTTTTTCAGATTCACCCTGTATATACACCAAAGAGTCAAAACATTATGACCACCTGCGCAATGTGATGTTGGTCTTCTACGTGCCACCAAAACAGCTCTTACCCACAGGTCATGGACGCTACAAGATTTCTAAAGGTGTCTTGTGGTATCTGGTACCAACACATTACCAGCAGATCCTTTAACTCTTGTAAGTTATGTGGTTGATCCATTGCAAATTGGATCTTCCTGCTGAAAGAAGTCACTACTAGAGGGGAATACATTGCCATGAAAGGATGTACTTGGTCTGCAATGGTGTTTAGGTAAGTGGTAGACGTCATAGTTTCCTGCACATGAATGACTGGACCCAGGGTTTCCTAGAACATTGCCCAAAACATTACACTTCCTCCACCGGCTTGTTTTCGTCCCATAGTGCATCCTAGTGCCAACACTTCCCAAGATAAACGACGCACAGATACTCAGCTGTCCACATGGTGCAACAGGAAATGAGGTTCATCAGACTAGACAACCTTCTTCCACTCATTCAAGGTCCAGTTTTGATGCTCGTGTGCCCATTGTAGGCACTTTTGACAGTGAATCGAGGTTAGCATGGGCATTTGGAGTGGACTGTGGCTATGCAGCCCCATTTTCATCAAGATTCGATGTACTGTGTGTTGTGATACATTACTCCCGTCACCAGCATTCAAATTATGGACGAGTTGCGCCACAGTATCCCTTCTGTTGGCTTGTACCATATGGGATAGTCTTCACTCACCTCTAGCATCAATGAGCTGTGGTCGGCCCACAAATTGCTGGCAGTTTGTAGTTTTTCCTTCCTTGGACCACTAATCCAAAGTACTAACCATGGATTCAAAAAGTGTGACCTTGAGCCCTCGCAAGCCTTGCTGTCTCAGAAATGCTCTGACCCAGTCATCTGGACATTACAATTTGGCCTTTGTCAAACTCACTTAAGTCTGCTGCCTTTCCCATCTGAAGAACATGAAAAACATTAATAACAGATCTCAATATCAGGTGTTATTTATACCATTTCATGACCTTCATACATGCCATTGTTTACCTGCAGTTGCTCCGATTTGCATAAAGACATGCAGATCATAATGTTTTGGCTCTTCAATGTAGCTGTGTTTGTACATTGTATAAGAAGCCAGGAAATCTCTAACTTTTCTGGTAAAATGTTATTAATCAATAAATTAATAACTAATAATACTAATAGTGTGAATTGACTTACTTTTTATTTACATTTTACTCAGCACAACATAAAATGAAATAGTTGCCATCCCAGATCATAGATGATGCCAAGCCCAGGTGCCGAATTCACAGGAAGAGTGATAAGTCATATTAGTGGAGAAATGGCAGAGCCGGCATTAGTTCAGTGGTCTTAGAATACTCTCGCATGTATCTGAAGAGATGTGGGTTCAAATCCTGCACATCAGGAAAACTTTTTACCACAAAACCATTTATTGACTTCTATGTTATCTCCATACTTCGTATAGGGAGTACATTCTTCCCTTTCTTTTAGAAAATTAGATTAATGATGGAAGATTATGAAAATTGCATTTTAAAGTATGATCAGTTGTGTTAAATCAATTTTTAAGTAATATGTTTGACAAAATTTAAAGAAAATGTCTGATTTAAATTTGATTTACTCAAGAAATTTTTATCTCATTTTCAAGGAAAAAAAAAGATTATAGTTTCACTTTGTTGTCTGTCTGTCTGTCTGTCTGTCTGTCTATATGTAGATATTGCCCTTTTTTGTTTATAGAGATAAATTAAAAATTCCTTTTGTGTTGGATAGGAATTGAAGAAATATTATGATTCGGGCCCGTCCCATGGCCAAGTGGTTAGAGCGCTTGACTACCGATCTAAGGGACCTGGGTTTGAGTCCCGGGTAAGGCATGGATGTATGTGTCATTTTTCTGCTGAGCTCCTGCCATCCTCACAGACCTTCTACTATGGCATATAAACTGACAGGCTCCTGTCAAACCTCTGTGGCAAGCAGCTGCTTGAGGGGGTATTTATTTATTTATTTATTTATTTATTTATTTATTTATTATTATTGTGATTCACACTTTCTGCATCTCCCAAAAGCTATAATCGTGCCGTGCCTTCTACTTCTAAGGTGTAAAAAGCTAAAAATTGTAAAATTTCAAACATTGCAAAATGATGTATTTATGCTAGAAATGTGAAATTTTGGTGGTGGAATGTAAAGGTCATGAAGTTTTCATTGACAGCAATGGGTTAACTCCTTAGATCGGGGGAGAGGAAGGGAAATGAAAGCAATATTTTAAGAGATAATTATTTGTTTTTAGAGATAAATTAAAAACTCTTTTTAGGCTAGATAGGTATATTAATGAAATATTATGATTCACACTTTTCAAATCTCCTAAAAGTCTCCCAAAAATTTCAAACTCTTTGAGAGATTTTTGGAAAAGTATGAAAAAGTGTGAAATTTTCAAAATTTTAAACAAATGTTTCAAATGATCTATTCGCATTAGAAATTTAATATTTTGGTGGTAGAATATGAAAGTTACCAAGCTTTTATTGCCAACAATGAGTTGACACATTACCCTTAGTGTGGGGGGAGATACAACTTTTGTGTTTAAGAGCTGTTTGTTTTTAGAGATAAATTTAAAATTCTTTTTGGGTTGGATAGGTATTGATGAATTATTAATATCTGCACTTTCTGAATATCCCAAAAACTATAACTGCACCCTCTAATGCTGGAAAAAATTTCAAAATTCTAAACTTTTTAACAAATATTACAAATGATGTATTTATGCAAGAAATTTGAAATTTTGGTGGTGGAATGTGAAGGTCATGAAGTTTTTATTGGCAGCAACGAGTTGATCCAATATGCCCAGGGTGAATGGGAAATGCAATTGTTTTAAGAGATAATTAGAAAACTCATTTTTAGTTGGATTGGTACTAATGAAATATTATAATTTGCATATTTCAAATACTTAAGATAGTTTGAATTTATATTATTAGAGATCACTTAATATGAAAATGACAAAACTTTTAACAAATGTTGCATGTGATCTGCTTATGGCAGAAATTTGAAATTTGGTGGTAGAGAATCAAGAGATATTGCACTGACAGCAACCATCTCAGAGAGGTGTAAGAAAAGCAACTTTTTAAATTTAAGGAGTTAAAAACAAATACATTTTAGGTTGTATAATTATGAATTAAATATTACTATTTGCATTTTGCTCATCATCTATTAGCTCAAATTAAAACTTTAAAGGAATGAAAAAGTAGGTAAACAAAAAATTTTATTCTCTTTAAAAATGAGATTCCCATATGCACTAGAGGTGATATGCATTCTTCTAGTTCAATCCTTCCCGGGTCACTGCTGAACATAAACATCGACAGAATTGCGAAATGAGGTCAAAGATGTCATCTTTTGTACAACAATGAAACTTCAATTTTTCAAAAAAATTGCCATTTTTAAATTTTGTTAGATATATCTTTTAAAAATACATAATTCAAGCTTGAAAAATAATATTTTCTTTTTTTCATTTGATGCATATTTTATTAAACTACAATATAAACAATTTGATAAAGCCATCTGATTGCCATTTCTTAGAAGCACTAAACGGTATTGCTGATTTGCTTGTTAAAGGTTCCTCTTTTCCGAAGCAATCATCTGATTTAAACTCACAAGTTTGACTTAAACTATTATCAACAAAGTTTTTCTTATATTTTCAAAAATCTCCTAAAAACAAAAACCTGCCATTTTTAAAAATAGTAGATTTTGGATGCAATTACAAAGTATATATTGCCCCCCCCCCCCCCCCCATTTTACACTCTTTTCTATTATAAACCTATTTCAGTATTCCCAAAATTATTTTTATCATTTTTACTAGCATTATATGCATCTTTCCAGCTTTTAAAATCAAAACTGGAAGTGAAACATCCCTCTTAGTTTCCAGATACTAGGTGCAACTGCACTTACATTATGGCTCATTGCACAATAGGCTGGTGACTCACACATGCTATCTCCATTTCCTGTGTTATAAGTGGCTCCATAATGGATAGTTTACAGTTTTGGTCCCGCATATTGGATACGCTTTGTAAAGTTAGTATTTACTCTTTTAATATTTAAACTTTAGTTTTTAATTCCAGCAGATTTATTTTCATAAATTATCGATCTTTTTGACAATCAATAAGTGTTGATTTTCCAAAGTTATACTACATTGGATGGAAGGCCTACAACTTGATGCTGTGAATATTTTATTTAACATTGCATTAGGTTATATTTTAATTTTTATTTTATTATTTATTACTTTTCTGGTGAAATTTGATCTGGTATCATTTTCTGAAAATAAATGAGGTCTTGGATAAGGAAGCAAATTCATTTCTGTAGATTTATTTCCATAAGTTAATGATCTTTCGGTCAGCTGATTTATCAATCTTTCTGAGTTATGCAGCATTCTGAGGATGGCCAGTTTAAAAATGGTTGCAGATATTATATTTAATCCCATTACGCTATATGTAATGTTTCTTTTATTATTTCATGGATTTTTAGTAAAAACACTTTGAATTTGTACCATTTTTATGAATGTCTTAGTCTACTAGTGAAAGTAGCAAAAAGAACTTTCGGGATGGAAATCAGTCATGTGGGAGGGCAATTTCAGGAAGGACCCCCCCCCCCCACATACACACTAAACTTACTGTGAGCATTTCACTTACCCCCCCCCCCCCCTTCCCTAGAAAATTTTCATTAAAAAAATTTTTTTAATTTTTATGCTTATATTGAAGATTTTAACCCCTCCCACACCTCAGTATCTTGGCTGGCCCTTTGACAATATAATGTTGTTGGTTTTTTTCCTTTGGTGCACAAACCTTTCTTGCACTTAGCGAAGATCTCCAAACTTCAACACCCAAAGAAAAAATTCATAATGTTTAGCAAAAAAAGTACCCAAGGAATTTTTTTCCATTTCATAACCAGGTCAGAAAATCCCATGAATATGTGAAGTCAGTCACTTTGTATAAAACTGGCCATGTTTATAATATACAATACCAAAAAGAATTGTTAAAAGAAATAAAAATCATGTTTCAGATTAAATATTCTATTATTTAAGAGAAAGTTTCCTTTTGATTAATATATAATTTAACTATTTTTACTTTTTTCATCATCATCATCATCCTCAACCAGCCATGGGCTACGGGGATCCAACCAGACAGTGAAGTTTAATTCTCCAACATATCTGTCCTGAGCTACATCTGCTGTATCTGGCCACTGCACACCAATTCTAACAAGGTCCTGTTTAACATTGTCTGCCAACTGCATCCTAGGTCTCCCCCTCTTTCTGAGGCCTTTAGGCACACTGTTCATAACCCTATTCGCCAATCTATAATTATTCATACGGGCAACATGGCCAAACCAGCGGAGTCTCCCTCTGCACAATAAGCTGTTTAAAGGAAGTTGCAGACTCCTTTGCCTAACCTCATCATTAGTTACAAAGTTGAACCACCTAATGCCCAAGATACTGTGTAAGCATCTGGAATCAAAAGCATCTAGTTTCCTGTTATCTTGTTTACAAAGTGTCCAAGTTTCATTACCATAACTAACCCTAGAAAGAACCAAACTATTATACAGTCTAATTTTAGTCTTCAGGTATATACGCCTATTTCTATACACACTCCATAGATTCTTAAAAGTCCTGGCAGCAATCCCTATTCGTCTGTTAATCTCATGCCGCACATCACCAGTATCTGTTACATAGCTCCCAAGGTAATTAAACTGTGACACCTGCTCAAGACTGTAACCATTCAGATGAACTGAATCACAGCCTACCTGACCAATTTTCGTCACTTTAGTTTTCTCTCTGTTTATAACCAAACCTACTCTACTACTGGTCTCATCAACAGCTCGAATAAAAGAGCTCATCTCATCAACATCATTTGCCAAAAGGGCTAAATCATCAGCATAATCTAAATCAGAAATTTTCGTATCTCCAGTCCATTTAAAGCCAAAATCTTTCCCTAGAAGTGAATTTTCCATAACATAACCAAGCTAAAGAGAAAAGGAGACAAAATGCACCCTTGTCGAACACCAGAAGTAATGCTAAACCAATTGTTACAAGCCTTACTAACTCTCACACACAACTCAGTGTTATTATAAAGAGCTTTCATTATGTTAACTAACTTGTCTGGTATACCATGTGATCTAACAATCAACCACAAATTATGTTGATCGATAGAGTCAAAAGCCTTTTTGAAATCGACAAAGCTAGCAACCAAAAGTTTCTGAAACCCGAAACATTTCTACAGAATCTGCTTGAGAGAAAATATCTCATCTATACATTCCCTACTACTTCTGAATTCACACTGCTCATCATGCATTTTTGTCTGTTAACCATATTCTTAATTCTATTAAGTAAAATCATGCAAAGAAATTTACCTGAAACAGAAAGTAGGCTGACACCCCTATAATTATCACAAGAACTGCGATCATCTTTTTTGAAAATAGGGATAATAATAGCTCTGGTAAAATCCTTAGGAATCATGCCTTTATCATAAAAGATATTCAAAATTTCAGTCATCCAAGTGGTAACTGAAACATTCCCAGCTCTAAGCATTTCTGTAGTAATTTCATCTACCCCTGGGGATTTATGGAGTTTAAGTTTAGAAATAGCCAAAATAACTTCAGATTGTGTTATAGGGCCAACATTAAAGCCATCAATCATCATTACAAACAATGGGAGTAGAACTAACCACATTGCTTAGAACATCACTGAAATGCTCAGCCCACCTAGCCATGACAGAATCCTCACCTTCTATAACCTTATCTTGTTTATCCTTCAATCCCTGTACACCTGTCTGTTTTCTACCACACAAAACATTATCTGGTACAGCTCTCTGCTGTTGTGCTTGCCTCACTGCTCCTTGGCTTTGTCAGCCAAGCCATCAAGCCAAAGATTGTTATCAGTAGCTAACTGATCCTTTACACGTATATTAAGCTCTCTGCAATCCTTTCTATTAGGACTAGTAGGGTACTGATTAAGGACATTCCTGCAGTTCCTTCTTTCTGAAATAAGCTTAAGTGCCTTGTCACTTAAATAATTCTGCCTCCTCTACTCCTTTTTTCCTAAAAGAGTACTGTTAGTTTTCAAAAAAGCCTGTTTAAAATGGCCCCATTCTTCCTCAACTTCAGTATTAAGCAAACCATGACTGTCATAATGACTAAGTAACCTATCATGGTAAGCTTTAGCTATAACTGGGTCTTTCAGAGCTTCAGTATTAAAGGTAAATTTTTTAAATTTATCACAACACTTTTTAAGTTTAAGTTGCAAGACACTTTTAACAAGGTAATGGTCAGATCCAATTTCAGCTCCCCTATATGCCCTGGTATTCCTAACAGAACTAGCCCATTTGCTGTTAATTAATATATAATCAATCATATTCTTATGCAGCTCATCAAGTGAAACCCATGTATATTTATGTATGTCGTGGTGTTTGTAATATGTGTTAGTTATTCTGAAACCATTGAGTTTACTTACCTGTAGGAGACGTTGCCCATTGCCATTGCAGCTACCAATACCAAAAGGGCCTATCACCAATCCCCAAAGGTCAGAGTCAGTACAAACTTTGGCACTGAAGTCACCTAGGAGAAGGGTAAGATCTCCTTTCTTTACAGAATTCAAAATATCCTGAAGTTGTCCATAAAACCTATCCTTCTCATCCTCATCGGCATCCTCAGTGGGGGCATAACAGCAGATAACATTCAAATCTTTAATGCTTGTCTGAAATTTTGCTTTAAGAAACCTTTCATAAATGCACTCATATCCTAAAAGAGCATCACTAGCATGTCTTCTGAGAAGCAGACCCATGCCTTGGTGATGCTTTCCTTCCTCCCTGTAAAGAGAAATTTAAAGTTATTTTTAAGTATCTCACCTTTACCTGTCCATCTGGTCTCTTGAAAGCCTAGACTATCTAGGTTATAGTGCTGGAATTCCTGCATGAGGACATCAAGAGAATAATCTTTATGTAATGTCCTCACATTCCACGTTCCTGCAGAGAGAAAATGATTAGTAGGATTTTTAAAGAAACTAGGTTTATTGAGATAGGTAGGGCCAACAATATCAAACAGCCCCCTGATCACAGGCATGGGGCAAAGACCTGTTCCTCGTCCGCTAAAGGCTGAAGTCACCAATGCTGGTAGGAACATCAGGCACCACCTTTTCAAGTGAACTTTTTCAAGAGCCACATGGCCTGCCTGAGACACATTTATCCAGTTTAGGTTTGACAATGCCCAACTAGCTAAGTAAGGTTCAGGTACCTGCGATGGCCTCTAATTAGGATTATCCACCAGCTGATATAAGGTATCCCATGTCTCTGTTCACTTAGGGCTGGCAACCCAGAAGCAAACAGAAAACACAGCGGCAGATCCTCCCTCAACAGAGGCCCACCAGTGCAGCAAGTCCAGGATACATAATCAAGCTGAAATCCATAAACAAGTCCAGTCTAGTAGGTATAAATGGTCAGCACCAGGACTCTGTGAAGTTGACCACTCCTCAACAGGGTTTAAAAAAAAGTGGCCATAGATGGAAGATCAATAGGCCATACTGAACTGGCAGCCCTCACCTTCCATTCCCTTCCAAAAGAGAATATCTCTTTCGAAAGGTACTAACGGCCTGCACCACAAGAAGGTGGGGTCGGACATTAGGTGCTAGACCTGGCCGGTTCTGTGCATCATCACTAGGGATTGGTACACAGCTCTCCTTCCGGTTTATGTGTAGCTACCATTTACAGACCACATGCTACTTTCATCAGGTTTCCAAAATTAAGCCTTAATTGTATAATCCGATCTATTTTTTCACAATATTACTTTGAAAAGGCTTATTAAAATAAATATGCTTGTAAATTTGTTTAAATTATTTATTTTCATTAAATTCATAATTAAATTCTGTTCAATTTGGTTTACAACATGACCTATTTCTGTTGATTGGTTATTTTTATAAAAAAAATCCAAAGACTTGTTTATCTGACTCAACACAATTGGTTAAAAGCCTGAACTATTCTCAAAGTATGGTACAGAAAAAAAATTTTGAAATGAGAGAAATATTTACTTGAAGCAAAAAATTTGTTATTCAGAAATCAATTCTGTCATTCATGTGAATAATAATCATTTATTCTATTAATAATAATTTCATAATAATAATATAAATCATTTCTGTCTATTAGTTTTCTTTTAAATTAAATTTTGTTTCGCCTGATGCCTTCTTTTACTACATGACTCTAAAATAGTCCTATTAAAATAAAACAAGTCATCTTTTTTATCAAATATTACATTATCAGAAAATCCAGAATTAAATGCTGATTAATTTGCCATAATTCCTTTTATTAGAACTTTTTATTTTTGACAAATAACTATAGTTAATTTTTTTTTTGCCTGATCAGACTGAAAAAAATAGCTGGACCTCGAAAGGGTTAAGAGGTCTCAAAATGCAAATGAACAAAGAGAAAAACAACTTTCTAAAATATGTACATTTCACTTTTGGCTCTTTATGTCCTTATATTTTCAGAACATTTAAATGGTCAGACTAGAAATATACAACAGATACAACTTCAGATATATATGTATTTATATTACATTGTATTGTTAGAATTCTCATATCAATATTTCCTCAAAAATAATTTAGAACATAATTTGCTATAAAATCTTTATAAAAAAAATTAAGATACTGCAGTCAATATTTTTGAAACTTGCAAGCATTGTGGAACAAGATTATTAATTTATAGAATATATATTTTTCATACCAGGCCTTAAACTAAGAACTACATCCCACCAATCTGTTCCAGTCATCAGGCAATATTCTAACATTGTGATTGCATAACTGGCACTCATTGGACCACCTAAAAATAAAAACCAGAATACTTCACTTATAGGAAACAAATGGGTTTATGTTCATTGAAAGCATAATTTATTATATTATATATAGAGCACCCACCCACAAACTTGCTATACTCTGCCACAATAATGCAGGTAGCTGAAACCCCTTGTGTGCTATAAATAGATTAGATACCTACCTGTTAGAGCATACCTACAACGGTTATGATAGGTAAATATGGCAACCTGAATGAGTTCAACTGTGGGCAGATAGTCAGTGCAAGGAAGTTAGGGTGCTTCATATCCACAGCTGCAGAATATTTTGGATTTCCACGTGTGACCTTCATACCATGTGTACCATCAAAACCTGCAGCCACTGGGAAAAATGGCAGTAACAGAGCAGTTAATGTTTGAGGTGAGCATTGCCTCTAACATTTCATAATGCCAGAATGGAGGGCCACAGTGCAGATAACATTTACATTCAATGATGGGGTAACTAGAAGGTTTGTACAAAGAGCATTTCACATACAATGGAATGATTGGGCTATAGCAGCTACACCTACATTGAGTACCATTGTTAACAGCATATTACAGGCTATGAGGTACAGTGGTTAAAATAACATTGCCAATGAACCATGGAAGACTGGAAATGGAGTAGCTTGGTCAAACAATCCAGAATCCAACAATAACATGCCGATGTTGACTGTCAAGTTGGGGTGTTACAGGCCAGTGGTGGTGTAATGTTCTGGGCATGTTTACATGGCAACCTTGGGGCTCCTTGTACCTTTTGAGACCACCATCACCACAAATGGCTACATTGGCATACTCACCAACTACTTATACCCATTCATGGTTATCCATTCCCACAGTCTGAAGGCCTTTTTTTCTTAACAAGACAATGCCCATCTCATTGGCAAAGGACCAGTTGGAGAAGCATTCCACAACCCTCGAATGCCCTCTCACTCTCCTGATTTGAACCCTATTGACCATCTGTGGGACAAAGTGGAGTGATGCATTTGAACCCAAAACCACCATCAGCAACTCTCAGCACTTTGTGGATGGCTTATCTGAAATCATGGGTAGCAATACTACCCAAACATTTCCAACAGCTGGTAGAGTCCATGCCATGATATGTTGTTGCTGTTGTGAAGGCAAAAGGTGAACCACACATTATTAAGTAGGTGTGTATAAGAAATTGTCCTTTCAGTGTATTATTATTATTAACAGATTTCATAGACTTAGTAGCTGCCAGCTGTAGTGCAACTTGCAGCCAGCATGCAAATGTTATGTTCATAGATTTGGCATTAATCAGTTAAAAAAATTTTTAAAAAATATAAGCAAAAAAGTGTAAGCAAAATAAAATCTGAAAGTTACATACTACATTTAAAAATACTTACCAGGATCAGTTATGGGTGATAAACGATAAATAAAAAGCTGTGATAATGAATCAATTGCAACTAAAGTACAACCAGTCCAAGTTAGCTGCATATCACTGATTGCAGCACCAGGCAGGTAATGCTTTAGGCCTAAAAAGGTAAGAAGTAACACAAACATAAATTCCTAACAGTAACATAAATTTGTAGACAAGACAAAATTTATTCAAATATAGACCAATGGTCTCTTTTACAGTGCTACTAACACTAACTATTCCAAAAATAATACATTGACATAAAGAAACCAAAAAAAGCAAATCAAAAATTTCACAAGGAATTTTCTTTACTATTTTATAGAAAACAACCTAGGATGAAAAGATTGCACTTGAAATCAGCTGTGGAAAAAAAAAATCATGGCTGCTGTACAACTATTCATACATTTCCTGCATTATCATACTGTTTATTACATGTAAATTACACAAAATCATATAAATATCCCTTTGACATCAACTATAAAAATTAAGAGATACATAATCACTCATGCTAGACTGTGCATCTATCTTCATTATTTGTTATAATGCATTTTAGTCACAGTAAGGTACTGTACTCCTGAGTAGGTACTGTATATTTCCGCAGATAAGACAACCTTCAGATAAGACGAGGTATAAATTTTCGTCAAAGTTTTATAGTTTTAGCATATATCTGTCCTATAAGACTACCCCAAACTATCAACGGCCTATGAATTTAGTTTAGATTGGCGATCATCATCTGGAAAATAATACAATATAGCATATACGGAATTATGTCCTATTCGCAAACATTCGCACTGATTCGGGCATTCAGGTAATGACCTTGACTATTTACAAAAGCGTCGTATGGGCTATTCTATTTTGTGGACATACCCTACTCTGTACTAGTAAATAATTACGGTTTGTCCGTTTTTTCCTCAGTATCTCAATAAACATAACTTTTAATATTTATTTTATTTTAGTATTGTTTTACTATTACAATGTAATGTATTATTTACTATTACAATGTAATGTATTATCATATAAATAAAAAAAATAAATACCCCCCTCAAGCAGCTGCTTGCCACAGAGGTCTGACAGGAGCCTGTCAGTTTATATGCCACAGTAGGAGATCTGAGAGGATGGCAGGACCTCAGCAGAAAAACGACACACACATCCATAGCCTGAATCCGGGGCTCGAACCCAGGTCCCTTAGATCAGTAGCCAAGCGTGCTAACCAATCGGCCACGGGACGGCATATAGCGTATTTAAATAATACGATAGATATTTGATAAGTTGTAGTAATTTTCAAGATCACTCGCAGTCGGTGGTTGCACGCATAAAGGAAAAGCCTCCTTTAGTATTGTTACGCTTTTTTTGTATCTGTCGTATAAGACGACCCGGATTTTGGGGGCCTTTTTCTATGATTCAACTATCATCTTATCTGCGGAAATATACGGTAGATAAAAAAAAGTAGCCATAGTAGTCCAGATCAGTATGCTTCACTGATCTGGCAGCCCTCTCCTTCTATTCCCTTCCACAAGAAAGTATCTCTTTTGAAAGGTACTAATGGTTTGAACCTAAAGAAGACAAGGTCACACTTCAAGTGCTAGGCCTCGCCAGTTCTGCATTATCACAGGGGATTGGTGCATAGCTACCCTTCCAGTAACTTAGGTTAGCTAAAAGTTAGCTTAAGTAAGTTAAGCAACTTAAGTTAGCTACCAAAATGTCCTGGTGCTGACCATGTACACCAAACAGAATGGAATAATGGCTGAGCTTGAGTATGGATCATGAATTTGCTGCACTGGTCAGATTCTGTGGAGGAAAAACTTCTGCTGTGTTTTCTGATTGTTTGTGGGTTGACAGTCCTAAATGAATAGATTAAGAGGATAGGTTTTATCAGCTGGTGGTTATCCTGATTAGAGGCTATCGCATGTACCTGAACTCATGCTTCTACAGGTATTGTAAAATTCTAAATTGGAAGAAGTCTTCCAGTGTAGATGGAAGTAGCCATATCTACACTGTCTTCAGCCTTTAGTAATAGGGGAACAGATCTTTACACAATGCCTGCAATTAGGGGACTGTTTGATATTGTCAGCATTCCCTCTCTCAATAAAATAGTTTCTTTAAACATCCCACTAACTATTTTCTCTCCATGGTTAGTTGGAATGTGAAGATTCTACACAGAGATTATTCTCAATATCCCTACACAGAATTCCACCATTATAATTTAAATATTCTAGGCCAGATGGAAAGATAAAGATCAGATACTTAAAAATAATCTTTAAATCCTCTTTTCTGGGAGGGAAGAAAAGAAGCATCTCCAAGGCATAGGTTTGCTTCTCAGCAGACATGCTAGTGATGCTCTTCTAGGATATGAGTGCATTAATGAAAGGTTTCTTATAGCTAAATTTCAGGCAAGCATTAAAGAACCTGTTGCTATGCCCCCACTGAGGATGAGGAAGATAGGCTTTATGGACAACTTTGGGATATTTTGAATTCTGTCAAGAAAGAAGATATTACCCTTGTTCTAGGCGACTTCAATACTAAAGTTGGTACTGATTCTGAGCTTTGGGGAGGGGTTATAATTTTTTTTAAAGATTTTGGTATTGGTAGCTGGGTACCAATACCAAATAGCTTTAGCTTTTGGTATTGTTAAATACCAATAGATTTTGATATTTGTTTTTTAAATACCGACAGCTTTTGGTATTTTAAAGCCTTTGGTATTGGTAGCTCCAATGACAATGGGCAATATCTCCTACAGATAAGTAAACTTAATGGTTTGAGAATAAAATTTATTACAAACATTGCAACATACATAAGTATATGTGAGTCTCAATAGATGGGCTGCATAAGAATATGATTGATTATATATTAACAACAAATGGGTTAGTTTTGGTAGGCATACCAGTTCACATTGTGGAGCTGAAATTAGAACTGACCATTACTTTGTTGAAAGTATCTTGCAACTTTAACTTAATAAGTGTTGTGCTAAGGTTAAAAAAGTTACCTTTAACATTGAAAGATCCAGTTACAGCTAAAGCCTACATTGATAGATTACTTAGTCGTTATGACAGTCATGATTTGCTTACTACTGCAGTTGAGGATGAATGGAACTGTTTTAAACAGATTTCTCTTGAAACTAATAGTACTTTTTTAGGTAAAAGAGAACAGAGGTGGCAAAATTATTTGAGTGATAAGGAACTGGAGCTTATTTCAGAAAGAAAGAACAGTAGGAATATCCTTAATCAACACGCTATTTCTCCTAACAGAAAGTGTAAAAAACATGTAAGGGATCGGTTAACAGCTGATATGAATCTTTGGCTAGATGGCTTGACTGACAAAGCTGTGGAAGCAGCTAGAAAAATGGGCTGAGCATTTCAGTGATGTTCTAAAACAATGTGGTTAGTTCTACTCCCATTGTTTGTAATAGTGATAGATGCATTGGTGGCTTTAATGTTGGCCCTATAACACAATCTGAAGTTATTTTGGCTATTTCTAAACTTAAACTTCATAAATCCCCATGGGTAGATGAAATTACTACTGAAATGCTTAGAGCTGGGAATGTTTCGGTTACTACTTGGATGAATGAAATTTTGAATATCTTTTATGATAAAGTCATGGTTCTTAAGGATTTTAAGAGAGCTATTATTATCCCTATTTTCAAAAAAGGTGATCTCAGTTCTTATAATAACTATAGGGGTATCAGCCTACTCTCTGTTCCAGGTAAAGTTCTTTCCATGATTGTGCTTAATAGAAATAAGAATCTGGTTGACAGTCAATTACGTGATGAGCAATATGGATTCATAAGTGGTAGGGGATGTGTGGATCAGATATTTTCACTTAGGCAGATTCTTGAGAAATGTTTAGAGTTTCAGAAACCTTTGGTTGCTAGCTTTGTTGATTTCAAAAAGGCTTTCGACTCTGTTGATCATCATATTTTGTGGTAGATTGTGAAATCATATGGTATACCAGACAAGTTTAACATAATGAAATCTCTCTATAATAAAACTGAGTCGTGTGTGAGAGTTGGTAAAGCTTGTAGCAATTGGTTTTAGCATTACTTCTGGTGTTCGACAAGGGTGCATTTTGTCTCCTTTTCTCTTTAGCTTGGTTATTGATTATGTTATGCGAAATTCACTTCAAGGGAAAGATTTTGGCCTTAAATGGACTGGAGATACGAAAATTTCTGATTTAGATTATGCTGATGATTTAGTCATTTTGGCAAATGATGTTGATGAGATGAACTCTTTCATTAGAGCTGTTGATGAAACTGGTAGTAGAGTAGATATGGTGATAAATAGAGAGAAAACTAAAATGACGAAAATTGGCCAAGCAGGCTGTGTTTCAATTAATCTGAATAGTTCCACTCTTGATCAGGTGTCTCAGTTTAATTATCTTGGGAGCTCCGTAACAGATACTGGTAATGTGCAACAATGAGATAAACAGACAAATAGGGATTGCTGCTGTGAATTTTAAGAATCTATGGAGAGTGAGAAGAAATAGGCATACACACCTAAAGACTAAAATTAGACTGTATAATAGTTTGGTTCTATCCTCGGACACTTTGTAAACAAGGCAACAGGAAACTTGATGCTTTTGATTCTAGATGCTTATACAGTATCTTGGGCATTAGGTGGTTCAACTTTGTAAGTAATGATGAGGTAAGGCAAAGAGTCTGCAGTCTCCTTTGAGCAGCATGGTGTGCAGAGAAACTGTTGGTTTGGCCATGTTGCCCATATGTATAACTATAGACTAGTGAATATAGTTATTACTAGTGTTCCTAAAGGCCTCAGAAGAAGGGGGAGACCTAGTATGCTGTGATCAAACATTGTTAAACAGGATCGTGTTAGAATTGGTCTAAAGTGGTTAGATGCAGCAGATGTAGCTCAGGAGAGACGTGTTTGCCCAAACTGGTTGGAACTCCATGCCTATTGCTGCTGGAGGATGATGATAATGATATAAATGTCCCTAATTCCTATATTGTACTTTATTAGGTAAAATGTTATGATCTAATGTATCAAAAGCTTTTTCAAAATCTAGGAATAAGGCTCTAGTAATTTTATCTGTAAGATTATAAAGATTTCATCAGAAAAATGTTCCAATAAACTCATTCTCTTTGTTTCTTTGGAAGCAATACACTGCTCAAAGTTGAAACTGCAACATTAAAAAGGGATGGAAGTAGAGATATGTAAATGGCAGGAGACAATCAGCCATCAGAGATATACAAATGATCAAAGTCCCACGGCAAATGGACATATGACACCCAGTCAAGAGAGAATCCACAAACTCGTATCATAGCATGACAGACAGTGAGGTTGGAGTGCATATTGTGAAAATGTTCAGAACATGCCTTTGAGATGCCATCCTTATGCACAATTGATGCTCTCTGAGAGAGAGAGAGCAAATAGTCGACATGTGAGAGCTCAGACTGAGCTTTCAAGTGATCACCACATGCATGGGGCACAATGTGAGGACAATGCAATGGTGCATCTTATGCAACATTGTGCATCACTAAATTGCATGAAGGACAGGTAAGGAACCAACATGCTGCACCACAGTGTAAAGATCACATGCTCCGTAGGAGGGCCGTTTGCGACCCTTTCACCAGACTGTGCTGCAGAGTGATTTGTAGACTGTTGCAGGTACTATGGTCTCCATGCAAACCATTAGACAATGTTTGCTGTTAGTGTGCCAGAAACATGGGGCAGTGACAGGATGGAGGCTATTAGAGTACTCTAATAGCCACATTCTCCCATTGACACCACACTCCCAGGACTTATCACCAATTGAGAATGTGTGGTTGGTGCCACCTTCACCAGCTCTCTCTGGCCGTGAGCCTGGTAAAGTAGCATGCCCGATTGACTATTTAGAGTCTCTGTCAGTCTACTCTAATAGCCTCCATCCTGTCCTGTGAATGATGCAGGAATGAGGACGAGATGTCCAGTACAACATCTGCTGTTGCAGTGACATCACCAGTTATGCTGTCTCCACTGGTGTTGAGCAAGGCAACATTGGACTATGAAATGGAGGAGAGTGTTGTTCACCGATGAGTCCCGATTCTGTTTGAGCATGCCAGAAGGCCATTTGTCTGCATGGCATTGGTGGTATCAACAGCATGAAGAAACATATTCCATTAGCTACCATATGGCTCTCCACCAAAGTACAATGGTATAGGGTGGCATCCCATAGAGCAGCCAGACACCTCTTCTCCATGTTTCTGGCACACTAACAGCAAGACAATGCATCAATGACATCATTAATCCTGTGGCACAACCCTTCCTTACCACCATGCCTGAACTGATTCTACAGCAGGACAATGCCACCCCACACACTGACATACAATGATGAACAGTCTCCAAGGTGTGGACATTCTCCCATGGACACCACACTACCAGGACTTATCACTAATTGAGAATGTGTGGTTGGTGCTGCCTTCACCAGCTCTCTCTGGCCATGAGCCTGGTAAAATAGCATGCCCAATTGGATGTGGTTTGGAATACCATACCTCCATACCATTAACCATCTGACTGATGGAATGTCAAGACTTCTACAGGCTTGTATAACTGCACGAGGTGGGCTACTATGTACTGATGAATCTGCAATAAATGCATATATCTTGCATTCTCACATTACATGTTTTAATCATTTGCTCATCTACTCTAATAGCCTCCATCCTGTCAGTTTCAGGCATATAAATCACTTCCTTCATGGTGTTGTGATTTTCATTTTGAGCAGTGTATGTTTTAGAAAAAAAAAGCTTATATTTTCTTCAAGGTATCCCATAAGCACACTTGCAACATGTCTTTGCATAAATTTTCTATTGGGCAATACAGCATTAGACTGAACTCTTTGAGCTAAAATTGTAAATATGTCCAATAAAGATTTTAACTAAAATATACAATTATTTGAATATTACATATCTTATTCAGTAATTGTAGAAGTTGCTCTGAAAGTCTCATTTCAAGAAGTTTGGGATCTGATATTAATGATGCCAAATTTTTTGAAATCTTAATAATATCATGTACTTCTAATTTGGGTTGTTTTACCTCGAGTGTAACTTTTTCAGCACACAATGGGCTAAAATCACAAGGACCCAAGAGTTCATAGAAAGTTAGGGGAAGAGGTCCACTGGATAGCTGTTAGGAAACAGATGGATCATGCAGCATAGATAGGGTATGGCTCTCCTGCATATAGAGCTATGGCTTGAAATCCCATCCAATGGATGACAGCCTTTCCAAGTCCATCAGTGTCCCCTTTCTAACTGAGAGCAAGGTGGGGGTTTAGCAGAGATAAATCTCAATGCTAGAACAGTTGAGACAAACTTCAGAACTGCAGATTATGAGCTTGACATGCTACTGACTGAGTTAATGCTGGCCCCTCATACATTTTTAAAGAAGTTATTTTAGGAAAGAAAACTTGGTGCAAGTATGTTAAGAGTGTTATATGGTAATCCAATAGAGGTGTCAACATGATTTGAATATCTATCATGTGTCACCTTACATTTAGGAACAAAATTTACAAATAATTATTAAAGCTATTAACAAGATTTTTGGTGGTATTTAGGTGTTTAACATTTTATAAACTCATACCATCATTAGATAATTTGTACTTATAACCAATAGTTTTGTTCATTATTTTATGTTGATTTCATGGAGAAATTGAGTAATTTAAAAAAAAACTTTTTTGGCTTTATGAACCTTGTTTTGATTTCATTTCTAAAATTGTATAGGCTGTTCTGTAACGAGCATTTCTTTTTGTTGTTCTTGATATTTAATCCTATTTTGTCTCTCTTAGCTGAATTAGTTCCTTTATTTCTACTGTAATGCATTATTTGTTGCATCTGTTATTTCTTTTTGTTTACTACACATGAATAATATATTAAAATTTTGAATCTTCTTTTATTTCATGTTTTTACACTTATAAATCTTAATTGGACAGTTTAAGTGGACACTAATTGTACTCCAATAGAAGCTTTGCAGTTATACTTAATTTTTTTCATTAATAAATGCATAATGCTGTAAAAATGTAAATAAATCAATATTACTGTAACCTTTGTTTCCTGATATTTTATCCAATATTGCTGTAATAGGATAATGATAAGCAACTTTTATTTGGTATACAGGTGTTATAATAACTATAGTAATTATTTTGGCATTATTACAATGGATGCATGCTTGTGCTAAGAGTACTGTATTTGCATTCTTCTCATACTAAACCATTTATGTATCCAAAATAACTATAGTTAGTAAATGTCTACATCTGATTTTGAAAAATAATTTTGGTCAATATTAATGTCACCAATCATATTTACATTTAAAGATTTTCATTTTTACCTAACCATAGTTTTAAGTCATTATTAAAAGTATGACCACCTGTACTGGGTAAGCAATATATATGAGCTATGGTAACACATAGCAATTTGGGTTACTGATGTGCAAGTGTATCATTTCTGTCTGAGCTAAATTAATTTCTTTATTCTGTTGTTTTATTATGTTGTTGTTGCTGACATATCTATTTTTTATGCTTGAATTTTTTTTAAACAAAATTAACATACTTCTTGAAGTGAGTAGTCTTTATTTGCATAAATTCTAGTAAATTAGCAATTAAAAATATGAAATAATGAATGATAATGGAGAGAAAATTACAATACAATTTTTAAAAATTATATATGTGTGAGCATATATTATATAATTCAAAACTATGCAAACTGTAGAAAATTCAAGTGCTTACTATTTACAATAACAAAATACTAATATTTTAACAGTTGCATCATTGATGAAAAAAAAAATACTACTTTGATATTAAATATATATAAAACAATCTAAAAATACTAAATAGCTTACAAATAAAGTTTATACATCTTCTTCTGTATAAAACTGGAAAATATTTTTAGAGATGCATAAGTTTCCCTGATTATCTAAATTCACAAGCAGTTCTGAGACACTCATGTAATTATGTGTATCACATATGTTCATTGAGCAATAAATCCTGAAACAGAGGCCAATGCAAGGTCTGTTTTGGCCTATAAATTGTTAGACCTGGTAATGAAGAAAATTATCAAAGGATTAAAATCTATGTCATGACAATTTGAGACAACAGCAGTAGAGTTTGACAACAGGAAAGTGTGGAAGGCACAAGCCTATTAATGGTATTTAATATAGGGCAAATTTTAACAGCAGCGAATACTACTGATATTCTAAAAACAATATGTATCTTCATAAAACCATCAATTCCATGCCAACAATCTATCACCATAAAAGAGGCTGTATATCTTATAAAATATTCAATGTGATGCTACAAGATTGAAATAGAAACAACAACTTTTAGATTACTTCTAAGCATGCATAGCCAGATATTCAGCCAGACGTTATGACCACACATTCAGTCAAATATAATTGGCTTATGTTTAACAAGCAAGAAACTAAGAAAAACATCAGCTTGTCAGTTAGCAGAACAGATTCTGGAATCCTGGAACAAATAACCTGATAAAAAGACACAATAACTGTTCTATAAAAAAAAATGGAATGTATGGAAAGAAAATATTTTGTGAGATGATAGGACTGAACAAGAAAGAACTGATACCGAAGATTTTGTATGTGAAAGCAGTTATGAATGATGAATACATTTACCAAACACTATATATGTAACTAGATGTCACAATTCAGATTTATGTGCTCATGCACTTTTAACCATATTATATCTGTAGTAACTCTGTAACTGGATTTCCATCTGTAGTTGACACAATAATAAAATTTAAAGCTATACATATAATTATTATATTTAAAGGTTCTATTCTCATTACATTTTTTCTGTAAGGGATATTTGTGCTGCTATCTTCTTATATCCAGCATCAAACTTCCTAATTCTTTTTAATGAGAAACAAATGAGGGCCACCTCATATTCAAGCTATCTCCGCAAAATTCCCTGCCCTGCTCACGGTCAGTAGGGGACACCGATGGGCTTGGAAAGGCCGCCGTCCGTCGGATGGGACGTTAAGCTGTGGCCCTGTGTGTGGGAGAGCCATACCCTGTGCACGTTAAAGAACACACTGGATGGTCTTGACGGGAGGCTACCATCTGTCTCCCAACAGCTATTCCAGTGGGTCCCCTCCCCCAACCTTCTCTGAGCCTTCAGTGGCCATTTAGCCCATTGTGTGCAAAAAAGTGCCGCTCAGAAGTAAAACAACAAAACAACCCATATTGAAGCAGATATAGTAATACACTTTTTACAATGTTTAATCATAAGATACACATACTGGAAGGGAATACAATTTGTCCTGTATCTAATATCTCAGAGCAAAATTTAAAACAAAATTTCAATGAAAAAACACTGAAATATTAAAAAGAACAATTTCTATTCCATACCCTGCTGATGACTATACATACTATGTTCATCCCTCCGATGAGTTCCAGTATTCACACTAATGCTGCATACAAGCTGCAGTGATTCCCTGTCAATAATTAACATAGATTCTATGTAATCATATTATTTACATTAAAATTAAACACAAAATAATGCAATGTTTGTACAATAACCATGCACATACTTATAGAGCTTTTCAGTATTAAAATTATCATTTTCACAGATGTGTGAACAATAAAAATTATATTTTTCACCATACACAAAGTATTACTACAAAATAATTTAATGTCTGTAAAACAATTATGCACATACTTATATAGAGCTCTTCAGAATTAAAATTAGCATTTTCAGAGATGTGTGAAGAACAAAAATTATATTTTTCATCATACACAAAGTATTACTACTAACTTAGAGCCAAAGCATCAAGTTGGGTTGTTTCACTTCTGAGCAGCACTTCTTTGCATACAATGGGCTAAATGGCCAAGTCACAAGGATCCCTAGAGATCAGAGAAGGTTGAGGGAGGGGGACCCACTAGACAGCTGTTAGCCTCCCATCAAGGCATTTCAGTGTGTTCTTTAACATGCACAGGGGTTGGCTCTCTCCCAGTGTTTGCTCAGAGTTTGCTCTACAGGGATAATTGGTCCAAGTGTTCCCCAAGAAAATATTTCCCAGACCATCACACTCCCTCCAGCTGCCTGGATCTGTCCCACATTGCATCCAGGTGAGAAGACTTCCATGAGTAAATGTCGCACATGAGCTCATCTGTCCACATGGTGTAACAGAAAACAGGATTCATCTGACCATGCGACCCTCTTCCAGTCTTCTATGGTCCCTTTACCACAATTGAAATTGTTGGTAACAGAATTGTCAGCCACAGTAACCCTCTTGTTGCTGCAAACAAGACGAGATAGCCTGCACTGACCTCTGGCATCAATGAGGTGTGGCTGGCCAATGCCTTGTTGGCAACTCAAAGTGTCACCTGTTTTTGGACCATCTTTGATATATAACAACTACTGCATAGCATGAGCAGCCTACCAGCATTGCTGTTTCAGAGATGATCTTATGAAGGCATCTTTGCCATAACTATCTGGCTTTTGTCAAAATCAGATAAATCCTTTGCTTTTTACCATGTTGAGAAGAAACAAAATACTGCCTGTGAGAGCTCCGATCCAGGTATTATATATATTATTCACAATCTTGGCACGTGACACTGATTGGATGCATGCATGTTTCTTTGCAAAATGCAGAGGTGGTTTTAATATATTGGCATATATGCATTTTGTAAGCATGTACGTATATAATGCAGTTCATATGACAATAAAATGATTAAGATAGACAATGAAACAAATTCTAAGACAATGAGCAAAATAACTAATCTAAGACAATGAAACAAAACACTAAGATAGACAATGATACAATTCCATATTATTAAGTTATGATTCACACATGATAAAATTAAACAGTTTATTTATAAACTTGTAGTAAATAAAGCTGCTTCTTAAGCACTATAAAAACATTTTCTTTGAAATATATGAATATTTGAAATTTAGAATGTAGTAATGATGAATGTATGTAATATGAATATTTGAAATTTAGAATGTGTTTTGAATATTTGAAATATAGAATTTAGTAAAACTCTCACTAATAAATTTATAATACCTCTTTATATATTATGTCAGTCATCTTTCCTTTAGGTGCCAAAATATCTATTTTTTTTTTTCATTTCCCACTCTGGAACATCCCACATAAAGTTGACCATGAGCAAAGCATGAAACTCTGAGATCAAGTCCAACCATCTTTAAAGATTTACCTTAAGCTCTATTAATTGTCACGGCAAAACTGAGCCAAATCAAAAACTGTAGCCATTTAAATTGAAGCAAGAAATCTATTGGTATTACAGGTTTCTTGGTATGAACCATCTTGTCCAGCAGCATGGCCTGTAATTATTATGGCTACAATTACAAAATTAAAGAATTGTTTTACAACAAATGTGGTTCATTGCAAATTATTGGTTGATTTAAATTTCTCAAACAAATAATTGGAGTACCTATTTTGAGTTTTCAATACATGAGGTGATAATCTTGATGTTTCTAAAGAATTAAAAAATTTGGTTGGATAATTAACAGCTTCATCATTATCTGCCATTGTATCTATGAATTTATATTCCTTTTCAATTCCTGGAAATTTTGCCAGTCATCATCATCCTCAAGCAGCCATGGGCTACAGAGATCCAACCAAACCGTGCAATTTAGTTCTCCAAGCATATCTGTCCTGAACTATATCTGCTGCATCTGGTCACTGCGCACCAATTCTAACAAGGTCCTGTTTGACATTGTAGCTCTTTATTAATTACTTCAACCAACATTTCTTGGAGCTAAAATGGTCCTATGGGATAATGACATTGGATTGGAATAATTTTTGCTATGTGAGAAAATACTGATTTTTGAAGATCATGTATATTAGTCTTATATTCGCTATGTTTTCCAAATCAATATATCCATCTTCATCTGGACTAATAGTTCCATTTCCTATACTTAGAAGATCTTTTGCAAATTCACCAACTGCAAAGTCCTTAAAAAGTCTTATGCACATATTTGTTGCCAAGTATGATTTTTTTACTCTACCCCAAATGTGGGAAGATTTGATACATAAGTGCAATTCACTGGCTTTGTTCCTGTAGGAATGATGGGAAGTTTGTCAGAAATCACCAGAAAATACAATTGTGACTACTTCCATTAATAAATTATTCTTTCTTAAATCTTGTAATGTCCAATCCCAAGCTTCTAGGACAGGAGTGGTGAACCTTTTCAAGCTTGTGTGCCAAATTACACAACTAAGAGAACATTTTCGAGCTCACATGACAACATTACAAAAATGCTTTAAAACATTATTTGTGACAGCTAAGGTTACATATACTTTTATCATACAATACAATTAAATGATACAAAATATTGAGGGTTTAAATATAATGATAGAAAATACTAAGCTTCAGATTTCACCACTAAAGAATGAAAATTAAAAAAAAATAATTCAATGATTTCGTTTAAAATTAACTTAAGCACAAAAATATACATGACCTTAGTGCATCATTATTGACACACTTGTCAGAATGAAGTGAATCTTCATTGGCTGAGAGATGAAAATAACTCTCTCAAATATAGTATTAAATTAAACCATAATTAAATTTTAAAATATAAAGAGGTGTTTTAAGGAAATCAGTTGACAGATCATAAATTTGTTACACGTTTTTTTTATGATGCAACATAGTTTGCAATGTAATCGATTATTTGATAAGATCTTTATAACTTATGTACACACAATTGAAGTACTAATCATAGTAACATAGTCGCTGTCTCACCAGAATTGGTTCATTCATAAATATGTATTGAATTTCTAAAGTACTGTTTCCAAGTCTCTACACTAGCCAAAGACATGTACCGTATTTTTCCATGTATAAGACAAGCCCATGTATAAAACAAACTCTACTTTTTCAAACCCAAAATTAAGAAATCAATATTTTAAACATAAAACAGAACACATTTGATATTTTTTTAATATTCAAAGTATATCCCTGGCATATAAACTGAGAGGCTCCTGTCAGACCTCTGTGGCAAGCAGCTGCTTGAGGGGGTATTTATTTTATTTTATTTTTTTTTTTTTATTCAATAATTAGGAATATTTTTAAGAATCTGCCGTTAATGACGTCAATTGAGAGAGTTAACAAAGGCTAGTGATTGGTGGAAGCCTGTTCACAGAGACAAGTTACTGGCAGTTTTGCCACGACAACCACGGGGTCTCTCAACCGGTTATCCCCGTGTATAAGACGACCCCCAATTTTTGGTCTAAAAATTTTAGAAAGAAGTATCAACTTATACACAGAAAAATATGCTATTTCTTTCACTTCTCAGTGATGTGCCAACAAAAATCGCCTCACATGCCATAGGTTCACCATCCCATTCTAGGGCATTCTTGTGGGACATAGCATATTAGTCTCACACTATGAGGTTGCACTGCTGCAAAAGTTTAGCTTTGAAAGTACCTCTGGCTATATTGCTAGTTGGTTAGTTGATTGATGAGATATTTAATGGCAACTTGAATGTGGAATGCTTATTCTGCCTCCTTCCAACAGAGTCACAGCAATTCCCAATGATGCAACCTTCTGCCTCCTTCCAACAGAGTTGCAGCAATTCCCAACAATGCAACAGCAAGTGCAATCATTTCATTATGTCGAACCTTAGCCATGAACAAATTTATCAGAAATGTTTTTCTGGTTCTGTGTGGTGCATCTATAAAATAACATACACCTCCTTTATTATTGAAAATGGAATCTGTAACCTCTTCAAAAATAGTCCTTTGTTCCTCTATTAATTTTCATTCATTTTCGTTCATTTTCTTCAGTAAATGCTTTAAGTTGATCAGGATTATATGCTACCTCTGCCATGTACTCATTTGTGAGAGCATAATTTTCATCCCTCATTGGCTCAGGAAGACAATGTTTTCAGTTAGAGTCAACTTGCAGTTAGAATGCTATTTTCAATCAATATAAATGCTCTATTAAAAATCACATCATTGTAAATAATTTCTATATTTGGACTTTCAATTTTTGCTCGATGTAAAATATCCTCCGAAATATTTTCTTTGTAAGTTTCCAATAGTTATTTGGGATTAGAAATAGAACAGAATGGACGCATTACAGCAAAAAAAAGTCCTAAACATTTTAGTAGACTGCCCAGCTGATGCTTCCTCTAACACTTTATTTCAATGAGAATCATCCTCTAGATCTCTTAATTGGCAGGCTTGCCTACAAGTTTTGCATACTATTGTATTTACTGTGCTCAAATCACTAAAAGATATCATCATGAAGGAATAACCTTAAATAATGGCACTAAAATTTTTGGATGCACTGTGTAAACATGACCAAGAGCTTTACTGGCCTTAATTACGGGATAATTTGGTACACTGCTACCAGTTTTGCAATGATTCCACTTTTTGTCATGATTATCCCAGGTGAAATAAGTCGGTACTTGATGATAAAATATTTCTTTTCAAAATCATCTTGCTTGCAAAGGTTGAAGAAAGCTATTAATGTTGTTCTTTGCACCATTTCAATTCACTGCATGTCATTTTGCTTAATGAAGTAAACTCTCTGACAGTTTTAGAGATGTACACTGAGATGCACTACTGTTGGGGATCATTCATGAACTGGAAAGTTAAATATTCACCAAAAAAAGCTTCACTATTGTTTATGTACCATTCTTGTTTGTTACCTCATTATTTGTAATGTTATCAGTGACTGCAAACACAGCCATGTCAGATCCTTTATTTACATACTTTCACACATATTTGATTGAGTTTATCGAATAACAATATTCTGTGTTAATATGAGAGTTGAATAGATGCAACAAAAGAGGAAATACAGTACTATCCAACTGTTATCAATATTAACTTCAATACTGATAACCTTTATGGTTATTTTAAACCCTCCCTCATTAGGTTTTCTACATCGATAAAATGGGTATCATTGTGGCAAGTTTGTGTTTCTTTTAAGAATTTGTGAGGGAACTTCTTCATACATTTTGAATCTTTCATGCATTTTGATGATGGATTTGGCTATCCACATGGGCCATGACCATTTGTGTATTGATGATTTTGTATAATGCCATCTTCATTTGAGTTGGCAGATATAAATTGTTGACTTTGTTGACATTCAGCTTTTCCTTCATCCAAAATAAGGCAATCCACATTTCTATCGCTCAATTGCGTATATTTGCACTAAATTGTGTACATTTTGCCATGTCATCAATTGTGCACATTTCACCAGAAATTTTACCTTTCTTAATAAGATTCATCAAGATATTCATCTTGAGATGAAACACATGTGCAATAATGTCTGGATGATCTTTTGATTTCTCTGATCAATCATTAATTCTTTCAGTATTTCAGGTCAGCTTGGATTGCACTTGAAAGTGATAAACAAATCAGGTCTTCCATATTTCATATGTACGTCATTGCATCTTGAGTTTGTTTGTGCAGGTACACCACAGCCCACCGGTGAAGCTTGAAAGAAGTATTACTAATTGACCCACATTAGCAGCATTTTCATCATTATTTACTGCATCTCGTAAATAGATGTAATTGTTGACTCAAAGTTTTTGTTGATTTAGCCTAATGTACCAGTCTTTCTGCATCTATTTTGGCATACATATCCACTGCATACTGCTGTAAGAGATCTTTGCATATTAAACTATATTTTAAATGCAGGAATTTAAAATTTTAAATTATAAAATAATTTTAAAAAAATAAATAAATCCATCCATATTAAATACACAGATTGCCTGTAGAAATAGACCAATAATTGAAAACATCTGGAAAAAAAATTATTGCAGATGCGGCAGTAATCGAACCCGCAACTCTCTAGATGCATGCCAGAGTGCTCTACTTGTTAAACCATGCATCAGATACTAAAATCTTCCAGAATAAGACCTATAAATATATCATTGAGACATGGCAGACCTTGCACCATCTATACTTCAGGAGAGGATACTTTTCCAAATGTTGCTAAAGATTTAGATGTTAATGAGTAGATCAATCACACTTCAGCATTTAGTATTAAAACTTCATCCATAGTAAATACACAGATTACCTGAAGAAATAAGACTTCGACAATTATTAAAAACATGTGAATCACATCAGTGATAAAATATTTTTCAGATAATTTTAATAATTGTTAAAGTCTATTTCTATAGGTAATTTGTGCATTTACTATGGATGGATTTTTAATACTAAACACTTAAGAGTGATTGGCCTACTCATTAACATCTAAATCATTAGCAACAATTGGAAAAGTTACCTCTGCTGAAGTATAGATGGTGCAAGGTCCACCATGTCTCAGTGATAGATTTACAGGTCTTATTCTAGAAAATTTTAGCATCTGATATGTGGTTTAACAGGTAGAGCACTCTGGCATATATCTAGAGAGTTGCAGGCTTGATTCTCACTGCATCAGTGATAAAAAAATTTTCAGATGTTTATAATAATCATTGAAATCTATTTCTATAGGTAATCGGTGAATTTACTATGGATGGATTTTAATACTAAATGCTTAAGCATGATTGACCCACTCATTAACACGGAACACATCTTCTGTTTCCATGGCTCTAAATGCAGCCATTAATTTCCTCTTTCTTTCCAATTTAGTCATTGTTGATATACTTGTGCTCTCTGAAGGAATATAAGTATTAATAAAAAATGAGCCCTAATCCTATATTAATGAATTCTATGGCCGAGTGGTTAGCACGCTTGGCTACTGATCTAAGGGACCTGGGTTCGAGCCCCGGGTAAGGCATGGTTGTGTGTGTTGTTTTTCTGCTGAGGTCCTGCCATCCTCACAGATCTACTACTTTGGCATATAAACTGACAGGCTCCTGTCAGACCTCTGTGGCAAGCAGCTGCTTGAGGGGGTATTTATTTTTTATTTATTTATTTATTTAAATATTACTGATGACTGGAGCTAAAACTTATAAACATCAATTGACAAACATACATTGCATAATTCTTTATGAACAGTAGTTGAAATAATTTATGGTGTTATAACTAGGCCATTCTCATGCACTGTAATTTCTTGTCTTAAAAATGAACATCTTGCTGCCACTTTAAATTAAAAATCAAAATGCAGTGCTGCCAACTCAAAACGAAAAAAACCTATAAATCTTGGAAAATCATTAATTTAAATATTAAATGCAGTGCTGCCAACTCAAAACGAAAAAAACCTGATAAATCTTGGAAAATCATTAATTTAAATATTAAATGCAGTGCTGCCAACTGCAAAAGATAAATTTCCACTAAATGATACATATTTTTCCTGAGTTACCTTTCAACATGCTATATAATATTAGCAAATGAATGACTTTGGGAATCTGAGGAATCTAGCAACAGCAGCAGATTTAAATATTTTAATGACTCTGACATTCACAGTTAGGTAGCAGGAAATGACAACAATAAATTTTGCAGTGACTACAGTTTTCTGTATGAATAGCATGGTAAATATTTTTGCTTTTAGCAAGCCAGTGTTTGAAAGTCCAAAGGGAGGGGGGGGGGGGGGCTTTGGACTTTCAACTTGAAATTTGGCACTGCAAGTAGGAGCTCAACCAGAAACATTCTGGAAAAATCTGAAGAGTCTACCATAATTTCCCGATGAGCTATGGCTGCAACACATACACACATCTTTTTTTATTATTATAGATATGCTTTAAAAAGTAAAAAAGAAAAGAAAACCACAAGTTACCAAATCATTAACTCAATTCATATTAACTTAAAAGGAAGATAGAATGTTACCTTTTTTGCAATGGAAAAAGGAACATTGTCAAAATTGTACTTATCTTTCTTTGAAATATGAATTGTATGAATAATTTAATCATGGAAATTTTATATTTTTAGGACATATATCAACTTTAAATCACATACATCAAAACAAAACCTGATTCCTCTAACCAACAGTAGGCAAAGTAGCACTGCAGGCAGCATGAGAAATGCTAAGACATAAGTGCAGTTCTTCCAGGGACAGAGAGTGAGCAACTGAAGGACATTTTCAGTGCTTCTCTATATGTGCTGGAGTTACATTTGAGTGTCCACCTTCACTATCTAAGGAACAAAAGAGCAATGCAATAGGCAGCAAGATGGCACTGGCTTCAAAAGCAGTGGCAAATACTAATTTGTTGGCAATTTGGTCATCTACTTGATCTGCCATTTTAGACAGTCAAGTAGATGTTAAGAGAGTTTAAATGAACTTCAGACACACTTAAGCAGCTTTGAAAATGTCTTATTTTGACCCATAACTTATTTTAGGCATTTAAAATAGTAAGAAATTAAAAAAGAAATGAATAGTGTATATTTTGAATTTTTATATGTTTGTAAAAATAATTTAATTATGATTAAGTGGCTGTTTTTTTTTGCTCTGGGTAATTTTAAGCCTCCCCTCCCTTGATATTCCATGAAACCATCCATATAGCTGAGGCTACAAAAAATACAACATTTTTATCCTTTAACTTTCGAATCCTATGGTTTCCATTGGCAGCACTTCATTTGCAGAAAACACAACACTATAACTGTCGTGTAAGAACTGCCAGAGCAACAATGATGACTCTATTTAGAAAAGTTGGGTAAAACACCTATTAAAAATAAAGTTATTTTTTTCAATCCATTGTCTTTTTTACTGTACAATAATTCATAACATTTAAAACTTTTTTACAAAACAACAAAAAAAATGGTAAAACTAAAAACATAATGGGTAAAAAGGATCCCTTTCCTGTTAAAGAAAAGTTAAAATTCCCCAAGCTTTATCCAAAAAAACAATCAATTTGATCAAATGCAACAAAATATGAAAAATCTTCATTTCTATACATTTATTAGAAACCCAAAAAAATGGGAAAACAGATCAGCTGTGTTTGAAAAGTGATTTTTTTTCTTAAGGGAATAATTAAAGACATCATCTATACAGAACAACAGCAAAATATTGAGGATCTGTAAACAGAAATTGAGGCAGCTTTTAGTGGTATTTCAGCCCAATTATGTTCCCAAATGTACCACAATATGCTGAAAATACCTGTTTTGCACCTAGATGCCAAACATATTGAGCACCTAAAGTGAAGTTTTTGCTTTTCTTGCAAATGTACTTCCAGAAAATAAAAATAACTCCTAGATCCATTGAACTTTTTTAGTTTCTATTCAAATGTGTCTGATTACTTAGTACCCACCCTGTACATTTTCATACTGCATGATAAAAATTTTTTCGTAATTAATACAGTAAACTGTAACTTGAATGAATTATTCCAGCATGAGAATTAAAAAAGTTATTAAAAAAATCTGCTATCTTTTAAATTTTACTTTTGTGTGCTCTACAAAAATAATTGCCTTTAGTGACAGAAATAACAATTTTAAGAAAAGTAACTGTGCATAACTGAATATTCCATTGATAGCTATTTTAGAAACCTGACATGGATCAGTAAGTCAATGAAAAATAGAGTAGTTTGACATACCTTTCAGCTGACAAGAACCATCAGAGGACAAATTATAATTTTTGATCAGGGATATTAAAGGCAGACAACTTAAAAAAGGTTAAGTAAATAAGACAGGTAACTGATTAATCATTATAAAAATTCATTTAGTTTATAGAGGTGTTTATTATATTTTATGCCTGGGTGAAATTTGTATGAGAATGCAAAAATTACTTATTTTCTAATGTTAAAATTTTTTCATGATATCTTAAATTTGTACGTGCAAAAGCAACACTGCATGATGCAGTAACATGTTTTTGGAACATTATTCAAATATGAATTTTTGTATGAATTGCCTAT
The DNA here is from genome assembly GCA_038380435.1 of Ryuthela nishihirai. NCBI lineage: Eukaryota > Metazoa > Arthropoda > Arachnida > Araneae > Heptathelidae > Ryuthela > Ryuthela nishihirai. The sequence continues at coordinate 114,471,277 of JAWZYU010000001.1, forward strand.
GAATTTTGTAATATTCAAGTATACTATATTTATTATGTTCCATAAAATACAGCTATCACTAATTTAATGCAACACATCCTTTCATCCAAATATCTTAACTGATACAAAAGAAAATGGATTGGGGGAAGCTCTGTCAGTAATGTGCCAGGCTTGTACTCTGCAATTGCAAGATTCAAGTCCAACCTGGGCCAGCACTGAAATTTATCTCCACAAAACTTGGCCTTCTTTCAGTCAGTGAAGGATACCAATGGGCTTGGAAAGACTACTGTCTGTTGGATGTTAAACCATCACTTCAATATTTGGAAGAGTCATACCCTGTGCATGTTAAAGAATACACTGATAGCCTTGATGAGAAACTACCATGTCTCCTAACGGCTCTCCAGAGGGTTCCCTCCTCCAACTTTCTCTGAGCCTCCGAGTCCTTGTGACTTGGCCATTTAGCCAATTGTGCAAAAAAAGTGCCACTCAAAGGCAAAGCAACAACCAACTGATAAAATGACTAAATATGGCTTGCATTGAGTTCTCTCAGACATGAGAGGAAATGGAGCCCTTTCATAAATACACATCTCCGAGATGTTTGAACAGTTGTAGTGATTAGTTCAAGTATCCCCCTATCTGTTAATATATGGCATGAGGTATCAGATACCATTCTCTGCAGATGATGGATATTCTTTTGCAAAATACTTATTGAGATTGTTTTTATGAATCAATTGCAATTATCAAATGCAGTTGAGTTATAAAAACTAGTAAAATCAGGAATATCGTCAGCAAAGACTACAGTGGGCCCATTTTACAAGATTTATTCCACACCATCACCGAAAAAAAAGAGAGGAAAATAATTCTTCCCAACACTGGGTAGCATGAAAAGCAAGAAGAAAAATGAGAGCTCATGGGAATTGCTCTGCTGCTCTCCACTACTCTGAGAGTTTTAAGATGCTCATCACAGAAAAAAGTTTTAAATACCACAATAAACCTTTCATTATTTCAACAATATTGCATATAAAAATTTACCAGTTTTTAATTTTATTTTTTCAATAGTTTAGGCCTGACTGAATAAAATTAAATTATATACAAATTAGGTGAAACTGCATATTATAAAAATTAGGTGAAATTTCATTTTATATATTTTAGCTGAAATTCAACTTCATAAAAAGATAATTCTGGGCATGATTTGTGTAAAAAATATTCATAAGTCAATGGGTTAATATAATTGTATGCAATATAAATAGGAAAATGCATAGATTAACTCACTACTGATAATATTTGCAATTTCAATTGTAAAACACTTACAGTTTGATACAGTAAAAAAGCATACCTGTAAAAACACTTGATAACATTGTCTTTATATGCCACTAAGATATAAGAAGGTGGTGGACTGACATCATATATTGAGAGACGAGGTGTGGCAATGGCAACTACAGATGAAGAAGCAGTTGATGAAGCATGATGCTGCCAAACCTTAAAATAATATATAATCATAATAAATAGTATTATCACTACATAGAATTAAGAACAATTTTACATCCTTTGAGAAATGAAAAACTTTGTATCTTTAAAAGAAAAATAAATGAGATTTTAAAAGTAATGAAAACCAAGTCACACTTTTAATTAACTAAGTATTACTTGCAAAATGTCTCTACTTTTAATTTAGTTCATAATTCAAAGAATTTGGAAAATGAGTGTTTAACTTTTTTTCTATGGTGATTAAATTACCGATTGGCAACATTGCATGTAATTAAGTGATCATCATGAAAGCACATTGGATACCTGGTTGATATGCAATCCCAAAATAGTTAACCAAAAAAAGGTCAAGAGTAATGAAAAAACTACTGAAGTAATAAATGCATATGTCTCATGCAAAAGGTAAAAAAAAAATTAAAACTGGTTGGGTTGTTTGATCTCTGAGTCACACTTTTTTGCACACCATGGGCTAAATGGCCAGATCACATGGACCCCGAAGGCTCAGAGAAGGTTGAGGGAGGGGAACAGCTGTTGGGAGACAGATGGTAGCCTCCCGTCAAGGCCATCCAGCGTGTTCTTTAATGCGCCCATACACGGGACCATGGCTTAATACCCCATCCGATGGACTTTCCAATGGCCTTTCCAAGCCCATTGGTATCCCCTACTGACTGTGGGCAGGGCAGGGAATTTTTCAGAGATAAATCTCAATGCTGACTCAGCTGGGACTCGAACCTGGGAACTACAGATTACGAGCCATCCTCACCCCCATATAAAAACTGGTACTCTATGAAATGTAATAATTAATGAACTCTACAATAACTTTTTTAAATAACAAATTTCTAGATTATGGGTTAAACACAGTGATAGATGTATCTGCTCTTTACTGTGGACCCCAAATATGACACACCCATTGCAGCTCATTCTTACACTAGTCATATTAATCATCACAATCAAATTATTATTGTGAACATTTTCTAATTATGTACAGAAAATACAGGAACTTGCGACATAGCCTTTTCAGACAACTCTTGACTGAATGTCATGATAAAAACGTCTTTATTAATGCCTAACCAACCAAATTTCATGGTCCCCTGTTGTAGAAAATTGCCTCATTGTAGGTGCAGAAACCATATCTTAAAGAATAAACATCTTTTTAAACTCATGGTAAGTAAATATTGCATTGTTACCTGGAAACCAACATTTCAGAGAAGTAATTTATAGCTTTTTTTATCTTGTGGATAAGAAATTCTAAAATTAGTTCAATATAAAAGTTTTTACTAAAGATGTTAACTTTAGAGTTCCTGGAAAGTTCACATTTTTAATATTAGCAAAAATATTAATGCTATAATTATGCTTAAGCCAAAAGTATGACATAATGAGGAGGTTAAGATTAAACCACAGTGACAGAGCTGACAACTTGCATGATGAAAATTACCATTCAGAAGAATGAAAATTCAGAGGGATTCAGAGGAATTGCAACCATTTATAAAAACTAATAAATTTATGCTTTTTACAGAATTTCAGCAATCTCATAAAAAAATTAAATAAATACCCCTTCAAGCAGCTGCTTGCCACAGAGGTCTGACAGGAGCCTATCAGTTTATATGCCATAGTAGAAGGTCTGAGAGGATGGCAGGCCCTCAGCAGAAAAACAACACAAATGTCCATGCCTTATTCAGGGCTCGAACCCAGGTCCCTTAGATCAGTAGCCAAGCGCACTAACCACTCGGTCACGGGACGACTGCAGACAAATTTAAACTTTCAGAATGTTCTTTAATGTAAATTAGGCATGAGAGTCTAAATAATGCGACAAACATTCAAGAAACTTTCATTGCCATGAGCAGGCCCAGATCTACAAAAACATCAGGGGGGCAAGAAACTCAATCAAGCTGGATAAACACAGGGCCAAGAGACTGGGTTTTCATTGCAATATAACATTTCACCTTCTGTTTTAGGTCTTTAAAAAAATTCTTGAAAAACGTATGAAATATAAATAAGATTAATAATTTTTGTTCCTCTTGAATTCTGAAATTTGGGGAGATCCAATTCTGGCCAAGAGTAACGACTCAGAAATCTTGTGCTAAATTGTGGATATATAATTAAATCTATGCCATGCAAATGGTGCACATTTTTTTAAGTTATTGGTAAACGTTTTTTAGAACAGTGTAATTGTTGATATTAGAACATAGTGAGGTTATTTATTATACATATACTGTTAAAAGGTGTTACCAAGGACCACAACAATGCTGGTGTAAACTACTGAGGCCATTATAGACGAGATCTACTGTGTATCTAAAAAAGATCTCAGTTACTTCTGCAATGAAATGCTCATCTCAAAAGTTATCCAAATTTAGCTTTATTAAGAGGTAGGAGCAAAAAACAGCATTGGGGGATCAGATGTTGTCACTTAAAATTTGCTTTCTTTATTTTTTCATTGCATTATCAATCTAACTTAATATGTTGAATCAAATCAATTTCTTAGATGAGTTATAAAAATATTTTAAAAGTATGTTATGTATCTAAATACACAGATCAAAAGCATCTAGGTACTATAATATAAATACAAAATGTGAAATAATAAAAAAATATATATATAATTTTTTAAACATCTGGGGTCATAAACTGCATGGACCATATTTGCAAAATAAAGACTCCATACAAAAACCACCTGATTATTGTGGAAATTGTCAGTCAAGAAGGACACAATCTATTATACATTTTAGGGAGTTTCTCTGTCTGTCTGTTCAACAACTTCTCCTATAGGGTCAAAGCTACAGCTACCAAACTTTGTCTACAGCTCAGGCTCACCATAACTTAGTACACTGTAAGGGTTTCAACCCTAGAAAATTAGGCCCTCCCCCAAAACGTCTGTCTACTGATAACATTTCTTATTAATAATGTACTAATACATCATAATTTTTAACTTTCCATTCATAAAATAGCTGGTAACAATTGGTAAGTGCCCCCAGATACTTGAGACGGGTTCATTCCCAACCCACCAGAGCTAGGAACCCGATCTCTAAACCCTATGCAGCAAGATGCAAATGAGACCACTATATCAAATCTGGGATCAATCAGTAGAGTACAAGAAGCTGAAAATTTTCACCACCAGGATTACTCAGGATGTGAATGAGTGTCCATGCACCCATTCAGAATATGCCACGAAGCTTATCATTTTATTAAAGCATGAACAATAAGGGATATTTAATTTAAAAAAAATGGAAAATAACCAATAAAGACAAATGAGTTGCTTTTGGTGTACATGAATATTCTCTCCTATTGGATACACCCCAGCTTTGTATCTCATTACCATGCAGATCAATTAGCCTATATGGTTCTTCCTAATGACTAGATGCTCAGATCCTTTAATACAGGGGTTCCCAACAAGCTTGACATGCAAGCCACATTTTAACAATAATTCTGGCAATGGGTGGTATATGATTAAAATAAATATATACTGGACCTCCATCCAAAACTAATCATTTGAGATGTATCTCACAGTAATTGTACATAATGTGTAGTTGACTAATTAATTAATGTTCAGATTTGTGACTGTCATTAATTTAAGACTTAGATTTACAAAAAGAAAAACAAAATATTTCACTTTTCACACAATGTTCCATTACAATTTATTCGCCACTCTAATTTTAAGTTGACCAAACAATTTAAAGAGTAAAAATTAAAAAAAAACATATTTTTTATATTTTCCTAAAGTATTTTAAATGATCTTAATATTTCATACATTAATTGTTTCAAACATTAATCCAGTGCCCTTCCAGAGCCCACATCCATTATAGAAGTTGACAGAATCCTAAATGAGAGACTGACGATCATTTAAATAACTATAAATACATAAAACATTGATTTTTTTTAATTTGCTGATTGAAACTTTTTTTACATATATCTTATAAAACTACATTATTCATGTTCAAAATATAATACTTATATTTTTCATTTGATGAATATTTTATTAACCTGTGATATAAATAATCCATTAAAGCTATCTGATCACAATTTCTTAGACCCAATATATGGTATTGCCGATTTATTTGTTAATGTTACTCTATGCTGAAGCAACCCAGTGGTTTAAGCTCTCAAATCTGATTTGAACTATTATCAACAAATTTTTTCTTAAAGTTTCAAAATTCTCAGGAAAATTAACAAAAACTGATATTTTTAAAAATGGAAGATTTTTGTAAGTAATTGCAAAAGTACGTATCTCTGTTGTTGTTGTTTTCTTCTTCCATTTTACCTCTTTTCTGCCTTAAACCTATTTCAATATTCCTAGAATTATTTTATCATTTATTGCAGAATTCTATTTCTTGTTCCCACTATTGAAATTGAAACTAGAATTAAAATCAGTCTTCTTAACCAGAGCTCATTCTTCAAGATTAGCTGCAACATAAACCAGGTCATGGCAGAGGAAGACAGATATATGTACCACTAATTGCTTGATCACATGTATGAGCCTTGTGTTAAGTGACTGCATGGTAGATTATTAAAAATGATTGATTTAACTCCAAATACTTCCTCCCCACACATTGGATATCATCTCCATTCATCATCATCATCATCATCATCATCAAGCAGCCATGGGCTATGGAGGTCCAACCAGACCGTGCAATTTAGTTCTCCAAGAAAGTCTGTCCTGAGATACATCTACTGCATCTGGCCATTGCACACCAATTCTAACAAGGTCCTGTTTGACATTGTCTGCCAACTGCATCCTAGGTCTCCCCTTCTTTCTGAGGCCTTTAGGCACACTGTTCATAACCCTATTCGCCAATCTATAATTATTCATACAGGCAACATGGCCAAACCAATGGAATCTCTCTCTGCACAATATGCTGCTTAAAGGAGGTTGCAAACTCCTTTGCCTAACCTCATCATTAGTTACAAAGTTGAACCACCTAATACCCAAGATACTACATAAGCATCTAGTTTCCTGTTATCTTGTTTACAAACTGTCCAAGTTTCACTACCATAACTAACCCTAGAAAGAACCAAATTATTATACAGTCTAATTTTAGTCTTTAGGTGTATTCGCAAATTTCTCCACACTCCCCATAGATTCTTAAAAGTCCCGGCAGCAATTCCTATTCATCTGTTAATCTCATGCCGCACATAACCATTATCTGTTACATAGCTCCCAAGATAATTAAACTGTGACACCTGCACAAGACTGCAATCATTCAGATGAACTGAATCACAGCCTGCCTGACCAATTTTCATCACTTTAGTTTGCTCTCTGTTTATAACCAAACCTACTCTACTACCAGTTTCATCAACAGCTCGAATGAAAGAGCTCATCTCATCAACATCATTTGCCAAAAGGGCTAAATCATCAGCATAATCTAATAAGAAATTTTCGTATCTCCAGTCCATTTAAGGCCAAAATCTTTCCCTTGAAGTGAACTTCGCATAACAATCAATAACCAAGCTAAAGAGAAAAGGAGACAAAAATGCACCCTTGTGAACCAGAAGTAATGCTAAACCAATTGCTACAAGCCTTACCAACTCTCACACATGACTCTATAGAGAGCTTTCATTATGTTAACTAACTTGTCAGGTATACCATATGATCTCACAATCTACCACAAAATATGATGATCAACAGAGTCGAAAGCCTTTTTGAAATCAACAAAGCTAGCAACCAAAGTTTTCTGCAACTAAACATTTCTCGAGAATCTGCCTAATTGAAAATATCTGATCCACACATCCCCTACCACTTCTGAATCCACATTGCTCATCATGCAATTGACGGTCAACAAGATTCTTAATTCTATTAAGCACAATCATGGAAAGATGTTTACCTGGAACGGAGAGTAGGCTGATACCCCTATAGTTATCACAAGAATTGCGATCACCTTTTTTGAAAATAGGGATAATAATAGCTCTGGTAAAATCCTTAGGAATCATGCCTTTATCGTAAAAGACATTCAGAATTTCAGTCATCCAATAGGTAACCGAAACATTCCCAGCTCTAAGCATTTCTGTAATAATTTCATCTACCCCTGGGGATTTATGAAGTTCAAGTTTAGAAATAGCCAAAATAGCTTCAGATTGTGTTATAGGGCCAACATTAAAGCCACCAATGCATCGATCATCATTGCAAACAATGTGAGTAAAACTAACCACACTGTTTAGAACATCACTGAAATGCTCAGCCCACCTAGCCATGACAGAATCCTCACCTTCTATGGGTGAGTCGGTGATCTTCTCAGTCGGTAGCATGCCAGGCTCGTAATCTGTATGTCCCAGGTTCGAGTCCCAGCTGGGTCAGCGTTCATATTTATCTCCGCAAAATTGCCCGCCCTGCCCACAGTCAGTAGGGGACACCGATGGGCTTGGAAAGGCAGCTGTCCGTCAGATGGGACGTTAAGCTGTGGCCCCATGTGCAGGAGAGCCATACCCTGTGCACGTTAAAGAACATGCTGGATGGCCTTGACGGGAGGCTACCATCTGTCTCCCAACAACTGTTCCAGCGGGTCCCCTCCCCCAACCTTCTCTGAGCCTTCGGGGTCCATGTGACCTGGCCATTTAGCCCATGGTGTGCAGAAAAGTGCCACTCAGAGGAAAAACAACCCAACAATCTCACCTTCTATAACCTTACCTTGTTTATCCTTCAATCCCTGTATACCTGTTCATTTTCTACCACACAAAACATTAACTATCAGGTACAGCTCTCTGCTGTTGCGCTGTTTAACTGCTTCCTCGGCTTTGTCAGCCAAACCATCAAAGCCAAAGATTCTTATCAGCAGATAACTGATCTTATACATGTTTATTAAGTTCTCTGTAATGCTTCCTATTAGGACTAGTAGGGTACTGATTAAGGACATTCCTGCAGTTCCTTCTTTCCGAAATAAGCTCAAGTGCCTTATCACTCAGATAATTCTGCCTCTTCTGCTCCTTTTTTCCTAAAAGAGTACTGTTAGTATCCGAAAAAGCCTGTTTAAAATGATCCCATTCTTCCTCAACTTCAGTTGTAAGCATACCATGACTGTCATAATGATTAAGTAACCTATCATGGTAAGCTTTGGCTATAACTGGGTCTTTCAGAGCTTCAGTATTAAAGGTAATTTTTTTAAATTTAGCACAACACTTTTTAAGTTTAAGTTGCAAGACACTTTTAACAAGGTAATGGTCAGATCCAATTTCAGCTCCCCTATATGACCTGGTATTCCTAACAGAACTAGCCCATTTGCTGATAATTAATATATAATCAATCATATTCTTATGCAGCCCATCGGGTAAAACCCATGTGTACTTTTGTATGTCGCGGTGTTTGTAATATGTGTTAGTTATTCTGAATCCCTTGAGTTCACTTACCTGTAGGAGACGTTGCCCATTGCCATTGCAGCTACCAATATCAAAAGGGCCTAATACTCCTCCCCAAAGGTCAGAGTCAATACCAACTTTGGCATTGAAGTCACCAAGAACAAGGGTAATATCTCCTTTCTCGACAGAATTCAAAATATCCTGAAGTTGTCCATAAAACCTATCCTTCTCATCCTCATCGGCATCCTCAGTGGGGGCATAACAGCAGATAATATTCAAGTCTTTAACGCTTGTCTGAAATTTTGCTGTAAGAAACCTTTCATTAATGCACTCGTATCCTAGAAGAGCATCACTAGCGTGTCTGCTGAGAAGCAGACCCACACCTTGGTGATGTTTGTTATTCTTCCTCCCTGAAAAGAGAAATTTAAGATTATTTTTAAGAATCTGACCTTTATTTGTCCATCTGGTCTCTTGCAAGTCGAAAATATATAAATTATAATGGTGGAATTCTTATGTGAGGACATCAAGAGAAAAAGCTCTGTGCAGAGTCCTCTCATTCCAACTACCTATGGGGAGAAAATTTAAAGCATGTTGATTGAGAGAGGGAATGCCGACAATATCAACAGCCCCCTAATCGCAGACATGGGGCAAAGATCCGTTCCCCACCACTAAAGGCTGAAGCCATCTACACTGGAAGACTTCCTTCAATGTAGAATTTGATGATGCCAATAGAAGCAAAGAGTTCAGGTGCCTGCGATGACTTCTGCTCAGGATTATCCACCAGCTGATAAACATATCCTGTGAATCTATTCACTTGGGGCTGTCAACCCACAAACAAACAGAAAACACAGCGGAAGATTTTCCCTCCACAGAAGCCCACCAGTGCAGCAAAATCAAGATCCATAATCAAGCTCAGAGCCATAATTCTGTTCAGGTTGGTATATATTGGTCAGTACCAGGACCGTGTGTGGTTGACCAATCCTCAGCAGGGTAGAAAAAAAAGAAAAGTAGCCATAGTTGTCCAGATCAGTAGGCCACACTAATCTGGCAGCCCTCCCCTTCCGTTCACTTCCACAAGAGAGTATCTCTTTTGAAAGGTACTAACGGTCTGCACCACGAGAAGGCGGGGTCGGCCATTACGTGCTAGGTCTGGCCAGTTCTATGCATCATCACAGGGGATTGGTACAGGGGATTGGTACATAGCTCTCCTTCCAGTGACTACCTAGCTACCATTTACAGACCTTCATTCATACAGTTAGTATTTAATTCACTTTTCTATAATTAAACATTAGTTTTCATTTCTGTAGAAACTGAGGGTGTTTTACTCCCCCTCCCTTTGGCAAAATTTATTTACTTTTTTTTCAAATTAAAAGTTTTTAAGTTATATTGAATGATTTTAAAAGAATCCCCCCCACCCCTCAATATCTTGGCTGTGCCACTTTGATGATATAGACATTCAGTTTTTTTGCCTTGACGCAGTAACTTTTCAGCACTTAGCCAAGATCCCCAAAATTCAACACCCAAAGAAAAATATTCATAATGTGTAACAAAAAAACAGCCAAGAAAGTGTTCCTCCATTTTACAAACAGGACAGAAAATCCCATTCATGTGCAACTCAAGCCAGCTTGTATAATACTGACCTGTGTTTTAAAATATACCAGACTAAAAAAGAATCATTTAAAAAAATAAAAACTGTGACATCTCATCCCAAATCTCCTCCTTCTTTATCCATCTTTCTATATTCCAACTCAAATTCTACAATTTAATTCTATAATCTTCATCATCTCAAATCTTCAACATCATCATCATCTTTACAAATCTCTCAAATTTCACTATCCAGCTATATATTTAATACAGGGCCTCTACAGGCCACTAAATCTCGGGGTACTGCATCATCAGAGGCAAGGCCAATTATGCATCAGTGAAGTGAAAGGGAGTCATCAAAAGACCATAACCATACGATTATTCATTTGGGTCACATGCTTGTGACTATCAACCTCCTTGATCTCGAAGGTGAGCTATTCTTCCTTCTTCTGCCATCTATTGGTCATTTTAACAACCCTTCTTTATTGATCACCTTGATTCATGCTGCCATCTAGGCACAGAGCAGGGAACCAACATCTGAATTATACTCATTCATTTTTTTAAGAGCCAACGTATATATAAATATAACATGTATGTACATATATGTACATAACAATTAAATACATATGGATATGCTATCGTAATCTATCATAACCATATCCCTATCATAACTTCGTACCATTACATAATCATGTTTTAGGTAAATATATTATTTAATGAAGAAATTTCCTTTCAATTAATATATAAACTGCTTTTATTCATCAGGTTTCGAAAAATTAAGTCTTAATAGCACAGTTTGATCTATTTTTTTCTCTATATCACAGAGAAAAATCTTATTAAAATCAATACGTTCGTAAATTTGTTTAAATTTTTCATTTTCATAAAATTTGAAATTAAATTCTGTTTAATTTGGTATATAACTTATTTTGGTTGATTATTTTTTCTATTTTTAAAGTTGACTTTTTATTTGACTGATCACAGCTGGTGTAAAGCCTGGACTTTTCTCAAAGCTGAGAAAATGATTCAACAAAAAGAGTAATTTTCTTGATTTATGTAAAAATTCATTCTTTTTATTTGGAAATAAGCAGCTTTTCTATTCATAGGCAGTATGGTTATTTTTGTTTATTAGTTTCTTTCAAATAAATTTTTTTTGCATTGTCAGATGCATTTTTAACTGCATGACTCTAAAAAAAATCCTATTAAAATAAAACTAGCTATCTTTTTTATTAAATATTTTATTTTCATAAAATCCAGAATTAAATGGGTTTTTTTTTTTTTTTTTCATTTTGACATATAACATGACATAATTCCTTTCAATAGCTATTTGGCAAAAAAATTCTAAAGTTTTTTTTTTGGCTGGTGTAGTGAAAAAAAAAGCAGCTTGATCTCTGAATGTAAACGTTTTTCGACCTTGGAAGGATTAAGCATTCCAGTCAACACATTCAAAAACAATTGCTTAAAATGTTTTCTATAGTAGTCTAAGAGTAGAAAAATATTCAAAACAGATATTATACATATACCAAAAGATGGGATGTAGGATTTAGTGACTCAATTAACAATAGCTCTAGTTCCAATAATGGGAAGTCACTGATTGAGTTGCTAAGCTTGACAGACTTAGTTTACTTCAAAACTGAATGATATGGAGGTGACCTAGTGAGTGAAAAGTGATCTTGTCAAGCACTTCCAAAGATGTCCAATAAAGAGAGATTTTATTATATGAATCTTTAGATGGAGAAAATACAGAAATTTAATGGCAGTTGTCCTAAGGATATGTAACATTTCACTTTTAAGCCATGTGAATTTACATAACCATTTGCAGATTTTTGGTTTTGATATTATGTAAGGGGTATTCAATTTAAAAGTTGTCATACAACTTATATAGAGGATATCTAGTTTCCAGTTGAATGCCACTTAAAAAAATATAAATAAAAATTTTCAAATTTACTGTGGCCTTTATGTTGGGGAATCCTGCTTTAAAGGGTTGCATAATTCATTTCCACAGGTGTGTTATAGTGCATTTTGTGAGATATCATTCTCATTTAGAATTTAAATGTATTCAATGGTGTTAAACTGTAGACTACATAACTATTTTTCCCAGCTTTAGGTCACCCCTTATAGATTGAGTCTGGTGCCCAAGAGTAAAAACTCCTCTTTTATAAACAGATCTTGAGCAAATCTGAATGTACCTTTGAAGTCTCCAAAACAGATGCTGACAGTCAAATGGGGGGAAAATTGAAGCTGTCAGACAGAACACATGCCTACTGAGAGTTGGATTGTTTCACCTCTAAGTGGCACTGTTTTGCACACAATGGGTTAAATAAACAAGTCACAAGGATCCTTATCAAGGGCTTAAAGTCACAAGGGTCTCCATCAAAGGCTTAAAGAAGAAAGGTTACAGGAATGAGACCCACTGCAAAACTGTTAGTAAACCGATGGGAGTCTCCTGTCATGACCATCCAGCGAGTTCTTTAATGTGCTCTGGGTATAAATCTCCCGCACAGAGGGCCAAGGCTTAGCATCCCATTCAAAGGGTAGCAGCTTTTCCAAGCCCATTAGTGTCCCCTACTGAGCGAGGGCAGGGCAAGAAGTTTTGCAAAGATAAATCTCAAGCTGACCCACTTGGTATTCGAAACTGGGAACTGCAGATTATGAGCATGGCATGCTACTGACTAAGCCACCTCAGCCCTTTGCCTACTGAGAATTCGATGTCACACAATACACAAGAACCTCACCTTCAAATCACTTTTATAATTACATATTTTTACCTTGGTTTTCCTTTTAGTGTTCAGATTTTTCAGCCCAATTAATCTATTTATTAAAAAAGTACTAATGTCTCCAGCATCAGACTGTGTAAAGGCACACTACTCAAAAGCCTTTAGGAATGACTATTTTATGAGGAAAATTACTTTAAGTGTCAGATATCTATCATTTATAAGTACACAATTAAAAGGACTTTCCTGCTCAAAAATTACCATATATTTTCGCAGATAAGACGAGGTATAAATTTTCGTGAAAGTTTTAGCATATATCTGTCCTATAAGACGACCCCAAACTATCAACGGCCTATGAATTTAGTTTAGATTGGCAGTCATCATTTGGATAATAATACTGTATAGCATATACGGAATTATGTCCTATTCGCAAACATTCGCACTGATTCGGGCATTCGGGTAATGACCTTGACTCACAAAAGCGTTGTATGGGCTATTCTATTTTGTGGACATACCCTACTCTGTACTAGTAAATAATTACGGTTTGTCCGTTTTTTCCTCAGTAGCTCAATAAACATTACTTTTAATATTTATTATGTTTTAGTATTGTTTTACTATTACAATGTAATGTATTATTTACTATCACAATGTAATGTATTATCATATAGTGTATTTAAATAATATAATAGATTTTTTGATAAGTTGTAGTAATTTTCAAGATCAGTCGCAGTCGGTGGTTGCACGCATAAAGGAAAAGCCTCCTTTAGCATTGTTACGTTTTTGCCTATAGAAGTACGTGCCATTATACAATGGTTTCAATTTATATAAATTTCAATCTAATTTTTTTTGTATCTGTCCTATAAGACGACCCGGATTTTGAGGGCCTATTTTTATGATTCAACTATCGTCTTATCTGCGGAAATATACGGTATTCAAAAATAATTTAAAATTCTCTGTCATTGAACAATTAATTTCTGAAGTTTAACCTTCAAACTATTTGAATGTTCAAAGTTGCTCAGAAGCTTTTCGGGGCAATGACAGCACGCCATCTTCAGTGAAGTGACACTATGTTGTAACGTTACATCTATTTAGACAAAGAGCTTCTTTCCACATGTCGTAAAGGGCAATTCTAGTGTCTCGGTTGCAGGTGGGGAAGGAAAAGATCATTTTTTCAATAGTCTTGCGTGCTATGGTTCTGTAGAAAGTGGACACAAGTGCAAGCAGGGTGGCATGCTTGCTATGTTGGCATGTGTTGTCTATTGTTGGCATGTGTTGAACTGCTAGTTGGGCAGAGGCCATCATTAGCTTCTTTTGGCTGACATCAGTTTGGTGCTCTGCGAACCTCTATTGTAAAGAGCATGTGGTTTTGCCAATGTAGTAAACAATGGAATTATCCAGCAAATGTAGGGGAAATCGGTATATACCCAATATTTGAAGTAGGCTAAATTTGTCCCTGTCCCTTTTGATTAATTTCTTCAGATTTGGAGCTGGGCTGAAAACAATTTTGATATTTTGGGTTCTGAGTAATTTTCAGACTGATTCATATAGAACAAGAACATAAGAAATAGGTTTGGCAAAGGTTGTATGTTCAGGGTCGGTGATTGGGAGGAAAGCCGAATCTCTTCTGTTTTTGTTTCTATATTTACTGATTAATTTGTCTATTGCTGTTGAGCCGTAGCCATGAAAAGTAGCAATGGAATGGATATTTTGAATTTCTTTTTCAAGCAGCTGCTCGTTTTAAGACATGGCGAAGGCCCTAAGGGTGAGGGAATGAAAGGGCGCAATTTTATATGCCCATGGGGTACGTGAGTCCACATGAATGACGGAGGGGACGGAGGTAGGCTTTCGATATACTGACATCGTCAAGGCTCCTTCATCATCTTTTTGGATGAAAACGTCTAAATAGGGGTAACACTGCTATTTTCCTCTTCCTTCATAAAACATATCATAGGATATATATTGTTGGCAGAGTCAATGAGGCTGTTAAATTGCTCACTGCTGCCATTCCAAAATAAAAATATATCGTTGACATAGCGACACCAGAAGAAGGGTAAAATTGCTGCTGAATTGAATAATTTTGTTTCAAGATCTTGAAACAAAATTATTCAACTCAGCTTTCAAGATCTTGAAACAAAATTATTCAACTCAGCAGCAATTTTGACAGCCTTGATGACGTCAGTATACCGAAAGCCTACCTACGTCCCCCTCCGTCATTCATGTGGACTCACATACCCCATGGGCATATAAAATTGCGGCCTTTCATTCCCTCACCCATAGGGCCTTCGCCATGTCTTAAAATGAGCAGCTGCTTGAAAAATAAATTCAAAACATCCATTCCATTGCTGCTTCTCATGGCTACAACTCAACAGCAATAGACAAACTAATCAGTAAATATAGAAACAAAAACAGAAGAGATTCGGCTTTCCTCCCAATCACCAACCCCGAACATACAACCTTTGCCGGACCTATTTCTTATGTTCCTGACCTATGTGAATCAGTTCGAAAATTACTCAGAACCCAAAATATCAAAATTGTTTTCAGCCCAGCTCCAAATCTGAAGAAATTAATCAAAAGGGACAGGGACAAATTTAGCCTACTTCAAAAATTGGGTATATACCGATTTCCCCTACATTTGCTGGATAATTCCATTGTTTACTACATTGGCAAAAACCATATGCTCTTTACAAGAGAGGTTCGCAGAGCACCAAACTGATGTCAGCCAAAAGTAGCTAACCACGGCCTCCGCCCAGCTAGTAGTTCAACACATGCCAACAATAGACTGGGAGCACACCACACTGCTTGCACATGCATCCACTTTCTACAGAACCATAGTCCGCAAGACTATTGAAAAAATGACCTTTTCCGGCCCCACCTGCAACCATAAGGCAACCGAGACACTGAAATCACCCTTTACGACATGTTGGGTTGTTTTACCTCTGAGCGGCACTTTTTGCACACAATAGGCTAAATGGCCAGGTCACATGGACCCCGAAGGCTCAGAGAAGGTTGGGGGAGGGGATCCACTGGAATAGCTGTTGGGAGACAGATGGTAGCCTCCCGTCAAGGCCAACATGCACAGGGTATGGCTCTCCCACACACGGGCCACGGCTTAACGTCCCATCCGACGGACGGCGGCCTTTCCAAGCCCATCGGTGTCCTACTGACCGTGGGCAGGGCGGAGAATTTTGCGGAGATAAATCTCAACGCTTACCCAGCTGGGACTCGAACCTGGAAACTACAGATTACAAGCCTGATGAGCTACCGACTGAGCCACCCCCGCCACCCCTTTACGACATGTGGAAAGTTCTTTGTCTAAATAGATGTAACATCATAACATAGTGTCACTTCACTGAAGACAGAGTGCTATCATTGCCCCGAGAAGCTTCTGAATAACTTTCAACATTCAAATAGTTTGAAGGTTAAACTTTAAAAATTTATTGCTCAATGACAGAGAATTTTAAGTTATTTTAAACCATTTATAAACTTTGCCACATTCATAATTTAATAATTTTTTCTGAGCTTGTAATGTGAATTTGAATCTATACTGGTTTCCATAAATTAAGCAAAACTCAGAAAAATTATGATAAACGAAAAACTATATGAATGATTTTAAAGAAATTTGATGAAAACATTAATTACAATGCTAGTTTCAGAATGGCATAAAATATTTTAAAATAGAAACATTTTTCGTCAAAAAAATAACACTTACAGGAACTTGTCCAAAAGTGAGGTGTCAAAATGCAATGGGCAAAGTTCTTTAATAAGGAGTGTGGTCATCCCTTAACAGCAATGCAGTCACAACAGCGATGTTCCATGCAGTTTATGATGTTGTGAATCAGCTCACTAGTAACAAAAAACCATTGTTCCTTTAAAGCAGTAATAAGCTTCCCTTTGTTTCAGGTGACGAGTTGAGGGTAGAAACACGTCTCCCTAGAGCATCCCACACATGCTCAATCAGATTTAGGTCGTGAGATCGAGCTGGCCACTCCATGCTTATAATGGTCTCCTCTTGAAGATATTGTTCCACTAGTCGAGCTCTGTGTGGATGAACGTTATCATCTTGTAAGATGAATGCTTCACCTATTACACCAGCGTAAGAACGTACATAAGGGTCCAGGATGTCATCTCTATAACTTTGAGCATTGAGGTTCCCACTCGTCGACACAGAGGTTTGTGTGTCCAACTAAGGAAATGCCACCCCAAACACACATGCTACCTCTGCTGTAACTGTCTCTTTGATGGATGTTACTGGGATGATAGTGGGTACCTCATTCTCTCCATATCAAACAATGTCGAGAATCACCCTTCAAGCAATATCTGGACTCATCTGTGAAATTACAATGCTAGTTTCAGAATGACATAAAATGTTTTACATTAGAAGCATTTTTCGTCAAATATAACACTTACAGGAACTTGTCTAAAAATGAGGTGTCAGAATGAATGGTCAAAGTTCTTTAATAAGGAGCGTGGTCACCCCTTACACCAATGCAAGCACGACAGCAATGTTTCATACTGTTTATGATGTTGTGAATCAGCTCAGTAGGGAGTAATGACCATTGTTCCTTTAAAGCAGTAATAAGCTCCCCCTTTGTTTCAAGTGGTGGGTTGAGGGCAGCAACATGTGTCCCTAGAGCATCCCACACATGCTCAATTGTATTTTGGTCAAGAGATCGAGCTCGCCACTCCATGCGCATAATGGTCTCCTCTTGAAGGTATTGTTCCACTAGTCAAGCTCTGTGTGGACGAGCGTTATCGTCTTGAAAGATGAATGCTTCACCTATTGCACCAGTGTAAGGACATTCATAAGGGTTCAGGATGTAATCTCTATACCTTTGAGCATTGAGATTCCCACTCGTCAACACATAGAGGTCTGCACTCCACCTAAAGAAATGCCACCCTAAACACACACGTTACCTCCGCCGTAACTGTCTTTTTGACGGATGTTATTGGGATGATGGGGTACCACGTTCTCTCCATATCAAACAATGTCCGTTTGGAATCATTCTGCAAGCAATATCTGGATTCATCTGTGAAGAGTACCGACCTCCATTGCTCTTCTGTCCAGTTAACATGCGTGCATACCCAATTCAACCGCACTCTCCTGTGACGTGAGTAGCTTCTAGTGTACATACCTCCCTCATGAAGCCACCTACGTACAGTAGAAGCTGATACAACCCTCTCAGTGGCTGCTGCAAGAGAAGATTGTAGCTGAGAGGGAGTAGACATCCTGCTCCTTTGTGCTGTTAATCGCAGATATCAGTCTTGTACAGCGGTCATAACTCTAGCCCTTCCTCGGCTAAAACTCTGAGACACAGAATCCGTGCTAAGAAATTGATTCCACAGTATATGGACCACAGAAAGACATACATTCAGCCATCATGCCACATCTGACTGACTTTGGCCTGCTTTGAGCCAGCCAATAGCTCTCCACTGCAGTTCATTTGGCAAATGATGTCTCAAGGTAATTCCTACAAAATGGCTATTTCGAATTTCTTCACTCACATTTACAACACAAAATAACAATCCACTCCAAAACATCGTTTTTTATGCCACTATCCAATTACACAAATTGACACAACCTGGACTAATTTGCATATGATGCTCACTTAGCATTACTTTACTGGTTACATGAACAAGTTTGCTGAGGATGGCACATTTTTTTGGTGAATTATCCTGATTTTTCTCATTTTTCCTTAATTTATGGAAACCAATGTACTTCCTTTAAGTTTTCACTGATCGGTTTAAAGCCAAGTAGCAATGTTACGCTGCATGTATACAAACCTTTATTTAAATTAATAAAGAGTAGTAACTTAGAAATTCTGTTGGTTTTATGCATAAGAGGGAAAATTAAAAAATTTAAAAAATACCTATCTTCCAAATATGCATCCTAAAAAGTAGAAAATGAAACTAAAGCATAGCAGTGGTTCAATCAGTCACCAGTTTCTGTTCACTTCAAAAGAAGATAGGATGCGGCATTCTTGTTGAGTAGGTAAATCAGTGCACTATTTACCTTTGAAGTGAATATAAATTTAGTGACTGATTTCACTATTAGATGCTTTAGTTCTATTTTCTTCTTTTTAGAAAACATTATAGGTAGATAGGTGTTTTTAGCGACAAAGAACAAAATATAAATAAATTTTTAAAAAATCTATCTTCAGAAAATTTTATTTGACATGACCTATAAACACCAATCACATTTCTCCTCCTCTTCGTTTTTTTTGGGGGGGAGGGGGAAGGGTTATTTGAAGTAATCCCTTATACTCAAGATGTTACAAGCTTTAAATATAACTCATTATGGTTGATCCCCCATGCAATTTCTATTCCCCATTTTTTTTTTTACCATCCCATTGATGAGTAGTTAACGTGCCTGGCTACTGATGAAAGGGACCTGCATTTGAGCCCCAGGTAAGGCATGAATGCTTGCGTTGATTTTCTGCTAAGGTTTTGCCTTTCTCACAAACTATTTATATGGCATATTAAACTGACAAACCTCTGTGGCAAACAGCCACTCCAGGGATGATTTTTTATTTTTATTGGAGGGGGGAGATTGATAGAGGGTATAATTTGAAGCAGTCTATGATGGCCCTCATAGGGGCTTTCATTTGACACCTCACTTGTAACTGTAGGCCTTCATATTTGGATGATACAGCAGAATCAATGACTTTTACATCTCCCCTTTTTTAGAAAGGAAAAAAGGGATGAGTTAATTTTTTTCCCACAACATGAGCCTTTATTTGTCATACACCTTGTTATGTTCAGTCCTTGTTTTCAAAAGATACAGTAGAACAATCCTTCACACATTTTCCCATTTTGAGGGGGAGGAGAAATCATGATGGAGAATTTATTATATAACCTGTGACATTCCCCATATCACAAACTTTCATTCAAAGCATAACCCATTATTTTCAATCCTCACATTATGAAGATATAGCAGAACAATCATTTTCATATTTCCCCTTTCTTTTGGGAGGAAAAAACATGGGGAGTAAATTTTTTATAGCCTATGACACTCCCTAAGTCACAAGTTTTCATTTGACACATAAATCATTGCCTCTCACATTTGAAAAATATGGTGGAACAACTGTTTGACAAACACAAACTGGCAAATGATGAGCAAAAAGGAACAGGACATTGGTAAAATTTAAAAATATCTCTCATCCTATAATGTGCACTTAAAAGTAGAAAATAAAACTAAAGCATATTGATGGTGCAATGTCATTAAATTCGTATTCAATTCAAAGGAAGATAGGGTGCTGGCAATCTTGTTGAGTAGGTGAATTGCCATCCTATTTTCCTTTGAAGTGAATATTAATTCAGTGACTGATTGTACTATCAGTATGCTTAATTTTTATTTTCTACTTTTTAGGGTGCATTATAAGAAGATATTCTTTCTTGTAATTTTTTTTTTAATTTATTTATATTTCTTTCTTTGCTCCTAAAAATACCTATCTTCAGAAACTTTCATTTAACATGTGATTCATAAACATTACAAGCTGTGATTTAAGATATAACTTGTTAAGGTAGAGGTTAAGG
Organism: Ryuthela nishihirai; assembly: GCA_038380435.1. NCBI lineage: Eukaryota > Metazoa > Arthropoda > Arachnida > Araneae > Heptathelidae > Ryuthela > Ryuthela nishihirai. The sequence goes on from JAWZYU010000001.1 coordinate 114,491,844, forward strand.
TACCTCCACATGAGCTTTTATTTGACATTTAACTCATAAACTGTAGCCCTTGCATTTGGAAGAAATAATAGAACAATTTTTTTGCATTTCCCCTTTTTAGGTGTGAAAAAAGCAGGGGGAGGGGTAATTGTTTATAGCCTATGACATTCCTAATGTCACAACTTTAATTTGACATATAAATCATTAAGTTTATCTGCTGTGTTAGAAAAAAAATGGTGGAACAATTGTTTATACAAATCCACAAACCAACAAATGACAAGCAAAATGCAATAGGAAGATGAGTAAAAAGGAAAAATTGGGCCCAGATTGTATCCATCATTTCTATTAAGGGAAATTGTAAAGAAAGTTAATGTTACATTCATTCTGAGAAGTGATAAATTAATTTCTTACTTAGATAATGCATGTATACATATTTTAATAACAATAAAAATTATAACTCACAACTGTCTTTGGCTGATTCTCTGAAGAAGCAGTGTGAAATATTTTATGGAAATTTACAGGCTTCTCTCTTAACTCCCAGAGTTCAACTGTGCTACCAGCTGGTCCTGAAAGAAGTATTAAAATATGCAATCAATGTGTATTATAGTCTTGGAATTTCAATTGTGGCCAAAAGAATTATTTTGGTTGGATTTTTGACCACTCAAATACCATATATTTTAATTAATATGCTAGTTTTCCTAAGTGTAATAATTAATACTTGCTTAATTTATGTTATGTCTATGCATTTTGTGAAACTTTAAAGAAAAATTTGTTGATAATAGTTCAAATCAAACTCCTGAGTTTAATCAGGTGGTTACTTAAGCAAATAGTAACATTAACAAAAAAAATTGGCAATACTGTACATCACTTCTAAGAAATGGCAATCAGATGGCTTTAACAAATTATTTATATTGTAGTTTAATAAAATATGCATCAAATGAAAAAAGAAAATGTTATTTTTCAAACTTGAATTTTGTGTTTTTAAAAGATATATGTGAGAAATTTTTCGAATGTCAATTTCTCATATTTAAAAAATCGATTTTTTCTTTTGTTGTACAAAAGATGTTTATGTTCATCTTGGGCCTCTCATTTTGGATTCTGTCAATGTCTATGTTCATCGGAGACCTTGGAAGGATTAATGCAAATGCCACAATGCACTGAACATTCCTTTTGAGTTATTAAATGTTTAGTTACGTATTTCTTAATAATTAAATAATTTATTTCAAATTAATAAGCAACTTTGCCACTGATTAATTACTCTTCACTTCCCCATTAACAGAAGTTATTTGCTTTTGAAATTTACTTTTACAAATAAGTAGTATCCTACCTATTATAATGCCTTGCTAGCCACACTAAGTATACACTGGAAGGAAAAACTGTGTACCAATACCCTTGATAATGAACAGAACCAGTCAGGACTAGCACCTAAAGTACAACCCAACCTTCTTGTGGTGCAGGCCATTACCATTCAAAGAAGATATTCTCTTCTCAAATGGAACAGAAGGAGATGGCTGCCAGATCAGAGTGTGGTCTACTGATCTGGCCATTTATAAACCCATTTTTTTCTGCCCTGCTGAGGAGTGGTCATCTTCATAGAGTCTTAGTGCTGACCATTTAAATCAACTGGACTGATTTATGGCTTTGAGTTGAATTATGGATCCTTAACTTGCTGCACTGGTAAGCTTCTGTTGAAGGAAAATCTACAGTTGGGTTTTCTGTTTACCTATGGGTGGACAGCACTATATAAGCAGGTGCACAGGAACCTTATATCAGTTGGTGGATAATCCTGATCAGAATCATCACAAGTATTCAAACTCTACTTCTATGGGCATTGCCAATCTACCCTGGATGTGTGTCTCAGGCAGGTTAGTTTCTATTTTGATTTTGGTTCTTGAAAAGGTCTACTTGTAAATGTGGTGCCTGAAGTTCCTACCAGCACTGGCATCTTAAGCCTTTGCAATGGGGAACATGTCTTTGTCCCATGCTTGCGTTTAGGGGGCTGTTTGATATTGTTGGCTCTCTCTCAATAAACCTAGTTTCTTCAAAAATCCTACTAAGAGTTTTCTTCACACAGGTACATGAAATGTGAGAACACTGCATATATTATTTTCTTTCCATTTTGACATATAAGACAGAGAAGAATTCTAGAAGTTACTCCTAGCTTTTATAGGCCTTCTCATACAAGGACATGCCCTACCAAGACCTAAGTCACTGCTGACCACTGCCTCAGTTAGAGAAACACAAAGTTTGCCCTGCTGAAACAATAACTAGCTCCCTAAGCATCATGCCAGTTAAGATTATTCCCTTGAAGTTCTCATACAGGAATTTCAATATTATAGCCTAGATATTCTGGGTTTGCAAGAGACAAGATGGATATGTGAAGGTCAGACACTTAAAAATAAATTTAAATTTCTCTTTTCAGGGAAGGAGAATAGAAAGCATCAACAAGGCATAGATTTGCTTCTCAGCAGACACATTAGTGATATTCTTTTATAGGATTGAGAGTGCATTAATAAAAGCTTTCTTACAGCTAAATTTAAAACTAAGATTAAAGACTTGTTCCTTCTTTCCCTCAACAGATTTGAACCCCAACCTTCATTCTGATAACAGGTCTTGTCGTACACTTCCCCCTCCAATTCTCTCTGCTCCTCTGTGCTCGTCCTACTGACTCCTTGTCTTCCTGCTTCCCTACTTCCTGCCACACACCCTGCTAGCTTGCCAGCACCCGTTAGCTGATCCCAAAGACATGTTTGTCTTCAACCCTGAACCTGACCTTTAAGTCTCTGCCCTGCACTTTCACTGTTTTTCAGGCAGAAGCAGCACTGAGGAATGTCAAAAGGCCTCACTTCTGGCAAAGGTGAATCGAAGAAAACTCAGCTCTTCTCTATATGAAATTCTCTTCTACATAGGCGAGCCTAATTCATAGCCAGAATATATCTCTCCTGACCTCCCTGTTCAAGCACAGTTTAAATTCACAGATCATATTTCATTTTATTACATAATAATCATTATGCATCTCACCTTTCCTCCTATGTTCGCTATGTATTATCTAATATTCTTATTCGATACATGCTAATACAAAGTGTACTTTTATTTAATCACTTTAAATTCCTGCTCACTTCTGTTTCTTTCCCCTTTCTTTTTTCCTTGTAATTACAATCTTATTCATTTAATCTGTACATGTCAAATACTATATACACTTTTGTTGAAATGTTTCGATTTCTGTCCCCTTCCACATTTCATTTTTTTTATCCTTTTTTCCTTAATTCATTCTTTTATTCTGTACCTGCCATATGTACTTCTGTTTAAATGTTTTAAATTTCTGCTCCCTTCTTTCTTTTATTTCGTTTCTCCTCTTATTATCTTACTCTTTTATTCTGTAGAAGCTGATCACTGTGTGTACTTTTGTATAAGATTTTTTTTTTGTTCACTTCTGCCTTCAACATATTATTTTACTCTATTATTTGTAATATTTTTTATTATTTATTTGCAATTATTTATATGTAATACCATATTAAATTACTCTATATGTACTTCTGATCAAGCATTTTAAATTTTTGTTCACCTCTTTTTTTCTTCTATTCTCATTTTATCAATTTTCTTACTCCTTTATTGTGAACATGTTAACTATTTTGTGAACTTCTGTTAAAGTATTTCAAACTCCCAAACATCTCTTCTTTTTTTCCTTTTTATTCTATTATTCTATTCTGTCTCTTTTCTTTCATTTTTACCTATTTTCATTACATTCTCTTACTCTCTTTTTCTTATTCTTTAACATTTTTATTTTCTTTCTTTTTTATTATTATGGTGTAGGGGAGGCTCAGTTGGTAGCATGCCAGGCTCGTAACCTGCAATTCTCAGATTCGGGTTCCAGCTGTGCAAGTGTAGAGATTTTTCTCTGCCAAACTCTCCACCCTGCTCATAGTGAATAGGGATCACTGTTACGCTAGAAAAGGTCCCCTGTGTGCCCCAGTGATTGATTTAAAAATCAGGTTCCCACTTGGCCTGTGGCTTCGTCTCTACACAAACTGTGACAGCTCCTGTATCACTTTTAATCTGCATATTTCATTGTTTCCTGCACTAATGGTTAGTTTTGTGAGTATCCCCCTCGACGTTTTATCACAGTTTTAACACTAAGAATTTCCTGGTGTTGCAAAGATCATTGGTGACGGTGCATGCTCTCAGAGCCTGTGGCAAACGATAGAGATATTTATTTCATCATATTTTGGCATTTTGTAATTCCCAACATACTTCATCAAAAGGTCCCAAATTTCTTAGGTGGGTTTCCTGTGACTGACTCCATGTTTGGTTAGAAAATCAAGTCCCTAGCTGCAATGGAATGCCTAAATAATGCTTTTGGAAATGTGGGGAATCTGGCAATGACAACAGAGGTGTCATTGACTGCTTATGACAGCAGGTTTAAATACTATTTCAATTCTTTACTTTCACAATTAGGGAGCAGTAAATGGCAACAATAAATTTCACAGCGATTCTTGTTTCCCATAGGATATAATGGTAAATATTTTTGCTTTTAGCAAGCTTCCCTTTTGGACTTTTGACCTGTAATTTGGCACTGCAATCCGGACTAAAACCAGAAACATTCTCTGAAAATTTGGAGCGTCTATGTTGATTTCCCGATGAGTTATGGCTGCCACAGACAGACACACACACACACATCTTCTTTTATTATATAGATGATGCTAACATTTCATCTACTACAATTCCATCCACTTTTTACATGAAAACACACTTTGCATATAAAAAATTCACTTCAATATACAAAAATACATCATCATCATCATCATCTTCCTCAAGCAGCCATGGGCTATGGAGGTCCAACCAGACCGTGCAATTTAGTTCTCCAAGCAAGTCTATCCTGAGCTACATCTACTGCATCTGGCCACTGCACACCAATTCTAACAAGGTCCTGTTTGACATTGTCTGCCCACCTCATCCTAGGTCTCCCCCTCCTTCTGAGGCATCCAGGCACACTGTTCATAACCCTATTCGCCAATCTATAATTATCCATACAGGCAACATGGCCAAACCAGCGGAGTCTCTCTCTGCACAATATGCTGCTTAAAGGAGGTTGCAGACTCCTTTGCCTAACCGCATCATTAGTTACAAAGTTGAAAAGAAAAGTGGCCATAGTTGTCCAGTTATTATAATTAAATCTATCAGATCACGGGCAGGTTGTTGTTTGGGTTGTTTTACCTCTGAGCGGCACTTTTCTGCACACCAAGGGCTAAATGGCCAGGTCACATGTACCCCGAAGGCTCAGAGAATGTTGGGGGAGGGGACCCACTGGAACAGCTGTTGGGAGACAGATGGTAGCCTCCCGTCAAGGCCATCCAGCGTGTTCTTTAACGTGCACAGGGTATGTCTCTCCCGCACACGGGGCCACGGCTTAACGTCCCATCCGACGGACGGCGGCCTTTCCAAGCCCATCGGTGTCCCCTACTGACCGTGGGCAGGGCGGGGAATTTTGCGGAGATAAATCTCAACGCTGACCCAGCTGGGACTCGAACCTGGGAACTACAGATTACGAGCCTGGCGCGCTACCGACTGAGCCACCCCAACCTGGCACAGTGTTCATACCTATAACTTAGAACAATTTTATGCACGTACATTTTGTAACATCAAAGCTACTAACCTTTTTGATTAGCAATAATCATGCACATAAAAATTATCAATGAAATGTAAAAGAATATCAAATAGGTAATATTTTGCCTTGCATGGCAATTGCTTTACCTAAAAATATTATACAGTGTCAGCTTCTTTCTCATAAGTAATCTCAGTCAGAGTCAAGCAATACTTCAGTGGTAAGTTGAAATTAAGTTTGTTAGATTCTATAAATTTCCACTGTGGAACTGAATATATATATATACAGGTTGAATCTGAAAAAGTGGGCAAAACTTTACGGGGTGGTAGAACGCAGCTATACGAGCAATATTCGTCATAGAATGTATGGTCGGAACGCAAGTGGTGAGAAGTTAAAAGGTAGTTTTCCACTGTCACATTTAAAGAATGAACACAAGAAGGAGAGGAGATACTTCAGAAAACATTTTATTAACAGGAATGTAATTGAGGTACATGCTCAAAGAAATTGCTCAAAAGAGCTGCCGCCAGCTGTAATGCAGGCTTCACACCTGCGGGATAGGGACCGACGCACATTTCCGAAGACACCAGGCATTTCCCGAATATCGCCGGCAACAATGGCGATCCTGGCAACTAGATCCATATCAGTTTCAATGGGGCACTCGTAGATTAGGCTTTTCATATGGCCCCACAGGAAAAAGTCCAAACACGAGAGATCTGGCGATCTTGGTGGCCAAGCTATGGGACCACCTCGACCAATCCATTGTCCTGGGAACGTTGCATGTAAAATGTTCCGCACATCTAAGCTGAAGTGTGCATGCGCACCGTCATGCTGGAACCACATTCTCGACCTGCTGGGGGTTGGAATGTGTTATACAATTTGCTGTCCAGACGGTGTGGCAGGAGGTATGGGCCAACCAAAATGGTCATGGAGGATCCCTGCCCAAACATTTACGGAGAACCGCTGCTGGAATGAATGAGGATGTGTGGCATGCGGGTTCGTAGATGCCCACGTGTGTGAATTGTGGGTATTCAAAACGCCCTCACGGGTGAAAGTGCACTCGTCCGTAAACAGAACATGTGCACCAAAATCCAGCTACGCTGCATTCTGCTGGAGGTACCAACGTGCGAAATCGACACGTGGCTGATAGTCCGCTGGTGACAACGCTTGTACCTTCTGCGTACGATAGGGGTGCATTCCTTCCTCCTGTAGCACACAGCAAACCGACATTTGGGACACATGTACTGCACGGGAAACCGCTTGCGTGCTACATCCCGGTTGCTCTTCCACCCTATGCAGAATGTCCTCTGCAAGTTGCGGCGTCCCGACACTCCTTTCACGCCCTGCGTCTTGCTTGGCCGCGGCGAAGGATCCCGTTTCACACAGCCGCCGATGCAAATGCTCGAAGGTTTTCCGATCTGGAGTGCATCTCATCGGAAACCGGGCGCGGTAATGTCTCTGTGCCTCACTTGCATTTCCGTCCGCCGCACCGTACACAAAGTGCATATCCGCCATTTCGTGGTTAGTATAACCAGCCATCCTCTCGGCAATCCACGGTAGAAATGCCATTGGGTGCGAGGACCGACCCTTTTATACCATTTCCAACGCCACCTAGTGGCTCACCGTTTGCGTTCCGCCCATACTTTCTATGACGAATATTGCTCGTATAGCTGCATTCTACCACCCCGTAAAGTTTTGCCCACTTTTTCAGATTCACCCTGTATATTCAGAAAATCATTATAATAAAATTGAAGAATATACAATTTTATGATTGTCTTGTAAAGAACTTCAAACTCAAAATAATGCTCTACTTATTTAAGATAGCAAAGTTTAAAATAATTGTTCTGGCAGCTTCTTGCTGTTCTTCATTAACAATAAGCTAGAAATTTTTACTGTAGAATAATAAAACTGATATTATTTTAACAGTTTAAGAACAACAATGATAAATTTGAGTTGGACAGCACCTTTATATTTATAGAATATTAAATGAACATTCTTACCTGAAGCAGTAACAACAACAGCATCTGCGGCTTCACGAAGAACAAATTTTAGATGTGTCACTTTCACATAAGCTGCAAACAATAAACTTTTTGAAATAAAATGCATTTATGAGAACATATGCACAATTAAATATAGTGAGAAATAAGACAATAGTTACTTATAAAACTCAACTCGCTGAATCCTTTCAGTCCCCATGTATCCATATGGGAACACTAACTTAAAATCTACTTTTAATCAATTTAAAACTGTAAAATAAAGTACATTTTCAAATTTGTCACATATTTACTTGTCACATATTTACAGTTAATAATTTTTTTTAATTTTCATTTTATTTTGCATTTTTTAAAATTTTTATTACTTTAATATATATATTGTGTTTTTACGCAGAAGATTTAAATTTGGGTTCAAATAATAATATTATACTCTAAACTTTGTTAGATGAACCAAATTCAGACAAAAGGATTAAGAGGATTAACCCTTTAACCCCTTAACAGTTTCTTTTTTCTGCCATATTGTGTCCAAAAATAAGCACATTTTTGATAAACAATTTTGTATTCAAATCGATCATATAAATTCAAATCAGCAGTCAAAACTGTTACAAGTATTGAATTGCATAATTTATGATAATTTTTAATTATAGCGAAAAATTGGCATTTTTACTTAAAGTTGGCTTTTCCGAACAAGAACTTTTAAGAACACTTGACAGAAATGGATATGAGAAAAGAGCATTTTTTTTAATACTTACATTTTTATTTAATTTCAAAACTCAGCTTTTGTATGATAAATTTTAAAACATGGAGATAAGCAGAGTCCTATATCACAATCGGGACAAAAATATCTGTTTTCTTTTCTCAACTGTTTTCCGCTATCGTTCCTTTTTGAGCAACACACAAAGCACTGCCTCATTGGTCTCCGTTTCTTTTCGGTGGGTGGAATCACTTCTAAAAAGTGTCTTTCAGTCAATCGTACGGGATTCGGCAAAATTTCTGGTCGTCCTTTTTTCTCATTCACTATTCCATGCCTTTCGATCAGGCAATCAACTAAGTCAAGTCTAAAATTCAAATGAGAGTATTTTCCTCCAAGCTTCTGGTACAAAATAAAAGCATTCCACAGTGAAATATCAAAGAGGTGAAAGAATATTTTTTTATAATATTTTTTTCCTCTCTTTTTTTATGACGGGATAATTGGTGAGATGTTGATCCATTTTATCAACACCTCCCATAGTATTATTGTACTGCATTACTACCTTTGGTTTCTTTTGGACTTCATCATTGTGAGGCGACACTTCAATCATTTCAGAATTGTGTATAGTAGATAACAGAGTTACAACCTTCTTATCCATCCATTTGATGATGAATACCTTTCCTCTTTGGTAAGCACAGATTTCGCCTTTTTTGAGTTTCTTTGACTGCAATTCCTTTGGAACGTCTTTCTGCTAAGTTTGAGTGTTCCATACATATCTGTTTGCTTGCTGAGAAGGATGTCTGCCAGTTCTGGAGATGTGTAAAAATTATCTGTTGTTAGGCAATATCCTTTATTGAATAGTGGCTGCATAAGAGTCATTACCACTTGAGATGACTTGCAAAGATGTTGGTAATTGTCGTCAAAAAGTGGATCTTTTCCCATGTATATAATGAGTTGATATACATAACCAGACTTCGATTCGCATAGCATAAAAGTTTTTATACCGAATCGTGATCGCTTCAGTGGTATATATTGTTTCCAGTGTAATCGCCCTTTGAATAGCATCAAGCTCTCGTCGATTGTTACATCTGTTTCAAGTGTGATAATTCCTCGAAAACGAGTATTCAAATGCTTGATTATAGGCCAGAGTTTTTGTAACTTTGGACACTCATGTGTTTCAGTGTCAAATTTAGCATCATCAGAAAAATGTAAATACCAGTAAATGAAGTGAAAACGACGATAAGACATAATTTTTGAAAAAAATTGCGTTGATGTATTGGATTGTTTTACCTCTGAGCGGGGGGCGGGGGTGGCTCAGTCGGTAGCGCGCCAGGCTCGTAATCTGTAGTTTCCAGGTTCGAGTCCCGCTGGGTCAGCGTTGAGATTTATCTCCGCAAAATTTCCCGCCCTGCCCACGGTCAGTAGGGGACACCGCTGGGCTTGGAAAGGCCGCCGTCCGTCGGATGGGACGTTAAGCCGTGGCCCCATGTGCGGGAGAGCCATACCCTGTGCACGTTAAAGAACACGCTGGATGGCCTTGACGGGAGGCTACCATCTGTCTCCCAACAGCTGTTCCAGTGGGTCCCCTCCCCCAACCTTCTCTGAGCCTTCGGGGTCCATGTGACCTGGCCATTTAGCCCATGGTGTGCAAAAAAGTGCCGCTCAGAGGTAAAACAACCCAACCCAATCCTCTGAGCGGCACTTTTTTGCACACCATGGGCTAAATGGCCAGGCCACAAGGACCCCGAAGGCTCAGAGAAGGTTGTGGGAGGGGACCCACTGGAACAGCTGTTGAGAGACATGGCTGACTCCCGTCAAGGCCATCCAGCGTGTTCTTTAACGTGCACAGGGTATGGCTCTCCCGCACACAGGGCCACAGCTTAACGTCCCATCCAACGGATGGCGGCCTGGCGTTGATGTTGAATGTCTCTTACTCCAATATTGCTCAATATCTGGCTTTTTAACAATTCCTTGTAAAATATTCAAAGCGAGAAACACTTGAATTTTGTTTATCGATGCTGGTTCCCATTTCCTTGCTCTGCTATTTCTTCGCAGATTACTGTTTCGAATACTTCTATCTGCATATTTATTAGTTTCAGAAACTATTATTTCAAGGAGGTTACAATCAAAGAAAATATCAAGAAACTGTAAAGTTCCATTACTTACATCAATATCCAAATGAACAGCAGGATTCGCTGTGAAAGGAAATCGCGGCGGTGCTGGAGGAGGATTACTAGTATCAATTTCACAAAAGTTCCGTACCTGAGTTAGATCATCGGAACTTCCCATTTCCTCTTCACTAGAGGAGTCCGATAACGAACTTTCACAACTTCCAGAATCATTTAGAGAAATTTCCGATTCATTATCTGATCCAATATCAGAATTATATTCTGTTATGAGCCGCTCATTGTCATTCATTCCCTTTCATTTTAGCACAAATTTTAAAAGAAATAGTATTCGCAATGTGTGATACACTACAATAGTGAAAACAAAATTCACTCCTTCTCCCGTGTAAACGAAAAGCAGTAAAACCTGATATTAAAACCGGTGTACGCATGTTTTGCATTCGAATCTGTACTGGACTACTAGAACCATCTATTAGAAACATTACAAACGAAAAAAAGTTATAAAGCCGGGCAAATCATTGGATTGGCATAGAAAAATAAGATGCCCGAGCGGCGTACGGGCAAATCAGGAGTGACCTTTCGCAGCACCCGAGCGGTGTTCGGGCAAAACTGTTAAGGGGTTAATGCCCATAACGATCCAAAATGGCCAACATTTTGAAGTAGACTTATCCAAATAACGTTATTCCTTTGTCTTTAATACCCTTTTCTAAAATTTCCTGGGCATTAAGGGGTTAAGAGTGAACATATAATTTAAATGAATGTAGAGACTATATGCTTGCAAATGCTACATCATTGGACATATATGGTCAATCCTTTTATCAAGCTCCTACAGTACAAGGGTTTACACTAATAACTTTTGAAACAATGAGAAAGAATATACTGATGAACTTACTGTCAACATTAGTATAATTTTTTTTGGTTTGCCAACAAAGTTGGTAACATATAAACTTACAGGTTGGTATAATAACAACATATAAACAACAAATATAACAACAACAAAGTTGGTTACATATAAACAACAAAGTTGGTTACATATAAACTTACTAACATATAAACTTACAGGTTCCTGTCAGATCTCTGTGGAAAGCAACAGCTTAAGGGGATTTTTTTTTTCTGTAAGCTATCTGTGGTTAATATATTCTGCATAGATCTATTAGTTGGTTTTACCATAATCAAACTAACAATTTTTCATGTTAAATCAAGATTGGGGGAGTTGCATTTGCAACTACTATTGGTTTTTAAACCAAAATTTGTGTTTGTTACTCCAAGTAAATGTTTAGTCAAAAATATTAATAAAATCAGCTGCATCATGTAAAATACTTACTAAAGCTGTGATCCACTGTAAACAAAAGCTGAAGTTATTGGAATGAATGGTGAATAAAAGTGTTCAAAAGTTCTGTAACTCCCCCCCCCCCCCAAATTCCTACACCTTGATTACTTTTGCCCTTCACAAGTGTAACTTTCTTGGTTCTGCATCTAAATAACCTTTTCAACAATGGACTGAATAAAATAGTAATTTCACTTGCCTACTATGTAAACAAGATATGGCGATTACTCCAAAAGTGGTTAACACTTGGAACAGATATATGGTCTACAGAAATTCTTCAAATGGACTTATCACAAGTTAAACCTGTTATATAAGACTTTCTTGTGCATTTGTTACAAAAATGGTTATTAGTCTAAGATTTATACATTCTAGGAGGAGGTGTCTTACTCTTAAAGCAAGTATAAGTACATCCCAAATGAAAGATATGACTTTTAGCTGTATTACAAGTTATAATCCTTTTCTGTATAACCATTTATAACATAACATGAATTATGAGTCCCAAGACATCATAAAAGTTGGCTACCACTATATATATGGAACTGATGGCATATGAAAATATATTTAGGAAGAGTTTTCCAAAAATCATCAATTCCATACCTACAAGGGTTTATCAAAATAATGAAAACCCCAATAGTGACTGGACTACACACAATGCCCCATATGCATATCACAGGGATGACATCACCTGACATGTAAGGTATATAAAGGGGAGAAGTACAATATTGGCTACCAAGTAGCAGTGCCACAGGCACAGGTGAAACAGCTGTTGTGGTTTAATTGTTGACAATGTCAGATCTCAGTGACCTCCAAAAAAAGCATGATCATTGGTGCATGTCTTGCAGGAGCTTCAGTAACCAGAACGGCAGAAATAGTAGGTACAACACAAGGAACTGTATTGAAGATTATGACTACCTATCAAAAAGGATAGGGTGTTGCCTCCAAATGTGCAAATTGTGGACACCATACAAAGTTGTCAGATAGTAATAGGAGAACACTGGCAAGGATTGTACAAAGGAAGCACATGACCACAGCACTGCAAATAGCAGTAGAGTTGAACACCAGTGGAATAATACCATTTCCATAATAACAGTTCATTGTGCCAGTATTTATGGACATGCTGCAATCCACAAACCTCTGATTACCAACATCAATGCAATAAAGCATGTAAAGTGGTGCAAAGCACATAAAAACTGGGATGCTAAAGACTGGCAACCTGTCATCTGGTCTGATGAATCATGCTACACATTGTTTCCCACAACTGGTAGAGTGTGTCTGGCAAAAACCTACAGAAGTGTACCACCCTGACTGTTTGGTTCCATGAAGCATGGGGGTGGATCCCTGATGCTGTGAGGTGCCAAATCATGGCATTCCTTAGGGCCATAGTTATTCTGCAAGGTCGCTCACATCTGCAACATACAAATCCATTTTCGGGGACAATCTGCACCCACTGTTGTGGGCATTGTTCCCTAATGATCATCCCTTGTTTCAAGTGGATAATGCACCCATGCATTGCGTGAAAAGTGTCAAGTTGTGGTTTGCAGAGCATGAGAATGAGATACAGCAGCTACCCTGGCCACCTTAATCTCCAGACCTCAATATTATTGAACATTTGGGGGAATATCTGGAGAGCAAGGTCAAATCACACTTTCCACCTCCAGCATCACTGGCACAGTTGGGCCATATTTTACAGGAAGAATGGTCCCACATTCCATTACTATATGTGCATGACTTGTATAAGTCTAATCCACATCGAAGTGCATCTGTTCTGAATGCCTGAGATGGGCCTATAACTTATTAATAAAATGCTCTCCACAAACAGTATGTGTTTACATTATTTTGATAAACCTCTGTATAAGCATTTAGCTCTATACAAAGCTGTAATACATTAGGCTCTGTTTATGCATCTAATATTTTTTACACAAACAGTACACAAGCATGATATAAACCAGGTTATTCTGGAGGTCTTTCCACTCTCTAGTAAGGCAATGAATAAAGATATAAAAAAGGCACACTGAAATATATTATGCACACTGAAATATATTATGCACTATATATATTATGCACACTGAAATATATTATACATTATAAGCACACTGAAATATATTATGCAAATCGTTTTTTTTTTTGAAAATTTTCTGGAATTTATTCCTGAGTGGCACTTTGTGTATACTAGGCTAAATAGGCAGGTCACAAAGACAAGAGCTCAGAGCTGGACAGGAAAAGGAGATCAGCTGAACAACTTTTGATCAAGGCATTTCAATGTGTTCTTTAACACAAACAGGATATGGCTTCTCTGTCCACAGGACCACAGCTTAGCATGGACAGGGGAGTAGGTACTCCCAATCCCATCAGTGTCCTCTTTCTGACCAAGAACAGGATATGGCTTCTCTGTCCACAGGATCACAGCTTAGCATGGACAGGGGAGTAGGTACTCCCAAGCCATCAGTGACCTCTTTCTGACCAAAGCTTTTTTATATCTTTATTCATTGCCTTACTAAAGAGTGGAAAGACACCTCCAGAATAACCCAGTTTATATCATTGTAGATAAATCTCAATGCTAGCATAATTGAGACATGAACATAGGAAATGCATATCATGAACCTTGTATGCTACCAACTTAGATAACATCCACCCCATATATCATAATTATTTATGCTGTATATATTTATAACTAGCAGATATATGGTATATGATTTTATTTTGCACTAAACAAGGAAAAAGGTAAACTTTTTTGTATCAACGAGACTGTACTGAGAGTAGCAGAATGTGTATAATTTGATGTGGGATTTATTAAGTGGGAAAATTTGCCACGCAATTCCTTTTTCAAGATTCATACTTAGATGAATATTGGTAACTAGATTTCCAAAATGTAGAACAAATACAACCACTATTATTCTATATACCAAAGGGTATACCACAAGTGTATATCCTATGGCATACAGGCCTCTAGGAACGATGTGAAGGTCATACAATAAGGCAATAAAACCATTAAAAGGGAACTTGCTTATAATTTTGCAGAACTGTGGAAAAATCAAGGAAAGATGAATCCCAAGAGAAAGAAGTTTCTACCTGGAGTGTGAATTGAGAGGCTGTGGAAGGTTAACCTCAGCGACTGGGCACAGAAGCCTTTTGTTACAGCAGCAGCAAGTGCCATATCACATCACCAAAGGTTAATTTAGTGCAGTCCCATTGAACTGTCAAAGAAATGTGGCACTATCTCTTTAAAATATAAATCATGAATCACAAAGGTGAAATCCTTTTAATGAGACAGAATTTCTAATGATCATTGTGGTAACAATAATACAAAAGTTAAAATAGTGTGTTGATAACAACAGTTACTGAAAGTAGCTAGGATCTAAGGTGCAAATTTAAATACTCATTGGAAACTCTTACATCCATAAATGTTAATAATGTTAATTTGTTGAATAAACACTTCATTGGATTAAAAAAAACTTGTGTGCATGTGCCTCTTCCTGCAACAATTGTAAAATCAGAATTCCATACAAAAGGACTGGGCAATTTAGAAAGAAACCCAATACTCTAATGGCTGAATTGACTTCAATACTACAGTTTGTTATGACACTTGCCTTTCTCACAAATTTCTCTTTCATATTCTGTTTACAGGATCCTGTCACTTTATGTGGCAAGCAGCTACTTGAGGGATAATTTTTTTTACACATTTTTTCCCATAATGTAGAAAAATATACAACCACATTCTGCACACCATATTACATTTCTTCCTGTCATTTTAAATTTGAAATTTGCATATTTATTGCAGCTTTAACAATACTAAAACTAACTCATACTTTAACAATAATTTTCTTTCTATATATGTAAATTTTTTGAAAATGTTAAATATTTATTTATCTATGGAAAAAGAGTACATATATTAAGAAATTCATGCTCAAGTCTGTGAACACATTGCTCCATCAATCTGCAGGTCAACGTGAAATGTGACAACAACAAAAAAAAGTTACTACTTTGTGTTGAGTTGATGATTATCATGCTCTGAATATACCACCTTCTCATGTTGCAGGCCGTTAGCACCTTTCAAAGGAGATATTCTCTTGTGGAAGGGAACAGAAGGGGAGGGCTGCCAGATCAGTGTGGCCTACTGATCTGGACAACTAAGGCTACTTTTTTTTTTTTCTACCCTTTCTGAGTAGTGGTCCATTACACAAGGTTCTGGTGCTGACCATTATATACCAACCTGAACAGAATATTGGTTCTTAGCTTGATAATGTATCCTGAATTTGTTGCACTGGTGGGCTTCTGTGGAGGGAAAATCTTCCGCTGTGTTTTCTGTTTGTTTATGGGTTGACAGCTACAAGTAAACAGATTCACAGGATATGTTTTATCAGCTGGTGGATAATCCTAAGCAGAGGTCATCGCAAGCACCTGAAGTCTTGCTTCAATGGGCATCGTCAAATCCTACATTGGAGGAAGTCTTTCAGTGTAGATGGCTTCAGCCTTTACTAGTGGGTGAATGCATCTTTGTCCCATCACTGCAATTAGGGGGCTGTTTGAAAATGTCAGCATTCCCTCTCTCAATAAACATAGTTTCCTTAAACATCCCACTAACCATTTTCTCTCCATAAGTAGTTGAAATGTGAGGATTCTGCACAGAGAATATTCTCTTGATATCCCCCACACAAAAATTCCATCATTCTAATTTAAATATCCTCAGCTTACAAGAGACCTGATGGACAGATAAAGGTCAGATACCTAAAAATAATCTTAAATTCCTCTTTTCAGCGAGGGAAGATAAGAAGTGTCTCCAAAGCATAGGTTTCCTTTTCAGCAGGCATGCTAGTGATGCTCTTTTAAGATATGAGTGCATTAATGAAAGGTTTCTTACAGCAAAATTTCAGACAAGCATTAAAGACTTGAATGTTATCTGCTGTTATGCCCCCACTGAGGATGGCAATGAGGATGAGAAGGATAGGTTTTACAGACTTCAGGATATTTTGAATTTAGTCAAGAAAGGAGATATTACCCTTGTTTCAGGTGATTTCAATGGCAAAGTTGGTAATGACTCTGACCTTTGGGGAGGGGTGACAGGCCCTTTTTGGTATTGGTTGCTGCAATGGCGATCGGCAACATCTCCTAAAGGTAAGTAAACTTAATAGTTTGAGAATACCTAATACTTATTACAAACATCGTGACATACATAAGTACACATGGGTTTCACCAGATGGACTGCATAAGAATATGATTGATTATCTATTGATTAACAACAAATGGGCTAGTTCTGTTAAGAATACCAGATCTTATAGGGGAGCTGAAATTGGATCTGACCATTACCTTGTTAAACATGTCTTGCAACTTAAACTTAAAAAATGTTGTGCTAAGATAAAAAAATTACCTTTAACTCTGAAAAATCCACCTATAGCTAAAGCTTACCATGATAGGTCACTTAGTCATTATGACAGTCATGGTTTGCTTACTACTGAAGTTGAGAAAGAATGGGACAGTTTTAAACAGGTTTTTTTTGGACACTAACAGTACTCTTTTAGGAAAAAAGGAGCATAGGAGGCAGAATTATTTGAGTGATAAGGCATTTAAGCTTATTCCAGAAAGAAAGAATTTCAGGAATGTCCTTAATCAATACCCTACTAGTCCTAATAGAAAGCATTACAGAGAGCTTAATAAACTTTTAAAGAATCAGTTAAGAGCTGACAAGAATCTTTGGCTGGATGGCTTGCTGACAAAGATAAGGAAACAGTTACACAGCACAACAGCAAAGAGCTGTACCAGATAGTTAATGTTTTGTGTGGTAGAAAATAGACAGGTATACAGGGATTGAAGGATAAACAAGGTAAGGTTATAGAAGGTGAGGATTCTGTAATAGCTAGGTGGGATGAGCATTTCAGCGATGTTCTAAACAATGTGGTTAATTCTACTCCCATTGTTTGTAATGACGACAGATGCATTAATGGCTTTAATGTTGGCCCTATAACACAATCTGAAGTTATTTTGGCTATTGTTAAACTTAAACTACATAAATCCCCAGGGGTAGATGAAAGTATTAAATAAATGCTTAGAGCTGGAAATGTTTCGGTTACCACATGGCTGACTGAAATTTTGAATATCTTTTATGATAAAGGCATTGTTCCTAAGGATCCTACCAGAGCTATTATTATCCCTAATTTTTAAAAATGGTGATTGCAGTTCTTGTAATAACTTAGAAGGTATGAGCCTACTTTCTGTTCCAGGGAATGTTTTTTGCATGATTGTGCTTAATAGAATTAAGAATCTGGTTGAGAGTCAATTGCGTGATGAACATTGTGGATTCAGAAGTGGTAGGGAATGTGTAGATCAGATATTTTCATTCAGGCAGATTCTTGAGAAATGTTTAGAGTTTCAGAAACCTTTCATTACTAGCTTTATTGATTTCAAAAAGGCTTTTGACTCTGTTGATCACCAGAATTTGTGGTTGATTTTGAAATCATATGGCATACCTGACAAGTTAGTTAACATAATGGGTTGGTTTGTTTTACCTCTGAGCAGCACTTTTTTGCACACCATGGGCTAAATGGCTAGGTCACATGAACCCCGAAGGCTCAGAGAAGGTTGGAGGAGGAGACCCACTGGAACAGCTGTTGGGAGACAAATGGTAGCCTCCCGTCAAGGCCATCCAGTGTGTTCTTTAATGCGCACAGGCTATGGCTCTCCCACACACGGGGCCATGGCTTAACGTCCCATTCGATGTACGGCGGACTTTCCAACTGACCAACTACTTTCCAACTTCCAACTGACCAGCGGACTTTCCAACTGTCCTCTACTGACCATTGGCAGAGCAGGGAATTTTGCAGAGATAAATCTCAATGACTCAAACCTTCTCTGAGACTCAAACCTGGTAACTACAGTCCTGTGTGAGAGTTGGTAAGGCTTGTAGCAATTGGTTTAGCATGGGTGCATATCGTCTCCTTTTCTCTTTAGTTTGGTTATTGATTATGTTACGTGAAATTTACTACAAGAAAAAATTTTTGGCCTTAAATAGTCTGGAGATCTGAAAATTTCTGATTATTTTCTGACATTAAACTATGCTCATGATTTAGCCCATTTGGCAAATGATATTGATAAGAGGAGCTCTTTCATTCTAGCTGTTGATGAGACTGGTAGTAAAGTAGGTTTGGTTATACACAGAGAGAAAACTAAGAGATGAAAATCAGTGAGGCAGGCTGTGATTCGGTTAATCTGAATAGTGCCACTCTTGAGCAGGTGTCACAGTTACTGTCACAGTTACATTTTCAGAGCTATGTAATAGATACTGGTGATATGCAGCATGAGATTAGCAGATGAATAGGGATTGCTGCTGGTACTTTTAAGAATATATGGAGAGTGTGGAGAAATAGGCATATACACCTAAAGACAAAAATTAGACTGTTTAATAGTTTGGTTCTTTCTACAATTAGTTATGGTAGTGAAATTTGGACCCTTTGTAAGCTAGATAACAGGAAACTAGATAACAGAGAGAGATTCCGATGGTTTGGCCATGTTGCCTATATGGATAATTATAGAATAGCGAATATGGTTATGAACAGTGTGCCTAAAGGTCTCAGAAAGAGGGGGAGACCTAGAATGCAGTGGACAGACAATGTCAAACAGGACCTAGTTAAAATTGGTGTGCAGTGGCCAGATGCTGCAGATGTAGCTCAGGACAGATATGCTTGGAGAACTAAATTAAGAATTTGGTTGGATCTCCATAGCCCATGTCTGTTTGAGAATGATGATGATAATGAAGCCTGTCAAATAACAACAAATTTTATTTTTTGTGCTATTACAGTTGCTGATTTCTGATTCTGACTCTACTCAGTGGAATATAGTAAAATAATTCTATATTTCTGGGAGGGGGAGATTTTCTTAAGAGTGGGTGGAGCTTAAACACTATTAATGTTAGAACAAAAATCTCACATGGTGTCCAAAATATGTGGTGCACCATGCAAACAGAATGAACGAAGGTCATTCAAAAAATGCTCAGTATGTTTCCAAGCTAATACTAAATTATTTGAAAAATGTCCTGAATTTTTGGAACTTCAAGTTGGCAACTCTGATGTGATAAAGGGATAATTCCAGTTACATAAAAACAGAATGTTTATTGTGTAGAACAGTGGTTCTCAACCTTTTATGCTTCATGTACCCCCTGGAAATGTGTATGTTACTGGTGTACCCCTTGTATAGATAGATAAAACTATAGTTATAATATAACTATGGGAATAAAATAAAACATACATACACATTAAATTTTGTATTCATAAATTAAATATATTGATAAACACAAAAAATGGCATTTTTGCACAGTGTTGCCAACTTAGCGACTTTGTTACTAGATCTAGCAACTTTTGAGCTCTCACACCGTACCCCATAAAATTTTACCACATACCCCACATTGAGAACCCCTGGTGTAGAGAAAAACACTGAATTGTATACATCATCCCTCATTGCTGGCAATATATGTAGTTAAGCATTATGTTACAGAGTCATAAAAGTGAGAGATATCAACAATTCAATGGTGTTCAAAAGTTTTATGCTATCTGAGAAATATTGCAATTTAGATACTTGATGTATTACAGCAATATTGCTATTAAAACACTTACTCTGTTTCTCACTAGTTAGACAGCTTGCATGACAACTCAAATAAAAGCTAGAAAATGGTTGGCAACTTATGACACATTTTTCTGAAATAAAAAAATAGCATTATTAATCATTGTACTATCCAGATAAGATTACCAGATCTCTTCTTAACAAAGAAAAGGATAAGAGTAAATGTAAATAAAAATATGGACTGAAATCACTGGAGTCGACCTTGAGCTAATAATAATGAAATCCACAATAAAATGAGTAACAAATGCATGCAATACAACTGAAAAATTAACATTACTATTTATACTAAGAGTTAAATTTTTAATTAGAGTGCACCATGTTCCCAATCTGCACTTCCCAGGTTTGAGTCACAACTGTGTCACTGTTGAGATTCATCTCTACTATCTCCCATCCTGCTCTCAATCAGAAAGGGAACACCAATGGGCTTAAAAATGCTGCTTCCATTGGATTAGATATTAAGTTGTAGCCATGTGTGCAGCAAAGCCATACTCTTTGCACATTAAAGAATATGCTGGATGGCCTTAATGTGAGGCTTCCTCTGTCTTCTAACAGCTGGCCAGTGTGTTCCCTTTCCCAACCTTCTCTGAGCCCTTGAGTTGAGGTCCTTGTGATCAAGCCAATTTTGCTCATTGTATGCTCAAAATGTCATGTAATACACCTCTTCTATAAAGTGTAAAGATACCACTACAATAGTTGCAGTCATAAAAAACTGCTTTTCAAAGTTAATTCTTTTAACAATACACTAACAGTGTTGCTATTGAGAGAGTAATATAGTATTGTACATTACTATATGTAAGGAAAGCCCACTTAAAAGACAAACACTGTATTTTTACTATTATGAAAAGACAAACATTTTTAAGAGGTTCTTGATACTAAAAAGACTTTTGTTAAAATATTTATATTTAAATTTCCTTACATTGAAAAACATTTGACATTTGTTTTTAAATTCTGTAACTACAAGAAAAACTTTTATTCGTATTATTATCTTTTAATCTTATATTTGAGGGCCTATCTGATCAATTCTTCCTCATAAACAGTAAGAGCTAGGATAAACTCAGTATACAGCTTCCTCTTATCATAACTTAAGAGCAAAGTATTAAATCCAAAATCTTTCTTCCCCTACAAAAAAAAGGAGAGGGGCTGCTCCTAAATAGTAAAAACTAGACAATCAAATTCAGTACACAACTTCCTCTGACCATAATTTAAAGCAATATAAGGGTTTTGCCCCTAATTTTTCTTTTAAAAAATAACTTTAAATGAGAGTACTTTCATTTAATAACATTTATGATTTATATTATGTTCTGCTCATTGGCAAAAATGTCTTAAGTAGAAGAATAATGTATCATTTCTGGTAAATATAGAATGCTTATTTTCAAAGAAAATGGATCACTTTTTGACTCCTGCAATCATTTAACAGTTCCACTCCTTTGGGGTAAAAAAAAAGGAAACTCCTATTGGCAACTTAAAATCCCTGGATCACCACATTCTAAAACCCAAAACTCAAATTTCCAGCATGAACAGATCATTTGCAAAAGTCATTTAAAATTTTGCCATTTTACAACTTTAGTTCTTCTAACACAATGCAGGGTTTTCCAAACCATCAAATTAAAACTATTTGCAAAATGTGAATCCTACTATTATTACTTATCTAACAAAAATAATTTTTCATTATCTGTAAAAATAAAAAAAGTTGAATGGATAGAAGTCAAAGACAGAAGATGACAAAGTGAAAACAATAGTTCTTTTTTTTTTAAAAAAAACAAAAATTTAAGCTAACTCAATCTTTGCAGCCTTGATTAAATTGCATTACATTAACACCTGAAATTCTTTACAAAATGACAATTTGCATAAATATGAAGGCTGGGTTGGGTTGTTTTACCTCTGAGCGGCACTTTCTTGCACACAATAAAATGTGACCTGGCCATTTGGCCAGGTCACAAGGACCCCGAAGTCAGAGAAGGTTGGGGGAGGAGACCCACTGGAACAGCTGTTGGGAGACGGACGGTAGCTTCCGTTTGGTATACAACATGACCTATTTCTGTTGATTAGTTATTTATTAAAAATATTCTAAAGCTGACTTGCTTATTGGACTTCATAACAAGCCTGAACTTTCCTCAAAGTATGGTATGGAGAAAAAAAATTACAAAACGAAAAAAAAAATGTTTATTTTAAACAAGAATTTTTTTTGCTATTAAAGAAATAAATAGCCTTTCTATTCATGTGCATTATAATCATTTCTGTCTATTGGCATTTTTTAAATAAATTTTTGTGTTGCCAGAGGCATTTTTTTTACTACATGACGCTAAAAAATACCTATAAAAATAAAACTAGTAATCTTTTTTTTGTTAAATATTTTATTTTCAGAAAATCCAGAATTAAATGCTGATTAATTTGGCATATCATCATCATCATCATCATCATCATCATCATCATCATCATCTTCCTCAAGCAGCCATGGGCTATGGAGGTCCAACCAGACCGTGCAATTTAGTTCTCCAAGCAAGTCTATCCTGAGCTACATCTACTGCATCTGGCCACTGCACACCAATTTTAACAAGGTCCTGTTTGACATTGTCTGCCCACCGCATCCTTGGTCTCCCCTTCTTTCTGAGGCCTTTAAGCACACTGTTCATAACCCTATTCGCCAATCTATAATTATTCATACGGGCAATATGGCCAAACCAACGGAGTCTCTCTCTGCACAATATGCTGCTTAAAGGAGGTTGCAAACTCCTTTGCCTAACCTCATCATTAGTTACAAAGTTGAACCACCTAATGCCCAAGATACTGCGTAAGCATCTGGAATCAAAAGCATCTAGTTTCCTGTTATCATGTTTACAAAGTGTCCAAGTTTCACTACCATAACTAACCCTAGAAAGAACCAAACTATTTTACAGCCTAATTTTCGTCTTTAGGTGTATACGCCTATTTCTCCACACTCTCCATAGATTCTTAAAAGTCCCGGCAGCAATCCCTATTCGTCTGTTAATCTCATGCCGCACATCACCATTATCTGTTACATAGCTCCCAAGATAATTAAATGTGACACCTGCTCAAGACTACAACCATTCAGATTAACTGAATCACAGCCTGCCTGACCAATTTTCATCACTTTAGTTTTCTCTCTGTTTATAACCAAACCTACTCTACTACCAGTCTCATCAACAGCTCGAATGAAAGAGTTCATCTCATCAACATCGTTTGCCAAAAGGGCCAAATCATCAGCATAATCTAAATCAGAAATTTTCGTATCTCCAGCCCATTTAAGGCCAAAATCTTTCCCTTGAAGTGAATTTCGCATAACATAATCAATAACCAAACTAAAGAGAAAAGGAGACAAAATGCACCTTTGTCGAACACCAGAAGTAATGCTAAACCAATTGCTACAAGACTTATCAACTCTCACACACGACTCAGTGTTATTATAGAGAGCTTTCATTACGTTAACTAACTTGTTTAGTATACCATATGATTTCACAATCAACCACAAATTATGACGATCAACAGAGTCGAAAGCCTTTTTGAAATCAACAAAGCTAGCAACCAAAGGTTTCTGAAACTCTAAACATTTCTCAAGAATCTGCCTAAGTGAAAATATCTGATCCACACATCCCCTACCACTTCTGAATCCACATTGCTCATCACGCAATTGACTGTCAACCAGATTCTTAATTCTATTAAGCACAATCATGGAAAGAACTTTACCTGGAACAGAGAGTAGGCTGATACTCCTATAGTTATCACAAGAACTGCGATCACCTTTTTTGAAAATAGGGATAACAATAGCTCTGGTAAAATCCTTAGGAACCATGCCTTTATCATAAAAGATATTCAGAATTTCAGTCATCCAAGTGGTAAACGAAACATTCCCAGCTCTAAGCATTTCCGTAGTAATTTCATCTACCCCTGGGGATTTATGAAGTTTAAGTTTAGAAATAGCCAAAATAACTTCAGATTGTGTTATAGGGCCAACATTAAAGCCACCAACGCATCTATCATCATTGCAAACAATGGGAATAGAACTAACCGCATTGTTTAGAATATCACTGAAATGCTCAGCCCACCTAGCCATGACAGAATCCTCACCTTCTATAACCTTACCTTATTTATCCTTCAATCCTTGTATGCCTGTCCGTTTTCTACCATACAAAACATTAATTATCTGGTACAGCTCTCTGCTGTTGTGCTGTCTAACTGCTTCCTCGGCTTTGTCAGCCAAACCATCAAGTCAAAGATTTTTATCAGCAGCTAACTGATCTTTTACATGTTTATTAAGTTCTCTGTAATGTTTTTTATTAGTACTAGTAGGGTATTGATTAAGGACATTCCTGCTGTTCTTTCTTTCCGAAATAAACTCAAGTGCCTTATCACTCAGATAATTCTGTCTCTTCTGTTCCTTTTTTCCTAAAAGAGTACTGTTAGTGTCCAAAAAAGCCTGTTTAAAATGATCCCATTCTTCCTCAACTTCAGTAGTAAGCATACCATGACTGTCATAATGACTAAGTAACCTATCATGGTAAGCTTCGGCTATAACTGGGTCTTTCAGAGCTTCAGTATTAAAAGCAAATTTTTTAACCCTAGCACAACACTTTTTAAGTTTAAGTTGCAAGACACTTTTAACAAGGTAATGGTCAGATCCAATTTCAGCTCCCCTATATGCCCTGGTATTCCTAACAGAACTAGCCCATTTGCTGTTAATTAATATATAATCAATCATATTCCTATGCAGCCCATCAGGTGAAACCCATGTGTACTTATGTATGTCGCGGTGTTTGTAATATGTGCTAGTTATTCTGAAACCATTGAGTTTACTTACCTGTAGGAGACGTTGCCCATTGCCATTGCAGCTACCAATACCAAAAGGGCCAATCACCCCTCCCCAAAGGTCAGAGTCAGTACCAACTTTGGCATTGAAGTCACCAAGAACAAGGGTAATATCTCCTTTCTTGACAGAATTCAAAATATCCTGAAGTTGTTCATAAAACCTATCCTTCTCATCCTCATCGGCATCCTCAGTGGGGGCATAACAGCAGATAACATTGAGGTCTTTAACGCTTGTCTGAAATTTTGCTGTAAGAAATCTTTCATTAATGAACTCATATCCTAGAAGAGCATCACTAGTGTGTCTGCTGAGAAGCAGACCCACGCCCCTTTCATTAGTTATTTGGCAAAAAAGTTCTAAAATTAATATTTTTTTGCCTGATCAGAGTGAAAAAATAGGTAGACCTGAGAAGGGTTAAAGTTTTTAGCTAATAGTAGCATAATGTTTCTGTCATCCTCCTTATAAGGTAGTGGAAAGATAGCAAACAGAATTGCTCATGCATTGTCATTACCTGTGAAACAGTGATTATGTGTAAACAAAATGTATGAAATTTTCACTGTGTCTAAAATAACTTTTAGTGAATCCTAAAAATGTTTGTGCATGAAAAGCCCAGGATGATGGCTGTTTGGGAGATGCTACAACTGGCACACCTAGCACCAACTATCATGCCACATTCAAAGTTGCTCAGGTCGCTCAGTTTGGCTATTCTGACACTCAATCCAACTCTTAACTGATGCTTGGTCTGCCTGATTTATACTGCACACCACAGTCATGGGATTTATTATGCGTTGGAACGAACCATTTATGTGACATGGGGTGGTGTACCTAATAAACTGGTATATCAGTGTGTATACCAAAAGAAAGAGCATTTGATTGTGGTTAAAAAAACAGCAAAAATTCAGAGAAAAGGATAGATAAAATTTTATAAGCATCTAAAAAAAATTGCAAAGTTTTGCTTTTTCTCATTTTAACTTCAGTGAAATGTAAAATTATTAATTTGCCATATTTTCTAAAGTATTTCATTATCTGAATATAAATAATTCATAATATTTTTATTTCTAAAAACTTTTATTTATTTAGCTTTGTTTACTTTTTTTTAGTCATTTATGCAAACAATGAAAATCCAAATAACTGGATTTTTTAGCAACTGACAAACTAAAATTATGGAAGTAAAGTCACAAAAATTTATATTTCTTTACAAGCAAGTTAAATAAAATATGAGAAATATGTAACTACAAAGAGGTAAACAGCTGTGCAAATATTTAACAAAAATACTTCAAAGCAAATAAAGTTGTTTTAACCACTGAAATGAAAACTGAACCACCTTCAGATCAATTTATATTAATACTGCTATGAAAAAGTTGACCTTCACAACAATGACAAAACTTCCATTTAAAATAAACAATTTTTCATTGCTTTATGAAATTACTGCAATTTAAAAATATTATTGAATTTTTTTGTTTTAATGATAATTAAATTATAATGAAATTAATGATATTTTCTAAGTATCTGCCACTTGAGGTCACATATACCAAACAATTTAATTTCTATGAAGTTTCAAAATGATCATACTTATTAATTTCAGTATATATTTGAGGAGAAATATAAATAATTCTAGGTGTAACAAAGTAAAAAATATTTACATCACTATAAATTTGTCTGATTCATTATTGGAATCAACAAAATATTTTCAGAAAAGATCTCGATTTTCTTGTTGGATAATCCAAAACATTGGTCACACAATTTTGTAAACACATTAAATAAGAAACTAATAAAAAAATACAAATAATAATAATATCAATACTTGCCCAAAAATGTGCAAATAAATATTGATTAGCTGTGCTATGCATTAAAAGTTTCAAGGTAAAACCAAATCTCCACTGCTATTATGTAGCCAAGCACATGTTCAAAAATAATATTGACTTTTTTCTCCTTCATATTCCATTTGTAAGATATATTGGATGAATGATCAAATTAATTTTTAGACATTGAAACAGTTTTAAGTAACAAAATATAGCAAAATAAAGGAAAAACAATATGGCTGTTATTCATGAAATCAGTGAAAACCTCCAATAAAAAAAAAGTTTCCTCAATGTCTGACTTCATTTGACTGAAAACATGCATGAATGTCTAAACATAAACAGGTTAGATGGGGTTGATGGATAAAAATAAAACTAGCCTGAAGACAACTATGCTAATTGCAGTTTGAAGGATCACAAAGGTTTATTACTTTCCGATGCATCAAATTGAGAAATAAATTGAAATGATTAGCCTTATTTGGAATCTCTGAAATATACATTTTTAACACACATATAAATATAAAAGCTCAAAATTTTATATTTCTAAAACATTCAATTTTTTTTGTACTAAATTGCCTTGTAAGAGAGTTTTCAGACAAATATGCAGGCTTGGTGAACTGCAATGTCTACAATTTTGGCAGTATTAATTTTAATGCACTGTATATTATTAATAGCTGCTTCATGGTTTTTCATTTTTTCATGAGCTTTTCATTGAGCAAGTTTCATTTTGCTTCACTGAGTATTCCACCTTATTATTGCATGAGCTGTGATTATCCATTAATGAAAGTAAATGAACTGTTCAAGAACTATTTTCATTATACCTGTATCACAATGACAGACATTACTGTTAGTTAAATTTATTTTTATACAGCAAATATAATTTTATAACTCAGCAAAATGCATACCTTGATTAACTTTCAACCCCACTCTATAACAATGAACTGATGATTGTACTAGACCATCACTTGCAACAACCAAAAAATCACCATCTATAGGGGAGGGGAAATAAATATATAATAGTAGCAAAGTATCACAGATGTCCTGTAGTCATGAATCACATAATACAGAATTGGCTAGAAACAACACTTAATGCAAATCATAGGAAATGACTAATATGAATGTATAATACTTGTTGCAATACAAGTCTACCTGGTCTAGTGGTTAGCATACCTGACTACTAAGCCAGCAGGCATGTATGAGAAAAGAAAGAGTTCTGAAGTTGTATGAGAAAACAGGACAATCTAATAAAAAGCTTCTAGGTTATCTCCATCCTTTGTGTAGGGGAGTATTTTCTTCCCATTTAATAATAATAAAATTATATGAGCACTTTAAGTTAGTCATCAGATTTTGGTTACAAAAAATTTCACTAGCAATAATGAATATATTTTTTCAAAATTATATTTCTTTCAAATTTTTATAACACCTTTAAAATTTATAATAACACTGTTTGATCTGATTTTATTTCTTTGATTAAGCTATTCTTCATGAAGTTGGTGAAGAAAATGACCTAAAAAATTTTATCACCCACTATTTTTAAGAAACTGAATTAAAAGTATGTAATATATTTTTTTAAAATGAACTAAAACTATGTAATATGATTTTTAAAAAATTAAGATTATCTAACATTTTCTTTAGCTATATTTTCAGTCAGGTAGTCACTGTTTATATTATCTTTTAAGAATACTTGGCATCTTTTAAAAAGTCTGAAGGTACTGCTGTAACAGCAATGCAACTAATACTGCTGTTTCTCTGTAGAGAGTTGAGCAAAAACTAGCCACTACATAGTCTAAAAATGATTTCTTTCACAGTTCTTTAACCTTTTAATTAATAATCTGTTCAATTTTTGAACAAAACAGAACCTCTTATCAAGTGAAAACTTTACTCAAATTAAGAAACTGTCATCACTTAACATCAAACTTAGTTTGAAGAATTTTTGCAAAAAAAAAAACTGAAGAATTGCTTATTTATAATTATTATTATGCAATTTTTTTTTACATTTATAATTTTATCCTGTGTATATTTTTCAAGACAAAGATTTGTTGCAAAATAAAGATGAACAAATGTTTGATTTATTTTTTACAAAAAACAGGTCAGCAAAATCTGAGAATTGTTTTTTAAAGATAGTTAATAGTTAGGTAGAAACACTGGATATAACATTATGTACTGGCATTCTTAAGAGTTATGTTTCTTGACATTTGTGCTAAAAATAATTGAGTTTTTCTTTGCAATGCTTAATTCAAACTTCAAATACTGGCATCTATTGAAGTATGCTTTACAAGTAGTTTAAACAAATGTTTAATTGATAAGAACAGATTCAATTTCTACCTGCCATTTAGGGGTAATGAGATGCAATGTAAAGTACCTTTTTGTTTTTGCTGGGTGTTCTACCCAACTTGCCATCAGCTGATTTCAATTTTCAAACTAAAACCAAAAATTTTATTTACAGCTCAGTATCATTTTTTCAATACCTTTACACACAACAAACAGTTAAAGCCATTATTTTTGTTATTGCAATGTGCAATTCAACTGTGTTCTTTAGCGATGTAACTAATGACAATATCAATGATACTAGTTTTTGTATGTCATCATTCTTATCAATAATACCACTGAACGGAATAATTCACAGAGTAATAAAATATATATATATGAATTCAAAAGTTGAAATAAATTAATAGACAGTTATTTCATATTAATATAAGTTAAATACCTACTCTTTGCATAGCAGAGATCAACAACTTTTAATTTGCTTCTAAACTGTCCAAGAATTTCAGCACTTGTAACTGCATTTCCATCAGAGTGCAATATCATTACACACACCTATGTATGCCATTAAAAAATATCTCATTTAAAAGTAAACAAAATAATTATTCTTCACATGGTATGTAAATGATAGTAAAGTATTAGAAACATATGATATAAATTTACTTCTTTTTCATATCATCAAATAGCTAGGTCTTAATTAGTCTTAATAAGAAAAATTATTTATGGAACATTATTCATTGTGTTAGGGTCATTTGATAGTTGAGCATTTTTTCAGGAATTATTTTTTATTTTTTATCTACAATGATGTATTTAAACAGATAGATATGAAGTGAAATATTTCAGAAAAATGCTTGCTATTTCTGACAATTTGCTCTCATATGCTTATTACAACAATAAGTTCAAAAATGTTGTTTTCTATTAGAAAGGAGATTTTAATATATTTCATATTTTATAATTACTAAATACAAGAGACCCGATTTTAATGGCAAGAAATTAGTAAACTACAAACAATAACGAAGAAAAAACCAACATGACTGTAATTCAAAGTTACCCTGTCAAATGGGAGTAGGGGTAGGGATGAAAGCTTGTAATGCAGGGAGTGTCATAAGCTGTAAAAATTGATGCCCATGCTCTCCCCCCCCCCCCCTAAGAAGTGGAAATATGAAAACTATTATTCTACTATATCTCCAAAACAGAAGAACCAAAAGTAACAAGCTATGCAACAAAGGAAAGTTTGTTATAAAAAAAATTGACCCACCATGCTTCCTGCTAAAAAAGGGGAAATATGAAAACAATTTTTTCACTATATCTCCAGAATGCAAGTGCTGAAAGTAACAAGGATTTTTGTGGGAGTCAACCTTAACAAGTTATATCTCAAATTAAAGCTCGTGACAACTCCAATGTCATGGGCTACCACCTCAAACACAACTGCCAAAAAGGGGGAAGAAAAATGTGATCAATGCTTAAGAGTCATATATCAAATGAAAGTTTCTAAAGGTGTTTTTAGTAACAAAGAAAAAATATAAATATTATAAAAAATATTTAAAAAGAATCTATTTTTCTATATGCACTCTAAAAACCAGAAAATAAACCTAAAACATATTAGTACCTTTCAAAAGCGATATTCTCTTTCGGAAGGGAATGGAAGGGGAGGGCTGCCAGTTCAGTATGGCCTACTGATCTGGTCATCTATGGCCACTTTTTCTTTTTTTTTTTCAACCCTGCTGAGGAGTGGTCAACTTCACAGGGTCCTGGTGCTGACCATTTATACCTACTAGACTGGACTTGTATATGGATTTGAGCTTGATTATGGATCCTGGACTTGCTGCACTGGTGGGCCTCTGTTGAGGGAGAATCTGCCACTGTGTTTTCTGTTTGTTTCTGGGTTGTCAGCCATAAGTGAACAGAGGCATGGGATACCTTATATCAGCTGGTGGATAATCGCAGGTACCTGAACCTTACTTAACTAGTTGGGCATCGTCAAGCCTAAACTGGAGTAATGTGTCTCAGGCAGACCATATGGCTCTTGAAAAAGTCCACTTGAAAAGGTGGTGCCTGAAGTTCCTACCAGCATCGGTAACTTCAGCCTTCAGTGGAGGAGGAACAGGTCTTTGCCCCATGCCTGCGATCAGGAAGCTATTTGATATTGTTGGTCATACCTATCTCAATAAACCTAGTTTCTTTAAAAATCCTACTAATCATTTTCTCTCTGCAGGAACATGGAACGTGAGGATATTATGTAGAGACTATTCTCTTGAAGTCCTCACGCACGAATTCCAGCGCTATAACTTAGATATTCTCGGCTTGCAAGAGACCAGATGGACAGGTAAAGGTGAGATACCTAAAAATAACTTTAAATTTCTCTTTACAGGGAGGGAGGATGGAAAGCATCACCAAGGCGTGAGTCTGCTGCTCAGCAGACATGCTAGTGATGCTCTTCTAGGATATGAGTGCATTAATGAAAGGTTTCTTACAGCAAAATTTCAGACAAGCGTTAAAGACTTGAATGTTACCTGCTATTATGCCCCCACTGAGGATGCCGATGAGGATGAGAAGGATAGGTTTTATGGACAACTTCAGGATATTTTGAATTCTGTCAAGAAAGGAGGATCTCCTTTCTTAAGGAGATATAACCCCTGTTCTTGGTGACTTCAATCCCAAAGTTGGTACTGACTCTAACCTTTGGGGAGGAGTTATAGGCCCTTTTGGTATTGGTAGCTGCAATGGTAATGGGCAACGTCTCCTACAGGTAAGTAAACTCAATGGTTTCAGAATAACTAACACATATTACAAACACCGTGACATACATAAGTACACATGGGTTTCACCCAATGGGCTGCATAAGAATATGATTGATTATATATTAATTAACAGCAAATGGGCTAGCTCTGTTAGAAATACCAGGGCATATAGGGGAGTTGAAATTGGATCTGACCATTACCTTGTTAAAAGTGTCTTGCAACTTAAACTTAAAAAGTGTTGTGCTAAATTTAAAAAATTTACCTTTAATACTGAAGCTCTGAAAGACCCAGTTATAGCTAAAGCTTACCATGATAGGTTACTTAGTCATTATGACAGTCGTGGTTTGCTTAATACTGAAGTTGAGGAAGAATGGGGCCATTTTAAACAGGCTTTTATGAAAACTAACAGTACTCTTTTAGGAAAAAAGGAGTAGAGGAGGCAGAATTATTTAAGTGACAAGGCACTTGAGCTTATTTCAGAAAGAAGGAACTGCAAGAATGTCCTTAATCAGTACCCTACTAGTCCTAATAGAAAGGATTACAGAGAGCTTAATATTCGTGTAAAGGTTCAGTTAGCTACTGATAACAATCTTTGGCTTGATGGCTTGGCTGACAAAGCCAAGGAGCAGTTAGGCAAGCACAACAGCAGAGAGCTGTACCAGATAGTTAATGTTTTATGTGGTAGAAAATGGACAGGTATACAGGGATTGCAGGATAAACAAGGTAAGGTTATAGAAGGGGGAGATTCTGTCATGGCTAGGTGGGCTGAGCATTTCAATGATGTTGTAAACAATGTGGTTAGTTCTACTCCCATTGTTTGCAATGATGATAGATGCATTGGTGGCTTTAATGTTGGCCCTATAACACAATCTGAAGTTATTTTGGCTATTTCTAAACTTAAACTTCATAAATCCCCAGGGGTAGATGAAATTACTACTGAAATGCTTAGAGCTGGGAATGTTTCGGTTACCACTTGGATGACTGAAATTTTAAATAACTTTTATGATAAAGGCATGGTTCCTAAAGATTTTACCAGAGCTATTATTATCCCTATTTTCAAAAAAGGTGATCGCAGTTCTTGTAATAACTATAGGGGTATCAGCCTACTCTCTGTTCCAGGTAAAGTTCTTTCCATGATTGTGCTTAATAGAATTAAGAATCTGGTTGACAGGCAATTGCATGATGAGCAATGTGGATTCAGAAGTGGTAGGGGATGTGTGGATCAGATATTTTCACTTAGGCAGATTCATGAGAAATGTTTAGAGTTTCAGAAACCTTTGGTTGCTAGCTTTGTTGATTTCAAAAAGGCTTTCGACTCTGTTGATCGTCATAATTTGTGGTTGATTGTGAGAACATATGGTATACCAGACAAGTTAGTTAACATAATGAAAGTTCTCTATAATAATTTGCAACTGTAACTCATTAATGAACACCTCAACCTAAATATTTCTCTTAAAAATATTTAATACATATTATGCTGTAATAACTTTAATTCTCCTGAGCAACACTATTCTACATCTAGCTTATTACTATTTACATAATCAAGCCATGAGTATTTCCGCCAAGGTATAATTTCACTTAAGGATCCTTTTAATCCTTGCAAAAAGTTTCCAAGTAAATAGGTGGAAAACATTACCATTGTAGGTGTCTGGCACCAACGGGGCATCATCTGGCACTATACCTCCCAATGTTACAGCTTTAAATAAGAATCTCCCTCTGTCGGTGGTTTTGATTCTCACTATGCTGCTCGCGCAGAAGGTTCCACGCCACCAGTAGGGACAGGATTTCAGTGTTACACTGATGATCTTTATGTAAATTAATCATGATCTTTTCCATGTAGTGCAATTTGTATTCATTATTCATGCCCTAAAATTTACCCATTTACCCAGGTGCAGCAGAAGGTTCCACACTGCCAGAAGGGGCAGGATTTCAACTGTACTCATATCATGCGTATGTGTATAGGTAATAAATACCAATTGCAGTACATGGAAAACATCATGATTAACTTACATAAAGATAACCTGTGTAACATTGAAATTCCACCCCTTCTGGCAACATGGAACCTTCTATGCTGCACAAGCAGCATAGTGAAAACCAAAACCACCGATAGAGGAAGATTCTTATTTAAAGCTGTAAGATCAGAAGGTACAGTGCCAGATGAAGTCCTGCTGGTGCTGGGGAGAAACATTTCATGTCGCCGTGTACAGAGGATAGTCAGTTCCTTAAATTGCAATGTTGACATTAGTGGATTTTAACATTTATAAAGTTAAAACTTAGTTCATTGAATGTTTTTTAAGGTGCTTATTTGTAAGCTTTTTGAGTAACCAAGTTCTGCAATATGAGTCATAAAGAATACAATCAACACAACCAATATTGGTTAGTGATAAATAACCTTATGGATTGTGCCTATCTATTTAAAAACTTGGACTGGTATCTGATATCAAAATATCAAGTGATAACATCAGTGCTATACATCAGCAGCAGCCGCCAGTAGGAGAAAATCATCAGCAGCCAAATTAAGATCTTCGACAGAGGGCACTTGCAAGAACAATGTAAGGATAACAACAAGACCAGCTGAGCCAGCATAACAAGTTTTGAAGATGCCTAAAATGGCAATATTTTCCACCTATTTACTTGGGAACTTTTGCAAGGATTAAAAGTATCCTTAACTGAAATTATACTATGGCAAAAAATACTCATGGCTTGACTATGTAAGTAGTGATAAGCTAAATGTAGAATAGTGTGCTCAGAAGCAATTAACGTTATAACAGCATAATCATGTATTAAATATTTTTAAACATTTTGCTGTGTATTTAAAATTAATATTTCTATCTGAAAACATGGATTTGCTATTCTGACCCCCCCCCCTCAGAAAACTTTCTGCTGATGCCTATATGTCATGTTTTAAGTAAGAATAAAGGTGGCAAGGTAGTTAAGGCTGTAGATTTTTTTCATGGCAAGTGGGATAAAATATATCAAGGATTTTCTGAATAATGCAATTTGTTTTGCTTAGATTATGTTGTTCCTATATAATTATTTAAAGTCATTCTATTAATCTTAAAATTGAAATTATGTACGTCACCAATAATACATATTACTGCAGAAATATGAGAGAGGTGATGATTTTTAACCATGTAACTGACTAAAATGCTAAGCATTTTCAATGAACCAATAAATATTGTTCCTAAGAATTTTACTAGATGTGTCATTATACTTATTTCCAAGAAAATTTTTGCAGTTTTTTTTTTATGATAATTACAGAAGCATATCTTTCCTGAAAAAATTCTTTGCATAATTATGCATAACAGACTTAAACATGTTTGTTTGTCAACTTCAAGATGAATATTGTGGGTTCAGAAATAGAAGGAATTGCATAAACCAAATTCTTTAGAAATATTTATTTTTAGAAAACTGCTCAGAAAGAAATGTACTGCATTTCTGGACTATATCATGCACCCTAAATCTAGAGGATAATTTTTTGGGGATTTGGGTTGGGTTGTTTTACCTCTAAGGGGCACTTTTTTGCACACAATGGTTCAAAACAGAATTTCAACACACAATTCAAAACAGAAGATTTTGAAAGAATGGCCAGGTCACAAGGACCCCAAGGGCTCAGAGAAGGTTGGGGGAGGGGACCCACTAGAACAGCTGTTGGGAGACAGGTGGTAACCTCCCATCAAGGCCATCCAGTGTGTTCTTTAATGTGCACAGTACAGCTCTCCCACACACGAGGCCATGGATTAATGTCCCATCTGATGGATGGCGGCCTTTACAATTCTATCAGTGTCCCCTATTGACCATGGCAGGGTGGGAAGTTTTGCGAAGATAAATCTCAATGCTGACCCAGCTGGGACTCAAACCTGAGAACTGAAAATTACAAGCCTGGCATGTACCAACCAAACCACCTTACCCCAAATGTTTTTGGGGAAATATATATATATATTTACACTTTGGACCATAAGATCCAGGGTAATTTTAAGTCAAATTTTTTTAACAAAAAAAAAAGGCTTATAGTCCAGAAAGTATAATAATTGAAAACTAGCATAATTCTTTAAAATGACTAACATAATTCTTACAATAACATGATAATTACAATATATATTGTAATTATCATTAACCCTTCCAGGGCCCAGACTGAAAAACTGGTTTACATCCAGATGCCATGCTATTTTTATCTCGTTTTCAAAGAAAGCAAGACAATAGTTTCGCTTTGTTGTCTGCCCATCTGTCTGTCTGTCCGTCCATCTGTAGACATCGAACTTTTTTGTTTAGAGACAAATAAAAATTCTTTTTCTGTTGGATAGGTATTGATGAAATATTATTACAATATGCACTTTCCAAATCTCTCTAAAGCTATAATTACACCCTCTAGCAGTGGAAAAAGTTTTCTTCCATCTTTCAAGAAGTAAAATAGTATTCTTTAGATTCTAAGATACATATTTCTTTTCCCGAGAGAACTTTGAAAATTTTTGACTCTCTGAATGAAAGAAATACTGTAATTTTAATTATATACAGAAGTTATCATAAAGAGCTAAGTGCTATTAACTCTTCCAGTGTCCCCAATGAATTGACATTGACAGAATATGAAATGAGATGCCCACGACATCTATGTCCAATTTGAAAATTCTCTTACATATATCATAAAAATATGCAGTTGAAGCTTGAAAAATATAATTTTTTCTTTGATGCACATTCCATTAAATTGCAATATAAACAATTTGTTAATGCCATCTGATTGCCATTTCTTGCAAAGCACTATACAGTATTGCTGATTTGTTTGTAAATGTTACTCTATGCTGAAGCAACCCCCTGATCCAAGTTCACAAGTTTGATTTGAACCATTTTCAACAAATACTTCCTTAAAGTTTCAAAAATCTCTCAAAAACGAACAAAAAACTGCTATTTCCAAATACAGAAGATTTTGAAAGTAATTAGAGTATGTACCACTGATTTTGTTTCCCTTTTACACTCTTTTCTGCCTTAAATCTATTTCAGCATTCCTAGAATTATTTTTGATTCATATTATTTACAATATTAATTGTTCCCATTCCTCAAATAAAAACGATAACTAAAAAAGAGAGCCTTCGTAGCCAGAGCAAGTTCATAGCTTGTTGAAGATTGCCTCCAGCATAAACTACATCACAACAGAGCAGGTGCTGTAACCTAGTTAATTGCTGACATGTGCAGTACAGTGTCTACATAATGGATTGTTTACAGCATTCTTCCCACACATTGGATAGCATCACCATGCATCCAGTTAGTATTTATACTTTTATAATTAAACCTTCATTTTTATTTCTGTAGATTATTTTCATTTCCATAAATTATTGACCTTTCGGTCAGTTCATCTATTGATAGATTATTATTTATCTTTCAGAGTTATGCTACATTGCATGGCCAGCTTACAAGTTGTGAATATTTTATTTACATTGCCTTAAACTATACGTTAATTTGTCTTTCATTATTTCTTTGTTTTCCTGTAAAAAAACTGATTTTGTATTGTTTCCTGAAAATAAATATGGTTGGAGTTATTTTATCTCTGACTGGCAATTTTTTTGCACACAATGGGCTAAATGGCCAGGTCACAAGGACCCCAAAACTCAGAGAAATATGGGGGTGGGGATCTACTGGACAACATGTTGGGAGAGAAATGGTAGCCTCTGTCAAGACCATCTGATGAACAATGGTAATGACATATAAATAATAATATCATCATCGTCATCCTCAAGCAGCCATAGGCTACGGAGGTCCAACCAGACCGTGCAATTTAGTTCTCCAAGCAAGTCTATCCTGAACTACATCTACTGCATCTGGCCACAGCACACCAATTCTAACAAAGTCCTGTTTAACATTGTCTGCCAACTGCATCCTAGGTCTACCCTTCTTTCTGAGGCCTTTAGGCACACTGTTCATAACTCTATTAGCCAATCTATAATTATTCATACGGGCAACATGCCCAAACCAACAGAGTCTCTCTCTGCACAATATGCTGCTTAAAGGAGGTTGCAAACTTTTTTGCCTAACCTCATCATTAGTTACAAAGTTGAACCACCTAATGCCCGAGATACTGCATAAGCATCAGGAATCAAAAGCATCTAGTTTCCTGTTATCTTGTTTACAAAGTGTCCAAGTTTCACTACCATAACTAACCCTAGAAAGAACCAAATTAAATTTCCTTAAAATTATGAATTAAATCTTTTCATAATTAAACCTCCGTAGCCATATTATACAGTCTAATTTTAGTCTGTAGGTGTATACACCAATTTCTCCACTCTCCATAGATTCTTAAATGTCCCGGCAGCAATCCCTATTCATCTGTTAATCTCATGCTGCACATCACCAGTATCTGTTACATAGCTCCCAAGGTAACTAAACTGTGACACCTGCTCAAGACTGCAACCATTCAGATGAACTGAATCACAACCTGCCTGACCAAATTTCATCACTTTAGTTTTCTCTCTGTTTATAACCAAACCTACTCTACTACCCGTCTCATCAACAGCTCGAATGAAAGAGTTCATCTCATCAACATCATTTGCCAAAAGGGCTAAATCATCAGCATAATTTAAATCAGAAATTTTTGTATCTCCAGTCCATTTAAGGCCAAAATCTTTCCCTTGAAGTGAATTTCGCATAACATAATCAATAACCAAGCTAAAGAGAAAAGGAGACAAAATGCACCCTTGTCGAACACCAGAAGTAATGCTAAAACCAATTGCTACAAGCTTTACCAACTCTCACACACGACTCAGTGTTATTATAGAGAGATTTCATTATGTTAAACTTGTCTGGTATACCATATGATCTCACAATCTACCACAAAATATGATGATCAACAGAGTCGAAAGCCTTTTCGAAATCAACAAAGCTAGCAACCAAAGGTTTCTGAAACTCTAAACATTTCTCAAGAATCTGCCTAAGTGAAAATATCTGATCCACACATCCCCTACCACTTATGAATCCATATTGTTCATCACGTAATTGACTGTCAACCAGATTCTTAATTCTATTAAGCACAATCATGAAAAGAACTTTACCTGGAACAGAGAGTAGGCTGATACCCCTATAGTTATCACAAGAACTGCGATCACCTTTTTTGAAAATAGGGATAACAATAGCTCTGGTAAAATCCTTAGGAACCATGCCTTTATCATAAAAGACATTCAGAATTTCAGTCATCCAAGTGGTAACCGAAACATTCCCAGCTCTAAGCATTTCAGTAGTAATTTCATCTACCCCTGGGGATTTACGTAGTTTAAGTTTAGAAACAGCCAAAATAACTTCAGATTGTGTTATAGGGCCAACATTAAAGCCACCAATGCATCTATCATCATTGCAAACAATGGGAACAGAACTAACCACATTGTTTAGAATATCACTGAAATGCTCAGCCCACCTAGCCATGACAGAATCCTCACCTTCTATAACCTTACCTTGTTTATCCTTCAATCCCTGTATACCTGTCCGTTTTCTACCACACAAAACATTAACTATCTGGTACAGCTCTCTGCTGTTGTGCCATCTAACTGCTTCCTCGGCTTTGTCAGCGAAACCATCAAGCCAAAGATTCTTATCACCAGCTAACTGATCTTTTACACATTTATTAAGTTCTCTGTAATGCTTTCTATTAGGACTAGTAGGGTATTGATTAAGGACATTCCTGCAGTTCTTTCTTTCCGAAATAAGCTCAAGTGCCTTATCACTCAGATAATTCTGCCTCTTCTGCTCCTTTTTTCCTAAAAGAGTACTGTTAATGTCCCAAAAAGCCTGTTTAAAATATCCCATTCTTCCTCAACTTCAGTAGTAAGCATACCATGACTGTTATAATGACTAAATAACCTATCATGGTAAGCTATGGCTAGAACTGGGTGTTTCAGAGCTTCAGTATTAAAAGTAAATTTTTTAACCCTAGCACAACACTTTTTAAGTTTAAGTTGCAAGACACTTTTAACAAGGTAATGGTCAGATCCAATTTCAGCTCCCCTATATGACCCGGTATTCCTAACAGAACTAGCCCATTTGCTGTTAATTAATATATAATCAATCATATTCTTATGAAGCCCATCGGGTGAAACCCATGTGTACTTATGTATGTCGCGGTGTTTGTAATATGTGTTAGTTATTCTGAATCCATTGAGTTTACTTATCTGTAGGAGATGTTGCCCATTACCATTGCAGCTACCAATACCAAAAGGGCCTATAACTCCTCCCCAAAGGTTAGAGTCAGTACCAACTTTGGGATTGAAGTCACCAAGAACAGGGGTTATATCTCCTTAAGAAAGGAGATCCTCCTTTCTTGACAGAATTCAAAATATCCTGAAGTTGTCCATAAAACCTATCCTTCTCATCCTCATTGGCATCCTCAGTGGGGGCATAACAGCAGATAACATTCAAGTCTTTAATGCTTGTCTGAAATTTTGCTGTAAGAAATCTTTCATTAATACACTCATATCCTAGAAGAGCATCACTAGTGTGTCTGCTGAGAAGCAGACCCATGCCTTGGTGATGCTTATTGCCATCCCTCCCTGAAAAGAGAAATTTAAGATTATTTTTAAGAATCTGACCTTTATCTGTCCATCTGGTCTCTTGCAAGCCGAGAATATCTAAATTATAATGGTGGAATTCTTGTGTGAGGACATCCAGAGAAAAAGCTCTGTGCAGAGTCCTCACATTCCAACTACCTATGGAGAGAAAATGGTTAGTGGGATGTTTAAAGAAACTATGTTTATTGAGAGAGGGAATGCCGACAATATCAAACAGCCCCCTAATCGCAGGCATGGGGCAAAGACCCGTTCCCCCACCACTAAAGGCTGAAGCCATCTACACTGGAAGACTTCCTACAATGTAGAATTTGACGATGCCAATAGAACAAAGAGTTCAGGTGCATGTGATGACCTCTGCTCAGGAATATCCACCAGCTGATAAACATATCCTGTGAATCTATTCACTTGGGGCTGTCAACCCACAAACAAACAGAAAACACAGCGGAAGATTTTCCCTCCACAGAAGGCCACCAGTGCAGCAAAATCAGAACCCATAATCAAGCTAAGAGCCATATATCTGTCCAGTCCAGTGGGTTTATATGATCAGTACCAGTACCCTGTGTGGTTGACCACTCCTCAGCAGGGTAGAAAAAAAAGTAACCATAGTTGTCCAGTTTAGTAGACCACACTAATCTGGCAGCGCTCCCCTTCCATTCATTTCCACAAGAGAGTATCTCTTCTGAAAGGTACTAACAGTCTGCACCACGAGAAGGTGGGGTCGGATATTAGGTGCTAGGCCTGGCCGGTTCTATGCATCATCACAGGTAATTGGTGCATAGCTCTCCTTCCAGTGACTACCTAGCTACCATTTACAGACCAGATGTAAAGAAGTAAAAAACAACAAATTGTAAGGTGGCCATTTTCATACCTAGTGATGCAGCATAACTCCAAAAGATCTATACAAACCTACTAAATCTACAGAAATAAAATTCTAATTGATCTATAGAAATAAAATGAAGTTTTAATTATAAAAGTACAAATAATACTAACTTATTTTAAAGGTTATCCAAATCTGTTGATGCTGTATGCATAGCACACGGTTCAGATGGCAGACATTTGCTACTAATTGCCACCATCTGCTTTGCTGGGCTGGATATATTACCACTATTTTTGCACAGATAAGTTATTTTCAGTTATAATTTTGGTTTGAGCAGCTAGAGAGCACTGCTGAATGTTGGGATGAATGATAAAAACAATTCTAGGCATACTGAAATAATTTTAAGGCAGAAAAAACATAAAACGAAAAAAAAAAGAGATATTTACTTCGCAATTACTTCTAAAATCTTCTGTTTTTAAAAATAGCAGTTTTTGGTTAATTTTCAGGAAATTTCAAATCTTTAAGAAAATATTTGTTAACAATAATTCAAATCAATCTTGCAGCTTAAATCAGGGAATTGCTTCAGCATAGAGTAAGAGCAACAAACAAATTGGCAATACCATATATCACTTATAAGAAATTGCAATTAAATGGATTTAACAAATCATTTATATCATAGTTTAATAAAATATGCATCAAATGAAAAAAAAATATTATATTCCAAGCATTAATAATGCATTCTTATAAGATATATGTAAGAAAATTTTCAAATAGCAATTTTTTTAAAGAAAACAAAGTTTTATGTGGTGTACTAAAAACTGATATAAGGCAACTTCAGTCTCTCATTTCAGATTCTGTCGATGTGTATGCAAGAAATGGATCCTGGAAGGGTTGAAAAAAATTGGTGTGATAACATTACAACCTTGTTGTAGTAATTCTTATTCAACTAAATATTGCTCATCTGTGCCAGACTAGTTAATGAAATTGAGATCTGCCTTTATTCAGCATATACTAAATGCAGCACTTATCCATCTGTGCTAGACCAATTTAACTATGTTGTCAATTCAGCTTTAATATTAAGTTTTCTAATCAACATCTTACAATTCATCAATGTAAACCTCTGCAGACTGAGGTGGTGTTGGTTCAGTTGTTAGTATACCAGGCTTGTAATTTGATGTTCCCAGATACAAGTCCCAACTGTGTCAGTGTTGAGATTTATCTCCACTATATCTCATCCTGCCATAAGTGAGAAAGGGGGAACCAATGTAATGGCTCACCATTGCAATTGAGAACACATATGTACTTAATTGAAATGACACCTTTCAGGGCTTGCCTCTCAGCACCACTTGGCAACTTCCCTCGGAGATGATCGGTTTGATCACAGCTGTGGGAAGCCTCATCTTGGAATGATGCATTATCTTCTCCAAGTGGAGCTGCCTAAATCTGATTTGGCTGATAAGCAGTGATTCAGAAAGATTCTCTCATACAGAGCCAGTATTAGAGAAAAATTAATAAGTTGAATTCAGATGTTGGTTCCCTGCTCTGTGCCTAGATGGCAACACAATCAAGATGATATAAGAACTCACCTTGTAGATGAAGAAGAGGACAATCACAAGTATGTGACCAGAATAAGAATTAGTATGGTTAGTCTTCAGATGGCTCCCTTCCACTTCATGACAAAATCGTGTGGCCTTGTCGGCGACAATGCTGTACCCTGAAATTTATCTGGCCCATAGAGGCCTATGTAGGTGATTAGCTAGACATTTGGAGAATTTATATGGAGGATTTATTAGGTTATATGGAGTTTATGGAGAGGAATTTACAGAGATTTATGAGGAGGATTTATGAGATATAATGAGGTTTATTTGAGATTTAAGAAGAGAAATGTCACATGCAGAATCCAATGATGGGGCAAATTAAGGTGAGTTGTCACACCAAATGGGCTTGGAAAAGTTGAAATCTACCACATGGGACCTTAAGACATGGCCCCATGTTCAGGGAAAGCCATACCTTGAATACACTGAATAATCTTGATGGAAGCTTCCATTGACTCTTAATGCTGTATAGTGGATTCCCTTTCCCTACCAAACTCTGAGCCCTTATGATCTGGCCATTTAGCTCGTTGTGCATAAAAAATGTGATTCAGAGGTAAAACAATCCAACTCTGCAGATTGCATCTGATGACCAGTACCTTGAATATTATCATTATATATATTTTTTTTAATCTTCATGTGCCATACAACATGGTGCAGTTGTAATCCCTTTGCCATTCTACACCACCAATAGAGATCTGTATATGAGTTATATGGATGTTTTTTACTTCTAATGTGATATAAATATTATTCTTAAGCATTATGAATTGCAACAAACCTGCAACATCTTTGTACAAAATCCTCACCACTGCATACATACAAAATTAATTATTGTTACCACTCATATGATCCTAAACTGTATAACTGCATGCTCATACATCACTGACTAACATTTGCTACTGGCATCATAAGGGAAATGAAATTACCTTTATTTGTAGTATCTAAGATTACATTAAATCACAGACTTTAATCACTAGATATTAGCAATTTAAGAAATGTTAGCAATGGTTTGGTTGTTTGGAGTTTTACAGTGCAAGGGCAATTGTTAGTAAAGAACTTCATTATTGGTTGATGCTCAGAGTTATGAGCACCAAAAATAATATAAGGTATTGATTTATATTCTATCTGGCTAATAACAATACAAACTGATC
This sequence comes from Ryuthela nishihirai, assembly GCA_038380435.1. NCBI lineage: Eukaryota > Metazoa > Arthropoda > Arachnida > Araneae > Heptathelidae > Ryuthela > Ryuthela nishihirai. The sequence goes on from JAWZYU010000001.1 coordinate 114,535,894, forward strand.
ACATGGATATGCCAAAGGTGATTTTTTGCAGGTCTAGTTTAGGCTGACAGAATTGTTGGTAAAGCAGAAAATGGGAGGAGGATGAAGGTAGCCAAATTGAAACTGATCCAACATAAAAATAAAATTTATTTCTAGATTTAATTTAGGAGGAAAAAGATACTGTCACATGAACAGAAAAGTGGGTACATTTACATTCCAATATCATAAGTAGAAAGAAAAAAAGAAAAACACAAGTAGAAATAATAGATAGAAAGGGGTCAATCTCACTACAGTGATATTCATTTGTAGTAATTAGGCAAGGTTGAAAAAAATCCATCGAATGTCTAATTACTATATTCACATTCTTTTATAATGTTTGATAAATTACTGATTTACTTTCTTACACAATATAATACTTCAAATGTTAAGAAACAGGCTAATTTGAAAAATGTCACAAGAGAAAATTTAAAAATAAAATACATTTTGGATCTACTTACCAGACCTGATGTACTAATTGCAATGCAGCCTTCACTAGGTCTTCCACCAAACTGTCTTACTGAAGGCCCAAACCTTATGTAAGAATACTTCTCCAAGTACAATGGATTATCTTTTTTGTCCATGTTCATTGCAATCTACATATAAACAAACAGTATTTAAAAAGTAACAAAATTACAGACAGCCATTTTAAGTTAGCAAAACATGAACATAAATGAATACAGTATTAAGTCCAAAACTAAACTTTGAAATATCAAAAAATGGCAATTAAAAATTCCTAAAAGAATCTGAAATTTTATCATCACCAAAATAAATACAGTTTCTTTTCACATTTTACATTCTCTTTTTTATCTTTCACTCCTTTTAGTAATCAACTAAAATTTGCTTTCATTTCCAAGAAAGCAATAACATTAATATAAAAGAGCAAAATTACAGACTACAATATTTATTCACTTTACAAGCATAACAACACAATTACTTTGATTCCTTGAAGTAGGAAGAGAATAAATTATAAACTTATGATACTTCAGTTGGGTTGTTTTACTTCTGAGCAACACTTTTTTTGCACACACAATGGACAACAAGTTACAAGGATTCTGAGGGCTCAGAGAGGCTAAGAGCCTGAGGCCTCCCGTCGAGGCCACACAGTAGGTTCTTTAACATGTGCAGGGTATGATTCTCCAGCACATGGTCCATGTTTAACATCACATCTGATGGATGACAGTCTTTTCAAGCCCATCAATGACCCCTACTGATGGTAGGCAGGGCAGGGAGTTTTGCAGAGATAAATCTCAATGCTGGCCCAGTTGGGACTCGAACCTGGGAACTACAGATTATGAGCCTGGCACACTACCGACTGAGCCATCCCTACCCTTATGATACTTCAGTACAGAAGCAGAGGTGTAGAATATGGTCCTCAGATGCCATTCTTTTATCATCAAGACAACATTCAAAGATACAAAAACATTATAAAATTCTGGCAAACATCTTAGAGTTATTTAACATGAAACATCATTAACTTTTCTCTGATGTAATGGCCCAAAATGACTTAAATTGTTGGAGGAAGGAATAGAATTGAGTCCATTTAAAATTTTGGCCTGGTATGGGCTGTTTTGGTAGTGAAAAGTTTAATGGAATTTTCTTTCTGCATGTGACCAAAGTTTCCAGAATACTAAACTCAGTTACTTCTGCAGAAATGTTACTGACATTTTTTGCTGTTGTTTGCTTCCTCCTAACACATAACTAGAAGAATACTTATCACATTTTGTGAATATAGGATGATCTTTTTCAAAGAGAATGAAGTTTTCATTTTCCAACTTTTGTATCCTCTAACAGTGGTACTAATTCCAATTCAAACTAATGGATAACTGGAAAAATGTAAATATTATATTACTACTTATACAGCAGGAAAATAATTTTTCATTCTTTTTTTCCATTTCCTAAAATAACCTGAGATTAAGGGAGCAAATTAGTCAGTGTAAATCTTTCAACATCGTATTCTACCATTAAATTTCTCAATTTTTACCATAAATAGATAGTTTGCAATATTCATTTTAAATTTTTGTATTTCCCACATTTAGCACCCCCTAAATCTGATGGAAATTAAAACCTTTTTAATGAAACAGATTTGAAAAATGTGAATCATTATAACATTTCATTAGGACATAACCCACTAAAAAGGATCTTACAGTTATCTCTTAAAACAAAAATAAGCATTTTTTTCCCAGGCCCCTAGGAGTAAAAGTTCAAATCATTGCTATCATTGTAAATATCTTGGTCATCACATTCGACATCCAAAATTTCATATTTCTAAAATAAACAGGTCATTTGTAATAATCATGTAAAGTTTGCCATTTTCAACTTTTTTACACTATTAAAGGATATTACTGAAACTTTTGGGAAATTCAGAAAATGCAAATCCTAATATTTCATCAATATCTATCCAACCTAAAAATGATTTTATTTCTAAAAACAAAATCCTAATATTTCATCAATATCTATCCAACCTAAAAATGATTTTATTTCTAAAAACAAAGACAGACAGAAAGTAAAGGCAATAGTTCTTCTTTTTAAAAATGAGATAAAAGTAGCTTCTTCTGCTTTTATAATAAGTTACAAACTGTAGAATTATAATTCTGCACTAAATAAGCCCAAAAATACATAAGCCTATGAAAAAGAATATTTATGAAACATATTACTAAGGAAGAAAATTTTTTTCTGCACTTAAAAAAAACATAACAAGCATACACATAAGATTATAGCTGCCAACACATGTTGAGTTTCTCACATCAAACATCACATAGATGTCACTGAGTGAATTACAAAGAATATGAGAACTGGGCAAGCAACTGATCACAAATTGAGACTTGATTAAATTTTGATGAGTAAACAAAACTATTCTATTCTATATTTTCATATAATATTTTATATTTTGTTTTATTATTTTACTTTTTGTTGTAAATATGTAATATACAGTTTTCATATATATATAAATATGCATGTAATGGAAAAATCATAAAAGTCTGGAAGCTCTCGCTTTTGGGACTCTTTAAATAGAATTGCTAATTTTTACCTTATTATATGCTAATTAATTAAACAAATGAATCTGCCTTATTGTCTTACAAGCATAGTAGCCTGTGCTTTCATTAATACAATTATTTTATAGTATACAGATATAGTATGTATATATATATTGTTTACTATTCTAAAATACAAACTACTCCCCAAGAAATCTAGATTTCAATGTGGTGGTCAGGAATTGTTTTGTGAATGAAGTGTATTAAGTGTATGTGAAGTTTCCATGGCAATGACAGTAATAGCAATCATCAAAATCATCTGGAGAATCAATGACATGAAATTATTTCTAGAGTAAGAGTGGACTGATACCCACAATATGTCACAAGGGTGTTAAAGTTAAGAACATCTATTAATCACTGGACTAAGAAGAGCATGTGCTAACAACTATGGTTTGGTTTACCTCTGAGCAGCACATTTTTTTGTACACAATGATGACCAGGTCACAAGAACCCCCAAAGCTCAGAGGTTAGGGGAGGGGACCACTAGACAACTGTTGGAAGACATATGGCAGCATCCCATCAAGACATCCGGTGTGTTCTTTAATGTACATAGGGTATGGCTCTTCCACACATGGGACCACAGCTTAACATCCCATCCGATGGATGGCAGCTTTTTTAAGTCCATCAGTGTCCCCTATTGATTGTGGACAGGGTAGGGAGAGTGTTGCAGAGATAAATCTCAATGCTGGCCCAGCTGGGACTTGAACCTGGGAACTGCAGATTATGAGCCTGGTGTGGTACTGACTGAGAAACCCTCACCCTGTGAAACTAACTGTATGTGTGCTAACAACAAACAGTAACAAGTGTCATCAGGTGAATTGTCAGGTGTGAGCCAGCAATCTTACAAGCTTCGGATCAGTAAACTTCTTTGGAAGAAATCTGGCACTCTATTTAAGCAGTTACAAAGATTCTACTACATTGCAGAACTCTCTATTATTACCCCCCAAGTATGATTAACTCAAATTAAAACTCCTGACAAATAAACTGTTTTTGAAATTATTTGGTTAACAGCTAAATTGTTGAGATTAAATATTTTTAAGCAGAGTGACTGCAAAGTGATGAGAACCTGTCAGTATAATAAACCACAAAGAAAAGTTTATGAAAATGAGACCACAGAAAAAAAGACAACATAAAAAAAAATATGTGCTTATTCAAGATTTGAACCTAGTTACCAAATAAAGGCTTTTTACCTACTGATATTACACATTTGTTTTCAATATACATAAGCATTAATTTAAACTTCAGTATTTTACTCTACACTACATATGTATTTAATATGAAATCTGCTTGTCACTCACCACACTGTAATGAACTGATATGTGCTTTTCCTCTATACCAAGAGCACCTTTATCTTGTTCAAGATTTCAAATAGAATATATTGGTGCACTTTATTGTTTAATATTTTATGCCTATTCTTGAATTAACTTACAATTATCAAATCACCATGGCACTGTAGTCTGTGTGCAAGAGCTAAACCTTGTTCAGAGTACAGATTTTAACTGTATTTGGCAGATTTTGACATGCATATTTCAAATCCATTTGATTTCATGCAGGTATCTTTTGTGCAAAATTAAAATACATCCATTGCTCGATTTACACAGTTTTGGTTTTACATGTCCAAGAAAAGGCAACCAGTTTCATTTCACACAATTATAGACTCAGTTTTATATGGTATAGATTTAGATTTTTTTAAGCATGTAGATATAATACATATTACCAAGTAGAAGTGGTGTAGCATCAAGGGAGATTGTCATCTCAAAGCAAAAATCAATTAAATAGTTTTACTTGATATCATTTACTAGCTGATTCACCCAGTCTTGCGTAGGTCTGAAACTCTAAAATATATAGTAGATGCCACTCCTGACATTTTGAGCTTCCATTTGGCATAAAACTCATTGCCATCGATTCACCATAGTACCCCCCCCCCCCTCCTTGGTAAAAGTTTAAATTTTTCTAAGGGAGGTGTCTGACACTCTCTAAAATATATAGTAGATGGCACTCCCGACATTTCGAGCTTCCATTTGGCACAAATTGCATCACTATCGATTCATTTATATTTTTCTCCTCCTCTTTAGGTGAGGAAAGTGGACATATTTCAAGATACCCATGATCCTCTCAATGTCAGAAGTTTTTTAACCAAAAAACTTATTGCCTCACTCAATATTTGAACTTTTCAAATTATTTCATATCTACCAGAGTTGCTTAGATACAATATGCCCAGCATATGTAACTTTATAGCAAGAGAAAATTAAATATGGTCTAAGCTGCATAAAACATATGTACATAATACAAATTTAATGTACAATGAAAAAGAGAAACATTATGACTTAACATATTATTAATTAACATATTCTATTAATGTTTATTAACTTTTACATATTTTTAAAATTAGTTTAATTATTTAATGTCTAGTGTGAATTCTAAGTTTTCGAAGCTTTTATTTCAACAAAGAATCTCCTGTTCCACTCATGTTTAATCAGAACAACTTCAATATTCAAAGAAATGCATGTGAGACTGAAAAGGCTAACAGACATTGTGTGGTTTTAATTTACACAGTGATTTTCTGGAACCTATGTAACCTTCTGTCAAGGGTTAATTTTATATTTCTATTATGTTTTAGGAATCATATTTAAAAGTTCAGTGGTCAAGTGGTTAAAATAGTTGCGAACTGATCAAAGGGATCTGTGTTTGAGCCTCTGTGATGCCCCATCGTTCACTTTTGTTTTACCATAACCAGTTTTGTTTAATTTATGTTATATTTATCATTTTGGGGATTTTTATTTCCTTTTTGGCATCACAGCGCTCATTTCCAAGAGTTAGGAGTTGCGCATGTGCAACTCCGATCTTCCGACTGTCACCTGCAAAACGTCGGAAGACTGTCCGATCTTCCGACTGTCACCTGCAAAACGTCGGAAGACTGTCCGATCTTCCGACTGTCACCCGCTAAAGCGCGTGCACAAGGACATGCCCCCTCTTGCATCATAGCTTGCTTCGCTCGTCATTTTATGTAAATGTCTTTCCCGGCGTGCAACATGACACGCATCCGGCTCTTGTTAAAGTCTGACATGTGGTCAGAGTAACAGATAGTGCAGTAGCACTTAGTTAGTGCAGAGGCACTAAGCACAAGATAGTACTGAAGCACTTAGCGTTGTAGCACTTAGAACAGCACATAGCATAGTGAGTTGTCAGAGCATAAGAATGTAGCACGGAAGAGTGCTGAGTTGATGTATCTTCTTCATTGACGTTTTGGTGAGTTGATTTTTGGAAATAAATTTGTTTGTTATTTAAACCTTTTGAGACTTTAATAATTTTTTCTCTTGAGCAACGCGAATTAAGATTTTATTATAATTAATTTGACAATCATTTTTGGATTCTTACTCATTAACACTCGCTGGTATTTTGAACCCTAATTTAACTTATTCTATTTTTTGCAAATTTGTTAATTATTGCCTGGCGCCTGTCTCAGCTATCCGGAGCATAAAACTAATTGGATCAGAAAAAGGGTCCAAACTTAAAAGTATTTTGCATTTCTTTGGAGCATTACACCTCAAATAAGGTGATGTTTTCTTTCTTGTGTTATGCTTCTTCCGAGGTCTCACCTTCTCATACATCTTCTCTATTGTATATATACTGACGGATTCAGTCAGACCTCTGTGGTAAGCAGCTGCTTGAGGGATAAATTATTTATTATTGAATTCAATGTACATCACTGATGAAAATGGATTCCTCCAGTGAAGAAGAGTGTTTGATTAAGTATGGTAGCCATGAAAGCATCACAAATGGGTGATAAGATTTGATCTATAATATGGAGGACATTCAAAAGTTCTTGACATGTATTTGTAGATTTGCACTTGTTTCTTCAAAGTTGTTTGAAAGCTGGTCTAAATTACTAAAGACAGGGAAAGATTTTGCATTTAAACAAGGATACAGCTTCAAGATGATGTGAAAATATTCATGCCAATTTATTACAAGTATATGGGGATCATTCCTGTTCATACGGATGGTTATGGGATGGATGCACAAATTCAGAGGATGGCAGAGTTTCGAATACCACCCTTGTGCAGGAAAATGGGTTGGGTTGTTTTACCTCTGAGTGGCACTTTTTTGCACACCATGGGCTAAATGGCCAGGTCACATGGACCCCGAAGGCTCAGAGAAGGTTGGGGGAGGGGACCCACTGGAACAGCTGTTGGGAGACAGATGGTAGCCTCCCATCAAGGCCATCCAGCGTGTTCTTTAACGTGCACAGGGTATGGCTCTCCTGCACATGGGGCCACGGCTTAACGTCCCATCCGACGGACGGCGGCCTTTCCAAGCCCATCAGTGTCCCCTACTGACCGTCGGGCAGGGCGGGGAATTTTGCGGAGATAAATCTCAACACTGACCCAGCTGGGACTCAAACCTGGGAACTATAGATTACGAGCCTGGCACGCTACCGACTGAGCCACCCCCGCCCTTGAGCAGGAAGACCGAAAGAGGTGATGAACAAGAGAACCATCACTGCCATTTGTGAACTCAACTCGTTAAGGAAAATCCACACATCACCATTTTTAGATTTTTAGTTTAAATGTCAATGTATCGATTGGTAGTGTGGAAACAATTATTCCTGTGTCAAATGGGATATACAACTGACAGAACAGAAAAAAAGGGATAGAGTCAACTCATGCAAGGAGATGCTGGCAATGTTTGAACCTAGTGGCCCCATATGGTTAATAGACATTGTCACAGGTGATTAGAAGTGGTTTTATTACTTTACCCCTCCCAGATAAATCGACAACTATGTTTGAGTTGTGAAAGTTGAACTGTGATTCCAAATCCTTCTACAAGACTTTCACTCAAGGAAGAGGATGTTAACAATTTTTTTTCAATTCTCAGGGAGTTGTAGTCATGGACACCTTACCTGAAAAAATGATTATAAATGACCAATACTACACCAACATTGTTTTGCCCAAAATGGTTAAGGAGATGAAGGAGCAGCATCCAACAACAGGTGTGCAAAAGGTTCTCCTTCTTCATGACAATACCAGTGCTAAAAAAACCGGTAAGTTACAATCTATCTGGAACAGGAAAAAATCAAACAGCTACCCCATCCTGCATATTCCCCTGATCTTGCACCATTCTTTTTTAGTTGATTTCAAAAATTAAATGGAACTTGCTGGGAAGTCATTTTCAAGGGTGCAAGACCTTGCAAAATGTGTTCATTCAGAGTTGCGGAGTATCCCCAACAAGAGTATCATCAAGCATTCCAGAATTGGTGTAGATGTCTGCAAGTTTGGATAGATGATGGAGGGGAGTGCTTTGAAGGACATAAAATTTTGTTCTGCAGATGCATGTCAGGAACTTTTTGAATACCCTTGTATCTGCCACCAAATTCCATGGAAATGATAACTTTATATATTTGGAGCAATGAATCTGCATTTTCCAAATTTAGGGTCTTCTAAGAGCAGAAATTAAAATACACCAGAAGACTAAAAAAATACAAATCCTAATATTTTATTTCTACCTGGCATAAAAAGAAATTTCATTATTTATAAAAACAAAAACGTTTAAAAGTTTACAAATGGATAGAAGACAAAGTGGAAACAACAGCTCATTTTTAACCCTTCCAGTGTCCACATTGTCTGTATATGTTTGGAGAATCCGTAATGAGAAAAATGTATATATTTTTAGAACAACAAAAAAGATTTTTTTTTAATAAAAATTGCCATTGTACAAATTTCTTATATATATCTTATAAAAATATATAATTCAGGCTTGAAAAATAATATTTTGGTTTTCTCATTTGATGCATATTTTATTAAACTACAAATATAAATAATTTGTTAAAGCAATCTGATTGCCATTTTTTAGAAGTGCTAAATGGTATTGCCAATTTATTAACTTTCCTCTTTGCTGAGGCAACCTTCTGATTGAAGCTTGCAAATTTCATTTGACTATTTTCAACAAATTTTTCTTTAAATTTTTGAAAATCTCCTAAAAATTAATGAAAAAACTGCTTTTTTTAAAAATGGCAGATTTTGGAAGAAATTATGAAGTATGTACCATCTTTTTTCCCCCTGTTTTACACTCTTTTCTGCCATAACCTATTTCAGTATTCCTAGAATTATATTTATCATTTATATCATTTTTCCCAGCATTCTATGCATTTTTCCCACTCTTAAAATACAAAACCAGCAAGCTGAGTTGGAATTGCTGTTGCAAAATACGACACAGCAGCAGGTGCAGTTGAGTGCAGTGACTTCGTTATTGCTCACATGTGCAGTAAAGTGGCTCTATAGTGGTTGTTTACAGAAAGAGTTATTCTGGGATATAGGACAATGGCACCATGCTTTTCTAGTCAGTATTGAACTTTATTTTCATTTTTGTAGATTTATTTCCGTAAATTACTGATTTTCCTGTCGACTAAGCTATCGATCTTTTAGAGTTATGCTACATCAGATGTCTGGCTTCACAAATTGTTGGGGATATTATTTAACTCGCATTAGGTTATATGTTAATATTTCTTTCTATTCTCATAAAAAATTTTTGATTTTGTATTGTTTCCTGAAAATGAATGAGGTATTGGATATGGAAGCAGAAAAGGGCTTCCCTGACATAGCAAGTTGTTTATACGAATGATTTAAGTCAAATACTTCCTTCCAACAAATTGGATTATAAATTACCTGTGTAAAGTTAGTATTTTACTTCTTTTATAATTAAACCTTAATTTTTATTTCTGTAGATCTACTTTAATTGCGTAAATTATCAATCTTTCCAGTGACTGGTAATTATTGAATTTTCAGAGTTATGCTACATCGGATGGCCAGCTTACAACTAGTTGCTATGGACAGTTTATTTAGCATCACATTATGTTACATATTAATTTTTCTTTTAATATTTCTTCGTTTTTCAGTAAAACTTTGATTTTGTATTGTTTTTTGAAATTCCTGAAAATGATTGAGGCCTTGGATACGGAAGCAAAAAGAACTTCCTTGGCACGAATATCGGCCCTTCTGTGAGAGGGCAATTTTAACATAGCTCCCCCACCACCACACACACTAAGGATGTTTTACTTCCTTACTCTCCCTGGCAAAGTTTCATTTTAAAAATATCAAATTATGAGATTTTTAAGTTTATATTCAATGGTTTTAGAAGATTTTACCCCCCCCCCCAAAAAAAAAAAAAAAAAAAATCTCAATATATTGACCGAGCCACTTTGACAATATAGACATCTCCTTTTTACCCTTGGTACACAAACTTTTCTGACCTCAGTCAAGATCGCTGAACTTCATCCGAAAATTCATAATGTTTAGTACAAAAAAGCAGCAGCCAAGAAAGTGTTTTTTCCATTTTATAAACAGGGCAAAAAATCCCATTAATGCAAGTAATCCAAGTCACCTGGTATAATGCTAATCAATGTTTAAATATACCACACTGCAAAGAACTATTAAAAGAAATAAATATTATGTTTCAAGTAATAAATATTACATTATTTGGGAAAAATTTTACTTTCGATTATTATATAATTTAACAGTTGTTATTCATCACGTTTTCCAACATTAGTCCGATCCATTTTTTCACTATATCAATGTAAAAATGCCTTATTAAAATTAATATGCTTGTAATTTTTTAAATTTCTTATTTTCATAAGATTTGGAGTTAAATGCAGTTTAATTTGGTATATAAAGTGGCCTATTTCTATTGATTGGTTATTTTTTTTAAAAATTCCAAAATTAACTTGTTGATATGGCTCAGCACAGTTGGCAAAAAGCCTGCAGTTTTCTTAAAGTATGTTACCAAGAAAAAATTAATAACAAAACAAAATATATTTACTTGAAACAGGAAAAAAGTTAGTTATTTTTTTTTGTTATACAGAAATAAAGATCCTTTCTATCCATGTGCATTATAACCATAATCTGTCTATTAGTTTTTTCTTTTAAATAAATTTTTATTTTTGTTGTCAGATGCATTTTTTGATACACGACTCTAAAAAAGTCCTATTAAAATAAAACTAGTCATCTTTTTTGTTAAATATTTTATTTTCAGAAAATCTAGAATTAAATGCTGATTAATTTGGCATATAGCATTGTCATAAAATTCATTCCATTAGTCATTTGGCAAAAAAGTTCTAAAATGAAATTTTTTTGTTTTTGGTTGAGCATAGGGAGAAAATAGCTTGAGTCTGGATGGAAACCATTTTTTCAGGTTCGACAGTGGAAGTGTTAAAAAGTGAACTAAACACACACAAAAAAATACATCTCACAATAAAATTTAATTCCTTATTTATATAAAGCTTACCTTTTTACCATTATGGAACCACCCAGCAGAGAGAATATATTCCCCAGGAAATGTGGTAGTTGACATTTGAGTCCATTCATTTAAAAGAAAATCCTGTAAGAATAACTGTATGTGAACTACATCTTTAAATATCATTTGGATATATCTTTAAAAAAAAAACAATAAGTAAGAAGACTAACAACTAGCAGAATTCACATTATTATACTATATATACTGGGTGATCCAATAGTAACAGAAAAAGTAAAAATGCAATAATTCGAAAAGTATAAACAGTAGCACAATGCGGTTTTCACAGAAATTCACAGAAAGACATGGGTTTTTTTCTTAATAATGAAAAATTTTATTGCCAGAATAGTTACATTTGACACCGACAGGTGGTGCTTCAGTTGTGTCAGTAGTTTGTATAGTTGTGCAGCACAGTTCGCAACACAGCTAGGATTACAAATTTCAATGTGATGGCCGTCATTCATGAGAATGGCCGTCAGACGTGGCATGACACTCTGCACAGTATCGAAGAGAATTTCAGCTGTAATTCCTGTCACATGATGGCGAATAGCTTTTTTCAACATGGTCAATGACGTCAGCCGACCTCTGTACACCTGTGACTTCAAGTAGCCCCATAACCAAAAGTCACAAGGTGTATGGTCTGGAGACCTTGGTAGCCATTCGTGCGGGAAAGAGCGACTGAGGATCATTGCCAAATGTCGATGCGGTCATTCAAGTCAAAAGCGAGGCGGTCATCGTCAAATGTCAATAGCAGCAGATGCTGGACAGGACCTGTGATGTGTGGAGGTGCTCTATCCTGCATGAATGTTACACTATGGAGTACTTGCCTCTCTTGCAAGGAGGGAATGATGCTGTCTCTTAAAAGTGCTGCATAATGCTCGCCTGTGACAGTAACAGTTCGAAATGTACTGCTGTGGACTTCCTCAAAGAAAAAGGGGCCTATAATGAATGATGCAGTGAACCTGCACCACACTGCCACCTTTGGCTGATGCAAAGGGGTTTACACAATCGCATGTGGGTTCTCTTTCGCCCAAATGCAGCAGTTGTGTGCATTAACACTTCCATTAAGCGAAAAGTGCACCTCGTCAGTCCACAGGATGTTTGACAGCCAGTCCTCATTGTTTTCCACCTGTTGAAAAGCCCAATTTGCAAATTCGTGACGTCTCTCGAAATCAGTTGGTTTCAGTTCCTGTAAGTGTTGGATTTTGTAAGAATACCTCTTGAGGATGATCCTGAGTGATCGCCACACAGTCCCATATGAAATGACAGTTTATCTGGAAATTTCACGAACACTGCATTCCCCATGTGCGGAAGCTGCCGATTGTGTGTCGGCCTCCTGCACAACTACAATGGTTTTTTGGATCTCCTGCTTCTTGCACGTGTTTCCAAACTGTCAGTGTCGTCAAACCTTTTCATCATAGCTATCAGTGAGGAACAAGACATCGGTCCCTTTCCACTTCTAATATCCCGCATCGAACGATAGGTGCACAAAGCCGCACTTGCACATTCGGAGTTCTGATAATACAGCTTAAGTAAAAGTGCTTTATCTCATAACGATAACATGCCTCACCTTGGCAGAATGTTTAACTTCGGTAATAAACATTAAATGCTGAAAGTTTAACTTCAGTATTCACTACATCTGAAAATTACGTACCTCACGGCATGATTGGCAATTGATCAATGTTCGCAGTCTCGCAACGTTTGAGGAGCGGCAGCTGGCGGATATGTTTAAATAGCGACAGGCAGCAGCTCTGGGACCACTACAGTGCCACCTGTCAGTGACAAATGTAACTATTCTGGCAATAAAATTTTTCGTTATTAAAAAAATCCCATCTTTCTGTGCATTTCTATGAAAACCGCATCGTGCTACTGTCTACACTTTTCAAATTATTGCATTTTTACTTTTTCTGTTACTTTTGGATCACCTGGCATATACTACAAAGGATGAGAAACAATAAAGCAGAAATCAATAATTCAAGCTTCCTTGATTATTGAATTTACATTAATTGTAATAAAAATAGTCAACATCATGTATATCAAACCACATAACTTTCTTCTTTAATTCCCTTCATCTGTAATTGATTTACTGCATTACTCCACATACATTAGAAATGGTATTAAACCAACCATAGCCTGTTTAATCTTAATTCAAATGCACTTGGTTTGTTTAAATTACATACTCTGTTTCTTCACTAATATATTTACCTCCATATGTTCACTTAAAATAATCTTATAAAAAAAAAATGCATCCAGTGATGTGGTTGGTGCCCCTGGAATTATTACTGGATGCTAATGGCTACAATAAAATTATTGGTAGCCTTTAAGCCAAATTCTAACATTATATTACAAAATGTGTAATAATAATATAAATAATACTGTAGGATTAAAAATATAGCTACTTACCTTCATTGACCATATCTGTATACAACCAACAGTATCAGCTATGAGAAGTTTTGTACCACTTACATCCCATTCAACACAAGTAATTTCTTCATTATGGTTTAGCACTCTGAAAATAAATTTATGTTTTCAATAATTTCCTCTTATTCCATATAACGAAAAGGAATTAAAATGTTTCACTATTTAACAGAAAAAGTTTATGAAGTACCATATTCATCAAGGAGTTTTTATAACACTTAACAGCAGGCATATAACTCTGAAAATTTCTTTTATGAGGTGGAAGGATGAAATACAGGTACTTTTTTATATTTGGTAGATTATAAAATTATATATAATAATGTGTATTTAGAAAAACTAAATAAACACAAAAAATTCTTAAATCTAATTTTGTAAATTTTTTATAGCATCTTGCAAGTTTGGAGACACCAGGTTGCAAGGACTATACTTCTGCCTAGGTTAACAGCAATACTGCTAAGATGCAATGAGAAGTACAGATGTAGAAATCAACTATAAACCATTTGATATTCATAAACTGGATCTTAAAAGTGACATACTACAGTATGTTAGTATAATAAAGTCATGTGGATGACGAAAATATATTTATTAATTTCATCATAGTAAACACAATAAAGTCTGAATGATAATTGCATGATACAAAATAATTATAACAAAAACTTTGCAAAAGACCACATTTACTCACAGCAAGGGAGGATTCACTGCAATGTTCTTAGACCTTATGTTCAAAAACCATTTATGCACAAATCCAACAAAGATAAAAAAGGATACTACACATTGTTTAAAGTTGGTTGGTTGGTTATTTTATCTCTGAGTGACACTTTTTTGCACACAATGTGCTAAATGGCCAGGTCACAAGGGCACCGAAGGTTCAGAGAAGGTTTGGGGAGGAGACCCACTGGAACAGTTGTTGGGAAACAGATGGTAGCCTCCCATCAAGGCCATCCAGCATGTTCTTTAACGTGCACAGAGTATGGCTCTCCCAGACACGGCCACGGCTTAACATCCCATCTGACAGATGGTGGATTTTCCAAGCCCATTGGTGTCCTCTACTGACTGTGGTTTTGCGGAGATAAATCTCAACTTTATCCCAGCTGGGACTTGAACCTGGGAACTGCAGATTACAAGCCTGGTGTGCTACTGACTGAGCCACCCCTGCCCCCATTTTCATTTTACAGATTGCATAATTTTAATAAAAACACACACTGTAAATTGGCAGGGGACATAAAATAATTTTATTCAACTGAATATTTCATTACTTCAGTGTTCATTACATTGTCATTTTACTTGTAGTAACTTTATTACATAAATTAATGTACAGTTTTCTGATAATTTTGTTCAAATTGGTCAGGGTCTTGAAGACAATCAGCAAAGACTTTAATGTAGATTCATATAATTCTCGCAGAGATGTTATTCGATTTCATATACTATAACAGAATAAAATACTATCTTATTTGCTAAATTGAGAATACTGATGGATTACAAAATGAAAAATTATTAGCAGATAGGTATGACATTGGTATGATTATATGTAGGGGTGAGGATATTACTGTTTTTGCAGCCAGCCAGCACTTTTTATCATAAGCCAAAGCACAGGGATATATGAAAGTGTGAGGCAGAAAGAACAAATACTTCTTCCTGATTTTATGTGTGTTAAAAGAAAGTGTAAAAATAAAGCACAGAAAAAGAGAAAATTGGATATGTTTTTAGTGCTCTTTTTAAGAACATGCTAGACATGGAAAACTGTAGAAAGAGCAAAGAACTATAATTTCCCAGCTGGAACATTTTATATTAAAATTACAATCAACTGAATGTTACATATATACACTGCTCACAAAGATTAGAGGATATTTCTTCGCTTCATATTCATTTTGAAATATCCCCTAATTTTTGTGAGCAGTATACATACATACATACAAAATCCTCATGCAGCCATGGGCTATGGAGGTCCAACCCGACTGTGTAATTTTCCTCTCCAGATATGTCTCTTTTCAGCTACAGCTGCTACATTTGACCACTCTAGGCCAATTCTAGCAAGGTTCTGTTTGACATTGTCTGCCCATCGTATCCTAGGTTTTATTTTTGATACCCTTAGGCACATTGTTCATAATCCTCTTTGCCAATCTGCAGCTATGCATACAGGGAAACATGGCCAAACAAATGCAGTCTCTCTGCGCAATATGCTGCTCAAAAGAGGTTGATGACTTCTTCTAACCTCATCATTACTTACAAAGTCAAACCACCTAATGCCCAAGACACTAAGCATCTAGAATCAAAGGCATCAAGTTTCTTGTTATCTTGCTTACAAAGGGTCCATATTCTCCATAGATTCTTAACAGTTCCAGCGGCAATCCCTATTCTTCTATTTATCTCATGCCGCACATCACCAGTATCTGTTACATAGTTCCCAAGATAATTAAATTGAGACACTTGCTCAAGAGTGCAGACATTCAAAGCAACTGAAGCACTATCTGCTTGGTCAATTTTTATCACTTTAGTTTTTTCTCTGTTTATCACCAAACCTACTCTATTACCATTCTCATGAACAGCCCTAATGAAGGAATTCATCTCATCATCATTAGCCAACAGGGCCAAATCATCTGCATAATATAAATCAGAAATATTGAAATCTCTAGACCATTTAAGGCCAAAATCTTTCCCTTGCAAAGAATTTCACATTACATAATCAACCCCCCCCCCCCCCTGATATGGAACCACCTAGTTGAGGTGGGGAGACTTGAGGGCCTAAATGAAGTCGAAGGCTATGCTGACTGGATTGGGCAATGGTTGGACAGGCAAAGATTTCCATCTCAGAACTTGAGGGCCCTGCTGAATGACTAGGTCCGGTCATATTGTACAGGCCCCGACGGAAAGGTCGAACTAAGAGTCCCAGGAGCTGAGCCAACTTGGATTCTATATCTTTGTTTGTGGCGGTCCGGGACATAGATTAAATTTAGGTTTTGACCAATGGATGACTTTTACTCCTATAGTACTTTTCGTCATTAGGTAGTCAAGGATGAGCTGTATCTATAAGGTACTGTCTTGCCCCTGACCGTAGATAGTGGTGAATATGGCATTTCCCTATACTGGTAGTGCTTTAGGCAGAACTAGTGGGTCTTGTCATCATATATATATTACATAATAACCAAACTAAAGAGAAAAGGAGACATAAGAGAATGCACCCTTGTCTAACTCCACTAGCAATGCTAAACCAATTGCTGCAAGACGTACCAACTCTCACACAACTCAGTGTTATTATAGAGAGCTCTCATTACACTAACTTATCAGGTATTCCATATGATCTAACAATCAACCACAAATTATGTCAATCAAAGAGTCAAAAGCCTTTTTGAAATCCATAAAGCTAGCAACCACATGTTTCTTAAACTATAAACATTTCTCAAGGATCTGCCTAAGTGAAAATATTTTATCAATACATCCCCTACCACTTCTGAATCCACATTGTTCATCACACAGTTGTCCATCAACCAAATTCTTAATTCTATTACGTATAATCATGAAAAGAACTTTACCTGGAACAGATATAAACTAATTCCCCTATAATTATCACAAGAACTGCGATCAACTTTTTTAAATATAAGAATAATAATAGCTCTAGTAAAATCCTTAGGAACAACACCATTCGAAATTTCTCACCAAAGATTCGAAATTTCAGTCAGCCATGTGACAACACAAAATGATCCCAGCTCTAAGCATTTCAGTGGTGATTTCATCACCCCTGGAGATTTATGCAGTTTTAATTTAGAGATAGCCAATGTGATATAGGGCCATCATAAAAGCCAGTAATGCATCTATCCTCATTACAAACAATGGGAGTAGAAATAATCATATTATTTAGAACATCTCTCAAATGCTCAGCCCACCTAGCCATCACAGAATCCTCACCTTCAACCACCTTTCCATATTTATCCCTCAATATTTGTGTACCTGTCTGTTTCTTCCCACATAAAACATTAACAATCTGGTACAACCCCCTGTTGTTGTACTGTCTAACTGCTTCCTCTGCTTTGTCAGTCAAGCTATCAAGCCAAAGATTCTTATCAGCTGTTAACTGATCCTTTATATGTTAATTAAACTCGCTGTAATACTTTCTGTTAGGACTAATAGTGTTGATTCATATTAATCCTGCACTTCCTTCTTTCAGAAATAAATTCCATAGCCTTATCACTCAAATAATTTTGTTTCCTTTCTTCCCTTTTTCCCAAAAGAGATTGGTTTCAAGAAAAGCCTGTTTAAACTAATCCCATTCTTTCTCAACTACAGCAATAAGCAAACCACATTTGTCATAATGACTAAATAGCCTATCATGGTATGCTTTGGCTATATCTGGATCTTTCAGATTTTCAATGTTGAAGGTAATTTTTTTTAACCTTAGCGCGCTTGGCTACTGATCTAAGGGACCTGGGTTCGAGCCCCAGGTAAGGCATGTGTATGTGTCGTTTTTCTGCTGAGGTACTGCCATCCTCACAGATCTTCTACTATGGCATATAAACTGATAGGCTCCTGTAAGACCTCTGTGGCAAGCAGCTGCTTGAGGGGGTATTTATTTTTATTTATTTTTTTACCACAACATTTCTTAAGCTTAAGCTGCAAGACACTTTTGACCAAGTAATGGTCAGATCCAATTTCGGCTCCCCTGTATGATCTGTTATTCCTAACTGAACTGGCCCACTTGCTGTTAATTAAAATATAATCTATCATATTCCTGTGCAACCCATCAGGTGAAACCCACACATATTTATAAATGTCCTAGTGTTTGTAGTATGCATTAGTTATTTGTAAACCATTAAGTTTACTTACCTGTTGGAGACATTCCCCATTGCCATTGGAACTACCAATGCCAAAGGGACCTAAAACTCCTGCCCAAAGGTCAGAGTCAGTACCAACTTTAGCATTGAAGTCACCTAGTACAAGAGAAATATCTCCTTTCTTCACAGAATTCAATGGCTGTAAAATGTATCCTTCTCGTTCTCATCAGAGTGCTTTGTGGGGACATAATAATTTTTGTTTTAAATTTTGCTCTAAGAAATCTTTCATTAATGCAGTCATATCCTAGAAGAGCATCACTGATATGTCTGCTAAGAAGCAAACCTACACCTTGGAGATGCTTTCCATTCTCCCTCCCTGAAAAAGAGAAATTTAAAGTTATTTTTAAGTATCTCACCTTTACCTGATTTTAATGATTAGTGGTATTTCCATCTGGTCTCTTGCAAGCCTAGAATATCTATGTTATAGTGCTGGAACTTCTGCATGAGAATATCAAGAGAATAATCTCTATGTAATGTCCTCACATTCCAGTTCCTGCAGAGAGAAAATGATTAGTGGTATTTTTAAAGAAACTGGGTTTATTGAGATAGGTAGGGCCAACAATATCAAACAGCCCCCTGATCGCAGGCATTAGGCAAAGACCTGTTCCTCCTCCGCTAAAGGCTGAAGTCACCGATGCTGGTAAGAATTTCAGATGACTCTGTTCACTTAGAGCTGGCAACCCAGAAGCAAACAGAAAACACAGCGGCAGACTCTCCCTTAACAGAGGCCCACCAGTGCAGCAATTCCAGAATCCATAATCAAGCTCAAATCCATAAACAAGTCCGGTCTAGTAGGTATAAATGGTCAGCACCAGGACCCTGTGAAATTGACCACTTCTCAGCAGGGTTGAAAAAAAAAATAAGAAAAAAGTGGCCATAGATGACCAGATCAGTAGGCCATACTGAACTGGCAGCCCTCCGCTTCCGTTCCCTTCCAAAAGAGAATCTCTTTTGAAAGGTAGTAACGGCCTGCACCGCGAGAAGGCGGGGTCGGACATTAGGTGCTAGACCTGGCCGGTTCTGTGCATCATCACTGGGGGATTGGTACACAGCTCTCCTTCCAGTTTATGCCTAGCTATTATTTACAGACCCAACTAAACAGTAATAACATTTTGTATTTTGTTTCCTTTTATTGCAATGATAATTTCATTATACATTTTAGTTTAATAAGATCAAAACAAATTAGCCATCCTAAACCCTGCACAGTGAGCTAATTTCAATATCAACATATTATTCTGAGTATATGTCCTTTTTACAAAAACACATTAAAAAGAACACTGAACTTATATGCAGGATCAATCATACATCAAGATCTGAAATTGCAAAAGTAGTCCATAAGAGTTAAACCCACTTGACACAAATATTTTGGCAAGAAATTAATTATTTTTAAAGCAAATTTTTACCACAATTAAGCAATTTTTAATCATTTTTCTGAAGTTTTAGTAGATTCATTCCTTTTATTTGTGACCATTCTTTAGTAAACTGTCAAGCTGATGCTTAGTGCATGACATAATTACCTAATTATGCTAATGGATGAAAAGTATTCATGCATGAATGCTTTTCGTCCACTAGTTACAGTACAGTAACAAGCAAAGTGAATGAAATTCAAACCATATACCATTAAAATACATTAGTTGGCAATGTCAATATATTCCTATATGATTTATTTTGTAGTCCTATTCTAATTCCCATAATACAGTTGCAGCAAGTTTTATTGAATGGAGGAAATCTCAATGCAGACAAGATTATGAAACATTAGCATAAAACAGATTACCTTCATCTGAAATGTTATTAGCAGAAATGAACTTTTTGCCCTGTATAAGTTCATTTCTGCTAACATTTCAGATGAAGGTAACCTGTTTTATGCTAATATTTCATAATCTTATCTGCATTGAGATTTCCATGATAGAAGTTACTCAGGTTGCAGTATTTACCCACCATAACAACCACAGGTATGCTATACAGCAGGTAGGTATCTGACCTATTTATAGACCATAAGGGGTTTTGGGCTGGCTGCATTATTGTGGCAGAGGGCAGGTTTCTGAATAGGTGCAATGTGTATAACAAATTATGCTTTCACTGTATAAATGCAATATGAAACAAAATTACTTAATGTTTTATATTTTGTTTATTAATAGTTTGTTAGTTTACCAACTTTTTTAAAAATAAGTTTCTTAACCTATAAATTACCACTTTGAAGTTGATTAAATTTTAGAGGAAAAATTGTCTTGAGCCAGGTGGGATACAAACCCAAGACCACCTGACAACATGTTAGGTGCTCTGGACCACTGAGCTACCAGCTGCCTGATCAAGATCTCCTCTAATTGATGATATGAACCTTTTCAATTTACATTACATCATATGTAGGAAATGTTCCGGCAATTTTGCCACAAGCAGTAGACACATGCCAAATAGATGAAAAGTATTTCCTTACAAGTAATACGGTTGATAAATAGTAAATAAACTCAGCATATTTGGTATTAACCTATAAATTACCACTTTGAAGTCTATTTAAATTTTAGAGGAAAAATTATCTTGAGCCGGGTGGGTTATGAACCCACTCCAGAGTACCTACCTGACATGTTATCAGGAGGTCGTGGGTTCGTATCCCACCCTGCTCAAGACAGTTTTTCCTCTAAAATTTAAAACAACTTCAAAGCGGTAATTTATAGGTTAATACCAAATATATTGAGTTTATTTACTATTTAATAAGTTTCTTGTTTAATTTTTGACTTTTATATTACCCTTTTGACTTTTATATCAGCTCAAGATTTCTCTTGTGGGCCATTACTTGAGCATCCCCTGCTTTAAAGGCTCCAGTAATTACAAATAATAACTTTAAATTCTAATGTGGAACTTTTCAACTATCCTTCATAAATGTATCTAAGAGTAGAAATTTTATTTAAACTTCATAAAATGAGGTTTCATCAAAAATTATATATATATATAACTTTAAGTTTTCAAGCACTAAATATTATTTTCTCATACTTCAAGAGCAAATATATCAAATATATTACAAAAAACATTATTTTTCTGCATGAATATTTAACTGCTTTAACTATTCCTTAAATTTACAGAACATTACGTATATAATGTGTAAGGCAATATATTTAAATATATTAATTTATTCAAGCTTTAAATATCATACATGCAAATGCAACATACTTATGAGCTTCCCAGGGTATATTAAGATCAGCTACATATACATGATTTTTGCATAACTTGGCAATGCTATCTTGCAGATCAGTAGTTGATGTGAATGCAACAGTGTTTCGGCTTGATACAGATAGTACAGTCTTGCATTCAGTCATCCTAAAAGCATATGAAATTTTTGGAATATATTTTACAATTTAAAACAAAATTTCTTATAGACACAAAGAATAAAAGATATAGCATTCAATAGCAAATTCCCTCTATATATCAATAAGTACACAAAATACATATGAATTATTTCATCATATTTTCAGAATTCAATAAATATTAGTCATTGCCATCACATTATTTTGCTACTACAAAAATATAGAATGTTGGAAACAATTAGGGAGATAATACATATGTCAATGGAAAGCTATATTTGAAACTTCCTAACTTTGAAAACAAGATTATGAAAAAAATGTCATTGGAGATAAGTTAAAGATCACAACATAATCTTTCTAAATCTTAATATTGTGGAAAGTTCAAATATTTAGGGTAATGGAAACTGAACTATTAAGCAATGAATTTGAAGGTGATTTTTATTTCAAAAGCCAACTAACCATATGTCAAATTTCTAATGTATATGAACATTTTTTCCAAGTTTTTTTTATTTTTTAGTGAAAACTACTTTAAGAAACAACCTTATCCAAAGCAACTAATATATATATACAGTAGACTCCCTTTTATCCAGCTCTTATGGGACCAGACCCCTGGCAGGATGAATGAAAGGCTAGTTAATCCGAAAATTGTGTCAGAAAATGAATAAAAATGGCAAATGACAAAAATATTAACTATACTGTATTTTAATTAACAAATTGTTATACAATATTAACAATTTACTCACACTCACTTGAAAAAGTCAGTGATTTTCTTTTGTTTCTTTGAACTTAACACTTTTTTACCTTCAAAGTCTTGCCAGTTTTTAATAAACATCACATCAATCACAGATGAAGCCTGTTGTTGTTCAATGTATCTTACTGCAATATCAAAAGCTTCTTTTCCTTCAATATGACTAACTTTCCCTTCTTCCTCTTCTTCATTCTCCGCTTCTTATCCCTTCCCTTCTTGATAGATTGCATTGATACTTTTGTCATCATTCAGTGTTCCATTTTCCAACTGTTTATCACCTTTTAACCATTTTTCAATGTCATTTTCTTCAAGTGTGTCACATCCAGGCATCAGTTTAAAATCATTAAGCAGCGAAATATTGTCATTATCCATCATATCTTCGGCAGGCGCAGGCTCATTCGATACTTTCATGTTGTTGTCTTTGGTACTTTCTACATAGTTTTCAACTTTGGGCCAAAGTTTTCTCCATGACTTCACAAACATTGAACGAGGCATTTCTTCAAAAGCTCTTGCCAACATGTAGATTTATTGTTTTCAAAGAATTTAAAAGTCCTATTCCATCGTTTTCGGCTTGCTGTAGAATTTCTGAAAGAAGCTTTCTCCTGTATCACCTTTTAAAACTTAGAAGCACACCTTGATCCATTAGTTGCACTAAAGATGTTACATTAGGTGGCAAAAACATGACTTTTATGTTGTCAGAAATTATGCTTGGGTGTGTTGGGGCATTGTCGAGAATGAGTAGGGCTTTTACAGGCATTTTAAACATACCACTAACCAGTTTCTCTCCACAGGTAGTTGCATAGAGAAGTAGTTGCAGTACTGAATTTTCAGATTTTTACAATCATGAAGAGTAGTACTTTTCAAATTACAGTAATATCTTGATATATAGGATGTCCTATTAATGGCAGATAATCATTTGGCAATCAGCATTTATTATGAAAGAAGTATAAAAGCTGTTGATAGTAGTAACATAATCTCATCATAGTAATATACTGCTCACAAAAAATAGGGGATATTTCAAAATGAATATGAAGCGAAGAAATATCCCCTAATTTTTGTGAGCAGTATATAATTTGTTGAGAACCAAACTGCTGCAATATGCCATAACCACTTTGCATCATTCGACAGCACTAACCATATGTGGAAATTCTGTGGCACCCTATACCTTTCAACCACTTTTTTTGTTAACTAGGCCTCAAATGCAAAATCACTTCAGAATACTTTTTATGTACTTTTGACAACAAACCAATCTATGGTGAGATTATCTACCATTAATGAGATGTCCTGTTTGGAGTACATGCATTCCTAGTTTTATTTGTAGATCAGCACTTTATATAATGATTAATTTTTAACACTGGTAACTATTAAGATGTGTTCCCAGCCTACATAACTTACCATTCCATAATATTAACATTTCACACCTTACCAGACATATTGTAAAAAAAAAACAACTGGCAATGATAATAATATCATACTTCAGATGTACAGAAGTTTACAGTACCAAACAGAAATGTTCAGAAATGTACAGAAATGTTCAGTACCAAAAATCAGTTCCAAAAAAGAAAACTGATATAAATAATAAAAACACAATACACTGTAAATTATAATTTTAATTTGCATTAGGCTGGATTTGTGGCAGAAAAGGGAGAGACCAGATTTGGGACTACAATACATTTCACAAAGGAGACTGAAAACAGCAATGCCATCCTCTACTCGGATGTTTTTATCGAAAAATATGACACAGGTGCTTGAAAACATCTGTCAGTTGGGATCATTTTGTGAACGATCATGCTGTCATTAGCATTGCTGTGACAATTGTTACTGCTATCATATGAATGACAAACAAAGCATGACCAAGTGATTATGAATACGGCTTCTACTGATAGCTGATGGAAATTGGCCCTTGGTTCAATTGTAATATGCGAATGGTGTGAAAGAATCTTTCTTATGACTGCTGTGATTCGATGGCAACTGCAGGGACTCAATTACTGAGATCCTCTTAACAAATATGTGACTTCAGTCTTTAGGAAAACAATACTTTAGTGAAACATTGACTGCATGACAGGGACATACTCGCACTCTTTAGCTATGAATTACAATACAGCTAACTATCCCTGTTCAGCTGTTTCTTGAGTGTCCAAGTACCGTTATTTCTAGTTAGCTTCTGAGCTAAAACTCTTGGTGTTTTACTCTCTCGTTCCTTGTCAGGGTTTTGCCCTGTTGGTTGTTGCCTACTCTTCCCCTCCCTTCTCTGGACTCTCAGACATGTGGAAGATCGATGACCCCTGGCTAGGGTCAATTGTCAGAGGGCACCCCGAGTTGGGTAGGCCTCCCTCTTACCAACCTGCTATATCAATTAACATTCTAGCAAGGGCTGCACTAACATGGCCTTGCTGAAACTAAAGACATCTTACATATGCCTCAGTTTGCAACAGAAAATAATGTACAAAACAAAGAAATACGCAGAAAAAGGCTGTAGCCCAGCTAATCCAGCCCAATATGTCAATCTACAGAAAACCTAACTATGTATACTCCATCATATGTGCACACTCATGCACCCCATGGGAATACAAAATTGCAGCCTTCTGCTCTCTTATCTACAGGACATTTAACATATCATCAAATGAGTCTTAAAAAAACTCAAACCATTCAATTTATAGCTCTGTCCCATGGTTTCAACTCTACAACAATGGAAAGGCTTAATAGGTAGAAAACTGACAGTAGAACAAATTCAGGTCTTCTTCCAATCACCAACATGCAGTGGGCACCTTTGCTGAATCCATTTCTTACATCAATAATAAATTCATGGATTACCTGTTGACATATAATTCAAGAAATAATTTTGTGGAAAAAAATTATTTTGCTGATGGGTAGGATTAGCATTCCTGTACAGTGGGAATCTGTCCACAAATTATTCAGAGCTCAACAAATTAATATTATTTTCACCCCAGCTCCGAATCTGAAAAAAATAAGGGACAAATTTAGCCTCATTAAGTGTGTACAGATTACTATTTAATTCACGTGCATCTTAGCTATCACATTTAAGGAAAAGTTAAAAAATTCAGAAGGAATGCCCAAATGCGCATGCTGAAATATTGCCATACTGGTAGCTGTTCTAACTGTCACTGCAATCTTCCACATGCTTAATATTAGCACCACCTTAGATCAACCTTTAAACTTGTAAAGCTGATCAAGTTACAGAAAAGTGAAGAAAAGACATTTACCAATGCAGAGTCACCTCAATTGCTGGTACAGGTGTGGACACCAAGTGACAAATTTATCCACATGAGCTGTGAATTAGATGTTTATTAACACACATGTTGACTTCTTGTACTCTTTCTTACCCGTGGGTTTTTTTTTTTTTGATAAGTCTTGCCTACTCTGTTGCTCGGACATAACTACCTGCTATGGTCGTATATATATATATGGTATAACCCTCTCAACAACAAAGGGGGCAGGGGGGGCTCAGTCGGTAACACGCCAGGCTTGTAATCTACAGTCCAGGTTCAAGTCTCAGCGGGTCGGCATTGAGATTTATCTCCGCAAAACTCCCCGTCCTGCCCACTGTCAGTAGGGGACACCGATGGACTTGGAAAGGCCGCCATCTGTCGGATGGGACATTTAGCCATGCCTCTGTGTGAAGTGTGCAGGAGAGCCATACCCTGTGCATGTTAAAGAACATGCTGGAAGGCCTTGACGGGAGCCTGCCATCTGTCTCCCAACAGTTGTTTCAATGGGTCCTCCCCCCTAACCTTCTCTGAGCCTTCGGGGTCCTTGTGACCTGGCTATTTAGCCCATTGTGTGCAAAAAAGTGCCGCTCACAGGTAAAACAATCCAACCTCTCAACAAAGACTGGTAAGCTGATATAGCAGGTGATAATTATGTTCGAGCAGCAGAGAAGGCAAGACTTAAAAAAACCAGGGGTAAGAAAGAGTACAAGAAGCCAACATGTGTGTTAAACATCTAATTCACAGCTCATGTAGATAAATTTGTCACTTAGTGCCACGAGTTCAAAACCCCCTTTGATCAAAACCAGCAATTCAAGAGACCCTTCATCAGTAAATATTTTTCTTAATTTTTCTGTAACTTGATCAGCTTTACAAGTTAAAAGGTCGACCTAAAGCAGTGCTAATATTAAGCACAGAAAATATGAAAGATTGCAGTGGCAGAGCTGCCAGTATGGTAATATGTCAGTATGTGCATTCAGGCACTCCTTCTGAATTTTTTAACTTTTCCTTAAATACAGGGTGATCAAAAAGTCATTGTGCACCTGATAAGGAATGAGAGATTCGTACCTTTACGATAAATGTTGAAAGTGTGTCCTACGCGTCTCCAGACATTTAGTGGCATGCCAAACTGTATTCTTAAAGTCGTCATTCAGCACAGCACGGTCCACAATCTGAATGTATTCTGCAATGGTTGTCTTCAAATCATCAATTGTGCACAGATTGTCTGAATACACAGAACTTTTCATCACACTCCAGAGATAAAAATCAGGTGGGGAGAGATCCAGGGATCTTGGAGGCAAAATGTTTTTCAAAATGATTCTGTCCCCAAACACAACATGCAAGAATGCCATAGACATAAGCGATAAGTGGGCTATGGCACCATCCTGCTGAAAGTAGGTCCTGTTGATTTCATCTTCTGACAATTGCACAAAGAAAGGATAAAGAATATTGTCACAGTATCATTGTGAGTTGACAGTCTCAGAGAAAAAAATGGGTCCAACTATGCACCAACACAAAATTCCAATCCCAACACCAATCTTCTGATCATGCAGTGGGGACTCGTGAAACTCATGGGGATTGTGTGAGGACCAGAGGCATGAGTTTGACTGTTTACATACTCCAATGTGACATCCAAAATGTCCTCTCCGTCATGGTCCAGGAAGTCTACGGGGCAGGGGTGGCTCAGTCGGTATTGTGCCAGGCTCATAATCTGCAGTTCCCAGGTTCGAGTCCCAGCTGGGTCAGCGTTGAGATTTATGTACACAAAATTCCCCACCCTGTCAATGGTCAGTAGGGGACACCGATGGGCTTGGAAAGGCTGCCATCCAATGGATCGGACATTAAGCCATGGCCCCGTGTCCAGGAGAGCCATACCCTGTGCACATTAAAAACATGCTGGATGGCCTTGATGGGAGGCTATCATCTGTCTCCCAACAGCTGTTTCAGTGGGTCCCCTCCCCCAACCTTCTCTGAGACTTCGGGGTCCATGTGACCTGTCCATTTAGCCCATGGTGTGCAAAAAAGTACCACTCAGAGGTAAAACAACCCAACCCAAGAAAGTCTACAAACTACATGCAGTACACACTCCGTTTACCACTGTTGGCAGGTTTTAATTCATGCATGGATGTGATTTTGTAAGGCTATAGGCCTTACAAATTACAATTCTGTAAATGGTAGCTAGGTAGTCACTGGAAGGAGAGCTATGCACCAATCCCCTGTGATGATACATAGAACCGGCCAGGCCTAGCACCTAATGTTCAACCTCGCCTTTTCGTGGTGCAAACCATTAGTACCTTTCAAAAGAAATACTCTCTTGTGGAGGTGAAAGGAAGGGGAGGGCTGCCAGATTAGTGTGGCCTACTGATCTGGACAACTATGGCTACTTTTTTTTTTCTACCATGCTGAGGAGTGGTCAACCACACAGGGTCCTGGTGCTGACCATATAAACCCACTGGACTGGATAGATATATGGCTCTGAGCTTGATTATGGATTCTGATTTTGCTGCACTGGTGGGCTTCTGTGGAGGGAAAATCTTCCACTGTGTTTTCTGTTTCTTTGTGGGTTGACAGCCCCAAATGAATAGATTCACAGGATATGTTAATCAGCTGGTGTATAATCCTAAGCAGAGGTCATCGCAGGCACCTGAACTCTTTGCTTCTATTGGCATGGTCAAATTCTACATTGGAGGAAGTCTTCCAGTGTAGATGGCTTCAGCCTTTAGTGGTGGGGGAATGGGTCTTTACCCCATGTCTGCGATTAGGAGGCTGTTTCATATTGTCGGCATTCCTTCTCTCAATAAACATAGTTTCTTTAAACATCCTACTAACCATTCTCTCTCCATAGGTAATTGGAATGTGAGGACTCTACACAGAGCTTTCTCTCTCGATGTCCTCACACAAGAATTCCACCATTATAATTTAGATATTCTCGGCTTACAAGAGACCAGATGGACAGATAAAGGTCAAATTCTTAAAAATAATCTTAAATTTCTCTTTTCAGGGAGGGACAACAATAAGCATCACTAAGGCATGCGTCTGCTTCTCAGCAGACACACTAGTGATGCTCTTCTAGGATATGAGTGCATTAATGAAAGGTTTCTTACAACAAAATTTCAGACAAGCATTAAAGACTTGAATGTTATCTGCTGTTATGACCCCACTGAGGTTGTGATGAGGATGAAATGGATAAATTTTATGGGCAACTTCAGAATATTTTGAATTCTGTCAAGAAAGGAGATATTACCCTTGTTCTTGGTGACTTCAATGCCAAAGTTGGTACTGACTCTGACCTTTGGGGAGGGGTGATAGTCCCTTTTGATATTGGTAGCTGCAATAGCAATGGGCAACGTCTACTACAGGTAAGTAAACTCAAGGGATTCAAAATAACTAACACATATTACAAACACCGCGACATACAAAAGTACACATGGGTTTCACCGATGGGCTGCATAAGAATATGATTGATTATATATTAATTAACAGCAAATGGGCTAGTTGTGTTAGGAATATCAGGTCATATAGGGGAGCTGAAATTGGATCTGACCATTACCTTGTTAAAAGTGTCTTGCAACTTAAACTTAAAAAGTGTTGTGCTAGGGTTAAAAAATTTACTTTTAATACTGAAGCTCTGAAAGACCCAGTTATAGCCAAAGCTTACCATGATAGGTTACTTAGTCATTATGACAGTCATGGTTTGCTTACTAGTGAAGCTGAGGAAGAATGGGATCATTTCAAACTGGCGTTTTTTGACACTAACAGGACTCTTTTAGGAAAAAAGGAGCAGAAGTGGCAGAATTATCTGAGTGATAAGGCACTTGAGCTTATTTCGGAAAGAAACAACTGCAGGAATGTCCTTAATCAATACCCTTCTAGTCCTAATAGAAAGCATTACAGAGAACTTAATAAATGTGCAAAAGATCAGTTAGCTGCTGATAAGAATCTTTGGCTTTGATGGCTTGGCTGACAAAGCCGAGGAAGCAGTTAGACACCACAACTGCAGAGAGCTGCACCAGATAGTTAATGATTTGTGTGGTAGAAAAAAACGGACAGGCGTACAAGGATTGAAGGATAAACAAGGTAAGGTTATAGACGGGGAGGATTGTCATGGCTAGGTGGGCTGAGCATTTCAGTGATATTCTAAACAATGTGGTTAGTTCTACTCCCATTGTTTGTAATGATGATAGATGCATTGGTGGCTTTAATGTTGGACCTATAACACAATCTGAAGTTATTTTGGCTGTTTCTAAACTTAAACTACATATATCCCCAGGGGTAGATGAAATTACTACCGAAATGCTTAGAGCTGGGAATGTTTCGGTTACCACTTGGATAACTGAAATTCTGAATATCTTTTATGATAAAGGCATGGTTCCTAAGGATTTTACCAGAGCTATTGTTATCCCTATTTTCAAAAAAGGTGATCTCAGTTCTTGTGATAACTATAGGGGTATCATCCTACTCTCTGTTCCAGGTAAAGTCCTTTCCATGATTGTGCTTAATAGAATTAAGAATCTGGTTGACAGTCAATTGCGTGATGAGTAATATGGATCCAGAAGTGGTAGTGGATGTATGGATCAGATATTTTCAATTAGGCAGATTCTTTAGAAATGTTTAGAGTTTCAGAAACCTTTGGATGCTATTT
Source organism: Ryuthela nishihirai (assembly GCA_038380435.1). Taxonomy (NCBI): domain Eukaryota; kingdom Metazoa; phylum Arthropoda; class Arachnida; order Araneae; family Heptathelidae; genus Ryuthela; species Ryuthela nishihirai. The sequence continues at coordinate 114,566,384 of JAWZYU010000001.1, forward strand.
TGTTGATTTCAAAAAGGCTTTTGACTCTGTTGATCGTCATAATTTGTGGATGATTGTGAGATCATATGGTATACCAGACAAGTTAGTTAACATAATGAAAGCTCTCTGTAATAACACTGAGTCGTGTGTGAGAGTTGGTAAGGCTTGTAGCAATTGGTTTAGCATTGCTTCTGGTGTTCGACAAGGGTGCATTTTGTCTCATTTTCTCGTTAGCTTGGTTATTGATTATGTTATGCAAAATTAACTTCAAGGGAAAGATTTTGGCCTTAAGTGGACTGGAGATACGAAAATTTCTGATTTAGATTATGCTTGATTTGGCCATTTTGCCGAGTGATGTCAGTGAGATAAACTCTTTCATTATAAACAGAGAGAAAACTAAAGTGATGAAATTGGTCAGGCAGGCTGTGATTCAGATAATCTGAATGGTTGCAGTCTTGAGCAGGTGTCACAGTTCAATTACCTTGGGAGCTATGTAACTGATACTGGTGATGTGCGGCATGAGATTAACAGACGAATAGGGATTGCTGCCGGGACTTTTAAGAATCTATGGAGAGTGTAGAGAAATAGGTGTATACACCTAAAGACTAAAATTAGACTGTATAATAGTTTGGTTCTTTCTAGGGTTAGTTATGGTAGTGAAACTTGGACACTTTGTAAACAAGATAACAGGAAACTAGATGTTTTTGATTCCAGATGCTTATGCAGTATCTTGGGCATTAGGTGGTTCAACTTTGTAACTAATGATGAGGTTAGGCAAAGGAGTCAGCAACCTCCTTTAAGCAGCATATTGTGCAGAGAGAGACTCTGTTGGTTTGGCCATGTTGCCCATATGAATAATTATAGATTGGCAAATAGAGTTATGAACAGTGTGCCTAAAGGCCTCAGAAAGAAAGGGAGACCTAGGATGTGGTGGGCAGACAATGTCAAACAGGACCTTGTTAGAATTGGTGTGCAGTGGCTAGATGCAGTAGATGTAGCTCAGGATAGACTTGCTTGGAGAACTAAATTGCACGGTCTGGTTGGACCTCCGTAGCCCATGACTGCTTGAGGATGATGATGATGAGAAGGTCTGAGAAGATGCCAGGACCTCAGCAGAAAAACAACACATACATCCATGCCTTATCCAGGGCTTGAACCCAGGTCCCTTAGATCACTAGCCAAGCATGCTAACCATTCGGTCAATAAAAATAAAGATAAACCAATCCATGTGTAAAAGACCCAGGTCAGATAAAAAGAATATATTCAACAAAGACATTAATCAATTTGGTTACAATACCCTGTATAATGCAATGAGGCAAACACAGATGGTATAAAGGAGTCATCAGATCAAAAGTGTCCAAGTGTAAGGGGCTTGGACATAATCTTGGAAGTATTTTAAGTCATGGAAGTTAAAATAAAAATGACATTCCAGGTTAAAAGCAGAACATTGAAGTAAACAATGTTTTATGGATAAAATGGTATCACAAAACTGGCACTTGGGCTTGTCACCCGCCAGTAAAAGAGCATGTAATAAAAGAACGACTTAAGAGGAGCTGAGAACATACAACTTCCTCTTTATGCAAAAATATGACTGCTGTGATTTGACAATAGGTCTAAAGCACTATAGGAAATCCAAGTAAGGAAATGAAGTGGAGTGCTGGACAGGGACATGGTCGACCTGACACATCAACTGTCGAGTAACTGCCTCCAATATATTCAACCTCCAATATGTACTGCTCACAAAAATTAGGGGATATTTTTATCACTTCATATTCATTTTAAAATATCCCCTAATTTTTGTGAGCAGTATATTTTATATCTTTGTTGAATATATTTTTGACATGATCAGGCAACCAACAAAAGAGAATGGTGGTGGTGCTGCCAGACAACAGAGCTGCTGGTGGATGTAGGAAAGAATACAGTGAGGTCTAACCGAGATCAAAGCAAGTCAGTGTAAAGTATATACCAATGATAATGTTTAGCTGCTATTTAGTCCATGGCAAACAATAGTGTGCAACTCTGCAGTGAAGATGGAACACGGCTGTGAGATCAGGTCTGCAATGATAATATCACAGCAGACCATGGCTGATCCCACTAATATCACAGACTTCAACCCATAGATGAAGACAGGCAAGAAACCCGGATGCTCAGTATGATGGCTAAAAAAGGTTACCGGTACATGCAATCAGGTGTGAAGGCCTTCCCATCCATAAAAGAGAAAAGTCACAGAAAGGCAAAACAGTGAACCAGGGTGGAAGTGGCTCGGCTGTCAACTAGGTAATGACATCAAGACTGATATTAAGAATCTCTGAGGTAGCTTGGACACACAAACTAAAAGGATGATTGGCAGTTAGGCAATTCATGTAAAGCATCTCCCACTGAGGACTGAAAATGCAGTCCCAAGTGGGATGGCCAGCAGGGATCACAATTTAGATGAATACTATCAGGACAACAGCAAATAGATAATGATGGTTCATTGGTCTCAATGTATAGACTCTAAACAGGAAAAGTGCAGAAAGCCCCTGTGAAAACATGGAGCCTGATGGTGAATGAGATCCAACCCTTCACCACTGAATCCTGGGTGGAATCATACACATGGGATCAGTAGTCCAGTTTAAAGCAAACAAAAGTTGAAATATTGGGTATGCATGCATTGACTGATGTGCACCAACCACTTACTGTTTAGTTTCCTAAAACAGCTATATGGTATTTTGTTGAGCCATGAATTGATTGATGAATGACGCATTAGAAAGCTTTCTAGCATATAAATAAATCCTTGCCCAAATAGTAGAATGCTGCATCCAATTTTATTTCTAAAGTATAGAATATAAAGAATGAAATTTGTCTTGCTCGCAGAATTTTATAAGGGGAACTGTAGAGTTATTTTGTAGTTTGGGTTACTGTGAAAACTATAGGTTCCAGTTTAGACTATGTCCTTTCTCAGTTAACGGGTTTCACTCCAATATTCCTTTGCACTCATTGGCTTAGCTTACTAATTTCTCTCCCTTCTGCTACTAGTCCGGTATCATAGATTTACTTATATTAGTAATTAAAAAATTAAATACCCCCTCAAGCAGCTGCTTGCCACAGAGGTCTGACAGGAGCCTGTCAGTTTATATGCCACAGTAGAAGATCTGAGAGGATGGCAGGACCTCAGCAGAAAACAACACGAACATCCATGCCTTACCCGGGGCTCGAACCCAGGTCCCGTAGATCAGTAGCCAAGCGCGCTAACCACTCGGCCACGCGCACCATAAAAATACAAATGGTCATAATCGTTCAAACAATTCTTATACCTTACCAATGCATAGCTGCATTTAAACTTTGGCTACTTTGAGTAAATTCAAAACAATCAACTTAGTTTGACCACTATATGCTGATGAATATCAGTAAGCGCAAATATTAGGAATAAAATTCGTTTATCCACATAAATTACAAGCGGAGTCTCACTGTTTTAGCCGAAAGAATATACATTAAGCACTTAAATGATAAATGAAAAAAAAGTAAAAATATTGCGCCTGAGGTATACTAAATACAGAATTTAGTGCAATTTGATCCGAAGGTGAAAATTTTCTTTATAAAAATATGAAACATACCAGTCTGTATTAGTTGAAGCACTCGGAACAATTCTTCTAAGAACTGAATATATGTGATCCATTATTTCATTTAAAACGAATAAAAAAATATACTTTGTGATATACTTTCCCTTAGGTTTCAAGTTGAAAAACACATACTAACATCATTGACACAGAACAGCCCCAGTTACGGTAGAGCCTACAAGTGACGTCACAAGTGGTCTAACGGTTGTTAAATTTACTTCAAATAATTAATTACCTTCCCGTGGTCGATGGTTAGCGCGTTTGGTTATTGATCTAAGATCTCTTTCTTCAACTGGGTTCGAGCCTAGGTAAGATATGAATGTTCGTATTGTTTTTCTTCTGAGGTCCTGTCATCCTCACAGACCTTCTACTATAGCATATAAACTGAAAGGTTCTGTCAGACCTCTGTGACGAGCAGCTGCTTGAAGGAATTTTAAATTATCCATCAAGCAGATGCTTGCCACAGAAGTCTGACAGCAACCTGTCAGTATAATAGGCCATATAGGATATCTATATGGAAGGCTGAACTTCAGTAAAAAGACAACACAGGAAAGAACCTCCATATCTGTATATCTGAGACATGAAACCAGGCTTCACTGATCAATGACTACTCGTAGTTAAGAAAAATTCAATTTTTTTCTTCTATTCCTATTTGCTAAAAGCAATAACAACTGTTACTGCTACACAGACTCCTAATAATTTTTTTATTGTTTGAGTAGTATATAAATAATATATATATATAATCTTAATAATTAAGTTTAAAAACTTTAAAAAACTTTTAAAAAAAACTTAATTGATGCAATATATAATATTTCAGCGACTAACCCAGAAACTTCCAATGATGATATTGATATGTCAGAGTCTTGCAACACCTAGTCTACATACAGCACAAGTACTTACAATACTTGAACCTGGAACCTTGAAGGATTGATGTGCGTGAGTTCCTGATTTTCGGACCCCGGCATATCGGTTTTCGTGTTGTTAAATGTTTTGTACTGTGTGTAAATGATAGTTGAAAAGCATTAAAAGAAACTGGAAAGAATATGAAAGATCCAATAATTATATTTTAATTTCTTGAGAACAGTGGATACCCAAGTGTGGAAAGTATAGGAGGGAGGGGGGGGCTTACCTTCTTAAGGGATTAAACATCATGTTATTAAGGTACTCCTCCAAAATCAGAGACTCGAGAATGTAACCCTCCTACCACCACCATCACCACTACATCACTGCCACCATTAGAATATTATGGGTTTGCCAGTATTTGTGAGAAGATGTAATAAGAGCATAAATACGTTTTTTGTACAAGTAGTACAAGTAGTAGTAATATACAGTCTGTCAAATTGCAGTTGCCTCAGCCACAAGAAGCAGACAGATATGTTTGAAAATTACTATGGGCCTGGGCGACTGCAGAAATTTTTTTCAGAAAAATCAAAGCTATTTCCAGATAGATTTCCATTCGTTATTGAACAAATTTGCTAATACAACAAGTATGTATATATAATACGTTAATACATATAAGGATACCTGAAACCAAAACAAAAAAGGGAAAACTTATTAAAACACGCCAAAATGTTTTTTTCTCTCATAATAATAATAATAATAATAATAATAATAATAATAATAATAATAATAATAATAATAATAATAATAAAAGAAAATAAATAGTATGCTTCCCAAAACAAAACAAACCAATACAAAAGAACAAAATAGCACGATTACATTTTGTTAAAAAAATTATTGAATTATGTGTGCACTTAATATTATTAGATATAAATTAGTTCCTTAATCAATGTTTCTAGGGAATGCAACTTCTCCTTATGCCCTTCCCCCTCCCCTTCCTTTTTTCTGCAGACGCTCATGAGCATACGTATAGATTAGGGCAGGGATGGCCAATCTTTTGGACTCTGCAATTGACTTTTAAAACAAAAAATCTTTCTCGATCAACCATAGTACATAAGTGAAAATAATGATTTAAACTGCTTGACCAGCTAAGCATAAAATAACAATTCAGCATCAAACATACACTGGCGGAAATTGATAAGAAGATTGTTGAGAAAGGACATCACTGTTCTTTCTCAATGAAGAGATTTATTTAATAGAGATTATGATTTAATAGATGAGATGACGAATGCGATTTATTTAATGGAAACAACTTGTTGAGAAAGGACAGCTATCACACATGTGAAGTGATTCAATGTTTATTTTACCTTTTAATGAGTGTTACATTTTACAAGGCACATTTTAATAAGGTGTTGAACCTCCTCGAGCAACAATACAAGCTTCCAATCTGACGTGCCGTACAAATGGTCGTACTAATGCTGGATATCAAGCTGAGGGATACCATTCCTTTCGCTTTCAACTTGGACTCGTAATTCAGCGATGGTCGTTGACTGCCGCGATCCGCGGAAGAGTGTACGATCCAGTCTTAAACGATGCTCGATTAGAGACAAGTCCGGAGAGCGTGCTGGCCAAGAGAGCTGGTGCACTGCCTGAAAAGCGTGTTTAGTTGCCCAGGCGGAGTGTGGGCGGGCGTTATCCTGCTGGAATATCGCATTTGGGATTACACTCAAATATGGCAGGACGACCAATTGTACGATGTCGCTGACGTACGTATTGCTATTCAGTGTACCCTGCACAAACACCAGACACGTATGAGAGTGAGAGCTAATCGCTCCCCACACAATAATGCCCAGCATGGGCCCTGTGTGTTGCTGGCAGATGCACGATGGAAGAAGCCACTCACCTTCTCGCCTTCGGACGTGTCGACCATTAGACACTCCTAAGCAGAATTGGCTTTCACCACTGAAGACCACAGACTTCGTGTGTTTAGTTGCCCAGGCGGAGTGTGGCGGGCGTTCTTCCCTACAATGAACTCGTTCTTGACACCTCTGCAAACATACTCGACAGTGGCGAGGTGACATTGGTAACTGTGCCAGCAGCATGTGTGCCCATTGTCCTGCTTCCAAATGACGATTGCGCATCATTCTTCTAGACACCCTTGGTACGACAGATGATTGAATTTGTGATGTTATAGACTTCCGCTCTACCACTGCCACCCTTCTGATACACCGATTCTCTCATACATCTATAACTCGTTTTGACCATCGACGCCACCAATGTACATCTTCAGATACCTCTCGTCCAATGCGGTATGAAATTTGTCTAAAAGACCAACCTGCTCCCCGAAGACCGACTATTTGACCTCGCTCAAACTCCACTAACTGAACAAATGTTGCGTACCCGCGTTATCCAGGCATGGTAGTTTCTTCAAAGAGTACTGAACAACACGACACAAGACGAATAACTTCTTTCTTCATGCCCTAGTCCTTAAATGCGTGCTGTGTACATTTTCATATTGTCGTCATCAGTGACGTCGTTATTTCACCCAATGACTTTTAATCTTGGATCACGGTTTCTACTGCCCTTAACTATTAACATGTTATAATATGACTTCCTAAAGGAATTCTTTCTGTGTTTTTTTTGTTTTTTTTTCAATTTTCACTAGTGTATTAACGTGACATTGTTACATTAATTAAAATACAATCTTTTCCATATAAAACTTTTTATTATAAATATCCATAAAAGGGGATTGTTTTCACTAACTTTACTATTGAGAAGTAGATGCATGATACTGCGTATCTTTTGCTAGCTTATTAAATGAGGGTCCATAAGTGTTGAGACACAAATGATTCCAATCCGTGTTTATGGAACATAATGCCAACATTAACATGGTGATAAATCAAGAATTATATGATATACTACAGTTACACTATTATACTAGAATTATACATTTTATTCAAAAAAATACGTTAAATCTAGCTGCAAATTCACTCACAAACACAAAGACTTTTGATACAGTAGTGGCAGTGACCAGTGCGTTCACATTAATGAAAGCTAATAACCAGCAATGGCAGCTACGCGATCGACCAAACAGTTGAATGCGATCGACTGTTTGTTCAGGACCAGGCCAATTGCATCGACTGGAATCATAGAGGTAGGAAGAAAAGAGGACGGGCCCTAATCACTTGAAGATGATGCTACGACGACTGCGCGGCAGCCATGTTGTTCTATTCAAAACATTGATCAGTAATGTTGGAATACAATGCGTCTTGCGCTATAAAAAATTGATTTTATACCATATTTGTGTTATGTTAATTTTTGGATGCACGAATCGCCCTTCGGAAAAGATACCAGGAATAATCTTTCATCGATCAGTTTCTCATTTTTATAAAGTTTAATTAATTATGTAATGATACAAGTATCTTTGCATTTTAATTACGCCGCTATGAAATCAGTTTTATTTCGAGTTACAAACCTCGATTCTTCAACAGATTTTTTTGTTTTCTTAGTATTCTACCCCAGTGATAAATGTGAAGATGTACTTCTTATATTGATTGATTGATTGATTTTACGTTACAATTATTTTCGAATTCCTTCTGCAGGCTTTCTCAGTTAAAAAATTTTGTTGGCTGTAATTCAATATTAATGTGTATTCTATTTAATGGATGATGAATTTACATACTTTTAAATAGAGGTGATTAAAAATATCAGGGAGTTTCTTTTTTTTTATTTTATTTTAGGTGGAAGTATTAGATATTTTTTTTTTAAATGTTTCATTGTTTAAATTCCTCTCTCTTCCTGATTTAATAAGTTCAGTGTAAAAAGGGAAAAGTAAATTACAATAAAGTATTTTTATAAGGTGAGAAATATAATCTTTCTTTTTTTTTAATTTGGGTAGCATTTAAGGGTTTTATTTAAATGCCCCTTTTTTTGGATTGGAGTCTTATCTTTTAGAATTTCTTTTTAGATTAACTTAATGTGTCTGGTGTAAATTGTCATAGGTGAGTGACACTGATCATTAGTTAGGGTGAAAATTTTTCAAATTTTTAAATAATTTTAGTTAAAAGAGGAGAGGATAGTAACGCTTTTCTCCTTTTCGTTAATTCTTTTGATAGAGTTAAAATTTTTCCTTTTAAGGTGAATACTGAATTTATTTAATTCTGTATGGATTTTAAATAGAGCGAGTGTATTGCTTGTAGTTATTTTATTTTTACTTTTGCTGAGGGGTATTGCTTGTAGTTATTTTATGCTTGTAGTTATTTTAGGCATACATAAAGAGAGATATGAGAGACTGAGGAGTCAATCACTGAGATGTTGGGTTCGAGCCACTGTCTGGAACGTTGCCTTTTTTTTATTCTTTTAAAATGGATATTATATTCTCTTCACCTTGTGGATATATTTTTTCCCTTTTTTCTTAAACTTTTTTTAATTTTTATTATTTTTGCTTAGTATAATTTTAGTTGCTTTTTTTCATAGTTTTTTCAGATATTATTTTGAATTTTTCCTTTGTGGCTGAGGAAGGATGTATTTCAATCCTTATTGGGATTTTTTTTTTTTGAGAGATTGTGATAATTGTGTATTTTGTATTGATTGTTAACTCTGGTTGAGGGAGGAGGATGAGCATGAGTTGGGGGAGAGATGTGAAGCTGAATGAACAGACACAGAGCTGGTGGGTTCGAGCCACCATCTGGGGTTTTTTTTGGATTGTTAGCTAGTTATTTTTTGTATATATTTATTTTTAGTTCTTTTTTTTACTTCTTATATTAGCAACAGCAATATATTTATAAATAAGCAAAAATTCAGGGGCTGTAGCTACCTATAAAAATCGGGAGTGTCATCACACCAGAGATTTTTTTTTCTTTTACAAGTTTAGAGGTGTGTTACAAATTTTACATATTTATTTCAAACTTAATTCTGTGATTTACTGTTCGGTACTGTTTTATTTAAATAAATTTCTTGAAAAGATGCTTTATTTTTTGCACTGTAAACTAAAATGTACTGTCAGCTTATGGCCAATACATAAAAATTATTTTTTATTTCAGCTTTCCATTAAATAAAGAGAGACGAGAAGCATTATAGATAACAGTTTTACTAATGTTTCTGTTTGATTAGTTTCATGAATTTTTGACTTTATCACAAAACAAAGAATTTTGATGATGACACACTTTGTCTGTAGAAGATGTTAAGTTCCTCATCTATCAAAAAATATCTTGGATAGATGTAATTGTCCCTTTATCCATTATCTGAAATATTAGAAAATTTTAAACAAAGTTAGTACAAAGTTTTAAAAATGTCTAATCAATACTTAAAGGTTACTTATGTGGTATAGATGAAGCCCTGAGATCTTGAGGCTTCATATCAAAACAACACACATATTGCTACAATCAGATCAGTGAATATGAATAGTATAACTGCAATTTAAGGTTTTTAATATTGATGTAACGCAAACAAGGTTACGAGTGATTTCCAGCAGTTGAAATTTAAAAAGTTATAACTAAATGTTATAAATCATAATTTTAAGCTAATTTGCATCACTTTCTGCACTTTGTTGTCAGAGAAGGAAACAGTTAACAGAAAAATTCTCCAAATAAAACAGTAGAATTAATTTATTAATAAATAATTGCAAATCCAGAGCTACCTATTGACTTTGAAGTCAAAATGAAAATTCAGTACACTCATATTTGTCTTAATAGTGGGTGTCATAACTTATTAACATATTTTTGGAATTGAATCTTTATTATTGTGAAAAATCACTGGAAAGCATTTCAATGTAGGTGTGTTATACATGATTTCTCCACCAAAGTTTAAAATGTTTTTAAAATCTACCATTTTGACTCCTACACTATTGGCTTTATTTAGTATTGTTAGGCAAATTTTTTTATTCTTGTGGAACAAATTTTTTTTAACATAAAATAGCTATTTTCTGAATCTTACAAATATGATTTTTTGCGGATTAAATGCTGCTATTGCACATAACTTTTATGTTTTATCCATAAAATGTTTTCTACTCTTATCAGTGCAGTATAAATAAACTTTTAAAATCTTGTAATTGTTTGTTATTTTCGTATTCAACGAAAGTACATAAATAGTTCTGCTATACAGTAATTCTGTATGGAAATATTCATTGCATTAAAAAAAGCAATATAAATTCCAAAGCTTAAATGGGCTATCTCTTAGTCGTAAAAAAATAATCTTCCCGTATATAACGCACATTAAAACTGAGTATAGCACGTGAAAAGTAGGCTTGATTGCAGCGGCAGATGGTTTGTTTTGGAAGCAACAACATGGCTACCGCCCTTCTGCGTCAGCATCATGACCTTCGACAGGGAGAGTTCGTTAGGGCGTCTCCTCTCATCCATACCTCCGTGCAATACATTGTTAAGAAGTTGCTTCTGTTGGCAATAATGGTCACAAAAATGACGAAATCTGTTGAAGCAATGTTTAATCTGTTACTAACTTAAGATGCTTACGTGTCCTGGATCTAGAAAAAATAATGTGGGATCAAAAACGAGTCGGAACGTCGCTCCAGTATAAAAGCTTTCCCTGTTTGAGTGGTCTTTCAAAAAGTTATCGAAAAATAACATGTATATTACATGTTATTGTTTTTTTGCTTAAGTTCTGGTTACTATCATTCTTAAGGGAGGAAGCATGATCCCTTAAAGGCACTGTGTTCGCCATATGGCCCACATGAATTTACTCTTATGTATAAACTTACTTTCATTAAAAAGTACACTTTTATTAGCTATTTTCTTTAGCAATAAAAATTAATTTTACTATCATAGTAAGTATATATTAGGTCATATTTATCGTTTCGTGCGAGTACGATTAATTTCGTTTTTAAAATCAAATTCTTTGCCGTTCGTATAGCGAATACCGTGTGGTATGTGTATAGGCACCCTAAGAGTCATACAGATATTCAAGTCGCGATAATATTCTTTTTTTGGTATTTTTTCAAGACACCCGATTTTTTAGGACACAAGCAAAACAGCATTTTACTGCTTTATATATCATATATAAACGACTATTATGGAAGGACCTATGAGTTGAATGATGTTTTTTAGAAACATTTCTTAATTAGTATAGTTAAATTGGGAGCAGCAATTTTTTTTAGTGAAATAAATAATTCTCTCTCGTTATTGCGATTTTTATGAATAAATGATTAATGCCAAAGAAATTGTTATTCAATTATTATACAGCCCTACGAAAATATTAGAGAATTTCCATGTTAATGTCAATGGGAATCTAACTTTGAAGCTCTATAACTTCTAAAATATGAATTTAATGGAAAAATGTGACTGAAGATAAATTAAAAATCATAATCAAATGCACTTACATCTCGATTTTCAATAATATTTATTCAGTACTAAAATACTTATTATTTAACAATAATTTATTGTTTTACAAATATCATTCATAATTGTCTAGTATTGAAATAATTATTACACAAAAGTCTATAACGTATATTTATTTTATTTAAATAATTTGGAACAATAATTTTAATTAATTACTGCGGAAAATTCTTATGACACATTACTGTTGCGAATATACTCCAGCTTCCATAACTCTTTAAATACTGAACGAATAAATTCGAGATATAAATGAATTTTATTATGATCTTTTATTTATATTCAATCATATATTTGCTTCCTATTTTAAAAGTTATAGAGCTTTGAATTTAGATTCCGATTGGAATAACGTGGAATTTCTCTGAGTGTATATCAAGTCTTGAATCGTTGCTTTTCTTTGATAATGAAAAGAATGCCGTAAATTAAAATTTCTACTTTAAGCGGATATAATTACGTTGTTATTCGCGTTATTTTACATTAAGCATGTGGCGAATTTTTTTGAATAAAATATGATATAGAAGACTAACTAATTTGGTTCGGCTCTGAACACAAACATAATACATACAACCTAAAAGTAAAATATGAAACTAGAAACGTTGTTTAATTGATGTGTTTTCAGTTTAAGAGTTTCTTTAAAAGGTTTGAGGAGTTTTTTCTTTTTCTTTTCCAGGAAATCCAGGCTTTGTATGCTGGTTCCTTAGTCTTATGGTGTCATTTCGCCCCTGCTGTTACAGGGGTCAGGTTGGAGAACAGGACCACTGTATCGAGTGGGGGATGTCCTGTCTGTTGTACATGTAAACGTCCTGACTGAGACAGTGGTCGGGTTGAAGAACCGGGCCATCGTGTCAGCTTAACCGGATAGAGGCTGGGTTGGAGAACCTGGCTACTTTCCGGGGGGTCTTGTCCCTTGTCGAGAGAAAACCTGAACAAGGTTCGTCTCCTATATGTTTAGTCTGTGCAGGTTGGATCCTCCTTCAGCTTCTCAATAATGAGGGGAAGGTAAGTTCTTTGCGGCAGGTTCCCTAACCAATCTTGGCCAGGGTGCTTCCTGGTGCATCCCTTTTTGGTGTATTTGGTTTTTTTCATTAGTTTTTTTATCGTTTGTGCGTCTTTTCCGTTCGTTTTTTTCAATAACAAAGGAGTTTTTTTTACGAGTTTTTTTTTCTTTTCGTGTTTTTTTTAATAAAAAAAGTTTTTTTACATAATTTATTTTTAAAGAAGCCATAAAAAGCATTCAACGGTTACTTTTATTTTTCACTTGCTTACTTTTCGTTTATTTTAACAAAAAATATTTTTTTATGCAATTTGTTTTGTTTTACATGATTTTCTCATCTTTTATTGTGTGTCGCACTCCCCAATTCGAGGTGAGTTGCTACTGAAGGGACTAATTTGCCCACCCATCAGTTATATGTAAGCGGCGATTCTATCCGAGGCTGAATTAAAGCCTGTTGGAAATTTCCACGATTTTTTTGCATTTTTTTCTTTATGCTACTCCACCTTTCCTAAAATTAAATAGCGAATGGCTTATTCCAAATTTATCGGAGTAGTGGGGGGAGCGGGTACCTCTCAAAGTCCAACCTCAACGTCCTAGTTCGTGGGAGGTGGGCAACGTCATCAGCTGACCAATTTCATTTTGATACTCTCTCACCAAAAGAAGCTCTGAGATCAGCTGATGATGGCTGATGAGGCTCTGGTATCGAATGAAGCTTAATAACCTAGATTAACATTATGTAACTTTAGATCAAAGATAGAAAAACCTTCTTTTTTATTATGCACGATTGGTTAATTTTCCTTCACCACTTTAATACAAAATTGACAGGAACTTTTTCGAACGATCTGACCTAAAAATAACCCGTAATACCGTAAATCCCTACCTGAGTTAGTGGTTAGCCTACCTGACTACGAAAACCAGCGGGCCGAAAACTTCCCACCCCTTCTACGGGGTCGTATGAGAGGATCCTGTAACTGTTACGACAACTAGCTGCGTGAAGTCGTATTTATTTTTAAAGCAAAGACACACTAATATCGGACTTGTTAGCTAGAGAACGATATATTAACTTGCTAAAGTTTGATTTTAACGATCAGATAGTGTATATATCATCACTTTTTTTTAGTTCATACTAATAACTTCCAACTTTTAAAGGAAATATTATCTCGTTATAAGCGATTACATACAAACCAGATGGCGCCAGGGGTTTTTTAATAAGGGGGGGGATCAAAAATCGGGAAATTAGAGTTAAAATAGGCGTTTTTCCGAAAATAGTACTCCTCATTGTCACCAGATGGCGCCACGGGGGTAAAAGGATTTTTTAAAATTGTGAATTATCAATTATGAATATTAATAAAAGGGGCGTGGACAGTTACGTAATAGGTACGTCATAAGGGGGCTGGTTACGTCATAAGGGGGGATGATTACGTCATAGGGGCGTGGTCAGTGACGTCATAGTGGGAAAGCACTGTGCAAAGGGATCGTTGGGTGTGACTAAACTACTGCTGCTGTAGTGTTTGTGTTCAGTTAATATATGTGATTGAATGCGGAAAAATGAAGAGTCCAAAAAACTGAAATTATCGTCGGAATGCTGTCACCAGAAAGTGGCTAGGGTAATGGATGGAGTCGATAACTGAATTGATGTCAACTGGTGACGATGTGACAATGAACATGCATCAAAATTATAAGAACATATTTTACTATCTGTGATATCTAATTTCTATTCAGTAGTAATCAGGAACAGCCACTCTTGATTACTCGAACAATTGCCAGTAATTAATGTTGTACTGTTTGCATTTGTGTGAAGCAGGTACATTATTAAATACGAAAGCGAAGTCTGCAACTGCTCGATTTTATCGCTTGCCTGTATTCTAAGTGAAGGGTAATGAGAGGCAGGCATATCTCCCAATTCTCTAATTTGTCATTTGGTGCAACGCTAATTCTTGCGCATGATGTCATGATTCTAAAACCAATGGTGAACGTCATCACTGATTTATCCTAGAACCTTCAATTCATATTTTTAACTTCCATCACTGCCTCTGATAACATTATTATTACAATGTAATCAGGATTTGTTCACAGTGTGGGTGGGAACCGTGGGAACGCCAGCTTCTTGTATTTTTCTTTCAGGGCGAGGCAGATTTTTTCATTGTTTCGAATAACTCATATCTTAGTCGTAGCTCCTCCTTCAGAAAACTCTCAGTTAGAAAGGCTATACACCGAAGAGCCAAAACATTATGAACAGCGCGACTTTATGCAATCGTCTTTATGCAAATAGACAAAAATCGATCAAAATTCGATCAATGCAATTTCTTAGGATTTTAGAAAGGCATATCACTCAAATAGTTTCTTCTTTTGCTGACAATTATTCGAAAAATTTATCCTTCTCGATGCCTTACAGAAAAGAGACATGACTACAGTTTGTGCAAACAAGTTCATTCTCTTAGCACAACATATTTAGATGAAATGAAAGAATCAGTGTTACACTGAAGAGGATGAAAACAGGACAAATTAGTCAGTGGACGTCTCACTAATGGTTAAACATTTTATTCATTGTCCCTAATGATTTTACTATAAGCTACAAAGTTTTCCCATTTCATTAAAGGTGATTATAGTTCTTAGGAAAATTTCAAAAGCATCAATCCATTCTGTGTTTCTCGTATTTTTTTTTTATTGTTTTGCTTTAAAAAAATTAACATTTAGTTGATGAACAGCATCGAGATGAAGAATTTGGATTCAGAAATGGTAGGGGATGCACTGATCAAATATTTTAACTATGGAAAATTTGCGAGAAAATTTAACAGTTTGAAAAATTTTTGAACTGTTGAAACAACTTTATTGCATAAAATAACCTAAAAAATTACAATTATTAAACGGCAGAACCGTAAACCCCTTCTAAACATAGTAAACCAAAGCAGCTATCAAGAAATTTGCTGTCGATGATTTTATCTCAAAATAACACTTCTTGTGACTTAATAAAGGCATTCGCAACCTCCCCGTTGGAGTTCACTCGCAGGAACCATGACTAAAAGAATTAACTCAATAGACCTTAACCTTCTCTTTTTCGATACTCTCATAATAAAAAATGAAAGGTAAATCTATATATATATATTAAAATAATACGGTGTGTATCTCCTAAATTCAGTTACGTCCAAAAAGCCTAATTTACTACTTTCCTCACCATTTCTCCTCAGGGATGGGTAGAAGAATGAAAGGGAAATAAGGAATTATTTTCTCCTCTTTCTAGCCTTCCTCTGTCATCTTTAATGCCAGATAAGAAAATACCTCCTAACTTTCAGCAGAATTCTTGAAAATTCTCACTCTTTATAATATATACCTTCAGTAGAAACCATTTATTTTAAAAAGAGATAGAAAAAATACCTTAAAAATAATAATGCATTCTCCTTTTATATTACCTTATCACTTTGGTACCCACCTAAAAAACTTATCAAGAATATCTATAATTTCAACCATATATATTTACACAAAAAAGTCCTTATCAGGACTAGAAGCTAAAAAGTCCTTATCAGGAGTAAATCTGTAACACTGAATTCTTTCACTCCAACATTCCTTTCACACAGCTTACAAAAAAGTTCTTAGGAAGAATCTTCATATATGTATAGTTACTACACTGAATATGAAGATCCAACACAAATAATGTCACTTTTCTGACCACCTTTCCTCTCTCGCTTATTGTTCTTACTACAGCTTCTGGGCCTGACTGATCAATATTTATAACACAACGGAAACCTGACAGCATCAAACGGAGAGAAGCTCAGCCAAATAGGACATCGTCCTGCTTTTAACTATGACATTTCACTCTTCGCTTTCATCAGCCAACAATCTATTGGATTCACTTGGTCACAAAATATATGTACATACTGAAATCAGAAAAAAAGTTGCACGTTCTCTACAGCATGATAGAATTATTTCTTCAAAACTCAGTCCAAGGCAGATGGTCGAACAGGCCTAATCGGTAATATATGATTTGCAGATGAAAAAAAAAATCTCCGATCTGCATAATTTTTAGTTGGCCGTGAGATTTCTTGGAATACCTGAAAAATTACATCTATAACAACACTATGTAGTGCTTGGTGTCGCATCCCACACGGAATAAATTAATGCTTTTTTCTTATTAATAAGTGAAATGTTGGAGCAAACATTGATGTTGAGATTTCTTATTATTTGTAGCGTATCATCGTCATCATATAGCTATAATATTTGTGTGATAGTTTTTAATATGTTTAAAATGCCCTCCCTGGTATGCTGTTTTCTGTTTGCTGAGAGAATCGAGTTTTATGACATTGCATTTTGTATAAAGTACATCTCAGAAATGTTTGAAACTTAGGAGAAGATTGACTTCCTGTGACCATAGGTAGGAGTGTATCGGCGGCTAGTAAATAAAATAAATAAATACCTCCTCAAGCAGCTGCTTGCCACAGAGGTCTGCCAGGAGCCTGTCAGTTTAATACGCCATAGTAGAGGGATCTGTGATGATGGCATATCCTCTGCAGATTTTTGCCAACTGCACGCGATGTTCCCAGGTGGTCACTCTCCCAGGTACTGACCGCGCCCAAAGCTTCTTAACTTCGGTAATCGAACGAGAACGGTGTTTTCAGCTTTCTTTGGTGATAAATCGAGAGAACATTCGTTCGGGTTGGGTTGTTTAACCTCTGATCAGCCTTGTTTGAACACAATGGGCTAAATGGCTAAGTCACAAGGACCCCCGAGGGCTCAGAGAAGGTTGGGGGAAGTGACCCACTGTAACAGCTGTTGGGATACAGATGGTAGCCTCCCGTCAAGGAAAATCATCGTGTTCTTTAACGTGCACATGGTACGGCTCTCCCGCACACGGATCTGTAGCCTAACGTACATTCGATGGACGGCGACCTTTCCACGCCCATTGGTGTCCCCCTACTGACTGAGGACTGAGGGGAGGACAGGGTGTTTGCGGAGATAAAGCTCAACACTGGTCCTGCTGGGAATCGAACCTGGGAACTGCAGATTAGGAGCCTGGCACGCAGAGAGAAAAAAAAGCGATGTTATCACGAATATTAGAACAGATCATTTATTTAAATAAAAATAAAATTAAAAGAATCTTTTTTTCACTCACAGATATCCGGTTCAGAAGCATGCACAGAAGTTTTGCAATGGCAAAGGGGGAATGGTTGGGTGTAGGGTTGGCATATTTCAGTACTCGGTTTTTAGTGCTGTTTTCAGATAATTTGTATGATCCAAATCTTATCAGAGGTTAAAACCCCAATGGAGTACTCTGAGGCACCAATCTAGAAAAAAATAAAGGAGGGGAGTGGGCCAAGAACCTCAATTGAGCAGGTAAAAAGAAAAAGAGGAAGGGAAGGAAAAAACTGGATTTCCATTATACAGTAGTATGACATTTTCCCCTTTGTTTTCGGGGGGGGGGGGGGGGGGGGTCAGTCGGTAGTGCGCCAGGTTAGTAATCTGCAGTTCCCTGCCCTGCCAGCGGTTCGTCTCCCCGCCCTATCTACGGTCAGTAGGGGACACCGATGGGCGTGAAAAGGTCATCCGTCGTAAGGGACGTTAAGCCGTGGCTCCGTGTGCGAAAGAGCTATACCCTGTGCATGTTAAAGAACACGCTGGATGGACTTAATGGAAGGCTACCATCTGTCTCCTAACAGTTGTTCCAGTGGATCCCCTCCCCCAATCTTCTCTGAAACTTCGGGGTCTTTGTGACCTGGCCATTTAGTTCATTGTGTGAAAAAAAGTGCCGTTGCGAGGTAAAACATCCCAACAACGTCTCTGTTTGAGAGTCTTTAGATTTTTAACATACATAAGTTTAACAAATTTTGTGTGTGGGGGGGGAAGCTTCCG
This sequence comes from Ryuthela nishihirai, assembly GCA_038380435.1. Lineage (NCBI taxonomy): Eukaryota > Metazoa > Arthropoda > Arachnida > Araneae > Heptathelidae > Ryuthela > Ryuthela nishihirai. Next base: position 114,584,986 of record JAWZYU010000001.1, read on the forward strand.
CTCTCGACACTCTAGTGGTGAGCTTTCGTAGTTTACTTGGTTTTTTGAATTCATACAAAGCATTATAAGTTCTGAATGCCACTGAAATAATAAACAAAATAAAATCAATTTTCCAAAAAAGCAAGAAATTACAAAAATGCACATCGGAAAGTATTTTTTCTGAGTGTAAAGTACTATGTGGATCCCAGGAGTTGCTTTTGTTTGTAAACTCCCGTCTTGGCAACTTTAATCACAGAAAATATTAAAAAAGAGGAGCTCGATGTGCCATATAGTATTCGAAAACTCCTTTCTATGGATTGCAATGGTTTAGTGGAGATTCATTCAGGAATGTGAGTTTCGGAGTTAACATTTAAATGTGCATTTGATGTTATTTAATGTTCTGTTCGAAAGACACTTCCATTTTAAATTTCTTAATATAACGAAGACAGATTTTCATGTTGCTCTTCTTTGGATGTATCTAATATTCCCTTTAAAAATTAAAATAAATAAATAGATAAATAAATAACCTTTCGAGTAGATGTTTGCCACGAGGTCTGACAGGAGCCTGTTAGTTTATTACGCCATAGTAGAAGGTCTGTGAGGATGGCGAGAACTCTTCAGAAAGGCAACACAAAACATTCATGCCCTATCCGGGGCTCGGTCTCTTAGATAGTAGCCAAGAGTGCCAACCATGCATCAAAATATTTCCAGAATAATGCTATTGATTTATCAATAATTTTCAGATATTCTAACTAATATTTTAAAAATTCTTCTAGATTTAACAAAATGTCAAATTTATTTTTGCATGTTGTTTTCAACTACATAAAAGTTTTAAAAGGGGTAAACAATTAAGATGCATACCTTTAACGTGCAAGTGAAAAGCATTTTAATTAAAGCAATCATGAATCATGTACCAGAAACCACTGCATAAAAAATAATGTTTATTTTTTTCACATCACTTTTTACAAGTGTTATGACTCATATGCAATGAAAGCCAAAGAATTATTGTTGGAATTTGAAGAATGAATCTAAAACATCATACCAGATGGCGCCACAGCGGTAAATCTGATTCATGTGTTACGAAAAGCAATCTGAAATATCTTTCGTTGGGCTTTTCAAAAATTGCGATTACACTGTTCTACAAATGAATGTTCATGGGTCTAGTATGCATTATCTGTTAGTAATATTGACTTTATAGATACAATGAAATATCTTGCTGTTATTTTTGATAAACATTTGACTTGGAACCATCACATACAAAATATGAAGTATGTCTCAAATTTATTAAATGTTGAACAAGTATATAAATTAAAACTTTTAATTTTTATACATAAAAATATTCACATGTTTCATAGGGTTGAAACATTCTATAGTATTAGATCTATGGAAAACGAAAAACTAATTGTTCCTAAAACAAATAATGAATTATTTAAAAAATATTTTGGTTTTTCTGGTCCTAAAATATTTAATAATCTACCAAAATATATAAGAAATATAACTAATATTATAGCGTTTAAAAAATAAATTGAATTATTGCTATTAAGTCAATAATTATTATATGTATCAAACTCATGTACTGTTTTGTATATACCAAATTCTATTCTGTTAGAACCTTTGTACCAATGTATGCTTTTATATACTAAATATGATGAGCAAAAAATTATGATATTATTAATCCACCAGCGAGTTAATTAAACTATTGTGGTGAGTAGACTTAAATATTTAAAGCTAAATGTTGAATTTGAATGAATTATTATTATTGTTTCAAATCACAGCACTTCATAGGAACAACGTTTTGAACACTATCATGCTGTAGATCAGAACTGCGCATGAGAATTGAGGATATATAAAAAACCAGTCAATTGTCCAATGAAATGTGTTTTGTCCTAGGGTCAAACCTGGGAGATCTACAATAAAAGATCCTATATTTGCATTTGTAAAGCAGCACCAGAGGCTGATTCTGGAATAAAGGATAATTGATAGGCAGCCGGTAGCTGAGTGGTCTAGAGCACCTGACATGTTATCAGTAGGTCATGGGTTAGGATCCCACCTTGCTCAAGACAATTTTTCTCTATGCCTACGTTGACCTACAGCAGTGGTTCCCAACGTTTTTTAGGGGCTGGCTCAGTCGGTAGCGCTCCAGGCTCGTAATCTGTAGTTCCCAGGTTCGAGTCCCAGCTGGGTCAGCGTTGAGATTTATCTCCGCAAAATTCCCCGCCCTGCCCACGGTCAGTAGGGGACATCGATGGGCTTGGAAAGGCAGCCGTCCGTCGGATGGGACGTTAATCCGCGTGTGCGGGAGAGCCATACCCTGTGCACGTTAAAGAACACGTTGGATAGCCTTGACGGGAGGCTACCATCTGTCTCCCAACAGCTGTTCCAGTGGGTCCCCTCCCCCAACCTTCTCTGAGACTTCGGGGTTCATGGGTTGGGTTGTTTTACCTCTGAGCGGCACTTTTTTTACACACCATGGGCTAAATGACCAGGTCACATGGACCCGAAGGCTCAGAGAAGGGGACCCACTGGAAGAACTGTTGGGAGACAGATGGTAGCCTCCCGTCAAGGCAATCCAGCGTGTTCTTTAACGTGCACAGGGTATGGCTCTCCCACACACGGGGCCACGGCTTAACGTCCCATCCGACGGACGACGGCCTTTCCAAGCCCATTGGTGTCCCCTACTGACCGTGAGCAGGGCGGGGAGTTTTGCAGAGATAAATCTCAACGCTGACCCAGCTGGGACTCGAACCTGGGAACTACAAGATTACGAGCCTGGCGCGCTACTGACTGAGCCACCCCCGCCTCGGGGTCCATGTGGCCTGGCCATTTAGCCCATGGTGTGTAAAAAAGTGCTTCTCAGAGATAAAACAACCCAACGTTTTTTGCACCCAAACTCCTTTCAACCAAAAAATGTGTCGCGAAACCCTAGGGTAACATTTAGTAAAAAAAAGCCTCAAATTAAAATTTACATTATATAATTATTATTATAAAATATAAAAATTTTCTACCTATAATTATGAAACCTCTAAAATGTAGTCAAAATATAAAATTATAAAACTCTAATTATAAAATAATTTATCTGCAAGACTTCATATTAAATGCTGCAGAAACAAACCTATAATGCTTCAAACATGCACATGCTTATTGTCAGAGGAAAAACATATTTGTTGCATAATTGGACGTTGCTTAAGGAGCCATTACATAATTTTTAGCGCGAACCCCTTGGGGTTGGCAAACCACCGAATAGAAACCACTGACCTACAGCATAACCGTGTTTAGAAGTTGTTAATGTTCATAGGTTTTATGAAAAAAGAGAATTTACTTCGCTGGTAGAGATGAATTAAGTCTCACATTTTCGAGCACAAAATAGTTTTATAAAACCTATGAGAAAGGTTAAACATAGAGACACATTATCCACTTGCCTAGGGAAGCCATCGTACCATCCTGGGTCTGTTTGAAAGCGGAGCTGTAACATGTGTCTGCAGTTCTAGAAGTCCAATGTGTAGTTGGAAGTTTCATTTTGGGCCGTTGTTAACCAGTTTCCTAGCAATATTGATGCAGCGTAATTTTTTTTTGGGGGGGAGACATTTTCCAAAGATTAAAACATAGTAATAAAGAAGTAATTATTTAAAAAAAAGGCAACTAATAAGTAAATAAAAACCAGTGGTACACTTTGCATCAATGCTTAAACGTTTCAAAAGCATAAAAATACAAAATAATTTTTGAAGAGTATTTGGAGGGAGGTGAGGGGGTTTGAACTCTTAAACCTCTCCCTTATTCACGGCACTGCAATATTACAAAAGTGACTTCTTTTCAGATTCTTTAGAATTACAAAAGAAAACAGATATCAATGACATCGTGACAAAAAAAAAGAAAAATTAAAATGTGTTAATGATAGAATATTTTTTGATTTATACAATTTCACTTATTATTTGATTTTGTGAGTATAATATTTAACGAGAAATTGCTCAAAATAAATAATGAACCTTATGCAGCGAAATATCAACCATCATTTTTTAATAATTCGTACCCCTCTGTTGGCAAGTTATCCGATTCCTCTTCGGTACCATGCTTGGCCCTTGAAGGTGAAAAACTCTCGACATACGTTTTCGACTTCCTCAAATGTTTGAAACTTCCTACCTCGAAGAAAATGAGCCATGGAGCGAAAGATGTGGTAGTCGGAAGGAAATAGATCCGGACTATAAGCTGGGTGAAGAAGACGCTCAAATGGAAGTTATCGAAGTTCTCTTTGGTCCGAAGTGCTTTGTACGGTTTTGCGTTGTACAAATTGGTAAAGTACCTGATGTACCAATCCTAGATAGATTTGAAGCTTCGCAGAGTGCACACCTCCCGTTGTGGCTAGTAGAGGTCGGCATTAATGGCACTTCCATCGGGAACCAATTCCAAGTGTATATTACACAGTCAAAATTCCTCCAAACTCACAACATTGGCTTCTTTTCAAATCGTCCCCTCTTTGAGACAGGAAGTGCAGGCTGGACTGGGTCAAGCCATGGGATGTTCGGATTGTTGAAAAAGATCAATTTCCATGGCACGTAATAATTCACTTGATTAAATGCTGGTCGTGTGGTTTTGCAAGGAAAAATCCTGCAGACTTCGATAAGACGGTTCGCTTGTACAGTAGTCAGTTCATATGAAACACTTCGCCACCTGCTACTTTTCCGATGTGTGGATATGTCGCATTATAGTTGCTTGTGAGCAACCAAGTTCGGACGAGAGCCTGCTAGTGCTTGTCGATGGATCAACTCAATAGCGTTGCAGAGAAGTTTGAGATATACCAATATTGGTACTAACTTTCGAGGTTCGCGTCACCACCTTTGAACTTCTTGAACCAAGCCTTAGCAGCACAAATGGAGACTGTCCTTCCACTTTTCACTTCGCAGATTTCTACGGCCGCTTCGGTAGCTTTTAATCCTTTTTTCCTAATAATGACGAATATCAATACTTAATTCACTCATCATACGTAAAACGCACGAATATCAATATTTAATTCACTCATTGTACAACGTTTCTAACGATGAAAACCAAGACTCCGATATTTCTAATAATTATTGATTGACGCAGTGGACTTTACATTTTCTCTTAGTACTACGTTCAGAGGGATGCAAATGCAACCGAGTGATATATCACCGTACACATTTTAAATGGCGAAAAACGCACAGACTTATGAACCACCCTAGTATTACTATCGAGATAATCACTTGCATGATGATTATTGTACACAATGTTCCTTGAAAAAAGAAAATTATCATGGAAAGAGGAAAGAAGTGGATGTCTCATTGGGGGGGGGGGATTTCCCCAAAACTCTGACCCATTTTCTTAGGAAAAGGTTAAGAAAAGGAGTCAGAGAGAACTATTGCGCAGTTAGACAGTTTAGTTTTTGAGAGTACTCACCGCATTCACCCTTCCCCAAAAATGTGGTAGTGGGACTTCCATGGGGGAAGGGAAGGATTAAATTTCTGCTAAAACAACATTACGCAATTTATGGACAACTCCACAAAATATGCATAACCAAATTCTTCGCCCGTGAATTTTTTTGGAAATAATAAGCCGTTGGATAAATAAAATGTGAGTTTGGGAAGGGGGACAAATAGATAATAAAGTTCTTTTTTTAACCTACCTTCCTATTGCTTTTGGCTTTGACATTTGTCGGTTGGTCTGCTTGTGGATTTGATAAAGGTTGTCCCACCATATCTTTTCAACACGATGGAAAAACGTAATGATTTATGAGCCAAATGAAAGCTTGTAACACGGGGAGTGTCATAGACTATAAAAAATTGACCCTTCCCATCTTGGTTTCTTCACCCAAAAAAAAGGGGAAATGTAAAAACTATTTTTAAGATATATCTCCAGAACGAGAAGGCCAAAAGTAACAAGCTCAATGTCGCTTCTGACGAGGAGAATATCCTAAGCTATGAAAAATTGCCCCCCGTGCTTTCTCCCCCCCTAAAAAGGTGGAAAATGTGAATATATATAACCCTATATCTCCAGAACGTTAGTGCGAAAGTAAAGAACTATGTGTCGAATGAAAGCTTGTGACGGGGGAGTATCGTAGGCTATAAAATATTGACTCCCGTACTTTCTTCCCCCCTGAAAAAGGAGAAGTAGGAAAACTATTCTTAAGCTATATACATAGAAAACGCGAAGTCCGAAAGTAACAAGCTATACGTCAAATGAAAGCTTCTGATGCGGGGAATGTCGTAGGTTATGAAAACTGACCATCGTACTTTCTCACCCTCCCCCCTAAAAAAGAAGATAAATATAAAAATGATTTCCCCCTATATCTTCTGAACGCGAGTGCGGAAAGTAACGAGCTATAAATCGAATGAAAGCTTGTCACGCGGGGAGTGTCACAGACTATCAAAAATTGACCCCCGTGCTTTCTTGCCCCCCTGAAAAAACGAGAAATAAGTAAGAAGTTTTACTATATCTTCCGAACGCGAGGGCCTATAGTTATGAGTGTAGATGCCAAATGAAAGCTCGTGTAATGACGGACGCATACTATTTCGAATTATGTCCCCACTAATACCGCCTGATAAAATGTGGGGACGGGTTTTCGTCGGGTTCGACTTTAACGAGTCGTATCACAAATTAAAACTTGTCACGTCTCCAATGTCGTGGGCCACTTCAACCGTGACTCCAAATGGGGGGGGGGGTCGAACCACGGGTGACGCATGGATTTATGAGTCGTATATCAAAGTATTTGAAAATAAGTGTTTTAGTGACAAAAAGAAAAAATATAAATTGAAAAATTTAAAAAAATACCTATCTTTCTACAGGTACTTAAAAGTAGAAAATAAGTCTAAAACATATCGACGGTGAAATCAGTCACTGAGTTCGTATTCGCTTCGAAGGAAGATAGGGCGCCGATTTCCCTACTCGACAAGATTGCCGGCGCCCTATCCTCTGAAGTGAATACGGACTTAGTGACTAATATGATTTAGGTTATTTTCTACCTTTTTAGGGCCCTATAGGAAGATAGGATTATTTTAACTTTTTTTAATTCATATTTTTATAGCTTAATGTGTTTCTATATGTTCATAAAGTGTGACTGCACGGTAAATTGACGCTACAAAATAGGTGTTAAAAACAATCAAGCAATCAGTATTCAAATAAATGGAATTATCGGGGCTGCAAGTAAGAGAGTACGAACAGCGCATTAGCGCTGGGATTCGTCTGGAGAGGTAGCAAAATCTATTAAACTGGATTTCCAATGCTGCTTATATAAATATATATTATTATATAAATATATAATGCCAAAGAACATTTTCCACTTCGTTTTAGAGGTGTTCAAAAATTTATTGAAAAATGTATGAAATATGCACAAGTTTTATAATTTTTTGCCTCCATTACCAGCATTCTCAAAGGGATCGAGTCTAGGATGTCAAGAGGGTGGGGGGTTGCAATATTTGTGTTTTTTCTAATGCAATTCCCCCCTTTCCTCTACCTTGGGCCAGTCCTGGTCACTTCTTTTACATCAACGAGGCGACCTAATGCTATCAGGGGGCATGTGACTTTAAATTATGCTTCATAAACTCAAAACAGATCCCAGACAGGAGGTGGCAATGGGCTAGAACTGATTATTCAAAGCAGATGCGGGAATGTTTGAACCTGTTACATCAACGAGTTTTTTCAGAACTAGGTGGATTCTCCTGAAAAGTTGAAAAGAAATCCCATATTGAACATGGCGACGTTAAGCAATTTATAAAACATCTGTTTAAAAGTTCAGGAATAGGAATTACGACCAAAAATATTATTAAGGAGTGGACATAGAGTCCACCTATTTTCTATTGTTAAATATATGGGATTAATAATAATAATAAATAAATAAATACCCCTTCAAGGAGCTGCTTGCCACTGAGGCCTGACAGGGGTCTATCAGTTTATACGCCATAGTAGAAATTATGTGAGGATGTACCCTATGTACCTCAGCAGGAAAACAACACAAACATCCATGCGTTACCCGTGGCTTGAACCCAGATCCCTCAGAGCAGTAGCCAAGCGCGCTAACCATTCTTCCACTGGACTGCATCTTTAAAAAAAAAAAATCATCTAGGGGGAACGGCGTTCACCCCCATTTCCATCCCTGATTCCAGATATGCATTTGTGGTGAACCTTAAGAACTTTTTTAGATAGCTATTTTATTTATCATCATCTCACATAATACAGATATAGAGAGATTTGTTACATTACTGGCAAACTGATAGCTTTTCTGCAGAAAATATAGGTGATCATTATTTTTCATACATAAAGTATTATTACAGTAACATACACATAAAATATTGTATTTTGACAGTATATCATATATAGGAATAGAACAATTCCAATTGTTTGATTATGAAACAGAGCACAAAACTTAAATTATGTCGAAAGAGAATTGACAGAAAATGGAACACAATAATTATGCAAACACAAGAATTTTCAAGATTGCTGATTAAGAGAGATTCTTTAAATGGCTTTAACTTTCAACTTTATCTCGCCAAAGATGTTTAGATACAAGATTTCTCTTAGTAACTGGTTAGAGATCTCGGGCACTTTGTACTCCTTAAGATTTTTATCCTAATTAGTAACGGAAATCGGTATGGAAAAATAATTTTTAGACTGAAATCTGATATTTTTATTATGTGAAATTTGTGCTTTGTAAGTGTCACTGTTATGGATATAAATGCTATAAATAAACGCAATGTATTCAATGCAATATATAATAGCAAGTCCGGATCTGGAAGAAAAAAAAATCAATCGAGCCAAAAAAAAAAAGTAAAAAGGAAACCCAGGAGAAAAACCAAGAGACTGGATTTCCATTGCAGTATAACATTTTCCCCTCCGTTTTTGAAGTCTAAAAAATTTCTTGAAAAATGCGCTTATAGCATTCTCAAGGGTTGGGTTGTTTTACCTCTGAGCGGCACTTTTTTGCACACCATGGGCTAAATGACCAGGTCACATGGACCCCGAAGGCTCAGAGAAGGTTGGGGGAGGGGACCCACTGGAACAGCTGTTGGGAGACAGATGGTAGCCTCCCGTCAAGGCCATTCAGCGTGTTCTTTAACGTGCACAGGGTATGGCTCTCCCGCACACGGGGCCACGGCTTAACGTTCCATCCGACGGACGGCGGCCTTTCCAAGCCCATCGGTGTCCCCTACTGACCGTGGGCAGAGCGGGGAATTTTGCGGAGAAAAATCTCAACGCTGACCCAACTGGGACTCGAACCTGGGAACTACAGATTACGAGCGTGGCGCGCTACCGACTGAGCCACCCCCGCCCCATTCTCAACTGAAGGCATGGGCCCTTTACCTTCCCCCAGATCAGTACCCCTGTGTAACAGTATATATTTATATATAAACAGGTCCAGATCGAGAACAAATAAAGGGGATGGTGGGAAGATGGCAAGAAATGCAATCGAGATGGAAAAAGACAAAAGATGCGTTAAGGAGTGGATTTCCATTGCAATGTAGCATTATTCCTTTCATTTTAGAGTATTAATAAAAATCTTGAATAATGCATGAAATATACAGAAGTTTAATGTTTTTTTGACTCCCATTAACGTTACTGGTATTCTCTGACATCTTAATATAATCAAGTAAATTCTACACGAAATCATTTTGTTCAAGTAAGTGAAATATAAGTTTATCTTGAATCATATTTTTCTTTGAAGCTGTTTTTTTCGCATTATGGGCTATGTATTGTTGCGGACAGGACGTGCTTTCACTATTCAAATATAGCTTTCTCTTCACTGTTGTTTCTGCTAAGTGGCTTGATTTCAATAAGCATGCTTTAAATTTTTTTTTATGTTTAACAAGCATTTACGTAATGTTTGTTAAGCAATTTGTTTACAAATTGTGTTAGAAGTATATTTTAGGGTTAGTAGAATTACTTTCGTTTTACTTTCGCCAGTTATTCGGAATTGAAATTAATGGTAAAAAAAACTCTAGAAGAATGCGTAAACCAATTAGATAATTTTTTACCTATTTATTTATTCTGATGATAGATATTTCGGATGTTTGAAATCGAGATCATTTGTAGGAGTATATTTTTATTTAATTTGTCTACTATTTGTTCCTCTGTATATAGTGGGCGGGGGTGTCTCAGTCGGTAGCGCGCCAGGCTCGTAATCTGCAGTTCCCAGGTTCGAGTCCCAGCTGGGTCGGCGTTCAGATTTATCTCCGCAAAATTCCCCGCCCTGCCCACGGTCAGTAGGGGACATTGATGGGCTTGGAAAGGCCGCCGTCCGTCGGATGGGACGTTAAGCCGTGGCCCCGTGTGCGGGAGAGCCATACCCTGTGCACGTTAAAGAACACGCTGGATAGCCTTGACGGGAGGCTACCATCTGTCTCCCAACAGCTGTTCCAGTGGGTCCCCTCCCCCAACCTTCTCTGAGCCTTCGGGGTCCATGTGACCTGGCCATTTAGCCCATGGTGTGCAAAAAAGTACCGCTCAGAGGTAAAACAACCCAACCTCTGTATATAGAAGGATAGCAAGACAGCATTATTATGAACTGTTTTTTCGATATCTGATTAATTGTAACTAACACCTGTAATGCGTTAGAGTGGGGAAGTGAAAACAATAATAATCACTGCTATCTGATGTTCTTATTTTTAAAGTTTTTTTTTTACAGCAATGAATAAAATTAAAACTTATTTACATCAACAATAGTTTGCAGAGAAGCTTCTGCTTTCAAACATCAAACGAAAATTATTCTGTTTCTCTTTTTAGAATTTTCTTCGAAACATCGAACTTTGACATCCTCTTACATTGTATGTTAAAGGAAAAGTATTTGAACTTTTCAGATGAGCTTTTTCTTCGATTTTCATAATCTTGTTAAAAAAAAACATCGCTTTTGTTCCAGAAGCCATCCCGTGGCAGAGTGGTTAGCGCTTAATACTACTGATCAAAAGGAAGTGGGTTCGAGCTCCCAGTTAAGTCATGGTTGCTTGTGTTGTCTTTCTGCTGAGATTCCGCCATACTCACAGATATTCTACTATGGCGTATTAAACTGTCATACCTCTGTGGCAAGAAGCTGCTTGAGGAGGTATTTTAATTTTTGTTCCAGGCATACTTTATCACGAATGACGAACTACAAGTATGATTATCATCAGCAGGATAATTTCTAAAACTGTCTTAAAAACTCAGTTAATAAATGGTTCGAAGTTTTTCCTTTGTGAGACGAGTATGATAGTTTAGATGGGATCATGATTCACGGTTTCTTCTGAATTTGTTCTTGACAATAAGAAACAAAAAATTATCAATTGTACCGATTTTAAAGAGATTAAGGATTTAAACTGATTTTTGCTTTCCAAGAAAACTCAAGTGAGCTCCTTTCATTAATTATCTTGCTTCAATTAGGAAAATTTCCATTTGTCCAATTCAATATTACCATCATTATCAGAGTTAATAAGAAGTGTTATTTTGCAAGTGATACTACGATTTCGTACTGTGTTAAATATGTTTAATATATCTTTCACTTTCAATTAGAAAGACTGTCGCCACATTGAAACTAAGCAGGTAACTGAGTGAACGCCAATTTCATGACATAGCAAATAAGGAAGGATTATTTAACAATGAAAATACCTGATTTTAATTACTTTTCATTATAAAACACAAATTTAATATTAAGAAAAAAAACCATTACGTCACATAAACTAATGAAATTGATCTCGAAAAAAGTAAATGGGTGGGTGGGTAACATGCCTCCCTCCTCTTGCCTCTCCCCCTTGATCCGACCATGATGATGAATATCATTGGAAAAGGTGTGGCCAAAGCACACTAAGAGAAGAGCACTAAAAAAACTAATTTTTCACTTGCAGAAAAAATTTTTACTCTCAAAACAGAGAGGGGGTGGCTCAGTCGGTATCGCGCCAGGCTCGTAATCTGCAGTTCCCAGGTTCGAGTCCCAGCTGGGTCAGTGTTGAGATTTATCTCCGCAAAACTCCCCGCCCTACCCACGGTCAGTAGGGGACACCGATGGGCTTGGAAAGGCCGGCGTCCGCCGGATGGGACTTTAAGCCGTGGCCGCGTGTGCGGGAGAACCATACCTTGTGCACGTTAAAGAAAACGCTTGATGACCTTGATGGGAGGCTACCATCTGTCTTCCAGCAGCTGTTCCAGTGGGCCCCCTCCCCCAACCTTCTCTGACTCTTCGGGGTTTTTGTACCTGGCATTTAGCCCACTGTGTGTAAAAAATTGCCGCTCAGATATAAAAAACCAACCAACTCTCAAAGCATTCATGGTTTGTTTTACGATCAGTAAGTTCTCTAGCAATGAAAGTCAAAAGCGTTGTTTGAGCCTATATAGGAAAAGTTTCGGATTATCAATTATTTAGGAAATAATTTTTGGGGAAGTTCAGTTTAATATTGAAATGAGGAAGGAATTTCTGAGATTAAATCAAACACTTGATTTAAAAAGATATAGCAAACGATTCAGTAGAATATTTGACTGAAAAGAATATAGCAGTAAGTTCGATTGAATTTTATATTTAAAAAGCAATTTAGCAGAAGCTTCGAAAGAAAATTAAAGATTATTAAATTAAAACTTTTTATTAAATAAAACTTTTTATTAAAGAAAACTTCTGCTCACGAAAGGGTTGAGGTAAAAAGCTCTGTGCGGCACTTTTTTTCACACAATGAGCTAAATGGCTAGGTCACAAGTATTCCAAAGGGTCAGATAATGTTAGGTGAAGCAAACCCTGGACATCTAACAGACGACTCTGTAGACTTTCGTTATAGACATACAGAATTCTTTAACGTGCACAGGTATTGCTTTCTTGTACGGGGCCATGGCTTAATGTTCTGTCTGGCGCAGGTTCCCCATCTCATCGGTGTCCCCTTTCTGACCAATAACAGGGTGGAGATTTGCTGGAGATAAATCTCAACGCTGGCATAGGTAGGACTAGAACTGAGAATTTATTTACGCTGAGTTAGGTTGTTATTTTACCTTTGAATAGTACTTTTTTTCACATAATGGGCTAAATGGCTAGGTCACTAGGACCCCGTGGGCTCAGAGAAGGCTGGGGTGAAGGGACTTACTGGAGAGCTGTTAGGATACAGATGCTACCTTCCCGTCCAGCTCATTCAGTATTTTCTTCAATGTGTACAGGATATGGCTTTCCCGCACATGAAGCCGCGGCATCTGTCCCCACCATGTCCTTGGGGAGAATGGGGAGACCGATGGGGATAGGACGTAAGCCGTGGTTCCGTGTAGAGGAGAGCAATACCCTGTGCACGTTAAAGAAATGCTGCATGACTTTAACGGAAGGCTACCATTTGTCTCTTAACAGCTGTCTGGTGTTTGCCTCCGAAATCCCCATCGGACCGACTGCGGCCTTTCCAAGCCCATTGGGTCCCCTACTGACTGAGAGAGGTTTGTAGGGGAGTTTTGTGGAGATAAATCTCAATACTGACTCAGGTGGAACTCGAACCTGGGAAATGCAGATTACGAGCCTGGTGCGCTACCGACTGAGCCACCGCCGCCTCTATGGTGTATTAAACTGACAGGTTCCGGTCAGACCTCTGCGGCAGGCAGCTGTGTGAGGGGATATTTTTTAGAGAATCAAGTGAAGCAATGGAAACCTTAGATTCCGAAACAGGCGCGCTACCGAGTCAAGACCTGCTCCATAGTGACAGGTGATAACACTAATTCTAGGATACAGAAGTGGCAAAGCTCTGAAAATTTTCAACATTCCGAGGCCTAGATCTCGTGCAAAATTCGAAATCTGATACCCGACGTATCCTACAAGGCCAAACAGAAGTTATATAAAGGTCTCCAAGCCCAAAAAGGGATCTCCAAGCCCTAAAAGCGGGAAATTGTTGTCTATTGAGTTTTCGGGTCATTCATCTCAGAAACATTATAATTTTTTGGGATCTAGTGGTCCTTTGAGATCAATGAAATTTCGATCTACTGGTACTAGATAGCTAAATAATCGATGCCTAGGGATGTTTCGGGTTCTGAATCTCAGAAACGTAGCGAAATTCTGGATCCAAGGCATCCTTCCAAACCTAAGGTGAAATTTTTGTCTGAGCTAGTAAAGTGAGGTCTGATGCTTATGGAAATTTTGGGTCGCAGAAGATCTCAGAAATGTTAAGAAATTTCAGATCTGGTGTCGAGTTCAAGGTCAAATGGAGGTCGGGATGATGGTCTAGAAATCAAGAGGAGCCAAGATAGAAACTGATTTATCGTATTTATATATATAGAGATATTTGGAACATATATTTGAAAACAAAGAGAGAGACTTATGTATCTGTAGTTATTCCAAAATACATTTCAATGTCTTTAATATGTATCTAGATACATTTTTAAGACTACTTTTAGATGGCAAATGCTAATTTTTTTCCTTTTTCGTTTTGCATCCATATCTGACGAGAGCTATAATTTTGAAAATAAATCAATTGCAACTAACAATTTAAAGATCCTTGTCTGAACCATCTTCAGAATTCAGATTTCTTGGCGACTTCGATTCTGATTTAATCGAAATTCAGAAATATAGATTTACGGTTTCGTATAAAATTTTTACGGACAGACGTAGAATTAAGCCTTAAGTTATTAAAACCCGTTGGTTATTAATTATTAATAAAAAAATTTAATAATAAAAAAGATTTAAAAAATTCAAGTAGTAGAAATGTAACTAATAAATGTAACAAGAAAATATATACAGGACATTGCACACAAGTGTTTGGATTACACAAATTCAGATCTGGTGGCAATATAGTTACTTATTCTACATCGAAAGAATGCAACTTTTTATATTTTTACCTATCTTCCTGTTGCTATGATATTTGTCGGATTGTCAATCGTCGGTTTGTGGATTTGACGAAACGTTGTTCCACCATATCTTTCGAACGCGATGGAGAAACTTAACGATTTATGTACCAAATGAAAGCTTTTGTGTAGGCTAGAAAGAATGTCATAGGCTATAAAAAAACGACCTCCCATGCTTTATTCCCCCATAGAAAAGGGGAAATGTGAAAAACAATTCTTAAGCTATATCTCCAGAACGCGAAGGCCGAAAGTGACAAGCTATACGTCAAATGAAAGCTACTGAGGCGGAGAATGTCCTAGGCTATGAAATATGAAAAAATGACCCCTCTCTTCTTCCCTCCTGAAACAGGAAATGTGAAAGTCGTTGTGCTATATCTTCCGAACGCGAGGGCCTACAATTATGAGTTAGGTGTCAAATGAAAGCTCGTATAATGAAGGACGTATACGAATTCGAATTATGCCCCCCTACTATTACCCCTTGATAAAATGAGGGCATATTTTGGCGGGTTTGACTTTAACGAGTTGTTTCTCAAATTAAAGTTTCTGGTGTCTCCAATGTCATGGACTACCTCAAACATGACTCCAAAAAAGGGATAAATGTGCTCGATATTATGAGTCGTTTATGAATTGTAGAATTATGAGTTGCACACCTTAAGGCGTTTTTAGTGAGAACAAAAAAATTGTAAATTAAAAATTTTAAAACTTACCCATCTTCCTACAGGGCCCTAAAAGGTAGAAAATAAACCTAAAGCATATCGATGGTGCAATCCGCACTGAGTTCGCATTCGCTTCAAAGGAAAATAGGGCGCCGATTTACCTATTCGATAAGATTGTCGGCGCCCTATCTTCCTTTGAAATGAATACGAACTCAGTGACGAATTGCACCATCAATATGCTTTAGGTTTATTTTCTACTTTTTAGAGCCCTGTAAAAAGATTGGTGTTTTTAAAAATTTTCAATTTATATTTTTTTTCTCTTTTTAAAAAGAAAACGAGATAAAGTGTTCATTTTGTCGTCTCTTTGTCCGTCCGTCTAATAGACATGGATCTTTTTTTTTCTTTTCAGATATCAATTTAAAGTTCTTTTTCGGTTGGATAGGTACTGATGAAATATTACGATTCGCACATCCGGGATCTCTCAAAAGCTATAATTGCGCCCTCTAAAGAAGGAAAAAGTTGAAAAATTCCAAAATTTTGAGCGAATATTGCAAACGATGTATTTAAGAAGGAAATTTTAAATTTGAATGGTGGATTGTAAAGGTCGTAATGTTTCTACTGGCAACAATGAATTAATCCCCATGTGACGAACGCAGCTCTTTAATTTAATAGAGAATTGTTTGTTTCTAGAAGTAAATTGATCATTCTTTTTGGGTTGATGAAATATTCAATTTGCACTTTCGAGTCTTCCAAAAGCTATAATTGCACCTCAAACGGTGGATCTAAAATTCCAACATTTTTTACCTTAGTCAACAACATTTAGTCTAGAATTTTCAAATTTTGGCGATAGAATGTGATGATCATGCACATTTTATTGGCAACAATGAGTTGATCCCTTACGCCCAGTGTGGGCGTGAAAGACAACAGTTTTGTTTTAAGAGATAAATGGAAAATTCTTTTTCAGTTGGAGTGTACTAATGTGATTCGCATTTTTTAACTCCTTAAGTAATTTTAGTTTACATCATTATACAGGGTGATTCAGTTAAGCGTGTACAAACTTCTGGGAGGAGTAGGTTGCACGAAGACGAATCGGAATCATATAGCAATGTAGGGTCGGTAACGGCATCGACATGTGCTAGTGTACAGAGAGGACGTGAATGAAAGAGCAGCACGTAAGTGAACAAAATTCTTTTTATTAATCATAATAGGTACATTTGCGAAATGCACAGAGGTCACAGAAGGTGTTCGAAGTTGCGACCACGAGCTGTAACACAGGCCTGACATCGTCGGCGCATGGAATCACTTACATTCTGGAAGATTCCTGGCGGTCTCGGACTTCCGAGGCAGCTGTGGAGATGCGTGCGACAAGGTCCTCAGCACTTTCAACGGGAGTGTCGAATACCAGTCCTTTGATGAAGTAACCCCAGAAGAAGTAATCAAGGCATGATAGGTCCGGCGATCTTGCAGGCCAATGAACGGGACCACCACGCCCGATCCACTGTTGTTCAAATGTCACGTTTAAGTGTTGACGAACTTCATGGCTGAAATGGGCGGGGGCCCCATCGTGCTGGAACAACATTGCACGGCGCAGCGACTGAGGGACCTGTTGTTCATCCAAAAGGAGGTTGTTCATCCCTGAAGGACGTCTTGCCAGAACTTTTGGATGAACAACAGGTCCCTCAGTCGCTGCGCCGTGCAATGTGGTTCCAGCACGATGGAGACCCCGCCCATTTAAGCCATGAAGTTCGTCAACACTTAAACGTGACATTTGGACAACAGTGGATCGGGCGTGGTGGTACCGTTCATTGGCCTGCAAGATCGCCGGACCTATTATGCCTTGATTACTTCTTCTGGGGTTACATCAAAGGACTGGTGTTCGACACCCCCTTTGAAAGTACTGAAGACCTTGTCGCACGCATCTCCATAGCTGCCTCGGAAGTCCGAGACACGCCAGGAATCTTCCAGAATGTAAGTGATTCCATGCGCCGACGATGTCAGTCCTGTGTTACAGCTCGTGGTCGCAACTTCGAACACCTTCTGTGACCTCTGTGCATTTCGCAAATGTACCTATTGTGATTAATAAAAAGCATTTTGTTTACTTACGTGCTGCTCTTTCATTCACGTCCTCTCTGTACACTAGCACATGTTGATGCCACTACCGACCCTGCATTGCTATGTAAGTCCGACTCGTCTTTGTGCAACCTACCCCTCCTAGAAGTTTGTGCACGCTTAACTGAATCACCCAATATATGCTATATACTATATATATATGCTACAGTGTATATATATATATATACAATAGTTTGCATAAATTAAAGAAAAATGGGTAAATCGCGATAATTCGCCAAAAAATTGTGTGATCCTCACCAAACTTGTTCATGTAACCAGAGTGTAATGCTGAGTGAGCATATTGTATGCAAATTAGTATAAGTTGTGTGAATTTGCCTAATCGAATAGCGGCATAAAAACGGGTGTTTTCGAGTGGATTGTTATTTTGTGTTTTAAATGTGAGTAAATAGCCATTTTGTAGGAATGACCTCGAAACATCAATTGCCATGTGAATTGCAGTGGAGAGCTACTGGCCAGCTCCAAGCAGGCTAAAGTCAGTTATACATGGCACGATGGCTGAATGTGATCCTTCCGTGGTCCATAGACTGTGGAATGATTTTCTTGGCACAGATTCTACGTCTCAGAGGTTTAGCCCAGGAAGGGCCAGAGTTACGACCACAGTAAAAGACCGATATCTGCGATTAACAGCACGAAGGAGCAGGACATCTACTCCCTGTCAACTACGAACCTCTCTTGCAGCAGCCACTGGGAGGGTTGTATTAGCTTCTACTGTGCGCAGAAGGCTTCATGTGGGAGGTCTGTACGCTAGAAGGTCAGTAATTCGTATATCCCTCACGTCTCGTCACAAGAGAGAGAGGTTGAATTGGGCATGCATGCATGTTAATTGGACAGAAGAGCAATGGAGGCCCATACTCTTCACAGATGAGTCCAAATATTGCTTGCAGAGTGATTCCAGACATTGCTTGACATGGAGAGAACGAGGTACAGCTGTCATCCCAGTAACACC
Source organism: Ryuthela nishihirai (assembly GCA_038380435.1). Classification (NCBI taxonomy): domain Eukaryota; kingdom Metazoa; phylum Arthropoda; class Arachnida; order Araneae; family Heptathelidae; genus Ryuthela; species Ryuthela nishihirai. The sequence continues at coordinate 114,603,460 of JAWZYU010000001.1, forward strand.
CGTCAAAGAGACAGTTACGGCGGAGATAGGGTGTGTGTTTGGAGTGGCAGTTCCTTAGGGGGACGCACAGACTTCTATGTGTTGATGAGTAGGAACCTCAATGCTCAAAGGTATAGAGATGACATCCTGGACCATTATGTATGTCCTCACGCAGGAGCAATAGGTGAAACATTCATCTTTCAAGATGATAACGCTCGTCCACTCAGAGCTCGACTAGTGGAACAATACCTTCAAGATGAAATCAATATGTGCATAGAGTGGCCAGCTCGATCTCCCGACCTAAATCCGGTTGAGCATGTGTGGGATGCTCTAGGGAGACGTGTTGCTGTTCTCAACCCGCCACTGAAACAAAGGGGAGCTTATTACTACTTTAAAAGAACAATGGTTGTTACTCCCTACTGAGCTGATTCACAACATCATAAACAACATGGAACATCGCTGTCGTGCCTGCATTGCTGTAAGGAATACACACACTCCTTATTAAAGAACTTTGCCCATTGCATTCTGACACCTCATTTTTGGACAAGTTTCTGTAAGTGTTATTTTTTGATGAAAAATATTTTTGTGAAATATTTTATGCCATTCTGAAACTAGCATTGTTATTCGTGTTTTTGTCAAATTTCATTAAAATCATTCATATAGTTTTTTGTTTATCATAATTTTTCGGAGTTTCCTTTAATTTATGAAAACCAGTGTATCATCATCATCATCCTCAAGCAGCCATGGGCTACGGAGGTCCAACCAGACCGTGCAATTTATTCTCCAAGCAAGTCTATCCTGAGCTACATCTACTGCATCTGACCACTGCACACCAATTCTAACAAGGTTCTGTTTGACATTGTCTGCCCACCGCATCCTAGGTCTCCCCTTCTTTCTGAGGCCTTTAGGCACACTGTTCATAACCCTATTCGCCAATCTATAATTATTCATACGGGCAACATGGCCAAACCAACGGAGTCTCTCTCTGCACAATATGCTGCTTAAAGGAGGTTGCAAGCTCCTTTGCCTAACCTCATCATTAGTTACAAAGTTGAACCACTTAGTGCCCAAGATACTGCGTAAGCATCTGGAATGAAAAGCATCTAGTTTCCTGTTATCTTGTTTACAAAGTGTCCAAGTTTCACTACCATAACTAACCCTAGAAAGAACCAAACTATTATACAGTCTAATTTTAGTCTTTAGGTGTATACGCCTATTTCTCCACACTCTCTATATATTCTTAAAAGTCCCGGCAGCAATCCCTATTCGTCTGTTAATCTCATGCCGCACATAACCATTATCTGTTACATAGCTCCCAAGATAATTAAACTGTGACACCTGCTCAAGACTGCAACCATTCAGATTAACTGAATCACAGCCTACCTGACCAATTTTCATCACTTTAGTTTCTCTCTGTATATAACCAAACCTACTCTACTACCAGTCTCATCAACAGCTCGAATGAAAGAGTTCATCTTATCAACATCATAATCTACATCAGAAATTTTCGTATCTCCAGCCCATTTAAGGCCAAAATCTTTCCCTTGAAGTGAATTTTGCATAACATAATCAATAACCAAGCTAAAGAGAAAAGGAGACAAAATGCACCCTTGTCGAACACCAGAAGTAATGCTAAACCAATTGCTACAAGCCTTACCAACTCTCACACACGACTCAGTGTTATTATAGAGAGCTTTCATAATGTTAACTAACTTGTCTGGTATACCATATGTTCTCACAATCAACCACAAATTATGACGATCAACAGAGTCGAAAGCCTTTTTGAAATCAACAAAGCTAGCAACCAAAGGTTTCTGAAACTCTAAACATTTCTCAAGAATCTGCCTAAGTGAAAATATCTGATCTACACATCCCCTACCACTTCTGAATCCACATTGCTCATCACGCAATAGATTGTCAACCAGATTCTTAATTCTATTAAGCACAATCATGGAAAGAACTTTACCTGGAACAGAGAGTAGGCTAATACCCCTATAGTTATCACAAGAACTGCGATCACCTTTTTTGAAAATAGGGATAACAATAGCTCTGGTAAAATCCTTAGGAAAAATGCCTTTATCATAAAAGATATTCAGAATTTCAGTCATCCAAGTGGTAACCGAAACATTTCCAGCTCTAAGCATTTCTGTAGTAATTTCATCTACCCCTGGGGATTTATGAAGTTTAAGTTTAGAAACAGCCAAAAGAACTTCAGATTGTGTAATAGGGCCAGCATTAAAGCCACCAATGCATCTATCATCATTGCAAACAATGGGAATAGAACCAACGGCATTGTTTAGAACATCACTGAAATGCTCAGCCCACCTAGCCATGACAGAATTCTCACCTTCTATAACCTTACCTTGTTTATCCTTCAATCCCTGTATACCTGTCCGTTTTCTACCACATAAAACATTAACTATCTGGTACAGCTCTCTGCTGTTGTGCTGTCTAACTGCTTTCTCGGTTTTGTGAGCCAAACCATCAAGCCAAAGATTCTTATTAGCAGCTAACTGATCTTTTACACGTTTGTTAAGTTCTCCGTAATGCTTTCTATTAGGACTAGTAGGGTATTGATTAGGGACATTCCTGCAGTTCTTTCTTTCCGAAATAAGCTCAAATGCCTTATCACTCAGATAATTCTGTCTCTTCTGCTCCTTTTTTCCTAAAAGAGTACTGTTAGTGTCAAAAAATGCCTGTTTAAAATGATCCCATTCTTCCTCAACTTCAGTAGTAAGCATACCATGACTGTCATAATGACTAAGTAACCTATCATGGTAAGCTTTAGCTATAACTGGGTCTTTGAGATCTTCAGTATTAAAGGTAAAATTTTTAAACCTAGCACAACACTTTTTAAGTTTAAGTTGCAAGACACTTTTAACAAGAAAATGGTCAGATCCAATTTCAACTCCCCTATATGACCTGGTATTCGTAACAGAACTAGCCCATTTGCTGTTAATTAATATATAATCAATCATATTCTTATGCAGCCCATCAGGTGAAACCCATGTGTACTTATGTATGTTGCGGTGTTTGTAATAAGTGTTAGTTATTCTGAAACCACTGAGTTTACTTACCTGTAGGACACGTTGCCCATTGCCATTGCAGCTACCAATACCAAAAGGGCCTATCACCCCTCCCCAAAGGTCAGTACTAACTTTGGCATTGAAGTCACCAAGAACAAGGGTAATATCTCCTTTCTTGACAAAATTCAAAATATCCTGAAGTTGTCCATAAAACCTATCCTTCTCATCCTCATCGGCATCCTCAGTGGGGGCATAGCAGCAGATAACATTCAAGTCTTTAACGCTTGTCTGAAATTTTGCTGTAAGAAACCTTTCATTAATGCACTCATATCCTAGAAGAGCATCACTAGCATGTCTGCTGAAAAGGAAACCTATGCTTTAGAGATGCTTCTTATCTTCCCTCACTGAAAAGAGGAATTTAAGATTATTTTTAGGTATCTGACCTTTATCTGTTATATTTATTCACTCTTGTAAGCTGAGGATATTTAAATTAGAATGATGGAATTTTTGTGTGGGGGATATCAAGAGAATAATCTCTGTGCAGAATCCTCACATTTCAACTACTTATGGAGAGAAAATGGTTAGTAGGATGTTTAAAGAAACTATGTTTATTGAGAGAGGGAATGCCGACAATATCAAACAGCCCCCTAATCGCAGACATGGGGCAAAGACCCGTTCCCCCACCACCATATCTGAAGCCATCTACACTGGAAGACTTCCTCCAATGTAGAATTTGACGATGCCATTGGAAGACTTCCTCCAATGTAGAATTTGACGATGCCAATAGAAGCAAAGAGTTCAGGTGCCTGCGATGACCTCTGTATTATCCACCAGCTGATAAACATATCCTGTGAATCTATTCACTTGGGGCTGTCAACCCACAAACAAACAGAAAACACAGCGGAAGATTTTCCTTCCACAGAAGCCCACCAGTGCAGCAAAATCAGGATCCATAATCAAGCTCAGAACCATATATCTGTCCAGTCCAGTGGGTTTATATGGTCAGCACCAGGACCCTGTGTGGTTGACCACTCCTCAGCAGGGTAGAAAAAAAAGAAAAGTAGCCATAGTTGTCCAGATCAGTAGGTCACACTAATCTGGCACCCTCCCCTTCCGTTGACTTCCACAAGAGAGTGTATATAAATATAATAAAAAATTTAAAAAATAATTGATATCTCTTGGTATGTGCTCCAAATAGTAGGAAATAAATCTATATCATATCGATGATGGAATCAGTCACTGAGTTTCGTATTCGCTTCAAAGGAATATAGGACACCAATTTAACAACATTGCCAGTGCCCTATCTTCCTTTCAAGTGAATACGAATTCAGCGACTGAGTGCACCATCGATATGCTTGAATTTTGTTTTCTTTTCAGGGCATTACAGGAAGATAGGTATTTCTTAATTTATTTAATTTTTTTTCCAAGTTCTTCTCTCACTTTCAGTTTGCTAACGATAGTTAAAGCAACCTGTTTTCTTTTTATCCGTTTTTCAAATGCTTAGGATCCATAATTAAAAAAATCTTTTTGCTCAATTAAATAGCAGAGCACAAATTATGCGACACAATATTAAGGAACAACACCCGTCCGTCGCGGCTCCAACAACAAGAACACTGAACGATCGAAACGAACACGTTTGTTGAGCGTGGTGAGCAATAATATCTGTCCACCAAACGGGATTAGAAGACATACGGATTAGCTGTAACCAGGCTTACGAGGGTTTACTGTATTTGGAAATTGTTATCGTCAACAAATTGAATTGTGTGTGTATTGTCTGTCATATTTTGAGTTTGAAATCATTAATTAAGAGTGGGTTAAATGATATATTAACTATATAATAGAAAGTTCTCAAAAATTAATAGATATGACATGGGAATGATGTCTGCCGGATGGTTTAGTGAAAAGCTCTGACGCCACGTCAAGGCACCATCCATGTCAGAGTGTTTTGCTCTAACCTGGAGAAAACCCCTCCACACATAGGCAGCTAGTGTGGAAGGAAAAAGAGGGATCTTTAATGGATGCTAAAAAGCATCCATTAAAGCATGAATCAGAATTTATTTTCCCTTGAGCGAATTTAATGGAAATATTTTCCGAAAGATTTAATTAAAAAAAATATTAGAACTTGCTCTCATCGGTAGAAGACCAGCGATAAAACACCTTTATTTATCTACTACCAACTCTCCTGTAGAACCTTCGCGTAATTTTGTTACAAGGAAACTGCATTGTCATCTTCTTTATTTCCGTTAACACAGATTTTGCCGCCCTATGGCTCCCGTGATATTCGTCCGCACGATCCAAATTTCCTGCACAGCGTCCCCTGTTTGCCACAGTGATTGGTTTAAAAATCATGATCCCACTTGGCCCGTGTCTTCGTTTCTACACAAATTGTGACAGCTCGTGTCTCACTTTTAATCTGCATATTCTGTTGTTTCCTGCACTAATGGTTACTTTTGTGTATTCTTCCGTCCCTCCGACATTTTGTACAGTTTGAACACGAAGAATTTAATGGTGATGCAAAGGTCATTGCTCACTCGGCGTTCTCTCTCAGAGCCCGTGGCAAACGATCGAGTTATTTATTTCGTCAAAATATGACATTCTGTTATTCCCGATGTACTTTACCGAAAAGTCCCCAATTTCGCAGGCGTATCCCCCCTACCTGACCCCATGTTTGGTTAGAAAATCAAGTCCCTAACTGCAATGGAACGCCTAAATAATGCCTTTGGAAGTGTGGGGAATCTGGCAACGTCAGCAGATTTAAATGTTATTTTAACTCTTTACTTTCACAGTTAGGGAGTAATAAATGGCAACAATAGAACTGACAGCGATTATCGTTTTCCGTAGTAATAGCATGGTTCATATTTTTGCCTCTAATATATTTGGCATTGCAATCCGGACCACAACCAGCAACATTCTCTGAAAATTTGCAGCCTCTACGTTGAATTCCCAATGAGTTATGGCTGCCACAGACACAACAGACACCTTCTTTTGTTATATAGATTTAAATGGTCAAATAAAATTGGACATTTTTTTAAATCCACGACCCTCCTATATAACAGGCTTTTATTTGATAGGTAGCATGTTGCTAACGGTCAACATCTTGGAAGAACCATTTTGACAAACATATAGAACTGTAAAAGTAACCAATGATGAACGAAAACGTAAGAAAATTAAAATGTGAAAGCTAATCGAAAACTACCACCCGATTTATAATACAATTTAATATAAATGAATTCAGTTCGTTTCATTATTACACAGTGAAAATCAGGGTGATTAACTACATCACAGATATATCATTGCGATATATCTAAATTTAAACAAAAATTAATTTTTTCGGAATGTATCAATCGTACATTCCTACATTCCCTAGTGAATGCACGATGGTCTCATATAACTAATAGCTTTCATTTCTTCATTCAAGTTTCATTAATTTACCATTTAAAGTTTCATCTTAAATGGTAGTACGTCCGAATGACAATGTTTTTGTCCATTAATACGTATTATAGACTATACGTATTATAATTTCATACAAAACTAGTGGTATAAATAGAGCTATTAGGCATTTCCTGCTTTTAGGTCATTTTTGGGTTAACAAAATTAGGTTTTACATTTTTTCCACAAAAAACTTTAAAATGTACATGCGTTATGTAAATGATTTTACTGTTGGAAAAATAACAAAATGAGAAGTTCTTATTATTAAGAAAAGTAAACGATTCAAGTATTAGAATAATATGGTTAACTATTATTTAACATTCTTAATTGATATTAGGTTTCATGCAGAAAGGACACAAAAAAAAAAATCTTCAAACGAATAGTTTGGCCCGCTAGCAATCGAGATACTCCCTCCCCTGTCTAAGGATGACTTCAAGAAGGAAGTTCAGGCTTAGGAAGGGCGAAAAATTTAAAATCCGTGGATAGGGATGTCGCGAGAGTTGAAATGCATGTTTGCAGAGTATATGGAGGAATCCTATGTATGCTAGGGAATGTATGTAAGGCTACTTGTGAGCAGAAAAAAAGTTGAGTATTACTGGACTAGTACAGTCGCTCAAAAAAGTATCCGAACACTATGACTGATTACAGAATTCAGAAAAATTATCTGGCAACGTTTTTTTTTTTGAAAATAGTGATCTGGCAAAATTCGTGTCACGTGACGCGAAGGTTGCCAGATCACTAATTTCTAAAAAAGACGTTGCCAGATATTTTTCCCGAATTCTGTAATCAATCATAGTGTTTGGATACTTTTTTGAGCGACTGTACCATTCTACTATTTCAAGGGATTTATCATTTATATGAGGAAACCGGGTTAGAAAAAGCTTCTAGGGTTTCCTCATCTTTTTGTGTTTAAAGCGGCAAAAAATGGTTGAGTAATTATATAATGCAATGTTAGCGCATTTATTGCGATTCGAATGTCAAAAGAGTTTTATTATGAATTTTCTTCGATGATTGTAAATCGTCTTGCCTGCCAAATTATACCGGTGTTAAAAGACTCTTTCGCAAAAAACGATGAAACAAGTTTGAAACAATCACCTTTATGGATATATGGGTAAAAGAAGAGCTACCAAAACAGTATAACTTCCCAAATGATTCTACGGAAGTAATATAAATTTCAAAAGTGTTCCGAGGGACTAATATAAAATACAAAAACGGATTCAGCGAACGAAATATAAATTATTATTAATCCAAAAAGGATTCTGCGAACGTAATATAAATTCCTCAAAGATTCTAGGAAGTAATATAAATTTTTAAATATATATAAAAAGACATAAAAAATTGGAAAATTCATAAAAACTAAGTAATTATTATGAATTTTCCAAAATAAGTAAAAGATTCTACGGAAGTAATATAAATTTTTAAAGTATTCCTCGGACAGTAATATAAATTGCAAAAGGATTCTACAAAAGAAATATAAATTCTTAAAGGATTCTATGGAAGTAATATAAATTCCTTAAGATTGCAAGCTAAGTTTGTGTTCCTATTTCATTTCAGTTTATATATTTTTGCTCCTAGAAATAAACTTATGAACTCCGAGATCGCCTCAATCACTGTTATGGGGATTCCTTTTGTCTTCAGTGTTCATGTCCAAAGAGAGTTAATTTTTTTCAGTGTAGGAAGAGAGTAAAATATAATTTTTTATTTTTATAAGGCTAAGGGGCTAACACATAAACAGATATATTTTAATGAGTACATTCGGGATTAGCGGGAAAAAAAACTGTACGTAGTGACAGTGGGGTCGTGAACCTGGGGACTCCGGGGTTGGCTTAGTCAGTAGAGTGCCAGGTTCGTAATCCGCAGTTCCCACGTTCGCATCTCACCTTTGCCAGCGTTGAACCATCCCCGCCGTAGGTTAAAAAGGGGACACCAAAGGGCTTGTAAAGGCCGTCGAATGGGACGTAAAGTCAGGGCCCATGTGCGGAAGAGGCCTACCCTGTGGACATTAAAGAACACGCTGGATGGCTTTGACTGGGAGCTACCATCTGTCTCCTAACAGCTGTCCAGTGGTGATATTTAATTTCAGATAAGAGAGTTATTTTAGTTCAGAGAAGGTTGGGATTCCTTCACCAACAACCTACTCTGAGCTCTCGGGGTCCTTGTGGCGGGACATTTAACCCTTTTGTGGAAATAAAGTGTCGCTGAGAGGTAAAGCAACCCAACCTAACATGATCCTGGAAGCATGATATTGCAAAGAAAGTAATCTGAGATTTCCAGGTTTGGTTTGGAAAAGGTTCGTAGGTGAGATTTTTTTCGTTCGACCCCCTTTTACTGTGCCAGAACTCTCATTTTTGCTACTATTCTTACTCTGCTAGAAATAATGAAAGGAAACAATGATGGGCTTGCAGAGAGTCGATCATCTAGTGTGAATATCGAATATACACTCCGGATGGCCTTGGAAGTGTTCCATTTGTTTCCTAATACCAGCGGATAACTTTCCTCAACCTTCGCCGAGATAAATTCAAATCATTAAAGTGATTGAAACTGGAATGATTCGGTGGTCATATGAATGAAATATTGAATAATTTCTGTAATAAATCTATCGTTTTATTTGAAGCCAAGGCAGCAAGCAATCCGTCGAATGGGATCTAACGCCGTGCCCCGTATTCTGAGAACTGTACTCTGTGCACGTTAAAGAACACGCTGGATTGCCTTAATGGGAAGCTACCACTGTCTTCTAGCAGTTGTCCAGTGCGTCCCCTTACTCCAACCTTCTCTGAGCCTTTGGAATCCTTGTGACCTTGCATTTATCCCATTGTGTGGAAGAAAAACTACCGCTCGGAGATAAAACTGGGTAAACCAATAATAAATCCACGATCCTCCTATATAACAGGCTTTTATTTGGTACGTAGCATGTTGCTAGTGGTCAACTCTTAGTACGTAGCATGTTGCTAGTGGTCAACATCTTAGAAGAACCATTTTGACAAACATATAGAACTGAAAAACCACGAAATGATGGACGAAAACCGTAAGAAATTTGAAATGTGAAAGTTTTATCGAAAACTACCACCCGATTTATAATACAATTTAATATAAATGATTTCATTTAGTTGTCTCATTACATACCAGAAGATGATAAAATACATAACAGATGTATCTTTTACGATATATCTAAAGTTAAAGAAAAAATAAATTTTATTCCGAACCTGTAAATGGTAGCTAGGTGTAAACTGGAAGGAGAGCTGTGTACCAATCCCTAGTGATGATGCACTTTATTGTCTTTTTAGACTTTTATTTGGTACGTAGCATGTTGCTAGTGGTCAACATCTTAGAAGAACCATTTTGACAAACATATAGAACTGAAAAACCACGAAATGATGGACGAAAACCGTAAGAAAATTGAAATGTGAAAGTTTTATCGAAAACTACCACCCGATTTATAATACAATTTAATATAAATGAATTCATTTAGTTGCCTCATTACATACCAGAAGATGATAAAATACATAACAGATGTATCTTTTACGATATATCTAAAGTTAAAGAAAAAATAGATTTTATTCCGAACCTGTAAATGGTAGCTAGGTGTAAACTGGAAGGAGAGCTGTGTACCAATCCCTAGTGATGATGCACTTTATTGTCTTTTTAGGCTTTTATTTGGTACGTAGCATGGTTGCTAATGGTCAACATCTTAGAAGAACCATTTTGACAAACATATAGAACTGAAAAACCACGAAATGATGGACGAAAACCGTAAGAAAATTGAAATGTGAAAGTTTTATCGAAAACTACCACCCGATTTATAATACAATTTAATATAAATGAATTCATTTAGTTGCCTCATTACATACCAGAAGATGATAAAATACATAACAGATGTATCTTTTATGATATATCTAAAGTTAAAGAAAAAATAGATTTTATTCCGAACCTGTATATGGTAGCTAGGTGTAAACTGGAAGGAGAGCTGTGTACCAATCCCTAGTGATGATGCACTTTATTGTCTTTTTAGGCTTTTATTTGGTACGTAGCATGGTTGCTAGTGGTCAACATCTTAGAAGAACCATTTTGACAAATATATAGAACTGAAAAACCACGAAATGATGGACGAAAACCGTAAGAAAATTGAAATGTGAAAGTTTTATCGAAAACTACCACCCGATTTATAATACAATTTAATATAAATGAATTCATTTAGTTGCCTCATTACATACCAGAAGATGATAAAATACATAACAGATGTATCTTTTACGATATATCTAAAGTTAAAGAAAAAATAGATTTTATTCCGAACCTGTAAATGGTAGCTAGGTGTAAACTGGAAGGAGAGCTGTGTACCAATCCCTAGTGATGATGCACTTTATTGTCTTTTTAGACTTTTATTTGGTACGTAGCATGTTGCTAGTGGTCAACATCTTAGAAGAACCATTTTGACAAACATATAGAACTGAAAAACCACGAAATGATGGACGAAAACCGTAAGAAAATTGAAATGTGAAAGTTTTATCGAAAACTACCACCCGATTTATAATACAATTTAATATAAATGAATTCATTTAGTTGCCTCATTACATATCAGAAGATGATAAAATACATAACAGAGATATCTTTTACGATATATCTAAAGTTAAAGAAAAAATAGATTTTATTCCGAACCTGTAAATGGTAGCTAGGTGTAAACTGGAAGGAGAGCTGTGTACCAATCCCTAGTGATGATGCACTTTATTGGCTTTTTAGGCTTTTATTTGGTACGTAGCATGTTGCTAGTGGTCAACATCTTAGAAGAACCATTTTGACAAACATATAGAACTAAAAAACGAACAAATGATGAACAAAATCCGTAAGAAAATTAAAATGTGAGAACTATTTTTTAAAACTACCACCCGATTTATAATTTAATTTAATTTAAATAAATACATTTCGTTCCATCATTAACAATATTTAGCCGTTCCATGGCCGAGTGGTTAGCGCGCTTGGCTACTGATCTAAGGTACCTGGGTTCGAGCCCCGGGTATCGCATGGCTGTTTCTGTCATTTTTCTGCTGAGGGCCTGCCATCCCCTTAGACCATCTATTATGGCATATAAACTGAGTCTCCCGTCAGACCTCTGTGGCAAGCAGCTGCTTGATGGGGTATTTATTTTTATTTATACAATAATAAGTATTATATCACAGATATATCATCACCATATATCTAAAGTTAAAGAAAAACATATTTTATTTGGAATGTGTCAATCATACTTTCTTATATGCTTATCAGCTGGTGGATAATCCTGAGCAGAGGTCATCGCAGGCACCTGAACTCTTTGCTTCTATTGGCATCGTCAAATTCTACATTGCAGGAAGTCTTCCAGTGTAGATGGCTTCAGACGTTAGTGGTGGGGGAACGGGTCTTTGCCCATGTCTGCGATCAGGGGGTTGTTTGATATTGTCGGCATTCCCTCTCTCAATAGACATAGTTTCTTTAAACATCCCACTAACCATTTTCTCTCCATAAGTAGTTGAAATGTGAGGATTCTGCACAGAGATTATTCTCTTCATATCCCCCACACAAAAATTCCATCATTCTAATTTAAATATCCTCAGCTTACCAGAGACCTAATGGACAGATAAAGGTCAGATGCCTAAAAATAATCTTAAATTCCTCTTTTCAGTGAGGGAAGATAAGAAGCATCTCTAAAGCATAGGTTTCCTTTTCAGCAGACATGCTAGTGATGCTCTTCTAGGATATGAGTGCATTAATGAAAGGTTTCTTACAGCAAAATTTCAGACAAGCATTAAAGACTTGAATGTTATCTGCTGTTATGCCCCCACTGAGGATGGCAATGAGGATGAGATGGATAGGTTTTATGGACAACTTCAGGATATTTTGAATTCTGTAAAGAAAGGAGATATTACGCTTGTTCTAGGTGACTTCAATGCCAAAGTTGGTACTGACTCTGACCTTTGGGGAGGGGTGATAGGCCCTTTTGGTATTGGTAGCTGCAATGGCAATGGGCAACGTCTCCTACAGGTAAGTAAACTCAGTGGTTTCAGAATAACTAACACCTATTACAAACACCGCAACATACATAAGCACACATGGGTTTCACCTGATGGGCTGCATAAGAATATGATTGATTATATATTAATTAACAGCAAATGGGCTAGTTCTGTTAGGAATACCAGGGCATATGGGGGAGCTGAAATTGGATCTGACCATTACCTTGTTAAAAGTGTCTTGCAACTTATACTTAAAAAGTGTTGTGCTAGGTTTAAAAATTTTGCCTTTAATACTGAAGATCTCAAAGACCCAGTTATAGCTAAAGCTTACCATGATAGGTTACTTAGTCATTATGACAGTCATGGTATGCTTACTACTGAAGTTGAGGAAGAATGGGATCATTTTAAACAGGCTTTTTTGGACACTAACAGTACTCTTTTAGGAAAAAAGGAGCAGAGGAGACAGAATTATTTGAGTGATAAGGCACTTGAGCTTATTTCGGAAAGATAGAACTGCAGGAATTTATTTAATCAGTATCCTACTAGTCCTAATAGAAAGCATTACAGAGAACGTAATCTAGGTGTAAAGGATCAGTTAGCTGCTGATAAGAATCTTTGGCTTGATGGCTTGACTGACAAAGCCGAGGAAGCAGTTAGACAGCAAAACAACAGAGAGCTGTACCAGATAGTTAATGTTTGGTGTGGTAGAAAACGAACAGGTATACAGGGATTGAAGGATAAACAAGGTAAGGTTATAGAAGGTGAGGATTCTGTCATGGCTAGGTGGGCTGAGCATTTCAGTGATATTCTAAACAATGTGGTTAGGTCTACTCCCATTGTTTGCAATGATGATAGATGCATTGGTGGCTTTAATGTTGGACCTATAACACAATCTGAAGTTATTTTGGCTGTTTCTAAACTTAAACTTCATAAATCCCCAGGGGTAGATGAAATTACTACAGAAATGCTCAGAGCCGGGAATGTTTCAGTTACCACTTAGATGACTGAAATTTTGAATATCTTTTATGATAAAGGCATGGTTCCTAAGGATTTTACCAGAGGTATTATTATCCCTATTTTAAAAAAAGGTGATCTCGGTTCTTGTGATAAGTATAGGGGTATCAGCCTACTCTCTGTTCCAGGTAAAGTTCCTTCCATGATTGTGCTTAATAGAATTAAGAATCTGGTGAGTGAGTAATGTGGATATCTAATCTGGTGAATGAGTAATGTGGATTCAGAAGTGGTAGGGGATGTGTGGATCAGATATTTTCACTTAGGCAGATTCTTGAGAAATGTTTAGAGTTTCAGAAACCTTTAGTTGCTAGCTTTGTTGCTTTTAAAAAGCCTTTCGACTCTGTTGATCGCCATAATTTGTGGTTGATTGTGAGATCATATGGTACCTGACAAGTTAGTTAACGTAATGAAAGCTCTCTATAATAACACTGAGTCGTGTGTGAGAGTTGGTAAGGCTTGTAACAATTGGTTTAGCATTGCTCCTGGTACTCCATAAGGGTGCATTTTGTCTCCTTTTTTCTTCAGTTTGGTTATTGATTATATTATGCAAAATTCTCTGCAAGGGAAAGATTTTGAACTTAAATGGTCTGGAGATATGAAAATTTCTGATTTATATTCTGATGATGATTTGGCACATTTGACAAATTCTTGAGAAATGTTTAGAGTTTCAGAAACCTTTGGTTGCTAGCTTTGTTGATTTCAAAAAGGCTTTCGACTCTGTTGATCGTCATAATTTGTGGTTGATTGTGAGATCATATGATATATTGGGGGCGGGGGTGGCTCAGTCGGTAGCGCGCCAGGCTCGTAATCTGTAGTTCCCAGGTTCGAGTCCCAGCTGGGTCAGCGTTAAGATATATCTCCGCAAAATTCCCCGCCCTGCCCATGGTCAGTAGGGGACACCGATGGGCTTGAAAAGGCCGCCGTCCGTCGGATGGGACGTTAAGCCGTGGCCCCGTGTGCGGGAGAGCCATATCCTGTGCACGTTAAAGAACACGCTGGGTGGCCTTGACGGGAGGCTACCATCTGTCTCCCAACAGCTGTTCCAGTGGGTCCCCTCCCCCAACCTTCTCTGAGCCTTCGGGGTTCATGTGACCTGGCCATTTAGCCCATGGTGTGCAAAAAAGTGCCGCTCAGAGGTAAAACAACCCAACTCATATGGTATACCTGACAAGTTAGTTAACATAATGAAATCTCTCTATAATAACACTGAGTTGTGTGTGAGAGTTGGTAAGGCTTGTAGCAATTGGTTTATCATTGCTTCTTGTGTTCGACAAGGGTGCATTTTGTCTCCTTTTCTCTTTAGCTTGGTTATTGATTATGTTATGCAAAATTCAGTTCAAGGGAAAGATTTTGGCCTTAAATGGGCTGGAGGTACGAAAATTTCTGATTTAGGTTATGCTGATGATTTGGCCCTTTTGGCGAGTGATGTCAGTGGGATGAACTCTTTCATTCGAGCTGTTGATGAGACTGGTAGTAGAGTAGGTTTGGTTATAAACAGAGAGAAAACTAAAGTGATGAAAATTGGTCAGGCAGGCTGTGATTCAGTTAATCTGAATGGTTGCAGTCTTGAGCAGGTGTCACAGTTCAATTACCTTGGGAACTATGTAACTGATACTGGTGATGTGCGGCATGAGATTAACAGAGGAATAGGGATTGCTGCCGGGACTTTTAAGAATCTATGGAGAGTGTGGAGAAATAGGCGTATACACCTAAAGACTAAAATTAGACTGTATAATAGTTTGGTTCTTTCTAG
Organism: Ryuthela nishihirai; assembly: GCA_038380435.1. Taxonomy (NCBI): domain Eukaryota; kingdom Metazoa; phylum Arthropoda; class Arachnida; order Araneae; family Heptathelidae; genus Ryuthela; species Ryuthela nishihirai. Next base: position 114,618,639 of record JAWZYU010000001.1, read on the forward strand.
GGTTAGTTATGGCTGTGAAACTTGGATACTTTGTAAACAAGATAACAGGAAAGTAGATGCTTTTGATTCTAGATGCTTGCGCAACATCTTGGGCATTAGGTGGTTCAACTTTGTAACTAATGATGAGGTTAGGCAAAGGAGCTTGCAACCTCCTTTAAGCAGCATATTGTGCAGAGAGAGACTCCGTTGGTTTGGCCATGTTGCCCGTATGAATAATTATAGATTGGTGAATAGGGTTATGAACAGTGTGTCTAAATGTCTCAGAAACTGGGAGAGACCTAGGATGCGGTGAGCAGACAATGTCAAACAGGACCTTATTAGAATTGGTGTGCAGTCGCCAGATGCAGTAGATGTAACTCAGGACTTGCTTGGAGAACTAAATTGCACGGTCTGTTTGGACCTCCGTAGTCTTTGGCTGCTTGATGATGATGATGATGATGATGATGATGATGATGATGATGATGATGTGGTACCAATGCGTTATCAACAGATCCTTTAACTCCTGTAAGTTACATGGTTGAGCCGCCGCAGATGTGATATGCTGTACGAACACAAACCACAGTTGTTCGATTGGATTGATGTGTGGGGAATTTGGAGGCTAGGGCAATACCTGGAAGTCTTCCTCATATTCCACGAAACATTCTCGAACAATCCGGGTAGTGTGGCATTATCCTGCTGAAAGAAGGCACTACTAGAGGGGAATACCGTTGCCATGAAAGGATGTACTGGGTCTGCAATGATGTTTAGGTAGGTGGTAAATGTCAGAGTTTCCTGCACATGAATGACTGAGCCCAGGGTTTCCCAGCAGAACAGTGCCCAAAGTATTACACTTTCTCCACCGTCTTGTTTTCATCCCACGGTGCATCCTGGTGTAACACTTTCCCACATGAACGACGCACACGTGCCTGGCTGTCCACATCGTGCAACAGGAAACGAGATTCGTCAAACCAGACGACCTTCTTCCAATCATTTAATGTCGAGTTTTGATGCTCGCGGGCCCATTATAGGCGCTTTCAATGGTGAACCGAAGTTACCATGGGCACTCGGAGCGGCCTGTGGCTAGGCAGCCCTATTTTCATCAGGGTTCGATGTACTGTGTGTTACATACGATGTACTGTGTGTTATCTGGTAACGGGAGTAATGTGACACATTACTCCCGTTACCAGATTTCAAATTACGTGCGAGTTGCGCCACTGTACCCTTTCTGTTAGCTCATACCATACAGGATAGCCTTCGCTAACCTCTAGCATCGATGAGATGTGGTCGTCCAACACGTTGCCGGCAGTTCGTGGTGTTTCCCTCCTCGGACCACTTTTTGAAGTATTTATTATTATCTTATTCTGTGTCGGTGCAAAGGAAGCCAAATGAATTAACTTTTGTGCCAATGGAAACATTTTTGTGGTCATTTTACTGGAGCAGTGTATGGTTGGCGTGGATTATTTTTTTCCCACTTCATGTACTAAGAATAAGTTTTTTTTTATCTCCCAAATGAAATTACTGCTCTCCACACCATTGTTAAGATACAAAAATAAAACTCTAAAATTATTTACTCTGAGATCATTTTACAAGTGTTTACAGATGTGGCCCGAAGCCTGATTCTGTTCTGTGTTACCACAACATTACAAATCAGAAAGGATAATTAGCTAAAGAGAGATGAACATGAAACAGAAATTTCAGCAGAAAATGAAAAATGCAACAGCGGTAAGGAAAAATTAGAATTGTAATGAAACAACTAAGATATCAAATGAAAGATGCCTACCATGGTCAGAGGGATTATGCACTTTATCGCAGTTCTAGAGATAAGATTTTATTCACTTTTCACAACTGTGCGCAAATGAATTGTCTAGAGAAAATTATTTAAATTTGACTTTTTGTTGTAAAACATGCGTCATAAGAAATTGTCTTATATATTAATTAAATACAGAGAAAAATCACAGTAGTTAATTAAATAACAAGTTTTGTTCCCAATCATTTAATAAAATATGTATTTTGAAATTTTTGCGTAATGATTATTCCAAAGTTAAGTAATAACGAATGATTTTTATGAGAGGTAATTAGTTAAATATTAAATTATCAATTATTATTTAATTATTTCGTAACTGATTAAATATTGAACGAATATGGTTGACAATCGAGATTTAAATAGATACGATTAAGATTTTTAATTTATCTTCAGCCAATTTTTAAGCCATTCTTATTTTCTCTGTATTTAATTAATATATAAGACAATCAAACTCATATTTTAAAACTTATAGAGCTTCGAAGTTGAGTTCCTTTGAGAAAACATAGAAATTCCCATTTTGGAAGGTTCTAGGTAAATTTTTAGAAAATTTATGTCTTAAACCAAAAAAAGTAGCTTTTTTCCTCAGTGTAATCATTTCTCTCAGTGTAAACCCCTTGACATCTTAACAAATACACTCCACCAATTGACACTGAGATAAATTGACGTCGCTGCGAATTGAGGCTGAGATAAATTGACGTCGCGGTGAATTCACACTCTAATGAATTGACGTTGCCTTCATGACGCAATGAATTAAGGTCGTGATGAATTGAGTTCGCGAAGATTTTACTTCACGATGAATTGATAACGCAATGAATTGATAAATCGTGTCCTGCTGAATGGACGTCACGGTGAATTGAAAATGCTATGTCTTGACCGCGATCAATCGACACTGCGATAAATTGATTTCACAACGAATTGATGATGCGATGAATTCAGGTCGGGATGAATTGAGGTCGCAATGAATTTACTTCGCGATGAAATGGCAATGCAATGAATTGACGCCCTGATGAATTGATGACGTGATGAATGAAGAAAGCGATGAATGAGTTGAGTTGCTTTACCTCTGAGCGGTACTCTTTCGCACACAATGGGCTAAATGACCAGGTCACAAGGACCCCGAGGGTTCACAGAATGTTTGGGGAAGGGGATCCACTAGACAGCTGTTGGGAAGCAGATGGTAGCTTCCTGTCAAGGCCATCCAGCCTGTTCTTTACCGTGCACAATGTATGGCTCTCCAATACACGGCTTTCTTTCCCCCCCCCCCCTCCCACCACTTCCACGATGCTAGTAAGGATAATAGAGGCGAAAAACTATTAATTCTTATTTTTATTTCATGCATTTTTCAGGAAATGTTTTTAAAGACCTGTGAAATGGAAGGGAAAATGTTATACTTCCTTGGAAATCCAGTCTCTTCTCCTCCCTCCTCTCCACTTTACACTTTTCCAGCTAGATTGTATTTTTTGGCAACCCTCCCAATCTCGATTTTTTTTAGATTCGGACCTATATGTGTACAAAATAACACGAAATTATATATTAATATAAAGTAAGTTTTAACGTAAAACGTGTTTGCAGTCTGGAAGCAGTATATGAAGTATGGGACTGCCTCCCTGAAATAGCTGTTGATCATTCGGCTTCAATGACGTTGTACCTAATTTTATGAAATTTATTTTAAATTTTTGTCTTATTAAAACGATATTCACTTTAACAAATTCAGATTAAATTAATTATTAATTTATAGTTTTGAATTTTTACACGTGATGGATAAAATTATTAAAATCATAAGAACTTGTGCATGACTGATCCAAACAATAAACTCTAATTGTTCCCAAAGCCGGAATGTATTCGTTATTAGCGGAAGTTATATTATTGACACTTTATTTCCGTTACGCATATTACTACCGACAATATAAAGCATTTAAAAACGTTATTGCTTTCAACAATAAACAACCAATCAAAATGCAGCAATACACACAAGCAATTTCGGAACTAAGTATTATATCACTTCCGGAAAAAAATGCTTAATCAATATCGATTTATGAAATGATAAAATTGTACAATGGAACGTATATTTACTATAAAAATCACATAGGCACTAAGTATTACAGTATGCACAAAAAAAGACATTGCCTAGAGAATAAAAATCGCAAATATTGTTTTTTAAGTAAACATGACATGAAAAAAATATTGATAAAAAATCAGCACATTTTCAAGTTCTTCTTTAAAAATAAGCACATTTTTCTCATATGGGTGTTGTTGTTTTAGTTCTTACAGGCACACTTTTGCACTCATTGGCCCAAATGGCCAGGTCACAAGAACCTCAACGGCTCAGAGTTTGATAGGGGACCCAGTAAATAGCTGTTAGGAGTCAGATGGAATCCATCCAATTTATTTTTTAAAGTGGCTATGGCTCTCCTCTGCACATGAGGACAATGTCTCATTGGACATGAGTGTCTTTCCAAGCACAGAAGTGTCCCCTTTCTCATTGAGGGCAGGTTTATCGGTGATAAATTTCAACGCTGGAACAATTGAGACTCTGAACAACGAACAAAGCTTTAAGTTATTGAACTGGGAACTGCGGATTACGATCCTAGCACATCAATGATCGCACAAACTCTGTTATGTCCGTTATGTGAGGGAGGCTGATTAGAGACCCGATCATATAAATGAACTTGGCTAATGGGGCTCAAAATTCGAGAAAAATCAAGTTTAAAATAATTAAAATGAAATTTTTGAAATAGAAAAATAAAACAACGAACTTTGTTGGTTGTTTGAAGTTTTATGGCATAATGACAACTAAGACCACGCTGCGCTAAACAAGATATACAATAAGAGAGTAAACAGATAAAAGTCATGCGCAAAAACCTAAAGCAACAAAAGTCATGTTTTAAGATCACATATATTGTTTCAAATGTTCTTAAAATCACTGTGATTGAATTCATTCGACTTTGGCCATCCTTCGATGCTTGTTGTTTGTCATTTCCACTCTTTTGATTTGCTTCTGGCACTGATATGGAAAATAATAAAGGGCTAGAAAAATGTGGAAGTTCAGTGGCATGGTCAAAGAAGAACGCCATATTCAGTCGCACGGGATTGCGAAATTAGCTCCGCTGAATCATGGCCCGGTTCTCGATCGACACTTATTTATTTTGTTTTAGAAGTGTTTCATTTGAATGTGATGTGACTTCTATGTTTATACTATGCAATTATATTAATAAAACGACAACAACATTTTTTATGTATTTTAATTACTAATTGTTATGAATCAGTTATATAAAGAATTTAATTAAAAATGCTATTATTCTTTTCCCCAATATAATATTTTAAGTACAGGGTTCAGTAAAGAATTCTTAATGTTTAAAAAAATTAAGTTTTCAAATTTCTATGGATGTGATGCCACCAACATGAGTCTCACCGCACTCCTGCTAAATGAGAGATAATTTTTCCCTGAGACTTTTAAAGTTTGAAAGTTTCTTGAAGACAAAACGTAATACCATACTTAATGAAACTAAAATTCAAAGGAATTAGTTTCACTTACCTCATTCCTTAATGGACTCACCTTAATCCGGGAGGGGGTGTCTGTCAGTAACTCTCCACGTTCATAATTGTAGTCCCCAGGTCCGAATCCTTCCACTGATAGCTTACGAATCGGATTGGAGAATGAGCCGCGGCTGCTGATGAAGGAGGCCATGCTCTCTGCACTTTAGCGAACACTGGATGACCTTGACGGGAGGCTTCCATCTGTCTCCTAACAGGTGACATCTGCCGCTGCTTAAGAGCATCACGAATACAACTTGGTCGAAATAATACCCTTCGGCAACCTGCCCTGATCTTTGGGGTCTTTTTGATTCACATCAACTCATAACAATGGATGTGTTTGTTTAGCAAAAATCACTTCTAACAATAATTTTTATTACTCGAAATAATATTTCTGCAATCGAATAATGAAAATTTTTAACATTGTTTTTTCTTATTTTTTGCGTAACAATTGGTTGTTGGGGAGGAAATTAGTGGATTGAAGCGGAAACGAATCAGAACGCACTTCCTGTAAAAAATTTTATATTTCCAAAATAATTCTGGCCAATTTCTGGTTTTACAGTTCGCGGATTCGATAGCTTGTTTAAAATATTTTGATACCCTGTCTCGTCGATGTATTGTGCACGTATCGAAAAACACAGTATTCCAGGCAACAGTCTTGGAATAAATTTTCTTAATATTCGTTTAAAATTATCCCTTAAATTTGAATCAGAATTAACGTAAGCTAAATCTGCTACGGGTTGCAGGAAGCCTTTGCCTGTCTTATTAATAATTCCTTTGAAGACGTAAGAATGGGAACACCAAATTCGGTATCAGGGTCCTCTTCTTTTAACTAAAACGACACAAGCATTTGTCTACATCAATTCTTCCTCAACAGCCCATAAACAAAAGTGGTGTTGGTGATCCTCGTAATCGGCGACAGATGGCGCCAACAAATTCTGTACAAGAGGGGGGGGGGGGGGGGGGGGCTGACGTTGACTCAATCGGTAACGTGCCAGTTTCTTAATCTTCAGTTACCAGGTTCGAATCCCAAATGCTCTAAAGTTGAGGTTTCTCTCCTCTCCCCCCCCCCCCCCTTGCTCTCGGCGAAAGAGAAGACACCGATTGGCGTCGAAAGTCTGTCTTTCCTCAGATGGGATATTGAAACCGTGATTCCGTGTGCAATAGAGCCATATCCTGAGCACTTTAAAATGAATACGCTGGATGGCCTTGGTGGGAGACTTAGATGTGTCTTTTAACATCTGTCCAGTGGGGGCTTATAGGTAGTTCCCCATCTTTCTCTAAGTCCTTGGCGTACTTATGACGTGGCCATTTAGTCTTTGTGTGCAAAGAAAGGTGCCGTCAAACGCAACCAAATCTAAACGATATACAGCTTCCTCTTATCATCAGTTAAAGCAATGCAATAATTCTGCCCAAAAAGTTTTTCCTTCCTTCCTGAAATGTAAAAACATCGTGGAATAAGTCCTACTAAATTATAAAAGCTAAGATAGCCCAACTCGCTATACAGCTCCTTTTCATCGTAACTTTAATTACCTTGAGGGCTGGATTAGGGTTCAATCCTTCCTTTATTCCTTCCCCCTGAAAAAACCATGAGGGGGGGGGGAGTGAATTAACCTAAAAGGTAAGAAATAATAGAATTCAGTACTTTGATTAAACTTATCAAAACTTAAAAAAATTATGTCGAAACTTTAGGGTTACGCGCTACTTCATTAAAAAATAAATAAATACACCCTCAAGTAGCTGCTTGCCACAGAGTTCTGACAGCAGCGAGTCAGTTTATACGCCATAGTAGAAGGCGATATCTCAGCAGATAGACTGCACAAACATCCATGCCTTACCCGGGGCTCGAACCCAGGTCCCTTTGATCAGTAGCCAAGTGCGGTAACCTCTCGCCCATGGGATGGCAGGGAGCTACTTAAGGTAGCGGAAATTCACAGAGCGCTTCTTCCCTCCCAAAAGTGGTTGAAACTGATGAGCCATATGTGGAAGAAAAACTCATAAAAGTTTTCGGAGTTTCATTTTCGGACATTTAAAGAATTAAAGAGTATTTCTGCTTAAGGTATTTATTACTGTTATTTCTATAAAGGACTCAGAGTAGATTGAGGGAGGAGACTCACTGGACAGCTGTTAAGAGACAGATGGAAATCTCCCATCAAGGCCATCCAGCATATTCTTTAAAGTGCACAGGGTATGGCTTCCTTGTGCACGGTGCCACAGCTTAATTTCCAATCCTTTGGACGGCAGACGTTCCAATCACTTCGGTGTCTCCTTTCTCTAATGACATTCATTTTATGATGAAAGGATACATTGAAAGTTAGAAATCTTCTAATATTTCTTTAGCTAAACAGGGATTTTTGGTTAAGTTCAAAGCAGACTTTTCGCAAACGTCTAAAATATACTTTTTGGAAATAGTTAGTTTCACCGATGAGTGGGACTCGAACCCACACCTCTCCTTTACATGCAAGGTATGCTAAGTAGTAAACTATCATTAGCTCTGTCATTCATCCAATAATTTTGAAATTTAAATAATCCCGACCTTCTCGTTTATGGCGCCATCTATGGCCGGGAAAGGCAACTTCCCAATATTGCTCAGTATGGAAGTCACTCACACTAGAGTGTTGTTAATCCAATAATCATTCAGTAGTAAAGACACAGATTACATATTTTCAACTATTTTATGTCAGCAATTAACTATGTATTTGTTATTCACTATTTTTTTCATTAAATATCTCTTTAGAATGCGTGACTTCAATCTCGGCAATATTAGAAAGTTGTCTTTCTCAATCATAGATGGCGCCATGAGTGAGAAGGTCGGGAAGATTTAAAAGTCACCATTAGTGAATAAATGGCGAAGCGGGTGGTAGTTTAGTGGTTTAAACAGCTGGCATGCAACCAGAGGCATCGGTTTGAGTCACAAACATCGTAGATCCTCATTTTTTTCCACAAATGTACAGTAAAAAAAACTTTGATATAACGAACCCCAGAATAACGAATTGTTTTTCTAACACTTCCCAATTCTCTTTTTATATCTGTGTAAAAATGTTTGACTTTAACGAATCTCAATTTAACGAAAATATCAGTTTAACGAAATGAAAATTTATCCCGATGTAAAAATTCTGATCAGTATAACGAAATTTATCAAGGGAAAATCCTTAAACGATATATGCAATGTATCTTTTAACATCTGGGAACACTGCAATGATTTATACGCTCTGTTTGAAACATGTGTCTAACTGTCAGAGATTTATGAATTACGGACTATTGCACATCTCCCCGAAGCATTTTCACCGATCTCACTGCTTATCATAGATGCTCTCTACACGTGCGTACCTATAATCATTTAAAGCAGTGTTGCCACATTTTCTAGCATAAAAGGGAATTTTCAAACTTGAAGATCTACGCGATTCTGTTTGTATTGCATTATAAATAATAATTCCATTAGCGGAAAGTTATTTGAAAGCACTTCGAATTCATGTTCGAACACGAAAAATGTTCCATTCCACGTTTTATTCTATCATTCGTTAAATTTAAGTTATTGTTATATTTTTTTTATATTTTAAGTTATTGTTATATTTCGAATAATTATTACAATAACTTATAATAATTTTTTTAGTTAAGCTACTCAATTAGTTTAATTTTGTTATTAGCAGCCAATATTGCGTGAAATCTTCCCCATTTCTTAATAAAGCGGAGAGATATTCCGGCTAATGTGTGGCAGAGTTGTGACGTCATTTAACCCTCAACATGCCAGGTTTATAAAACAGAATTTACTCTAGTGGTAAATTTTGAAATGCTTCCAGCAGAATTAAAGAATAATTTTAAAATCTTATATTGAAATAGCTAATAGACAGAAATAGGTATGTCATATACTAAAATAATGAACATTTTACTTTGAATTTCAAGAAAAAAAAAAGATTTGGGAAAAACATGATGTATATTAATTTTACAGCACTGTTTTTTAAATAATATAGAAGAAAAAGGAGCAATTTCTTGGATTTGAACCCCATTCTGAAATAACTAATGAACAGAATACGACATGTTGTACCTCAAAAGAAGTAGCATTTAATATTATATAATAACAAATAAACAGATTTATTTGAAACAGAATAATTATATAGTTCCGTATTTTTTCTTGTACAGTACTGCCAGAAATTTTTTCCGAGTCACTATACTGTGTACTATCACTCTTCGTATCGACATTTAGTACTAACACATTACACAGGTTAAGAGAATTTGAAAAGCTCAAGGAGAAGTTTAATGGCAAGAGTAGAAAGAACACTGTACGTGAAAGTTGAGCTTAGGAACATTAAAATAAGGAAGAAAACAACCATATGCTTCCGTGCAACAAAAAAATCACAGTAATGGTTTCTTTTTCTTCTTTTTTTTAGCTTTGTTGAATATATAAATCATCAGGTTCATATTAGTTATCACTTTTAGTTCATAAACACTCAGGGTTGATTAAAAAAGCATTTGAAATGGCCAATTTCTATGGGAAGTAAAATAAACTCCTAGAACATACTATCCTGGGAACTATAATTCCCAACGGATAATAGCTAATAGCTGAGTTCTGGTGTGATCATGGTATCCTCCATGGGTTGGCAACGCTTTAATAAGAATCTGAAACTTCACAGTATTATAAATTAGGAATATTATAATCTATGTAAATTTTATACATCTATACATTATGTCCGCAGTAGGTTTTTGGACTTCCCATGACACTGTGGATAGATATAACAAGAAGATGTCTGTGAAACGTCATCCGGAAATCATGGTAGATGCTTCAAAATTTCGCAAAATGTTTCTGGTTATCTTCGGAGTTACAGTGCGAAATTTCGAAATTCCAAACAGGACTTGCTAGAAGCAAAAATACTTACCGTACTATTAAGATGGAAAAATGTAAAATCAATCAAAGTCCGTTGTTGGCATCGATTAATCCCTAACTCTGAAGGTAAGAGTCATAACTCGTAAATCTGCTGCTATTGCAGATCTCCTACATTCCCAAAGATTGATTGGTACTGAACACCAGGGCACACAGCGGGAACCCGCGTACAAATTTTGGGACCTTTCGGTTGAGTATCATGGAAACCACAAGTTACCAAAATCTTTCGAAACGGAAATAAAAATCTTGATAGTCTGCGTTGATAGGAAGCCTCAGGCTACGAGATCGCGCGCTGCCGTCAGCAAGGGCGTACAATTCTTCTTGTTGAATCTGTTTCAGAAGAGGTTGCAGTAGGTGGGGGGAGGAGTACTCACGAAAGTGATCGTTAGTCAATGAAAAATAAAGATATGCAGATTGAAAACGAAACGCGCGAAGTGCAGGGTGCCGCTAACTTCGAAATAAATTAGGAATATTATAATCTGTGTAAATTTTAATTAGTCTCATATCAATCGTTATACAGTTGAGTTGGGTTGTTTTACTTCTGACGGGCACTTTTTTATTCTCACAATGGGTTAAACGTACAGGTCACAAGGACCCCAAAGGCTCAGAGATGGTTGAGGGGAGGTGACCCATTGGACAGCTGTTAGTAGACATATAATAGCCCTCCGTGAAGGCCATCCAGAATATTCTTTAACGTGAAAAGGGTGTGGCTCTCCCATACAAAGGGCCAAGGCTTATCATCCCATCTGATGGCCTTTCCAAACCCATCGGTGTTCCTACTGACCGATGGCAGACCGGGCATTTTTGCGAAGATAAATGTCAGTGCTGGCCCAGGTTGGACTCGAACCTGGGAACTGAATATTACGAGACTGGCACTCTCCCAACTACTGTACCCCCACCCTATCACTACAAGTAAAGTGACTTGTAGCTAGGGTTGCCAACAGCAGTACTGTCTTGGAAAGGACAATCCTGTCTTCTGAAATGATGTCTTTCCTACTTTTCTTGGTGTCAATATGTTCCCCCTTTAATGAAAAACCGAGGACGAAAGAAAATTCGAAAGCTATAAGATGTGAACTGACAACCTTCTGTCAGACCTCTGTGGCAAGCAGCTGTTTGAGGATTATTTTCTTATTATTAATAAGGGGTGGTTCGAAAATTAAATCGTGTTGGGTAACCAGACATATCCACTTCTCATTGCGTGCATGCAGATTGATTCAGATGTACCTGCTCAAAGTGGAAATTGCAACACCGCGAAGGAAATAATGTATATGCCTGAAATTGAGAGGACGGAAGCTATGAAGGTAGATGTGCAAGTGATCAAAATTGAATGTGTGTACGCAAGATACGTGCATTTATTGCAGATTCATCAGTACATACACATACTGATGAAATATGCGATATGATGAATCGCATATTTCATCAGTACATAGTCGCAGATTTAATCGGTATATAGTGACCCAACTTTGACGGTTATAGAAGCCTGTAGACCTCTCGGCATTCCATCAGGCAGATGGTTATTGGTGTCCCAAAGTATGGCGTTCCAAACTGCACCCAATTGAGCACATAATTGTACCAGGTTGGCCGTCAGAGAGATCTAGCGAAGGCAGTGACCCATAAGGGCGCACACATGCTCAATGGGTGACTAGTCTGGGGAGTATGATGGCCATGGGTAGAACTCCACACCAAAGAGACTGTCCATTATTGCAAGTGCAGTGCGTGGGCTAGCATTGTCCTGCTGCAGAATCTGTCCAGGAATTGTAGTAAGAAATTGGTAAGAAAGGCAGTCTTGATACAGGATTAAAGATAACGATGTAACATCTCGCCTTTAGTGTACCAGAAACATGGAGCTGAGGTGACCGGCTGCCATATGTAACCATGTACCATGTATCATACTCCTTGGTATATCACCCCATACCATTGTATCGCTGTGGGGAATCGCATGGTGGCTAATGAAATAGACTTCCTCATGTCATTGACGATGCCGACAAATGGCCATGTGGGATGCCGAAAGAAATTCGCGACTGGTCTATGAACAACACTCTCCTCCATTTTGCAGTCCAATGTTGCCTTGCTCAATACCAGTGAAGAAGACGTAACCGATGATGCTGTGGAAACGCAAATGTTGCACTGGACATCTCTCCCTCATTCTTGGATCATGCAGACTTTATCTAATGGTTTGAGTGGAGCTCATGGTACCAAGAGCGGTCTGCAAATCTCTCTGCAGACACAGTAGCTGTGGTGAAAGGGTAGCAATGGACATCCTATGAAGCATGCGATCTTGAAATTTTGTGGTGTGGCATGCTAGGTCCTATTTGTCTTTCATGTGATTTGGTCTTCATGATGTGGTGTGAGATGCACTGTTGCACTGTGCTCATATTGCGCCCCATGCATCCAGCGATCACTCGAAGGCTCAGTCCGTATTCTCGAATATCCACAATTTGCTTTCTCTCAGAAGGCATTAATTGTGTATAAGGATCCCTCTGGCATCTCCAAGGCATTCTCTAATCGTTTTATCCACGGCTTGGCTGGGTGTCACCATATCCATTCGCTACGGAACTTTGATCATTTGCATATATCCGATGGTTGATTGCCTCCTACTATTTACATATTTCTACTTCCATTCCTTTTTGGTTTTATGATTTCCACTTTGAGCAGTGTAGCTTTCTGAGCATGCAAGCTGACTCAGATGTAGCTTTCTGAGCATGGAGGCTGACTGAGATATAGCTTTCTGAGCATGGAAGCTGACTGAGATATAGCTTTCTGAGCATGGAGGCTGACTGAGATATAGCTTTCTGAGCATGGAGGCTGACTGAGATATAGCTTTCTGAGCATGGAGGCTGACTGAGATATAGCTTTCTGAGCATGGAGGCTGACTGAGATATAGCTTTCTGAGCATGGAAGCTGACTGAGATATAGCTTTCTGAGCATGGAAGCTGACTGAGATATAGCTTTCTGAGCATGGAGGCTGACTGAGATATAGCTTTCTGAGCATGGAGGCTGACTGAGATATAGCTTTCTGAGCATGGAGGCTGACTGAGATATAGCTTTCTGAGCATGGAGGCTGACTGAGATATAGCTTTCTGAGCATGGAGGCTGACTGAGATATAGCTTTCTGAGCATGGAAGCTGACTGAGATATAGCTTTCTGAGCATGGAAGCTGACTGAGATATAGCTTTCTGAGCATGGAGGCTGACTGAGATATAGCTTTCTGAGCATGGAGGCTGACTGAGATATAGCTTTCTGAGCATGGAGGCTGACTGAGATATAGCTTTCTGAGCATGCAAGCTACTGTTTGGTGCAACTGCTTCATAAGTGAACATGCTTTCAGATTTGTGAAAGAATTGTCGGTTGGCAACATAGAGGTTGGTCAAAGATGAAGGAGAGACAACTGCCATGGATCCCGTGATTATAATGAAACAATCTCAGCGCCTCTTTTCGTCAGGAACTGAAACTTCGAAAGAGCAATCTACGATTCGATGTTTAGGTCAACTGAGTTTAACAAATGCAACATATTTTTCATTTAGAACGTAGCATTAACGTGAATATTTTTTTATAAAACAATGAATTATTGAAAAAATGACTTGCCAAGTAATAATGCATCGAATATTTATATACTAGTTAAACCCGCGCCAAACGTTTGGCGCAAAACGTAGATAATTTGATAACTCTTTTCATTCACAGCTTTCCACACGTTCTATTCTCAATGTCCTATTCTCAACGCGCCCCGGAAAGGTTTCCGGTAGCAACGCATCGGAAATCTCGGAGATTTTTCAAGGGATAACTCTCGATATACCAAAAACTAGAATCTCTTCCCCCAACAGGCTAAAACTAAGTGGACCCCACTACCACCAAATTTGGGAGCAATCTCTCAAGTACCCGTGAAACCACATGGAAACTGAAAATTTCTGGTACTGATGACATCACAGGTGTACGCCCGCCCTTCGTTTGTATTCCCAGATTACAGCCAGTATATAATATGATGATTAGCTACATTCTGCCAAAATCTGGCGTAAGAGTTACCTTCGAGTTTCAGTAATAATCTTTCTCGCCAAACATTTCGTACGTAAGTCGTCATTATCGTTATTTCATACTGTAGCCGAAGCGATGACAGAGCTCCAAAACCTCGATATTTATCAAGTGATTTATTGAGCTCTGTGGCAGAGAGCGTGCCAATCTTTTAACATGAGTCTTTGGTATGGGATCACACCATAGACGCATGCATACGAAATTTTGGACCAATCGTGAAGTATCCGTGGAATTACAAGGCCCCACATTTGCTAATAGCAACTTCTCAATGCGTGTACGTGCTGATGTCATCAGGGCCGTAGAAGAATCACACATATATCGGTTCTATCCTTGGATATGTCTGTTTCTTCTATATAAGTGGTTCTCTACCTTTTATGCTTCACATACCCCCTGGAAATATGTATGTAACTGGCGTACCCCTTACATAGATAAATAAAACTACAGTTGTAGTAAAATAATGCCAATTTAGCGACTTTGTTACTAGATCTAGCGACCTGTGAGCTCTCACGGCGTACCCCAAAAACTTTACCGCATACCTCATAGGGTACGCTTACCCCACTTTCAGATTCCCTGCTCTATATGATATCTTTGTGTTGTAGGCAAACGAAAACGAGAAAGGTAAACTTTACCTAATGTCCTTCTTTTTTTTGGAAGTATAAAGATTTGTTGTGTTTCGTTGTTTTGGGTTTTATGACGCATCAGCAACTGAGGCTATAATGCGTCATATGAAAAGTTGTCAACCCTATTTGTAACACCCATGTTGTTGTCTTTGAGAAGGTTTTCAATTTTCTCGTTTTTTCCTACGGCACGTCATAGTTGAGGCAAGACAAACAAAGGAGGAAGTTTGAAAAATAATAATGGTGTACACAAAAAAGCCACAAAATGAAAAAACATTTTGCCAGAAATATTTGCGTAAAACAACAAAACCCAATAGATTTTTATTCTTCCAAATAAAGAAGGACATTAGATAAAGTTTACCTCTCGTGTTTTGTTTACCCTACAAAGAAAAAAAATTGTGAAGTAATGAATATATCTTCACACTGAATGCTGTTGCAAAGTTTCGAGAGATAGGAATATTTTATGAATTAACTTTCACGTGGGAACCATTCGTTCAGTTTAAGAGCAATCTCAATCCATGTTCGTTGAAGCATATCTAGAGTGATTCTGAAACTGAACACTTAAGATCCAAATGCTCAAATTCGGGAGATCAGCAGTAGAATTAGTTTGCCCGATATTTTCCACATAGAACCAAACGAAAGAGTCAAGAGGGAGCCATATATGAAGCATATATTTAGGTGCTATATATGGTCAGCGATTGCCCCTTTAGACGAATACAACTCCCTAAAACGCGACAATTTGCATCTAGGTTAGGTAGTATTTGGATATAAAAAATAAAAATAAACACTCCCTCAAGCAGCTGCTTGCCACAGAGGTCTGACAGGAGGCTGTCAGTTTATATGCCATAGGAGAAAGTCTGTGAGGATGGCAGGCCATCAGCAGAAAAACGACACACACATCCATACCTTACCCGGGGCTCGAACCCAGGTCCCTTAGATCACTAGCCAAGCGCGCTAACCACTCGGCCATGGGAGGGATATATTACTTAAAAAGCAGAAAAGCAGATTCGTTTGAAAAGTTAAATCAACTGATATTGGCGGATCAAATAGGGAAATGTTACCATGTGAGGCTAAAAATTATGTCATGCTTCAGGAAGGAAAAATGTGGAAGGATGTTGATGAAATTGTTGATTTGGCCGAAACATTTTTACAGGCATAGCAAGCATTCAAACAGGCACAAAGGCATGAAGCACGAGGAACAAATCCTCAATATAACAGTAGAGCTCAGGTCCCGGTGCGGAGCTACGTGTTAAACACTCCTAGAATAAAATAACAGGAAGAAAAGCGGCAACAGGAAACCTTGGGATGGGATAATAAAAGATGTTATCCGTGCAATCAAAGAGGACACCTTGCCAAAGACTGTCAGAAGAAGCCGAAGGACGGGATAAATCCCAAAGCTCGAGTGCAGAAAGTGGAATCTGATCTCACCGGCTCTGGAAGCTAACATAGTGTAGTTAATGTAATAGTTGCGAGAATAACTTCTGAACAACTGACCAGACAGGGATATGATAAGTCATGCATGGATTGTCGGAAAAGCAAGACAAAATTATAAAAGACTTGCATAAGGTAAGCGTTCAATGCCATAAACAAAAGTTTGAAGTTAAAATTGATTCAGGCACCCAGATAAGCATAGTCAAACGATCACAGATACCGAAAAAATACACAGAACCTCATTGTAGAATTCTGTTCGGCATTTGCAGAAAGTATAGAGGCTCCATTGATAGCAATACCCCTTAAAATAAGATCGATCTCAGGAAATATGAAAGACTATAAGAACGACGCAAGCACTATGTGCAGTGGTCAAACAATTAAATGGTGGCATGTTACTGACACCAAGCGCGTATGAAAAGTTACAGAGGAATATAATATCGAGAATGAGTAAGGGTAAAACATGGACATATAGGAGAGTAGCCCATACCAACTCTATAAGGTGTAGTGAGCTGTATGTTAGTAAATCAGATCATAGAATTGTTATAAACGATAAGGTGGAAGAAATGATGAATAGTAATCAGGATAACACATACAGAGATAATAAAAATAAATCTGAGAGTAGAGGTAACTGTCTGATAGAAAATGTAGGTAAAATTAAAAGTATGACTAACTGTGAGATAGAAAAGGCAGATAAATCTGACGCGAAGAGTAAACTTAAGTCAGAAGATATGTATAACTCAAAAGATAATGATAAAAATAAAATTCAGTTAGAAGAATTCAGTTAGAAAAATAAAATTCAGTTAGAAGATAAGAGTAAATATTGAGAATGATTATCAGATAGAGAATAAGATTAATTTTGAAGTAGAAAGTAATGTTTATTTACAAAGGATAGGTGTATCTAAAATTAAAAATAATGATGAAGTACAGTACTGTGCGAATTAGTTGGGACAAGCGAAGCCTGGAGAACCTCTTCGATCCAACAATCCCCCAAACGCCCAACCAAGGTCATGTTTTGGGAATGTTTCACAGCTTCCGGGCCACAAACGCTTCACCCCATTGAAGGAATGATGGACAGCAAAAAGTACATAGGCGTTCTGGAGGTGAAAATGGTCCCAACATTGCAGAAGCTGTTTCCTAACGGCGATGGGGTATTTCAACAGGATCTGGCTCCATGCCACAATTCTAAACTTGCTAAGAGCTTCTTTACCCAGCAGCATTTGAAGGTATTGGAGTGGCCAGGAAATTCACCCGATCTAAACCCATTGATAATTTGTGGGCCATTATTAAAGCGTGCATATCTAAGATGGATTGCACGACGAAAACCAAAATGATAGAAAGTGTCATGGAAGTGTGGTACCATGACCCTGAAGTGAAGGAGATGTGTGGAAAGCTAGTGGCATCAATGGTTGAGAGGGTGGAAGAAATAATTGAAGCTAAGAGGGGTCACATTTACTATTAACTACACTATTAAACAAATAAATATTTTAGTTGTGTCTTTGTTACTGCATTTTCCTATTGTCCCAATCTAATTTGTTCTAATTTGTTCTAATTTGCACAGTACTGTAAATAACAGATATGAATCTGAGGTTCCAAGCAATGGGCAGGTAACCGATAAAGGTAATTCTGAGAAACGTAATCAGAACGTGATAAATAATAATGTGAATGAGAATCTAAGTTGGATTGAAAATGGAAATATTCAGGTTGGGTTGGGTTGTTTTACCTCTGAGCGGCACTTTTTTGCACACCATGGGCTAAATGGCCAGGTCACATGGACCCCGAAGGCTCAGAGAATGTTGGGGGAGGGGACCCACTGGAACAGCTGTTGGGAGACAGATGGTAGCCTCCCGTCAAGGCCATCCAGCGTGTTCTTTAACGTGCACAGGGTATGGCTCTCCCGCACACGGGGTCATGGCTTAGCGTCCCATCCGACGGACGGCGGCCTTTTCAAGCCCATCGGGTAAATATTCAGGAATTAAATGGTAATCCTAAGAATGAAACTGATAATAATGGGAATGTTTCTAGATGGAAGCGATACAGGAAATTTTTATGATAGAGGTAAAGAAAGAAACTGTAAATAAATGTAATTTTGAGAATTTAGACACTTTAATTAGTAGGAAATATAAATTGTTAAGATTTGACATAATTAGTGACAAATGTTTCCTAAGAGAGAAGAAAGTTTGTATGGGTGATAGGGATAATATAGAGGTTAAACAGTTATTTAGCCAAAGTGCTGCTTGTTTAAGGAGAGATGTGAATAAAGGTACAGATGAGAGAGTAATTCATCAGAATGTAGAGGAGAGTGTGACTTCCCTAGATATAGATACTTGATCAATCACATAGGGGAAAACGTTCTCTCCTATTGTCTTACGAATGACGTTTGACATTGTAAAGTGTGAGCAGAAAGGGTTAGTTCATTCCAAAGCTTTGGCTGAAAATTGATTTTCCTGTGGCCAAAAAGTCGAATATTAGCACTCATTTTGATAAAAATTGCTTTTTTTTGTTCAGAACAGAAAATATTTTAAGAGTAATCTCTTTGGTTGCTATTCTGATTATAACTTCAAATTCCTCTATTGTACTAATCTGCACATATTTATTTTGGATATGTTTCTCACTCCTGTCCCCCAAACTATTTCAATTTATTGAAATGGCAAACACGTGATAATGTTTCCTTTCTCAGATATATGTCTTAGTGGAACTCAGGACCCACTGAGTGAAATCCAAAGACTAATCTAGTTAAAAGACCTTACTTATTTTCCAAAATGTGTTCTCCATTATCGATTTCTTCTTGTAGAAACTCTAATGACACATCGTGGGACTCCGGTCTTTCCTCGAATCGGAATTTGAGAGAAGGAAAAAAAACTTCGTTGTAAAGTTGCAAAAACTTGATTGAATTTCGGTAAAGATGTGGATTAGAAGTGAGGTGAAGGGCTTTGAAACGTAGAGTTGAAGGGAATATCTAATGGTTTACTTCCTCATCACTTTTTGCATAATGATGATTATATTCAGCGTAAATCATTTGAAACTGAAATAATTCTTGGAAATACGACATCCACAATAGAATATCCAAGGTGTCTTCCCTCCCACACATACCAGAACTATAACTAAATGCATTCTAGAAGGGTCGGATCTAGGGGCAGGACAAGAAGAACTTACCCGCCCCCCCTGCCATGAGCTGCAGGGTAAAAGAGATACAGAGATTCTTCCGGCGCACTTCGTATTAGACGATTAATTAGTCCCACTTAATTAATATTCACCTTTATCGTAGGTGAAATCACAGTTTCGGGGTTTTTTACACCCTGCTTAGGTGTGTTTCAGGCATGCTGTGCTAAACAGGTTTAACAGGTATAAAAAGACGCATATGGTATGGCAAACCTCATAGGCACGCATGAACAGGACAATGGGCATTATGGCAGAGCTCAGTGACTTTTAATGTGACACATACATAGGATGCCACTCTGCAACAAGTCAGTTCGGGACATTTCGGCCCTGCTGCAGCTGCCCAGATCAACTGTAAGTGATGTTATCGTGAAGTGGAAACACCTAGGAGCAACAGCAGCGCAATTGCGACCAGATATGCCATGTAAAATGACAGAATGGAACCGCCGAGTGCTGAAATGGGTGATGAGACAAAATCGCTTCTCCTCGGTTGCAACTCTTACCACAGAGTTCCAAAATGCCGCTGGAAGCAACGCCAGCACCATAACAGTTCATTGTGAGCTGCAGGAAATGCCATTTCCCGCAGCTCGCAATGAAACCGACCATGACCGAGCAGCCACACAACAAGTCCAACACCAACAAGATCAACACCAGGTGTAGGTTGGAGTGGCATTAAAGCACGGCGCCAGTGGACTCTTGAACAGTGGAACCGCGTTCTCTGGATTGATGAATCATGCTTCACTATCTGGCAGTTCGACAGACTCGTCTGAGTTTGGAGGATGACAGGTGAACGCTACCTGCCTGACTGAGTTGTGGCAACTGCAAGTTTGGTGGAGGAGGAATCCTTCTCTGGGGCTATTTTTCATGGTTGGGGTGTTCCCCTAGTTCCAGTGAACGAGACTCTGAACGCTGCGCCTTGAAATGACATTCTCGACAATTCTCTGCTCTCAACTTTATGGCAACGTTTCAGTGAAGACCATTTCCTATACTAACATGACAATATCCCCGTCCATAAAGCGAGTACCATTCAGGAATGATTTGATGAGATGGGTGTGGAAGAACGTAAATGCACATAGCCTGCACAGAACACTGATCTCAACCCCATGGAACACTTTTGGGATGAATTGGAATGCCAACTGGATGAGAGGCTGAATCGCCCGATATCAGTGGCTAGTCTGACTAATGCTCTTGTGGCAGAATGGCAGCAATTACTGCTGCCATGTACCAAAATCTAGTGGAAAATCTTCCCTGCAGGGTGGTTGCTGTGATAGCAGCTAAAGGGTGGACCAACGCGATATTAATTCATTTCCTGGTCTGGATAACTTTGAGCATATAGTGTATACGTACATATGGGAATGTGCTCGATTACATGAGCCTTAGCTGGGCTCAGGATAAAAACGGAATGAATTTTCAGATATTCTGGTAGACTTTCTCCATTCAGCTTTATTTATCAGAATGCTGCTTTGCTACTGTAAGCACTCATGTGATCAGGTGGAAATCTGTACTTAACAGAAATCTCTTTACCGACCTTAACACTCAGTGAGAGGATAATCAATCCTTGCTTAAATCACCTGGTTCACACAGAATCGTACCTAGGTTCACACAGAACCAATCCATTGACCTTTAGGGTCCTTTTTTGAGAAAGAGCCATATCCCTTGACGCACTTAACAAACGTCCTTCCTGTTTGACAGCAACGCTCAGTGTGAAGTTTATTGTTTGAAGTCCAACCTTTTTCCACTCTTCCACTGTCCAATAATGGTAGTCCCGTGCGAATTGCAGGCGTTGTTGCCGATGGACCTTGGCTAACATGGGCGCCTTTTCGCAACTTCGACTCTGGAGACCCATGTGTAACAGGGTTCGCTCTACTATTATTGGGGACACGTACCTGGGTGCCCCAACGTTCATTTGAGTGGTCAATTGCTGCACTGTTGCGCGTTGATTGCCTTTTACCAGTGGAGTACTCCTCTGGGGTCGATGACCTTTGGGGCTCCACAGTACTTGGTGTGCCAGTGGTCCATTCTTGGTACACCCTTTCTACAGCACTTCACGAACAGCCCATGAAGTCTGCTGTTTCCGAAATGCTTCCACCGTTGGTGTGATAGCAGATGATCACTCCTTTTCGAATGTCTGTCAAATCCAATACCTCTGCCCATTGTGCTCACCTTACGCACTATGGCTCATCTGTCCTGGCCGGCCGCGTATATCTCTATGTGGTCGACCTTGTCATGTGAACTCTGTGACGCATCTGGGCGGGTACACTGTGATTCTGTGGGTGGTCATATTACTCTGATATGACTGTGTACCTATCTATGTATATTGTATATCATTTCTTATATAATAGAATTCAATATTTGTGCAGGTTTAAAGAGAACGTTCCTACTGACTTGTGCCCTTGCAAATTTTGTTAATGCCCCTGACAGTCATATGCCTATTATTGCCCCTTATATTGATAATACAAGCAGCTAAGTATCATAGCGCAGATTGAAAGAGGTGATGCTTCACCCAAGTGACACATCAGGTTGGTAATAATTTGGATTAGTTGAAAGTAGGAATATAGGTAGCATTTCCACTAAGCCTTAACTGGCATAGTGGTTAGGCAGCTAGTGACTGTTCCAGCAGGGCAAACTTTGTGTGTTGTGTTAGCTCTAACTAAGGCAATGGTCAGCAGTGACTTCGGTCGTAGTAGGGCATGTCCTTGTATGAGAAGGCCTGTAAAAGCTAGGAGTAGCTTCTAGGATTCTTCTCTGTCCTATACGTCGCAAATAAAAAAAAAAAAAAATTTCAGCATATCCCAAACATGCTTGATTAATGATAAATCCGGGATGTCACTGACTGACACAATGCTTGTATCTTATAGACACTCTGTGGAGATGATCGCAGTATATAGTAAGTCATTTGCATGTTACAAAATTACATCTAATACACTCTTCAGGAAAGATTGTTCAGTTGGTATAGGAATCTCATTTATGTGCCTATGGGTGGTTAAACTTTGTGTAATAAACACTGAAGGAGATTAGCATTCGTAACTGAATGCACCGAAAACCACGCGTGAATCGCGAGATGGGGGTGCTTAGAGTGCTAAAGCAACCCCTTTTAACCTATAAAAGTTCAAAATTGAAAACTGATGAAACAATTCAATGGCATGGTTCAAAAGATTGGGGAAAATGTGATGTTAACTAAAATTGAGTAAAAAGTAAATTGAGGAAAGAGAGTAAAATTGAGTGAAATTGAGTTAAGTGTTTGTTACCGGTTTACAATTTATTTATTATAATATAAGAAATTGTCAATGGTAATCTCAAGGAGGCTCAGAGAAGAAGCCTTCCCACAGAGGAGTCAGAAAGAACCATTGTGCAATATCAAGGAATTGCATTTTGGAGAGTTGCTCACACACTCTTCCCATCGAATTAATAAAAAAATGTTCCTGAGGCACAACTGAAAACGCCCCCTCTTATTTTTAATGTTCAAACGTGAAATAAGACACTAATCAGCAAATAACAAACCACCATGACTTTGACAGTTTGATAGGATTTCGTATTGGTGTAGAATACTTACAATCAGTACGAAATTTTGCATGCATTGGCATTTCATGGTTCTTTATGCAGGATGAGGTGTTCATAATAATTGGCCAGGCAGTATATATCATAATGCTGCACGCTGGAAGAACCAATATTGATACAGCAAAACTTGTTAGTTTTTTGTATAGGTATATGTTTATTAGTTTCGATATTTTAGAACTTTGCATAAAAGTTTATTGAATTTCTATCAAAATAAATTTATATTGAGTCACTGATTCTGATTCTGTTCGGCATTTTTTGGTGATTATCCATATAATTCTACCGGAGATTTTTAAAACCATTTTAGATGCTGAGAACAATGCAAGACAGTAAAAGTTTTTTGAAAATGTAGTAGAATATTTTGTTGCACCAATGAGGTAAAAAAAAATGAAAAAATGAATCGATCAGAGTGGTTCCTTCAGCTTAGGAAACAAGTCAAAGTCAGAAGAACTCATATCTGGGGAGTATGGCGGATGTTCCAAGGTCTCCCATCGCCATCTTGGCAAAAGCTCCTGCGCACGTTGGACCACATGACAACAGACATTGTCGTGAATGAGAAAGGTGGTGGATGCCCTGTGATGTAGTATCTATACTTTTGTCGTACAGCTAGACACAGATGATGTACCCCGATGCTATCCGGAAGTTCAGTTTAATTTGGATCAGTCAAAAGGTCCAAAGAGAAGAAGTTTATCAACTTTTTGGAGCATAAGAGCTGTCATAAGCAACAATCAGCAACGCGTTCATACTGCTGGATCCTTGTCGCAATTTTTTTTTATGTGGATACCCTGGATGGCACCATTCATTGTGTGGTATCTTGTATCAGATCTCCTCCTTCTTTTTCCATCTTTCTATATTCCATGTCAAATTCTCTTTAATTATTTTCAAATTCTGCGGTATATTTCTATAATCTTCATCATCTCAAATCTTCAACATCATAATCATCGTTAAAAATCTCGCTATCCAGCTATATTTCATACAGGGCCTTTTTGAGCCACTAAATCTTGGGGGGAGGTACTTCATCATCACAGGTGAAGACACACTATGCGTCAATGAAGTGAAAGAGACTTATTTTTCATCCTTGTGATTACCAACCTGCTTCACCTCAAAGGTGAGCTATTCTTCCTTTTCCTGCCATCTATTGACCATTTTAACAATCTTGCTTTACTTATCGCCTTGATTCATGCTGTAATCTAGGCACAGAACAGGGAATCATCATCTGAATTTGACTCATTAATATTTTAATTAATTCTAGCAGTATGAGAGAAATCTATCTAAATCTCCCAACATCATCACTGCTTATGAGCCAAATCAGACTTAGGTAGCTCTGCTCGGAAACGAGAACGCATCATGCCGAGAAGAGGCTTCCCCAAGCTGGAATTGAACTGAGGACCCCAAGGGAATTCGGCAAGTGCTGTTGAGAGGCAATAACTTAATCCACAATGCCAAGAGGCAAGCCCCCAGAAGGCATTGTTACAATTAAGTACATATGCTCCTACGATTAAGTACGTAATGTGCTCCATGTCGTTGGACTCAAGTTTCAGCTTCAGCTCATATGTCCGTGCCCACATTTCATTGATGGGAATGCCGCAAAAAGGAAATACAAACCTCGTTGTGATACCACTCCAGTTGGAGGTTTGCATTGGAGTACCTGTGTCACTTTTTCACCTCTATGATGGATTTCACCTCTATGTGTGGGACCCACCATGCTTCGATTTTACGCATGCCCAGGATGTCTTTCAGAATGTGCTGAACAGTGGAATTACTAAGTCCAATTTCATTTGCCAATTGATGCATTTTCCAATGTTTGTCAACATCCAGCAACTACAGTATGAGCTAAACATCTTCAACATCATCCTGACGCTGGCAATAAGGAGCCACTAGAAGAAAAACTATATCTTTAAAGAGCTATTAATAGAAAAACTCTACTCCTAAAAAGCCACTAGAAGAAAAACTCTGTCCTTAAAGAGGAAAAAATTCTCCACATAAAAAAGAAAACATACATTTCTAATCAGTAATGAATTGCAAAAAAAAATAATATTATTAAGGAACCAAAAAAAAATCTTGATCAAAAATATTCATTTTTACCTATCTTCCTATTACTTTTGGCTTTGACATTGTCGGTTGGGCGTTTGTCGGTTTGTGGATTTGACAAAACGTTGTTCCACCATATCTTTCGAACGCGATGGAGGAAATGATTTATCTGCCAAATGAAAGTTGTGACGCTGGGAGTGTCATAGGCTATAAAAAATTGATCCCCCTTGCTTTCTTCCCCTCTAAAAAAGGGAAAATGTGAAAACTACTGTTCCGCTATATATCCTGAACCCGAGAGCAGAAAGTAACGAGCTGTGTCAAATGAAAGCTTGTGACGCGGGGAGGCTATGAAAAATTGACCCCCAATACTTTCTTCCCCCCCCCCCCCTAAAAATCGCGAAATGTGAAAGTCGTTTTATTATATCTTACGAACGCGAGGGCCTACAGTTTCGAGTTTGGTGTCAAATGAAAGCTCGTATAATGACGGTCGTAAACTATTTCGAATTTTGTCCCACTATATCCTCCTGATAAAAGGAGGAGGGTCGGCAGATTTTCGAGGGGTTCGACTTTAACGAGTCGTATCTCAAATTAAACCTTGTGAAGTCTTCAATCTCATGGTATACCTCAAACACGACTCCTAAAGAGGGCGGGGGGAGGGAATGGTATCGATGTTTATGAGTCATATAAATACCTCCTCAAGCAGCTGCTTGCCACAGGGGGTATGACAGAAGCCTGTCAGTTTATATGCCACAGTAGAAGGTCTGAGAGGATGGCAGGAACTCAGCAGAAAAAAAAGACACATACATCCATGCCTTACCCGGGACTCGAACCCAGGTCCCTTAGATCAGTAGCCAAGCGCGCTAACCACTGACTCGAACCCAGGTCCCTTAGATCAGTAGCCAAGGGCGCTAACCACTCAGCCATGGGACGGTCATATACAATAAGTTTTTAAAGGCAGGTGTTTTTTAGTGATTAAAAAATTTAATTAATTAAAAATTAAAAAAAATAGTCTTTCTGTAAGACCCTAAAAAGTAGAAAATATACCTAAAGAATATCGATGGTGCAATCAGTCATTGAGTTGGTATTCATTTCAAAGGAAGATAGGGCGCCGATTTACCTACTCAACAAGATTGCGGTTGCCCCATCTTCCTTTAAGTGAATACGAACTCAATAACTGATTACACCATCGACATGCTTTATATGGTCTATTTTCTACTTTGTAGAGCGCATATAGGAAAATAGGTATTTTTTATAAATTTTAATAAAATTATTTTTTAAGAGTACTATGAATTGTCAAATCGTTCAATGCATCTAAAAATATATTTTTAAAAATTGGAATAAATGAGCCAGATTTAGTATATTGTTATTTGTTTTATGAATCACGGGTTGGAAGTGCCTATTCTAACTGTTTTGTGGCCAAAACAACCAGAAGGCCTTTTAAGGAGACACATATGTTCCCCCTCCCCTCCCCCACTTTCGAAAAAGGGTAAATATATTTCAAACATGTCAACTAAAACGTCATCTGCTGAAAATAATGTAAAATAGGCATCGCGCTCCATTGAAATTTGTTTGCCGGCTCCATGGTTTCCCCAGTATTCTCCTCGTGATCAACTGATATTACACTCGAATACCACTACCATTGAACTTTCATAAACTTTGAGGAAAATAATTAAGGTACACGCTCCCAAAGATCGGTTTGGATGCAACAGGAGAAAGAAGGTATATTCAGCGGGAGCAGGTGCAGCCAGCAGGCAAAAGGCAAACATTGTGCATTCATGAGTCATTGCGTAGGTGTTGTGTTTTTGGATCAGCTCTAGAAATATCATCAGATGCCACGTCAAAGTGGAAGCCAACAGTTCCTTCAGTTGGTGCTGAGTATTTTAATCATCATTTAATTATAAGGTGATAAGGTAAGAATAAAACTTCCTTTTTCGGTGTTAGAGCTATATTTCTGTGTTGTAAATGTTTTTAAACGGAATCAAAAGTGGATATATGTATCGTAATGGGAGTCGGGAGATAGTTCAAATTTTGGAACCCTGTACCAACATGGGTAATGTACAGTATATATATAAATAAAATAAACTTGAAAAATGAAAAAAAAGCTGCTTGCTACAGGTTGGGTTGTTTTACCTCTGAGTGGAACTTTTTTGCACACCATGGGCTAAATGGCCAGGTCACATGGACCCCGAAGGCTCAGAGAAGGTTGGGGGAGGGGACCCACTGGAACAGCTGTTGGGAGACAGATGGTAGCCTCCCGTCAAGGCCATCCAGCGTGTTCTTTAACGTGCACAGGGTATGGCTCTCCCGCACACGGGGCCACGGCTTAACGTCCCATCCGACGGACGGCGGCCTTTCCAAGCCCATCGGTGTCCCCTACTGACCGTGGGCAGGGCGGGGAATTTTTGCGGAGATCTTTAATGTGCACAGGGTATGGCTCTCCCGTACACGGGCCACGGCTTAACGTCCCATCCTACGGGCGGAGGCCTTTCCAAGCCCATCGGTGTCCCCTACTGACCGTGGGCAGGGCGGAGAAGTTTTGCGGAGATAATTCTCAACGCTGACCCAGCTGGGACTCGAACCTGGGAACTACAGATTACGAGCCTGGCGAGCTACCGACTGAGCCACCCTTGCTTGCCACAGAGGTATGACAGATATACGCCATAGAGAAGTATTTATTACGCTTTATTTAAACGTTCCAGGTATTTCTCTACGCTCTCCTGAATTATCCTAGCAATCACTATCTCCTCCTAGTCAGTGGAGTATCCAGAAATTTACAATGAGGATGGGGGGGGGGGGGGGCATTGATGTCTTGAGTCTCTGATTTTCACTTTCTTGGAGAATACGTTATTGGAGCCCCAAAACTCCCCTCCATGCCCTCGGTGAGCAGGGAACACCGATCGGCTTGCAAAGGCCGAAGTCTGTCGGATGGCACATTAAGCCGTGACCCTTGTGCAGGCGAGCCATACCCTCCGCACGTTAAAGAACATGCTGGATGGTCTTGACGGGAGGCTATCATCTGTCTCCTAACAGATTTCCAGTGGGTCCCTTCCTTCAACCTTCTCTGAATCTTCAGGGTCCTTGTGACCTGGCCATTTAGCCCATTGTGTGCAAAATAGTACTATTCAGAGGTACAACAACCCGATAAAGTTATTGGAGCCCAGGCAAGTTGGGAGGGGGGAGGGGTTACAACGCCATATCCCCCTTGAGAGGTCTTGAACAACTGCTGCTAGTTATTAATTAGTTAGGCAATGTCAACTGAGTAATTTTTATCCGACATTCCATCTCCTTAAAAAATGCAAATTCTACTCCGTCTCTACTTTCCTCTCCACAACACTAAACCCAATGCCTATCAGATGGACTGACTGCAAACAAATTATTTTGTTTTGGAAAAGATTATATTAAAAAACTGTGACTTTTTTTATTCAGTGTTGTAAAGAACGAAAATTGAAAGTAAATTAACTTGACACACTAAAAGCGCTGTATTACATAGAAAACTATAATATTAGATACTGGGAAAAATGAGTTCATTAAATTATTTTTTTTTAAAGATCAACTTTACAATTTATTGCAAGTTTAATGGGTCTTAAACAGAGACTAAGACAACTCTGATTACAGCACTGGATAGAGGGTCGCCGAAATCGAAATTCTTGGATAGGGCTCCACAGTGATGTACCCAGAAACTCTTTAATTTGGGGAGGGGCGATTTGATGTGCTTGAAGCTGTGGTTTTGGGGGACTTTTTAGAGCATATATGCTATTTAAGCTTGCAAGGGGAGTATAACCCCAAACTCATCCCACTTTGGGTGCGCACTGGTGCCCCAGATGATTAAGTATCTCATCCTCTCCTGCCATCTCATTCGATGATTTTGTTCCCTTTGAAGAACGTCAAGAAACTGATATTAAATATATTATTCAATTTATTTATATGAAAATATAAATAAATATAATGATTTTAATAATATAATAAAATAAAAAAAAAACTTCTATATGAGCCCTAAAAAGTAGAAAATAAATCTAAAACATACCGATGGTGCAATCAGTCACTGAATTCGTATTCACTTCAAAGGGAGATAGAGCGCTGGCAATATTTTTGAGTAGGTGAATCGGCACCCTATCTTTCTTTGAAGTGAATACGAATTAAATGACTGATTGCACGGAAGATATGCTTTCGATTTATTTTCTACTTTTTAGGTCGCATATAAGAAGATGGGTAATTTAAAAATTTTTAACTTCATTTACATTTTTTTCTTTATCATAAATCTCCTATCTTCAGAAACTTTCATTTCATATATGATTCATAAACCGGCCGGACCTAGGGAGAGGGCCATTCTCACCCTCATTTCAGAATGCTTATAAGGGAAATATAGCAAAAGAATTACTTTCCAATTTGCTGTTTTTAAGGAGAAGAAAGCAAAGAAGTATATTTTTATTTCCCACAACATTCTTCTTCTTTTTTTGTCATATTGTCGTCAATGTTTTTCATTTGACGTTCAACTTGTTGCGTTCGACCCTCGCTTTCGAAAGATATAGTAGAACAACATTTCGCATATTTTCTAATCTTTTCGGGTAGAAGAGGGCCGGGGGAATTCTTATAACCTACCCTTGTCACAAACTTTCATATGATACTTTCGGCGATAGACACTGTATATTCATTCCGAAGATATAGAGGAACAATCGTTTTCATGTTTTCCCATTTTTTGGAGCATGAGGGTTAATTTCTTTTATAGCATATGACATTCCTCGATTCATAAGTCTTCATTTGACACATAAATTATAAGTTTGCCCGTCGCGTTCGAAAGATATGGTGGACAGCTGTTTTGACAAACACACAAACCGAAAAGTGGTAAATGTCAAGCGAAATGCGATAGGAAGATAGGTAATGAAAATAACGAGAAAATAAAACCCCTGGCGTTTCAAGTTAATTTACTTTTAATTTCCATTTTTTATCATCATCATCATCATCAAGCAGCAATGGGCTGCGGAGGTCCAACCAGACCGTACAATTTAGTTCTCCAAGCATATCTGTCCTCAGCTATATCTGCTGCATATGGCCACTGCACACCAATTCTATTAAGGTCCTGTTTGGCATTATCTGACCACCGCATCCTAGGTCTTCTCCTCTTTCTGGGGCCTTTAGGCACACTGTTCATAACCCTATTCGCCAATCTATAATTATTCATACGGGCAACATGGCCAAACCAACGGAGTCTCTCTCTGCACAATATGCTGCTTAAAGGAGGTTTCAAACTCCTTTGCCTAACCTCATTATTAGTTACAAAGTTGAACCACCTAATGCCCAAGATACTGCGTTAGCATCTGGAATCAAAAGCATCTAGTTTCCTGTTATCTTGTTTACAAAGTGTCCAAGTTTCACTACCATAACTAACCCTAGAAAGAAACAAACTATTATACAGTCTAATTTTAGTCTTAGGTGTATACGCCATTTTCTCCACACTCTCCATAGATTCTTAAAAGTCCCGGCAGCAATCCCTATTCGTCTGTTAATCTCATGCCGCACATCACCAGTATCTGTTACATAGCTCCCAAGATAATTAAACTGTGACACCTGCTCAAGACTGCAACCATTCAGATTAACTGAATCACAACCTGCCTGACCAATTTTCATCACTTTAGTTTTCTCTCTGTTTATAACCAAACCTACTCTACTACCAGTTTCATCAACAGCTCGAATGAAAGAGTTCATCTCATCAACATCATTTGCCAAAAGGGCTAAATCATCAGCATAATCTAAATCGGAAATTTTCGTATCTCCAGCCCATTTAAGGCCAAAATCTTTCCCTTGAAGTGAATTTCGCATAACATAATCAATAACCAAGCTAAAGAGAAAAGGAGACAAAATACACCCTTGTCGAACACCAGAAGTAATGCTAAACCAATTGCTACAAGCCTTACCAACTCTCACACACGACTCAGTGTTATTCTAGAAAACTTTCATTATGTTAACTAACTTGTCTGGTATACCATATGATCTCACAATCAACCACAAATTATGACGATCAACAGAGTCGAAAGCCTTTTTGAAATCAACAAAGCTAGCAACCAAAGGTTTCTGAAACTCTAAACATAGGTTCTGAACATCTAACCTATGGTAACCAAAGGTTCTGAACATCTAAACCCTATAGTTATCACAAGAACTGCGATCACCTTTTTTGAAAATAGGGATAACAATAGCTCTGGTAAAATCCTTAGGAACCAAGCCTTTATCATAAAAGATGTTCAGAATTTCAGTAATCCAAGTGGTAACTGAAGCATTCCCAGCTCTTAGCATTTCCGTAGTAATTTCATCTGCACCTGGGGAATTATGAAGTTTAAGTTTAGAAATAGCCAAAATAACTTCAGATTGTGTTATAGGGCCAACATTAAAGCCACCAATGCATCTATCATCATTGCAAACAATGGGAGTAGAACTAACCACATTGTTTAGAACATCACTGAAATGCTCAGCCCACCTAGCCATGACAGAATCCTCCCCTTCTTTAACCTTACCTTGTTAATCCTTCAATCCCTGTGTACCTGTTCGTTTTCTACCACATAAAACATTAACTATCTGAGTAGCGAGTTCCCAACCTGGGGCACTTTTACCCCCGTGCTTTCCCCTATGACGTCACTGACCACGCCCCTATGACATCACTGACCACGCCCACTTCAGGCTACACCCACTTATTATAATCTTCATAATTAATAATTCATAATTAATAATTCATAATTAATTCATTAAAAATTAATTAAACCCCTTTATTAAAAAACTGCTTCCTTCCCCCCCTTTTTTAACCCGTGGCGCCATCTGGCGACTATGAGGAATACTATTTTCGGAAAAAACCTTATTTTAGCTCTAATTTCCGGATTTTTGACTCCCCCTTTAGTAAAAATTACTCCCCCCTTATTAGACCCCCCCCCCCGATAGGGGACCACCTTGTCGTGGTGGGGGGGCCTAGGGCCCAGCAACCCGGCTGAAGGCTGTGCCGACCGGATTGGTTCACCGGTTGGACATGGCTAAGGCCAACCGAGGTTGAAGACGCTGCTGGCCGGCTTGATTGCCGGTCGGATGGTGACGGCGTCGGAGACCTCACCTCTCAGGAGACCTGTGTGGTCTGTTCGACGGCTCTGCCGAAAGGTCTGTCCCCGCCTAGTAGGCACGAGCTGTCCAAAAAGTCTGGGTCTTACTAAGAGTCTCCACCCCGGGTGCCGATCGAGCTTGGATCTTTATATCCTTGCACATTTGCAAACCGAGGAATAGATTAAAGTAAGGTTTCTTCCGGTGGTCAGCTTTCCTTCTATAGGACTGCTGCCATGTGAGGCTGGGGTTGAGGTGCGCCTATAGGGCGTATTCCTTGCCCCCGGCTCTAGATGGTCATGGCTTTTCTTAACCAGGTAGTGCTGTCAGGCGGAAACGGGAATTGCCGTGGTTGCATAAGATCGCAACAAAGAGATTCCCCCCTTATTAGAGCTAAAATAGGGATTTTTCCGAAAATGGTGCTCCTCATAGTCACCAGATGGCGCCAGGGGTTAAAAGGTTTTTTTTTAATAAGGGGGAGAAATTTTTAATAAAGGGGGAGTCAAAAATCGGGATATTTGAGCTAAAATAGGGTTTTTCCAAAAATAGTAGTCCTCATAGTCGCCAGATGGCGCCACGGGTTGAAAAAGGGGGAGGAAGGGTGTTTTTTAATAAAGGGGGATTAATCAATTTTTAATGAATTATTAATTATGAATATTAATAAGGGGCGCAGTCAGTGATGTCATAGGGGCGTGACAGGATGTGACGTCATAGGGGAAAGCACAGTGCGTGGGGGACTGGGTTGCGAACTCACTACTTATCTGGTACAGCTCTCTGCTGTTGTGCTGTCTAACTGCTTCCTCGGCTTTGTCAGCTAAGCCATCAAGCCAAAGATTCTTATCAGCAGCTAACTGATCCTTTACACGTTTATTAAGTTCCCTGTAATGTTTTCTTTAGGACTAGTAGAGTATTGATTAAGGACATTCCTGCAGTTCTTTCTTTCCGAAATAAGCTCAAGTGCCTTATCACTCAGATAATTCTGCCTCCTCTGCTCCTTTTATCCTAAAAGAGTCCTGTTAGTGTCCAAAACCACCTGTTTGAAATTATCCCATTCTTCCTCAAATTCAGTAGTAAGCATACCATGATTGCCATAATGACTAAGTAACCTATCATGGTAAGCTTTGGCTATAGCTGTGTCTTTCAGAGCTTTAGTATTACAGGTAAATTTTTTAACCCTAGCACAACACTTTTTAAGTTTAAGTTGCAAGACACTTTTAACAAGATAATGGTCAGATCCAATTTGCGCTCCCCTATGGCTATTGATCTATGGGACCTGGGTTCGAGCCCCGCGTAAGGCATCCTCTCAGACCTTCTACTATGGCATATAAACTGACAGGCTCCTGTCAGACCTCTGTGGCAAGCAGCTGCTTGAGGGGGTATTATATGGCTAATCCGATATTTACCTCTCGTCTGAATTGTAGCAAGTCAGTGGGAATTTTCCCTTGATTTGGCCAACTCTCCTTAATTTCACGAAACTAATCCCAATCTTTATATCTCTCCTGAATTTGCCAAATCTCTTCAAACTTTTCAAACTCCCCAAGATTTCTCGATTTTATTCAACTATTCTGAATTTCATTAACCCAATCCCAATTATCACAACTAGCCCGTATTTTCCAAGTGGTTTCGAATTTTCCCAACTGCCCTACATTCGGTTAAGTTTCCTCAATTTATCCAACACTCCTTCATTTCGCAAAACAAATCTCAATTGTAACAACTCGCCTATATTTTACCAAGTGCATTCGAATTTTGCCAACTACTCTCGATTTTGCCTACTCGCCATAATTTTACAGAAAAAATCGCAGTTTTTATATCTTCCCTGAGTTTGCCAAGTCATTTCGATTTTTATCAACTCTCCTTAATTGCACAAGAAAGACACAATTTCCACAACTCCCCTGTATTTTTTACCAAGTGGCTTCGAATTTTGCCAACTCCCCTAGATTTTGCCAACAGTTCTTGATTTTTCCAACTCTCTTTAATTTCACAAAATCAATCCCAATATTTACAACTCACCTGTACTTTACCACGTGGTTTCCAGTTTTGCCAACTTCCCTAGGTTTTGCCAAGTTTTCTCGATTTGTCAACTCTCCCTAATTTTACAAATCGCCCGTATTTTGCCAAGTCACTCCGAATTTTGCCAACTGCGCCTAGTTTTTGCCAACTCTCCTAGATTTTGCCAACTCGCCATAATTTTACAGAAAAAAATCCCAATTTTACATCACACCTGTTTTTTGTAAAGCCACTCTGAATTTTGCCAACTCCCCCAAGATTTTCCAACTCTCCTAGATATTGCGAAGCTGCCTCGATTTTGCCAACACGCCATAATTTTACAGAAAAAAGATTGCAATTTTTACATCTCACCTGAATTTGTTAACTCTCCACGATTTTGCCAAGTCACTCCGAATTTTGCCAACTGCGCCTAGTTTTTGCCAACTCTCCTAGATTTTGCCAACTCGCCATAATTTTACAGAAAAAAATCAAAATTTTCACATCTCACCTGAATTTTGCCAACTCCTCACGATTTTGCCAACTCCCCAAAGATTTGCCAACTCGCCATAATTTTACAGAAAAAAAATCAAAATTTTCACATCTCACCTGAATTTTGCCAACTCCTCACGATTTTACCAAGTTACTCCGAATTTTGCCAACTGTCCCTAGATTTACCAACTCCCCAAAGATTTGCCAACTCGCCATAATTTTACAGAAAAAAAATCCTAATTTTTACATCTCACCTGAATTTTGCCAACTCCCCAAGATTTTGTCAAGTCACTCCGAATTTTGCCAACTCCCCAAGATTTTGCCAAGTTGTCCCGATTTTGGCAACTCCCCAAGATTTTACCAAGTCATTCCGAATTTTGCCAACTCCCTAAGATTTTGTCAACTCACCTGTATTTTACTAAGTGACTTCGAATTTTGCCAACTGCTCTAAATTTTGCCGTCTCTCCATTTTTCAAACTGCTTTAGATTTGCCAAGTTGCCTCAATTTTGACAACTTCCCTTAATTTTCCAAAAAGAAATTACAAATTTTCACAAGTCTCCTAGATTTTACGAAGTCGCTTCGAATTTTGCCAACTCCCCTGTTTATATCCCATCCAACAGATAGCGGCTTTTTCAAGCCCATCAGTGTCCCCTTTCTGACTAAGGGCACAGGAGGCGGGGTGGGGAGAGGTTCAGCGTTAATAAATCTCAATGCTGCAGACTACGAGCTTCGTACGATACCGACTGAACCTATCCCTGCCCTATTATGAAAGAACTTAAAATTATGCTTAAATTTTGAAGGATTATGCTTCAAAATGAAAGGTTCCCAGATACGGATGGATCTCTTCGTCTCTGCATTTGTCAAGCAGTTGGGTTGTTTTATTTCTGAGTGGCATTTCTTTTTTGTACGCAATGGGCTAAATGATCAAGTCAAAAGGACTCCAAGGGCTTAGAGGTTGTTTGGTGAGAGAATCACTGGACAGAATTTAAAAGACAGGTGGTAGACTCCGTCAAGGCCATCCAGCATGTTCTTTAACGTGCACAGCGGTGGCTCTCCCACACACAGGGCCACGGCTGAACATCTCATCCTAAAGATGGCGGCCTTTCCAAGTCCATCAGTGTCTCCTACTGACCGAGGACAGGGAGTTTTACGGAAATAAATATTAAGTGACAAACTTACCCAGGTGGAACTCGAATCTGTGAATTGTAGATTACGAGCTTGGTGGGCTACCGACTGTGTTTGTACCCCCCACCCCCACCCCCCGGCCTCCATTTGCCAGGCAGTATGCCAAATCGAAAATTTGTTAGCTTCAACTCTTAACAAAACTTGTTAACAAGAAAATAGTATTATAATGAATTTATGTTTAATCATAGGTTGTTAGAAAATATATAATACCAGCGATGACGTGTGTATGGAAGCAACTGAGACAATGAGACAGTTGGTGCATCAACTTTTCTAAAAAGTCTTTGGTTCATTGCGCTATCAGTTACTTGTCAATCAACGAATTTTCTTAAACAGCAGATCATTTGTTGATTGGCTAGTGATTAATAACCGATTCAACCAATGAGGCGTGAGACCGACGATTCGCCGCTGTATTATACTGAAAACTTGAATCGTCTCTCGTTTCAGAAATGATGAAAATCGTCGTTCTCTTCTGCTTCTGCGGTTTCGCTGCAGCTTCTTCTATATTGGGTAAGTATCAGTTTTCTTTTATCTGAAGTGTTTGTGCTTTTTTTTTTAAATCTCAAATTTTTTTATGTCTATAGGGTTGGGTTGTTTTACCTCTGAGCGGCACTTTTTTGCACACCATGGGCTAAATGGCCAGGTCACATGGACCCCGAAGGCTCAGAGAAGGTTAGGGGAGGGGACCCACTGGAACAGCTGTTGGGAGACAGATGGTAGCCTCCCGTCAAGGCCATCCAGCGTGTTCTTTAACGTGCACAGGGTATGATGGCTCTCCCGCACACGGGGCCACGGCTTAACGTCCCATCCGACAGGACGGCGGCCTTTCCAATCCCATCGGTGTCCCCTACTGACCGTGGGCAGGGCGGGGAATTTTGCGGAGATAAATCTCAACGCTGACCCAGCTGGGACTCGAACCTGGGAACTACAGATTACGAGCCTGGCGCGCTACCGACTGAGCCACCCCCGCCCCATGTCTATAGGCATTAAATAATATTTATTTTGAAATGATGAATCTAATATCATTAGGTACCAATGATGCAAATAATGAGACCATTTATACTGATCAGAGCTCCCGGATTTCGGAAAAAAAGGGGGGGGGGGCAAGAGACCGGATCATCATTCCAATATAGCAATTTTTTCGTCCGTTTTAGTGGCGTTTAAAAATATTTCTTGAAAAATACTTGAAATACAAGTGCAGGGCCAGATCTGGAAGGGTGATGGAGGTTTACTATGCTCTCCTTTTTGTTTCGCCTTTCCTATTGGTCACTATATTTTAATACGATTGTTATTTCCCTTTTCTGATGTATATCCGCGTGTTATGTGATATTTCTCAGCTATTTCAATTCTCGATTATTCTCATGTATGTATCAATTGTTTTCAGCTAATTATGCTATGTAATTCTATATTGTATTGACTGGCGGAATAAAATAAAGGTATATTATTATTATTTCCTTATCCAATTCGAAACAAATTCTTCATTTCCCTATTAATGGAAAAAATTTGAATTTGTATAGACAGACTGGCAGACCATAAGTGAAAACATTAGCTTGTTTTGAAATTTAACTAATAAATAAAGTTAAAAGCTGTCCCGTGGCCGAGTAGTTAGTTGGCTGCTGATCAAAGGGACCTGTTATAACTTAATAAATAATTATAACTAATACCTGTTATAACTTAAACCTGTTATAACTTAATAAATAATTTTAACTAATATAACTTAATAAATAAAAAATACCTCCTTAAGCAGCTGCTTGCCACAGAGGTCTGACAGGAGTCTGTCAGTTTATACGCCATAGTAAAAGGTCTGTGAGGATGGCCTTCGAGCCCCAGATAAGGCATGGATGTTGGTATTGTTTTCCTTCTGAAGTCTCGCTCGCCATCCTCTCAGACCTTCTAGTATGGCGTATAAACTGACAGACTCCTGTCAGACCTCTGTAGCAAGCAGCTGCTTGAGGAGGTATTTTTTATTTATTAAGTTAGTTAAAATAACAACTATAGTCAGGCCCGGATCTAGTATGGAGGCACGACCCCCTCCCCTTTTAGAATGCTAGTAAAGGTAATGTAGACAAAAAAATCTGCGATATTTAGTTGGTGTCAGTGGCGACTCGTGAATTTCTAAATAGGTGGGACCAGCATAATATAGTTTACAGAGAAACTAACTAGGCAGATGCGGTGATGCCTCAGATGGCAGTGCGCAACGTAGGCGTTTTCCGCCGCTAAAAGGAACATCGATTGGTTTGGAAAAGAACATATGTACGTGTAATAAAATTTCCATATATATATTGTGGCTTATGTGACTCACGCACGTACCCCAGGATTTAGTTTCAGGTGGGTCCCCCCCTCTTCTTCCCCTGTTATTTCTCCCTTAGTTCTCCTTTCTCATTTCCTCCCCCTTCCATCTCCTTTTATTTCTCCCCTACTCCCCTTTCCTCTTCAACTCCCCTCTTTCCACTTTCCTCCTCCTCCTTTCCCCTTCCTTTCTTTTTTCTCTCCCCTTTCTTCCCCCTCATTTCTTCCTTAGTTCCCATTTCTCTCCCTCCTCCTATCACATTTCCTCCCCCTTCCACCTCCTTACATTTCTCCCCTACTTCCCCTTTCCCCCTTACCTTCCTCTCTCTCCCTTTCATTTTCTTTCCCCTTATTTCCCACCTCATTTATTTTTTAGTTACCATTTTTCTCCCTCCTCATTTGCTCCCCACTTCTGCCTCCTTTCATTTCTCCCCTTCTTCTCATTTCTTCTCCCCTAATTTCTCCCTCATTTTCCCTTCCTCTCCCTTCTCCTTTCTCATAGGATTTCCCATAGGATTTCATCATAATAGTTCGAGAATTTAGTTCAGGGGAAGGTTCAAGAATTTAGCCTCTGGGATGGGGGGTGGACTTAAAAGCTTTTTCGTAATATTTCGAGCTGATAATTAAGGCGCACAAGACAACTTCGAGTGTAATTCTTCACTAAATGCTTATTGAAATGAAATGAAACGGTCAATATATTTTAGAGAGCAAATATCCATGTAAAATATTAAATAAAATAAATACTCCCCCTCAAGCAGCTACTTGCCACAGAGGTCTGACAGGAGCCTATCAGTTTATATGCCATAGTAGAAGGTATGTGAGGATAGCAGAACCTCAGCAGAAAAACAACACACACATCCATGCCTTACCCGGGGCTCGAATCCAGGTCCCTTAGATCAGTAGCCAAGTGTGCTAACCACTCGGCCATGGGATGGCTGTAAAATATTACTTTTATTATTTATTCCAATTCAGAGTTTAATGTTTCAGTATATATATGTTACATAAATGTTGAGGCGCCGGGCCCCTCTGGCCCCTAATGACGAGTCGCAACTGGTTGGTGTTATCTTTGACCACGACATGGTGTTAAATATAAGAACTATGTAAAGTCCTGACCTTACACTATAAATATATACAATATAATGTTAAGGACACATCATAAATGGTATAACTCTAGACCTTTTTTTAATAGTGCATAACGTAATGTTACAAAAAATATTTCAACTCGTGCATCACTGCAAGGAAGTAAGAGGATTTTATCTACAAACATCGTTACTTTGTTTAAATTAATCTTTCTTGAGAAATCTGGTCAGTGGTTTACATAGCTGACTATAAAATCTGCAGACATGTCACTGTGTATGTATTTGCATGTTGTATGAGAAGCCAGGACAAGCCCAATAGAGGTTTGCTCCGTCCTTTGTGTAGGGAAGTATTTGCTTCTCTCTTATTCAA
The DNA here is from genome assembly GCA_038380435.1 of Ryuthela nishihirai. Lineage (NCBI taxonomy): Eukaryota > Metazoa > Arthropoda > Arachnida > Araneae > Heptathelidae > Ryuthela > Ryuthela nishihirai. Next base: position 114,658,121 of record JAWZYU010000001.1, read on the forward strand.
AAAAAAATTAAATAATCCTGATATTTACTACTCAGGAGGAAATAAGTGAAAATACTTCTGTTCATCCAATAGGCCATAACTGACACAGAGTTGGGTTGTTTTACCTCTGAGCGGCACTTTTTTGCACACCATGGGCTAAATGGCCAGGTCACAAAAACCCCGAAGACTCAGAGAAGGTTGGGACCCACTGGAACAGCTGTTGGGAGACAGATGGTAGCCTTCCGTCAAGGCCATCCAGCGTGTTCTTTAACGTGCACAGGGTATGGCTCTCCAGCACACGGGGCCACGGCTTAACGTCCCATCCGACGGACGGCGGCCTTTCCAAGCCGTCGGTGTCCCATACTGACCGTGGGCAGGGCGGGGAATTTTGCGGAGATAAAGCTCAACGCTGACCCAACTGGGACTCGAACCTGAGAACTACAGATTACGAGCCTGGCGCGCTACCGACTGAGCCACCCCCGCCCCACTGACACAGAGAATGACCTGATTCAGTCCAGAGACAACTTACTTAAATCCGGACAATTTTGGTCAAACTAAGAGGGTTGGAAATTCTATAATTGATCATATTCTCAAAAAAGATTGTAATCTATCTGAATGAAAAAGACTGTAATTTATCTGAATGTAATATATTGTATATTAATTTATTCTTCAATACAGATTTTTTAAGAAAGGACACACAGTACGACGACGAACCCTTACCACATGACCCTTTCGACATGGCGATGGCTATTGGAAGATTAGATTTTGTTCCCTTGGCTGTCATGGGCATTGGTTTCGGTGGACCCAAGAGGTGAGTATGATTTGTTTTTGTTTTTTACATTCATTGAAAATGCTAATCAGAAGTAGAGGTTCCTTTTGATATTCTTAAATAATAGAAGCCCACCTTTATTTTTATTGATATTACTCTTGATTTACTCGATGGTGGCTGGATCGATCACATGACCAATTTCTGGAGCCACTACTCCCGATCAAGGAATTTAAAGATCAGCCAAAAAGGATTATTTCTTCAGTACATTTTGAGTTAACAAAATTTGTTTTCTGAACAAGTTTAGTAACAAAATCTTTTTCAGATATCTATGTCGAGTTATCAAATTTCTGACTTCTTTAAAAACTTTGAGAAACTGAAATTAAACTTGTAATAACATTGGAAAATGTGCAACTAAACTTTTTTCGAAATTTATTAAAGTCAATCAATAGTAAATACCAGGGCTGGACTTTGATATTCCGAGATTTGATTTGATTTATTCTGCTTGAGGTCCAGATTATAAGATATTCCGAGTCCATTAGCTAAACAAATTAAAGAGGTCCCAAAAGTTCGAAAGCCGAAATATATATATATGTGTGTTCGACATATATATATGTTCAGACCCGAATTTAGAAAAAAACCGGGGAAGGGGAGGGGAAGAAACGCAATCGAGCTAGATAAATGTAAAGGGGGGGGGGGGGGCAAGAGAGTGGATTCTCAATGCAGTATAACATTTCCCACTCCATTTCACTAGTCTTTAAAAGTTTTTTTAAGTGAAATTTAATATTTTTAACAAATTTTGACTCTACCACCCTTACTAGCATTCTGAGGGGGAGGGGAGCATGGCCCTCGTTCCCTCCCCAAGATGTAATGTCCCCCCCGTATGTATAAATAGATATTCTGATTCAAGGAAGGATTTGAAATAAACCCAAAATTGAAGTGGTGAAAACATTATTCTGGCATTAGTAAGCGAAGATAATAGTGTTTGCACAATACAGTAATTTAAATATTAAAATTATTTTTTCGTAACACAGTAAAGCTTGAAATGCATTTCTTTGGGGCCCCCTCATATTGAGAGGCTCTAAGCAGTAGCTCAGTTAGCTTATGCGGATGTCAGGCCCTGGTAAATACATAGATTACCGGTTGACATAAAATTCAAAAAATTGTGTTTTGAAAAAAATGAGTTGCGCTAATGAGTAGGACTCGAACACACTGCTTCCATTCACATGCCAGATGCTCTACCCACTCAACCATCACCATCTCCTGGCATGTAAATGGGAGGCATGAGTTCGAATCCCACTCATTAGCAAAACTCGTTTTTTTTTTCACAAAAATATTTCTTGAATTTTATTATAGTTTTTTCGTCAACAAAAAGCATATTTTTTTTTCACTTATTAAACTTTTCTGGCATTTTCCTAATTTTATGGCTTTTAAAAAAATATTTATCTCATAATTTAATGTATGTAAACTTGACTTTGTTCTACATATAATTTTTGCATGTTATAATTTTAGTCTATAAAAACGTCTTTCTTTAATTAGTTATTTGAAAATTTTTTGCCAATGTCTTGCAAAAAATTTGTTACCAAAAATATTCTCTAATATGTATGTAATAATAATAATAAGTTTTACTAATGAACTTCATTTTGATTGCACGTTGCATATATACACAGTCGTATCAGAATAATATGACCACCCACGGAATCACAGTGTACCCGCCCAAGCGCGTCACAGAATGCACATGACAAGGTCGACCACACGGAGATATAAGCGGCTGGCCAGGACAGATAAGCCATAGTGCATAACATGAGCACAATGGGCAGAGGTATTGATTTGATGGACGTTCAAGAAGGAATGATCATCGGCTACCTTGCCATAGGTGGAAGCATCTCGGAAACAGCAGACTTAGTGGGCTGTTCACGAGGTGCTGTAGTAAGGGTGTATGAATGGACTGCTGGCACACCGAGTATTTCAAGACGTGATAACTGTGGAGCCCCAAAGACCATCAAACCCAAGAGGAGAACGCCGCCTCCATCGACTGGTAAAGGGTAATTGACGCGCAACAGTGCAGCAATTGACCACTCAAATGAACCCTGGAGCATCCAGGTACCTGTCCCCGAAAACAGTAGAGGGAACCCTGTTATGCATGGGTCTCCAGAGTCGACACTGCGTAAAGGCGCCATGTTAACCAAGGACCATTGGCAACAACGCCTGCAGTTCGCACAGGACTACCGTTATTGGATAGTGGAAGAGTGGAAAAAGGTTGCCTTCTCCGATGAATCAAGGTTTCTGAACCAGAGAAATGACAGGCAGTGGCGAATATAGTGTCAGACACACGAGAGCCAACACCCAGACACGCTTGTCAGTCAAGTACAGGCCACTGGTGGCAGTGTGCATGTCTGGGGGATGTTTTCCTGGTATGACCTGGGACCGCTGGTATCACTGGATGGGTCCCTGAACGCCAATAGCTACATGTCCATCCTCGTTCCCAACCCGAAGTGGGACCACGTTGTCGAGGTGGGGGCCTACGGTGCCTCTGAGAAGTTGGATTCGGATCGCTGGCTCTCTGGCTCACGCTCGGATCGCTGGCTCACAAGATCTTGTAATCTCTGGTGGAGGGGCCTGTTGAGGGCCTGCAGACTGGTTCTAGGAGGGGGGTGGTCCAGTGGGCTTATTGACTTTTCCCCTGAGAAGCTCCGGGTTGCAGCCCCGGTTGAGGGGTCGTATTTGAGGGTTCTGTGGAATGAGCTTGGAGCACCCGGTCCAGTAGGCTCATCGATGCGGTCTCAGTGATATCGTGGGTCGGAAGACTGTTCACTGAGGGGCTTCGGCCCATTCACAATGGAGAGGACAAAGTTGAAGACTCACGACTTGGAGTGGGATCCCCGGTCGACTGGCTTATCGATGGAAGAGCCAAACTAAGAGTCTCCACATGAGATCTTTAGGCAGAACAAAATAGATTTCGTGGTGGAGGGGCTTAGGTGCCTCTGTGAAGTAGGGTGGACTGGTGGTCCTTATGCATGCAGTTGCACCGGCAACCTCCTGGAGATGCTTAGAACGGGAGGGTCTGTTGAAAGGACTTGGAGAACCCGATTAGGCAGACTCATCCTGCATCTGCGAAGGACTCGGTTGCGAGCCCCGAAGTGGGTGGAGCCCTGTTCGCTGGGGACCGCGAGTCGTCTCTATGGAGAGGACGAAGTTGAGGGTCATGCTGAAAGGGCTTGGGGAACCCGATTAGGCGTGGCTTATCGACTGGTCAGCTGAGAGTCTCCGCCGCGGAAGACTCATAAAAAAGTTAGGATTACCATCTAAGTTTGTCAATCTAAATTCAAAAATTACCATCTGATATTTTTGGCAAAAGAATTTGGACAAAATTCAGTGAGTTATTTGGCTTTTTCCTAGACATGGCAATGATCAAAATTCAAAATAACCACTCACTGCACCTCAATGATTATCTCAACAGACTTGTTTCTAAAAGTAAGGTCGCTCTCTACACCAGGTCTTCTCCTGCTTGTAGGCAAGATACACAGAAGGCAAGATCCATAGAATGTTCTCTAGCGATTGAATGGTGGTTTCATGGCAACTCCCTCAAGGTGTAGTGCTGTCTTGTATAGCAGAACACCGGGATTGCCATACTTTACTAAGTTGTCCATCCTCGCTGACCACATGCATCCCTTCATGTTGGACGTTTACCCTGGTGGTGATGGTGTCTATCAACAGGACAATGCGCCCTGCCATGTCGCTAAGGTGGTGCATGACTGGTTACAGGAACACAACAGCGATGTCTCTGTTCCCCCTTGGCCGGCGAAATCGCCCGACCTCAATCCCATAGAGAACTTGTGGGACCATTTGGATCGACAGATTCGGCTTGCGAACCCACAACCACGTCATCTCAGGAACCTGCGTGCTCTGCTGGAGTTCGAATAGGCATGTGTGTCTCTGGCAACCTTCCAAGGCCTCATTGCGTCCATGCCACGCCATCTCACTGCTGTCATTCGGGCCGAGGATGGTTATTCCCATTATTAGGTAGGCGGTCATATTATTCTGATACGACTATGTATATTTAGTAACCTTTTATTTGATGGGTGAGAATGGGGATAGAAAGGGGTGACGCCATGTTATGTTTTGTACCAAACATCTGAGCTCCTGATGTCGTCGGCCATAAATAGTGTAGTGCTCGATAACATACTTGTATAAGTTGCCTACATTCGTTTGTTGACATCAAATGTTGCATGTGGAGTTCCACAATTTAATCTTATATTATATCTCGCCATTTTCTTTTATAAACAAAGTATCGATTCGTATTAGCTACACTAGTATCTTCCCAAACACATGCATAATCTTCAAGCAGTTAAGGGTTGTGAAGGTCCAACCAGACAGTGCAATTTAGTCACCCAAACACTTGATCTTATATTTGGCTACTGTAGGCCAATTCTACCAAAGTCCTGTTTAGCATTTTCTACCTATTGAATCCTATATCTATCCCTTATCCTGAAGTCTTTAGGTACATTGTTCATAAACTCTATTCACAAATCTCTAGTTATGCATACGGGCATCATGGCCAAACCAGAACAATCTCTGCACTCGATACTGGTCCAGGTGGATGAAGGCTGCTTCTCTTAACCTCATAATTAGTTACAAGATCAAACTACTTAATGCCCAAGACACTGCATAGGCATCTAGAATCAAAGGCATTAGTTTTCCTGTCATCTTGCTTACAAAAGGTACAAGTTTCAGTACCATAGCAAACTTTAGAAAGAACCAAACTATTATACAGCCTAATTTTACTCCTTACGGGTGTCTATGCCTATTTTCCCACAATCTCCTATGCTTTTTAAATTTACCAAAAGCAATTTAATCTTCTGTTTATCTCACGTCGCACAGAATCAGTCTCTCTTACACAATACCAGAGATAATGAAACTGTGGGTACATTATTGAATTATTGAACTTTAATAATTTGCATAATTTTTTTTCCTTTCAACTGATTCTATTTTTGGGTATGGCAACTCTTATCTAGCTAATATGAAAATTCAATGTTAAATTAGCATCTAGCCAAAGTCCAAGACTTTATAAGTTCACATCTTTCAAACTTTTGCTTATTTACCAATTTTATCTATTCTCCTTATTATTAAATTTCTTACTTTTCAAGACCCTACACTTTGATTTTTCTAGATGGATAACAAATTTTTGACATATAATTCATTTAAATCATTTGTTTGTCCACTAACATTCTTATATCCGCATGTATATGAAGATGTCGTGAGTTTTGCAGTGGAGGTTACAAGTACATATTAGTAGAGGGGAAATATTGCCCCCAGTATAAAATGCTAATTAATTTAAAAGCTGCAATGACTAATTTCTTTAAATGCTAATTAATTAAAATGCTAAAAATGTCTTTAAACTGCTTAATTAAAATGCTTAAAATGTTGCGATTGCTAATTAATTAAAATATTAATTAATTACGAAGGTGTACCTATCATTTATTGAGTAAAAATTTGCGAAAATAATAAAATAATAAAAGTTTAAAATTTTTTCATATTTGTTTTAATGAGATTATGTGTCTTAAAAATGAAATAACATATTCTGACTGAGCTTAATAAATGCAGCAGACCTCTCAGTCAGGACCAGATGAAGTTAATCTGTAATCCAGGACCTCCCGTGATTTTGGTTTCCGCCTGCTACTAGAAATGAATCATAAATAAATTAGTAAACTACCAATTCACCAAATAATGAGAATAACTTTGATTTTTCTTAATGAACTTCATTTTTTACGAGTGCCACCCTTTTTAAGCCAATTGAATGTCATTTCATATTCTTCATAACCAACTGAAAGAAAAATAATTCGTAGTCTTTATAACTAGTGGGTAGTTCAGATTGATCAATTTATAAGAGTGCCATAAATTATTTTGTTAATTAAAATGGTCCCTAAGTTCGAAAAATTATTAATTTCTAATTAAAAGCCTTAACAGAGGTCCCTGTCTTGCTTTGAGCCTGGGTCCTTTAGTCGAGGCGTCTTTTAGAATGCAAAAAATAGAGTGTATTTTTTTTAATTTTGAAATGAACTCTAAAAAATATGTCGCAAGTGATCCTATAAGAAATATATACTAATATTTCAGCATAAGTAAAAAGAAAGAAGCAGAAAGTAAAACTCATTGAAAAAAGAATTCAGTTATAGTCGTATTCAAATCGAATACCTTTCAATGACAAGTCAAAGAAGCGATGCCTCGCGGACACAGTCTATTTACACACAAATATTAAAAATGACTAGTGTAAATACAGTGTAGGACAAATATTTAATACTGTCCTGTAATATTTTCATATCGATTTTGTATAATAATACAGTGAGAAAACTTCAAAGATTTCTAACTAAACTTAAAATGAGTATTAAATGTAGAGTAGCACAGGAGATCTCCTGTAAACATGGGACTCACGAATAAAAATAATAAAAAAAATAAATACCCCCTCAAGCAGCTGCTTGCCACAGAGGTCTGCCAGAAGCCTGTGAGTTTAGATGCCATAGTAGAAGGTCTGAGAGGATGGCAGGCCCTCAGCAGAAAAACGACACAAACAGCCATGCCTTACCCGGGGCTCAAACCCAGGTCCCTTATATCAGTAGCCAAGCGCGCTAACCACTCGGCCATGGGACTGCTTAAAAGAACACTCCCCGGCGGGGAATCGAACCCCGGTCTCCCGCGTGACAGGCGGGGATACTGACCACTCACGAATAGTTAGTTGAAAAGATTAAGTTTCGCCCTGAGTGGAACTCGAGCCCACATCTCTTATATATGTATCAAGTGTTCGTGTAAAATGTCTGCTCAGCGCGAGACTCAATTTTTTCAATGAAAAATTAATAAGTCATGTTTACAGGAAATATCCTGTGCTACTTTATGTTGATTTGTTGGAAAAACGCCGAGAGCATGATCGATTATCTATTTATTTTACCACCATTGAGGGGGACTCAACCGGCAGCGCGCCAGACTCGTAATCTGCAGTTCCCAGGTTCCAGTTGAGCCAGCTTTGAATTTTATCTCCGAAAAAATCCCGCCCTTTTCTCTGTCAGTAGAGACACCGATGGGCTTTAAAAGGCCACCATCCTTCGGATGGAACGTTAGGCTGTGGCCCCGTGTGCAGGAGGGAACCAAACTCTGTCTACGTTAAAGAACACGCTGGATGACCTTGACTGAGAGCTTCCATCTGTCTCCTAACAGCTGTCCAGTGGGTCCCTTTTCCCCAACCTTCTCTGATCCCTCCGGGTCCTTATGACCTGGCCATTTAGTCCATTGTGTGCAAAAAAAAAAGGGCTGCTAAGAGATAAAACAATCCAACCTAACCCAGGTTCTAATCCCACCTGGGCTAGCTTTGAGATTTATCCCTACAAAACTCTCTGCCCTTGGTCAGTAGGGGACACCGAAGGGCTTCGAAAGGCCACAGTCCGTCAAATGGGACGCCATGTGCGGGAGAGACACGTCAGAAATCAAAAAATATTTTTGGTTCCTATGGTATGTGTACAAAGAGTTAAAACAACTGGTCTACTCTAGCTTTTCATAAGTTGTGTCAGAGCTGGATGTAGGCATGGTAGTAGCCCCACCCCTTTGAAAATGCTGGTAAAGGTAATAGAAGCAAAAAAATTATTAAACCTATGAATTTTTTTCATGCATTTTTCAAGATTTTGTTAAAGATCTCTAAAACGGAAAGGGAAATCCAGTCACTTTCCAACCTCTTTTACTTGTTTCCGTCTCGATTGAGTTTCTCCCCCCCCCCCCCCCTCTTAATTCTTTTCCTAGATTCAGGTCTAAAAATAAATATGTAAATAAATAAATACCCCCTCAAGCAGCTGCTTGCCACAGAGGTCTGACAGGAGCCTGTCAGTTCATATGCCAAAGTAGAAGGTTTGAGAGGATGGCAGGAAGTCAGCTGAAAAGCGACACATACATCCATGCCTTTCCCGGGGCTCGAACCCAGATCCCGTAGATTAGTAGCCAAACGTGCTAACTACTCGGCCACGGGACGGCCCAGGTCTAAAGTGTGGCATAATAAAAAAAAAATGTAGTTACGTGTTAAAATTTCGGTAAATAACATGAGAAAATAAACAGTATAAAAGTATGAAAAAAAATTTTGTAAGGTGAAAAAAATACAATAAAATTTTGTTATTGTACTTTTTAACGTACTTTTATCGCCTAATGATAAGCGTTCGTGTAAAATGTCTGCTCTTTTAAAGGCATGGATCTAGAAAAAGAAAGTGAAATAATAAAGCCGAAAAAAGTAAAGGGAGCTGGGGGGGGGGGGGAGTAGATGACTGTGTGCCTCCGAAATACACTACAGGAAATAAAAAAATGCAACACTTGCAAGAAGTATGCAAATGTAACGAAATTTAGGGAGGCAGTAGTATATGGAAATGCTTGGAAATGATTAGGTTTGCAGGACGATCGAAACGATTGGACAGGCGGGAGCTGATGTCAAAGATGCAGAGCAGTCAAACACAGATAAAGGCAACCAAAACTCCCAGGTTGACAAAAGGTTGTGGAAATTGTTCTAAACCGCTAAAGATGCTCTTACGCAGATGTCGACAGCCGTTCCAATGGTTAACAGACTTTGAGGTTGAAGAATCATTGGCCTTAGAGAAGCTGGTTTGTCGTATAGAGGATGTGGCCAACCTTGTTGGCCGCAATCCTAGCATCATCGTATGCATATGGCTCCATGCACACGCCGATCCAGCACTCACCGACAAGGATCAAGAAGACCGACGTATGATCACGAAGCGACAGGACTGCCATTTGCGACGCATGGCATTGAGTGACACATTCGCGACTACAACGCAACTGCAAAGGGACTGGTAATAGGTATAACATTGAATACCTACCAGGCGTATGGTAAACAAAAGGCCTTTACAGCTTTCATTTTGAGCCTATAGTCCTGCACTGCGTTTGCCCCTCACATTTGCCCATATGCAAGCACGTCTTCAGTGGTGTCGCCTCAGACAGAACTGAAATGAACAAGAGTGGAGTACCGTGGTGTTTAGTGACGAATCTCGTTTTTGTCTTGGTTAGCACGACGGTCAACAACGTGTTCGTCATCATCCAGGGGATAGGAATGCCACCCAGTGTGTTCAACATCGTCACACAGCTTTAGCACCTGGTGTCTTAGTGTGGAGTGCCATTAGTCGGATATCTCGGTCAGAACTGATCATCATAAAATAAAAAAATAAATACCCCCTCAAGCAGCTGCTTGCCACAGAGGTCTGACAGGAGCTTGTCAGTTTATATGCCGTAGTAGAAGGTCTGTGAGGATGGCAGGACCTCAGCAGAAAAACAACACACACATCCATGCCTTATCCGGGGCTCGAACCCAGGTCCCTCAGATCAGGAGCCAAGCGCGCTAATCACTCGGCCACGGGACGGCTTCGATCATCATAAGGGTATCTCTAACTCCCCAACGATATGTTACCACCACTTTGCAGCCAGCGGCTGTACCATTTGTTCAACAGCATTGAAAATTTTACCAGCAAGATAATAACGTCCCCACACAACTCGCATTAGTCTGAGTATATACACGAGCAAAACGTTCAGGTACTACCATGGCCAGCACGCTCACCAGACCTTTCACCTATTGAACATATCTGGAACATAATTATCCGACAGCTCCAACAACACCCAAGAGGTGCACCAACCACTGTCGCTGAAATGGAACAGCGACTTCGCGTTATTTGGCATTCTATCCCTCAGGAGGACATTATAGAGTTGTACGATAGCCTTCCGTGCTGTGTTCATGAATGCAGTTTCAACATTATATTAATTATACCACTTTACTGGGTAAGTAAAGTGGTATTTTCCATACTTTTATTTCGATAATGTAATCAATCGCACATCTCAGTGTATGCTAACAGCTACCTGCGTCTCAATGTCAAAATGACATTAATCCTTCCAGGTGTTGCAATATTTTTTTCCTGTAGTGTATATAACAAACTGTATTTTGACACTGTTCATCTGTTACAAAAACCTTTTGAGTACGAATATTTAAATTACTGACAATCTGTAACAGATGCATGAATAAAAAAACTATAGAGCATACCTGAACAATGTAAGCTGAGTATAAAGTTTAGGATACATCAAAATTCGCGCAACAGAACATTCTTGTGCAATAATTAAAACAGAATAACTTCAAGACAGAACAGGGCGAATTGGCGGATAATTTACATTATAAGATCTAACTTATACAACAGTGCGCACTGTTCAAAAGATTAATTATACTTGACAAATAGGGGCGTGGTTTGGCTTGTAATCTGCAGTTCCCAGGTTCGAGTCTCAACTCTGCCGGTGTTAAGATTTATCTCCGTTAAACCTCTACCCTGTCCTCTGTCAGAAAAGGGCACCGCAGTGTTTGATAGGGCGTTAAGCCGTAGTTTTGTGCGCAAGAGTGCCATACCCTGTGCTCGTTCAAGAACACGTTGGATGGCCTCGGTGGATGGCTGCTATCTGTCTCCTAACAGCTGTCCAGTTGATCTCTTTCCCTAGTCTTCTCTGATGAGGGCCCCAACGACTTCTCTGAGCCCTTTGTGACCTGGCCACTGAGTGCTGCTCAGAGGTAAAACAACCCTACCCAAAGCTTTGGCAAATAATATAATTATCACATGACACAGGATTTTATATTTGCTTTTTTTGAATCATCACAGCTTAACGTTTTAGTGTATTATTAAATTTATTTTTTATGCTATTTTTAAGGGTTGTGTTGTTTTACCTCTGAGTGGCACATTTTTGCCCACCATGGGCTAAATGGCCAGGTCACATGTACCCCGAAGGATCGGAGAATGTTGGGGGAGGGGACCCACTGGAACAGCTGTTGGGAGACAGATGGTAGCCTCCCGTCAAGGCCATCCAGCGTGTTCTTTAACGTGCACAGGGTATGGCTCTCCCGCACACGGGGTCACGGCTTAACGTCCCATCCGACGGACGGCGGTCTTTTCAAGCCCATCGGTGTCCCCTACTGACCGTAGGCAGGGCGGGGAAATTTTGCGGAGATAAATCTCAACGCTGACCCAGCTGGGACTCGAACCTGGGAACTGCAGATTACAAGCCTGGCGAGCTACCGACTGAGCCACTCCCGCTCCACTATTTTTAAGGAAGCGATAGGATGCGCCCTAATTGCTTAAACCTGATTCGACTATCTATGTTATATCATGGTTTAAATGCGATTTATAACTTTGTTACTTATCAAGAATGCAGTAGAATTATGGTATGAGATCTTCTACTGTGGCATATAAACTGACACGCTCCTGTCAGACCTCTGTAGCAAGCAGCTGCTTGGGGGGGGGTATTTATTTTTTTTTATAAGAAAGAGAAATTAGCCCTAGTTTTTATATCCCTTTTCATATAAGAAAATGCCCTACTAAGAGCGATGCAAATTTTGGCGATTGAAATCACTGCTGATCCCTGCCTCAGAGATCACAAAAAGCAAATAAAGAAAAACTCCTGAACAGTTAGTTGAAAAAAAAATGAATTTTGTCATGGCTGGGACTCGAACCCGTTTTTCCTGGATACATATCAGGTGGTCTACCTCTAAATTATCAGTGGCTAGCTCTTTTTTTGGTAAATTCACGTGCTTACATGATATTTCTTGCACTACTCTACTAGAGATGAGGTTCAGGCTTCATTTTTCGAGTCCACACCTGCCCTAAGTTATTGAGCACGAGTCCGCCCGAAACTGTTAAGGCGGACTCAATTGCTGAGCATGAGTCCGATTTAAAAATAAAATTTCTCTGACACGTTTTAAAACGTACGTACAGAAATGCATGTTGCAATCATTTACTTTATCCTTATATTATTAATTATAATTATTTTGTAACAAAATTAAAATGTTAATGCTTTTTGTAACGAAAAATATTAGAAATACCAGTAGAGAGTTTATGGTAACATCTTTATAAAGACAAAGAGCCATTCATTTATTAAAAACGGAAATTATGTAAAAAGTAACTAAAAGCCTCAAGACACTTGTTTTTTTAATGACTAAAGACCAGGACCGGATTCTTCAAAAAAAAAAAAAAAAAAAAAAAAAAATCGATGGGTGGGGGCAGAATCACAATCGAGCCAAAGAAAATGTAAAGGGAGGGGGGGGGGCTAGATTTTCAATGCAGCATAACATTTTCCTCTCCGTCTTACAGCTCTTTAAGGATAATAATCTATATTTGCTTGCTATTGAGAACAGTAATCGATTCTTGTTTGCTGCTGAAAACTGTAATCTAACTCTTTCCCTGGCGAAGAGAAAGTTCGTGCAAAGTTTAGTTTCTCTAGCTCCTTTGGGGGCCGAGTGTATGAGGGGACAGAGGGATAAATAAATGTTCTTCTTTATATATTAGATTATTAATTTATTTATTTATTTACTCTAGTGAAAACGAAGAAGAAATGAAGGGGAATTACAATGAAATAAATTATTCTTTGGAATACATTTGGAAGGATCTTCAGAAGATTAAAGCGAAAGCCGAAAAGGGCAAAAATGTTGTTCAAGATATTGATAAAGTAAGTGAAATAAAATATCAAATTAGTAACTAACGTCTATTGGGTGCCGAGGTTAGAAATATATATATATATTTCTGCTAATAGAGAGAGTATTAAAATATGTTAATATGTAAACCATATATATAAAAATACAAAAAAAATGCAAAAGTCATTCAAATGAAAAAACGCAAAACCATTGTAACAAACAATAATCTTACGTCCATTATTGATTAGACTCTGTTGACAACACCGAACACATAAATGGCTCTATATGCCAGCGTTATTCGTAAACAGTTAGTCTTAAAGATGGCCTCATCCTTACAATCATGAACCAAGAAAAAAATGCGATCTATATTTCAATTTTTTGTTCCAGATAGAAACAGGCTGAAATTTTTTCCAAAATATTAGCTAAGTATGAGAGAATGCCCGAGTCAACAGCAAATCGGCTAGTGAGCGAATAAATTCAAGAACGATATCGAATGTATAATATAGATTAGTGTTTACGCAATATGATACAGTTAAAGATTACTGTTTTCAATAGTAAATAATAAATACCCCTCAAGCAGCTGCTTGCCCACAGAGGTCTGACAGGAGTCTGCCAGTTTATATGCCATAGTAGAAGGTCTGAGAGGATGGCAGGACCTCAGCAGAAAAACGACACATACATCCATGCCTTACCCGGGGCTCGAACCCAGGTCCTGTAGATCAGTAGCCAAGCGTGCTAACCACTCAACCACAAATATAAATTACTGTTTTCAATAGTAAACAAATATAGATTACTGATTTCAATAGCAAACAAATATAGATTACTGTTTTGAATAGTAAACAAATATTGATTACTGTTTTGAATAGTAAACAAATACAGATTACTGTTTTCAATGATAAACAAATATAGATTATTGTATTCAATGATAAACAAATATAGATTACTGTTTTGAATAGTAAGCAAATATAAATTATTGTCTTTAACAGCAAGCAAATATAGATTACTGTTTTTAACAGCAAGCAAATATAGATTACTGTTTTGAATAGTAAACAAATATAGATTACTGTTTTGAATAGTAAACAAATATAGATAACTGTTTTCAATAGCAAACAAATATAGATTACTGTTTTCAATGGTAAACAAATATAGATTACTGTTTTCAATAGCAAACAAATATAGATTACTGTTTTCAATGGTAAACAAATATAGATGACTGTTTTTAATAGTAAATAAATATAGATTACTGTTTTCAATATTAAACAAATATAGAATAGTGTTTTCAAGAACAAACAAATATAGATTACTATTTTCAATAGCAAACAAATATAGATTACTGATTTCAATAGCAAACAAATATAGATTACTGTTTTGAATAGTAAACAAATATAGATTACTGTTTTGAATAGTAAACAAATATAGATTACTGTTTTCAATGATAAACAAATATAGATTACTGTTTTGAATAGTATGCAAATATAAATTATTGTTTTTAACAGCAAGCAAATATAGATTACTGTTTTGAATAGTAAACAAATATAGATTACTGTTTTGAATAGTAAACAAATATAGATTACTGTTTTCAATAACAAACAAATATAGATTACTGTTTTCGATGGTAAACAAATATAGATTACTGTTTTCAATAGCAGACAAATATAGATCACTGTTTTCAATGGTAAACAAATATAGATTACTGTTTTTAATAGTAAATAAATATAGATTACTGTTTTCAATGGTAAAAATATAGATTACTGTTTTCAACAGCAAGCAAATATAGATTACTGTTTTGAATAGTAAACAAATATAGATTACTGTTTTGAATAGTAAACAAATATAAATTACTGTTTTCAATAGCAAACAAATATAAATTACTGATTTCAACAACAGGCAAATATAGATTACTATTTTCAACAGCAAACAAATATAAATTACTGTTTTCAACAACTAGCAAATATATATTACTATTTTCAACAGCAAAAATATAGATTACTGTTTTCAACAGCAAACAAATATAAATTACTGTTTTCAGAGTATGAGCTGAAATGTATTGAAGATGCTTCGCAACCTGGACAAGTTTTATTATGCGAGAAACTTTTTGCATTAGCAATGAAGAACTGATCGCGGCTTGAACACCATTCTTTGTTCAATGTGTATACGATATGGCTCTCTTGCAACACGGGACCATAGCTTTACATCCTCTCTGTCAGACGGCGGCACTTCGAAGTCCTCGAAATCCCACTTTCTGACCGAGGGCAGGGAGGGGTTTTCAAAGAGATAAATCTCAACGCAGGCAGAGGAGAGACTCGAACCTGAGAACTGCAGATTATGGAGCCTGGTATGCTACCATTTGAGCATTTCAGTTAGCAAGGAGTTGCAGGTTCGACAGCATACGCTTATTTATATCCTCCTCGTTTAGCACGCGAACTGAAGAAATAACGAGTTCATATGATTTATGGACGTCTTGGGGAGTAAGAGGGAGGAGGAAATACCGTCTTAAAAAGCATAGCAGCCTGTAATGAATTCTGGATTCACTGTTTTGTATCAGAAAGTGAACGCACAGTTCAGAGTAGCGCCATAAAAGCTTACTGTCAGAAACAAGTTGTTCCCAGGTTTGAGTCCCAGCTGGGTCAGCGTTGAGATTTATCTCCGAAAAACTCCCCACCCTGGTCCTGTCAGTAGGGGACATCGATGTGCTTGGAAAGGCCGCCGTCCGTCGGATGGGACGTTAAGCCGTGACCCCTTATGAGGGAGACCCATACCCGGTGCACGTTAAACAATACGCTGGATGACCTTGATGAGAGGCTATTATCTGTCTCCCAACAGCTGTTTCAGTGGATCCCCTCCCTCAACCTTCTCTGAGTCTTCAAGGTCTTTTTGACTTGGTCATTTAGCCCATAGTGTGCAAAAAAGTGCCGCTCAGAGGTAAAACAACCCAACCAGAAGCAAGTCCATACTAAGCGTCAGCCGCCCCTGTATTCTGAGATCATAATGGAGTAATTCTGAGAACTCTACCTAGAGAGAAGAGAAACCGTGACAAGTGTAAAGTTCTGTGACATATTTCCGAATCATCTAGAACAGGCCATCCAACCAAAACTTAGAGAAGATCCACTAAAAAAAAATGTATTCTTAAAGACACGTAGTAAAAATTCCGTACTTAAAAGCGAAAACATACATTTCTAATGAGTAATGAATTAAAAAAAATACTATATTTTTAAATAATCAAGAAAATATTTTGATTAAAAGCAAAAATAAACATTTTTAATGAGTATGAATTGACGAAATCAGTTTGTTATGCACCCAAAAAAGGTTTGAAAAAAAAATTTGGAAGAAACGAGCAGATTGTTTGGACGGGCCTGAGCAAGAGCCAGCAATTCGGAAAAAGAAATCGCTGTTTATGATCCTCGGGTGTGGTCTGCAGCATATGACATGCTTTTCTTCACACCACAGTTCTACAGTGGAGCACAAAAAACAAAGGAGGTTGAGGTGTCATCTTCCGTATTCACCAAACTTAGCCTGAGTGATTACCACGTTTTTTGGCAACATAAAAGCGAATTAAAAGGGCGTCAATTCCCATTAGAATCAGAAAATAAGAAGGCTGTGCACGAGTGTCTCCAATCACCAATCACGAAACTTCTCTCGACGAATCTAGTCATCAGCTCGTTGCTGAAGAAAATGTATCGAATGTAATGGAGTTATTGGGTTATTTTACCCCTGAGCGGCACTTTTTTGCACACCTTGGGCTAAATGGCCAGGTCACATGGACCCCGAAGGCTCAGAGAAGGTTGGGGGAGGGGACCCACTGGAACAGCTGTTGGGAGACAGATGGTAGCCTCCCGTCAAGGCCATCCAGCGTGTTCTTTAACGTGCACAGGGTATGGCTCTCCCGCACACGGGGCCACGGCTTAACGTCACATCCGACGGACGACGGCCTTTCCATGCCCATCGGTATCCCCTACTGACCGTGGGCAAGGCGGGGAATTTTGCGGAGATAAATCTCAACGCTGACCCAGCTGGGACTCGAACCTGGGAACTGCAGATTACGAGCCTACAACAGATGGAGGGGGGGGGGCAAGGGGCATGGCTCTACCCTTTCAGAATGCTATTATGTGTAACAGAGGCAAAAGAATTATTAAACTTATTTATATTTCATGGATTTTTTCAAGAAATCTTTTAAACACATGCAGAACGGAGGAGGAAATATTATACTGCATTCGAAATCCAGTCTCTTGCCCCTCCCCCCCCCCCCCCTGATTTTTTCCTAAATCCGAGCGGGGATTTCTTTGAAGTACCTTTGTACAGTTAGTAGAGAGGAGTTTGAGCTCGGGAGGGCTCGGGCTCCGAATATTTTAAATTTCAAACATTTCTTGTTATCGTAAAAAAAAACCGAAATGTATCTAATATATTTTATCATAGTTTAAACTTTTTAATCAATCTTTGGTAGTTAAAAATAAACACGATGCGTTGTTTGATTATTTGTTTACGTGTTCTCTATCTTTAATGAATGAATGGCTCTTTGCATTTACAATGATAACTCCGAACTTTCGGTCTCTATTAGAATTTCTAAACATTTCTCTCTCCAGTCCAGTTTTGTCACAAAATGATTATAATTAATATTATAAGAATGATATAGATGGTTATCGGCATGCATTTCTGTGTATATCTGATAATGCGTCAGAAGAATGGTTTTCCCATATCGGGCTTTATCGGGAATTGCATAGGAACCCATAACCGGAAACGTCATGGGAAAGTGGTAGCAGAGGTACAAGATCTGAAAGAACACAAGACAGTGATTAATGGGAAAACATTTATTGGGCATAATTATTACAAATGGCGTACTAGATAATACATTTCATAATGTTGCAGCAGATGCTCGAAGTTTCCACCATGAGACGCGATGCATGCGTGACACCGTCGGAGCATTGATTGCCGGACACGGTCGAACACACCTGGAGTTTCTTTGATATAATCTAGCAGCAGCACAGACGAGCCTTGCCACGAGATCCATGTCAGACTCCACAGGCGATTCATACACGGTAGCTTTGAGGGCCCCTCACAGAAACAAATCAAAGCTCGTTAAATCAGGTGAGCGTGGGGGGTCAGGCAACTTGTCCAGCACACCCAATCCATCGTTGCCCAAAAGACATGTTCAAATGCGCACGAACACACCTTCCATAATGGGGAGGTGCTCCATCATGTTGAACCACATGTTGCGTCTCAGGCAAGTAAGCATGGTAGAACCTGTTCCAGAAAGATCAGATACTTCGCAGAGGTCATGCGGGATGCTAAAAGGTATGGCCTGACTAAGCAGTCGCCGACCAAAACCTGTCCACACATTTACTGCGAAACGATGTTGTGCCGCATGGGAGCGCACACCGTGGGGGTTCTCGTGAGCCCACAAATGCGCATTGTGCTGATTGAATACGCCATCCCGATTGAAACTGGCCTCATCAGTAAACGAAACATAAGATGGGAAATTCACATCTTGAGCACTTTCTTGGAGATACCACTGTGCAAAACGCACACGTGCAGGATGATCTGTGGGGAGAAGTAACTGAACCCTTTGGAGGCGAAAGGGGTGTAAGGACTCGCCGTGCAAAACACGCTGTACACTGCAACGAGACACTCCTAAGGCAGAGGCAATGGCACGTGTGCTGGTACTAGGATTAGTCTCCACGGCATCCAACCCACTTTCTTCCATGGTGGGAGTACGAGTCGATCGTGGCCTGCCCTCACTTCTGCTACCTCTTAATGACCCATAATCGCACAAATTTTGATGCGCACGCGCAAACGAAAGGTGGCCCGGTACATGTCTGTGTGGGAAGCGTTTTTGATACATTCGTTGAGCGACTCGTCCGTTGCCCTCAGCTATTCCATACACTAAGTGCATGTCTGCCAGCTCCCTGTTCGAATACCTTTGCTTGCTCTTCGTCAGCCGACTACCGCTCGAATGAGAAAATCCGAAATTTCCTCTCTAGCACACTGATGAACAGCGCCGCCTATTGACTTACGGTGACGCTTCCGGTTATGGATTCCTATGCAATTCTCATTCCTTTAGATGTTATCTACCTCCCCTAAAAGTTTGTACCTCTGTTTCTGAGACACCCTGTATATATCAACAGTAGAAATGGTTCGAGCTCGAGCGGACTGGGGCTCAATAACTCCGGGTTCGAAAAATTAAGCCCTATAACTCATCTCTAATAGTTAGCATCAGACCCGGATCTAGAAAAAAAACAAGGGAGGGGGGGCAAGTGATTGGATTTCCATTCCAGTAATTCTCCCTCAGTTTTAGAGGTCTTTAAATTTATTGAAAAATGAGTGAAATATGCATAAGTTTAATAATTTTTTTTGTCTCCATGATCCTTACTGGGATTTTGAAAGGGGGAGGGGTGGCATGGCCCCTTTTCTCCTTCACTCCCTGTCCCTCAGTAGATCATCGGAACTTGGTTAAGATTGTAAGAAATCAACAATTTCAGATATTTTGAAAACTGAAGTATGAATGCATAAGTCTTAATAAAAATTCTCTGCCCTAAAAGGACAACGATGGGCTTGAAAGGCCTACTTTACATTTTATCTTGTACCTATAGTCCGGGAAATGGAGAGAGAGAAAAGCTCTCTAATTCTCACTTCCTTGTTTTAAAAAATCGATACTAAAATCGAGCAACAGGTGATGATAAGCGACATTTGGATAACGACAATCTGCCAAGGGAACTATACATTCTACAAAACGAGTTGCTCATTGAGACCACGCCCGTATAATAGACCATGTATTAAAATGGAAAGTGTAAATTTTAAAGAGCTATGCCCCCATAGGAGGTGGAGTTATAGGGCTTCAAGTTTACATAGAGGTCTATGGAAAGTAATATTAGTACAGAGATTTCGATGAGAAATGTCATCAAAATCTCATCAAATATGCCTTTTATAAGTCTGGACTTTACATAACACCCATTGATTTACACCCTTTGGCGACATCATTGACAAGTGAAGCGAAGAACTGTGACCAAACCAGCTTCTTTGGGTGTGTGTATACATTGCCTAGATCATTGGTTCTCAATCTTTTATGCTTCACGTACCTCCTGGATACGTGTATGCAATTGGCGTACTCCTTATATAGATAGATAAAACTATAGTTATAATTATAATATAACAATGGGAATAAAATAAAACACTGACTTTGATACTAGATCTAGCGATTTTTGAGCTCTCACGGCGTACCCCAAAAAATTTTACCGCGTACCGCACGTTGAGAACCCCTAGCCTAGATCATTCTTTAATTAGCAAATGGCATATGCATTGTAATAATTAACTTCTTTCATCATTCAAAACACTTTTACATCATTTTCACTTCTTAAAAACGTGTTGTTTTAATTTTCCCATAGACCTCTATGTAAATTTTGAAGCCCTATAACTCCGCCCCCTATGAGACATGACCCTTTAAAATTAGCACTTTTCTATTTTCAGACATGATCTATCGAAAGGGCTTGGTCTCATTCAGCAACTCGTTTTGCAGAACGTACACTTCCCTTGTGAGCAAAGAGTATAAAACGTCTCAGTTTCTATGTTGTTTGCTTTGATTGGTTGAATTAAATTTGATGAAAGAGTTGGGTTGGTTTGTTTTACCTCTGAGCGGCACTTTTTTGCACACCATGAGCTAAATGGCCAGGTCACATGGACCCTGAAGGCTCAGAGAAGGTTGGGGGAGGGGACCCACTGGAACAGCTGTTGGGAGACAGATGGTAGTCTCCCATCAAGGCCATCCAGCGTGTTCTTTAACGTGCACAGGGTATGGCTCTCCCGCACACGGGGCCACGGCTTAACGTCCCATCCGATGGACGGCGGCCTTTCCACGCCCATCGGTGTCCCCTACTGACCGTGGGCAGGGAGGGGGAATTTTGCGGAGATAAATCTCAACTCTGACCCAGCTGGGACTCGAACCTGGGAACTACAGATTACGAGCCTGGCGCGCTACCGACTGAGCCACCCCCGCTCCTTTGATGAAAGAAAACCCCAACATGTCAAGCATATACCTCGCGAGCAATGGTGGCATTAGGGTCTGGGATATACGAGGGTGGATCATTTAATTCATTGACTGCCATCTCCAACGATTAGCAGCTTTTCGTACAAGTTAATACATCATATGTGGCGACACGGTGACCCTTGAAAGGCGCGGAACAGTGTGTGCAAGTTGAAACATGTAGCGATGCTGTCGCAAGTAGCAGCAGAATGGTACGCAGCGAGTCTGCCGTTTTATCACTTTGGAAAGACGTTAATTTTTCTGTGTGCGGTTTTTTGTAAGCTATGGCTGATCTGGAAACTGAAAAGCTGTATGTGATATTGTACTGCGTTCAGCAAGGCTTAAGTGGGAGTGCACAGACAGTGGCAGAAATGACTTACTTTTTGATGAACATTTCTTAGTTGCCCAGATCTTGGGTCGTCTTTCATTGAACCGTCTATGCCACTTGAAAATCGTGCTTTGTTTCAAGAACTGTTCTCATAATACAGTAATGTATCCTCGCTGAACACAGTAACATATCCTCACTGAGCATAATAACATATCCTCATTGAGTACAGTAATGCATAACGTATCATCATTGAGTGCAGTAATGTATAACCTATCCTCTCTGAACGCAGTAACATATCCTCACTGAGCACATTAATTATCGTTATTGAGCACAGTAACGTATTCTCACTGAGCACAGTAACGTATCCTCACTGAACACAGTAACGTATCCTCACTGAACACAGTAACATATCCTCACTGAGCGTAGTAACATATCCTCATTAAGTGCAGTAATGTATAACGTATCCTCATTGAGTGCAGTAATGTATAACGTATCCTCATTGAGTACAGTAATGTATAACGTATCCTCTCTGAACGCAGTAAATATCCTCACTGAGCACATTAATTATCCTTATTGAGCACAGTAACGTATCCTCACTGAGCACAGTAACGTATCCTCACTGAACACAGTAACGTATCCTCACTGAACACAGTAACATATCCTCACTGAGCATAGTAACATATCCTTATTGAGTGCAGTAATGTATAACGTATCCTCATTGAGTGCAGTAATGTATAACGTATCCTCATTGAGTGCAGTAATGTATAACGTATCCTCTCTGAACGCAGTAACATATCCTCACTGAGCACATTAATTATCCTTATTGAGCACAGTAACGTATCCTCACTGAGCACAGTAACGTATCCTCACTGATCACAGTAACGTATCCTCACTGAACACAGTAACATATCCTCACTGAGCATAGTAACATATCCTTATTGAGTGCAGTAATGTATAACGTATCCTTATTGAGTGCAGTAATGTATAACGTATCCTCATTGAGTGCAGTAATGTATAATGTATCCTCATTGAGTACAGTAATGTATAACGTATCCTCTCTGAACGCAGTAACATATCCTCACTGAGCACATTAATTATCCTTATTGAGCACAGTAACGTATCCTCACTGAACACAGTAACATATCCTCACTGAGCATAGTAACATATCCTCATTGAGTGCAGTAATGTATAACGTATCCTCATTGAGTACAGTAATGTATAACGTATCCTCATTGAGTACAGTAATGTATAACGTATCCTCTCTGAACGCAGTAACATATCCTCACTGAGCACATTAATTATCCTTATTGAGCACAATAAGGTACTGAGCACAGTAACGTATCCTCACTGAACACAGTAACGTATCCTCACTGAACACAGTAACGTATCCTCACTGAACACAGTAACATATCAGATACTGCTGTTCAATTTCCAGATTAGCCATAGCCAGCAAAATGCCACAGACACAAAAACGAACGACTTTCCAAAGCGACAAAATGACAGACTGATTGCATATTGTTGTGCTGCTACTTGCGACCGTATCGCAAGATGTTTCAACTTGCACACGTTGCTCCGTGCCGTGGAAGAGTCGCTGTGTTGCCACATATCTCGTGAAATATTAATTCGTACGTATATAGTATCCTCTATATCAATTCATAGTTGGCGACGGCAGTCCACGAATTTTAATGACTCATTTACGTCTAAATATTCAAAATGACTGTCCCTTACTTTGTCCCTTACTCAGTCCAATACCCGACTTGCCTTCCCCTAAGGCAGGCATGTCAAACACGCGGCCCGCCGGGAACTGTTCTGCGGCCCACCAAGATTGATAACCAATACGTTTATTTAACTTTAGACAACAATGGATTTTTTAATTAAAATTATAAGTACGTACACGGTACATGAATTAAATAAACGTATTTCAGAAAACATGTCCATTTATATATAAGGGAATAAAAGCTATGCTTCATCTTTATTTCCATTTGTTTTGTTTTTTGCGGCCCGCGATTTAATATATAATACTTTATATGGCCCTCGGTGGTTAACGAGTTTGACATGTCTGATCTAAGGCCACCTCTGTTAACGAGGGAAGAAAAAGAGTGAGTTAGTAGACGGGGTTTCATTAGTGATTTCTTTTGTGTTTCATTATCGATTTCTTTTGTTTTTCATTATCGGTTTCTTTTGTGTTTCATTAGTGATTTCTTTTGTGTTTCATTAGTGATTTCTTTTGTGTTTCATTATCGATTTCTTTTGTTTTCCATTATCGGTTTCTTTTGTGTTTCATTAACAATTTCTTTTGCGTTTCATTAGTGATTTCTTTTGTGTTTCATTAGTGATTTCTTTTGTGTCTCATTAGTGATTTCTTTTGTGTTTCATTAGTGATTTCTTTTGTTTTTCGTAGGTGATCAAAGAGGTCGAGCAACTGGGAGAGAGTTTGGATTGGTGTGATTCCCCGCTTCCGTATAAAAAAGTCGAAAAAGGTGAAAAAGTGAAAGATGACAGTGTAAAAGCTGACAAAAGGGAAGATGACAGTGTAAAAGCTGACAAAAGGAAAGATGACAGTGTAAAAGCTGACAAAAGGGAAGATGACAGTGTAAAAGCTGACAAAAGGGAAGATGACAGTGTAAAAGCTGACAAAATGAAAGATGATAAAGTAAAAGATGGCAAAGTGAAAGATGATAAAGTAAGAGCTGAGAAAGCGAAAGATGATAAAGTAAAACACGACAAAGTAAAAGATGATAAAGTAAAAGATGACAAAGGGAAGGATGATAAAATTACAAAGGAGAATGAAAAGGTAAATATTGTATCGATCGAATGTACGCAATATTTCTAACTACATTTCGGAAGAATTATAATTTTGCAACAATCGCTTTCTTCGCTACTAAACATTTTAGAAACTCAGAAAAGAAATTAATATTTAAGATGTTAAACATTACAGTTTTCTGTAAGTGTGATGTTAAAGGGAAAACCGTTAAAGTTGTATTAGAAACAGAGGCGGCCAGAGGGGTACCAGAAACCACTTTTTTTCCTTATTTTTTTATTATTGAGTGAGTATTTGTTTGAGGCCCACCATTTATGCTGCCCTTCAGCTAAAACGTTTTCCAAGGCCTATCTTAGCCTTTGAAAACGGGGGGTGGGGGTGGGGGGTATAATCAAGAAACCCTCTCTGATCAGAATGAAGAACTGATCTGACAAAAAACAAGCACAAACAAACACAACAAACAACGAGTGATGAAAACAAAGTGTGATGAAACACAAAGTGTGATGAAAGCAATTGAGACGATGAGTTTGCGCAGTTGACGAAGAGATGATTCTCCGAAATCAGACCTGCAAATCATGGAATAAAATCATCAATGCACTGAATCTGGCTCATTTCTTCCAATAATTTTGACCAAACATTTTTAGGTGCATAACCAAACGATTTTGCCAATTCATAGTACTCATTAAAACTGTATTATGTTTATATTTTATTGAAGTGGTAAGCGCGCTTGGCTGCTGATCATAGAGACCCGAGTTCGAGCTTCGGCTAAGGCATGGATGATTCTTTCGTGTGGTGTCTTTCTGCTGATGTTTCGACTTCGTCACAGATTATGTCGTGTTATATTGATAAGGTCCTGTCGACCTCTATGGCAAGCAGCTGCTTGATGGGAAATTTATGTTTTTTAGCCATTTTTAGTACCATTTTCTTAATTCTTGATTCCACATAAAAATCGGGTTTTTTTTGCAGTGTCGGATTTTTTTTTTCTTTTTCTAAAAATGCAACTCAACTTCTGAACTTTATTATGAAACAGCTAATGAATAAAAGAGTTTATACACTGCTCGACATTGAAAGTGTCCCACCCAGAAGGACATGCCGTACAAACATGCAAATAGAAGGGTGGGTGTGCGCAGTTGGGATATGCAAATGATGATAATTCGGAGACAATAACGTGTGTAGCTCAAGAGATAAAAGGTGCAAGAAGGAACAGGGATGGTATTGTGTTTATGCAGGTGGAAGTCATGTGAACGGTTGAGATTAGGTGGTTCCGCTTGGAAATTGTTCAGCGAAGGCCGAAAATGCCTGGTACATGCTGTCAGCAGGTTTATCGACATTTGGATGCTTTTGAGAGAGGAAGAATTATAGACCTATATGAAGCTAGATGGACAACACGTCGTGTTGCTGCCCATCTTCATCGGATGCACGAACTGTTGAACGCAGTTGGCAACAGCGGCGAAATGAAGGTTCTAGCATACGTCACAGAGGGAGTGATGCCATCCAACAGATGTCAGCACCACTTGATAGGCGCATTGTTCGACATGCTCGTTCGTCACCACAGAGCACTGCAGGCGATATTCGACGGGCTGTGTCAGCAGCCATGGACGTTTCCTTAACGACCCAAATGGTAAACCGAAAGTTGCATGGGGCACACCTGTGTTCTAGGCAACAGTTATGTCCACTGCCATTGACTGCAAACCATCGCAGGGCTCGTCTGGCTTGGTGCCGAAGTCATGTAAACTGGGATCACGAATCCGTGAACTGGGGTCACGAATTTATATTCGTGACCCCAGTTCACATGAAAACACACGAAAAAAAGTTCACACGAAAGTTTAAAAAAAGTGATTGAAAATTAATTTTATTGTATATATGTTTATAACTTCCAGTTCCATAAATAAAATATAAATTTTTTCAATACTCAACTTAAACATCTTTCACTTTAATATCAATCTTTTTATGCGAAAAAATTTTCACATAAAAAATATTGTTGATTCACTAATGTTGCTGACTTTTTTATGTTAATTATTGATCATATAAAGAGATTTATTTCTATAAAGTTTAACTGCCTGAATTTGATTTTTAAAGTTAAAAACAGTGATTGAAAATTGTTATTTTTATTGTATATATGTTTATAATTTCCTGTTCTAGAAATAAAGTACCAATTATTTCAATACTCAACTTAAATATCTTTCACTTAAAAATCAATATTTTTATGCGAAAAAATTTCACATAAAAATATTGTTGATTCACTAATATTGCTTACGTTTTTTATGTTAATTATTGATCATGTAAAGAGATATTACAATAATATGTATTTATTTATACAGAGGAAAACGTTTTTACGTTTTTTTCCACCTAATGAAACTGAAACTTTCATCTTCTGCATATACATTGCCATACAAATTTATTAGAGAATTTCCATGTCATGTCAAGGAAAACTAATTTGGAAGTTCTATAACTTGTAAAATACGCTTTATATGGGAAAATATTGCTGAAGATAAATTAACGATTTCAATCAAATCATCTCTAATTATCTATTTTCAAAACTATTTCTTCAATGTTTGAAGAGTTATGGAAACTGAAATATTTGCCAACAGTAGTGTCACGAAAGAACCACAGAATTCTGGCTACCACAACTTTTTAAATTTTGAACGAATATTGTTCAAACTGATATTTAGATAAATTTCATTGAAATCTTTAATTTATCTTCAGCAACATTTTTTGATGCAGAGAGTACTATAAAAGTTCCAAATTATTTCATTAGCATAATATTGAAATGAATAATGTATAAAATTCCCATTGGACTGATTTTCAAATTCCCTAATAAATTGGTAGTGCTTTCTACTACGCAATGATTTTAATGATATTATTTACGTTCAGTACCTTGTTTTTCTTGTTAGTTTTTTTTCACCTGAGGCCTTTCCACTCGAGCATGCTTTTCAGAACCTTAATGTACAATGTGTCTTTCTTTGTTTTGAAATAAAGGGGGAAACAGTAATGGATTTGCCTCTGTGCTATGTAGACTGAGGAAAAAGAGTGGGGAGAAGACAGAAAAAAAGGATGTTTTATATATGCTATGGCAATACTCGCAATATAAGCTTTCATTTCGCATATAACTATTTATGATAGGTTGCCACGTATGGAAGATATTACAGAGAGTACTTTAAAAACAATTAAAACTCTTCAATCTTTTTTCGTTGGAGTAGGCGAAAGAAATTGTGAAAAATTTTATATGATCTGTCACTCCTCATCTCATAAACTTTCATTTGATAGAGAACCCTCTACGATCATTTCCTAGGTTAGGAAGCTGATAAAAACATTTACTTTGACAAATTCAGTGAGAAACGTCATGCGAAAGCACTAGGAATATGATTTTTAAAATAAAGTTTGCAACAGTTAAATGTATTTTTGTATTAAGAAGTACCTGAACAGTAATTAACTTGACATCTTTGGGTGTTAATTGCGAAAAAATATATCCAATAATGCCTTCGTAACATATATAAAGGATACATGTTCTTGCTATGTTTCTGGTGTTTTGCCCAACTATTCGGCCATGACACTAGCTTTTTACTGATTCATGGCGTCCAATGGCGCATTCATACCATAGTTCTGACTCTCTTATATGCAGAACTATGTAATTTTTGTTAGATAATATCAAATATGATGCAATTTTTGTGAAATACACTAAAATTAGTACATATTTATTTTCATTTATAATTAAGTTTTTATTTATTTTTTAATATGTGCAAGTTTCTATAATACATGCTAAATTTCCCATTTATGCATTTCTGTAATTCAATTTAGTAATCCAGCTGCATTCATTTTTTCGACTCTTAAGTTAAAAAATTTTTATAGAGCACCCTTCCCCCCCCCCCACACACACACACAGATACTCCCGTACAGTTGTGGCCTCTTAAATCTTTTGCACCTGGGGCCTAAATATGCATTAATCTGCCACTGAGATGAGTTTTCGTTGCAATGCAATACATGCCCCAGCTTTTACTAAACACTCTATGAATTTGCAGCCAGTAGAACTCTGAGCAATCCCACAGAATGAAGCCTGTAGGAACAGCATCACGAAAAGTCAACATGCACATCAGCCACCTGGGGTTCTGTTCGTTTGAAAGAGGACGGATTATCCGACTCCACGAGGTAGGGAATATGAGAGCCACAACCATATTGACAGTCATTCGATGACGACATGGTTGCAAGAAGCCATTTACATTCATCAGCAAGGATCTGGTGCATTCTGGAAAACAACACCACAGGAAAGCCAACCGATTTTGTGATAGGCATCTATCACACCAATGCTGATGCTAGTCACCATCAGCTGATATAGAACGATTATGACACCTGTGTACCACCCCTTAACGTAATGAGCCATTTTCTAATGACTTGCAGAGGCAGAGTTGCAGCATGTCATACAATGCGTCACTTGCCACTGATCTCCAGCCATCGTCAACAGTGCCTGGAGTGATGCCGACCTACACGACTTGGGATGGTGATTGGCACGTGTCATCTTTAGTAATGAATCCCAGTTTTTTCTAGGAGCAGATGATCGTTATGTAAACATGTGGAGATGATCTCCAGCTGCGATCATCGAATGACACGATGCCTTACCTGCAAGCATTATGGTCTGTGGTGCAATAAGTCACAATAGCAGGTATCTTCAGGTGAATCTCCTTGGCATTTTGACCATGCAGCCCTACATTGATGATGTCCTGGAACCCATAGCACTCCCCTTCATTGCAGGAATTCCTGGCATCCTGTTTCAGCAAAATAACACCAAGCCACATACTTCGAACATCACTTAGAAATGTCTACAACTTGTTGAACACTTCTGTGGCCAGCCAAGTAACTGGATTTATCGTCCATCGAACATGTTTGTGGCTTGGTAGGGTGTCATTTACGGACTCATTCGCAATCAGTGCAAGGGGTATGGGTGGCTCAGTTGGTAGCGCATCAGGCTCATAATCTGTACTACCCAGGTTCAAGTCCCACCTGGACCAGAGTTGAGATTTATCTCCACGAAACTTCTTGCCCTACCCTCGGTTAGTAGAAGACACTGATGGGCTTGAAAAGGCTGCTGTCCGTCAGATGGGATGTTAAATCATGACCCCTTATGCAGAAGAGTCATACCCTGTGCACTTTAAAGAACATGCTGGCTGGCCTTGACAAGAAGCTACTCTCTATCTCCTAACAGCTATTCAGTGGGTCCCCTTCCCCCCACCTTCTTTGAGACTTTGGGATCTTTGTGACCTGGCTATTTAGCCACTGTGTGCAAAAAAAGTGCCATTCAGAGGTAAAACAACCCAACCCAGTGCAGACTGAATGCCCTGAGAGACCATTTGCAACTGTCATGGAGGGTCATGCCACAGGAGATTACCTCAGAATGCCTATATGACTCTGTGTCGCGAACTGTAGCAGCTTGTGTCATGAACCATGGGAAAAGTTCTGCCATATAATCCGTCTGTATGTGTGAAATAAATTTATGCCTTTGCTCTGTAACTGTAATTATGTCTTGCTCATCTGCTAACCTGTCGTCTTTAATTTTTATCTGATTCCAACCACTTCTTCTGGGTGGCCCAATTTCAACGTTACAGAGTGTATATTTGTTATTCTTTCGTGACGTTCTTCTATTCATGTTTACCATCTAAAAAAGTGGAGGTGGAGTAATTTTGGAATGGCAAAAATCTCAAAGGTGGCAATGCCCAAAAAAACAACAACATAAGAGTAGAAAATGCTGTTCTAACAAGCCTATGATTCTGGTTCGAATCTCATTGAATTGATGATCATATTGAATTTCATTTTAGAATATGGAATATTATGTCTTGATCTAATACTTGCTGATACAAAGAAAGTTTCAAGTTAATGCATAAATTAATAGAAATAATTAAAAATTTTATACCATCAGAATGGTTATTGTGCTTTTCAATGGTTATTGTGTTTTTCCAATAAGTTATTGTGTTTTTAAATGGTTATTGCGATTAAAAGAGTCTGCTTTAAAGTGTGGGATAAAACATGAACGTTTCTTTACTGTGTTGTCCATCTTGCTAAGGTCTTGTCTTCCTCACAGTTCACCGATGGGCTTGGAAAGGCCGCCGTCCGTCGGATGGGACGTTAAGCCGTGGCCTCGTGTGCGGGAGAGCCATACCCTGTGCACGTTAAGGAACACGCTGGATGGCCTTGACGGGAGGCTACCATCTGTCTCCCAACAGCTGTTCCAGTGGGTCCCCTCCCCCAACCTTCTCTGAGCCTTCGGGGTCCATGTGACCTGGCCATTTAGCCCATGGTGTGCAAAAAAGTGCCGCTCAGAGGTAAAACAACCCAACCCAATCCTCACAGTTCTCTTCTATGGCGTAACATATTAATTACTTTCTATGGCAAGATGCTGTTTGAGAGATAATTTATTTCTTTTGTAATTAAATAGGCAAAATTGTGGTTGATGTGTTAGCCAAACAATCTTTCACTTTCAATGAATTCTTGTGTTTTCTGTGAACATAAATTAAATCATGAAACAACATTTAATATTAGTTCATTCTCTCTTCTTTTCAGGAGACAAACAATGAAAATCAAAAGAAGCAATTCAACTTTCAAGATTTTTTGAAAAGATTATCACACGAAAATGTACAATTACACAAGGTATTTAATAACATTTAATACTAGTTCACTTTGCTGGCTTGTCCTTTTTCAGAAAACGACGAAAATCAGAAGCAGCAATTCGACTTTCATGACCTTTTGCATCTGAAAAGAATCTCACAAAGAAATACGAAGCAGTTAAATTAAATGGAATTGTAGTTGATGTGCTAACTACATATTCTTTCACTTTAAATCAGACTCAACCCAAACTTAGTGAAGGGTCGCTGGGGAAAAAACTATATTCTTAAAGAGCAGAAGGAAAAATTATCTACTTATAAACCAAACCATACATACAGTATCTTATAGTACTCTATAACACATAAAGAATGGACCGGCAAAATAGAAAGATCAAAGAAAGCAATCAACCAATAAAGGGATGCCCCATCCACATGAGTTCTCGCAAGAACAACTCACAGATATAATTCCTTCACAGCAAATAGTTCCACACCTTATGCGAGAAATAAGTCCTTTTTCGAATGTGCATTATTATTATGTATTGTTTATAGAAGCTAGCAATTAAAAATACTGCTTTCAATTTTGTGATATTGTAAAGCAACGATGAAGTATAATTTCTCTTACATCCGTACATTCGCGATGTAAAATATTTAACGTAGAAGCTACCTAATGAGTGAGGATTGATATTTTCAAGCTTTCTCGCATCTTGCTTTTCGTTATGTAAAATAATTATAGATAATACTTATTGAAATAAATCTGAATTTGAAATGGCTTTTGTGGTCAAGAGTAATGCTAAGGGAGGAATGGGCAAGAAACTCTTTTATTGGCAATTGACGCTCCATTCTTTACAGAAACAGAAAATAGTGAAATATCAGTATAACGAATTCGAGAGGGGACCGAATTATATTCGTTATATTAAAATTTCGCTATAATGAAATGCGATAAGCAAAAAGGGCTATAATAGTTACATACTGCAAAATAATCCTTATGAAAGAGATTTACCTCTTATTAGGGAGAGCACACGACCGCCGCATTTATAACAGCAATGAGACGATTATCCTCCTTTAAGGTGCATTTTATGAATGTACCTAAAGGTTCTTGGAATTTTAAAGGTTTATGAATGCACCTAAAGGTACTTAGAATGTTCTATGAATGTTTTTAGAATGCATTTTAAAGAAGCAATCGTCGTCGCATTGCTGTTGCAAATTGCGGAGGTGTGCGCCTTGTCTTAGAATTTCCTTCTTAAAAATGTCGGTAATTTTTAACTGTCTGTTCCAACAAGAATCTCTCCCTGAATTCTTAAACGATTTCACAACTCTCTAACGTATTGTCCAGAATATCTTTCCGCGTCATTACGAAACGAAGAAGAATTCGCTCCATATTGGTCTACTAATAAACGAAAGTAAACTAATTAGCAAAATTAACCAAAACAATAATTTAAATTTAACGAATGATGAAATAAGACGCGTGGATTGGAACTGTTTCGAAAGAACTTTTTTGCTGACGCTACCGTTACTTGAATTGTAATACAATCAGAAACGCATAGATCACGAAATTTTAAAATTCCCTTTTATGCTAGGAAAACGTGGCATCGCCGTTTTAAAACATTATGCCTGCACGTTTAGAGATGTTGAAAGTACATATTGTTTAAGAACTTCCGTTATATTGCTCATTTTTTTTTATATCAGGATAAATTTTTATTTCTTTAAACTGGTATTTTCGTTATACTGGTTTTCGTTAAAATGGAACATTTTTATTTAGATATAAACAGTAAATTGGCCGGAGTCGGGAAAAAATATTTCGTTAGGTTGAATATTTCATTATTCTAGTGTTTGTTATACTGAAAATTAATCCAATGTGAATGCACAGTATTCCCTGTTAAGATAGACATCAAACATTAATAAATAGATTCTGAAAAAAATTCATCGCCGACACGGCGGGAATCGAACCCGCATCTCTCCAGATTCATGTCAGAGCGCGCTACCATTGTACCACGCGTATAATAATTATCCGACGCGTGGTACAATGGTAGCGCGCTCTGGCATGAATCTGGAGAGATGCGGGTTCGATTCCCGCAGTGTCGGCGATGAATTTTTTTCAGAATCTATTAATTAATGTTCGTTATACTGACGTTTAATTGACATTTAATCGTCATATGGTATAATGAACTGGGAAAAAACAAACTAAAATTATGTTCAGATAATAAGGAAATATCTTCATTAAAAAACAAAAATATATTTTTTTAATGAGTACTCTGAATGGGCGAAACTGTTTAACCCTTTCACGCCAAGGGAAACATTTTTCCCATTTTAAAATTGGTGATTGTCGTATTTAATTATAACCTTATCTGCATTTTTTATACAGAATGTCAAAATAGAACGTATGCCGAACGCAATTACGTAAACGGGAACGTCTAGAAAACAAAAACAGAACTGTCAGGACGCATAATATATGTACTATGTGCAATGTCCATCTTTGCCTCACTACCAAAAGAAATTGCTTCGCAGAATATCATAATTAGCACATCATTTTGTATAGTAATTTTATTTCATAATTTTGTATTACTTTAGTTAACATTTTGTTATAATCAACCAATAAATAAAAGACATTGCATAATAAGTCTAACTATAATTTGTGTTACCTTTATAATCCATTGGGAAAAATATTTCCCATAAAATTCCAAAAAAACTACACATTGTTATGTATTTTTCTTATGATTTTTATTTATTTTACGTCTAAACAAACTAAAATAAACAGTTACATACTAATATTTACTCTTAGAAACCTTATGGTCCTGAAAGGGTTAAGCAGTTATCAATGGTTAAGCAGTTATCCTTGTACCTCTACACATCAATATGTTTAATCGAAAAAATGAGCCTGATTGAGTATGTTGATGGTTTGTTTTATGAGATCCAAGTTCTTTTGCAATTAGGAGCGGAGTCATCAATCACCGTTATGTTTTTTGTAGTGAATCAATAGACATCGAAAAAGTTAAACTGAATTACTGAAACGAAGAATGGTGCTGAAATATGTTGAATGTGCCGCCATGGTGTTGAAATATTGTGAATACCTCATATTATGAAGGATTCATAGTATTATGCACCCGTTGCCAGCGCGCTTGGCTACTGATCTACAGGACCTGGGTTCGAATCCCGGGTAAGGCATGGATGTTTGTGTTCTTCTTCTGTGAGATCCCGCCATCCTCACAGACCTTCTACTTGTGGCCTATAAACTGGCAAATTCCTGTCAGCTCTCTGTGGCAAATAGGTGCTTGAGGGGGTACTTATTATTTTATCTGTTCACTTTTTTTTTTCTTTCAGGAGCTAAGCAACGCCTATCAGAAGCAACAATTCGATCTTCAAGACCTGCTGGATTTGAAGAGAATTTCAAAACAAAGCAAAGAGTTATTTAAGATGTCAGTCCCGAAGGAATTCTACGGTGGAGAAAATCCAAAAGAAATAAATCAAGAGTTCTTCTACTATGAAATAGCCGGAAATGAGGAAGGAAAAGAATTCGCTGGGGTGGATGAAAGAAATGAAGCAAAAAAGAAGACATAGGTAAACTCAATTAGCTTAGAGATAAAGAAATTCAATGATTCATCGTAGTTTCAAACAAGGGGTGCTAGATATACTATATTGTAAAAAATAACCAGACCCTTCCATGTTTATGTGATGGAAAGCTACATTTTAAAATAAGCTTTTTACGAAAAATGTCACTTGAGGTAAATTGAAGATCTCTATCAAATGTCTCTAAATCTCAGTTTTCAGTGCTTCATCATTATATTATAACAGCTGTAATTCGGGGCGGGCGGACACGTGTCCGCCAGCCCCGAATTATCTCGATGGCAGAAATTGGCAGTTTCCGTGTGGTTCCGCGGCAACTTGAGCGATCGATCTCGGATTTGTTGGGGTGGTCCCGCTTAGTTCTGTGTGATGGATTCGGTTCCTAGTTGCTGTGGGTCGGGAGTGATCCCTCGAAAGACGTCGGAGATTTCTGGGGTGTTGTTGTCGCCTGCCTTTTGAATGCAGTTATCGATTGATGTCCGGTTACTTTTTGCAATACAGTGACATCGTACGAAAGAAATTAGATTGAACTAGAACGAGCCAGAAAGCTATTCCATATGTAGTCTTTTCTTTTCAGAAATTATCCTTCCAATCGTAGTGCAATAAGTGTTTTCCTTTCTTATTCTAGTAATTTTTTCAAATATAGTCGTGCAAAATATACGGGGCGGGGGTGGCTCAGTCGGTAGCGCACCAGGCTCATAATCAGCAGTTCTCAGGTTCGAGTTCCACCTGGGCCAGAGTTGAGATTTATCTCCGCAAAACTCCCTGCCCTGCATTCGGTCAGTGGGGGACATGGATGTGCTTGGAAAGTCCGCCGTCCGTAGGATGCGACGTTAAGCTGTGGCTCCGTGTGTGGGAGAGTCATAACCTGCACCTTAAAAAACACGCTTAATGACCTTGACGGGAGGCTACCATCTGTCTCCCAATAGCTGTTCCAACAGTTCATGCCAAACATTTGGAGTGGGTATTATAATAATAAAATAAATAAATACCCCCTCAAGCAGCTGCTTGCCACAGTGGTCTGACTAGCATTTAAAGATTTATTGAAATTGCAGGATTTAACAGCTGACACCGTTGTCATATATAAATACAACATCATCCAAAATATTTTCCCCTCCAAACTGATGAAAACTCGAAAAAATTCGTTATACAGACTCCAAATATTACGTTGATGTTAGTGAACGGTTTGTTATAACAGTTGGGTTTTATCTTTTGAAGTCAATTTTTATGAGTAGCAAAGAAATAAATTAACATCAAGCATCTGCTTGCCTCAGAGGTTCGACAGGAACTGTCAGTTTAATATGTCATAGAGAAGAATCTGTGAAGAAGGAGAGACCTCAGTAGAAAGACAACACGAAAAATCCGTGCCTTACACATGAGGCTCAAGGTCCGTTTGATCAATAGCCAAGGGCGATAACCACTAGGCTAAAGTTACAGTTAAATGACTCAGCTTCCGTAATTCTTTAAATATTTAACGAATGTTGCGGAAATTAATATTAAAAAAGATATAAGTGAGATTTTCAATTTATCTCCAAAACTTTTTTTTACAAAAAAAACTTATTTTCAAAACTAGGGTGCTTTGAATGTGGCTTTTCATTCCCATAACATAGAAGTGTTCGGTTACTTTTTGCAATATGGTGTACATCGTACAAACAAATTATATTGAGCTAGAACGAGCCAGAAAGCTATTCCATATATAGTCTTTTCTTTCTAGAAATTATCCTTTCCAACAATATTTGGAAACGTTAAAGCTGTGTCAATCCGAATGCTATTCTTTCTAAAAATACTAGCCACATGATTTTACCTCCAGCAATAGCATAACTGTTTTCAGTCAATTTTTATATGTAGATTTCCAAAATGATATTAAAAATTTCACATCACAAGTTTTGTAAATGTAGGTTTTCGTCTTTATCCGTAGTACGTATATCTTACTACGAGTTAGTGAAGAAAATAGAGTACTAATCCAGTATATGACCTACCATATAATTGTTGTATGCTAACATAATAAGTAACTTATTATGTTTGCATGACACTGATCAGTTATATAACCAAATAATGTTCGTATCTGATCAAAGATGATGGTATCGTTGTTGAACTGCGAACATAATAAGTAACTTATTATGTTTGCATGACACTGATCAGTTATATAACCAAATAATGTTCGTATCTGATCAAAGATGATGGTATCGTTGTTGAACTGCGAACATACTCACATAACGGTATGAGCACGTGTGTGGTTGATTGTGTATCTATTGGATAGTAATTATCATCTGTGTTTTGCTTAAAAGTTATATGGTTATAATGCTGAATCAAAGAAAGTGTCTGAATGAAACTGATAGTTACCGGTGTGGGAGGTTTACAACGAAAATTCAGAAGAAGAAAATCTACAGCATTACTAGACGTTCATATTCTCTGTACTTTGGTTGCAAGATTGGCGATGAAGCCTGAATCTAGGCTCCATATGCTGCATTACTTGCACAACAAATCTGAGGCGGTGGCTAACTGGAACACTCAAAAGTATATCTTTTGAAAACCTGTGGTACGGCGAGAACCGTGCAATCACGTTGACGATGCTATTTCTGCGTGAGAAAAATATCAGGGATATCTAAAACAGCATGGACAGCATCAAATATTCGAATATATTACACTAGAACAAATTGAAACTTTTTTTTTATAACATTGGTCCAATAGGATGTTTTTAACTAATTTTGGGGTGCTGAATTCAAATATGGTTGTGAAAAATCTGCAGCACGTTCAGTTTTAAAATTACGGATTGTGTATTTCAAATTTCAATGAATATGTATATATGGGAAATGAAAATAAATGCCACTATTTTATTCAATTGCAACTTAAAACTCATTAATTAATTACATGATTACAGTGAAAATTTTTAGAAACATCGTAGTTAGAGACCACTGAATATAAAGTAGCATATAAAACAATATTGAAACGCAAAATTAGAAAACATGAGTAAGGATATTTTATACTTATAAGATTTTTGTCTTTTATGTGCTGAGGGTTGGGTTGAGTTGTTTTACCTCTGAGCGGCACTTTTTTGCACACCATGGGCTAAATGGCCAGGTCACAAGGACCCCGAAGGCTCAGAGAAGGTTGCGGGGTGGAGAACCACTGGAACAGCTGTTGGGAGACGGATGGCTCTCCCGCACACGGGGCCACGGAGTAACGTCCCATCCGACGGACGGTGGCCTTTCCAAGCCC
Organism: Ryuthela nishihirai; assembly: GCA_038380435.1. Lineage (NCBI taxonomy): Eukaryota > Metazoa > Arthropoda > Arachnida > Araneae > Heptathelidae > Ryuthela > Ryuthela nishihirai. Next base: position 114,695,808 of record JAWZYU010000001.1, read on the forward strand.
ATCGGTGTCCCCTACTGACCGTGGGCAGGGTGGGGAATTTTGCGGAGATAAATCTCAACACTGATGTGCTGAGGTATCTTTTTTCTGCAAGAACCATCAGTAGTCATCCATCATTGCTTGGTCCCACCTGCCTTTGTATCTCTCCTTCAAGGTTCGGATATCCTGGTGAAATCTTTACCCTTGCTCATCACTGACAGCTCCTAAGTTCTTGGGAAAAAAGTCGAGATGCGAGTGCTAGAAATAGATTCTCAAAGACATTCGGCAGTCAAGATTTTTATAGTATTTGAGAAGATCTTGAATGAGCTGATGGTAGTTTTCCTTTTTGTGATTCTCCAGAAATCCCTGGACCACAGACGTGAAGGATTCCCATGAAGCGCACTCTTCATATTGAGTTTTTCTTCGAAGACAGTATCATTCAGTAGCTTCCTGACCTGAGGACTAACAAAGATCCTTTCTTTGAGTTTGGCATCACTTAGTTTTGGAAATATTTCCTTAAAGTGCCGAAACCCTTTACCAGTTTTGTCCATAACCTTTACAAAGTTTTTCATAAGCCCAGTTTCATGTATAGTGGTGGGAGCAGAACATCAAAGGGGTCAACAAGAGGCTTATATCTCACATTACACTTTCCAGAAATAAATATATCTCTTTTGGGCCAGTCATTTGTTTTGTAGTATTCCTATCTGACCTTACTCTCCCACAAACGCAGAAAACAGCTAAATTTTGTGAAGCCTCCTTGATGATCCTCAAACAAGAGATATATGGTTTTTAGGTCACCACATATTGTCCACTTAAACTGGTCATATTTTATAGCAGAGTACATGCTTTCATAAATTTCCTTCATAATCACAGCGTGTCACTGGAATGGAAGATTTTTGGTTTCCTTTATCCAAAGGACAGCTTTTAAGCTGAATTTTGACGAATCTATAAATAGACCCCATTCCTTACGGTGTTGAGTTATTCAAATTTCCTCCATCAGCCCTGAAATATCTGTGCAGAAACACAAACCATCTTGCATCTCGTAATAAGCAGATAAAGGCAAATTTCTCTTTCTGAACAGAGAAACACTCTGGTACCTTTGGCCAGAAGAGTTCAATTTTGAAGTCTTCAACCTAAACCTCAGCTTGTTGTTTGTAAAGTCCTAGGTCTCGAGCAAGATCATTTAGCTAATTTTGCTGAATCAGATGAGGCTCGTCTGACTTTTTAGGGGTGTATGTAGGATCAGCACCTGTATGTGCCTCAAAGTCTTCTTCTGATGAATGTGGATCCATCTCCTCCCAGTTGATTGGAGGTGTTGGTATAAGAAGATCTTCTCCATGAGGAACTGGCCTTATGGCTGAAGGTACATTTGAATGTTATATTTTTGCTTTTGTTCTTTTTCGAAAAGTCCGACACTTTAGTTAAACAAAAATAACAATCATGCAAGTGACTAATTGGTTCACGCGAAACCATTAGTACGCAAAGGCCAGTTATCTTACCTTTCAACCATTCACTAAGGCCAACAAAGCACGAAATGCAGCACGCATGTGGAGCTTATGTTTTGTCCTGATTTCCAACATGACATCCAAAATACAAATTGTACGCTTTCTTCACAATCTTTGTCAAAGAACGACCCTGGGATTTTAAAGTATAATTTCCACACATAACAAAACTTATCTGGCACATTAACACATCCGCGACGCTGCCTTTGTGCCATTTAAACGCCAAAATTCACTCTTCAACCTAAACATCAGCTTGTTGTCTCCTACAATGAAAACAGCAAGAATAGCGGTCTAAGGTTAGATTACTGTTGTATGTTTTCTCCCACTTGGCAGTCAGTGTTGCCAACCACAGAAAGTTAAATATCTAGTATCCTCCCATTTGTCTGGAGTTGTTGGTATAGGAAGATCTTAATAGGAGTCAAAATGACAAATAACATAAAAACGTGGCGTACTAGCCATTTTTTAAGGCCAGATCTGAAATCAGCACCTGCAAAATAGTTAAAGGCAGCTACAATTGTTCATGTCATAAAAAACTTGTAAATCAGTGTTAGCTGCAATGAGGTGACCTGTGGTGACTGTGCAAATCAGTGTTATCTGCAACGTAGTGAAGACCTGCCAGTACCAGTTCCCCCAAAATCATGGGACGAAGGAGGAAGTGATGAAGAGAGAGCATATTCTTGTGTTGCAAACTCAGTTTTATCATCCACTTCTAAAGATTTGGACTACCAAACAGAAATTGATAACACGTCACAATTAATTACTCAAGAAGATTTAAATGACTTATTCATGACTTAAAAATAAGCAAAGAGCAAGACAAACTCCTGATTCCACATTACAGCAGTAGAAATTATTTGAAGCAAGAGCTAAAATAACAGTACATCAACAACGCAGTGAAATGTTTCCCAAATATTTTATTATGGAAGACGGTATATGCTTCTGTAAAGTTATTAATCGTCTTATGAAAGAACTGGGCATTCAACACAATACTAACGAATATTTATTGGTGTATAGAAATTAAATTTAAAGGCAGTTCTGCTGCACGATGGAAATAAATATCCATCAGTTCTTCTTCATGTCACTGGCTTGAAAGAAACGCATGAAAGTACATCGAAGATTCTGTTTGCAATCAAGTACGATGACCATGCTTGGCATGTCTATGGTGGTAATCTTAAGGTTTTGAAATACCTACAAAGAGTTTCATCATATACTTTTGTTTTCTATATTTGGGGGATAGTCGGGCAATGGAAAAGCATTATATTGTGTAGCAATGGAAAAAGAGAAACGAGTATTTACCCGGAAGAAGTAATTTAAAATATGTTCCACTGGTTAAACCAGAAAAGTTTGTTCTCCCAACTTTGCATATAAATTTAGGGTTAGCGAAAAATTTCTTTGAGTCTTTGGATAAAAAAGAAAATGGATTCACCTACCTCGAGGATTTTTTTTCAAATATAACAGACGTAAAACTGGAAGAAGGAATTTCGTTGGGCCCCAAATAAACTTCTGAAAGATGATGTACGATATTTGAGACGTTGTCGTGAAAAATGGAAAATGTACCGATGTATTTTTTAGAGGACGAATAATTAATCCAATTAATTATTTTCCATCCGTTAGGCTGGGTGAAACTGCACATTTGCCAGTTTTTGCACCCATACTTAGGTGTGCTTCAGACGTGCTGTGCCTTCAACGAAATGAACAAATGTCCCATACACTAAGTTTTATTAGCCTTTAACTGGCATAGTGGTTAGGCAGCTAGCGACTGTTCCAGCAAGTTCTAGCGACTGTTCCAGCAAACTTTGTGTGTTGTGTTAGCTCTAACTAAGGCAGTGGTCAGCAGTGACTTCGGTCTTAGTAGGGCATGTCCTTGTATGAGAAGGCCTGTATTAAGCTAGGAGTAGCTTCTGGGATTCTTCTCTGTCCTATATGTCGCAAATCAATCAAAAATCAAACCAAGTTGAGAACAACACATGTTTATTTACATTCACACACATATTTGTACATATGGGAATGTGCTCGATTCTGTGGACCCTTGCTTCTCCTTCCACACTTCTCAAAATGAAATGGTTTTAAAGATGTTCTTGCAGACTTTCAGCAATCAGCTTCATTTAACCTAATTCTGCTCTACTATTGCATGCATTCATTTGATGAGGGGGAAATCTCTACTTTCCTGTACAGAAATCATTTTACCGACCTCACAACTCAGCGAGAGGTTATCTTAATCCCTGCCTACACCATCTGGTTTACACAGAACCGACCCCTGGTTCACACAGAGCCAAACTTGCTCCTTTAGGGTTCCCGAGAAAAGAACTACGTCACTTCGAGGTGATTCTTGGTTTGAGAGTAACACTCAGTCTAATTGTCTTTCTTCACATGTCCCCGTCGCTAATCATGATGACTCTCACCCCAGCCCCTCCGGCTAGTAGTGGAAGTGCAATAAAATCATTTGCCGGCTCTCGGTTCCTGGGTTGGGTTGTTTTACCTCTGAGCGGCACTTTTTTGCACACCATGAGCTAAATGGCCAGGTCACATGGACCCCGAAGGCTCAGAGAAGGTTGGGGGAGGGGACCTACTGGAACAGCTGTTGGGAGACAGATGGTAGCCTACCGTCAAGGCCATCCAGCGTGTTCTTTAACGTGCACAGGGTATGGCTCTCCCGCACACGGGGCCACGGCTTAACGTCCCATCCGACGGACGGCTGCCTTTCCAAGCCCATCGGTGTCTCCTACTGACCGTGGGCAGGGCGGGGAATTTTGCGGAGATAAATCTCAACGCTGACCCAGCTGGGACTCGAACCTGGGAACTGCAAATTATGAGCCTGGCGCGCTACCGACTGAGCCACCCCCACCCCTCGGTTCCTGAGTATATGGAGAACTGCTCGGCTTGGCCACGAATGCCAATTAATGAGCCACATTCCCATTTCTGAAAATACACTTATAACATAGAAATATACAACAGCAATAAATGCAATAATAAAAAAATTAGAGGAACACGATAGACGTAGCTACAGGATATTGAACTTGAAGCTTGGCGATCAGTTAAAGTAGTTGTGCATGGATTTCATGGAAATAGAAGGAATTATGAATCTATAGTGTGAAATGTACTACAGTGCATAAAGATATGGGCTGCCGAATGTCTTTGAAATTTCATTTTCTACAATTACATCTGAGTCTCTTTCCTGAAAATTTGGGAGCTGTGAGTGATGAGCAAGGTGAACGTTTTCATCAGGATAGAAAATAATTATCTAGGTCGCTGGGATACTGCTATGATGGCAGATTACTTTTGATTTCCTAAGAGGGAGTGTTTAACGGACTATAAGAAAAGTCTGTTGCGTGGAAAGTATTTCTACGGACATAGAAGATATTTAGGACCTTGCATGGTGATATAAATGAGCAAAACTGTTAAAAACTTGTTTTTTGTTATCTAGTATAATCAGTTGATAGTTGTAGGAATACGTGGTCTACGCTTCCCTTTTTAAATTTTTTTTATTTTTTTCAATATGCCAGAATTTTGCATGTACTTTTGGGGTCGTTCTCCTCCTCCTATATTTATGCGATTAACTCATCGTAATGGAGACCTGTCATTCTAATTTCCACTGGGGGAAGGGATTACAAAGAAAATCGCGTGGAGGTGAATCTACTAATAGCAGGGTGTCAGCTCTGACGAATGTGAGGCAAAAATAATCGAGATTGAAGGTCACATTGATGTTATTCAAATCAATGCAAGAGTCCAATTTTTCGATGGTGTCATAAAACATAAAAAGCATCATGTTCTATAATAATAAAAAAAGGTATTTATGTGTCTGTGGCAGCCATAACTCATAGGGAAATCTCGGTACCTCACTTCAAATTTTAACAGAGTATTTCTGGTTTTTGTCCGTTGCAGTGGCATATTTCAAGTCGAAATTCTAAAAATTGCCAGAAACAAAATTATTTTCCACACTTTTTCTTACGGAAAAGGATGATCGCTGCCAAATCCATTGTCACCATTTATTGTTCCCTAATTATGAACGTAAGAATCATAATAACATTTAGGTATAGCACACCGCGGCAATTTGTAACAGCAATTCGACTACGATTGCAGTTGTCTCTTAAAAATGCATGTACAAAGCTCAGGTATCACACCCACAGTAATCGCAATTCAGCTGTGATGCAACCGGCTAGCGACGCGAAAAATGAAATTTTCCTGCAATTTGCTCTGACGACTTTTTCGGAATGTAGTTGCAACATTTGAGCGATATGTTGTGGAACGAACTGTCATGCCTTCAGTTTTTGGTCTTGCATTATTCTGTAAGATTTGTTTCATCGTTTGTTACCCCATTACTCATCGTTAACAAGATAACTGTGTGAATATTCTGGGATTTATTTTCTAGGAATACATATTTTGCTTATTTAAAAGCATCGAATCTTGAGCGTGATATCAAGCTAGCATTGGCGGAAGTCCAGTATGGATTCCATTTGTATTTAAACTGTGGAGCCTGGTAAGTAATCATTTATTATGCAGTGATTAATATGTGACAGAATTGCACTAGCATACTAACGGATATATACTATAGCGTATATTTCTGTTCGGTTTATATAAGTTATTACTACTACACAGTTAGGGTGGGGATTGTAGGTAGTCGGTAGCAGTCGGTAGCGCGCCAGGCTCGTAATCTGTAGTTCTAGTCCCAGATGTGTCAGCGTTGAGATTGTCTTCGCAAAACATCGGCACACCGATGGGCTTGGAAAGGCTGCCGTTCGTCGGATGAGACATTAAGCCATACCCTATGCACGTTAAAGAATACATTGGATGGCCTTGACGTGAAGCTACATCTGTCTCCCAGCAGTTGTTCCAGTGGGTCCCCCTCCCCTTTCTCTGAGCCTTCGGGGTCCTTGAGACCTGGCCATTTAGCCCATGGTGTGCAAAAAAGTGCCCCTCAGAGGAAAAACAATCCAACTACGCAGTTAAATAATTTGAAATTTGCAATAATGTTGGCAAGCCATAGCGTAGGCGTTTAGTAATGCCGATATGGCTAGTACATAAGCTGTCTAATTAGGCTCTGCGCAAAGGACGGACGAAGCGGGCGATCGCCCTGGGCACAGGGGGCGCTTAAGGCCCCCTTGTCGTTTATTATATATTCATTTAAATGCATATATTTATAGTAAGCAAGTAGTCTGGGATTTCCCATAAGGCAAGTTAAGCACAAGTTTTGCCTAGGGGCATCAGCATAACAGGGCGCTATCATTTATGTCTTAACGATTTGTCTAAATAACAACAAAATTATGTTGATTCAATTCTTAGAAGGTGTAATAAAGTAGTTGCAAGTATCCATTATGAAAATAATAATCTATGGAGAAAATGATATTAAAAAAGCGATTGCTCTCTCTTTATAAAGTTCTCTCTCTGCTGACAACCAAAAGTGAAGTTTTAAAAGAATACGAATTAGGAGAAATTGAAACATCCAATTTAGATTCGTATTTATTTTGCTTACCTTTAAGATCAGGATCGTCCAACCCAAAACTTATTGAGGAGACACTAAGAAAACAAACTATATTCCGAAAGCGCAACAGGGCAAATTCTCAACTTAAAAAAGAAAACCTACATTTCAGAGGAATTTGAAAAAAAAAACTACTTTTAAGGAATCAAGGAAATGTTTTGATTAGAAACAAAAAATATAAGTTTTTAATTAGTATTAGGAATCGGAAAAATCGTTTAGTTATGCACCTAAATATCTTTGGTCGAACGATTGGAAGAAATGAGCCAAATTCAGTACATTTTTGTTTTGTGTGTTTTATTAACCGTAGATTGATTGGGCCTGCTTTAGATGGTGGTTCGTATTGTTCATAATCAATTCAGGAATATAATTTTAAAATTCCAAAGGTTTCCGATCCTACTCAAAGATTATGAACTGGTTCATCTCTATTTTCAGGTCATTGATTCATTAGTGATTTGGTTGGACCATGAAATGTCAGTAATATTACGACCTCCATCACCACGTTTTAGAGTTGAAATATCTTTCTTGCTTGCAATTCATCTGAATGTTCTTTCGATTGCGATCGAAACCTCGTTTTCTTCTTCAAAATATCTGATTTCGTTGTCATCATTCTATGAACTGTCAATGGCGAATAAAATTTTCCGACTTTCTTCCTCCAAAATTTTTTTATTTACGAAAAGCCATCTCAAACAACAAAATAAACTATAACAATATAAAAATTTAACTCAACTCCAAAATTATACCGGGGAGTTTCAACAACTGCAAGGTTTCAGTCCCCGAAATAACTCTAAAAAATAAATGCATGTGTTGTGTTCTTCTCGTAGATCTGAGTGAACCTGTTCCATTTCGTTTAGCGTAAACATCTGAGTCATACCACAGGAAGTTAGAACCGGAAGACCCAAGGCCAGCGCTACCGCGCCGTGCTGAAAATTTGCTAATAAGCTAACAACAGCTGATGTAAAGTTGCCTGAGCAAATGGCAGATCTGAAGAAAGGGGCAGCAGCAGATATCCAAGTCCGCTCCATGTTGCCAAATAGATATTGTGGAGCCTGGTGGTCAACAATAAGTGTAGACCATAGTGTCCATCCACAGGGCAGCATGAAACTCTAAAACCTGTTCACCCCTCAAAAGACTAAACCCTCCCGAGCCAATAACGGCGTCTTAGGAAGGGTTGTTCCCTTTGGAACACACTATTGCTGTCAGTCAGTATGCACGATTCACATAAGTGAATCGTACGTACTGACAGCAATCGTAGGTTCCACTGGTCAGCAATTGCTCCCAGAAGATTCCCAGACTGCATTTCTCTGCTTGCTAATGACGTCAAGCCAAATCCCTTCAATGTCATAGCTTGCACCATCCATCCTCTGGGTAAGGGAGTGGCGATTGCCCTTCTACCACAACTTTTGATGTGTGCGCAGCTGTAGAAACTGAAGAATCCAACGATATATCCTTATATGTGTGAAGTAGAATAGAAGGAACGGCAATTTGCGAAATTGTAGATGATGTAGCAGCTGCGGCGGAACATCATAGAAAACTAAAACATGAAGTACACGAAGAAAGTTCGACTTTAGTTGACGGTGCATCGGTTACGATGGCTATTTCTAGTTCTTACATCTTTTATAATGTATCTGACAGGAATGATATACTATGTGAATACAATAAAGGCTAACTATTTTGCCGCCCTGAGCGAACTTGAATTCTGCTGACCCTTTCTCCAAGTCAGATATTAGATATTAACGATTAATGTAGCTAATTCAATTGTCATTTTTAAAAGCAATCGAAAATTATCTGCTGAAAACTACGTCATACTTATTCCGGTCAATCTTTCTGCAGCTGTAATTGTTAGTTGGTTTCCAAATTTGCTGCCCTTAAAACAATACCGTTCAGTGCAGTCGCACAGGTTGCACGTGTGGTAGCACCGGTGCATTATATCCCTGAATATAATGACTCAGTTTCTTCGATAACAAAATCAGATGTCAGATCTATATTCAGAGAGAGATGCGCGTTTCATTCTTAACAAGGATTTTTTTTGGAACCAATCCTCATTTTGCCCATAAGTTGTTGGTCTCGATTTGTACGGTTTCGATTTATACCGTGATATCCTAGAACTTATCTACCGTGTAAATCGAGGATTGGGCGTAATCTTAGGTCATTAAATCGCTTTTGTCTTCAAAGCAAAAATAATAGGCTGCTTTTATGCCAAAAGAAATATTAAAGTTGCGAAGTCCATTTTCTCACCAGTGGATCCCTTAGCACGAGAAGGAACCCTGCTTCGTATATCGCCCCCCCCCCCTAAAAGACATTTTCTAGACCCACCTCTGCGTTAAAGCATGATCATGGAAATGACGTTTGAGATCCTGTTGCTCGGGTTCGGAAGATCAGCAACAGGATTGGTTTGCACGATTTCTTCACACAGCATCAAAGAGTCAAGATGGGTAAATTTGGAAGCCACATAGGCCCAACGATTGGTCCATTTAGAAAAATCCAACTCCAAGAAATTCTGTGTTGCAAATGTTCCTCATAAGACAAGACCCATCTGATGGTGCCCCAATCCATCTTGTGAAACAAATCCCACGTTTTCTGTATCCCCTACAGTACTTCCACTATTACTGCTTCAACGAGCATGTATTGAGATTGATTATAGACTTGCTCGTGCAACGAATTGTGTTCGTGAAGTTGTTGCATAAAACATTTTCCCCTTTTTGCAACTTTGCAATAGCATTAGCATAAAAAAGTTCATTATTTCATGAGTAATTACTGTTTAATTTTGTGGTCATCCTGTACAGAACCAGATCAAGGGGAGGAGTGGGATTAAAAACCTACCAAGCATTGTCCAAAAAAAGCTTCTAAACCTATTCAACCAATTTTGGGACGATAAATTATTTCCCAAGGATTGGAACCTGGCACAAACTATACTCATTAGAAAGCCAAATAAAATCCCCACCAGTCTAGAAGCATATAGGCCCATCACACTGAATTCATGACTTCTGAAAACATTCGAAAAGTTGATGAAATCTAGACTCAACTGGTATATTGACACAAACAATATCTCAACAGGATTCAGATAAGCTAGATGTACACAATATAATCTCAGATATCTTATCCTAGATTTTGAACAAACACTACACTCTAACAGGCCTATTGCGGTCATCTTTTTGGATATAAAGGGGGCATTTGATGCAGTCTGGCAAGATGGCCTTCTTTTCAAAATACAACAAATGGTATCCACGGCAATATGTTTCAAGCCATTCAACAATTATTAAAAATAAAATTATAGAAATAAAATTAGACACAGCGCTCTCTAGAAAAACATATCAAGACAGGCTTCATCCAGGGAAGCAAAATTTCGCCTCTTATTATTCAGTATTTATCTGTATGACCTGTCAAATTTTTCCAGTCACCCACCAAAATTTCAGTTTACGCGATGACATTGCCATATGGAGTAGCAACACCTCCTCCCACAAGCTGGAAGAAAATATGCAACTCTCCGTAAACTTGCTTCAAGTATACTTCAAAAAAAATGACACATTCAAATTTCGAAAGATGAAAGAGTAATGCTACCCATCAGCAGAAAAAGAAGAGCCACACCAACAATTAATATTAAAATTGAGGAAGAAAACATCAAACAGGTAGCATCACACAAATTTTTAGGCCTTATTTTCAACAACAAAATGTCCTGGAATGAGCACTATGATAGCCTCCAGTTGGCCATTAAAAAACACCTACAACTTTTCAGATGCATGGCAAGTACAACCCGAGGATGCAAACCAAAATGCCTAATAAATCTTTACTCAGCAAGCCAGGTCCAAAATTAAATATGGTCTCTACCTAACAGTCAATGCAACGGAAACACTAAAACCAAAAATTGAGATATCTCAACATAAAATCCTAAAATTTTGCACAAGACAACTTTCATCATGTCCCAATATTTCTATTCTGGCAGAGACCCCCATGCCTCCATTAAAATCAGATTATAGAAACAGTTGAAAAAAAAATTCGTAAGAGTGGCCACCAGGCATCAAAACCATCATCTGTTTATTTAAATTACAAACATTATACCCACAGGAAAAATCTTACAATATTTAAAACATTATCCCATCTATGAAGATATAAAACAGATGAAAGAAAAATTCAAATGGCTCTCAGATTTACCACCCTGGACATTCCAGAAATAATAACAGATATTCCAGGATTCACAAACTGCAAACACTATTATATTCAAGAAGATATCCTAGAGAAAACAGAAAGGCACCTGGAGTATCTTTACCTCTCACATAAAAAACATTTTGCGGATGGAGTTTCAAACAAAGAAACTAACTTTGCATTAGGGGAATTCTACGACAAAGAAAACAACTCTAGATTTCGTTTCAATCTGACAACATGTACCAGCCCAACAGACACAGAACTCGTGGCACTGAAAAAAGCCTTAAAATGGAGAGAAAAGGAAAGAAAAAAATTGTGTTTATCACAGACAGTAAAGTAGCACTTCTTTCCATGAAAAAAAGAACCCTACAAATGCTCCACCAGAATATAGTACAAGAATCCTACAACTCTACAAATGTCAATAATAATAATAATAAAATATCTTTGCAGTGGGTGCCTAACCACATATGACTCACTGGAAATGAGATTGCTGACAAACTAACTAAAGAAATCAATAGTGCTACTCCCTGATCCAAAACTCCCACAATATCAACAAACTCAAGGCAATCATCAATTCACAACCATTGGAAAGTCTTCAAAACATTTTCTCAGAACAAACTTCATTGGCGCCCAATCACAGAAGACTAGTGTCCAAAAATATCTCGAAAACATGCTCTTGCCTCAAAAACATAAAAGACCAAGTCAAAATCACTCGCTTAAGAACAGACCATACACGTTTAAATGATAAAATGCACATAATGAAAAAATCGGAGACCAGCAAAGGCCAAAATTGTGATGTAAATGAAACCGTGCCATATGTTATCCTCAACTGTCCGGCCTACTCTCTACATAGAAATATTCTCTTTGATGAAATGAAAAAATTGGGAGTGCATGAATTCTCACTTGAAAGTATTCTTTCCCCTAAGAGCCACAAAAATAAAATATACCTTCTAATCATCAAGTTTCTAAAAGACATCACGTTATACAACATAATATAGAAGGAAAGAAAACAGCAGGTTTTCTTGCAAGTACTGACACCTTTCAAAGGCTCATGATCACTAACTCTGATTGCAGAACCCCCATGGAATTGCCCACTTCCAACCGCCAACAAAGGAAGCTACGACACAACAACCATACCTGGATGATCAACTAGAATAGAACTTTCCCCTGAACTTTGATAGAATATAGACCTGTCACCTCATCCAGGGAAGAGAAGATACCCAGACGACTTTTTCTTTTGTCTCTATCACAACGTCTGCAACTTCAAATATTATAACTTTATTCCCGAATTTCTACAGACTCTACATTATCCCATTTCTCTCTCTGTGTGGTACCAACTTTAAATCTGGGAACGTTTGCAATGTGCTTCCCAAGATACGAGAGGATGATGATGGATCAAGGAGAGTCCCTTTGAGAATGCTAATAAGAGAAGCAAAAAAAATTCAATTTATGTAAATGTCGTGAATTTTTGCAGAAATTTTTAAAGACCTGTAGAACGGCAGGGGGAAATGTTATACTTCAAAGGAATTCCGGTCTTCTGACTACTCCCGACCCACTTTTACTTTTATCCAGCTCGTTCAAATCACTTGCTCCCCCCCTCCCACTTCCTCATTTATTTATATATTTTCTCCCCCCTTCCTCCTTTATTTATTTAGTTTCTGCCACCCCGCTTCCTCCTTTATTTTTTTTTATAAATCCGGGCGTCATCTGGTAAATATAATTTTATTGTCAGTGTAAACAGAGGATTCTTGTCATAATGGTTTTGTCTCTCCAACAACTGAGTTGGTAATCAAATAGCAGACAGGGTGTAATGTTAATATTAGAAGGAATCGTAAACAACACATCAGATTGCGCCTTCTGGGCAAAGTTCGTATTATAATGTAGATCAGACGGTTAAATTAATTATATTCACTTTTGAACAGTCAACCACGTTTTCTAAATTGTAATAAATATAACACTGAAAGAAAAAAATTTATATCTGCTTTGAAAAAAAATCAACATTAATGAACTCACCACATCCATTCTTCTAAATCATCATAACTTGAATAAAAGAAAAATTATTCCTCATTTAACAAGCCTCTGGAATAAAATTAAAAAAAAATTTTTAATTTTCAATTTAATAATTCTTCTAACTTCAGTCTGATTTATTACTCTTTTCATGAAAATTTTAAATTTTAAACCTTAAAAATCTTTTTTCTCCTTCATTTGAAGGACTAATAAATGCTAAAGAAAAATCTTCAAATAATCTCAATTTAACAATTCTAAACGTAATAAATTTTAAAAAATAATTTCTTCATTTAAATAAAAATTTAAAAGATGGAATTCAATTTTTGAGTTCAAATTTAAATTTCTACTTTTAAATTTGAGGAAATTTAATTTTTCTTCAATTTAAATTTCAATTTAAATATTAATTTTTTAACTTCTTTGTCTTTATTCCCTGTTTCCCCTTTTCTTTTAAATTGTGAATAAAAAAGGAAAGAAGAACAAACTTCAACTTTTAATGATGTTTCAAATGCTGATTGGAAAATCCTGCATCAAGGATCTCCCAAAAAGCTGCGAAGATTTACAATGCAATTCTGGTAACATTTGCTATTTCTTTTTCTCCATACTACAATTTTGGGAAAGGTTGCAGGTTCCTGCTCCCCCTTCGCCTATCCCAGACTCATAGTAGAGCTTTTTTTATGATTGGAAAGATGTCTGTCAGATGGTTTGGTGAAAAGCTCTGACGCCACGTCAAGGCACCATCCATGTCAGAGTGTTTTGCTCTAACCTGGAGAAAACCCCTCCACACATAGGCAGCTAGTGTGGAAGGAAAAAGAGGGATCAAGACACCGCAAAACTACCATTAAAGCGTCAATCGGAATTTATTTTCTGTTGAGAGAATTTAACTGAAAGGTTTTGTAACATCTTACGCAAGATCTGATTAAGAATGGATTAGACCTTTCTCCCAGTGACAGAAACTCCCTTTAAAAGCACTTTCTCTTCTCTATAAGCAACTCTCCCACAGAACTTTCGGTCAGATCTCGTTGTGGACATCTCCGGATTCTTGCATCTGGCTTCTTGAAGGCACGTATGGCAGGCAATGTTATATCTGGAAAGGAAAAGTTCCGATGAGAAAACAATTGGCAAAATGCACAAAGGCACACACACTCCTAATCCTTAAGCATATCATCATATTTCGAAACTAGGTTTAGCGAAGAAAATTAGAACATACGATTGAATTGAAAAATATTTATGAGACGTACCTTAATTGTCAACCATATTCACTTCCTTCCCCTTACGGGGAACATCTCGGTCCTGGTGACTCCTACCGGAACTTGCGAGGAATGTTGCCATTTGAACGGAAGAAACAGACACGAAACTTTAAAGGAATAGCTGATCGGAACTTCAGGAAAATTAGGTTTTCCATTTTAACCACTTTTTCCACTTTAAAATATGTATGCTTTACGTAAACTATTTTACTATTCGCAAATTAACAAAATGAGAAGTTCTTATTAATAAGAAGAGTAAAGAGATTTAAGTATTAAATAAATCTGGTTAACTATTAGTTATTAGTTTTAATTGATAATAGATGGACCAAGTTAATGCAGACAGAATAGCCAAGAAAAAATAAACTTTCTCCAAAGAGCTTTTACGCTTATAATGATGACAGATTGAAAACTCTATTTATAAATGATGAAAAACTATATTTAATATAAAAGGGAGATAAAAATTGTAAAATTATAATAAAAATTCTATTTTAAAGAATTATTAACTGTCTAATGAGTTAGATATATTCGCCAAAATTTCGATAGAACGTTTTCTCTATATTCGACTGAATTTATATTCGAATAAATGGCAGTGTCCAGGGCCAGATTATAATAATGTCCGGGAGCCACATACTGAAGTAGAGACTCACTTTTAAGGAGGTAAATGTTGAAATGTTCGAGAACTATTCCAATAAAAGAGAGAAAGAAGCAGAGAGATGAAAGAATGACAGATTTGAAGGTGAGAGCTGCAACCCCTTCCAGTATGAATCTCTCATTTCTCCATATGAACGTACCTAATATTATTAGCTATTCGTATTTTTTGCGTTTTTTTTTTTCATTCATCATCATCATATCACATAATACAGATATAGAGTGATTTTTTACATTTGACCCGCAAAGTTAATAGTAATAATTAATAGTAATAGTTTGTATATACAGTAGTATATACAAAAAATATAAAATATGGTGATGATGATGAGGAGGAGGAGGAGAAAGGAAGGAAATATGGATCAGAATTATTTTTAATGCATAATATGTTACGAGAGTAGTATATGCAAAAAATATTAAGAGAGTAGTATATGCAAAAAATATTAAGACAGTAATATATACAAAAATATTATGACAGTAGTATATACAAAAAATATTATGACAGTAGTATATACAAAAATATTACGACAGAAGTATATACAAAAAATATTACGACAGAAGTATGTACAAAAATATTACGACAGAAGTATGTACAAAAAATATTACGACATAAGTATGTACAAAAAATATTACGACAGTAGTATGTACAAAATTTTTTGGCATTTTTGACATTTGGATTGACAATTTTGAGCCTAAAGGGGATAGACGCGTTCCCACTTAATACTGATACCTTTGAACCTAATGGAGAGCTAGCACCTTTGAGTCTTATGGAAAATTGACTCTTTGAAGCCTTATGGAAAAATTGACCTTTTTTAGTCTAATAAGGGGTTCACATCTTTGAACCGAATGTGGCTTTGATGGCATGTTTCAGCCTAATGGGGAGTTGGCATATTTCAGCCTGCCTAATGGAGAGTTGGCATGTTACAGCCTAATGGAGAGCTGACACATTACAGCCTAATAGGAGGTTGACACTTTTGAACTTAATAGGAGTTGACAGTTTTGAACCTAGTGGAGATCTAACGCTTTTGAACTTAATGGAGATCTAACGCTTTTGAACTTAATGGAGATCTAACGCTTTTGAACCTAAAGAGGAGTCGACATATTTAAGCCTAATGGTTACATAATACATGTTCGAGTCTAATGTAAAATTGACACGTTTGAGCCTAATAAGAGGTTGACACTTTTAAGCTTAATGGAGAGCTGGCGATTTGAGCCTAAAGGAGGGTCGACACTTTTGAGCCTAATGAAGGCTTGACACATTTGAGTCTAATAGGGAATTGTCACGTTTGAGCCTAATGGAGAGGAGGCGCTTTTGAGCTTAAAGTGTGGGAAGGGATCGACACATTTGAGCATAATAGGGGATAGACCCTTTTGATAGGGGGAATTGACTTAATAGGGGGTTGACACTTTTGAACATAAAAAGTGGGGTCGACACGTTTCAGCTTAATGGGTGCTTGACATGTTTTAGTCTCTACTCCGTTTCACCTAACTTGAGACCTGATGTAAACAAACAGCTCTTTCTTTATTGGCTAAAGACCTCATTACTACGTGTCGTGGACATGTACACTTGTCCACGAAAAACATGATGTGCAGATTTTTTTCTGATATATTGGTTTCGACAAAGCACTAGTCAGAAAAAAAAATTTAGTCTACTTTATTTGGTTGCCAGATGATGCACTCCAACTTTATAAGCACTGAATACTAAAATATCAGGAGATTATTCATTTAAGCAGCGAATACGAAATACAGTAGCAACTCATGAACAAATGCGAGCCATCCGATAAAGTACAATCGCTCAAAAAAGTATCCGAACGCTATGTTTGATTACAGAATTCAGAAAAAATATCTGGCAACGATTTTTTTAGAAATTAGTGATCTGGCAACCTTTGTATCACGTTGCCAGATCACTAATTTCTAAAAAAATCGTTGCCAGATATTTTTAGAAATTAGTGATCTGGCAATATTCGTATCACGTTGCCAGATCACTAATTTCTAAAAAAATCGTTCCCAGATATTTTTTCTGAATTCTGTAATCAACCATAGCGTTCGGATACTTTTTTGAGCGACTGTACAACAGTAGGAAGCCGCTTCCACGTGAGGAAAAGATCGCTGTCTATAATATTTTAAACTTATACGTTAAAATATCATGAGAGAACGGCAATGACGAAAACTATAAATATAGTTTCTGAAAGTATTGGAGTCTCTAAAAGTTCCACATTTATGGTGGGCATGCAAAACATTCTTGACAGGTGTCTGTTCCTTCGAAATTAACGAGCTACGACTTGTTTGAAAGCTTGTCTAAATTGGTCATTACGTGTTAAAAACAAAGGCTTTATCATCCTTTCTCATTTCGTTGGCGGCGTGTAATGTTCGGTCTGCGAAATCTGAGCGTTGTTGCTATGGAGCCTACTAAACACGAGGAAATATTTTACATTTTCACAAGAATGCAACTTGGGGACGATGCAAAAAAAAAAATCATGCCGATTTATCATGTATATGGGGATCATGTTTGTTCACATGACAGTGTTATGGGATGGATGCGCAAATCTATAGAAGGATGGCAGAGCTTCGAAGACCTCCTTCGTGCAGGAAGGCAGAAGGAGGCCGTGAACGAGAGAACCATCGCTGCTATTCTTGAATTCCTTAAGGAAAACCAACACCTCACCGTTCAGGTAATAAGTTTAGATGTCAATGTATTGATTGGCAGTTCAGTGGGTACCCTCCCCGAACCTTCTCTGAGCCTTCGGGGTCTATGTGACCTAGCCATTTAGCCCACTGTGTGCAAAAAAGTGCCGCTCAGAGGTAAAACAACCCAACCCATTGATTGGCAGTGTGGAAGCAATTATTCATCAACATTTAAAGTTCCGAATGATCTGTGCCGAATTGGTACCCCACAAACTGACACAACAGCAAAAAAGGGCTAGAATAGACTCGTGCGAGGAAATGCTATCAATGTTTGAACCTAGTGGCCCCAACGATTAACAGACGTTGTCACAAGTGATGAGACGTGGTTTTATTATTATACAACACCCAGAAAGATCGGCAACTATGTTTGGGTTGCGGAAGATGAACCTTGAACTCATTAAGGAAATGGGAATTTGGGAACGCTAATTCAATCTGAATTGGCGTAGCATCCCCAAATCCTCCGACGACTTTCGCTCATGGAAGATGATTTCAGAATTTTTTTTCGATTCCCAAGGAATGGTAGACGTGGACATTTTGCCTGAATAAATATAATCATATATAAATGGACAATACTATCAACATTGTTTTTCCCAAAATGGTTAAGGAGATGAAGTAGAACCGTATAGCAACAGGCGTGTCAAGGGTTCTCTTTCTTCAAGACAATGCCAGTGCTCGCAAAACCCAGCAGGTGACGACCTATCTGGAGCAAGAAAAAAACAAACAGCTACCCCATCCTGTGTATTCACCCGATCTTGCACCATATGATTTTTGATTTGTCCCAAATATTAAAAAGGAACTTTCTTGGAAGTCTTTTTCAAGAGTGCAAGAACTGCAAAATCATTTATTCATAGTTGAGGAGTATTCCCCAACACGGGTACCCCAAGCGTTTCAGAACTGGCGTAGACGTCTGCAGCTTTGTATAAATGCTGGACAGGAGTGCTTTGAAAGACAGGAGAAATTTTGTTCAGATAAGTGCAATTGTTCTTGTTCTACAGATGTATGTCAAGAATGTTTTAAACGCCCCTCGTAGAATACTAAATTGAATGTGATTAAATCAGGTATTCCATTCTTCAGGTAAGCATCTACGAGTTATGAAATGGTTAAAAAAATGTGATCAATTTTCTAGGACAGTTATCAGGAAAATGATTAACGAATTCTTCTTCAGAAATGAACTGCCGAATTTAAATGAAATATTAATAACGATAAATTCCATTCCTGATTTGCCAAATTTTAACCAAGCAACATTAAATTGATTGCTAATAGATATCAGCTTTATATTTCCCACTCGCAAACGCGAAGGTGCTTTAACTGAAAGAGACAATATTTTAATGTAGAGGTGAAAATATTTGAGACAATTTAAAGCACGTAGTGGTAATAAAAGAAAAAAATTGCTATTTAGATGAAACTTGGGTGAATTCGAGCCACACAGCTTCTAAAGTTAAAAAAAAAAGTTAGAAACTAAACTGTGGCAGAATCAGTGTCAGCATCTCGGCAAGCATTTTATTCATGGCTCAGCAGAGGCCTAAAACAAGCAGCTGGGAAAGGCAAAGGTTTATAATTGCTCAAATAAGAAGTGACCATGGTTTCCTTGATGGAGCACAGTTAGTGTTTGAATGAAAAAGTAGTAAAGTTTATCGTGAAGAAATGAATGAGAAAGTATTTAAAAATCGGATGTTATTTTTATTGCAAAATTTAGCAAAAAAGCTCTGTTATAATAATGGGCAATGCTCCGTATCAGAGCGTAAAAAATTGAAAAAGCATCAACTATGGCATGGAAAAAAACAAGATGTTATTAACTGGTAAAAGGAGCATGGTATTGAGCATAGTGACCATGTGATGAAGATAGAATTCTTAAATAAATTTAGACAAGTGAAAGACAATTACGACAACTATATTATAGATGAATTTTTAGTGGAAGTAAGACACGTGGTACTGCATTTCCTTTCCATATCATTGCCCGTTAAAACCAATTGAAATAACTTGGAGTCAAGTAAATGGCAACAGGGCCAAAAATAACAAAATTTTAAATTCATAGTTCCGAAAGATCTGTGCCGAATTGGTACCCCACAAACTGACACAACAGCAAAAAACTGCTAGAGTCGACTCGTGCGAGGAAATGCTAGCAATGTTTGAACCTAGTG
The DNA here is from genome assembly GCA_038380435.1 of Ryuthela nishihirai. Lineage (NCBI taxonomy): Eukaryota > Metazoa > Arthropoda > Arachnida > Araneae > Heptathelidae > Ryuthela > Ryuthela nishihirai. The sequence continues at coordinate 114,715,621 of JAWZYU010000001.1, forward strand.
GCCCCAAACGATTAACAGACATTTAGTATTCTACGAGAAGCGTTCAAAACGTTCTTGACATACATCTGTAGAACAAGAACGATATTCCTCTGAAATGCACATTTTTGCGCACAATGGGCTAAACTAGGATAAGCGCGGTTATTACTTGAAGAAGCAATGAAACTTGTTTGAACAGAATTTTGGAAATTTATATTAGACATGTGGCAGCAGATGAGGAGGATTTGTGGAAATTTGATGTAATCAGTGAACACGTTGTCGAGAAAATAATTGTTTATATACTTCGTATATGTGTATATACGAAGTATATAAACAATTATTAATCATAGTAGTGATGATACTGTGTGCAATGTATCAGAGGATAGCAATTTCTAGCCACTTGACAACTGAAACAAACATTTCATTTTAAAGTGAATTTCGTTTAAATGTTTTTTATTCCTTGTATTATATCATAAATATTTGCATAATGTAACAATAATATTAATTTCACAAGTCATTCTCGGTGCTCCTGGGATGTAATCTTGCTTCTTAAGGGACAAAAAAATTAACAACAGGAGATACACAGGGTGATTCAAAACTTATCGTTCAAATTTCGTGGGGAGGTAGGGAATACGTCAGGAAACCGATTTCACATAGGAAAGTATGTCCGCAAATGTACGCATGCGTATGTAGAGGGCACTGTGTGTACCCAACCAGTGTACAGCTCGCTCGACCACTCCCGCTGTCATCAGTGTACGAGCTGACTTACTAGTGATAAGATGAATCGTTTTACGCTTCAAGAGATAGCGGATATGCATCTCGCATATGGGGATACACTGATGACAGCGGGGGAGTGGTCGGGCGAGCTGTACACTGGTTGGGTACACACAGCGCCCTCTACATACGCATGCGTACATTTGCGGACATACTTTCCTATGTGAAATCGGTTTCCTGACGTATTCCCTACCTTCCCACGAAATTTAAACGATAAGTTTTGAATCACCCTGTATATGTATATAACGTTGCGCTAAATATCTGGCAAAATACACTTCTGGCATTGTACGTTTTTAACCACAAGTTTGACATGTGCTTAAAAATGCGGTCTCAAATTGTAACCAATAGCAGTTAATTTTGTGTACATTGATACTAGGAAAGGCTTGCTTATGTCGCACGGTTTATTTACTCAAGTGGAACGGAGTATAATGATGAGTTAACACGTTTGAGCCCAATAGGAGGTTGACACTTGAGTTTAAAAAGGATGTCGATACATTTGAGCCTAATGGGACTTGAAATGTTCCAATCTAAGTAAAATCTAATGGGGGGCTTGAGAAGTCCAATTTTAAATCTAATGGGAAGTTGGGTGGGCTTTGCACACCATGGCAAGCAAACAACAATGACAAAACTTTTTTGCACATAATGGGCTAAATGGCCAGGTCACATGGACCCCGAAGGCTCAGAGAAGGTTGGGGGAGGGGACCCACTAGAAAAGCTGTTAGGAGACAGATGGTGACCTCCCGTCAAGGCTATCCAGCGTATTCTTTAACGTGTACAGGGTACGGCTCTCCCGCATATTTGTGACTAATAACGTTTGACATGGTTGAATCTAATGGGGTCAGGTTGTTTTACCTCTGAAATGCACATTTTTGCGCACAATGGGCTAAATATCCGGGATACAAGGACCCTGAAGGCTCATATGACAGTTGTTACTCACTGGACAGCTGTTAGGAGATACAGGGGTTTACAAAAATAATGGAAACATGTACTGTGTGTGGAGAACATTTCATTAATAAGCTGTAGGCCCCCTCGAGCATTCAGAATAGACGTAATTCGATGTGGAATAGACTTATACAAGTCATGCACATATGGTAATGCACATACGGCCTTGCACTCCAGATATTCCCACAGATGTTCAATAATATTGAGGTCTGGAGACTAAGTGGCCAGGGTAGCTGCTGTACCCTATCCTCTTACTCTGTAAACCACAACTCGACACATTTCGCACAATGCTTGAGTACATTATCCGCTTGAAACCAGGGACACTCATTAAGGAACAATGATGATAATCCCAACATTGGGTGTAGGTGGTCCCCGAGAATGGATTCGTACGTTGCGGATGTGACACGACCCTGCAGAATAACCAATGGCCCTAAGGAATGCCATGATATGGCATCCCACTGCATCAGGGATATACCCCCATGCTTCACAGTCGGAACCAAACAGTCGGTGTGGTATGCTCTACAGGTTTTTGCCTGACATACACTCTACCAGTGGTGGAAAACAATGTGTAGCACTATTCTTCAGACCAGATGACACGTTGCCAGTCTTTGGCATCCCTGATTTTATGTGCTGTGCACCACTTTATACGTTTTGTTGCATTGATGCTGGTAATCAGAGGTTTGTGGATTGCAGCACTGCCATAAATACCAGCACGATGAAGTTTCCGACAAACTGTTATCGGATTTTCCGACGAACTGTTAGTCGGAACCAAACAGTCGGTGTGGTATGCTCTGCAGGTTTTTAATAGGGATACACAGATAGGCACGATGAAGTTTCCGACGAACTGTTATGACCGAAACGGGATCATTCCGACTGGTGTTCAACTCTGCTGCTATTTGCGGTGCGGTGATCTTGTGCTTCCGTTACATAATCCGTGTCAACATTCGCCTATCCTTATCTGACAACTTCATATGGCGTTAACAATTTGCATGTTTGGAGGCAACGCCTTGTCCTCTTTGATAGGTAGTCATAATCTTCGATACAGTTCTTCGTGTTGCACCTACTTGTTCCGCAGTTCTGGTTACTGAATCTCCTGCAAGACGCGCACCAATGATCATGCTTTTTTGGAGGTTACTATGATCTGACATTGTCAACAATTACACCCAACAGCTGTTCACCTGTGCCTGTAGCATTACTACGTGATAGCCGACATCGTACTTCTCCCCTTTATTTCCTCATATCGCGGATGACGTCATCCCTGTGATATGCATACGGCGCATTGCGTGTACTCCAGTGGCCATCGGTGTTTCCATTATTTTGATAAACCTCTGTAGATTGTTAGCCTCTCGACAAGGCCATCCAGTGTGGATCTCGGCAAGGCCATCCAGTGCCTCTCGACAAGGCCATCCAGTGCCTCTCGACAAGGCCATCCAGTGCCTCTCGACAAGGCCATCCTCTCGACAAGGCCCATCGACAAGGCCATTCACAGGTTATGGCTATTTCACACACAGAGCTTAACGTGCCACCCGATGGCCTTTTCAAGTACATCGGTGTGCTCTAGTGACCGAAGGCAGGTGAGGGACTTTGCAGAAAAAAATGTCAACACTAGCCCAGCTGTGACTCGAACATGGGAACTGCAGAAAAGGATGCTGTCACTTTTGGTGTCGTGTTTTAAATGGCATCGTTTGAGCCTGGACTTTGTTTTTCTGGCATCACCGAACGTGTCCGCGAAATTTGTCTCCTCACCAGGGAAGGGGGGACAGCAATGAGCAGACATAATTAGAGGTAGTGATGATATTCTCTTGAAAAGAACCTTTTATTTGGGATATAACTCCTTACACTTAGCGATTAGCTCAGTCGGTAGCATGAAAGGATCGTAATTTGTAGTACCCAAGTTCAAGGCCCAACTGCGGTAAGGATTAAAATTTATTTTCGCCCCCCCCCCCTCCCTTCGGTATGAAAGAGGGAACATTGGCTTGGACAGTCCATGTACCGTCTTCGAAAGGAACATTAAGCCGTGGCTCCTTCTGTGCGAATGAACGAACAAGTTGGATGATCTTTCTGGGAGCCCAAAAGCTGTTCAATGGATTCTATTTCCCAACCTTGTGTTGCTTAATTTGTTGTTTAACTGGATAGGTTACAAGAGCCCTTTGGGGGTCCTTGTAACATATCCAGTTAAGCCATTGTATGGTCTGCCCAGGATGAAAGGAGAAGCGTTTTTCATTAATGAACTTAGAAATGTAATGTGTATTTTTCGTTGTAGAATTAGGAAGAAGAAATGAGAGAATATTTGTTACAGATTTTATAAATAATATTTGTTATAGGAATTCATATTCAAATGGGAAGTTATTAGCTTTTGGAGACTACATTTCACTAATAATATACTGCTCATTGAAATGAAAAGTTAATAAATGATGCAAATGGAGATTTGCTAAAAAATTGCAAAATGGTGTTTGAAAAGTAAATTAACATTAATTTTAAAACGGAATAGTTTTATTTTAAACCAGTACATTCGTCTCAAAGCAGTACAGTCATCAAAGAGAAATAAAACAATATATAATTCGCGAAACACAGTAAACTCCCGATTCTCCGGTACTCAACCAGAATTCTCATGCAACTGGCATAAATTTAGAGTTGAAAAATTTTTACTTCGTACGGCAAATTTCAATGTACGTGATAGTTCTCCCAAATGCTACTGGCGCTTGCGTCGTCTTTTGCGCATTGTTACATTCATGCTATGGCATTCTGTTATACGCTCCTGTTACAACGAGACTAAATAGTGAAGAAATTATTGAAAGTGTTTTGAATGAGGACAAATGCAAAACTCTAGAAGAGGAAGGCGATGAAGATGAACAGGTTCAAAGAGTCTCGTGGCAGACTGCTGCCGTAAGATTTCAAAATGTTATGAAATTTGTTGAGCAGGAAAGCTGCTTCACTGCCCAAACCGCAATGCATTTTCACCTCTTTTATTCTAAATTGTTGCATCAGAAAAGGAAAACATTCAAGCTGGCAGACAAAAGAAATTAATTTGAAAAAACTATTAGACCTAATTTTATGTCATCTCCACCCTCTACATCGGTTGCTGTTCAAGAATCAAATTCTAGTTCAGTGGATGACCTTGATGAAATGCCACCTGAGTATCTAGAACATAGCCAGTAACTAAACTGCAAATACGTATGCATAAGAAGTTTGTTTTTATCCTGAAATTAAAGTTTAGCTTGGTTTCAGTATTCTTGGATAATATTTTTTATTTCGTATATGGTTATCTACCGATTTTACCTTTCACATTATAGGTCAAACTTATTAAGCGAATACGGTACCAATGTTAACCAATGCCATCCGACATCCAAATTACAACTCTTTATGTGGTGGCTTTGAATGAAGCACTTCCCGATATGTTTGTTAAGTGCACAGATTTTGACATTCGTCAAGTGTGAAAATACGTATAAAATGCAATTATATTTTAGGTATTTACCTTTATATGAAGGACATTATGCTTCATTTTTATTATCATTGTTTTTCATTGCATTTTTATTTCGACTAAGGCTTGAGTACAATATTTTGCCTACTGACTGCATATTTGGTTTCTGTAAAAATATTTCTCATGCAGTCGACAGATTCATCTAACCGGAAATCCCCACTCCTCATAAATGCCGGAAGTTTACTGAAGTTTACTGCATACAGAAAATATTTCTCATCTAAAGCAATAAAGAAGATGAAAATTTAAAAATGTTTCGGAATTATTATTGACAGTAAATTAACTTGAAATGAAAATATTAATGGAGTAAATAAAAGAGATTAATAGAGCAATATGTAAAGTTTATTACATTAGGAATTTCCTTCATATTTTGATTTTGAATATCATTCATAAAGTTTAGATTACTTAAATAGTATCTTAACTATATAATAGAAAGTTCACAAAAATTAATAGGCTATGACATTATAAAGATGTCTGCCGGATGGTTCAGTGCAAAGATCTGACGCCACGTCAAGGCACCATCCATATCAGAGTGTTTTGCTCTAACCCGGAGAAAACCCCTCCACACATAGGCAGTTAGTGTGGAAGGAAAAAGAGGGTTCAAGATTCAAAAAAAAAAACATCCATTAAAGCCTCAGAGAGAATTTATTTTTTGTTGAGAGAATTTAATGGAAATGTTTTGTAGAATCTTGCATTAAATTAAAAAAATATTAAAACTTTCGCCCATTAATAGAATCCTCCTTTAAAACACCTTCTCTTCTCTGTAAGCAACTCTCCCATAGAGCTTGATTTCCCATAGAGCAGATTTTGACATTCTGTTATTCCCGATGTAATTTACCCAAAGGTCCTAAATTTCGTAGGCGGATTCCCCCTGCCTGTCCCCATGTTTGGTTGGAAAATCAAGTACCTAACTGCAATGGAACGCCTAAACAATACCTTTGGAAATGTGGGGAATCTGGCAATGTCAGCAGATTTAAATGTTATTTTAAATATTTACTTTCACAGTTAGGGAGCAATAAATGGCAACAATAGATTTGACAGCGATTTTCGTTTCCCGTAATAATAGTAGGGAACATATATCTTTGCCTCTAGCAAGCTCCCCTTTTGGATGTTCGACTTGTTATTTGGCATTGCAATCCGGATAACAGCCAGCAACATTATCTGAAAATTTGCAGCCTCTACGTTGAATGCCCGATGAGTTATGGCTGCCACAGATACAACAGACACCTTCTTTCGTTATATAAATTTAAATGGGGAAATAAAATTGGGCAATTTTTTTAAAAACCACGACTCTCCTATACAACAGGCTTTTATTTGGTAGGTAGCATGTTGCTAGTGGTCAACATCTTAGAAGAACCATTTTGAGAAACATATAGAACTGAAAAACCAAGAAATGATCAACGAAAACCGTAACAAAATTAAAATGTGAAAGCTAGTCGAAAACTACCACCCGATTTATAATACAATTTAATTTAAATGAATTCATTTCTTTCGATCAATAAGAAAAGTCAGCAACATAAAGTATATCACAGATATATCTTTACGATATATTTAATAGTTAAAGAAAAATAGTTTTTATTCCGAATGTATCAATCGTACATTCCTACATTCTCTAGTGAATGCACGATGGTGTTAAATAACTAATAGCTTTCATTTCTTCATTCAAGTTTCACTAATATACCCTTTAAAGTTTTATCTTATATGGCAGTACGTCGAATCATCATGTTTTTGTCCACTAATTAAGACTTTTCGTAAAATAGCAATTCTTTGATTTCAAGCAAATAAAATTACTTTCGAAATAGGTTTCAAATGTGATCGTTTTAGTTGCAACTAATAACTAAATCTATATATTATAATTTCATACAAAACTAGTGGTTTAAATAGAGGTATTCAGCATTTCCTGCTGCTATGAAGTGTGAAATTTCGATCAACCAGTCTAAATTTGTAAATTTCATTAAGAAAAGAAAATCTGGTAACAAGAAAGAGCGGAAAACTGCAGTTATAAGCATACCCCGTTTACCAAAGACCACCTGAGATCAGTTTAGCAAAAGGAGGGAAACATGCATAAATATTTAAGCAATTGAATTTGGTTAATATTTAATTCAAGTCCATTTATTTTTATACTACATAATTTGAAATAATTTATTTATTGCGGCGAAATTGTATTAAAATTTTTATGATTACTTTAAATTGGTTATTATTTTTATTATGTATAATTTATTATTATTTCGTCAAGGCATCTTCTACGTCAGAGTTCTTTGCTCTAACCTAGAGAAAACCCCTCCACACATAAGGAGGCTAGTGTGAAAGGAAAAAGAGGGTTCAAGATTACAAAAGAACATCCATTAAAGCCTCAAGCAGAATTTATTTTCTGTTGAGCGAATTTAATGGAAATGTTTTGTAGAATCTTGCATTAAATTAAAAAAATATTAAAACTTTCGCCCATCGATAGATCCTCCTTTAAAACACCTCTTCTCTGTAAGCAACTTTCCCATAGAGCTTGATTTCCCATAGAGCAGATTTTGACATTCTGTTATTCCCGATGCACTTTACCGAAAGGTCCTAAATTTCGTAGGCGGATTCCCCCTGTCTGTCGCCATGTTACGTTAGAAAATCAAGTCCCTAACTGCAATGGAACGCCTAAATAATGCCTTTGGAAATGTTGGGAATCTGGCAACGTCAGCAGATTTAAATGCTATTTTAACTCCTTACTTTCACAGTTAGGGAGCAGTAAATGGCAACAATAGATTTGACAGCGATTATCGTTTCCTGTAATAATATCACGGTACATATCTTTGCCTCTAGCAATCCCCCCTTTTGGATGTTTGACTTGATATTTTTTGATTTTTTTTTTATTTCCGACATATAGGACAGAGAAGTATCCTAGAAGCTACTCCTAGCTTTTACAGGCCTTCTCATACAAGGACATGCCCTACTAAGACCGAAGTCACTGCTGATCACTGCCTTAGTTAGAGCTAACACAACACACAAAGTTTGCCTTTCTGGAACAATCGCTAGCTGCATCAACTTTGTCATACAAAACTTTGTCATACATGTTTTGTATGACAAAGTTTCTGGAACAGTCGCTAGCTGCCTAACCACTATGCCAGTTAAGGCTGTTGGCATTTCAATCCGTACCACAACCATCAACATTATCTGAAAATTTACAGCCTCTACGTTGAATTCCCAATGAGTTATGGCTGCTACAGACAAAACAGACACCTTCTTTTATTATATAGATTTAAATGGGCAAATAAAATTGGGCAAATTTATAAAATCCACGACCCTCCTATATAACAGGCTTTTATATGGTAGGTAGCATGTTGCTAGTGGTCAACATATTAGAAGAAGCATTTTGAGAAACATATAGAACTGAAAAACCAAGAAATGATCAACGAAAACCGTAACAAAATTAAAATGTGAAAGCTAATCGAAAACTACCACCCGATTTATAATACAATTTAATTTAAATGAATTCATTTCTTTCGATCAATAGGAAAAGTCAGCAATATAAAGTATATCACAGATATATCTTTACGATATATCTAATAGTTAAAGAAAAATAGTTTTTATTCCGAATATATCAATCGTACATTCCTACATTCTCTAGTGAATGCACGATGGTGTTATATAACTAATAGCTTTCATTTCTTCATTCAAGGTTCACTAATTTACCTTTTAAAGTTTCATCTGTCTCTTTTTATTGGACGTAGGGTTTTGAAACTTTGTGGTCACTTTGGGGCACCCCTTTTACACACAATTTTCTTGTGACCAGATTTTCTTCTGTCAATGAAATTTTCATTTGCAATTTTAGACTGGTTGATCGAAATTTCACCCTTCATAACAACAGGAAATGCTGAATACCTCTATTTAAACCACTAGTTTTGTATGCAATTATAATACATAAATATTGTCTGTTTCCAAAAGGAGGGAAATATGCATAAAAATTTAAGCAAATAAATTTCGCTAATATTTAATTTTATTCCATTTATTTTTATACTACGTAATTTGAAATAATTAATTTATTTCGACGAAATTATATTAAAAATTTTATGATTAATTTAAATTGATTATTATTATTATTATTATTAAGTCAAGGCACCATCCACATCACAGTGTTTTGCTCTAACCTAGAGAAAACCCCTCCACACATAGGCAGCTAGTGTGAAAGGAAAAAGAGGGTTCAAGGTGCCGCAAAACATCCATTAAAGCCTCAAACAGAATTTATATTTTGTTGAGCGAATTTAATGGAAATATTTTGTAGAATCTTGCATTAAATTAAAAAAATATTAAAACTTTCGCCCATTAATAGAATCATCCTTTAAAACACCTTCTCTTCTCTGTAAGCAACTCTCCCATAGAGCTTGATTTCCCATAGAGCAGATTTTGACATTCTGTTATTCCCGATGTACTTTACCCAAAGGTCCTAAATTTCGTAGGCGGATTCCCCCTGCCTGTCCCCATGTTTGGTTGGAAAATCAAGTACCTAACTGCAATGGAACGCCTAAACAATACCTTTGGAAATGTGGGGAATCTGGCAATGTCAGCAGATTTAAATGTTATTTTAAATATTTACTTTCACAGTTAGGGAGCAATAAATGGCAACAATAGATTTGACAGCGATTTTCGCTTCCCGTAATAATAGTAGGGTACATATCTTTGCCTCTAGCAAGCTCTCCTTTTGGATGTTCGACTTGTTATTTGGCATTGCAATCCGGATAACAGCCAGCAACATTATCTGAAAATTTGTAGCCTCTACGTTGAATTCCCGATGAGTTATGGCTGCCACAGATACAACAGACACCTTCTTTCGTTATATAAATTTAAATGGGGAAATAAAATTGGGCAATTTTTTTAAAAACCACGACTCTCCTATACAACAGGCTTTTATTTGGTAGGTAGCATGTTGCTAGTGGTCAACATCTTAGAAGAACCATTTTGAGAAACATATAGAAATGAAAAACCAAGAAATGATCAACGAAAACCGTAACAAAATTAAAATGTGAAAGCTAGTCGAAAACTACCATCCGATTTATAATACAATTTAATTTAAATGAATTCATTTCTTTCGATCAATACGAAAAGTCAGCAACATAAAGTATATCACAGATATATCTTTACGATATATCTAATAGTTAAAGAAAAATAGTTTTCATTCCGAATATATCAATCGTACATTCCTACATTCTCTAGTGAATGCACGATGGTGTTAAATAACTAATAGCTTTCATTTCTTCATTCAAGTTTCACTAATATACCCTTTAAAGTTTTATCTTATATGGCAGTACGTCGAATCATCATGTTTTTGTCCACTAATTAAGACTTTTCGTAAAATAGCAATTCTTTGATTTCAAGCAAATAAAATTACTTTCGAAATAGGTTTCAAATGTGATCGTTTTAGTTGCAACTAATAACTAAATCTATATATTATAATTTCATACAAAACTAGTGGTTTAAATAGAGGTATTCAGCATTTCCTGCTGCTATGAAGTGTGAAATTTCGATCAACCAGTCTAAATTTGTAAATTTCATTAAGAAAAGAAAATCTGGTAACAAGAAAGAGCGGAAAACTACAGTTATAAGCATACCCCGTTTACCAAAGACCACCTGAGATCAGTTTAGCAAAAGGAGGGAAACATGCATAAATATTTAAGCAATTGAATTTGGTTAATATTTAATTCAAGTCCATTTATTTTTATACTATATAATTTGAAATAATTTATTTATTGCGGCGAAATTGTATTAAATTTTTATGATTACTTTAAATTGGTTATTATTATTATTATGTATAATTTATTATTATTTCGTCAAGGCATCTTCTACGTCAGAGTTCTTTGCTCTAACCTAGAGAAAACCCCTCCACACATAAGGAGGCTAGTGTGAAAGGAAAAAGAGGGTTCAAGATTACAAAAGAACATCCATTAAAGCCTCAAGCAGAATTTATTTTCTGTTGAGCGAATTTAATGAAAATGTTTTGTAGAATCTTGCATTAAATTAAAAAAATATTAAAACTTTCGCCCATCGATAGATCCTCCTTTAAAACACCTCTTCTCTGTAAGCAACTTTCCCATAGAGCTTGATTTCCCATAGAGCAGATTTTGACATTCTGTTATTCCCGATGCACTTTACCGAAAGGTCCTAAATTTCGTAGGCGGATTCCCCCTGTCTGTCGCCATGTTACGTTAGAAAATCAAGTCCCTAACTGCAATGGAACGCCTAAATAATGCCTTTGGAAATGTTGGGAATCTGGCAACGTCAGCAGATTTAAATGCTATTTTAACTCCTTACTTTCACAGTTAGGGAGCAGTAAATGGCAACAATAGATTTGACAGCGATTATCGTTTCCTGTAATAATATCACGGTACATATCTTTGCCTCTAGTAATCCCCCCTTTTGGATGTTTGACTTGATATTTTTTGATTTTTTTTTTTGATTTCCGACATATGGGACAGAGAAGTATCCTAGAAGCTACTCCTAGCTTTTACAGGCCTTCTCATACAAGGACATGCCCTACTAAGACCGAAGTCACTGCTGATCACTGCCTTAGTTAGAGCTAACACAACACACAAAGTTTGCCTTTCTGGAACAGTCGCTAGCTGCCTAACCACTATGCCAGTTAAGGCTGTTGGCATTTCAATCCGTACCACAACCATCAACATTATCTGAAAATTTACAGCCTCTACGTTGAATTCCCAATGAGTTATGGCTGCTACAGACAAAACAGACACCTTCTTTTATTATATAGATTTAAATGGGCAAATAAAATTGGGCAAATTTATAAAATCCACGACCCTCCTATATAACAGGCTTTTATATGGTAGGTAGCATGTTGCTAGTGGTCAACATATTAGAAGAAGCATTTTGAGAAACATATAGAACTGAAAAACCAAGAAATGATCAACGAAAACCGTAACAAAATTAAAATGTGAAAGCTAATCGAAAACTACCACCCGATTTATAATACAATTTAATTTAAATGAATTCATTTCTTTCGATCAATAGGAAAAGTCAGCAATATAAAGTATATCACAGATATATCTTTACGATATATCTAATAGTTAAAGAAAAATAGTTTTTATTCCGAATATATCAATCGTACATTCCTACATTCTCTAGTGAATGCACGATGGTGTTATATAACTAATAGCTTTCATTTCTTCATTCAAGGTTCACTAATTTACCTTTTAAAGTTTCATCTGTCTCTTTTTATTGGACGTAGGGTTTTGAAACTTTGTGGTCACTTTGGGGCACCCCTTTTACACACAATTTTCTTGTGACCAGATTTTCTTCTGTCAATGAAATTTTTATTTGCAATTTTAGACTGGTTGATCGAAATTTCACCCTTCATAGCAGCAGGAAATGCTGAATACCTCTATTTAAACCACTAGTTTTGTATGCAATTATAATACATAAATATTGTCTGTTTGCAAAAGGAGGGAAATATGCATAAAAATTTAAGCAAATAAATTTCGCTAATATTTAATTTTATTCCATTTATTTTTATACTACGTAATTTGAAATAATTTATTTATTTCGACGAAATTATATTAAAATTTTTATGATTAATTTAAATTGATTATTATTATTATTAAGTCAAGGCACCATCCACATCACAGTGTTTTGCTCTAACCTAGAGAAAATCCCTCCACACATAGGCAGCTAGTGTGAAAGGAAAAAGAGGGTTCAAGGTGCCGCAAAATATCCATTAAAGCCCCAAACAAAATTTATTTTTGTTGAGCGAATTTAATGGAAAGGTTTTGTAGAATCTTGTATTACATTAAAAATTTTTTAAAACTATCTCCCATCGATAGAATCCTCGTTTAAAACACCTTATCTACTCTGTAAGCAAATCTCCCATAGAGCTTGATTTACCATAGAGCAGAATTTGACATTCTGTTATTCCCGATGTACTTTACCGAAAGGTCTTAAATTTCGTAGGCGAATTCCCCCTGTCTGTCCCCATGTTTAGTTAGAAAATCAAGTCCCTAACTGCAATGGAACGCCGAAATAATGCCTTTGGAAATGTGGGGAATCTGGCAACGGCAAAAATATTTAAATGTTAATTTAAATGTTATTTTAACATTTGGGTTCCGATGACGTTTTCCTGGAACTTCTGGGCACCTTGTCATCTGAACGAAAGGAAGAAGCACAAAACATTAAAGGAGTAGTAGATTTACTCGATATTTTCAGAACTTTTGCTAAAAATTCGGTTTTTCCAATTTTTTAACAAAAAAGCATTAAAATATGTATGCTTTATATAATTGATTTTACTGTTCAAATATTAACGAAATGAAAAGTTCTTATTAATAAGAAAAATAAAACGTTTTAATTAATAGATATAGCTGTTTAAATATTAGTTATTATTTTTAATTTATACAAGATATCAACGAACAATTAGCATTCTCCAAAAAGATTTTACGCTCATAGATTAAAGATAAGAGTTGGTGATATTACGTCCGCTTTTGAACGACTTCAGTTTCTGGAAAGCATCTCTGTCGCACACACCCCAAGTCGGGTGTGGACACTGATACTTGCCCAATGGGCGAAGTAGTACATTGCGTTGGGTAATGATACGAGAAATGTGTGGAAGTCGCATCATAGCCACTTGAGGAAATATTTAACTACCAATGTATATATATATATAGATTTGATGATATGAAAATGTAATTTAATCTAATTGAATATATCAAAATACTCGGTAAATATAATTCGCTGTTCAAAGACAAACAACAGGAAGATTTCTAAAATAATTATATCCCGATTTCGATTTCAAATCAAATGAAACATTCTCTGTAGTGAGTGAAGGGTCCCCCTTTTTATCTGGGTTTATTACAAATCAAATATACTTTACCATTGAATATTCTGTTAGCAGACTAAAACAAAGGTCGGATTACCAATTTACCATAACTAACTTTATAACGAAATGAAATTTAAAATTTTATATTTTCGGTTTGGTAACCAAGACGAAACTTCCGGTGCCACTGCCACATCTTTCTAGTATCGTTTGCAGTTCCCAGGATCGAGTCCTACCTATGCCGATGTTGAGATTTATCTCCTCAAAACTCCTCGCCCTGCCCTCGGTCAGTAGGGGGTATCGATGGGCTTGGAAAGGCCACTGTCCTTTAAATGATCATTAAGCGATGGCGCCTTGACATCCCTGCAAACTTTAAAGAACATGCTGGATGGCTTGACAGGAGGATACCATCTGTCTCCTAACAACTGACCAGTGGGTTCTATCCCCCTAACCTCATCTGAGCCCTCGGGATACCTGTGACTTGGCTATTTACCCCATTACATGCAGCTCGGAAGTAAAACAACCCAACCCAACTCTGGTATCGTAACACCGAGTAAACGGATACCTTCAAGGTTCAAAGCCTTGCACGTCTCTGTCTACTGAGTTAATACATAGATATTATAGTAATAAAACACACGAGAAATAAATCCTGAGCTAAAGTATAGTCAAGTAACAAGAGAACGATTGCTTATTCTCCATTCAAATCCCAATACATTAAATATTCCCCAATATCAGCGCGATATTGGGGAATTTCCCATTTCTTATCAGCGCGATGTTACAGTTGTCCGCACTTAATGCGGTGCAACCAATCTTCTGGGCGTCCAACGCCAGACAAACAGCATATATTGGCTAAAGAAATAAAACAACTGTACGCTACATATATTCACTACTGCATAAACACGTAACTCCATGACTAGATAAATGGGACATTGAGAGTTAGGCTTACCTTCACCGAGGAGGATGTCAAGATCACCACAGGCAGCGCCAGGAACCCGTTTATTCGTCCTAGTGCTCAGGGAAAACACTCAACTGAGCACACTTGGGTCCCACGTTGATACTTCAGATACTGGCTGGCGTAGGCTGACACAGCAAACTCTCCACGCACAAACGAGAAGAAACAAATGACGCAAGTCCACAGAAAAGAACCGCTTTTCCACGTTGAAGTTCAGAAATAAATTTATCATTGTTTCGTAACGAATGTTTCTGTTTCGTACAACAAACGTCTGTGACTTTGTTTGTTACGAATGGCAACAGTGAAAGTCAACACAATGAATAATTTCGTTCATCACAGCGTTGCCAATGGCATACTCAGAAACTTTGAAATGGAAGATGACATATTTTAATATCATTTCCTAAAAATGGCAAGCCTGATGCTCGAATTTTTAGATGTATCCTTTGAAAAAATATGTTTCTCAAAATCTCAAGTGGCGGGAATGGGGGTAGAACCTTTCCCCCTCCAAACACCCACACTTGGGTACACCTAGGGTTACCAACCATCTCGTATTATCGATATTTCTCCGCGTCCCATACGAACTGCAGACGGAAAGATATTATTCCCGAATATTGCTGAATCGGTCTGACCGAGAGTAATGCCGATCACGTGATGTTCATTAGGTCGAATATAAGAATTGAGACTTAGTTACGGAAAGCCATCTCAAATAACAAAATAACAAAAAATAATAATAATTACCCCCTTAAGCAGACAGCCTTCTTGCCACAGAGGTCTGACAGGAGCCTGTCAGTTTATATGGCAGAGTAGAAGGTCTGAGAGGATGGCAGGACCTCTGCAGAAAAACAACACGAACATCCATGCCTTACCCGGGGCTCGAACCCAGGTCCCGTAGATCAGTAGCCAAGCACGCTAACCACTCGGCCACGGGACGGCAACAAAATAAACTATAACAAATATAAAAATTTAACTCAACTTACAAAATTATATTGGGGAGTTTTAACAACTGCAAAGTTTCAATTCCCGAAATACTCTAAAAAATAAAGACATCTGCTCTGTTCTTGTCGTAGGTCTGGATTGACCTGTTCCTTTTCGTTTAGCGCAAAAACTGCGCTCTTCACCCCTCAAATGAGATCAATTTCTGTTCACCCCTCAAATGACCAAACCGCCCGAGCCAATAACGGCGTCTTAGGAAGGGTTGTTCCATTGGGGACATACTATTGCTGTCAGTCAGTACGCACAACTCACATAAGTGACTCGTACGCACTGACAGCAATGGTCAGCAACGGTTCCCAGAAGATTCCCAGACTGCATTTCTCTGTTGCTAATGACGCCAAGCCAAATCCCTTCAATGTCACAGCTTGCAACATCCTTCCTTTGGGTAAGGGAGTGATGATTGCCCTTCTACCACAGCTTTTGATATGTGTGCAGCTGTAGAAATTGAAGAATCCAACGATTTATTCTTATATGTGTGAGGTAAAATAGAAAATTAAACGGCAATTTGCGAAATTGTAAATGATGTAGCAGATGTGGCGGAACATCATAGTGAACTAAACCACGAAGTACACGAAGAAAGTTCGACTTTATTTGATGGTGAATCGGTAACGATGGCTGTTTCTAGTTCTTACATCTTTAATAATGTATCTGACAGGAATGATATACTATGTGAATACAATAAGGGCTAACTATTTTGCAGCCCTGAGCGAACTTGAATTCTGCTGACCCTTTCTCCAAGTCAGATATTAGATATTAACGATTAATGTAGCTAACTCAATCGTCATTTTTAAAAGCAATCGAAATTTATCTGCTGAAAACTACGTCATAGTTATTCCGGTCAATCTTTCTGCAGCTGTAATTGTTAGTTGGTTTTCAAATTTGCCGCCCTTAAAACAATACCGTTGAGTGCACTCGCACATTTGAACGTGTGGTAACAGCATTATATCCCTGAATATAATAACTCAGTTTCTTCGATAACAAAGTCAGATCTATAATTAGAGAGAGACTTGAGATAAATACGTATGAATAAAACTTTCAATGTACGTTTCATTCTTAACAAGGATTTCTTTTGGAACCAATCCTCATTTTTCTTGTTGTCTCGATTTATACGGTTTGTTGAGTTGGTCTCGATTTGTACGGTTTCGGTTTATACCGTGATATCCTGCGCACTTATCTATTTTGTAAATCGAGGAATGGGTATAATCTTAGGTCATTAAATCGCTTTTGTCTTCAAAACAAAAATAATAGGCTGCTTTTATGCCGAAAGGAGTAATAAAGTTACGAAGTCCATTTTTTCGCCAGTGGATCTCTTAGCACGAGAAGAAGCCCTACCTCGTATATCGTCCCCCCCCCCCCCAACTAAAGACATTTTCTAGATCCACCTCTGCGTTGAAGCATGATCGTGAAAATGACGTTTGAGATCCTGTTGCTGGGGTTCGGAGGATCAGTAATAGGATTGGTTTGCACGATATCTTCACGTAGCATCAAAGATTCGAGAGGGGTTAATTTGTGAGCCACAGCGATTGGTCCATTTAGAAAAATCCAACTCCCAAGCAGTTCTCTGTTGAGAATGTTCCTCATAAAACAAGACCAATCTGGGATGTTCCAAACAACCTTCTCGAAACAAATCCCATGGATTGGGATTACAGTCTTGCTCGTACAACGAATGGTGCTCGTGAAGTTGTTGCATAAAAAATTACCCCCTTTTTGCAATAGTATTAGCATAAAAAAGTTCATTATATCATGAGTTATTGCTGTTTAGTTTTCTGCACATCCTGTACAGAACCGGAATTGGGTTGGGTTGTTTTACCTCTTAACGGCACTTTTTTGCACACATGGGCTAAATGGCCAGGTCACATGGACCCCGAAGGCTCAGAAAAGGTTTGAGGAGGGGACCCACTGGAACAACTGTTGGGAGACAGATTGTAGTCTCCCGTCAAGGCCATCCAGCGTGTTCTTTAACGTGCACAGAGTATGGCTTTCCCGCATACGGAGCCACAGCTTAACGTCCCATCCGACGGACGGCGGTCTTCCAAGCCCATCGGTGTCCCCTACTGGCCGTGGGCAGGGTGGGGAATTTGGCGGATATAAATCTCAACGCTGAACTAGCTAGGACTCGAACCTGGAAACTACAGATTACGAGTCACCATGCCCCTACAGAACTGGATCTAGGGGAGATAGTGGGATTAAAATCCTACTAAGCATCGTCCAAAAAACGCTTCTAAACATATTCAACCAATTTTGCGAGGGGAAAAAAATTCTCAAGGATTGGAACCTGGCACACACTATACTAATTACTTCATTGAACATTTTAGGGGTAAACTTCCTTTGGCAGAGCAGTACGCTAAGCCTCAGGATATCTGTATAACTCAGTAGAACAAGTTAGTACTTCCCCCAGTACGGGGGAGAAACGATCGAGCCACAAGGGCTGACCTTGACCCCGGAGGGTCGGTAGATCTCCAGGCAGTCGAGAAGCAGGCTGTTGCGGAACCCAAGCTTATTAAGCCAAATAAAATTTCCACCAGTCTAGAAGCATATAGGCCAATCACACTGAGTTCATGACTTCTGAAAACATTCGAAAAGTTGATGAAATCTAGTCTCAACTGGTATATTGAGACAAAAACATATTTAAGTGAGCACTCAACAGGATTCAGACCAGCTAGACGTACACAAGATAACCTCACAGATATTATCCTAGATCTTGAACAAGCACTGCACCATGACAGGCCTACTGAAGTCATCTTTTTGGATATAAAGGGGGCATTTGATGCAATCTGGCAAGATGGCCTGCTCTTCAAAACACAGCAAATATTATCCATGGTAATATGTTTCAAGCCCTTCAACAAATTATTAAAAATAAAATTATACAAATAACATTAGACACAGCTCTCTGTAGAAAAACGTATCAAGACAGGCTTCATCCAGGGAAGCACAATTTCGCCTCTATTATTCAATTTCTCTGCATGACCTGCCAAATATTTAGTCACACACCAAAATTACAGATTACGCGGATGACTTTGCCATATGGAGTAGCAACACCCCCTCCCACAAGATGGAAGAAAATCTGGAACTCTCCGTAAATATGCTTCAAGTATACTTCAAAAGATGACACATTCAAATTTCGAAAGATAAAAGTGTAATGCTATCCATCAGTAGAAAAAGGAGAGCCACACCAGCAATTAATAGGTTGGCATCACACAAATTTTTAGGCCTTATTTTGAACAACAAAATGTCCTGGAATGAGCACTATTATAGCCTCCATTTGGCCAGTAAAAAGCACCGAAAACTTTTCAGATGCATGGCAAGTACAACATGGGGATGCAAACCAAGATGCCTAATAAATCTTTATTCAGCAATCCTAAAATTTTGCAGAAGACAACTTTCATCATGTCCCAATATTTCTATTCTGGCAGGGATCTCTATGCCTCCCATTAAAATCAGATTATAGGAACAGTTGAAAAAAAAATTCGTAAGAGTACCCACCAGGCATCAAAACCATCATCTGTTACAAACATTATACCCACAGGAAAAATCCTACAATATTTAAAACAAGATCCCATCTATGAAGATATAAAACAGATGAAAAGAAATTTCAAATAGCTCTCAGATTTGCCACCCTGAACCCTCAACATTCCAGAAATAATAACAGATATTCCAGGAATCACAAACTTCAAACACTATTACATTCAAGAAGATATCCTGGAGAAAACTGAAAGGCACCTGGAGTATCTTTACTTCTCACATAATTTTTTTTGCGGATGTAACTCTAAACAAGGAAACTAACTTTGCATTAGGGACATTCTACGACAAAGAAGACAACTATAGATTTATGTCGAAAAAAAAGAAAAAAAAAAAAAAAACTTGTCGACAAAGAAGACAATTATAGATATCATAGTCGCTTGAAGAAATATTTAACTATCAATGTGTATATATATATATTTGATGACATAAAAATGTAATTTACTCTACTTGAATATATCAAAACACTCGGTAAATATAATTCGCTGTTCAAAGAGAAACAACACTAAGATTGCTAAACTAATTATAACCCGATTTAGAGTTCAAATCAAAATGAAACATTTACTGTAGTGAGTGAAGGGTCTCACTTGTCATCTTAGTTTATTATAAATCAAATATACCTTACTATTGAATTTTCTGTTAGTAGACTAAAACAAGTTGTTAAACTAAAAAGTAAACGAAAGTTGGATTATCAACAGGGTAACTTATCATAGCTGACTTTATAACGAAATAGAATTTAATATTTTATTTTTTCGGTTTAGGTAACCAAGACGAAACCTCCGGTGCCACTGCGACATCTTTCTAGTATCGTTTGCAATTCCCAGGTTCGAGTCCCACCTGGGCGGACGTTGAGATTTATCTCCTCAAAACTCCTCGCCCTGCCCTCGGTCAGTAGGGGGCATCTGTGGGCTTGGAAAGGCCGCAGATGGACATTAAGCCGTGGCCCCTTGATCGGGAGAGAACATGCTGGATGGCTTGAGAGGAGGCTACCATCTGTCTCCTAACAACTGACCAGTGTGTTCAATCACCCTAACCTCCTCTGATCCCTCGGTATACCTGTGGCTTCGCTATTTACCCCATTACATGCAGCTCGGAGGTAAAACAACCCAACCCAACTCTGGTATCTTAACACCGAGTAAACGGATACCTTCAAGGTTCAAAGCCTTGCACGTCTCCGTCTATTGAGTTAATACATAGATATTATAGTAATAAAACACACGAGAAATAACTCCTGAGCTAAAGTATATTCAAATAATAAGAGAACGATTGCTTATTCCGTATTAAAATCCCAATACATTAAATATTCCTTAATATAATACCATTTCTTACCAGCGCGATATTACAGACGTTCGCACTTAATGCGGTAAAACCAATCTTCTGGCGTCCAACGCCAGACAAACAGCATGTATATTGGGTAAAGAAATAAAACAACTGTGCACTACATATATTCACTACTGCATAAACACGTTAACTCCATGACTAGATAAATGGGACATTGAGAGTTAGGCTTACCTTCACAGAAGAGGATGTCAAGATCACCACAAGCAGCGCCAGGAACCCGTTTATTCGTCCTAGTGCTCAGGAAAAACACTCAACTGAGCACACTTGCGTCCCACGTTGCTACTTGTTCTCCACCGTTGCTATTTAGATACTGGCTGGCGTAGGCTGACACGGCGACCTCTCCACGCACAAACGAGAAGAAACTAATGACGAAAGTTCACAGAAAAGAACCGCTGTGATGCTCAGAAATTAATTTTTCATTGTTTCGTAACTAATGTTTCTGTTTCGCACAACAAACGTCTGCGACTTGGTTTGTTACGAATAGCAACAGTGAAAGTCAACACAATGAATCCTTCGTTCTTCACAGTGTTGCCAATGGCATACTCAAAAACTTTGAAATAGAAGTTGATATATTTCTGTATCATTTCTTAAAAATAGCAAGCTCGAATTTTTAGATGTATCCCTAGAAAAAATATGTTGCTCAAAATCTCAAGTGGCGGGAGTGGGGGTAGAACTCTAACCTTTCCCCCTCTAAACACACACACTTGGGTACACCTAGGGTTACCAACCATCTCGTATTATCGATATTTTTCCGCGTCCCGTACGAACTGCATAAGGAAATGTGTCATTCCCGAATAAGGATGAATCGGTCTGACCGAGAGTAATGCCGATCACGTGATGTGCATTAGGTAGAATATGAGAATTGAGCCTTAGTTATGGAAAGCCATCTCAAACAACAAAATAAACTATAACAAATGTAAAAATTTAATTCAACTGCAAAATTCTATTGGGGAGTTTTAACAACTTCAAAGTTTCAATCCCCGAAATACTCTAAAAATAAAGGCATCTGCTCTGTTTTTTTCGTAGGTCTGGGTTGACATGTTCCTTTTCGTTTAGCGCAAACGTCTGAGTCATACCAGAGGAAGATGGAACCGGAAGGCCCAGGGCCAGCACTTACCGCACGGTGCTGTAAATTTGCTAATAAGCTAACTACAGCTGATGTAAAGTTGACCGAGCTAATGGCAGATCTAAAGAAAGGGGCAGCAGCAGATATCCAAGTTCCCTCCATGTGGCAAAATAGGTATTGTGGAGCCTGGGTGGTCAACAACAAGTGTCGATCATATTGCCCATTCACAGGGCAGCAAGAAAATTTGCAACCTGTTCACCCATCAAATGACCAAACCCTCCCGAGCCAATAACTGTGACTAGGGAAGGGTTGTTCCCTTGGGAACCCACCATTGCTGTCAGCAACGGCTCCCCGAAGATTCCCAGACTGCATTTCTCTGCTTGCTGATGACGCCAAGCCAAATCCCTTCAATGTCATAGCTTGCACCACTCTTCTTTGGTTAAGAGAGTGGTGATTTCCCTTCTACCACCGCTTTTGATGTGTGCATAGCTGTAGAAATTGAAGAATCCAACGATGTATCCTTATATGTGTGAAGTACAATAGAAAGAACGGCGATTTGCGAAATTGTAGTTGATGTAGCAGATGCGGTGGAACATCACAGTGAACTAAAGCATGAAGTACACGAAGAAAGTTCGACTTTAGTTGACGGTACATCGATTACGATGGTTATTTGTGGTTCTTACATCTTTAATAATATATCTGACAAGAATGATATACTTATATGAATACAATAAATGCAAAATTTTGCAGCCGAAGCAAACTTGAATATTTGCTTGGGGGGAGAGGACTCACTGGAACAGCTGTTGGGAGATAGGTGGTAGCCTCCCATCAAAGCCATCTAGTGTGTTCTTTAACGTGCACAGGGTATGGCTCTCCCGCACACGGGGCCACGGCTTAACGTCCCATCTGACGGACGGCGGCCTTTCCAAGCCCATCGGTGTCCCCTACTGACCGTGGGCAGGGCGGGGAATTTTGCGGAGATAAATCTCAACGCTGACCCAGCTGGGACTCGAACCTGGGAACTACAGATTACGAGCCACCAATGCCGCTACAGAACTGGATCTAGGGGAGATAGTAAGATTAAAATCCTACCAAGCATCATTCCAAAAAAGCTTCTAAAACTATTCGACAAATTTTGGGAGGGGATCCTCAACTGTCCGTCCTACTCTCTACATAGAAATATTCTCTTTGATGAAATGAGAAAATTGGGAGTGCATGAATTCTTACTTGAAAGTATTCTCTACTCTTAGAGCCACAAAAATGATATATACCTTCTAATTATCAAGTTTCTAAAAGAAACCACGTTATACAACATAATATAGAAGGAAGGAAAACAACTTGTAAGTATTGGCACCTTCCAGAGGCTCATGAATCTCTAACTCTGATTGCAGAACCCCCATGGAATTGCCCACCGCCAACCGCCAACAAACTCAAGAAAGGAAGCTACGACACAACAAACATACCTGGATGATCAACTAGAATAGAACTTTCCCCTGAACTTTGATAGAATATAGACCTGTCACCTCATCCAGGGAAGAGAAGATACCAAGACGGTTTCTTCTTTTGTCTCTATCACAACGCATACAACTACAAAAATTATAACTTTATTCCCGAATTTCTACAGACTCTACCTTATCCCATTTCTCTCTGTGTGTGGTACCAACTTTAAATATGTGGACGTTTGCAATGTAGAATTGACAGAAGCTTTCCAAGATACGAGAGGATGAAGATGATGAAGGATCAAGGAGAGTCTCTTTGAGAATGCTAATAAGAGAAGCAAAAAGATTTCGATTTATGTAAATGTCGTAAAAAACACTGAAAGAAAAAAAAACTTATATCTGCTTTGGAAAAAAAATTGACATTAATGAACTCACCACATCCATTCTTCTAAATCCTCATAAATTGAATAAAAGAAAAAATATTCATCGTTTAATCAAGCCTCTGGAAGAGAATTTAAAAAATATATTTTAATTATCAATTTAATAATTCTTCTAACTTCAGTCTGATTTATTACCCTTTTCATGAAAATTTTAAATTTTAAACCTTAAAAATCTTTTTTCTACCTTCATTTGACTAAACTAAACTACTAAACTACTAAAACTACTAAAACTACTAAAATCTTTTTTCTCCTTTATTTGTAGGACTAATAACTGCTAAAGAAAAATCTCCAAATAATCAATTCAACAATTCTTCGTTTAAATAAAAATTTAAAAAATGAAATTCAATTTTTGAGTTCATATTTAAATTTCTACTTTTAAATTTAAAAAAATTAACTTTTCGTCAATTTTAATTTCAACTTAAATATTGAATATTTTTAACTTCTTTGTCTTTATTCCCTGTTTCCCCTTTTCTTTTAAATTGTGAATTAAAAAAGGAAAGAACAAACTTCAACTTTTAATGATGTTTCAAATGCTGATTGGGAAAGCCTGCATCAATTTCCAATTTCTTTTTTCATCAATTTTTTTTTTTCATTAATTCATCAATTTCGAATTTCTTTTTCTCCATACCATAATTTTGGGAAGAGTTGCAGGTTCCTGCTCCCCCTTCGCCTATCCCCGACTTATAGTAGAGCTTTTCTATGATTGGAAAGATGTCTGCCAGATGGTTTGGTGAAAAGCTCTGACGACACGTCAAGGCACCATCCATGTCAGAGTGTTTTGCTCTAACCTGGAGAAAACCCCTCCACACATAGGCAGCTAGTGTTGAAGGAAAAAGAGGGATCAAGACACCGCAAAAACTTCCATTACAACGTCAATCAGAATTTATTTTCTATTGAGGGAATTTAACCGAAACGTTTTGTAACATCTTACGCAAGATCTGATTAAGAATGGATTAGACCCTTCTCCCAGTGACAGAAACTCCCTTTAAAGCATCTTCTCTTCTCTGTAAGTAACTCTCCCACAGAGCATTTCGTGAGATCTCGTTGTGGACATCACCGGATTCATGCATCTGGCCTCTAGGAGTCACGTATGGAAGACAATGGAAAAGTTCCAATGAGAAAACAGTTCACAAAATACCCACACAAATATAGCTTCTGAAAGTACTGGAGTCTCTAAAAATTCCATATTTAGGGTGGGCTTTCAAAAAAATTCTTGACAGGTGTCTGTAGATTTTCTCTCGTTCCTTCGAAGTTAACGAGCTACGACTTCTTTGAAAGCTTGTCTAAATTGGTCATTACGTGTTGAAAACAAAGGCTTTATCATTCTTTCTCATTTCGCTGGCGGCGTGTAAAGTTCGATCTGCGAAATCTGAGCGTTGTTGCTATGGAGCCTTACTAAACACAAGGAAATATTTTACATTTTCACAAGAATGCAGCTTGGGGACGGTGCAAAAAAAATCATGCCGATTTATCATGTATATGGGGATCATGTTTGTTCACATGACAGTGTTATGGGATGGATGCGCAAATCTATAGAAGGATGGCAGAGCTTCGAAACCTCCTTCGTGCAGTAAGGCAGAAGGAGACCGTGAACGAGAGAACCACCGCTGCTATTCTTGAATTCCTTAAGGAAAACCAACACCTCACCGTTCAGGTAATAAGTTTACTGTCAATGTTTGATTGGCAGTGTGGAAGCAATTATTCATCAACATTTAAAGTTCCGAATGATCTGTGCCGAATTGGTACCCCACAAACTGACACAACAGCAAAAAAGGGCTAGAATAGACTCGTGCGAGGAAATGCTATCAATGTTTGAACCTAGTGGCCCCAACGATTAACAGACGTTGTCACAAGTGATGAGACGTGGTTTTATTATTATACAACACCCAGAAAGATCGGCAACTATGTTTGGGTTGCGGAAGATGAACCTTGAACTCATTAAGGAAATGGGAATTTGGGAACGCTAATTCAATCTGAATTGGCGTAGCATCCCAAATCCTCCGACGACTTTCGCTCATGGAAGATGATTTTCAGAATTTTTTTCGATTCCCAAGGAATGGTAGACGTGTACACTTTGCCTGAATAAATATAATCATATATAAATGGACAATACTATCAACATTGTTTTTTCCAAAATGGTTAAGGAGATGAAGTAGCACCGTATAACAACAGGCGTGTCAAGGGTTCTCCTTATTCAAGACAATGCCAGTGCTCGCAAAACCCAGCAGGTGACGACCTATCTGGAGCAGGAAAAAAACAAACAGCTACCCCATCCTGTGTATTCACCCGATCTTGCACCATATGATTTTTGATTTGTCCCAAATATTAAAAAGGAACTTTCTTGGAAGTCTTTTTCAAGAGTGCAAGAACTGCAAAATCATTTATTCATAGTTGAGGAGTATTCCCCAACACGGATACCCCAAGCGTTTCAGAACTGGCGTAGACGTCTGCAGCTTTGTATAAATGCTGGACAGGAGTGCTTTGAAAGACAGGAGAAATTTGGTTCAGATAAGTGCAATTGTTCTTGTTCTACAGATGTATGTCAAGAATGTTTTGAACGCCCCTCGTAGAATACTAAATGAATGTGATTTAAATCAGGTATTCCATTCTTCAGGTAAGCATCTACGAGTTATGAAATGGTTAAAAAAATGTGATCAATTTTTCTGGGACAGTTATCAGGAAAATGATTAACGAATTCTTCTTCAGAAATGAACTGCCGAATTTAAATGAAATATTAATAACGATAAATTCCATTCCTGATTTGCCAAATTTTAACCAAGCAACATTAAATTGATTGCTAATAGATATCAGCTTTATATTTCCCACTCGCAAACGCGAAGGTGCTTTAACTGAAAGAGACAATATTTTAATGTAGAGGTGAAAATATTTGAGACAATTTAAAGCACATAGTGGTAATAAAAGAAAAAAATTGCTATTTAGATGAAACTTGGGTGAATTCTAGCCACACAGCTTCTAAAGTAAAAAAAAATGTTAGAAATTAACTATGGCAGAATCAGTATCAGCATCTCGGCAAGCATTTTATTCATGGCTCACCAGAGGCCTAAAACAAGCAGCTGGGAAAGGCAAAGGTTTATAATTGCTCAAATAGGAAGTGACCATGGTTTCCTTGATGGAGCACAGTTAGTGTTTGAATGAAAAAGTAATAAAGTTTATCATGAAAAAATGAATGAGAAAGTATTTAAAAATCGAACGTTAGGTTTATTGCAAAAATTAGCAAAAAAGCTCTGTTATAATAATGGGCAATGCTCCGTACCAGAGCGTAAAAAACTGAAAAAGCATCAACTATGGCATGGAAAAAAAAAAGGTGTTATTAAATGGTAAAAGGAGCATGGTGTTGAGCATGGTGTTGAGCATAGTGACCATGTGATGAAGATAGAACTCTTAAATAAATTTAGACAAGTGAAAGACAATTACGACAACTATATTATAGATGAATTTTTAGTGGAAGTAAGGCACGTGGTACTGCATTTCCTTTCCATATCATTGCCCGTTAAAACCAATTGAAATGACTTGGAGTCAAGTAAATGGCTACAGGGCCAAAAATAACAAAATTTTAAATTCATAGTTCCGAAAGATCTGTGCCGAATTGTTACCCCACAAACTGACACAACAGCAAAAAAGGGCTAGAGTTGACTCGTGCGAGGAAATGCTAGCAATGTTTGAACCTAGTGGCCCCAAACGATTAACAGACATTTAGTATTCTACGAGAAGCGTTCAAAACGTTCTTGACATACATCTGTAGAACAAGAACGATATTCCACTGAAATGCACATTTTTGCGCACAATGGGCTAAACTAGGATAAGCGCGGTTATTACTTTAAGAAGCAATCAAACTTGTTTCAACAGAAAGTTGGAAAAATTATATTAGACATGTGGCAGCTGAAGAAGAGGATTTGTGGAAATTTGATGTAATCAGTGAACACGTTGTCGAGAAAATATTTGTTTATATAAGAAGTATATAAACAATTATTAATCATAGTAGTGATGATACTGTGTGCAATGTATCAGAGGATAGCAATTTCTAGCCACATGACAACTGAAACAAACATTTAATTTTAAAGTGAAATTCGTTGAAATGTTTTTTATTCCTTGTATTATATCATAAATATTTGCATAATGTAACAATAATATTAATTTCACAAGTCATTGTCGGTGCTTCTGGGATGTAATCTTATTTCGTAAGGGACAAAAAAATTAACAATAGGAGATATATATATGTATATAACGTTGCGCTAAATATCTAGCAAAATACACTTCTGGTATTGTATGTTTTTATCCACAAGTTTGATATGTGCTTAAAAATGCGGTCTCAAATTGTAACCAATAGCAGTTAATTTTGTGTACATTGATATTAGGAAAGGCTTGCTTATGTCGCACGATTTGTTTACTCAAGTGGAACGGAGTATAATGATGAGTTAACACGTTTGAACCTAATACGAGGTTGACACTTGAGTTTAAAAAGGATGTCGATACATTTGAGCCTAATGGGACTTGACATGTTCCAATCTAAGTAAAATCTAATGGGGGGCTTGAGAAGTCCAATTTTAAACCTAATGGGAAGTTGGGTGGGCTTTGCACACCATGGCAAGCAAACAACAATGACAAAACTTTTTTGCACACCATGGGCTAAATGGCCAGGTCACATGGACCCCGAAGGCTCAGAGAAGTTGGGGGAGGGGACCCACTGGAACAGCTGTTGGGAGACAGATGGTGACCTCCCGTCAAGGCTATCCAGCGTATTGTTTAACGTGCACAGGGTATGACTCTCCCGCACATTTGAGCCTAATAACGTTTGACATGGTTGAATCTAATGGGGTCAGGTTGTTCTACCTCTGAAATGCACATTTTTGCGCACAATGAGCTAAATAACCAGGATACAAGGACCCTGAAGGCTCATATGACAGTTGTTACTCACTGGACAGCTGTTAGGAGATACAGGGGTTTACAAAAATAATAAAAACATGTACTGTGTGTGGAGAACATTTCATTAATAAGCTGTAGGCCCCCCTCGAGCATTCAGAATAGACGCAATTTGATGTAGAATAGACTTATACAAGTCATGTACATACGGCCTTGCACTGCAGATATTTCCACGGATGTTCAATAATATTGAGGTCTGGAGACTAAGGTGGCCAGGGAAGCTGCTGTACCCTATCCTCTTACTCTGTAAACCACAACTCGACACGTTTCGCACAATGCTTGAGTACATTATCCGCTTGAAACCAGGGACACTCATTAGGGAACAATGCTGATGATCCCAAAATTGTATGCAGGTGATCCCCGAGAATGGATTCGTACGTTGCGGATGTGACACAATCCTGCAGAATAACCAATGACCCTAAGGAATGCCATGAGGAATGCCATGATATGGCATTCCACTGAACCAGGGATCTACCTCCATGCTTCACAGTCGGAACCAAACAGTCGGTGTGGTATGCTCTACAGGTTTTTGCCTGACATACAGTCTACCAGTGGTTGGAAACAATGTTCCATTTGTTGGAAACAATGTTCCAAAATGTCCATTTCTAGCACTATTCTTCAGACCAGATGACAAGTTGCCAGTCTTTGGCATCCCTGATTTTATGTGCTGTGCACCACTTTATACGTTTTGTTGCATTGATGCTGGTAATCAGAGGTTTGTGGATTGCAGCACTGCCATAAATACCAGCACGATGAAGTTTCCGACAAACTGTTATCGGATTTTCCGACGAACTGTTAGTCGGAACCAAACAGTCGGTGTGGTATGCTCTGCAGGTTTTTAATAGGGATACACAGATAGGCACGATGAAGTTTCCGACGAACTGTTATGACCGAAACGGGATCATTCCGACTGGTGTTCAACGCTGCTGCTATTTGCGGTGCGGTGGTCATGTGCTTCCGTTATATAATCCGTGCCAACATTCGCCTATCCTTATCTGACAACTTCATATGGCGTCCACAATGTGCATGTTTGGAGGCAACTCCTTGTCCTTTTTGATAGTAGGTAGTCATAATCTTCAATACAGTTCTTCGTGTTGCACCTACTTCATCCCTGTGATATGCCGTCATCCCTGTGATATGCATACGGCGAATTGCGTGTACTCCAGTGGCCATCGGTGTTTCCATTATTTTGATAAACCTCTGTAGATTGTTAGCCTCTCGACAAGGCCATCCAGTGTGCTATTTAAAATTCACAGGTTATGGCTATTTCACGCACAGAGCTTAACGTGCCACCCGATGGCCTTTTCAAGCACATCGGTGCGCTCTAGTGACCGAAGGCAGGTGAGGGACTTTGCAGAAAAAAATGTCAACAGTAGCCCAGCTGTGACTCGAACATGGGAACTGCAGAAAAGGATGCTGTCACTTTTGGTGTCGTGTTTTAAATGGCATCGTTTGAGCCTGGACTTTGTTTTTCTGGGATCACCGAAGGTGTCCGCGAAATTTCTCTCTTCACCAGGGAAGGGGGGACAGCAATGAGCAGATTAGAGGTAGTGATGATATTCTCTTGAAAAGAATCTTTTATTTGGGATATAACTCCTTACACTTAGCGATTAGCTCAATCGGTAGCATGGAAGGATCGTAATTTGTAGTACCCAAGTTCAAGGCCCAACTGCGGTAAGGATTAAAATTTATTTTCGCGACCCCCTCCCCTCCCTTCGGTATGAAAGAGGGAACATTGGCTTGGACAGTCCATGTACCGTCTTCGAAAGGAACATTAAGCCGTGGCTCCTTCTGTGCGAATGAACGAACAAGTTGGATGATCTTTCTGGGTGCCCAAAAGCTGTTCAATGGATTCTATTTCCAAGGTTGCTTAATTTGTTGTTTAACTGGATATGTTACAAGAGCCCTTTGGGGGTCCTTATAACATATCCAGTTAAGCCATTGTGTGGTCTGCCCAGGACGAAAGGAGAAGCGTTTTTCATTAATGAACTTAGAAATGTAATGTGTATTTTTCGTTGTAGAATTAGGAAGAAGAAATGAGAGAATATTTGTTACAGATTTTATAAATGATATTTGTTATAGGAATTCATATTCAAATGGGAAGTTATTAGCTTTTGGAGACTACATTTCACTAATAATATACCGCTCATTGAAATGAAAAGTTAATAAATGATGCAAATGGAGACTTGCTAAAAATTGCAAAATGATATTAGAAAGGTAAATTAACATTAATTTTAAAACGGAATAGTTTTACTTTAAACCAGTACATTCGTCTCAAAGCAGTACAGTCTTCATAGAGAAATAAAACAATATATAATTCGCCAAACACAGTAAACTCCCGATTTTCCGGTACTCAACCAGAATTTTCATGCAACCGGCATAAATTTAGAGTTGAAGAATTTTAATTTCATACGGCAAATTTCAATGCACGTGATGGCGACTGCCACTGACGCTTGCATCGTCTTTCGCGCATTGTTACATTCATGCTATGGCAATATACACCTGCTACAACGACACTAAATACTGAAGAAATTATTGAAAGTGTTTTGAATGAGGACAAATGTAAAGCTCTAGAAGAGGAAAGCGATGAAGAGGATGAACATGTTCAAAGAGTCTCGTGGCAGACTCCTGCCGAAAGATTTGAAAATGTTATGAAATTTGTGGAGCAGGAAAGCTGCTTCACTTCCAAACCGCAATGCATTTTCACCTCTTGTATTCTAAATTGTTGCATCAGAAAAGGAAAACATTCAATCTGGCAGACAAAAGAAATTAATTTGAAAAAAACTATTAGATCTAATTTTATGTCATCTCCACCCTCTACATCAGTTGCTGTTCAAGAATCAAATGCTAGTTCCGTGGATGACCCTGATGAAATGCCACCTGAGTATCTAGAACATAGCCAGTAACTAAACTGCAAATACATATGCATAAGAAGTTTGTTTTTATCCTGAAATTAAAGTTTAGCTTGGTTTCAGTATTCTTGGATAATATTTTTTATTTCGATATGGTTATCTACCGATTTTACCTTTCACATTATAGGTGAAACTTATTAAGCAAATACGGTACCAGTGTTAGCCAAAGCCATCCGACACCCAAATTAGAACTCTTTACGTGGTGGCTTTGAATGAAGCAGTTCCCGATATGTTTGTTAAGTGCACGGATTTTGACATTCGTCAAGTGTGAAAATACGTATAAAATGAAATTATATTTTAGGTATTTACATTTATATTAAGGACATTATACTTCATTTTTATTATCATTGTTTTTCATTGAATTTTTATTTCGACTAAGGCTTGAGTGCAAGATTTTGCCAACTGCATATTTGGTTTCTGTAAAAATATTTCTCATGCAGTCGACAGATTCATCTAACCGGAAATCCCCACTCCTCATAAATGCCGGAAGTTCACTGCATGTAGAAAATGTTTCTCATGTGAAGCAATAAAGGAGATGAAAATTTAAAAGTGTTTCGGAATTATTATTGACAGTAAATTAACTTGAAACGAAAATATTAATGAAGTAATAAAAGAGATTAATAGAGCAATATGTAAAGTTTATTATATTAGGAATTTCCTTCATATTTTGACTTTGAAAATCATTCATAAAATTTAGATTAGTTAAATAGTATCTTAACTATATAATAGAAAGTTTACAAAAATTAATAGGCTATGACATTAGAAAGATGTCTGCCGGATGATTTAGTGCAAAGCTCTGACGCCACGTCAAGGCACCATCCATGTCAGAGTGTTTTGCTCTTACCCGGAGAAAACCCCTCCACACATAGGCAGTTAGTGTGGAAGGAAAAAGAGGGTTCAAGATTCCAAAAAACATCCATTAAAACCTCAAACAGAATTTATTTTTTGTTGAGCGAATTTAATGGAAATGTTTTGTAGAATCTTGCATTAAATTAAAATAATATTAAAACTTTCTCCCATCAATAGAATCCTCCTTTAAAACACCTTCTCTTCTCTGTAAGCAACTCTCCCATAGAGCTCGATTTCCCATAGAGCAGATTTGACATTTTGTTAATCCCGATGTACTTTACCGAAAGGCCCTAAATTTCGTAGGCGTATTCCCCCTACCTGACCCCATGTTTGGTTAGAAAATCAAGTCCCAACTGCAATGGAACGCCTAAATAATGCCTTTGGAAATGTTGGGAATCTGGCAACATCAGCAGATTTAAATGCTATTTTAACTCTTTACTCTCACAGTTAGGGAGCAGTAAATGACAACAATAGATTTGACAGCGATTATCGCTTCCCGTAATAATAGCACGGTACATAACTTTGCCTCTAGCAAGCTCCCCTTTTGGATGTTTGACTTGATATTTGGCATTGCAATCCGGATCACAGCCAGCAACATTATCTGAAAATTTGCAGCCTCTACGTTGAATTCCCGATGAGTTATGGCTACAACAGACACCTTCTTTTTTTTATATAGATTTAAATGGGCAAATAAAATTGGGCAATTTTTTTAAAATCCACGACCCTCCTATACAACAGGCTTTTATTTGGTAGGTAGCATGTTGCTAGTGGTCAACATATTAGAAGAACCATTTGGACAAACATATAGAACTAAAAAACCAACAAATAATGAAGGAAAACCGTACGAAAATTGAAATGTGAAAGTTTTATCGAAAACTACCACCCGATTTATAATACAATTTAATCTAAATGAATTCAATTTGTTCAGTCGTCATCTTTTTTATCGTACAAATAAAATACATCACAGATATATCATTACGATATATCTAAAATTAAAGAAAAATAAATTATATTTTGAATGTATCATCATACGTTCCTACATTGCCTAGTGAATGCACCACGGTATCATCACTCTAGCTTCATATAATAAATAGCTTTCATTTTTTCAATCAAGTTTCATTAATTTACCTTTTAAAGTTTCATCTTAAATGGTAGTACGTCCGAATGATAATGTTTTTGTCCACTAATTAAGACTTTTCGTAAAATAGCAATTGCTTGATTTCAAGCAAATAAATTTACTTCCGAAATAGGTTTAAAATGTGATCGTTTTAGTTGCAACTAATAACTAACTAAATCTATATATTATAATTTCATACAAAACCAGTGGTTTAAATAGAGGTATTCAGCATTTCCTGCTGCTATGAAGGGTGAAATTTCGATCAACCAGTCTAAAATTGTAAATTTCGTTAAGAGAAGAAAATCTGGTAACAAAAAAGAGCGAAAAACTACAGTTATAAGCATACCACGTTTACCAAAGACCACCGGAGATCTGTTGAGCAAAAGGAGGGAAACATGCATAAATATTTAAGCAATTAAATTTGGTTAATATTTAATTCAATTCCATTTATTTTTACACTACATAATTTGAAATAATTTATTTATTGCGGCGAAATTGTATTAAATTTTTTATGATTATTTTAAATTGGTTATTATTATTATTACGTATAATTTATTATTATTAAGTCAAGGCACCTTCCACGTCAGAGTGCTTTGCTCTAACCTAGAGAAAACCCCTCCACACATAAGGAGGCTAGTGTGAAAGGAAAAAGAGGGTTCAAGATTCCAAAAAAGATCATTAAAACCTCAAACAGAATTTATTTTTTGTTGAGCGAATTTAATGGAAATGTTTTGTAGAATATTGCATTAAATTAAAATAATATTAAAACTTTCTCCCATCGATAGAATCCTCCTTTAAAACACCTTCTCTTCTCTGTAAGCAACTCTCCCATAGAGCTCGATTTCCCATAGAGCAGATTTTGACATTCTGTTATTCCCGATGTACTTTACCGAAAGGCCCTAAATTTCGTAGGCGTATTCCCCCTACCTGACCCCATGTTTCATTAGAAAATCAAGTCCCTAACTGCAATGGAACGCCTAAATAATGCCTTTGGAAATGTTGGGAATCTGGCAACATCAGCAGATTTAAATGCTATTTTAACTCTTTACTCTCACAGTTAGGGAGCAGTAAATGGCAACAATAGATTTGACAGCGATTATCGCTTCCCGTAATAATAGCACGGTACATAACTTTGCCTCTAGCAAGCTCCCCTTTTGGATGTTTGACTTGATATTTGGCATTGCAATCCGGATCACAGCCAGCAACATTATCTGAAAATTTGCAGCCTCTACGTTGAATTCCCGATGAGTTATGGCTACAACAGACACCTTCTTTTTTTTTATATAGATTTAAATGGGCAAATAAAATTGGGCAATTTTTTTAAAATCCACGACCCTCCTATACAACAGGCTTTTATTTGGTAGGTAGCATGTTGCTAGTGGTCAACATATTAGAAGAACCATTTGGACAAACATATAGAACTAAAAAACCAACAAATAATGAAGGAAAACCGTACGAAAATTGAAATGTGAAAGTTTTATCGAAAACTACCACCCGATTTATAATACAATTTAATCTAAATGAATTCAATTTGTTAAGTGTTATCTTTTTTATCGTACAAATAAAATACATCACAGATATATCATTACGATATATCTAAAATTAAAGAAAAATAAATTATATTTTGAATGTATCATCATACGTTCCTACATTGCCTAGTGAATGCACCACGGTATCATCACTCTAGCTTCATATAATAAATAGCTTTCATTTCTTCATTCAAGTAATTCCCCGCCCTGCCCACGGTCAGTAGGGGACACCGATGGGCTTGGAAAGGCCGCCGTCCGTCGGATGGAACGTTAAGCCGTGGCCCCGTGTGCGGGAGAGCCATACCCTGTGCAAGTTAAAGAACACGCTGGATGGCCTTGACGGGAGGCTACCATCTGTCTCCCAACAGCTGTTCCAGTGTGTCCTCTCCCCCAACCTTCTCTGAGCCTTCGGGGTCCATGTGACCTGGCCATTTAGCCCATGGTGTGCAAAAAAGTGCCGCTCAGAGGTAAAACAACCCAACCCAACCTTCATTCAAGTTTCATTAATTTACCTTTTAAAGTTTCATCTTAAATGGTAGTACGTCCGAATGATAATGTTTTTGTCCACTAATTAAGACTTTTCGTAAAATAGCAATTGCTTGATTTCAAGCAAATAAATTTACTTCCGAAATAGGTTTAAAATGTGATCGTTTTAGTTGCAAATCTATATATTATAATGTGATACAAAACTAGTGGTTTAAATAGAGGTATTCAGCATTTCCTGCTGCTATGAAGGGTGAAATTTCGATCAACCAGTCTAAAATTGTAAATTTCGTTAAGAGAAGAAAATCTGGTAACAAAAAAGAGCGAAAAACTACAGTTATAAGCATACCACGTTTACCAAAGACCACCGGAGATCTGTTGAGCAAAAGGAGGGAAACATGCATAAATATTTAAGCAATTAAATTTGGTTAATATTTAATTCAATTCCATTTATTTTTACATTACATAATTTGAAATAAGTTATTTATTGCGGCGAAATTGTATTAAATTTTTTATGATTATTTTAAATTGGTTATTATTATTATTACGTATAATTTATTATTATTAAGTCAAGGCACCTTCCACGTCAGAGTGCTTTGCTCTAACCTAGAGAAAACCCCTCCACACATAAGGAGGCTAGTGTGAAAGGAAAAAGAGGGTTCAAGATTCCAAAAAAGATCATTAAAACCTCAAACAGAATTTATTTTTTGTTGAGCGAATTAAATGGAAATGTTTTGCAAAATATAGCGTTCATCATCGGTATAAACCCCGCGATAAAACATCATCGTCTCTCTCTCTAACCAACCCTCCCGTAGAACCTTCGCGTAATTTTGTTACAAGGAAACTGCATTGTCATCTTCTGCCATCATCTCCGTGTATCATCTGGAAAAGTTCCTATGGAAAAACAATTCACAGAATACACATGCACATACCTAATTCTAAAGAAGACATGATCAACGGAAGACCAAAGCAGACTGTTATTCATTTAGCTAAACATTTCTATTTTAAGTAACTACTATAGCACTTAGGTACCGCAACCGTCCTTTCTACGAAGATCCTTCAACACTAGGATTATCACTGCTCCTTCAGTTATCTGAAAATAACTTATTCATTAATCTAAGTTTATCGACAGATATAAGCCATCCAGGGGATGCTCTCCTATAAATATGATTAAAATGGGTCCAATAATTGAAAATTATTTATAAACGTACCGTAATTGTCACCCATATTCATATTCTTCCCATAATTCTGGGTCCTGATGAAGAGCTGCAGGAACTTACTTGGAACGTGGAAAGTCGCCGTGTCCAGATTCTGCTTCTCTTGCATCTGGCCTCTAAGAGGCACGTATGGAGACAATGTTATATCTGGAAAAGAAAAGTTCGTATTAGAAAACAATTGGCAAAATGCACATATACATACACATCTCATCCTCAAACAGATCACCATATTTTGAAACTAGGTTTAGCAAGGATAATCCAAACATGGGATTGAATGGGAAAATATTTATGAGACGTACCTTTATTGTCAACCATATTCACTTTCTTCCCTTCACGGGGAACTTCTCGGTTCTGATGACTCCTACCGGAACTTGAGGAAAATGTTGCCATCTGAAAGGAAGGAACAGTCAGGGGCGTAGCCATGGGGGATGGGGGGATGTGGGGAGGCTCCCCCCAATTCGAAGCGATTTTGTAAAATTTATGTGAGTTGGGAAATCTTTCTTCAAAACCTTTTCTCAAAAAAAAAATTTTTTTTTTTGGAAAATTAAGGAGAGTTGTCTAAACCGTGGCAACTTGGCAAATCTAAGGCAGTTTGGAAAATGGAGAGACGGCAAAATTTAGAGCAGTTGGCAAACTTTTTACTAAGTGGCGAAGCCACTTAGTAAAAACAGGTGAGTTGACAAAACCTTAGAGAGTTAGCAAAATTCGCAGTGACTTGGTAAAATCTTGGGGAGTTGGCAAAATTCGGAGTGACGACAAAATTCGGAGTAACTTGGCAAAATCGTGGGAAGTTGGCAAAATTCAGCTGAGATGAAAAAATTAGATTTTTTTTCTGTAAAATTATGGCGAGTTGGCAAAATTCGGAGTGACTTTGCAAAATCGTAGGGAGTTGGCAAAAATTCAGGTGAGATGTGGAGGTGAAATTCTTTCTTCGATTTTAGTCAACTATCCTGAATTTCACAAACCGAATCCCAATTATCATAACTAGCCCGTATTTTCCAAGTGGATTCGAATTTTGCCAACTGCCTTACATTCTGTTAAGTTTCCTCAATTTATCCAACACTCCATTTCACAAAACAAATCTCAATTTTCACAACTCGCCTATATTTTACCAAATGCATTCGAATTTTGTCAACTGCTCTAGATTTTACCAACTCGCCATAATTTTACAGAAAAAATCGCACTTATTACATCTTCCCTGAATTTTCCAAGCCACTTCGAATTTTATCAACTCTCCTTAATTGCACAAGAAAGGCACAATTTTCACAACTCCCCTGTATTTTACCAAGTGACTTCGAATTTTGCCAACTCTCCCTTTTTCCAACTCTCCTTAATTTCACAAAACCAATCCCAATTTTTACAACACACCTGTACTTTGCCAAGTGGTTTCCAGTTTTGCCAACTTCCCTAGATTTTGCAAAGTTTTCTCGATTATGTCAACTGTCCTTAATTTCACAAAAACAATCCCAATTTTCACAAATCGCCCGTATTTTACCAAGTGGATTGAATTTTGCCAACTCTCCTAGATATTGCGAAGCTGCCTCGATTTTGCCAACACGCCATAATTTTACAGAAAAAAGATTGCAATTTTTACATCTCACCTGAATTTTGTCAACTCTCCATGATTTTGCCAAGTCACTCCGAATTTTACCAACTGCCCCTAGTTTTTGCCAACTCACTAAGTTTTGCCAACTCTCCTAGATTTTCCCAACTCGCCATAATTTTATAGAAATCCAAATTTTCACAATTAACCTGAATTTTGCCAACTCCCTACGATTTTTTCAAGTCACTCCCAATTTTGTCAACTGCCCCTAGTTTTTGCCAACTCCCTACGATTTTTCCAAGTCACTCCGAATTTTGCCAACTGCCCCTAGTGTTTGCCAACTCCCTAAGTTTTGCCAACTCTCCTAGATTTTGCCAACTCGCCATAATTTTACAGAAAAAAATCCTAATTTTTACATCTCACCTGAATTTTGGCAACTCTCCATGGTTTTGCCAAGTCACTTGCCTTGCACGTCTCCGTCTACTGAAAAATAACTCTGAGCTAAAGTGTGTTCAAATAACAATAGAAAGATTGCTTATTCTCCATTCAAATCCCAATACATTAAATATTGCCCAATATAATACAATTTCTTAAAAAATAATAAAATAAATACCCCCTCAAGCAGCTGCTTGCCACAGAGGTCTGACAGGAGCCTGTTAGTTTATATGCCATAGTAGAAAGTCTGAGAGGATGGCAGAACCTCAGCAGAAAACAACACGAACACCATGTCTTACCCAGGGCTCGAACCCAGGCTTACCACCACGATAATACAGACGTCCGCACTTAATGCGGTGCAACCAATCTTCTGGGCGTCTAACGCCCTACAAACAGCATTGATATGGCTAAAGAAATAAAACAACTGTGCACTAGATATATTCACTACTGCATAAATAGATAAATTCCGTGACATAGGTAAATGGGACATTGAGAGTTAGGCTTACCTTCGCAGAGGAGGATGTCAAGATCACCACAGGCAGCGCCAGGAAACGGCTTGTTGGAACGGAGAACATCTGGGTTCTGATGATGTTTTCCTGGAACTTTTGGGCACCTTGTCATCTGAACCAAAGGAAGAAACGCAAAACATTAAAGAACTAATAGATTTACTTGATATTTTTCAGAACTGAAAAAAAAAAAGGTTTTCCACTTTCTTTTTACAAAATATAAAAGCATTAAAATATATACATGCTTTAAATAATTGATTTTACGGTTCAAATGTTAATAAAATGAAAAGTTCTTATTAATAAGAATAATAAAACCATTTAAGTAATAGATACAGCTGGTTAAATATTATTTATTATTTTTAATATATACAAGATATCAACGAAGTAAATGCAGAAAAGACACCCAACGAACAATTAACATTCTCCAAAAAGATTTTACGCTTATAGATTAAAGATAAGAGTTGGTGATATTACGTCCCATTCAATGCTCTTTTGAACGACTTCAGTTTCTGGAAAGCATCTCTGTCGCACACGCCCCAAGACGGGAGTGGCCACTGATACTTGCCCAATGGGGGAAGCAGGACATTGCGTTGGAGAATGATACGAGAAATGTGTGGTAGTCGCATTATAGCCGTTGAAGAAACATTTAACTACAAATGTATATATATATTTGATGATATAAAAATGTAATTTACTCTAATTGAATATATCAAAATTCTCGGTAAAAATACTTCGCTGTTCAAAGAGGAACAACAGGAGGATTGTCAAAATAATTACAACCCGATTTCGAGTTCAAATCAAATGAAACATCCAGTATTGTGAGCAAAGTTTTCCCATCATGCTCCCACTTTTCATCTGGGTTTATTACAAAATCAAATATACCTTCCACTTCCTATTGAATATTCTGTTAGCAGTCTAAAACGAAGGTCGTATTACCAACTTACCATAGCTAAATTTATAAATAAAAAATAAATACCCCCTCAAGCAGCTGCTTGCCACAGAGGTCTGACAGGAGCCTGTCATTTTATATGCCATAGTAGAAGGTCTGAGAGGATGGCAGGCCCTCAGCAGAAAAACGATACAAACAGCCATGCCTTACCCGAGGCTCGAACTCAGGTCCCTTAAATCAGTAGCCAAGCGCGCTAACCACTCGGCAACGAAACAAAATTTAATATTTTATTTTTTCGGTTTAGGTAACCAAGACGTAACTTCCGGTGCCACTGCCACATCTTTCTAGTATCTTTGCAGTTCCCAGGTTCGAGTCCCACCTGGGCCGACGTTGAGATTTATCTCTTCAAAACTCCTCGCCCTGCCCTCGGTCAGTAGGGGATATCGATGGGCTTGGAAAGGCCACTGTCCGTCGATGATCATTAAGCCATGGCGCCTTGACAGGGAGAGCCATACCCTGCAAACTTTAGAGAACACGCTGGATGG
Organism: Ryuthela nishihirai; assembly: GCA_038380435.1. Lineage (NCBI taxonomy): Eukaryota > Metazoa > Arthropoda > Arachnida > Araneae > Heptathelidae > Ryuthela > Ryuthela nishihirai. The sequence goes on from JAWZYU010000001.1 coordinate 114,756,301, forward strand.
CCATGAGAGGAGACTACCATTTGTCTCCTAACAGCTGTCCAGTGGGTTCTATTCCCCTAACCTCCTCTGAGCACTCGGGATACCTGTGACTTGGCTATTTACTCCATTGTATGCAGCTCAGAGGTAAAACAACACAACTCTGGTATCGTAACACCGAGTAAACGGAATCCTGCAAAGTTCGAAGCCTTACACATCTCCGTCTACTGAGTTAACACATAAATATTATAGTAATAAAATACACGAGAAATAACTCCTGAGCTATAATGTACTCAAATAACAACAGAACGATTGCTTAATCTCCATTCAAATCCAAATACATTAAATATTCCCCAATGTAATATTATTTCATACCAACGCGATTTTACAGACGTCCGCACTAAATGCGGTGCAACCAATCTTCTGGGCGTCCAACGCCCGACAAACAGCAAGGATATTGTCTAAAGAAATAAAACAAGTATGCACTACATATATTCACTACGGCATAAACACATGTACTCCTGACTAGATAAATGGGATATTGAAGGTTAGGCTTACCTTCACAGAAGAGGATGTCAAGATCACCACAGGCAGCGCCAGGAACCCATTGATTAGTCCTGGTGCTCAGGGAAAACACTCAACTGAGCACGACTCCACGTTGCTCTTGAAATTCACGTTGTTTCTTGATGTTGCTGCTTGATACTGGTTGGCGCAGGCTGACACAGCGACGTCACCACGCACTGACGAGAAGAGACAAATGATAAAAAAAGTTCACAGAAAAGAACTGCTTCTTTACGTTGAACTCAGAAATAAGTTTTTCATTGTTTCGTAACGAATTTTTCTGTTTCGCACAACAAACTTTTGCGACTTGGTTTGTTACGAATAGCAACAGTGAAAGTCAACACAATGAATACATTCGTTCTTCACAGCGTTGCCATTGTCATACTTAAAAACTTTCAATGGAAGTTTATATGTTTCAATATAACTTTTCAAAAAATGGCAAGCTTGATGCTCGAATTTTTGTATATTTCCCTAGAAAAAATATGTTACTGAAATTCTCGAGTGGCGGGTGTTCCAAACCTTTCCTCCTCCAAACACACACACTTGAGAATACCTAGAGTTATAAACCATCTCGTATTATTAATATTTTCCCCCGTCCCGTACGATTTCCGTACGGTAAGGTGTTATTCCCGAAAATGTCTGAATCGGTCTGACTGGAGTAATCCCGATCACGTGACCTGCATTAGGTCGAATATAAGAAATGAGCCATAATGACAAAGCAAATTCCACTTACCTCTACAATTCCACTCTTTAAATAGCAGAGACTCTCGAATTCAGATGTAGACTCATCCAACCACTTTTGGTTAACTGTTCAAGGAATGATATTTGCTGATCGCGCATGAGCAACATGTGGCGAAGTTTAACCTCTCATCACAGATATACGATATTCTGACCTGGGAAGTATAATTAATATACTTACTGAATCTGAATGGAAAAAATTAATGGTAATAAACTCTTCGTGGAATCTTGAAATTTTAAAAGCAATATTCAACGTATAAATATTCATAGGACTGATAAAACATTAAACGAAAATTAAATTTTCATTTCAATTTACTTTTTCGTTTTATTTAAATCGTGCTTTGAAAATTGCTAATAATCGCAACGGAGGGGGAAACAATAATACTTCGCCACCATATAGCCAGACACTGATAGGCTTGGAACTGCCGCCGTCACCCGGATACGAGAATAAGCCATGGCTCCATGTACAGAGAATGGAGGTTGGCGCATTCGATAAGATACCAGCTTGAAACTGAAGTTTTCAGATTTAAATGCAGACTGTGGCTCTGTTGACTGCTGTCTGACTTTGGTGAGAAAGAGACTAAATGGGCTTGGACCGTCAGCCGGATGGAAAAATAAGCCAAGGCTCCATATAGAGAAAAAGGAGATTGTCTTATTCGGGAGTATACCAGCTTGAAACTGATGTTTTCAAATTCAAATGCTGACTGTGGCTCTGTTGACTGCTGTCTGACTTTGGTGAGAAAGAGACTAAATGGACTTGTACCGTCAGCCGGATGGAAAAATAAGCCATGGCTCCATATAGAGAAAAAGGAGATTGTCTTTTTCGGGAGTATACCAGCTTGAAACTGATGTTTTCAAATTCAAATGCAGACTGTGGCTCTGTTGACTGCTGTCTGACTTTGGTGAGAAAGAGACTAAATGGGCTTGGACCGTCAGCCGGATGGAAAAATAAGCCATGGCTCCATATAGAGAAAAAGGAGATTGTCTTATTCGGGAGTATACCAGCTTGAATCTAATTTTCTCAGAATCAGATACAGACTGTGGCTGTGTTGGTTTGCTGCTTGTTTTTCACTAACCACATGTTCTACGTGAATTTTCATATTCACTTAGAACTGTTTTGAGTTCCTGTCTTCAACTTCCTTTCGGACATATCTCGGCGGACAATTCCGTTTGATGCACCGCATAGTAGGGCGAAGCCATTTACCTGCCTCCCTGCCAGTTATAATCCGGGCAACGTTCAAAAAACGAGGCACTCTCTCCTCCACGAAAAGCCTCTGTCAGAGTGGCGCTTGGCGTCATATCTGAGATTCTTGACACAACAACACTGGATGCCCAGGAGAATCCCCTGAACTACTACTCAACGGTTCTCACGAACGGACAGCCACGTGGTTTCGGGACAAGAAAATCGAGAACTGTCTATTTTCGTCCCTTATCACCTTCTCCCCCCTAGCGAGAGATTTGCGGGAACCAGACTCTTCGGATGGGTTCTTTTTTGTGTGTCCGAGAGAGCAAAGGACTCTACACTAGACACTTCAGTCATCAGTCTAGGGCGGGAGTGGCTCAGTCGGTAGCGCGCCAGGCTCGTAATCTATAGTTCCCAGGTTTGAGTCCCAGCTGGGTCAGCGTTGAGATTTATCTCCACAAAATTCCCCGCCCTGCCCACGGTCAGTAGGGGACACCGATTGGCTTGGAAAGGCCGCCGTCCGTCGGATGGGACGTTAAGCCGTGGCCCCGTGTGCGGGAGAGCCATACCCTGTGCAAGTTAAAGAACACACTGGATGGCCTTGACGGAAGGCTACCATCTGTCTCCCAACAGCTGTTCCAGTGTGTCCTCTCCCCCAACCTTCTCTGAGCCTACGAGGTCCTTGTGACCTGGCCATTTATCCCATGGTGTGCAAAAAAGTGCCGCTCAGAGGTAAAACAACCCAACTCAGTCTTCAGTCTTGCACTTCGGAGAGAGGAGTCTTGTCTCTCGGTCAGCGATGTTAGTACTTTAGTGGTTGGAGAGTGAGAGGCTTAGTTGTAAATGTAGGTAGGAGAGCGGCTGAACATTTCCTACAGCATTATGTTAGTTATTGAGAGCATGTAATGTGAAATGATTATAGCACTGTAAATAAATATTTTTGCATTTGTTGAAAAACCATTACCTGCCTTTGTTTACCCCTCAATGGTGTGGGAGGATACCTCTGTTGCGCAGTATGATATTGGACTCTTAATTATTGAAAGAAGGAACAACGTGCGATCACGACTAAAATAAATACAGACCGGGAGGATTAAAATATAAATTCATTATTTCGTTTTCCTCCCCCCGTAAAGCACACACTGTGACTTGGTGGGAAATGCAACCTTCAGTAGGATGGAACGTTAATCCTACTACTACCATACCACCCCAAAACATTGAGGATTTTAAATGGACTTGTGTACAATCTGACGGTGAGCTACTACATTCTTAATGTATCACAGAAAGATGAAACCATAAAAAATTTTAGGAAGGCCAAAAAAAAGCTGATATTGCCATAGATGTATAGAATTCCACGGAGTTCTTCATCTATAATTATATGTAAAAAAAAAAAGAAAAAATTTTTGCGGTGCTTGCGAAATTAAGGAGCGCTTTAAATCAGGAAAAAATATTATATCAGCTTTATACCCGGATGTTGAAGAAGCTCAGTAGTTTAGTGCCACCATACCGATTCCCCTTTGCACAATGCTTTCCCCCCTATGACGTTACCGACCGGAAATTGACCTGTGTTGGTCCGCGTTGCCTTCTGAACTTTGACCTCTATGTCGCAATCGACCGGAAATTGACCCCTATGTCGCAATCAACAGGAAATTGACCCTGGTGTCGTAACTGTCATGGTATTAATAATTCATAATTAATAATTCATAATTAATAATTCATAATTAAAAATTCCTCCCCCTTTTACCCCTTCGATTGCGACATAGAGGTCAAAGTTCAGAAGGCAACGCGGACCAACACAGGTCAATTTCCGGTCGGTGACGTCATAGGGGGGAAAGCACTGTGCAAAGGGGAATCGGTATGGTGGCACTAAACTACTAAGCTCTTTGCCGTTCATTCATATCAGCCAGAGCTCAAAATTTACCACTAATTGCTCCACTCCTTGAAACGGAAAAGAATAAATACTCTTCTTTAGATGAAGAATTTCCTAAAAATATATAGATAGTCTTTATTTTCTGTGTTTAAACATTTTTATGAAATAAGCCTTTACTATTTGGGCTTAAATTCATAGTCATATTTCTTTTTTTTTTAGATAACTTTCCAATCAATATTTCTTATAACGAGTTTCCGGATAATAGCGAAGTTTCCCAGCTGTCCCTTGAAATTCGTTATTAAACGGGTTCGACTGTCCATTTATTTTAGCAAACGATTTCTTGTAGCTTTTAAAGTAAATTCTTACTAGTAGCAACACTATTGTTAAATGTTTCAGCAATCGGAACCCTTTAAATAGTAAATATTGTTCAAAATCGTGAATTGGTGGATACTTTCGATTTTTTCTTTGTAACGCTTTGCTAAAAAAAAGAGGCCTTGTGTAATGGTAAGGAAACTTCTCAATATTGCTTTCCCTTCAAACAAAATGTAAAGGTCCAATACTTTTGGTAAATTTTTATATATGTATTCATTCCCAGAACAAAAAAAAACGAGGAAGGAAAACGTCTAAAATTATTAACAATTGATTTTTAAATCCAATACATGTTGAATACTATATGTCATGCTATGAATAATATTTATTACTTGAATTTTGAAGCATTTCTTAGCAAAACTGTTACAGAATATCTGGAATTACCAGTTTCATGGATGTAAACTTTAAAAAAAAATCTTCTAGAAAAATAAAATTTATACCATATATAAATTCTCACTACCTCTCTTTGTGCCTCAGGATGTTTGAGGTGTAAATCCAAGATTTTTAGACAAGGAAGTTTTTATAATACAAAAGACAATAATTGTAATTACACACACAATCAAATTTTTTATAATTACAAAAATTTTGGAGCCCGGTGGGGCGCCGAAATTTCGTTTCGCCCGGTATCATATTTACTGTCGCGCGTCCTTGCCTTTAATAGTTTTATAAATGCATACATTCGTCCACCTATTCTAAGTTTATGATAGCATATTGAGTCAAGAAGCGGTTAAAAACTGGGATTGATTAAGATACTTCTTTCGATGAAACGGAGGAGCATGGAGATTAAACTGATTTGGCAGTTTTCATCTTTGACCTGCGCTTTCTTTTGTCTCCAAGGGGCTAAATGGACACGTCCCAATGATTCGTAGCTGGATAGAGAAAGAAACTCTATTAGGCAGATGTTAGGGTCAGTGGAAGAATAGATATTGGTCTGTGGTACAAAATATTCGACTTGTTTTGCCTCCGAACTGCACTTTTTTCGCACACAGTGAGCTAAATGATCAGGTCACAAGGACCCCATGGACTCAGAGATGGTTAAGGGAAAGGGACCCACTGGACATATGTTAGGACACGAATGGTAACCTTCCATCAAGGCCATCCAGCGTGTTCTTTAAAGTGCATAGGTTGTGGCTCTACTGCCTATAGCATCCGAAGCCAGGGCTTTATTTTCTATCCGAAGGACGGCGGCCTTTCTAAGCCCATCTGTGCCCTCTTCTGTCCGAGAACAAGTGGGGGTTTTTCGGAGATAAATTGAACGCTGACACAGGTGGGATTTGAATATGAGAACTGCAGATTACGAGCCTGGCACACTTCTAACTGAGAACCTGGGTGGTGGGTTGGGTTGTTTAACCTCTGAGCGGCACTTTTTTGCACACCATGGGCTAAATGGCCAGGTCACATGGACCCCGAAGGCTCAGAGAAGGTTGGGGGAGGGGACCCACTAGAACAGCTGTTGGGAGAAAGATGGTAGCCTCCCGTCAAGGCCATCCAGCGTGTTCTTTAACGTGCACAGGGCATGGCTCTCCCGCACACGGGGACACGGCTTAACGTCCCATCCGACGGACGGCGGCCTTTCCAAACCCATCGGTGTCCCCTACTGACCGTGGGCAGGGCGGGGAATTTTGCGGAGATAAATCTCAACGCTGACCCAGCTGGGACTCGAACCTGGGAACTACAGATTACGAGCCTGGCGCGCTACCAACTGAGCCACCCCCGCCCCCCTGGGTGGTGGCATCTGCATTCTAGTTGCTACATCCTGCAGATAAGCTGTTCGTTTTGTGTCGTCTGGAGTTACATAACAAAATTCACAATCAGATACGTTAACTAAGCTTTCTTTATTATACACTTTGTATGACAAAAGTTAAAATCAAAAGAAAAACGACTAAAGTTTTCTTCTCTGTTTTTTTCAGCTTTTTGACGAGGATGACACAGGTGACTGATTCTCCAACGAATTGAAGATGAACATATGAATGTTTCTTTTTTGTCACACTACAAAAATAACAATCTTATTTTTATTTTTTAATTAAAATTGCGTAGATAAGTTGGTAAAGTAAAAGTGAATAATGGCACTATGAATTATCGCATATCATTTTTAAATGAATATATACATATGCACAGACATATCCTCATCCATACGATAATCGCATTGCAATTACTATATTGAGTGAAACTTTTATTTTTCAATTCCTTATTTTCTTGTTTGTGAAGATCATTTTTATAGTCTCTTTTCTAAACTTTATGTGTGAAATTTCTTTAGTACGTCCTTCATTACCACGTTTCGCATCTTAATATCTCTCCCCCTACACTGGGGGCGGGGGTGGCTCAGTCGGTAGCGCGCCAGGCTCGTAATCTGTAGTTCCCAGGTTCGAGTCCCAGCTGGGTCAGCGTTGAGATTTATCTCCGCAAAATTCCACGCTCTGCCCACGGTCAGTAGGGGACACCGATGGGCTTGGAAAGGCCACCGTCCGTCGGATGGGACGTTAAGCTGTGGCCCCGTGTGCGGGAGAGCCATACCCTGTGCACGTTAAAGAACACGCTGGATGGCCTTGACGGGAGGCTACCATCTGTCTCTCAACAGCTGTTCCAGTGAGTCCCCTCGCCCAACCTTCTCTGAGCCTTCGGGGTCCATGTGACCTGGCCATTTAGCCCATGGTGTGCACAAAAGTGCCGCTCAGAGGTAAAACCAAAACCAAATCCCCCTACACTGTTTTTTCCCATTTCAATAACGGCTACTGCTGATCTTTAATTTGAATTTGATTTAAATTTTTAAATTTCATAGAAGTCTGGTTTAAAATATATATTGTCAAATTTTTCCGACAACTTGTATTAATAAGTTATTCCATATGGCACGAAGGGTAGTACGAAAACAGAGGATTCTAATACAATACATTTACCGTTTTCAAGGTTTAAAAAAAATAGATATTGCCCTTGTGTACTGGAACCTAGAAGTTTAGACCTATGAGGATGCGTAAAGTTAAAGTACCTTTTAAGATGATGTATTGAAATAGTAGGTTTGAAAGGTTTTTGTCCGTTGTTGTGTCGCTTAATGTGATTTCCCTTGGAGTCTATAATGTCGGACCAAATGCACTAAAATAAATAGATTATCTTAAACTGAAATCATATAAAATTAAATCTCGATTAACAGGAGTTAAGAGGGAGGAGGGGAGGGTGTGGGGAGAAGATCACTAATAATTCAAAATCACGGTTAAAACGAAACTAATTAAAATATGGTACAAAATGGATTTGATGTAAACTTATTTAGTTATAATTAAATCCAGTATTTTTTAACACATTTACCATTCTACAGATGTCATTCAAAAGCAGAATAATAATAAAAGTATAATAGTTTAGGAACATAAAACATCATATAAATTGGCTAACGAAAAGTGTTTGTTATTACAGTATTTTTACTACGGTTAATACACCCCCCTGGATAAATCACGAGTTGCCTCTACTTGCCAAATCAATTATATCTAAATATATGACGGGAGCATTTTACTTTAAGCAATAATTACTTATATTGTTGCTTCATTATTTTATATTTTACCGCTAAAGTGCAGAAATCAGTTATTCTACAGATTATCTAGGTATTGTGCAGATTAACTAGGGTGAACCGTTAACGTGCGGAAAATTGTTTCATTTCTCAAATTACCTAGGTAATCTGCAAATTACCTGGATAATCTGCACATTACCTACTAGGCACTCGTTAAAATGAAAATAAGATCTTTGCTGGAACAACGGGAACGTTTCTGTACGCTTAAATTAACATAATGTTATTTATCTAGTGTCCGAGAGTAGAGTTGAAACCAGGGTCATCCCTCTGTCAACATGAATCAGTCGTCCGAATTATAAAAAACGCCCCCAAAATTAGCAGGCCAAGTGAGAACGAATCATTTTAGTGATTCGTTATCAAGAATGAATCACTTTAACGATTCGTTCTCACTTGGCCTCCGCTCATCCGGGGCGTTTTTTATAATGCGGACGAGTGAATCACGTGACACGAAGATTCATATTCAAGAGATTCACCACTATGAGAGAAACAAACTTTTGAACTTTAACAATACGGAAGCCGTTAATGTGCACATTACCTAGGTAAAATGCGGAAAACTCTTGATTCCGCACGTTAACGGAGCAAATCAATTAATCTGCAGATTAGCTAGGTTTTCGGGCTTTAGCGGTAACATATACATAAATTTCAAATTAGAAAAAAAATAAACATCGTTTTTTTTAAACTACCTATCAGTCACATATTCAGGGGGGGGGGGGGGGGAGTGTTGGGTGCTACAACACCCCGCTAAATCTTTGGAGGTTCGAAATTGAAAAATCATAAAACTATTCACAAATGAGGTTCAAAGGTTTGGAGAAAACGTCGTGTTAACTGAAATTAAGTAAAACAGTTGCAGCTTCATGAACTTTGGTTTTCTGAGCCCCCAGCACACATAACTTTTATGGTTAAATGAACAGAACAAGTTTCGTTTACATTAAATGATTCGAATACGTATTGGCCAAAATTACGGCGGCCTCCATACCCCTCCCCCCCACACGAATGTCTTATCACTATACTGTAAATGGCTTGCCACTTTGTTTCTTTTTAAGACTATTAAAGAAAATCTTAAATTCAGCTCTCTCCTCCCGCACCCCCAAAAAATAAGGATAAATGATTAAACAAAAGTTAAATAAAACATCCTGGATATGGGCAATATACTTTCAATATTTAAAGAAATGTGGAAGTCAATATTTAACAACAATACTGCGTCATAAGAATTTACCTCAGCAGATAATCACTACAGTATAAATATTAAGTATTTTTCAAAACACTTAATATTTATTATTAATATATAATTGTATATTTACAATTTGAGTAAATAATTTTTGTAATATTTTACAATTTGAGTAAGTAATTTTTGTAATATTTTACAATTTGAGTAATACACCTATCCCTCGATTTACACGGTACTCAGTTCACACAATTTTGGCCTTGCACGGTCAAAAAATGCAACCAGTTTCGATTACACGGTACTGACTGAGACGTACATAGAAAGGAAATCTCAGTCAGTACCGTGTAAATCGAAACTGGTTGCATTTTTTGACCGTGCAAGGCCAAAATTGTGTGAACTGAGTACCGTGTAAATCGAGGGATAGGTGTACTTTGTCCAGCTTGATCCATGAACGTGCCCTCCTGCGCCTTATATATTCCATCTCAATTCAATCATGTGATCCTCCCCACACATTTATTCCATCTCAATACAGTAACAACCGATTCCTCTATTTTCCAGTTCGATCCAGTAACTTTCCCATGTACACCTTATTTTTCCCGTTTCAATTCAGCTATCTGGTCCTCTACCCCAATTTAATCCACCTCATTTTAGTGACTTGTCTATCACATTCTTCTATTTTTTTTTTCACCTCGATCTTTCACTTGCCTCTCCTATGCCTTGTTTTTTCCGTCTCAATTCAGTTACATGGTTCTTCCCCCTCATTAATTTTTTCTGGTTCCATTCAGTAACTTTCACTTCCAAGATATTAAGTTTTCCATCTGAGTTCAGTTTTCTTGTCTTCCATCCTCAATTATTCCACCTCAATTCAGTCACCTGTCTTATCCAAAAAATAGAGTAATGTAATGCAAAAATAGAGCAATGGACAACGTAATAATGTGTGGCGATCCCGGTGTGAATCATTCATCTAGATCAGTGATTCCCAACCTTTTCTGGACCATCGCCCCCTTTAGAAGAGAACAAAAATTTCAACGCCCCCTAGTCCATAATAGTTAATTTTATATGAAATATTAAAATATTGTTGCATATTATCTGTACCTAATTTATCTGTTTATTTATCTATTAAAAATCATAAAGCAGAAATTAATAAAACGACAACCAAATGTACAATAAAATTGTTTATTAAAATTTTAAAAATAAACACAGAATCAATAAGAAATAAAAAAAAATAATGAGATAAACACAAAATTAATAATAAATAAAAAATTAATGAGATGGTTGAGGCTGGTGGAGTGTTAACAATTTGTTAATGTCGGGTTCCAATTTCGTTAACATCAATCGCAGATCGCCACGTTCAGTGATGTGTAGTCTGTTCCTCTTCTTTGACAGTAAATTAGCTACTGCACTGAATCCACGCTCAGCCATAGAGGACGAAGGAAATGCGATTAAAAACTTCTGTACTATTGCCCACAATCCAGGGTAGAGAACTGGTATTGATTTTTGAAGCCAGAACTCTTGGTATCCATGTTTGAATTTTACTTTGAGTGCTTCGTTAGTCGTGAGTTCTAAGAGTTCCTCTTCCAAATTTGATGATTCTTCAGTATCTGTGTTTGCGAAAGGATCTAAAACCCAACTCGGTATATTCATGTTTAAAATATTTTGGAAACGCTCCGTAAAATCAACATGAAGAACTTCCAAGTGTTGGCAGTAAGTAAGTAAATCTTCCGGTTTTGCAGAGACTGCTGATAATGGGGGAAAGTGGTTGTATTCACCTCTACCTAGATTTCGTTTGAATAGAAGAAGTTTTCCCGCAAAAGCAGCTATGACGTTTTTTGTTTTAATTAAATTCAACTCATCACCTTGCAATTGTAAATTAACTTGATTAAATATTTTAAACAGGTCTGTCAAATAAGCGATGTCATTTTTGACGTAATGAGGTTTTCGCGCAATTTTTCGTCTCTGTCTTCAAGAAAGTCCAGTACTGAGTCAAATAGATTGAAAAAACGATTCAGACAAACACCTTTAGAGAGCCAACGTACTTCTGTGTGCAGCAGCAAGCGATTGTAATCTTCATCATTTTCATTACAAAGCTTACCAAATAATTGGTCATTCAAGAATTGCTTCTAATCTTATTGATTGCTTTAATAACGTAATGGAGCAACGTATGCAGACGTTCATTCAAATTTTTTGCAACCAAATGCTGATGATGAATAATACAATGTACAGTGAGTACATCTGGTACTGCTTGTTTCAAATACGCTATGAAACCCTTATGACGCCCTGTCATTGCTGGAGCACCATCAGTAGTAGCAGACAAAATATTGCAAATAGGAATTTCTTTCTCTTGAAAAAACTTTTGCATGGTATTAAATATAGATTCTCCCTTTGTATCAGATTCCAAATTTTTAGCAAATAATAACTCTTCATGAATTTTTTCTTCTTTTATAAATCGTACGTATGATAAGAGTAGAGCTTCGTTATTTGGTAGAGTTGATTCATCGAGTTGAATGGAAAATTTGCAAGTCTTTAAGTAATCACATAATGATATTTCAACGTCTTTTGCCATTTCATCTATTCTTCTTTGCACTGAATTATTACTGAGAGGAATTTTTTGATGATATCTGACGGTGTCTTATGATGAAGAACAGTTTTTAATATCTCTTTGACTGCCGGCAAAATTAATTCCTCGCCAATTGTGTGTGGTTTTCCTGCTTTTGCGATTAACAATGAAACGTTATATGAGGCTCGTAGTCCATCATCATCATCTTGTTTAGAAGACGACGCAAAAAGATTGACATAGTTGGCTGTTTTAAATATTGCTTTTCCAGTTCTTGAAAATAGGATAAATCTTTGTTCTTCTTATCAGCATGCATTTTATTTAAATGCTCTGTAGCTTAGAAGGTTTCATAGCTTCATTTCAAAAAACATTTCGGCAAATTAAACACATTGGTTTGTAGGAGAGTACGTAAATCCATATTTCAAATACTCAATACTGTACTGCCGGCATTTCTTTTTAGACGAAGATTCAGACATTTTCAAATACAAATTAACTTCTCAACAGATTTATAGATAGTTATAAAAATAATGTTTATAATGACTTCTAACACTTAACACTCACGACTATTTATCACGGCAAAGCACATAAAAATAATAAAACATTCCTAGAGCTTTTATAGATTTGATTTTGTGCACGCATTAACTTGTATGTTTGCGATGCCGGCGCACTTGCTCCGTAAACAAGTCATTTCAAGCTCCCATATTCTTGTCGAAACATGTTAAATTGCATGAACTGTTTGCCTACCAACTTGCAAGGACTTGTCACCGTCAATCTATTCTAAATTAAAACAAATTAGGTATAGGTATACCTAATGCTAATTTAAAAATGCTTATTAACGCGATAACAATAAGATAATTTACATGGCTAGATAAAATATTCATTCATGAAAACAGGCATTTTCAAAGTATTTTATTATATTAAAAAAATTATAAAAAAAATATATTAAATATAATAAATTTATTATTATTATATTATTATTGCATCAAGTTTGATTTACCTATCAGGACGGACACACATGTCCAACATAATAAGCCTGATATAGTAGTGCATGTTAAGGTATTGAATGAGATTACAATTATTGAAGTAGGAATAACATCTTAGGATAACCTGCAGACAGTAGAGGTTGAAAAGAAGAGGAAGTATGATCTGCTGGCTAATGAGTTGAGCCTAATTCACAAGTGTAATGTTAATATTATACCTTATATTCTGACGTGCGATGGTATTGTAACTACGTACCATAAAGCATACTCAAAGCGACTTGGAGTGGGAAAACATATTGAAGCTTATATCCAATCTGTGATCTTGAAGAGAACTTTTGAGAGCATCTCAGTCGACTTCAGACGTACCAGTACGCTAGTAGGCGGTAGCAGGGAACTTATTGTCCAAGCTGCAGTTGAAAAGCTGTACATGACGGATGAGGTAGTGGATGACCAGAATCACCAGGAATACGCCGCAGAATAGAAGAGATAAAAAGGTTGTCACAGAAAATTCCATTAAATTTATTTATTTATTTGACCGCCCCTCTTGACTGCCTCAACGCCCCCCATTTGCCTCTGGATCCGCTACCGCCCCCATGGAAGGCTCCAGCGCCCACTGGGGGGCGGTATCGCCCCCGGTGTGAATCATTCATCTAGATGAATGGGATGGACAGGTGACTGAAATGAACCAGCCAGTAAACCAGTAACTGGCCCAAGCACTAACTTGCCCTTGCACGCCTTATTTTTTCTGTCTCAATTCAATCATCTGGTCCTCCACCCCATTTATTCCAAATCAATTCAATCACTTGTCCATTCCATTCCTCTGTTTTTTCCTGCTCAATCTAGAAGCATGCCTCTTTTACGCCTTGTTTTTTTTTTTTTTTTTCATCTTAATGCCGTTCCATTGGCCTTTCTCCTCATCTATTTTTTCCGGTACGATTCAATAACTTGTACCTCCAACACCTTGCGTTTTCCATCTCAATTCAGTCATCTGGGCCTCCACCCCTATTTATTCCACCTCAGATCAGTCACTTGTCCACCATATTCCTCTATTTTTTCCAATTCCACCCAGTAACTTTCTCCCCCTAAGTCTTATTTTTTTTCCATCTCAATTCAATTACGTGGTTCTTCTTACTCATTTATTTTTCCCGATTCGATTTAGTAACAAACTCCATCTCCAACATCTTACGTTTTCCATCTCAGTTTCCGCTGGGCTTAGAAAGTCCGCCGTCCGTCGGATGGGACGTTAAGTCGTGGTCTGTGTGTGGGAGAGCCACACTCTGTGCACATTAAAGAGCACGCTGGATAGCCTTGACGGGAGGCTACCATCGTCTCCCAACAGCTGTTCCAGTGGGTCCCCTCCCCCAACCTTCTCTGAGCCTTCGGGGTCCTTGTGACCTGGCCATTAGCCCATTGTGTGCAAAAAAGTGCTTCTCAGAGGTAAAACAACCCACAAACCAACCCATCACAATTTAACCATCTGGTTCTCTACCTCCTTTTATTCCAACTCAATTCAGCCACTTGTCCATCCTGTTCCTCTGTTTTTTCCAGCTCAATCTAGTATCTTGCTTCTCTTATTACGCCTTGTTTTTTATGTCTCAATTCAGTTCCATTGTCCTTCTTCCTCATTTATTTTCTCCATTCAATTCAGTAACTTGTACCTCCAATATTTTATATATCCCATCTCAGTTCAGTCATCCGGTCTTCCTCCCCCCACCCACATTTATTCCACCTCAATTCAGTCACTTGTTCATCCAATCCCTTTATTTTTTCCACCTCGATCCAGTAACTTGTCCTCCTACTCCTTATTTTTTCCGTCTGAATTCCTTTGCATGGTATTTCGTCCTCATTCATTTTTTGCGTTTCGATTCAGCAACTTGTACCTCTAACACCTTACGTTTTTCATCTCAATTCAGTCATCTTGTCCTCCATTCCCATTTATTCCACCATAATTCAGTCATCTTGTCCTCCATTCCCATTTATTCCACCACAATTCAGTCATCTTGTCCTCCATTCCCATTTATTCCACCACAATTCAGTCATCTTGTCCTCCATTCCCATTTATTCCACCACAATTCAGTCATCTTGTCCTCCATTCCCATTTATTCCACCACAATTCAGTCACTTCTCCATACTATTCTTCTATTTTTTCCAGCTCAATCCAGTACCTTGGCCTTCCTACATCTTATTTTTTTGATCAATTCAGGTTCACAGTCCTTTCTCCTTAAATTGTTATTTCCGGTTCGATTCAATAACTTCCACCTCCAACCTTAAGTTTTCCATCTCAATTCAGTCATCTTCTCCTCCACCTTCCATTTATTCCACCTTAGTTCAGTCACTTGTCCATCATATTCCTCTACTTTTCCCATCTCCATCCAGTAACTTCCCCTCCCATCCTTTATTTTTTCCTTCTCAATTCAGTTGCAAGATACTTCCTCCTCATTTTATTTTCCGATTCGATTTAGTAACTACCACCTCCAACACCTTTCGTTTTCCATCTCAGTTCAGTCATCTGGCTCTTCACCCCTCTTTAATCCACCTCAATTCAATTACTTGTCCATCTCATTCCTCTGTTTTTTCTAGTTCAATCCAGGAACTCACCCTCCTATGCCTTATTTTTTTCATCTTAATTCAGTTATATCTCCTCCTCATTAATTTCTTCTGGTTTGATTCAGCAACTTTCATCTACAACAGCTCGCGCTTTTCAGCTGAGTTCAGTCATCTGATCCTCCACCCCACCTAAATTTAGTCACGTGTCCATTACATTCCTCTATTTTTTCCAGTTCAATCCAGCAACTTCCCTCCTGCACCTTATATTTTCCATCTCAATACAGTCATCTGGTAATCCACATCTATTTATTCCATCTCAAATCAGTCACTTGTTCATCCCATTCCTCTATTTTCTCTTTCGATCCAATAACTTTCCCCTCCTATACCTTATTTTTTCCGTTTCAATTCAGTTAGGTGGTTCTCCATCCGCATTTATTCCAGATCAATTTACTCACTTCTCCTTCCTATTTCTCTATTTTTTCCAGTTTTATCCAGTAACTTTCTCCTCCTACACCTTATTTTTTTTCCAATTAATTAAGTCCTTCCTCCTCATTTATTTTCCCCAATTTAATTCGTAACTTGCACCTCCAACATCTTACGTTTTCCATTTGAGTTCAGTTATCTGGTCTTCCATCCCCCACCCCCATTTATTCCACCTCAATTCAGTCACTTGTCCATCCGATCCCTTTATTTTTTCCACCTCGATCCAGTAACTTGCCTCCCTACTCCTTATTTTTTCCGTCCCAATTCCTTTGCATGGTCTTTCGTCCTCGTTTATTTTTTGCGGTTCGATTCAGTAACTTGTATCTCCAAAACCTTACGTTTGCCACCTCAGTTCGGTCATCTGGGCCTCCATCCCCTTTTATTCCACCTCAGTTCAGTCACTTGTCCATCCTATTCCTCTATTTTTTCCAGCTCAATCCAGCATCTTGCCTCTCCTATGCCTTGTTTATTCCGTCTCAATTCAATTCCATTGTCCTTCCTCCTCATTTATTTTTTCTGGCACGATTCAGTAACTTGTACCTCCAACACCTTAAGTTTTCCATCTCAGTTCTGTCGTCTGATCCTCCACCTCCCATTTATTACAACTAAATTCAGTCACTTATCCATCTCGTTCTTCTAATTTTTCCAGCTAGATCCAGTAACATGCCCATCGTAAGCCTTATTTTTTGCAATAAATTAAGGTTCAAAGTCCTTTCTCCTCATTTTCTTTTCCGGTTCGATTCAGTAACTTACACCTTCTAAACTTTACGTTTTCCACCTAAGTTCAGTCATCTGATCCTCCACTTCAATTTATTCCACCTCAATTCAGTCACTTTTTCATCCCATTCCTTCATTTTACCAGTTCAATCCAATAACTTGGCTTTCCTTTGTCACATTTTTTCTGTCTCAATTCAGTTACATGTCCCTTCCTCCTTATTTATTTTTTTTCTGTTCGATTCACCAACTTCCATCTCCTAAACCTTAAATTTTTCATCTCAGTTCAGTCATCTGATCTTCCACTCCAATTGATTCCACCTCAATTCAACCACTTTTCCATCCCATTCCTCTATATTTTTAGTTCAATCTAGTAATTTGCCCCTTCTATGCCTTATTTTGTCCCGATTTATTTTTTCCGGTTCGATGCGGAACTTCTTCCTCTCCCATCACATATTATCCATCTCAATTCACTCTCCTAGTCTTTCCCATCTCCTTTATTTCTCCGGCTCATTCCGGTAACTTCCCCCCCCCCGCCCCCGCCATCCTCATTTTTTATGGCTCAATCCAATCACTTGGTCTCTCTACTACAACCCCCTAATTTTTCCGTCTCAGTTCACTAACGTGGTCCTTCCCACTTCATTTTTTTTCCCCCGGCTCGATCCAGCAGCTTATTCCCACCATACGCCTTATTTTTTCCATCTCCAGCCATTTGCCTTCCCCAGCTTATTTTTTCAGCCTCTATTCAGTCACTTCACTCTAACCCCTCCCCCTATTTCTTCTTGCTCTCTCCAGTAAATTAACATGCCTCCCACTTATTTTTTTATTTCTATTCAATCACTTAGTCTTTTCTACCATTTATATTTTTTCCAGCTCGATTCAGTAACTTCCCCTCCAACATCTTAATTTTTCACTCAATTCAATCCCTTGCTCTCTCCCCTTTCCCCCTATTTTCCCTCCCTATGAATTCAGCCATCTAGTTCCCCCCCCCACACACTTAATTTTACCGTCTTAACTCAGTCACTTTTTCCCCCTTTGCCCTATTTTTCTGGTTTGATCTAGTAAAGTTGCCCATGCTCCCGTTATTTTTTCCCTTCTCAATTCAGTCACTTGGTTTCCGCCTTACTTTTCCATCTCAATTCAATTACTTAGTGCTTACACTTCCTCTATTTTTTCCATCTCAATTCAGTGACTTAGTCCTTAGCCTTGATCTATATTTTCTAGCTCGACCCCAAACTCAACCTTATTTTTTCCCTCTCAATTAAATCGCTTGGTTCTACCAACCTCCTTTATTTTTCCAGCTCGGTCTACTAACTTGCCCATCCCTTCCCTTCCCTAATATTTTTCCCTCTCAACTCAGCTATTGGGTCCTTCTCGTCACCTTTCGTCTTTCTACCTCGATTCATTAACTCTCCCCTCCAACCCTTATTTTTTTCACCTCGGTATAGTCACTTGGTCCTTCCTCTTCCCCTAATTTTTTCAGCTCGATCCAACACTTCTGTAAATCACTTGGTCTCCCTCCCCCTCTATTTTTTCCGCCTCAATTTAATCATATGGTTCATCCCACTTACTTGTTTTTTCGACTTCAATCTAGTAACTTGCCCCTCCCCCATCTTATTTTTTCCCTCTCAATTCAGTAACTTGCTCCTTCCTTCTCCCTTAGTTTTCCGTCTCAATTCAATCACCTGGTCCTCCTTTCTCCCTTAGTTTTCCGTCTCAATTCAATCACTTGGTCCTCCCTTCTCCCTTAGTTTTCCGTCTCAGTTCAGTCACTTGGTCCTTCCTTCTCCCTTAGTTTTCCGCCTCAATTCAGTCACTTGGTCCTCCCTTCTCCCTTAGTTTTTCCGTCTCAGTTCAGTCACTTGGTCCTTCCTTCTCCCTTAGTTTTCCGCCTCAATTCAATCACTTGGTCCTCCCTTCTCCCTTAGTTTTTCCGTCTCAGTTCAGTCACTTAGTCCTTCCTTAGTTTCCCGTCTCAATTCAGTCACTTGGTCCTCCCTTCTCCCTTAGTTTTCCGTCTCAGTTCAGTCACTTGGTCCTTCCTTCTCCCTTAGTTTTCCGCCTCAATTCAATCACTTGGTCCTCCCTTCTCCCTTAGTTTTTCCGTCTCGATTCAGTCACTCCCCCCCCACACACACACACTCTCGTTATTTTTTTTCTTCGAGATCCGAGTCTGCTATTAGTAGTTCAATTTTGAGGCAGAAATTGTATATTTCAATGGATGTAGTTTTAGCAATATTACGAGTTTTCTGGAGGGCACTTACCAACCTCGTGTCCTATCTGATCCCAAGTATTAGCAGTTCCAGTTTTTATATAAATAATAAAAGTTTAATAACCTGAATATCATCTGAATTGTGTATTACTATCTCAGAAATCTTCTTTTAAAATATGAATTTGATTATTATCATTTGGATTTTACCAGGATGAAGCAACCTCCTATGGTCAACTTTGCAAAATGATAATAATTCTGCCCTTTCGGCCTCTCCCTTACGGGGGAAACAAACTAAAGAAAGGGCAGGAAACATGGAACCCACGTTAGTAATACTCATAAGTGGCATTTATTCTCGTTAATTAGATAAGTATGAAAAAAACAAAAACAAATTACATTTCCCGTATTCCACTCTTGTGTGATCTTCCGTGAGATCCCGTGTTCGAATCCTGTTATGCAGACTGTTTCAATTAATTTCCACCATTTTAATACCGCACTTGGGCTAATCAGTTACGCACGCAACAATTCAAATATCAGCGCACCACTTTCTACATTTCGAAACGCATACAGATGCAAATGAATATTCTAAAAAATTCTTCCGCTGAGCCCGGGTTTATTCACAAGCCTACGTTCTGATGTTATTCTCTCGATTCATCGTGTGATGCAGTAGAGATTGCAAAGACCTTTTCCTTTAGAAAACCCCGTAAAAAATGGCCCTACGTGTTTATGTCCGACTGTTTTACGCAGAGCTAGAGAAATCTATCGTGACACGATTTGTGGGAAGTGGAACTTAAATATTTATTATTTCTATTGAACTCACGATTGCTGGTTAAATCAATCCGATGCCAGTATCAGAGAGGGTCGAACAATCAATCAATAAAAACAATATAAAAAAAAAAACTTCTCGCAGTTGCTTACCACAGAAGTCTGACAGGAGCTGTCAGTTTAATACGCCATAATAGATCTGTGAGGATGGCGGGACCTCATCAAAGAGCTAACACAAACATACATGCCTTACCCGAAGCTCGAACCCAGGTCCCTTTGATCAGTAGCCAAGCACCCTAACCACTTGGCCACCAGGACAGCTGCGCCATAATGTGCTGGCCTTTCGGAGATGATCAGGTAGGATAAATCTAAACAACACAATCTCTTTTGACTGATGAATAATTGGGCAGACAGTTATTTAAAAAACATAATAATTGAAATGCTGGATAAACCTTATGAAGTTGACTGGATTGTTTTACCTCTGAGAGACACTTTTTCGCACACCATGGGCTAAATGGCCAGGTCACAAGGACCCCGAATGCTCAGAGAATGTTGGGGGAGGAACAGCTATTGGGAGACAGATGGTAGCCTCCCGTTAAGGCCATCCAGGGTGTTCTTTAACGTACACAGGGTATGTCTCTCCCGCACACGGGGTCACGGCTTAACGTCCCATCCGACGGACGACGTCCTTTACCAAGCCCATCGGTGTCCTCTACTGACCGTGGGCAGGGCGGGGAAATTTTGCGGAGATAAATCTCAACGCTGACCCAGCTGGGACTCGAACCTGGGAACTACTGATTTCGAGCCTGGCGCGCTACCGACTGAGCCACCCCCGCCCATGAAGTTGACTGATTATCACTCCTTAGTGGTAACTTTACAGCAACAGTCATACAGACTCAATCGTTTCTTATTCACACAGACTAATGAATATAAACGTGATTGCTCCTGCAGTACCTCTGTTGATCTTTCTGACTTATCTGAGGAAGTTTGAATAGAATTTTATTCGTCGGACAGTGGAAGATTTTCGGGTAAATGGATTTTTTTTTTTTCGTTATTAATTTCGCATTAAAAATGTTCCTACACATGACATTTCGTCTTATTCATTTCTCTGTTGTTTTCGAGTGTAGTTATCAGTGATTTTGTATCCGTGTGCCATTCAATTAGCCGTGTTTTTAGAATTGCTACGAAAAGCCCGCCATTTCCATAGAAAAATATGGTGATTCATAGTATTGCCAGATATCAAATAAAACTGCGCAACTGTGTTTATTTCTTTCAGCGCTTCCACTAGCATCGCTAAAACCGTAACCGTTTAGATACAGTGCTGGTTCAAAGAAATTTTAAGAAAAAAGAGTTTCAACTTAGAAAAAGCGTAAGTGGCGACCTCAAACGGTGTTCGATTCGTATCGTACATTTGATATAGCAGGAAAACAAATATTAAGGAGCAAACGAATTTTGCTTTAAAAATTACGTTTAAAATAAATAAATAAAACTGTACTTCATATCTGGAAAATGATATCATGATTTTAATAGAATACATTTTTCTACATTTGAAATCATTCCGTGGCCGAGTGGTTAGCACGATTGACTACTGATCTCAGGGACCTGGGTTCGAGTCTCAGGTAACGCATGGATGTTCATGTCGTTTTTCTGCTGAGGTCCCGCCATCCTCACAGACCTTCTACTATGGCGTATAAACTGACAGGCTCCTGTCAGACCTTTGAAGCAAGCAGCTGCTTGAAGGTGTATTTATTTTTATTACTTATTTGTTGAATCAACTGCCATAAGTAGAAATATTTAAAACAGATTTAAGTTAAATTATTAATCACTTATCAGAAGACTGTTTTGATTAATCATTATGTTCAATATAAAAGTAAGTTACGAATCGATAATTTTTATGCAGCAAAAGTGAAGACAATGAAATTGCACAATGATATGTCATTAGAATAGGGTTAACCAATGCTGTGTTCGTCCCCTGTAAAGTTAGCTTATGTCATACGTCGAATGCACGATGCTCGCTTTTGCATTAGTCCCTATGGAAGCTGAACTTCTTTTTACACATTCTTTGGTTGGATTATGATAGTGCTAAACTCACTAAAACACACTGTCTTATGTTTATGCTTTGTCTCAGTTACTGATGTTATCAATGTCTGGTATTATGTTAATAATAATAATAAGAGTAATCGTTTTTAATGATGTTTGTACCTCATCATTAATAACCAAACTAATCATCACCTTGTTCAAGAATAGTTCAGTTAGACCATGATTAACCCGCAGTCAGAATGAAAACAGAATTGCAGAAAATATCTCTAAAGCAGGAGAGTTCAACCTGCGTCTCATTGCAAAAGAATTTATGAATCAAAAAACAAATAATCAAGTCTCATTTCTTCCAATACCTTTTGGCCTAGCATTTTTAAAGTGCATAACTAAATGATTCTGCCAATTCATAATACTCAGTAAATATGTATATTTTTAATCAAGATATTTTGATTCCTTAAAATTATAGTAAATTCATTTCTCTTTAGAAATACGTGTTCGCTTTTAAGTTGAGAATTTTTCCTGCGTCTCTTTAAGATTATAGTTTTTTTTTTTTCCTATTGGCCATTCACTAAGTTCCGGTTGCATAGATTGTTAGAGGGTGATTTTGAAATTATTTAATTAAGCATAATAGGGCACGCCAAATTTTAATTTTTAGGGGAAGGATTGAAAATTTAACCTAAAGCTACAGCCAAACAGGACTAATTTTTTTTATATAAATCGCAGTGACAGGGCAGATATTTCACCAAAATTATAATTAGCTTTGAATCAAACATTTTAAAGTACTGCTGGTAAGATTTTGTGAAAGTCTTCAAGAGAGAAAGCTAATCTGTTTAAATAAAAAATAAATAAATACCCCCTCAAGCAGCTGCTTGCCACAGAGGTCTGACAGGAGCCTGTCAGTTTATATGCCATAGTAGAAGGTCTGAGAGGATGGCAAGACCTCAGCAGGAAAACGACACAAACAGCCATGCCTTACCCGGGGCTCGAACCCAGGTCCCGTAGATCAGTAGCCAAGCGCGCTAACCACTCGGCCACGGGACGTAGTGAACAAAAAATCTATCATATTATTCAAATATGTATCAGTTCCTATATGCTGATTAATGGCATATTATGCATTGATGCTCATGAAATAAAAAAAATCCCAAATTACTGTAATTGTTGTTTGAAACGTTTATTTTCGTTATTAACAGCTTCAACATTAGGATATTTTGTCATTAATATTTTTATTCATCAATGAGTAGAATTATGCGAAAAATGATACACTGATCTACTAAATGGATCTTAACTATTTAAGTTAGAAATGCGAGAAATGTTTAATCACAAAAACGATAAACAAACACTGGAAAAAAAATGCTTTAAAAATCAAGCATTTTATTTAAGTCAGCAATAAAGGAAACTTTACAGAATATAAAACTGCCCTATAAACGGACAGCATTGCATTCTATATACAATACTATTCACAAATGAACATAATGATAGGTAATACCAAACCATACTTGGAGAAGTGGAAAAATGAGAGGAAAAGTTGTTTTTTTACCTTTGAGTGCTTCAGTGATGCCCGCTAAAAAATCTCGCAGAAATTTTAAACTATTTCACTTTATTATTTACATTTATTTACTATAAATGTGACATATATGGAAGTGGATTCAATGTCAGTGATGTTTCTCTTTCTCACAATGAAATGTTCCACCTTTAGACTCAAAGCATTTACTTTCAATAGTCTCTCTCCTTTTACTCAGGAATTTAACCAGTTAATTTATTTCTTCAGTTGATACAATATCTACGAAAATATTGCATATTTTCTATGCTATGTCAATGGGAATCTAATTTCGAAGCTCTATAATCTCTGAAATATTAAATTAATGGAAAAATGTGACTGAAGATAAATTAAAGATCATAATCAAATCTATTTAAATCTCGATTTTCAACGATATTCTTTCAGTATTTAAAGAGTGATGGAAGCTGGAATATTTCACAACAACAATGCGTCATAAGAATTTATCTCAGAAGGAAATAATTGAAACTTAAATAATAAGCATTGTTCCAAACTATTAATAAGAAAATAAATAAAACATTTTAGAATTTAACGAAGATATCACCTGAATTTAACGTCGATCAATTTTAGAGCAAATATTGTCTTGAGCCGGTGGGATACGAACCCATGACCTCCTAATAACATATGTTATCACATATCAGGGTTCGTATAACTATATAACACAATAACCTAATGACATACTGTATGTTATCATATATCAGAGTTCGTATTCCACCCGACACCAAGACAATTTTTCCTCTAAAACTGATCGACATTAAAATCAGGTGATATCTTCCCTTTGGGGCGGGGGTGGCTCAATCGGTAGCGCGCCAGGCTCGTAATCTGTAGTTCCCAGGTTCGAGTCCCAGCTGGGTCAGCGTTGAGATTTATCTCCGCAAAATTTCCCCTGCCACACGGGAGTAGCCTGCCACGGTCAGTAGGGGACACCGATGGGCTTGGAAAGGCCGCCGTCCGTCGGATGGGACGTTAAGCCGTGGCCCCGTGTGTGGGAGAGCCATACCCTGTGCACGTTAAAGAACACGCTGGATGGCCTTGACGGGAGGCTACCATCTGTCTCCCAACAGCTGTTCCAGTGAGTCCCCTCCCCCAACCTTCTCTGAGCCTTCGGGGTCCTTGTGGCCTGGCCATTTAGCCCATGTTGTGCAAAAAAGTGCCGCTCAGAGGTAAAACAATACAATCCAATACGATATCTTCCTTAATATATGAATAAATGTCGGAAAAAATATCTTCAATCTGAAGGTTTTAAAAGTTTGCGAAATGTTTATTAGAATATTAGACACTTATGAATGAATTTTATAAAACAATGTATTGTTAAATATTCCAGCTGCCATAACTGTGCCATTCATAACCATAACTGTATATAGTGCTAAAACTCGAGATTTAAATAGATTGATTACGGTTTTTAATTACCTTCAATCACATTTTTCCATTAAATGCTTATTTTAGAAGTTATAGAACTTCGAAGTTAGATGTCCACTGACATAACACGGAAATTCTCTGTTATTTTGGTAGGGTAGTGTATATTCGTATACATCAATTTACTCACCTGATATCTTGCTTATCAAGTTTTGATTATGCATTGAAAGTAATGGCGTAGCCGGGGGGATAAGAAATTGAGAGTTTAAATCCCCTTGTCTGATTTTTTTCTGAATAAATCATTTTTTTCAATTATTTTTATTTGTATGAACTTAGAAAATTTTGAAACTCCTGCTTTAATTCCACTGAAAATTCTAATTCTTAAACACAGTATCAAAATCTGTTTTGAAACGTATATGGAAGATTCTCATAAGTCATTGGTTGATTGAGTTGTCGATCAGTTGCCAATTAACCAATGATCACATAGAATGAATTCGATCGATAGTTCCTCTCCACCCCCCTTCCCCCCCTTTCACATGACATGCAACTGGTATTTATTCTCCTTCACCCTTCAGCATCAGTCTCTCCACCACTGGGCGGCCTGCGGCCTAAAGCCCAATTGCCAATATGTACGATTGCCAGCCTTCACTGTGCTGGCCAGTCTTTGCCGTTTTCATCCGCACCCACTGCCCTTTATGCCTATGGACCTGATGATAAGGGGGCTGAGGCCCCCTTTACAAATAGGTCCAGCTTAGAAAGAAGGATGTATAAGAAGAAGAAGAAAATCGATAGTTCATTTCATCAATGACTTGTAAGAATTCTTAATGCGTCAGTTGCGCAGTCTCACCGACTTAATTGCTTTCATCTACGCTTCGCCATTGAACGAAACATTGTTCGTGTACTTACAGACAGCATTCTATTTCACTGAGCGCTAACTATACCGGGAAAATCCTAATCTGAACGGAAAAAGTCAAAGGTTTCCACTAAACAGTGGGACACACAAAAAAAATCATGTCCCGATAAGAAATACTTTTGTGGAAAAAAATGTGTTTCACAGATGAGTGGGATAAGAACCCACACCTCCCAGTTAAATGCTGGCGTTGTTACTACTAAACTATCACCAGCTCCATTACATTTCTACTAATTGGCTAATCTGGCTTAAATTTTTCCCGACTTTGTCGCCATCTATGATCGTGAAGGCAACTTTCCAATATTGCTAACTATAGATGTAAATTATTTTACGTTCACTATAGATGTAAATTATTACCGTTCACAGCAAACTGGAGCGTGTGCAGTTACTGCACACGCTCCAGTTTGCTGTGAAAGGTAACTGCACACGCTCCAGTTTGCTGTGAACGGTAACTGCACACGCTCAATATTTCCGTGTGTGCAGTAACTGCACACGCTCCAGTTTGCTGTGAACGGTAACTGCACACGCTCAATATTTCCGTGAGTGAGCCCACACGATCTAGTATTAAAATAATATGACCACCTACAGTCGCTCAAAAAAGTATCCGAACACTATGGTTGATTATAGAATTCATAAAAAATATCTGGCAAATTTTTTTTTTAGAAATTAGTGATGTGGCAACCTTCGCACACGTACACGAAGGTTGCCAGATCACTAATTTCTAAAAAAAATTTGCCAGATATTTTTTATGAATTCTGTAATCAACCATAGTGTTGGGATATTTTTTTGAGCGACTGTACTTGTCCAATCGTGCACACACTCCGACCAGTTAAATTTTGTATGAATGAGACCACCCATTATTTTTACAGGAAAAAAAGGGGGAACTTTTTTCTTATTGCTGTTGGAAATAGAAAAACTTGTGAGGAAACTTTCCCTTTAATAAAAATTAAGATTGCATAAATTCGATCATTATCAAAGCGAATTTATTTTCCTAAATGTAGTATCTTTAACAGCTCATAAATAAAATAGTCTTTATTGAATAAATTAATTGGATAATAGCCGAATGGTTAGCGTGCTTGGCTACTGATCAAAGGGACCTGGATTCGAGCCCCGGTAAAGGCATAGATGTTGTATTGTTTTTCAGCTGAGGTTCCGCCATCCTCATCGTATAAAACTGGCAGGCTCCTGTCAGACATTTGTGGCAAGCAGCTGCTTGAGGGGATTTTTATTCATTTCAACATCAAGCAATCACGAGTGAAGCAAGAATCACTGTCAGCAACAATAAGGAATAAATATAATTTGACAATTTTGATAACATTCAGTTTATTTGTTTAATTATTAAGATTCGTTCAGTATTTTTTTATATTTTTTAACGTTTTCTAAAATATTTTTTGCGTTAAATATTTTAGAAATGAAATTTTTTCTTTATAGTTAAAAAACGAGAAAATTTCGTCTATAAAAAAGAGTAAATAAAGATTAAAAAAAAGCATGTTCTCTTTAAAAAGAGTAAATAAAGATTAAAAAAAAGCATGTTCTCTTTAAAAAGAGACATTTTGGCCAACCAACTATTTTTCTCTTCCTTCGGAAAAAGTTTCGCATGTCTTTTTCGACAAACTGGAAACGTTGGGTTGTTGATCCACTAACCACCAGGTGGCAGAAGGGATTAATTTAAATTTTCCTTTAAGCGATGACAATGAAACTTGACAAAACAAAAATAAAATATCAGGTAAAACCGGTATCACACGAAATATTCCCAGACATCAAGACGCCACGTGAAAAATAAGGATTTCCGCTCCTTCTGGTCACCCAAAGCTAAGAGCATTTAACCTAGCATTAATAACATCACTGTTCTGATGATGCGCTGAATATTGTTGACTTAAACCTTTTTGAAATGTGCTGATATCACGGGGTGGCTCAGTCGGTAGCGCGAAAGGCTAGTAATCTGTAGTTCCCCGGTTCGAGTCCCAACTGGGTCAGCGTTGAGATTTATCTCCGCAAAAATTCCCCGCCCTGCTCACGGTCAGTAGGGGACACCGATGGGCTTGGAAAGGCCGCCGTCCGTCGGATGGGTCTCCAGCACAAGGGGCCATGGCTTACCATGGCCCCTTGTGCTGGAGAGAGCCATACCCTGTGCATGTTAAAGAACACGCTGGATGGTCTTGACAGGAGGCTACCATCTGTCTCCCACCAGCTGTTCCAGTGGGTCCCCAACCTTCTCTGAGCCTACGGGGTCCATGTGACCTGGCCATTTAGCCCATGGTGTGCAAAACAGTGCTGCTCAGAGGTAAAACAACCCAACTGATATCACGCATAAAATTTTTGTCTTGCCTTGATATTACGGAAAAAAAAGTTTCATCTTGTTTTTGGTATCACGTACAAAGGTTTAGTTTTGTCTTGGCATTGCGAGAAAAACATTTGGTCTTATTCTGATATTACGTACAGAGTTTGGTCTTGTGTTGATATTACGGAGGGCGTGGAGTTTTGTCATGTCTTGATATTCGATATAAAGAAGTTTGATCTTGTCCTGATATTCAATAAAATGAAATTTTGACTTGTCTTGATATTACGGGGGGGGGGGGGGGGTCTTGTCTTGATATTCCATAAAAGAGTTTGATCTTGTCTTGATTGATATTACGTACAAAAATTTGGTCTTGATAGGAATTCATGGGATGTATAGCTACTTATCTTTATATCCAAATCTGCTGAATGTCATTTGATAAGAAATTATTAAAGACGGCTAAAGACTATTATCAGCATCTTAAATGGTACAATAATTTCATTCTGAAACTAAGATTTTTTTTTCTTACAGAACTCACATGAAGATTTGGTGACATTTTGTAGCTTGGAAATTAGGATTTCTCCTAACAGGGAAAAAATAGCCCAACCGTATAAGATGTACATATATTTTCAGTCCGTTGATTTTTCCTCTTAATTATTAATCTGATTTCTATATGTATTTTTTCAATAAATTAAAGGAAATTAATTTGTGGACGTAGAGAAGTTTGAGAACAAAAGAGAACAACTGATTCTACCAATTACGTTGATAATATTACTTTTATCAGTGGAAGATAAACAGATTTGGAGCAATGTTGCCATTAGTCCAAAGCTGGAAACAAACTTATACAATCTTGCAGAGTGAATAGTCTCCAAACTTTTGAACCACTACCGAGGCGTGATATCCTTTCTGTGAAAAATCAACAACAAGAGTGAGCATTGGAACTATATTTACGAGAATCTCATCGTTTTTCCTATATTCTCTTAAAGCTTATACTAAACTTACTTTAACAGTTCTTCATCCCCCTGAACATCATTAAGCTAACATGATTCCTGATATTAATTTTTGCATTATTGGGATTTGGGATGAAGGATATATTGCTCAGAAATCCCACTCTCGTGATCTTTCAAGCAGAAGTCCATTGATTCTGAAGAATGATATCTTTGGAATTCGTCGATACCTAGATGTGCACAATGGAGAATGAAGTGATCTGTAGTTTCACGTTGCCCCAGTTCGGAAAATCGCTGCCATTGGCTAGAGGGATGGGGTGCCTCAGTCGGTAGCGCAACAGGCTCGTAATCTACAGTTCCCAAGTTCGAGTCCCAGCTGGGCCAGCGTTGAGATTTATCTCCGCAAAATTCCCCGCCCTACCTGGATCAGTAGAGGATACCGGTGGGCTTGGAAAGGCAGCCATCTGTCGGATGGGATGTTAAGCGGTGGATCCGTGTGCACGTCAAAGAACCCGCTGGATGGACTTGACGGGAGGCTACCACCTGTCTCCCAACAGCTGTCCAGTGAGTCCTCTCACCCAACCTTTTCTGAGCCTTCGAGTCCTTGTGGCCTGACCATTTAATCCATTGTGTTCGAAAAAATGATGCTCAGAGGTAAAACGACCCAACGCCATTAGCTAGGAGACATCTGTTGGAGGAATGTTTGGAGTTGGGTTGTTTTACCTCTGAGAGACACTTTTTCGCACACCATGGGCTAAATGGCCAGGTCACAAGTACCCCGAATGCTCAGAGAATGTTGGGGGAGGAACAGCTATTGGGAGACAGATGGTAGCCTCCCGTTAAGAACATCCAGCGTGTTCTTTAACGTGCACAGGGTATGTCTCTCCCGCACACGGGGTTACGGCTTAACGTTTCATCCGACGGACGGCGTCCTTTACCAAGCCCATCGGTGTCCTCTACTGACCGTGGGCAGGGCGGGGAATTTTGCGGAGATAAATCTCAACGCTGACCCAGTTGGGACTCGAACCTGGGAACTACAGATTACGAGCCTGGCGCGCTACCGACTGAGCCACCCCCGCCCCTAATGCTTTGAGTGGTGCAACATCAAGATGTAAATAGAATTATCAGGATTTCCGCATTTCTCGAGGTATTGGCATTGGCTGCTTTACAGGGAATCGAATTAGATATGGGAATGTATTTGGTAGATTCGCATTCCATCATCAGATCTTTATATAATTCCTTACGGCATAAATGCCTTTATGCCGTAAGTGACTGCATCATAAAGTGGTCTCTGCAAACAAAGTTGATTCTGGGTACAAATTGGGAAGTCTTTTTTTTTACCAGAGAATTGGATGTGTCATTAATCTCTAGGTGACTGTGACCCAAAGCAGAGTAATGGGCGCAACCATTTTATTATTGTGTTACATGTAATTTATATGTATACTTTACCAAATAATAATGTGACCGAGTAGTCGCAGGTGGTAGGGTACTAGGCTTGAAATTTATAATTCCTATGTTCGAGTCCCACTTGTGCCAACGTTGAGATTTATTTCCCCTAAGTCAGAAAGGGGACACCGATGGGCTTGCAACGGCCAGCATCCGTCGGATGGGAAATAAAACTGTGGCCCGTGTGCAAGAAAGCTATACACTGTGCAAGTTACACAACACGCTGGATGGACTTAACATGAGGTTGTCATCTGTCTCCTACCAGCTGTCCAGTAGGTTCTCTTCCCTTAACTTCTCTTAGTCTTTGGGGTCTGGTGACATGGTCATTTAGTCCATTGTGTGCAAAAATAGTGCTGCTCAAATGCAAAACAATCCATCCAAAAAATTAATATTTCACACTTCTGTAGAACCTTTTCTTCCCATCATTTTTTCCCATTTTTGTCCACCTTCTCCACCTCCTAAATGAACTTACAGCACCCCGAAAATATTTTATGTTGCCTAGAGAGAATGGTTCATCAATCTGAAATTTGAATTTTTTACTAATACATTTTCTCCCTTAATATTCCAAAAATTAAAATAAATTATCCTTCAAACAGCAGATTGTCACAGAAGTTTTATAAGAGCTTACGAGCGTAGTTCCCGTTTATTTTTATCTCCAGCGAAGAAGGGTTGTGTTGTTTTACCTCTGAGCGGCACTTTTTTGCACACCATGGGCTAAATGGCCAGGTCACATGGACCCCGAAGGCTCAAAGAAGGTTGGGGGAGGGGACCCACTGGAACAGCTGTTGGGAGACAGGTGGTAGCCTCCCGTCAAGGCCATCCAGCGTGTTTTTTAACGTGCACAGGGTATGGCTCTCCCACATACGGGGATACGGCTTAACGTCCCATCCGACGGACGGCGGCCTTTCCAAGCCCATCGGTGTCCCCTACTGACCGTGGGCAGGACGAGGAATTTTGCGGAGATAAATCTCAACGCTGACCCAACTGGGACTCGAACCTGGGAACTACAGATTACGAGCCTGGCGCGCTACCGACTGAGCCACCCCCGCCCCTCTCCAGCGAAGAACCTAATTAAATAAGGATCCGTATAATATATAATGATACAGAATTTGTTGCTGTGAATTATTGAAATGCTAAGAATTTTTGAAATTGTCTTAATCATTATCAGTATTATCAGTAACTCTGCATTTGTCATTCTTAACGCAAATCATTGCTAATAACACCATATTTAGTCTGCTATTAAATGATTTCCAGTCATGCAAATTTCCATCCTCTCATTTACCATCTATTTCCGCATATCCAAGACAATTTCCTTGTCCACATTCTTTAGTAATAGTCATGAATGCAAATCGTTGGTTGCTCATTCTTCTAAAAGCATTACGAATGCAAGACATGTCGACTGATTTACGATCAACCTGAAATTTCCTTAGAAGGAACCGCACCACGAAAAAACTGCTAAAGAAGCAAATCTTGAACAACAGAATATCTTTTATGTTTTATTATACAATCTGTATATTAATCAAGACAGCTCTCCATGACATTATTGCTACTGAATATTCACCATTTATTAAATGTTAATTTTACCTTCTTTTGCATGCAGTGATGATCAATATGTGATGACAAATCTAGCAACAGACACTCTTTAAAACAGAAAATAACACGAAATTTTCGGTTCCGATTGCAAAAAAGAGTTACATCTTTAAAATACTTTTAAACTTCCGATGCTACAGTATTTTAGGGGCGGGGGTGGCTCAGTCGGTAGCGCGCCAGGCTCGTAATCTGTAGTTCCCAGGTTCGAGTCCCAGCTGGGTTAGCGTTGAGATTTATCTCCGCAAAATTCCCCTCCCTGCCCACGGTCAGTAGGGGACACCGCTGGGCTTGGAAAGGCCGCCGTCCGTCGGATGGGACGTTAAGCCGTGGCACCGTGTGTGGGAGAGCCATACCCTGTGCACGTTAAAGAACACGCTGGATGGCCTTGACGGGAGACTACCATCTGTCTCCCAACAGCTGTTCCAGTGGGTCCCCCCCCCCAACCTTCTCTGAGCCTTCGGGGTCCATGTGACCTGGCCATTTAGCCCATGGTGTGCAAAAATGTGCCGCTCGGAGGTAAAACAACCCAACCTAGAGTATTTTAAAAATGCAACAAAAAGCAAACATTGCAAGTATTGTAAAAGCAAACATTGCAAGTACTTATCTTTTGAAGAATCCCTTGAATCAGTGAAATAAATCAAGAACGAAGTGACGTCTCCAGTTACTGATGAGAAGTGAACTTAAAAGCAAAATGGCGATTCCAAAAGAAAAAAAATCTTCAAAGTGACGTCGAATATACCCTATATTAGAAAAAGTAACTGACACTTTTATGTTATGTGAATGGAAAGACACATCCAAAAATCCCCAACTTAAAAAAAAAACTCTTATTTTTTTTAAAAAAGTCACAAGAGATAAATTAGAGATCACACTCAAATATCTCTAAATCTCAATTTTCAACAATATTCTCTTGATATTTTAAAAGTTATTAAAGCTGGAACATTTAACAGCAGACGCCACTGTGCACTATTCATCAACATTTTCCTTTCGCCAAATTAATGAAAACTGAAAAAAATCGTTACTCAAACCACAAACATTTATGTTAGGGAACGATTTGTTATAATAGTTGCGTTTTATCTTTTGTGGTAAATTTTCACGTGTAGCAAAAGTTAAATGTTTCAGCTTCCATAATTCTTTAAATAATAAGCAAATACTTTGGAAACTAGATATTTAGAGAGATCTTGAATTTATTTTCAGTGACATTTTTTCATTACAAAAAACTTTTTTCGAAATTAGGGAGCTTTCAATGTGACTTTCCATTCACCATACAATGGAAGTGTCAGGTGATTTCTTGCAATATATAAATATTGGTTAGGGTGAAGAAAAGATTAAATATTACAGATAAGAGTTTATAAGTTACTTGAAGGTAAGTTTGTAAGAAGGTATGCTGTCTTGGCACATCACATTTCTTTTTTCCTAGAAAAAAAGGCACATCACATTTCTTTTTTCCTAGAAAAAAAGGCACGAGATAATGATGAGATTTCGCATCACTGCTGAATGATTAGAACTTAGTTTATTCCGAAATTATTTTGCTTGCTTTCAAAAGAAAAAAATATCAGCTTCTTATGTATTAACGAACTTAGAAAATCAAATTCGCGACTAAATTAGACTCGCCACTCCAAACAGCACAACATCTTTGTACTAATAAATTACACATTTTTTAAATTGTTCACGAAAAAGAAAATGTTAAAAACAAATAAATACACATTTTGTTCACTCTTTTTCATTTATCAAAAATTCGTTCAGGGAAATCGGTTATTGAAAACAAAAAAGAAACCTTTGAGTAAAAACTCTGAAAATTTTTAATCGAAAGCACTGGCGAGTTGTAGATTGGACACTGAATATTTTCACAGAAGCACTTCTTGATTTCATTAATTCAAACTGTAAGAGCAAATGTTTCGCTTTAGCAGTGCCCAACTTAAGTTTAATATCAAAGATTGGAAAGAGGTTTTTTTCATAGAGAGATTGTCTCGTTATAATCTTTGGATTATCCAGCTCTCTAGTGTCTTTCCTCAACACCACTGGATCCATAATGGCCACACACAGAGAGACTGCCAGCCGACTAGACGACATGACCACTAACTGAAGCCAGGATTGGTATGCTCAATGATACATCGCTTACAGAACTTTTTCACTGTCTTGTATCCATCTAACGTGACTGAACAATCCTGTATATTCAACTGTTGCAGTCCCCTGCAATAATAGGCGATGATCTGTATTCCATGGTCCGTGATCATCTCGCAGGACTTGACGCTCAACTTCCTCAAGTTGGGACAGTGTTCGGAAATGAGCCTGAGGCCGTGGTCGGTGACGTCGCACTTGCCGATGTCGAGGGCCCTGAGACGGGGACAGCTGCGAGCGATCACCTCCATCGAGTCGTCCGAAACCGCCTCGCACCCACGCACATTCAGGTATCTCAGTTTGTAACAGTGACGGGCGATCTGTTTGATGCCCGCGTCGGAGACCTGGTCGCATTTGGCCACACTCAGGTACCGCAGATTGGGCCCCAGTTTGGCCAGCTCGTAGAGACCGAAGTCCGTGACGTGGACGCAGTCGCTGACGCTGAGCTCGCGGAGAATAACGCAATAACTGGCCACGGCTTTCAGTCCGGCATCGGTGACCTGGCTGCATCTGCGGAGATACAGGTGGCTCAACTGCGAACAGTGACGAACAACAAGCTGCAGACCCGAATCTTGGATGCCCTGACAGTCGGTAAGGTCCAGGTACTGCAGGTAAAGCTGTCTGCCGGCTGCTCCGCTTGAGTCAGGGGTTAAAGGCCGGGATTGAATTGATGTCACAGCGTTGCAACCTACAATGAAAACGAAAATGTTTTAATGTAAGTTTGAAATATGACACAATTTTAATTTTTCAAATAACTTTACTTGACACTATGTATAAACCATAAATTATTCATGGCCAAAAACGCTAGTTTATAAAAGAACGATTATTATGACTTGATAATCTGTTAACTTTGGGAAATGCTAAGTACACAGATTGGCTTTTACATTCCACATTGCTCCAATAAATGAGGCCCTCCATAAGGATATCAAATTTCATTGGTCGATTTCTTAGATACATTTCGTTGCTAAATAAGTATAGGTTGGGTTGTTTTACCTCTGAGTGGCACTTTTTTGCATACCATGGGCTAAATGGCCAGGTCACAAGGACCCCGAAGGCTCAGAGAAGGTTAGAGGAGGGGACCCACTGGAACAGCTGTTAGGAGACAGATGGTAGCCTCCCGTCAAGGCCATCCAACGTATTCTTTATCGTGCACAGGGTATGGCTATCCCGCACACGGTGCCACGGCTTAACGTCCCATCCGACGGACGGTGGTCTTTCCAAGCCCATCGGTGTTTCTTGCTAACCGTGGGTAGGACGGGGAATTTTGCGGAGATCAATCTCAACGCTGACCCAGCTGAAATAAGTATAGGAGAATAAAGGTAATTTATAACATTACATGAGCGAATTAACAAGATATAAAAGAGTCTACTACATGAAGAAATAATGCACCTAAATCTACTACATGAAGAAATAATTATAACTCATAATGGCAGAAGAGTACAGTAATATCCCTTATAACATTTGAGAACTGTTTCAGATAAATTTATAAAATAACACCAAAAATTTAGGAAAACGAATATTTGCCATGATCATCTATCATTTGCTGGGAAGGGGATTCAGACTTTCAATCATCTGCTGTAGTAACCTCTGCTTTGAAACATGTATCAGACTGCGGATGTTTCTTTGTCAGATTTTTCTGTTGGAAAATAACATTTCTCTGTTGCTCCAGATGTTATTAAGAATGTTTCGTCCTTATTTGTGAATTGAAAAAGCACTGTGCTCACAAATGCAAGAGGGCGGGTGACTCAATCAGTAGACAGCTAGGTTCGTAATCTACTGTTCCCAGTTCGAGGCACGTAATCTACTGTCCCCAATCCAACCAGGGTCGATATTTTTTCCTCTAAACCTCCACAATGCCCTCGGTGAGAAAGGTGACACAGATAGGCTTGAAAAGACAACCGTCCGTCAAATGGGACTTAAAGACAGTGCCCGTGTGAAGAACAATCACACCCTATGCCAGTGGCGAAGCGAGGATGGAGGTAATTGAGACAAGGAGACTGCGCAGTTGTTTCTTAAAATATTCTCATATGGCATTGATTGATTAATCTATCAAAAACTTGTCAATCAACCAATTATCTCATAGATCAAATATTATTAGTCTATTAATATGTGATTTATAGCTTACACTACCAATGACTTGCAAGAATTTTCGATATATCAATTACGTAGTCTCATTGACTCAATTGCTTTCATCCATGCTTCGCCATTACCCTAGTTCCCAGGTTCGAGTCCCAGCTGGGTCAGCGTTGAGATTTATCTCCGCAAAAATTCCTCGCCCTGCCCACGGTCAGTAGGGGACACCGATGGGCTTCGAAAGGCCGCCGTCCGTCGGATGGGACGTTAAGCCGTGGCCCCGTGTGCGGGAGAGCCATACCCTGTGCACGTTAAAGAACATGGTGGATGGCCTTGACGGGAGGCTACCATCTGTCTCCCAACAGCTGTTCCAGTGGGTCCCCTCCCCCAACCTTCTCTGAGCCTTTGGGGTCCATGTGACCTTTCCATTTAGCCCATGGTGTGCAAAAAAGTGCCGCTCAGAGGTAAAACAACCCAACCCAACCCATTACCCTATGCATTGCTATGTTGCATAGGGTTGACTACAAAGATCCAGTCTCTTGTCACCCCCCCCCCCGATTTTTTTCTAGATCCGAGCTTGATTGTTCGAATATATTTTTGAATGGGATTCGCAAGACTGAAAAAAAATAATCACTTACTTAAGATCGTTAAGAGATAATTATTATTATTACAGAAATGACAGGAAGGTACAATGTGAGCACATTGATACAGATATGGGAAAAGTACTTTAAAATTTTGCACATTTTAGAAAAGGTGACAAATCAAACCTTATCAGTCCAAAAAAAAAAAAAAAATCGATATCTGGAGAAGTGACAATCGCGATGAAATTTACCAAAGAAATTGGTGTTATCTGCCTAAGCTGTAGAATGGATAGGGCGAAGAAGACTAAGAATTTTAAAAGCAAAGTTAATAAGGCTTAGGCTGGATTGTTATTCTCCTGGATAGAACAATTTAGTATTGGATTGTTTTACCTCTGAGCGGCACTTTTTTGCACACCATGGGCTAAATGGCCAGGTCACATGGACCCCGAAGGCTCAGAGAAGGTTGGGGGAGGGGACCCACTGGAACATCTGTTGGGAGACAGATGGTAGCCTCCCGTCAAGGCCATCCAGCGTGTTCTTTAACGTGCAAAGGGGAAGTCTCTCCCGCACACGGGGCCACGGCTTAACGTCCCATCCGACGGACGGCGGCCTTTTCAAGCCCATCGGTGTCCCCTACTGACCGTGGGCAGGGCGAGGAAATTTTGAGGAGATAAATCTCAACGCTGACCCAGCTGGGACTCGAACCTGGGAACTACAGATTACGAGCCTGGCGCGCTACCGACTGAGCCACCCCGAACAATTTAGTGAAAAGCATGACTGATAAGTGGGGAAATTGCAATATTTCAAGTTGAGGGTTTTCTTTGAGATCTGAGTGTTCTAGTCCCCCTTCTCTCATATTCCACAACGGTTTTTTTTTATGAAAATTTTATATTGAAATATTTTTATATTTAATATTAATTTAAATATGTAATATTGAAATATTTTATTGAAAATTTTTTATTGAAAATGTTTTAGATATTGGTTTACTATCACTCTCGAAAAGAAGCATTGTTACCAAATTGAGCTCGAGCATTTCACTTTGGGGAGACTTGATTTCCAGTCTATATTAAATGGGTCGGGGCATGGCACAGTCGATAGCATGTTAGACTTGTGATCTTCAGTCCCAGGTTCGAGTTCTAACTGTGTCAGCGTTGAGATTTATCTTCTCGAAACCACCACCCTTCCCTCGGTCAGTAGGGGACACCAATGGGCTTGAAATGGCTGCCGTACGTCGGATGGGACGTTAAGCCGTGTCTCCGTGTGCGGTAGAGCCATACCCTGTGCACGTTAAAGAAACATTGGATGGCCTTGACGGGAGTCTACCATCTGTTCCCTAAGCTCTGTTTAGTGGGTTCCTTTCCCCTAATCTTCTATGAGACCTTGAGGTCTTTGTGACCTGGCCATTTAGCCCATTGTGTATAAAAAAGTGCCTCACACAGTTAAAAACAACCCAATACTCTGAATAATTCCCTAACTACTAGACAAAGTGATGTAGCTAGTACACAGTGCAGCTGTCCACCATTCATACATGAGTTGTTGCAGTTACGCCCCCTGATTCA
Organism: Ryuthela nishihirai; assembly: GCA_038380435.1. Classification (NCBI taxonomy): domain Eukaryota; kingdom Metazoa; phylum Arthropoda; class Arachnida; order Araneae; family Heptathelidae; genus Ryuthela; species Ryuthela nishihirai. Next base: position 114,794,415 of record JAWZYU010000001.1, read on the forward strand.
GACTGCCTGCAGACAATAATCCAACAACAACCCTCATTCAATTGGCAAAGTCATATCAGAGCACGAAACATACAACTCTCTGGGCTGATTCATTCATTACCACGATGCTGTTTTGTCTTCTCTGAAAGCCTCAAAATTAAATTGCCCAGCAGAACATTTTGAGCGGATTTCTACCAGTCTGAATCAACATCTACGTCCCTCTGACATCACAACGGCAACACGCGAAACTGAGATTTCCGGCTCATGCATCATGTACGACAACACCGCCTCTATTGGCGACCTTTAACATCAATGCTGTCTTTTGATAGCAATGCGCGATGATAAATTACGGTTATTGGGACACATAAACACACACAAACACATTTTTTCTTCGTTAATATTCTCTCTACTACTACTAAAAAATAAACGTGTGCAAGAGCTGTACGTCTCGGCTTTTAGCTTCCATACAGAACACAGGGAGGTCATTGCCCAGTCTTTGGCAGTAATTGCAGTCTTGAACACATCATTCATACTTAGCAGATACCTTTAAAAATTAGAAGCAAAGCAATCGTGTCCTTCTAAAGACATCTCAAGCTTAATAAAACATTTTAAAACTTTTAAACCTTCCCGACAAATTGTACTTTAAGAAACCACAGAATGGTCAATAACATTTGAATCGCAGCTTTTTTCACTCAGGGTTGAAAATTTGTAATGATTGCTCTTCGGTGTCGTTGACTCATGAACACTGTTCTTAAAATAGAAAAGAATATTTCTTATTGATAATTTAGCAGTGTCTTTAACCCTTTAAACGGCCGGAAGAACGGGGAAACTATTTCTCGAATGTGAATCTATGTAATTTCTCATCCTTCTGTATATTTAAGTTGTTTTACAATTCGCAATTAAATACTTCTTCATTTGGCACTTAATTTTTTCAATCTCTGTTTGTTAGATAGATGAATAAAAGATAGAGTAAGTTCTCAAAGTTTACTTGTTTCTGCCTTATGAAAAAAATCTTAAAATTATTTCTGACACTCTGCATTTTTTGTTTAGAAATTTGCTGCTAGGTGACAGAAGGAAGCCTACTTCAAGGACTTGAAGTAGGCTTCCTTCTGTCACCTGTATGGGTGTTATTCAACACTGTATGGGTGTTATTCAACACTGTAAACTGTATGACTGTATGGGTGTTCTTCAACACGCATAAGGTATGGCTCTCTCGGTCCCCCGGCTTAACCTCCCATCCGATGAACGGTTGCTTCTCCATTCACACCGAGGACAGAAATGGGTTAGCATATACTTTAGCGCGCTTGGCTACTGATCTACGGGACCTGGGTTCGAGCCCCGGGTAAGACATGGATGTATGTGACGTTTTTCTGCTGAGAACCTGCCATCCTCACAGATCTTCTACTATGGCATATAAACTGACAGGCTCCTGTCAGACCTCTGTGGCAAGCAGCTGCTTGAGGAGGTATTTATTTATTTTTTTATTTATTAATCCAATCGCATGCGCAGTTGGGACTCAAATGGGCCTCCCTCACTCATCTTCTGTTCAGCCACCATTTTCAATGAGCACTGCCAGCAGACTAGTTGGAAAGGCAATTTCTTTTTAACTAGAAGAACACACATCACCTCTGGCGAAAGCAGGAATCTCGTTTTCAAAGTGAACGAAATTTTTCGTTTACCAACTTTTGCAATCTTCAAAAGATTTAATTCGAACTAAAGGATGATTGGGAAATGCGAATAATAGTATTTTATTAGTACTTATAAAATATAAAAGTTATTTGTCTTTTATTCCTTAAAATGAAAAAAATTCCTTTTCTCACACCCCTCTGAGAAAAGAGGCAGATTGTTGTTGTTAGGGAAATATCTTTTGACACTCTGCCATAGAAATTTTACATTTCTACCATAAACAGATCACTTGTAATATTCATTAAAAAATTCGCCTTTTCCACATTTAGTGCCCTCTAACGACATAAATTAAACCTAATTACATCCAATTCTGTTTTTACACGGATTTTTTTTTACACGATTTTGATTTAACACGCTTTAGAAAAAAATTCCAATTCTCTTTCTACACGATTTATTTTGATCTAACACAGTTCAAACGGCGCCTTTTTAAAAATCTCCATTTGAATATAATTCTGAAAAAATATTCCTATTCAAGAAAAAATTCCTAGAATTTACATTTATAACAAAGATGCCGCTTTTATAGTCACATTTTTCGAAGTTGTTTTAACTTTGAAAATGTACTATAAATACACATTTTGTGCATTAAAATCCCCAAAGTAAAAACTACACTATCATAACCAGACAATAAGTTTTCTCTGTTTCATTCTCCATTTTAGGAAAAAATTGTACAAACCTACTTCATTCGGAATAAAGTGTCAACATTGAGTTTCGGGAATTCCCCTGAATTTTATCTTCAATACATACGTTAGTCTTGGTCTCTCATTTCGTGTTTAAATTTAGAAGTGTTTAGATGTTTAATAGAAGAAATCGAAAAAACTTTTCTTTTGTCTTGATCGTGGGTTAGACATATTGAAAGTTATGTGTGCGTAAATATAAATTTATTAAATTTTGCTAATAGGTAAATTTACATTTTTCCATCATCTGATTTATTAACTACAATTCAAATATTTTTCGTAAGCCTTACCACGATGTCGGATAATTCAATTATACAAAAGGAGAAAAGGAAAGCTATCTCTTTGGATACTAAGATCCAAATTTTAGATCGTCTTGCAACTGGAGAAGGTTCAACATCCATAGGTAAATATTTTGGTTTGAACGAAGCTACCGTAAGAACTATCAAGAAAAATGAAAATGCTTTAGAAAATATGTGCTTTCTGGAACAAAATTGAGCGTTAAGTCATCATCGAACATGAGAATAATGAGAATAGAAGATAACTCGCAAAAGAGAATACCTCTAGACGGAAATACCATCAAAAAGATGACATTACGAATATATAAGCATACAAGAAATGGAACCAACCACATCAACTCAGTTAAACAAAAATTATGAATTTTCTGCAAGTACAGGTTGGCTTGAAGGATTTCTTCAAAGACACGCGTTTCATAAGGTATAGATAAAAGGTGAAGTTGTATCTGTAGATGAGCCGGATGCTAAAGAATTTTGTTCAAAATTTGCCCAAATCATTAACATGGTGGATACATTCCTGATCAAGTTTGGAATGCAGATGAAACTGGTCTTTTTTGGAAAAAAAAATGCCGGGTAGAACCTGCGTAGCAAAATCACAAAAAAAAACTATTGGTGGCTTTAAAGCAGCTAAGGATCGTGTGACCTTTCTATTTTGCAGCAACGCTTCAGGAGAACTTATATTAAAACCGCTGCTCATCAATCGATCCCGAAGACCCCGGTCAATGAAAGATGTAGATTTGAATAAATTGCCAGTGTATTGGATGGCAAACAAAAAAGCCCGGGCTACAAAAAAAAATTGTAATGAATGGTTCCACAAATTATTTTGTTCCAGAAGTTAAACGTTATTAGAAGGGAAAAAATCTCGAATTTAAAGTTCTATTGATTATAGACAATGCGCCTGGCCATCCTGTTTTGGAACACCCAAATGTGCAATTTTATTTTCTGCCGCCTAATACGACATCCTTAATACAAACACTAGACCAGGATATAATTGCCACATTTAAAACTTATTACGTAAGACGAACATTCCAATACATTTTGGATAAACTAGATAAGAATAAAACACTAACAGTTACTGATGTGTGGAAGAAATTTTCCATTTTAGATTGTATCAGACATGCTGGATTAACGTTATCAGAATTAAAACCATCAACTTTAAACGCATGCTGGAACGATATTTGGCCAGAATGTGTAAAAAGCAAAGTCCTGTACCCCCAAATACGACTGAATATCCTAATATCATCACTTTAGCACACGCAGTTGGTGGAGAAGGATTCGATGATTTATTGTTTGCAGATATTGATGAATTGCTCTTAGCGAAGATCAAATAGTAGAAGTTGTACTTGAGACTCCTGATGAAAAAGAAAAAAGTGATGGTGATGAAGTGGTTCCACTCACTGCAGGTTTAATTAAAGAAGGGCTTCAAATGGCTAGTAAATTAGAAAGTCATTTTCTTACACGTGATCCCATTGTCGAACTAGCTGAGCAGTTTAAACGTGAACTGAAGTCATGTATGGCGCGTTATCAAGAATTATACAAAGATCTTGTCAAAGCAGGATCTCAACTATTGATTACAGAGTTCGTTGTCAAAACTAATCAAACTTCAGAATCACTGGAAACAAGTGATAATTTGGTTCCTCAAGCCACAGAGGGCATTTCACCATTGGAGTATGAACACGACGGCCAAAAGGTTTCAAGCGATGAAAGTGATTTAATTCCAGTCTTACGCAGGCGAATGCGTCTATTGTCAGAAGTGACAACGAATAAAATCTAGTTAATAAGCATATGTAAGTCATACATTTTGCTCTTTTTTATTCTTGAATTAGTGATATATTATTTCCTTTATGAAGGATAATTTACTTTTTATATGTACATATCTTTATAAGTTATAAAATAAAAAATGTGTTTAAATGAATAAAAATCAAATAAAGATTTAATTAAAGATTTTGATATGATTTGTTTGAAAACAACTTATTATTTGTACTGGGTTTTCACGTCTGGAACCAATCTTCTATTTTTTCATATGCACTGTATTTTCTTTACACGGCTTTCTTTTTGCACGGTTTTTTCGGGAACCTACCTAGCGTGTAAAAACAAAATTGGGTGTATTTGAAAAATGCAAAGCAATGGCAAAGCGTGGATGAAAACAATTGAGTCAGGGAGACTGCGCAATTGATTTTACAAAACTTCTTGCAAATCATTGGTGAATTAAGCTATCAATAACACGTCAATAGACTTATAATATTTGATCTATAAATATTTGGTTGATTGACAAGGGATTGATAGATTAATCAATCAATTATATACGATAATTTTCTGTGGAACAATTCGCAGTCTCTTTGTCTCAATTGCTTTCATCTACGCTTCGTCACTGCTCGGTACCTTTCCGATAACAATTTTTTTCTCCAAATATCTCTAAAACTAAATAGTTTCGTTCTTCTCCGCCCCTGAATATAAAGAGGCAACTTATTGTTGTTGATGCAATCCTCACGATCTTCACATTCCACCGCCAAAATTTCAAATTTCTAGCATAAACACATCGCTTGCAATATTCGTTAAAAAAACGTGCAATTTTGTACTTTTTCCACCGTTAGAGGGCGCAATTTAAACTTTCGAGAGATTCGGAAAGCGCAAATCGTATTATTTCATCAATACTTTTTCAACCTAAAGAGAATTTTTAATTTATCTAATAATGAAAAAAAAGTCGGATATTTACAGTTTTCTTTTGTTTTTTTTTTCTGTTTGAAACGAGAAAAAATAATGTGCGTAAATCCAGGCCCGGATCTACAAAAAATAAGGGAGGTATAGGGGTAGGGGGAACGACATATTAGAGCCGGAAAAAGATGAAAGGGGTGGGGCCAAGAGACTATTTCCATTATAATGTAACATTTTTCACTTCGTTTTAGATATTTAAAAAAAAAACCTTGAAAAAAAAATGCCTGAAATACACATAAATTTTCTTAGCCATGGGCTAAGGAGGTACTACCTGACAGTGTAATTTAGTTCTGTAAGCATATCTGTCCTGAGCTACATCTGCCACATCTGTCCACTGCACACCAATTCTAACAAGGTCCTGTTTGACATTGTCTACCTACTCATGCTAGGTCTCCCCGTCTTTTTGAGGCCTTAAGGCACACTGTTCATAATCCTATTCGCTAATCTATAGTTATCCATACGGGCAACATGGCCAAACCAACGGGGGTCTCTCTCTGCACAATATGCTGCTTAAAGGAGGTTGCCGACTCCTTTGCCTAACCTCATCATTAGTTATAAAGTTGAACCATTTAATACCTAAGATAGTGACTAAGCATCTAGAATCAAAAGCATCAAGTTTTCTGTTATCTTGTTTACAAAGCGCCCAGGTTTAACTATCATAACTAACCCTAGAAAGAACCAAACTATTATACAGTCTAATTTTAATCTTTTGATACGCTTATTTTTCCACACTCTTGATAGATTTCTAAAAGTCCCAGAGGTAGTCCCTATTCACCTGTTAATCGACGTGGCCAGGCGGGAAGGGGAGGACCAGGATGGATACCTGACACCTCCCTCCGAAAATTCCTTCGTCTTATTCGAAATCTCGAACTTGTCTAGCTGCTTGGAAATCCAAAATAGGTGTCTTTTTACAATTTTATTTTAAATCGTCCTCTGGCCGAGTGTTAGCGCGTTTGGCTACTGATCTAAAGGACCTGGGTTCGAGCACCGGGTAAAGCATGGGTGTTTGCGTTGTCTTTCTGCTGAGGTCCTGACATCCCACTGACCTTATACTATGGCTCCTGTCAGATTTCTGTGGCAAGCAGCTGTTTGAGGGGGTATTTATTTTTTATTTATAGGACCAAAAACAAGAGTCCGACACTAATACATTTAAAAAACAACTATAAAATTTTATTCCATATAGGATATCATTTTAACCTGTTCTGTGGAATATTTTAGTAACTGGGAAACTTTACTCAAGTCTTATTTCCAAAACTTTCCCCAGCCCCCCAAACTAAATTTCCTTAAAAAATTTTTTTTAAGTTAAGAGTGTTTTTGGGTTGTGTTACCTCTGAGCGGCACTTTTTTTGCACATCATGGGCTAAATGGCCAGGTCACATGGACCCGAAGGCTCAGAGAAGGTTGGGGGAGGGGACCCACTGGAACAGCTGTTGGGAGACAGATGGTAGCGTCCCGTCAAGGCCATCCAGAGTGTTCTTTAACGTGCACAGCGTATGGCTTTCCCGCACACGGGGCCACGGCTTAACGTCCCATCCGACGGACGGCGGCCTTTCCAAGCCCATCGGTGTCCCCTACTGACCGTGGGCAGGGAATTTTGTGGAGATAAATCTCAACGCTGACCCAGCTGGGACTCGAACTTGGGAACTGCAGATTACGAGCCTGGCGCGCTACCGACTGAGCCACCCCCGCCCCTTAAGAGTGCTTCAAATTTGGCTTGTCAATGGCGCTTTGGTCCCTTGAAATGAAGGCGGAAAAAAATTGCATCTACGTAAAATGCTCTTAAAATTGTTTATAGGCACTGTTCGATTTTTGTTCGTAGAATTATAGGCTTCGTATTAGGCATGTCGTATTTGAAATTTCTTAGAGTTCGTTACAATAACTTTATAAAGTGAAACACGTGCCACACATCAAAGAGAGCATGGGCGTTCGCAGCAATTTCTTCAGGCGAGGGAGGCAAAAATGCTACCAATTTTCAATAGAATTCCTATTACTATGGTCACTATTTTCTGTACCTTTACAACTTCTGTAATATTAATATTAATCATGGGTTGGGTTGTTTTACCTTTGAGCGGTACTTTTTTGCACACCATGGGCTAAATGGCCAGGTCACAAGAACCCCGAAGGCTCAGAGAAGGTTGGGGGAGGGAACCCACTGGAACAACTGTTGGGAGACAGATGGTAGCCTCCCGTCAAGGCCGTCCAGCGTGTTCTTTAACGTGCACAGGGTATGACTCTCCCGCACACGGAACACGGCTTAACGTCCCATCCGACGGACGGAGGCTTTTCCAAGCCCATGCCACCCCCACCCCCCAATATTAATCATGACAATGAATTGAATTAAACAGTACGTAATTGCTGTTGACATCTTTTTGTAGTACATAGAAGGGAAAAGTGTTGAAATAAAGGAAAGAGAGTGGAATAAAAAAATTCCGAAAGTTCTTTGGATATTAAAATATATACAATTTGTGGATACATAAAGAATAAAAAAATGTTGGTGATGTATAATTCTCAATACACACTTCAGAACTTAACAAATCAACGTTTCAAGATTTATTGCAATGTTTAATTTTCCTCCAGTCAGAGTAATATAAATTTCGACTTCAGAATTTCTGAGGCCTCACATAAACTTGCCATAGCTTAGGGCCTCTTAATTTTGTCATAGCTTAGATCCACTTAAATTTCCCATAGCTTAGGGCTTCAAAAGGTCAAAGTCCAGTCCTGAAAAAGTCCCTCTTTAAAGAAAAAGTCCTGAAAAAGTCCTGAAAAAATCCCTCTTTAAAGAAAAAGTCCTGAAAAAGTCCTGAAAAAATCCCTCTTTAAAGAAAAAATCCCTTTTTAAGGAAAAAGTCCTGAAAAAGTCCCTCTTTAAAGAAAAAGTCCCTTTTTAAGGAAAAAGTCCTGAAAAAGTCCCTCTTTAAAGAAAAAGTCCTGAAAAAATCCCTCTTTAAAGGGTTTCAGCCCCGAGCAACGCCGGATTTCTAAGTTCACCATAAATTAATTATACCATCAATTTTGCCCTTCTTCCCTGCCGATGGCCATGACGTCAGTGACAATTAAAAAGAAAAAAATTCTTAAATATGGGAATTTCTGTTTTTTAGCAACAGAATTGACAGTCATAAAAGCATTTCTCCACATAAAAAATTTCAGTATGTAGTTTCTTCATTCCAAACCTTCATAACATTGCTTTAACGAAAGGTCGATTAATTCTTGCAGATAAGTATTTAAAGCTAACAACTCAATACAGAGAGGATATTTTCCCACCACCTGTCACGTGACACTAAGGTTGCCAGATCACTAATTTCTAAAAAAATCGCTGCCAGATATTTTTTCTGACTTCTGTAATCAACCATGGTGTTCGGATACTTTTTTGAGCGACTGTAGGTGGTCATATTATTTTGATACTAGATCGTGTGGGCTCACTCACAGAAATATTGAGCGTGTGCAGTTACCGTTCACAGCAAACTGGAGCGTGTGCAGTAACTGCACAGGATTCAGTTTGCTGTGAACGGTAACTGGAGCGTGTACAATTGCTGTATACGCTCCAGATATTTTTCCTGAATTCTGTAATCACGTGACACGAAGGTTGCCACATCACTCATTTCTAAAAAATCGCTGCCAGATATTTTTTCTGAATTATGTAATCAACCATGGTGTTCGGATACTTTTTTGAGCGACTGTAGGTGGTCATATTATTTTGATACTAGATCGTGTGGGTTCACTCACAGAAATATTGAGCGTGTGCAGTTACCGTTCACAGCAAACTGGAGTGTGTGCAGTAACTGCACAGGATCCAGTTTACTGTGAACGGTAACTGGAGCGTGTACAATTGCTGTATACGCTCCAGATATTTTTCCTGAATTCTGTAATCACGTGACAAGAAGGTTGCCACATCACTAATTTCTAAAAAAATCGCTGCCAGATATTTTTTCTGAATTATATAATCAACCATGGTGTTCGGATACTTTTTTGAGCGACTGTAGGTGGTCATATTATTTTGATACTAGATCGTGTGGGCTCACTCACAGAAATATTGAGCGTGTGCAGTTACCGTTCACAGCAAACTGGAGCGTGTGCAGTAACTGCGCAGGATCCAGTTTGCTGTGAACGGTAACTGGAGCGTGTACAATTGCTGTATACGTTCCAGATATTTTTCCTGAATTCTGTAATCACGTGACACGAAGGTTGCCACATCACTAATTTCTAAAAAAATCGCTGCCAGATATTTTTTTGAATTCTGTAATCCACCATAGTGTTCGAATACTTTTTTCAGCGACTGTACCTGTTATTACTTCTACATTTGCAATTGGTGCCTGGGTGAAATTAATTTGCACACAGATCAGAATGCGCCATTTGAAGATGGCTTTGACCTGTGGAAAGATGGTTTCTTCAGCTCTTGGGGTTCCGGCTATGACAAGACTTATAAATAATGTATGCTTTACTTAATGGAAGAATTATGCGATATCAAATCGCAGTTGGCAATGCGCACTGTTAACTTGACAGTTTTATAGTGCAAACCACAGGTGTTGAAAAACCAATATTACCAGTGGCGAGATCATTCGGATTTTGGCATCTGCGCAATGTCTGATGTTAGAGAATGACAATAAATCAGTCTCGACTTCAACTATCGACGTCTGGAACAACAATTTAGCGGTGAAGATTCTAACTAGTCTAAGAAATGTTCCTTTTTCATTCCCCCAAAGAATACCACCTAAAGCTTTCAATTTATAGAATAGACAATGAATTATTTTAATGAGATTTCTATTGGCATTGCAATTCAGTTTCACTATGCTGATCACCAATGTCAAAACTAAGTATTCTCCCTCTCGTGGCAGGAATTTTAAATTACGCCCCCTCAACTCCCTCCCCCCAACCTATGCACACAATCAATGATTATGGATTTGTGGAGTAATAAAATTGTGCAATGATACATATATTTGTCACAGAAATAACGTAACAGCGAAACATATAATAAATAATAAGAAAAAATAAAACCTATATGATGAAATAAAATAATAAAATAAATACCCCCTCAAGCAGCTGCTTGCCACAGAGGTCTGACAGGAGCCTGTCAGTTTATATGCCACAGTAGAAGATCTGAGAGGATGGCAGGACCTCAGCAGAAAACAACACGAACATCCATACCTTACCCGGCGCTCGAACCCAGGTCCCGTAGATCAGTAGCCAAGCGCGCTAACCACTCGGCCAAGCAATCGCAAAAAAAGATAATCACAAATAATGATTATTACTAAATGAAATTTTATATCGATTCTTTATATATATATTTACTTTGGAGTAAATTTGTAATACTTCTAACGTATTACAGATATCTTCAAATCTTTAAAAGACATAGTCTCTAAGTTGTTTTTCCTCCGAGTGGCACTTTTCTGCACACAATGCACTAGATGGCCAGGTGTCAAGGACCCCAAAGGCTCATAGGAGTTTGGGGAAAGGGGTCGATTGTACAGCTGTTAGGAGACAGATGGAAGCCTCCTGTCAAGGCCATCCAGCGTGTTCTTTAGCGTGTACAAGATACGGCTCTTCTACATAATACGGAGCCGCTGCTTCTCTTTGCATCCGACGGACTGCTGCCTTTTCAATCCCAGTAGAGTCCTCTTTCTCACCGAGCGCAGAATGGGTTGGGTTGTTTTACCTCTGAGCGGCACTTTTTTTGCACACCATGGGCTAAATGGCCAGGTCACATGAACCCCGAAGGCTCAGAGAAGGTTGGGGGAGGGGACCCACTGGAACAGCTGTTGGGAGACAGATGGTAGCCTCTCGTCAAGGCCATCCAGCGTGTTCTTTAACGTGCACAGGGTATGGCTCTCCCACACACGGGGCCACGGCTTAACGTCCCATCCGACAGACGGCGGCTTTTCCAAGCCCATCGGTGCGCGCAGAATGGGACTTAGAAAGTTCTCAACACATCCACTGTTGGGACTCGAACCCACTTTTCAAGTACAATCGCTCAAAGAAGTATCCGAACACTATGGTTGATTACAGAATTCAGAAAAAATATCTGGCAACGATTTTTTTAGAAATTAGTGATCTGGCAACTTCGTGTCACGTGACACGAAGGTTGCCAGATCACTAATTTCTAAAAAAATCGTTGCCAGATATTTTTTCTGAATTCTGTAATCAACCATAGTGTTCGGATACTTCTTTGAGCGACTGTATAATAATTAAATTTTTTTTTTTTGAAGAAATAACGTGGCTCGTTCTCTCCTTCCAGCTTTGCACCGAGGCATATGCCTCCACCGTCTCACGCTTTCTTATGGCACTACCGAGCACAAGTGCAAGAAGCAAGGTATCAAGTTTACAAAACACGTATAATAAAAATAAGACAACTTTAAGAGATAAATTTTCTTTCTGTCACTTCTTGTTTTAATGTTCTGCAAAGAAAAAAAATTTACCTAAAATATTCTGAGAAATTTCTACGTTTCCTTAATAGTATGCCTTCCCATGGCCGAGTGGTTAGCACGCTTGGCTACTGATCTAAGGGACCTGGGTTCGAGCCCCGGGTAAGGCATGGTTGTGTGTGTTGTTTTTCTGCTGAGGTCCTGCCATCCTCACAGACCTACTACTTTGGCATATAAACTGACAGGCTCCTGTCAGACCTCTGTGGCAAGCAGCTGCTTGAGAGGGTATTTATTTATTTCTTAATAGTAGTAGCATCAAGAATTGGCAGTTTTATAGTCCAAACCACAGGTGATGAAAATCCAATATTACCAGTGGCGAGAGCATTCGGATTTTCGCGTCTGCGCAATGTCTGATGTTAGAGAATGACAATAAATCAGTCTCGGACGCCCATGCTTCACTCTTGGTGTGTGGCACGTGTTTCGCTTTATAAAGTGTTCTGTTGTAACGAACTCTAAGAAATTTCAAAATACGACATGCATAATACTAAGCCTATAATTCTGCGAACAAAAATAGAACAATGCCTATAAACAAATTTAAGAACATTTTATGTAGATGCATTTTTTTTTCCTCCTCAAGAATCTAATCTGAGGATTCTGGATGTAGAAATATCAATGATAATAATAATGTAGAGTAGTGGTTTTCAATTTTTTTTGGGTGGGGGAACACTCTATAGTGGTAAAAATTTGGCAGAACATTCATAAAGAAATGCATATATATATCAATCTCGACTTCCGCTGTCGACGTCTGGCATTAAGACGGCTTTTGTATGATCTGAATATGCATATATCTTTATATAGTGTGTTTCCAAAAAGGTCTAGTGAAACTTTGAGAATGTGTTCTGCTACGTAAGAGTGTTGAAAAATTTCCTATGAACATTTATCCAGAAACTCTTCCCTTCTGAGTTATAGCACATTTCGAGAGTGCAAGTAAGAAAGCCCGTGAAGTTAATTAGTTTTTATTCCAGTTATTACAGCACACTATAAGTGATCGATGAGAACAATTATGTAAGTCTACATCAGAGCAAGTGTTCGAAAAGGCCTTCCTGAGCAGCAACACACGCCTCGCAGCGTCTTCTCATCGATTGTTGGACACGTTCGAAAACTCCCAGAGTGTTCTGAATTCTTTGACAACCATCCACAATCCGTTCACGGATAGCTCATGCATTAGGAACCGGGGTAGCGTAAATATCAATTTTAACGGGTTCTCCTAAGAAGAAATCAGGAAAGCGTGCACGTCGTGCAGTTGATCCACCTCTACAAATCCAGCGGGTAGGAGGGATATGATTGAGCTCACCCAGGAGTGGTAGGATATTGTCCATTTGCATACGTCTACCAGCAGCGTATATTTTGACAGGCTCCCTTATATGCACTATCAAAATGTACTATAACTCGTAAGGGGAGCGTTTCTATCTGATGTTCACAAGAACTTTTTCCGTTACTATGCGCAATAGAACCCGTTCCCAAAGTTTGACTAGACCTTTTTGGAAACCTTTTGAAAAATCCTTTTTGGAATATAATGTCAGGACTGGACTTTGATCATCGATCACTTATAGTGTGCTATAATAACTGGAATTATTATGAATACTAAGATGATTTATATATCTGTGGTTTTATCGTCTCCTTGAGAAATGATTATTACAATATTAATAGCGAACCTTACCCAGAGAAATATGTATCATCATTTTCAATAGTTCGTAGCCATCTGTCGGCAAGTTGTTCGATTGCCTTTCGATGCCATGTTTACTTGGTCCTTGGAGATGGAAAATTTCCGACATCCTTTTTCGACTTCCTTAAATGTTTGAAACTGCTTACCTCGAAGAAAATGAACCATGGAGCGAGCTAGATCGGGACTATATGCTGGGTGGGGAAGAAGCTCAAATGGCAATTTTCGAAGTTTTTCTTTTGGTACGAAGTGATGGATTGGGTTGTTTCACTTCTGATCGGCACTTTTTTTGCACACAATGGGCTAAATGACCAGGTCACAAGGACCCCGAAAGCTCAGAGAAGGTTGGGGGAGGGGACCCACTGGACAGATGTTGGGAGACAGATGGTAATCTTCCATCAAGGCCATCCAGTTGTTATTTAACCTGCACAGGATATGGCTCTCCCGCACACGGGATCATTGCTTTCCAAGCCCATCGGTGTACCCTACTGACCGTGGGCAGGGCGGGGAGTTTTAAGGACATAATTCTCAACGCTTACCCAGCTGGGACTCGAATCTGGGAACTACAGATTACGAGCCTGAGCGCTACCGATTGATCCCCCCCCCCTCTCCCCGAAAAGATATGTTCGGTTTCACGTTGTCTTTGTTAGAGGCGTACTGAGGTCTGTTTACCAATCCTGGGTAGCTTTGAAGCATCACATTGTGCACGCGCTCCAGTTGTGTTGAGTAGAGGTCGGCATTAATGCAAGTCTATCGGGAACCATTTCGAAGTGCACTACACCCTCAAAATTCCATCAAACACACGACATTGCCTTCGTCAGGAAATGCAGGCTGGCCTGGGTCAAGGCACTTTTTTGGGTCTTCGAACTGTTGAAAAAGATCCATTTTTCATCGCACGTAGTAATTCCATTGATGAAACGGTAGTCGCGTGGATTAGCGAGGAGTTACCAGAAGACTTCGGTACGACGGTTTGCTTATTTAGTAGTCAGCTCATGTAGAACTTTTCGGCAACTCCTGGCTCTCTTACGACGAGTTACAGATGCCGTACTATATATAGTTGCTTATGAGCAGCCTAGTTCGGACAAAGCCTGCGAGTGGTTGTCGATGGATCAGCTTCAACAGCGCGGGACAGAATGTTGCGATCTACTGATATTAGCATACGATCAAGGCTTACCTTCGAGCAAAGAACGTAGAAGGAAAAGAAGTTCAGCTTTGACAAAGCGTAAGTGGCGACCTCAAGTGGTGTTTCGATTCGTATCGTGCATTTGTTTAGGCTGGGAAGCAAACAATAAGGGGCAAAGGAATTATGCATCAAAAAATTTATATTTTAAAAAAGGAAAAAAAGTAACTGCACTATGTATTTGAAAAAAATAATATCATGATTTTAATAAAGGTGTATTTTCTCCATTGGAATTATTTTTTGTTGAACCAACAATTATAAATTGAACGAATAGAGAAGATTTGAAATTAACCTGAAGTTAATTTATAGAATAAATTATTACAATTAGAAGCTTTCTTGGTTGCATAGAAAGAGGAAACAGAATTGATATTAATATACTCTGCAAGGATATCAATGGGAAATCATTACATAGGAAAAGCGAAGAGAATGAAAGTTGACAGTAACATGTAATTACAAAAGCGTTCGTCCCCTATAACGTTCGTTTCACCTCTACGCCAAATGCACGATACTCGATTTTACATTAATCTCTATGGAAGCTTAACTTCTCCCTCCACATTCTTTGCCTTCGAGGCCCTTGTAACTTCTAGAACTTCTTGAACCAAGCTTGAGCAGCTCGAATGAGGACTGCCTCCTCACTTTTCACTTTACATATTTTTTGGGGCCAGTTCAGTAGCAGGTAATCTTTTCTTCCAGTAATGACGTAAAATTGCACGAATTTCAATCCTTAACTTACTCACTGTACGATGCTTCTAACGATAGAAACCAAGATTTGCAATAGTTATGGACTGACGCAGTGGACTTTATACTTTCCCTTAAAACTAAGTTGAAAGATATAGAAATGCAATGCGATGATGTGTCACCATAAACATTTTGCATGGTGAAAAACGCACAGACTTATGAATCACACTAATATAAACTTGATTTTCCGTATTCAATAGAAATAAAAGTACAATTCTATACAAAAATAGACTTAACCAAATATATACACTTAACCATAGCTTGGTAAAAGTAATTATGATCCTGTTGTTCATTTATTTTCTGAAGTACGAATTTTAAACGTTTGTAACAATCGCAAATTAACGTCAAGATATTTTGTTCATTTCTATTCTATAGCGTTGATTAAACAAAAAATTTTATCAACGACGTAGTATTTTATTTGAATCAAATTGTAACTGTACTTTTATCGAATGAAAAGTAAAAATTCCAGGCGATTCCGAAGCTAAATTTCGCATTATGCTAAAAAATCTACAGAAAATTAACTGCCCCTTGGTGACTCCTTGAGAGAAAGAGGACAAGGCGGAATTCGTTAAAAGAACGACGCTTCGGCATTTTTTTTTTAATCAAGAATTAAAATCACAAAACCGAATCAGTTTATCTTTGGATTGGGTTATTTTACTTCTGAGCAAAACATTTTTTGCACAAAATATAACTTAATATACAGCATACTCTAGAAAATAAAAAAGAAAACCATTGGGATAAAACTAAGAAGCGATCTTTTTTCTGGCCAAAAAAATAATAAAAATAAATAATCAAGCAGCTGCTTGCCACAAAGGTCTTACAGGAGCCTGTCAGTTTATATGCCATAGTAGAAGGTTTGTGAGGATAGCAGGACCTCAACAGGAAAACAACACGCACATCCATACCTTACCCGGGACTCGAACCCAGGTCCCTTAGATCAGTAGCCAAGCGCCCTAACCACTCAGCCACAGGACGGCTCTTTTCTAGCAAAGCAGAGTATAAATTCAAAAAATTACTGTAATGTTACGTAGAAAGGGCTGTGTGGAGTATTCTTATTCTAAAATTTACGAAGAAGTGATTTACTGTATGTCGGGTCATTTGTTTGAACTATCTGTAATTAATTAGAATTCAGTATTTCAAGTTATCAGAATTTTACTACCAATGGATATATAGAAAACGTTAGCTGAAATAATGTTATTTCGTTCATTTCATGCTATCGTATCATTAAAATTGTATCATTGAATCAGTGGCATAACTACCTCCAATGCAGTAATATGGGGTCATTGGGGACCTCGAACGTTAAGAAAAGCAATTTTTATTCAAAGTTTTCATTTAATGACTATTTTGTAAAGAAAAAATTTAAACCCATTTTGTTCAAATTCAAAACAATGCAACAGTTGTTTCTCTATATTTTATTTATAAAAATTCGGTTTCCAATATCTGTGTTTGCATATTTAAATAAACATTGCTTGCTATAAGAGCTACGTAATACGCATGCAACGACCAATTTGATTTTATTTACTGAGTCGAGCTTTATATAGAACTGGCTGCTATAGGTTGATACTGCCAAGGAGTATCTAAGGGAGAAGAGAGCTAGCTTCCATAGGCTTAATGTAAACTTTTCGATTGCAGCGCCCTCTAAATATGGCAAATTCGTGCATTGCAGTGAAGCCACCTAGCCAGGGTGAGGAGACAGTTCCTTGCGTTATTTTTCCACCACCGCCCAGCAAGGTTTTCAATGGCTTACACGACGTCACTAATTTTAGCTCTCTGTTCATTTCTTAAATTTTACCATCATAATTTTCTTTTTACAAGGTTAGTTAAAATTATTTTCTTTAATAAAATTCCGTTTTGTAAAACAGGTAGCAGCTGTGCTCAAGAAAAGAATTTTAATATTTTGAACATTCTACAATATTTAATATATTATAATAAATTGAAATTTATGGCTCTATGCGAGATAACATGTTTTGTTTAATTATATTTTATAGAATTTTAGATATTTTCAATAAAAGACATATCGAGTTTCTTACTTGTATAAATTGTCAATAGATGGCAGCAGGCACCTCGTATCAACCATAAAAAAAATTTACTATTAGAACAAACTGCAGACACCTATATACATCGATATGCTTCAGAGAACATAAAACTGCAACATACATTGATTTACATGTTCGCAAGATGATTAAATGTATTAATTTACTATTAATTTTAAAAATTCTGCAAATTTACTCAAAATAAACACAACGGTTTTTTCAGGTATCGTAAAATGTACACCTGAACGAGATAAAACACTCATTAAATAACTTTAGGGTCAGCTACCACTGTGCCAAACAGCCATGGCTGTTAGACATTTGGAAACACTGGTTAAATCGCAATATACATACCAATAGTAAGACAAACCATAGCTGCATTGGGCTAAAAAATGATTGCACTGCGCATGCGCAGATCGCCCCTTACAGTTGTTTTTATGTCTGCACATCAATTTGCCACGTTCAGCTTCGGTAAAATTCCGGAGAACGGTGCCACTTACGCTTGTGCGAAGCTAGCCTTCTTCTCCTCAGACCTTCTTTGATACTGCTACGAGTTGGCACCATAGGTACGCTCTAGAAATCACCCACATTCGCAAAAGGATGAATTTAAATGAAGTAATATGACTTTAAATGTTTTTCTCTATAAACTGTAGTGGTAGCAAAAGTTATAATTTTAATTGTAATGCTTCTAATTTAAACCAGGGATCTCAAAAATAAGAAATTAACAATGATCCAGGATACCATTAATCTCTTCTCCATAAATTTCAGAATAGAGATATCATACAGCCCTTGGTTAAGAAACCAAGGGCTGTATGATATCTCTATAGAATTAAGAATAGAAAAACAGAACCTCGGTTTCTGATAAGCCTTAGTAAAGGTTACTTTTTCAAACCTGTATTATATGTAGTAATTGACGAAAGCTCTTACAAACGGGAAAAAAATTAATTTAAATACGCCGCACTTTTAGAAGCACATTTCCAGGTCATCATGAAGCAATAACCAAAGAGATGTTTATCCATGATAATTATTTATGAGTGACATAGGAGAGGTGTACATTACAAAAAGCAACTGGACACTTGTATGTTAAATGAAAAGCAACATTGAAAGCTCCCTAAATTTGGAAATAAGCTTTTTTTTACCAGAAATTATGTATCTTCCTTCTTAGTATTTTTCAGCTCATTTCTTTAATACAACTTGGTATAATGTCGCTTAGATCCGACCATTAGATACTTATAAGACACATAATATAACGAATCACTGACCAGCGCGAATATTCCTGTAACTCTTTAGGTTGTTTCCTCTCTGAGCGGCACTTTTTTGCACACAATGGGCTAAATGGTCAGGTCAAAAGAAAAAGCCCGAGGGTTCAGAGAAGGGCACCCACTGGATAGTTGTTAAGAGACAGATGGTAGCAACCCATCAAGGCCATCCAGCGTGTTCTTTAACGTGCCCAGGGATGGCTATCTCGCACACAGGGCCACATGCTTTACGTCCCATCCGACGTACAGTAGGGGACTATACCGATGAACTTTCCAAGCCCATCGCTATACTCCCCTGCTGACCAATGGCAGAGCGGGGAGTTTTGTATAGACAAATCTCAAGGCTGACCCAGCTGAGACTTGAACTTGAGAACTGCAGATTACGAGCCTGGCACGCTACCGACTGAGCCACTCCCGCCATTTACTATTTGGGGATATCAGATATATTTCAATATCCTCCATTTTTGCTTATTATTACAAAAATAACTGATTTTTTTATAGTAAAATAAGATGAAAAATATTCAGAATTGTTGAAGCAAATGCAATAATAAACTTATACAAGAACTCATTTATCCGACATTCGTTTAACTGAAACCTAGTGTTAAGTTTTTTCGTTTATAGAAATCAAACTTATTTAGTGGTTATTTTATTTTACCTTTCGTACTTTTCGAATCTTTCAATAGCTTAATAGGCAACTCTAACAATGTAAAATGACAAAACCTGAAATCGAATATTGCAGATTGTGCTAGAAATTGAAAATTTTGGTGGTAGAGTGTGGTGCTCAAGAAGTTTGCATTGGCAGCAATGATTTGCTCCCTTACCCATGTTGGGGGGGGGGGGGGGGGGGGCGGTAAAACTTAGCTTTTCTTTTAAGAAAATGAAAATTTGTTGTGTGCTACAAGGCCCTAGTAAAATATTACTCTTTGCATTTCGCCAACCATTCACTAACTCGAGTTTTCATCGGTACAGGATGATAAAGGCCGAAAATAAAAGCCTCAATAACGCCCTCTTATGATGGAAGTTGTAAAATGTCAAAATTTTAAACGAATATTGCAAACGCTCTATTAACGCTAAAAATTCGAAATTTTTGTGGTACAATCGCTCAAAAAAGTATCCGAACACTATGGTTGATTACAGAATTCAGAAAAAATATCTGGCAACGATTTTTTTAGAAATCAGTGATCTGGCCACCTTCGTGTCACGTGACACGAAGGTTGCCATATCAATAATTTCTAAAAAAAAATCGTTGCCAGATATTTTTTTCTGAATTCTGTAATCAACCACGGTGTTCGGACACTTTTTTGAGCGACTTTAGGTGGTCATATTATTTTGATACTAGATCGTGTGGGCTCACTCACGGAAATATTGAGCGTGTGCAGTTACCGTTCACAGCAAACTGGAACGTGTGCAGTAACTGCACACGCTCCAGTTTGCTGTGAACGGTAACTGGAGCCTGCACACGCTCCAGTTTGCTGTGAACGGTAACTGGAGCCTGTACACGCTCCAGATATTTTTCCTGAATTCTATAATCACGTGACACGAAGGTTGCCAGATCACAAATTTCTAAAAAAAATCGTTGCCAGATATTTTTCTGAATTCTGTAATCAACCATAGTGTTTGGATACTTTTTTTTAGCGACTGTACGATAGATATGAGGGTCATTAGGTTTATGCCAGTAGCAATAATCCCCCCCCCCCCTCTAATACACAGAGAGGTGAGGAAATGATCAGAGAAGAGTGTATACTAGGTTTAAAAATTCTAGCGCTTAACGTTTAGAAGCAGTTCCTATTACTATTTTAAAGAGGGGGAGGGGCATTTATTGGGGGAGGAAATTTTTTGGTGGTCCAAACCCTTGCGTTGCCCTAACTTACGATTAAGAGGAGGCAGTATACTGATTTGTGTTGTTCTAGCTCGTATCCTATAACTTTTTAAAGAGGTGGAGGGGAAGGAAACTAAAAAACAGAAAAAACGAGAAACAGACAGGCAGACCCTCTCAGATACTCTGGTTTCCATAAATGAGAAAAATCGAGATAATTCGCCAAAACATTGTGTAATCCTCACCAAACTTGTTCATGTACCTGTAAAGTAATCGGAGTTAGAATATCGTATGCAAATTAGTTTAGGTTGAGTCAATTTGTGTAATCGGATAGCGGCATAAAAACGGGTGTTTTGGAGTTGATCTTTTTTTTTTGTGTTGCAAATATAAGTAAACAAATTCTAAATAGCCATTTTGTAGGAATGACCTCGAAACATCATTTGCCAAATGAACTGCTGTGGAGAGCTATTGGCCGGCTCAAAGGAGGCCAAAGTCAGTCAGACGTGGTACGATGGTCCTTCTGTGGTCCATAGACTGTGGAATAAATTTCTTAGCACGGATCCGCAACTCGAAGGTTTAGCTGAGGAAGGGCTAGAGTTATGATCGCTGTACAAGACCTATATCTGCTATTATCAGCACGAAGGAGCAGGATGTCAACTCCGTCTCATCTATGATCCTCTCTTGCAGCAGCCACTGGGATGGTTGTATCAGCTTCTACTGTGCATAGAAGGCTTCATGAGGGAGGTCTGTATGCTAGAAGGCCAGTAATTTGTACATCCTCACGTCACGTCGCAGGACAGAGCGGTTGAATTGGGCACTCACACATGTAAACTAGACAGAAGAGCAATGGAGGTCCGGATTCTTCACAGATGAGTTCAAATATTGCTTGCAGAGTGATTCCGGACATTGTTTGATATGGAGAGATCGAGGTATCCGCTATCATCCCAGTAACATCCGTCAAAGTAGAGGTGGCGTGTGTGCGTGGGGTGGCATTCCTTAGGTGTGCGTACAGACCTGCACAGACCTCTATGTGTTGTCGAGTGGGAACCTCAATGCTCAAAGGTATAAAGACATCATCTTGGACCCTTATGTACGTCCTTAAGATCGTGCAATAGGTGAAACATTCATCTTACAAAGCGATAGCGCTCGTCCACACAGAGCTCGACTAGTGGAACAATACTTTCAAGAGGAGACCATTATGCACATGGATGGATATGCCAGCTCGATCTCCCGACCAAAATCCAATTGAGCATGTGTGGGATGCTCTAGGGAGATGTTTTGCTGCCCTCAACTCGCCACATGAAACAAAAGAGGACCTTATTACTGCTTTAAAGGAACAATGGTCATTACTCTCTATTGAGCTGATTCACAACATCATAAACAGCATGGAACATCGCTGTCGTGTCTGCATTGCTTTAAGGGGTGACCACACTCCTTAGTAAAAAACTTTGTCCATTGTATTCTGACACCTCATTTTTGGACAAGTTCCTGTAAATAATATTTTTTGACGAAAAATATTTCTAGTGTAAAATATCCTATGCCATTCTGAAACTAGCATTGTAATTTATGTTTTCAACAAATTTCATTAAAAAAACATTCATATAGTTTTTTGTTTATCATAATTTTCTGAGTTTTCCTTAATTTATGGAAACCAGTGTATAGAGAAGTAGATATATCTCAACTATGTAGAAAGGTTTTTATGTCATTCACAACTATAAAACTGAGAAATATTGGTTATTGAAAGAAAAAATATAGGACCCTTATTTATTGCCTGAAATAGATTAATATGTACATTAATGATAAAAATATGTTTGAAATTAGTAAAAAAAAAAATGTTTCATTAAACTACACTTCAATGTTAAGTGCCGTCCCATGGCCGAGTGGTTAGCGCGCTTGGCTACTGATCTAAGGGACCTGGGTTCGAGCCCCGGGTAAGGCATGGCTGTTTGTGTCGTTTTTCTGCTGAGGTCCTGCCATCCTCTCAGACCTTCTACTATGGCATATAAACTGACAGCTCCTGTCAGACCTCTGTGGCAAGCAACTGCTTGAGGGGGTATTTTTTTTTTCAATGTTAAGAAACATATCCTACGTCTGTGAGATCTAGTGCAACCATTGGTGTTACAAAACAGAGCGTGAATGACGAGCCCGTTAAAATTCTATGTAAAAATTGTAAAACAGCGAACTTTGGTGACCAAATCTACATATATTTCCATTAACGAGGTTGATAACACTACTGTACTGTCACACAGTACAGTAGTGATTAACGAGGCACAGGTAGCAATACTGTCACCTGTGCCTCGTTAATCAGGTTGGTAACACTGCTATCATCTCTGCCTCGTTAACCAGGTTGGTAACACTTCTATCACCTGTGCCTCGTTAGAGTTCCCTAGCTTTATCACTCAAATAATTTTGTTTCCTCTGTTCCTTTTTAACCAAAAGAGTACAGGATGGTAACATTACTGTCACCTGTGCCTCGTTAATGATTTTGGTAACAATGTTGTTAATTGTGTCTCCTTCCGATAATTTATATTCGTCCTAACTCTTACAGGAAGCTTCACTCTAAAACTCTATTTGTCCGTCTTTAGACCAGAGATTCCATTTCACTTCTACATTGTTTTCAATTTGCTTCTATCAGCCGTTATTTGAAGGCGAACAATGACGAAACGGAGAATGATGAAACTGAACGTTTCCATACTGTTCCTCGGAGAAGCTGTACAGTCGCTCAAAAAACATCCGAACACTATGGTTGATTACAGAATTCATAAAAAATATCTGGCAACGATTTTTTTAGAAATTAGTGATCTGGCAACCTTCGTGTCACGTGACACGAAGGTTGCCAGATCACTAATTTTTAAACCAGAGATTTTTTATGAATTCTGTAATCAACCATAGTGTTCGGATATTTTTTTGAGCGACTGTACATCCCACCACCAAGAATTATGTTACCCATCACATGATCCATATATTTACAAGTGGTGTTAGCATTTCACGTAATCATCGCAATTCATCTTTCAAAATCCCTGTGGAAATAATTGAATTGAACTACTTATAATAAAACTACTGCTACTACTTATAAAAATAATAAATTACTCTTTAATAGCCAAAATTTCCGTGTTGCGCAAAACATTTCTGGAGCAGGGGATGGCTCACTTAGTAGCGCGATAGGCTTGTAATCTGCAGTTCCCAGGTTCGAGTCCCAGTTGGGCCAGCGTTTGAGATTTTTCTCCGCAAAACTTCTGGCGCTGCCCATGGTCAGTATGGGACATCGATGTGCTTGGAAAGGCCGCCATCCCTCGGATGTGACGTTAAGAAGTGGCTCCATGTGCGGGAGAGCCATACCCTGTGCACGTTAAGGAACACGTTGGATTGCCTTGATGGGAGGCTATTATCTGTCTCCTAGCAGCTGTTGGGTCCCCTTCCCCCAACCTTCTCTGAGCCTTTGGGGTCCTTGTGACTTGACCATTTAGCCAACTGTGTACAAAAAAGTGACACTCAGAGGTAAAACAACCTAACAAAACATTCATCATTGTATCGACAAGAAACTGTTAACATACAATAATTATTACTTCTACAAATATTGACATAAAAAAAATAAAAATAAATATCCACTCAAGCAGCTGCTTGCCACAGAGGTCTGACAGGAGCCTATCAGTTTATATGCCATAGTAGAAGGTCTGAGAGGATGGCAAGCAGTCAGCAGAAAAACCACACAAACGTTCATGGGTTGTTGGGTTGTTTTACCTCTGAGCGGCACTTTTCTGCACACTATGGGCTAAATGGCCAGGTCACATGGACCCCGAAGACTCAGAGAAGGTTGGGGGAGGGGACCCACTGGAACAGCTGTTGGGAGACAGATGGTAGCCTCCCGTCAAGGCCATCCAGCGTGTTCTTTAACGTGCACAGGGTATGGCTCTCCCGCACACAGGGCCACGGCTTAACGTCCCATCCGACTGACGGCGGCCTTTCCAGGCCCATCGGTGTCCACTACTGACCGTGTGGAATTTTTGCGGAGATAAACCTCGCTGACTCAGCTGGGACTCGAACCTGGGAGCTACAGATTACGAGCCTAGCGCGCTACCGACTGAGCCACCCCACAAACGTTCATGCCTAGGTCCCTTAGATCAGCAGCTAAGCGCGCTAACCACTCGGCCACGGCACGGCGTATTGACATATAAGAAATATGAATTATTAATTTCATGTTTAAAAT
Source organism: Ryuthela nishihirai (assembly GCA_038380435.1). Classification (NCBI taxonomy): domain Eukaryota; kingdom Metazoa; phylum Arthropoda; class Arachnida; order Araneae; family Heptathelidae; genus Ryuthela; species Ryuthela nishihirai. The sequence continues at coordinate 114,819,071 of JAWZYU010000001.1, forward strand.
AACACTGTAAAAAAAACTGTATTTTTTACATTTTTCAAACAGTTAAAACGCAGCATTTGTTACTCAAAAAATATAAATCCTCCGAATCCATTTTTTTTTTGTAGTCTAATGTTATCATTTATAAACTCAGAAAAATTCAATTTCCTTGTTAACCCGAACAACACCTACATTTTCCTAGGTCACTAAGAAATAAATATCACGAACAAACATCTGATTGGTATGATGGCTTCGAAATGTGTTTCTGAAAGTGCAGATTAAATTTATTTGAAACCATTTACTGAAGCTTCTGGAAATTGTGGTTCCATTTTTTATTCTTATTTCTGTGTAAGAAACCAGGGGCTGTATACTATCTCTATCCCAAAATTTATCGAGGAAGACATTAATAGCATCCTGGTCATTTTTTCATTATTATTTTGAGATTCCGGGTTTAAATTAAGAATATACAGTATTATAAGTATCATATACAGTATCATCATCATCCTCAAGCAGCCATGGGCTACGGAGGTCCAACCAGACCTCGCAGTTTAATTCTCCAAGCATATCTGTCCTGAGCTATATCTGCTGCATCTCTGCACTGCACACCAATTCTAACAAGGTTCTGTTTGACATTGTCTGCCCACCGCATCCTTGGTCTCCCCCTATTTCTGAAGCCTTTAGGCACACTGTTCATAACCCTATTTGCCAATCTATAATTATCCATACGGGCAACATGGCTAAACCAACGGAATTTCTCTCTGCACAATATGCTGCTTAAAGGACGTTGCTGACTACTTTGCCTAACCTCATCATAGTTACAAAGTTGAACCACCTAATGCCCAAGATACTGCGTAAGCATCTAGAATCAAAAGCATCTGGTTTCCTGTTATCTTGTTTACACAGCGTCCAAGTTTCACTACCATAACTAACCATAGAAAGAACCAAACTATTATACAGTCTAATTTTAGTCTTTAGGTGTATACGCTTATTTCTCCACAATCTCCATAGATTCTTAAAAGTCCCGGCAGCAATCCCTATCCGTCTGTTAATCTCATGACGCACATCACCAGTATCTGTTACATAGCTCCCAAGGTAATTAAACTGTGACACCTGTTCAAGATTGCAACCATTCAGATTAACTGAATCACAGCCTGCCTGACCAATTTTCATCACTTTAGTTTTCTCTCTGTTTATAACCAAACCTACTCTACTACCAGTTTCATCAACAGCTCGAATGAAAGAGTTCATCTCATCAACATCATTTGCCAAAAAGGCTAAATCATCAGCATAATCTAAATCAGAAATTTTCGTATCTCCAGTCAATTTAAGGCCAAAATCTTTCCCTTGAAGTGAATTTCGCATAACATAATCAATAACCAAAATAAAGAGAAAAGGAGACAAAATGCACCCTTGTCGAACACCAGAAGTAATGCTAAACCAATTGCTACAAGACTTACCAACTCTCACACACGACTCAGTATTATTATAGAGAGCTTTCATTATGTTAACTAACTTGTATGGTAATACCATATGATTTCATAATCAACCACAAATTATGACGATCAACAGAGTCGAAAGCCTTTTTGAAATCAATAAAGCTAGCCACCAAAGGTGTCTGAAACTCGAAACATTTCTCAAGAATCTGCCTAAGTGAAAATATCTGATCTACATATCCCCTACCACTTCTGAATCCACATTGCTCATCACGCAATTGCCTGTTAACCAGATTCTTAATTCTATTAAGCACAATCATGCAAAGAATATTCCCTGGAACAGAGAGCAGATTGATACCCCTATAGTTATCACAAGAATTGCGATCACCTTTTTTGTAAATAGGGATAATAATAACTCTGGTAAAATCCTTAGGAACCATGCCTTTATCATAAAAGATATTCAGAATTTCAGTCATCCAAGTGGTAAAAGAAACATTCCCAGCTCTAAGCGTTTCCGTAGTAATTTCATCTACACCTGGGGATTTATGAAATTTAAGTTTAGAAACAGCCAAAATAACTTCAGATTATGTTATAGGGCCAACATTACAGCCACCAATACATCTATCATCATTGCAAACAATGGGAGTAGAACTAACCACATTGTTTAGAACATCACTGAAATGCTCAGCCCACCTATACACATATAAAATGCACCTCAAAAAGATTTTTTGAGGCTGTAAGCAATAATCCCAATGAGATTATTTCTTCTCTGATTCTTTACAACCATACTGTTTTGAACAAGTACAAGAGGCCTAAAACTGTAGCGTTCTCTGAGGAGACCTACCCGTTTTAGGTTTCTTATACCATTTTACTGCTATTTTTAGCTTTTCTTATGTTTGCCCTTAGGGACCTACCTAAGGGTGGTTTACTTATATATTTTGTTCTTAGTCATGCCAAATAGGCATATCTTTCTGATGGAGATGCTTAGGGGTAAAATTATTACCCGGTACATCGAATATTATTATACGATCTACGATCTACGAACTATACGCTTAATAAGTTTTGAAATGTGCTATATTCCAGGCCACACACATGGTGCGTTTACAAAATGAATAATCAATAACTTAATATTTCCCCTGACTGGGTGATTTCTCTCCCATTTCACTTTCATTCCACGTCTATTAACTGATGTGATTTGGAATGTTTGCATTAAATAATACTCCTCCAACGAGAATTCTGTTTTTGAAAATCGGACTTTTTTGATCTAACACAATGAGTTGTTAGTCTTTCCTCTGAATAAACGCTGGATGTCCTTACGGGAGGATCAATCCGTTGGATCTTCTCCCCCAACCTTGTGGCCTTGCCATTCAGTACATTGTGTGTTAAAAAAAGTGTCACTCAGAACTAAACAATTCACATTTCCTATAAGGTTTCTGTTTTGGAAATTTGGATTTCTGATTTGAACTAGCACAATTAGTAATTTAACACTCTTTTAATCTTTACACTGAATAATTTATACATCATATTAAATTCGATTTACCTCATCATTATTATTTTAATATGAACTTCAACCTACATATTTTTGAAAGAAAATAATGTTATCTTTCTGCATTAACCCTTTCACGACCAAGGGAAACATTTTTCCCATTTTAAAAATGGTGATTGTCGTATTTAATTATAACCTTATCTGCATTTTTTACACAGAATGTCAAAATAGAACGTATGCCGAACGCAATTACGTAAACGGGAACGTTTAGAAAACAAAAACAGAACTGTCAGGACGCATAATATATGTACTATGTGCAATGTCCATCTTTGCCTCACTACCAAAAGAAATTGCTTCGCAGAATATCATAATTAGCACATCATTTTGTATAGTAATTTTATTTCATAATTTTGTATTATTTTAGTTAACATTTTGTTCTAATAAACCAATAAATAAAAGACATTGCATAATAAGCCTAACTATAATTTGTGTTACCTTTATAGTCCATTGGGAAAAATATTTCCCATAAAATTCCAAAAAAACTACACATTGTTATGTATTTTTCTTATGATTTTTATTTATTTTACGTCTAAACAAACTAAAATAAACAGTTACATACTAATATTTACTCTTAGAAACCTTATGGTCCTGAAAGGGTTAACCAACAACACGATCACAGATTAATAGCAAAAATCTCTTTTTCAGTTTCCAATTATTATCATTATCAGATGAATGCTAATCAGAATCGAAAATTAAATGAAACATGGGTTGGGTTGTTTTACCTCCGAGCGACATTTTTTTTTGCACACAATGGGCTAAATGGCCAGGTCACAAGAACCCCGAAGGCTCAGAGAAGGTTGGGGAGGAGACCCACTGGAATAGCAGTTTCACATGGTAGTCTCCCGTCAAGGCCATCCAGCATGTTCTTTAACGTGCACAGGGACCACGGCTTAATCTCCCATCCGACGGTCGGCGGCCTTTCCAAGCCATCGACCGTGGGCAGAGCGGAGAGTTTTGAGGAGATAAATCTCAACGGACCCAGCCTGGACTCGAATCTGGGAACTGCAGATTACGAGCCTGGCGTGCTACCGACTGAGCCACTCCCGCCCCAAATGAAATATGGAGTGGATATTATATATGAAGATGTGAACTGTAAAAACATTTAGAGAGAAACTCCAGTTGAAATCTCATTCCATTCTTTGTTTCTCACTTAAGATTCGAGTACTTTTTCCACCTCATTTTTGCTAGTATTGCTGGATGAATAAACAGAATCCCATATCAGTAGTAGGGATAGTAGCTAAGTATGACTCTAATTTTTATTTTTTGAATTTCGAAAATCTCGTAAGTCTAATAGCCGAGTGATTAGCGGACTTGATTACTGAACAAGAGGAACTTGGATTCAAGTCACACTCCGTCTATCTTTAAAGGTTTTACAGTTTATATCTCCAAATGCAATATCCGCTCAATATTTCATCCAACTTTCGTTGTTGGATCGCATTCATCTGATAATAATAATAATAGTTTGAAACGAGAAAAACGGGTTTTGATTATTAATCTGCTATCCTGTTGTTGGATAATGCAGAAAGATAACAGTATTTTCCCTCAAAAATTGCTCATTACAGCTCATGTTCAAATAGTAATGATGCTGTAAGTGGAATTTAATGTGAGTTATATATTCTTCAGTGCAAAGCCTAAAAGATAACTAATTTGCTAATTATGTAATGATAAGTCCAAATTTCAAAAACAGAATCCCGGTAAGAAATTTATTGCTTAATGCAAACAATCCAAATAACATTAATTTCCACATGTGAAATGAAAATGAAACAGAAGAAAGGTCAATCAGTCAGGGGGGGGGGAAACAAAATACACCACAAAAATGCTTCTGATATTTGACAAATATTACGATAAATAAAAAGGAGAAAATATGTACTAATTATTCCTTCTGGAAATTAATAACGTTTCATTCGGATTATTCATCACGTAAACATTATAAACTGGATAACGAGATTACAGGAAAATTGACAGTCTTGATTGGCTCCTTGCTATCCCAAGCCCGTAGTCGGGAAGCAAGAAAAACCTCCGAAGCATAACAGTGCAATGAAACAGATATTCACTTTGAAAGCAAAACAAAAAAAAAAAGGCAGGTTTAAATAGTTTTGAAAATAAAGTTTTAAAAGTTCTTTGAAGACCATCTGATCTTCTAACGTTACGAGAGTCCAAAAGTCAGTAAAGAATCACACTGAAAGGCTCAAATAGCTTTCAGGAATACCGGCAAATTTTTAGGCATCTTGCACACAACATGAGAGTTTTGTCTTATGCCCAGAATGGAGCTGATAGTAACATCTCTGAATGTTGATGCTGCTAGAGACTTGAAAGCATATTGTTTCTTTGGAGGTCATAAAGTGGACAGTGAATTAGAACATGTTCAACATTTTCAGTTTGGTTACAAGCTTTATAGAAGGGTGAAATTTTCTTCCCAATTTTGTGAAGTTTTTAGCTAAATGCACCGTGGCCAATGGTAAGTCTATTGAAAGCCGTTTCTTCTGTTCAATTAAACTTCCTTCGTGGATGGTGTCGCGTCCCCTCACTCTCTTGTGGTCAATAGATGTTGGGTTGGGTTGTGTTACCTCTGAGCGGCATTTTTTTGCACACCATGGGCTAAATGGCCAGGTCACATGGACCCCGAAGGCTCAGAGAAGGTTGGGGGAGGGGACCCACTGGAACAGCTGTTGGGAGACAGATGGTAGCCTCCCGTCAACGCCATCCAGCGTGTTCTTTAACGTGCACAGGGTATGGCTCTCCCGCACACGGGACCACGGTTTAACGCCCCAACCGACGGACGGCGGCCTTTACCAAGCCCATCGGTGTCCCCTACTGACCGTAGGCAGGGCGGGGAATTTTTGCGGAGATAAATCTCAACGCTGACCCAGCTGGGACTCGAACCTGGGAACTACAGATTACGAGCCTGGCGCGATACCGATTGAGCCACCCCCGCCCCGGTCAATAGATGTGGCACTTCGCTGACCTACAGTGATAAGGGTAGGGGGCATTCAACACTTAAAATTTATAATGAGGTTATAGGATTATTTAATCCAGTGCCAGTGTCTTAAAGTGTTTACCCAGCCAATAATTCCGCCCTGAATATTAATACCAGCCAATAATTCCGCCCAATAATTCCCTGAATATGAATACACAGACAATAATTCCGCCATGGAATTATTAATATTAATTCCTCTAAAAGGTTGCATAGCGATTAAATAAAGTTAATAAATTAAATAAAGCTCATGTTAAATTGCAAATTTAACACGAGCTTTATTTATATCCTTCTCATCAGTGTTGCCCTTCTGTTGCTGGGATGCGCCTTAAGAGGTTGTCTGTTATTTCTTAGGGATACTTCCGTTATCTCCGTTCTTCCGTAGTCACTGAGACTGATTAGGATTAGTCACACAGACCTTTGTTTCATATGGTCATACAGACCTTTGATATATAAATGTGGTCACACAGACCTTCGTTACGTATGGTCACACAGACCTCTAGGTACTCATAGTCACACAGACCTCTAGTTACTCAGAGTCACACAGACTATCTATCAAACCCTACCCTGAGACTTTCCTTGCGAGTCTCCTTTACCGAGGAATGGACGACTCAATACTTTGACGTCCGATACGAGTCTCCCTTTCCCCTCGCTGAATCCTTTCTCTCATGCCGTTCATGCCTTCAAGATGGCAACAGCGCTCGCCCGCACCACCCAGCAGTGCCATAAAGTTTCATCCAGCGGCTAACACTTGGAAGCGAATAGGAGAAGGTGGGATACCTCATCACGGTTGCCGGCAGTGACAGCGGCTTCATTTCCTATCATCATAGGACGTGGATCATCTCTTAGGTTCTCACATATTTTCGATGCATTTCGTGCACTAGGTTCAGTGTCATCAACTCCACGTTCCCAGCCAACAGAAATAGCTGCAGGCAACAACCGTACCACAAGAACAAAATGGTCACAAATATCATAAATATGTACATTGATCATAAAAATATTATCAATTTAAAATATCAATATCTATGAACATATACTACATTATGCCCTTATTAAATGATAAGAAAAACCATTCAATTAATTTTGCGAGGGATACTACAGACGGGGCGGGATGTCACATATTTTTCTGTAAAATCTACCCACGTTCAGATCAGTTGTCTTAAAGCTGTGAGTCCATTCCTCTGAAGTTCTATTAAACTTCCAAGCAGAAACCCTGTAGATGGTGGCCAGCTTCTCGTGTTCCCGGATGCTACACTCCTAACGAAGGTCGTTAGTGTCAGCGTGAGCTATTGGGCAACATATAGCATCATTACAGCAAGGGACAAGGAGCGAGATCTGAACCTTCGATGTGATGTTTCGCCAGACGATATGGAAATAGTGGGAAGGAGAGAGTCCCTCTGTGAACGTCGTGAGGAGGGGATGCTTGTGACGAGGCTCAGGAGAGAGAGCAGGCTCAACTAGAACTGTGTCATAGCTGGGGCCATGAGTTTAAGCCAGCTAATAGTGTTTGGAGCAGTTTGTAACTGCTGAGCCAAGGAGTATTGTGTCTCTGAGAGTGAATTATGCCAGAGTAGTAAACGTGCATAGATGTATATAGAATAAACGGTGTAAATAGGAATTCTGCGTATCTGAGTTACTCAGAAAAGTTTGTGCACATGTCTCACCCACGCAAAGGACCCCTCGCGCCGATGAATGTCTTGACAGTAAGGTCAAAGCTGCTTTGGCGGCAAGATCAACCCTTTCATTATCAGGGATATCAGAATGGCTGGGTATCCACTGGAGACACTCTATGAGAATTGACAACAGAAAGTATGTCATACATCCAAAGCCTTCAAGATGGCAACAGCGCTCGCCCGCACCCCCAGCTCAGATATAATGGAAGCATACGGTGAAGACAGTGGGTCTGAAAGTAGAGACTGAAGAGCGGATTTACTGTCTGACAATATCAGAATGTTTTATTGTGGACTGAGGAGCCATTGTAGTGCTTAATAAAGAGTTAAAAGTTCTGCAGCCATGATGCTAACTGAATTTTTCAAGGAGTAACAGTAAATTCAGAGAAGATACTCATTAAATAAACGACGTAAAATAATTTATAATAATTTTATCTATAATTCTAGCGGTAGTAAAGATTTGATAATATTAAATGTTAAACTTTGTTAATTTACACGAAGGATCTAAAAAAAATCATAAATGACTCAGGATACCGTTAATCTCTTCTTCGATATTTTATAACAATATAAATGCCATAATTAAGAATAAAAACTGGAACCTCAATTTCGGACAAGCCTTAAACTTTAGTAAAGAATACTGCTTCAAATAAATATAATTCGTACTTTCAGAAAGACATTTTCAAGTCGTCATGAAGCAATAACTAATGAGATGTTTGTCCATGATATTTATTTACAGGTGTACATTACAAAGAATGCATTATAGTTACGTTATACATTATAGGAAAGAGTGTACTTTACGAGTAGTAACTGGACACTTCCATGTTAAATGAATGAAAGCAGCATTCAAACTTCCCTAACTTTAAAAATAAATGTTTACCAAAAAATGTGATTAGAGATAAATTGGAGATTTCGTTGAAATCTCTATTAATCTGAATTTTCAACAATATTCGCTCAATATTTAAGTAGTTATTGAAGCGTAAACATTTTTAACTGTAATTTTTGCTAAAATCATGAAAATTTACCTCATCAAGCTAAAATCATGAAAATTTACCTCATCAAGCTAAAAAGAATTGCTACAACAAATCGTTCATTAAATTAAATGTAATATTTGAAGTTTGTACAATGATATTTTTTCTTCAAACCTCTAAGTAATATTATAAATAATATTACCTATAGGAATATGAGTTCAGAAGATCTTATATTTCTTGAGTAAAGGATACTGAATATTTACTAATTATCTAGAAGAATAACATTCGCCCCAACAAATATGGGATGCTTGTTTTAAAAGAAAAGGAAGTTTTTTGTTTTCCGAAATTTGATCCTTTAACAGTAGCGATTCGTACTAAAAGGGTGATAATGCTATAAATTGCACGTTTATCCCTTAAAATGAAAGGATTGTGTCTCATCTCCTAAAGTTAAGGAGCAATCACTCAGTGCACAGGAATTAAAATTATTTATTTATTATTAAAAATATTACTGAGAATTTTAAAATTAAGCACTGATTTTTAAAATAATAAAAAGCAACCGGTATAATTTTAGCAAAAATGAAAGAAATTATTTTTAATAGCCATCCAGTGGCCGATAGTTAGAGCGCTTGGTTACTGATCTAAGGGACTGGTATCGAGCCCCGAGTAAGGCATGAATGTTGTGTTGCTTTTCCGCTGAAGTCTCACCATCCTCATAGACCTTCTACTCTGGCGTAAAACTGACAGGCTCCTGTCAGACCTCTGTGGCAAGCAGCTGCTTGAGGGGGTTATTACTATTATTAGTAAGTTTTCTGAGTATCTGCTATTAAATCAACACAATCTATCACCAGAATTTCTAGCATAAATATATCGTTTGCAATATTAATCGCCTGCCGAATGGTTAGAGCGCTTGGCTACTGATCTAAGGGACCTGGGTTCGAGCCCCGGATAAGGCATGGATGTTCGTGTTGTTTTCTGCTGAGGTCTTGCCATCCTCTCAGATCTTCTACTGTGGCATATAAACTGACAGGCTCCTGTCAGACCTCTGTGGCAAGCAGCTACTTGAAGGGGTATTTATTTTATTTATTTACTAACTATGTAAATTAAACCCATTTGCAAGCTTGATAACTATGAATCATCATATTTCATTATTAGCTATTCAACTCAAAAAAAGTCATTAATCTCTTAAACAAAAAGTTGATTAATCCCCCACCCCCGCTGGTGTTAAGGAACAATTGTTGCTGCTACTGTAAATCCCATGATCATCACACTCAGCAACTAAAATATCAACTTTTTTGCCCAAACAGAAAGTTTGCAAAATTTGATCAAATAACCTCTCTTTAGAGTTTCTAAAGCTATTAGAAATTGGACACAGAAGCAGCAGCAAGAGATGATCACATCACTTCAACTGGTTGATAAAACAACAATCTTTTTCTTCACGTTTTTAATGCTACTCCTAAAAAGTCCAAATTTTCTCTTATAAAGATATGCCCATCGGGATAAAAGTTAGATTATCTGACTGTTAAATCTGCAAGAGCGGATTCTCGATTTGCTGGTAGTACAAAGAATGATTGGGAAGCCCGTAGGTCAGATTTGAGACTTTGTGAGGTCTGTACAGTCGCTCAAAAAGTATCCGAACACTATGGTTGATTACAGAATTCAGAAAAAATATCTGGGAACGATTTTTTTAGAAATTAGTGATGTGGCATCCTTCGTGTCATGAGCGATTATAAGTGCAGATAGTAGAATGATCGGGAAGCCTGTAACTACTGATGTGAGACTGATTGGTGAGCTTGTAAGTGCAGATAGAAGACTGATTGTTAAACTGCTAAGAGCATATAAAATGATCAAAAAGCTATTAAGAGAAAATAGGAGATTGTAAGATGTAATAGAAGACCCAAAGCACCTAATGCATGTCCAAAGCGCCCATTACGCTATTTAAAAAGGAGATTTTAATCCAAACTGATGATCTGCGACACTTCAAAACCTACTTCATCAATATTCGTTATATTGTGTCATTATCCAATATGGGCTGCATCCCATTTGAATGGGCAGTGATATTAATAGACATATAGTGCCTCTAGGGCTCTATTACTTCTATTCAAGAATCTTCATTCATTTGAATAACACTACAGCAAGTTAAAAGCTCAATTAGACTCTAAATGAAAATCTTGTTCAAAAGAATCTGTTCAAAGAGATTGACAAGAAAGGCAATTGACGTTGGCCTTGAAGCGAAAAACAAAAATTTCCCTCAGTTTTGTTCTTCACTTCTAACATTTTAGTGTTTCGCCACAAGGCAAAAAGGAAATCGCTTTATCTGATTGCTTAAAGATCATAAATCATTTCTGATATGCGAGAGAGAACGGTCCCACTCTGTAATCACCGTATAAATATCATTTTTCTTTCTACGGGTAAGTAAATAATTTGAGAAGTCTCCCTTTAAGCGTTCAATAAAAGCTTTTAATTGTTATGCGTTAGAATGTCGGCATTAAAAGCTTCCCTCCCCCACCCCCTTTCCTTATCGGAGCCATTACGATAACGCAGGCGAACGCCAGCTTATAATAAAATCCATTTAGAGTTCATCACTGTTACACAGCGAATCCCATTTTTTCGAGATGGGCGTACACTTCCCAGGATGCCATCGGCTTCTTCGCCTTATTCGTCGCTTTCAGCCGTGAGCCATCCCTGCGTGCAAGACCACGAAATGTTCGACCGTAACCATGGCGATCGCCATTACAAGATTGCTCATCAGAATGGGGGAGTCCTCAGCCAATAGGCGCCTAGTCATTATTGCGCCGCGCTGGGAACCAATTGAGATCCGATACAGCCCTATTAATAAGGGCGTCAGAATCTCTAAGTAGCCAATCACCTGGTCTTGTTGTCAGAGTGATGTCGTGATCGTTGTAAGACAAATGACGTGCCAGTGGCCAACCCCTCTGATCACGATCTGCCAGACTAATGGCGGTTACGTGCTGACTTCCACAACACGTGCAATGGCGACCTCTGGGGTCACCGCGTGACCATGCCATTCCTACGAGCTCCTGAAGATCCTTCGCAGAATGCGTAATAATGTATTGCTTTCTGTCAATTGCAGACATGCGTTGCAACGGATGCTTGATTTAATGACTGACAGGCGAAATAAATGGAGGAACTTGAAGAAGACGAAATGCAGTTTCGTGAAATGCGCTAGCTTTAAAGATTAGCGTTAGACTAGCGTGACTTTCTACGTAGTTGAGATAAACGAGCTGGATTTTGTTGCACCAAGAGCGTGGTAAATTCACATAGGAGAGAAAAAAAATATCTAACCTCTAGGGATCCATAAAAAGTTGTACTTATTTCTGGATTATGGAGGATTTGGGTTGGGTTGTTTTACCTCTGAGCGGCACTTTTTTGCACACCATGGGCTAAATGGCCAGGTCACATGGACCCCGAAGGCTCAGAGAAGGTTGGGGGAGGGGACCCACTGTAACAGCTGTTGGGAGACAGATGGTAGCCTCCCGTCAAGGCCATCCAGCGTGTTCTTTAACGTGCACAGGGTATGGCTCTCCCGAACACGGGGCCACGGCTTAACGTCCCATCCGACGGACGGTGGTCTTTTCAAGCCCATCGGTGTCCCCTACTGACCGTGGGCAGGGCGGGGAATTTTGCGGAGATAAATCTCAACGCTGACCCAGCTGGGACTCGAACCTGGGAACTACAGATTACGAGCCTGGCGCGCTACCGACTGAGCCACCCCCGCCCCGTATTATGGAGGAAGTTCATTGGAAGATTATTATTTACGTGATTTTGTTTCTGGTTAAAATTTCTTTGGACAAGACCAGTGATATATCTCATAGAGCTTAAAACTCATTTATCATCCTCTATAGAGTATAGCAGTAATATACGCAAATATACAATACAATACTACGCAACTTAGTTGCCTAATAATTCTAGTAGATTTTTATGTAGTGTGATTTTCAGCCGTCAAAATAAGTATTAAGTAATTTATGTTGCCAATTAAAAAACGTATATTTATTTCAAATTTTCTTAGAGACAAAAATAAAGAAATATTTCATTTAAATAGCACATAAAGGATGGGTGACAAATGATGGTGGTGTTTTGGGGAAGTGCTGTTCCCAAAGACTTCTTCCACTCATAGAGTTTCAAGGACGGCCACCAGACAAGACGATGCATCACCATTTTTCTCAAGAGATGTTAAGAATTCTTAATTTAACGTTTCCTGACAGATGGATTAGTAAGGATGATCCGGTTCTGTGGCCACAAGGAGCTTGATATCTTTTTTTTTGTGGGGAAGAATTTTATTTATATAGATAAAATTCGCGACCAGAATTGTTTGAAAGTCACAATAAGAGAAGCAACTAAAGCAAGCATTTCAGCCAGTCACAAGCGTTGACCCTAACGATAAAGGAGATCTGTTCAGCCATAGTCAAAAATGTTCCTAACTATAAGGAAGATCTGTTCAGCCGTAGTCACAAGGGCTAACGATAAGGAAGATTTGTTCAGCCGTAGTCGCAAGGGTTAACGATTAGGGAGATCTGTTCAGCCGTAATCGCAAGGGTTAACGATAAGGAAGGTCTGTTCAGCCGTAGTCACAAGGGTTAACGATTAGGAAGATCTGTTCAGCCGTAGTCACAAGAGTTAACGATAAGGAATATCTGTTCAGCCGTAATCGCAAGGGTTAACGATAACAAAGATTTGTTCAGCCATAGTCACATTTTCACATTTTCTTGTTGACTATGGCTGAACAGATCTCCTTTATCGTTAGGGTCAACGTCAGAACCAGAAGTTTCTGGGTTGCCAGCTCTAAGTGAACAGAGGCATGGTGAAAAAAAATTTCATTAGTGAAAGGTACTAACGGCCGGCTAAAGCTAGACCTGGCCGGTTCTGTGCATCATCACTAGGAATTGGTACACAGCTCTCCTTCCAGTTTACGACTAGCTACCATTTACAGGCCCTAAAATATATACTTGTTTTAAATAATTAAATCCGTCAAGCCTAAACTGGAGTAATGCGTCTCAGGCAGGCCATACGGCTCTTGAAAAAGTCCACTTGAAAAGGTGGTGCCTGAAGTTCCTACCAGCATCGGTGACTTCAGCCTTTAGCGGAGGAGGAACGGGTCTTTGCCCCATGCCTGCGATCAGGGGGCTGTTTGATATTGTTGGCCCTACCAATCTCAATAAACCTAATTTCTTTAAAAATCCTACTAATCATTTTCTCTCTGCAGGAACGTCGAACGTGAGGACATTACATAGAGATTATTCTCTTGATGTCCTCATGCAGGAATTCCAGCGCTATAACCTAGATATTCTAGGCTTGCAAGAGACCAGATGGACAGGTAAAGGTGAGATACTTAAAAATAACTTTAAATTTCTCTTTACAGGGAGGGAGGATGGAAAGCATCACCAAGGCTGGGTCTGCTGCTCAGCAGACATGCTAGTGATGCTCTTCTAGGATATGAGTGCATTAATGAAAGGTTTCTTACAGCAAAATTTCAGACAAGCATTAAAAACTTGAATGTTATCTGCTGTTATGCCCCCACTGAGGATGCTGATGAGGATGAGAAGGATAGGTTTTACGGACAACTTCAGGATATTTTGAATTCTGTCAAGAAAGGAGATATTACCCTTGTTCTTGGTGACTTCAATGCCAAAGTTGGTACTGACTCTGATCTTTGGGGAGGGGTGATAGGCCCTTTTGGTATTGGTAGCTGCAATGGCAATGGGCAACGTCTCCTACAGGTAAGTAAACTCAATGGATTCAGAATAACTAACAGATATTACAAACACCGCGACATAGATAAATACACATGGGTTTCACCTGATGGGCTGCATAGAAATATGATTGATTATATATTAATTAACAGCAAATGGGCTAGTTCTGTTAGAAATACCAGGGCATATAGGGGAGCTGAAATTGGATCTGACCATTACCTTGTTAAAAGTGTCTTGCAACTTAAACTTAAAAAGTGTTGTGCTAGAGTTAAAAAAATTACCTTTAATACTGAAGCTCTGAATGACCCAGTTATAGCTAAAGCTTACCATGTTAGGTTACTTAGTCATTATGACGGTCATGGTTTGCTTAATACTGAAGTTGAGGAAGAATGGGGCCATTTTAAACAGGCTTTTTTGGAAACTAACAGTACTCTTTTAGGAAAAAAGGAGCAGAGGAGGCAGAATTATTTAAGTGATAAGGCACTTGAGCTTATTTCAGAAAGAAGGAACTGCAGGAATGTCCTTAATCAGTACCCTACTAGTCCTAATAGAAAAGATTACAGAGAGCTTAATAAACGTGTAAAGGATCAGTTAGCTACTGATAAAAATCTTTGGCTTGATAGCTTGGCTGACAAAGCTGAGGAAGCAGTTAGGCAGCACAACAGCAGAGAGCTGTACCAGATAGTTAATATTTTATGTGGTAGAAAACGAACAGGCATACAGGGATTGAAGGATAAACAAGGTAAGGTTATAAAAGGTGAGGATTCTCTCATGGCTAGGTGGGCTGAACATTTCAGTGATGTTCTAAACAATGTGGTTAGTTCTACTCCCATTGTTTGTAATGATGATAGATGCATTGGCAGCTTTAATGTTGGCCCTATAACACAATCTGAAGTTAGTTTGGCTATCTCTAAACTGAAACTTCATAAATCCCCAGGGGTAGATGAAATTACTACAGAAATGCTCAGAGCTGGGAATGTTTTGGTTACCACTTGGATGACTGAAATTTTGAATAACTTTTATGATAAAGGCATGATTCCTAAAGATTTTACCAGAGCTATTATTATCCCTATTTTCAAAAAAGGTGATCGCAGTTCTTGTGATAACTATAGGGGTATCAGCCTACTCTCTGTTCCAGGTAAAGTTCTTTCCATGATTGTGCTTAATAGAATTAAGAATCTGGTTGACAGGCAATTGCGTGATGAGCAATGTGGATTCAGAAGTGGTAGGGGATGTGTGGATCAGATATTTTCAATTAGGCAGATTCTTGAGAAATGTTTAGAGTTTCAGAAACCTTTGGTTGCTAGCTTTGTTGATTTCACAAAGGCTTTCGACTCTGTTGATCGTCATAATTTGTGGTTGATTGTGAAATCATATGGTATACCAGACAAGTTAGTTAACATAATGAAAGCTCTCTATAATAACACTGAGTCATGTGTGAGAGTTAGTAAGTCTTGTAGCAATTGGTTTAGCATTACGTCTGGTGTTCGACAAGGGTGCATTTTGTCTCCTTTTCTCTTTAGTTTGGTTGTTGATTATGTTATGCGAAATTCACTTCGAGGGAAAGATTTTGGCCTTAAATGGAGATACGAAAATTTCTGATTTAGATTATGCTGATGATTTAGCCCTTTTGGCAAATGATGTTGATGAGATGAACTCTTTCATTCGAGCTGTTGATGAGACTGGTAGTAAAGTAGGTTTGGTTATAAACAGAGAGAAAACTAAAGTGATGAAAATTGGTCAGGCAGGTTGTGATTCAGTTAATCTGAATGGTTGCAGTCTTGAGCAGGTGTCACAGTTTAATTATCTTGGGAGCTATGTAACTGATACTGGTGATGTGCGGCATGTGATTAACAGACGAATAGTTATTGCTGCCGGGACTTTTAAGAATCTATGGAGATTGTGGAGAAATAGGCGTATACACCTAAAGACTAAAATTAGACTGTATAATAGTTTGGTTCTTTCTAGTATTAGTTATGGTAGTGAAACTTGGACGCTGTGTAAACAAGATAACAGGAAACTAAATGCTTTTGATTCTAGATGCTTACGCAGTATCTTGGTTATTAGGTGGTTTAACTTTGTAGCTAATGATGAGGTTAGGCAGAGGAGTCTGCAACCTCCTTTAAGCAGCATATTGTGCAGAGAGAGACTCCGCTGGTTTGGCCATGTTGCCCGTATGGATAATTATAGATTGGCGAACAGTGTGCCTAGAGGCCTCAGAAGGAGGGGGAGGCCCAGGATGCGGTGGGCAGACAATGTCAAACAGGACCTTGTTAGAATTGGTGTGCAGTGGCCGGATGCAGCAGATGTAGCTCAGGACAGATATGCTTGGAGAATTAAACTGCGTGGTCTGGTTGGACCTCCGTAGCCCATGGCTGCTTGAGGATGATGATGATGATGATGATGATATATTTTAGAAGCTTGCGCAAATTAATATTTTCGTATTTGTCAATTTTGTATATTTTTTTAGGACTGGCACTGTTATTGTTAAATATTCAAATTTCCATAACTCATTAAATACTGAACAAATATTGTTGAAGATATTCGTGATATTGATATATTTGATTGAAATCTTTATCTGCTATCAAGTTTTCAAAAAAAAAATACACTTATTAAAAAAGTTATAAAGCTTTGACGTTAGCTTCTCATTTAGATACGTAGGGTTCTAACTTAACTTTTGTCCACCACTTTGTATTCACAACAAATAGAGAACATTTTAATGTCGTTGACCAATGGCATTGTATGTATATGCAAATTCATCCTGATTGGGATTGAATTGGGTGAATTTGCCTATCACGTTGGGATGAATTTGCTATCACGTGATTGATTGAATTGGAATTGGGATGAATTTGCCTATCACGTGTAGAGTTGAAACTCTTGTAAACATGGAATTAGTCATCTTCATTACTCGGCAATAATTTTTACAATCATCAGTTTCTCATTTTCAATCTTCATTACTCGACAATCATTTATACGTACCACGAGCTGCATTTAGTCGTTTTCAGTTTCTGTTTTATCATTGCCTATTTTGTGTAAAAATGAGTTACAAGTCTGAAATATGAAGGTATAAGAAAGCATTTGTGACTGTAAAAGTGTAGAAAAATATTCCAGCTTTAACAACCCGAGTAAAGCTACGAGTTAGAAATTTAACCTATTGAGAAAACCAAAGTTCTAAACTGCATTTACTAAATGTTTACCAGAATAGAGAGGAGGTTAAACCTCCCCAAATCCCCCCCCCCCCCCCACACACACACATACGCGCTAATTTTAATTCGTGACAGAGCATAAGTTCTCCAATCTGATACCATTCTAATTAGATTTAATTAAAAGGTTTTCGTTTCGCATTTTTCACACTAAGATCTATACCCTCTATTTAAGTCATTTCCGTACTTATATTTGTTTAGATGCTTTTTGTGTAGCTCACTTTTAACAGATATTCACTTATATAGTCGCATTCCTGCTTTACTGCGATTAGAAATGGTAGTTTTAATTCTGAAAAAAAAAATCACTGGATTGAAAAATATGTAAACCAAGTCTATTTTCGTTATAGCCATGCAGGCTAAATTCTCTAGGGCGTTGGGTGTTGAATTATTTTACCTTTGAGAGGCACTTTTGTTTGCACACGATAGGTTAAATGGGCAGGTCACAAGGGTCCAATGGGCTCAAAGAAGATTTGGGATGCAGATCCACCAAACGCCTTGTTAGGGGACAGATAGATGCCTCCCGTCAACGCCATCAAGTGTGTTCTTTAACGTGCACAGAGTACGGTTTAACTATAAGGGGACACGGCTTAATCCCATCGAACGGAAGGCAGCCATTTCAACCTCATTGGTGTCCCCTTTTTGAACGAGGGTAGGAAGGAGATTTAGCGGAGATAAATCACAGTTTGGAACTCGGCCGTCGGATAAATCTCTCTTGTCCAGCCCAGTTCAGCCGCAAAAGGAGGGAGCGACTGAGCAGAGAGAAATCAACTCAGGACTGGACTCAATCTGGACTCGAACCTCAGAATTCGCCCATTGGATAAATGTCGCTTGTCTAGACTAGTTTAGTTGCAATAGAAGGGAACGAGTGAATTGGGCCAGACAACCTCGTGACTGCAACGAGGCAGTGGAGCTCAGTGACTGATGGGTTGTTTTACCTCTGAGCGGCACTTTTTTGCACACCATGGGCTAAATGGCCAGGTCACATGGACCCCGAAGGCTCAGAGAAGGTTGGGAGAGAGGACCCACTGGAACAGCTGTTGGGAGACAGATGGTAGCGTCCCGTCAAGGCCATCCAGCGTGTTCTTTAACGTGCACAGGGTATGGCCCTCCCGCACACGGGGCCACGGCTTAACGTCCCATCCGACGGACGACGACCTTTCCAAGCCCATCGGTGTCCCCTACTGACCGCGAGCAGGGCGGGAATTTTGCGGAGATAAATCTCAACGCCGACCCAGCTGGGAATCGAACCTGGGAACTATAGATTACGAGCCTGGCGCGCTACCGACTGAGCCACCCCCGCCCCCCAGTGACTGATGAATCAAGGTTTGCTTAGTAGAGAGAATCTAAACGGATACGGAGGTGAAGGGAACACCTCCTCATCCACCCAACATAGTCCAAAGAGGCTGTCATAGTTTGAAGAAGCAGTTCATTGGTCAAACTAGTGAAACGGTGGTGTTTGCACAAATCTTTATGTGTCTTCTTTCGGCACAGTGACGTCTCGGACTATTGAAATTATGAAAATCAGTTGTTACTAAATAAAATAAATAATGGCTATTAAAAATACATATTATTGTTAAAATAAGAAATTCAATTGCTACTAAGATTATTGAAATAATGTCTACACGACTAGACAAAACCAACAACTTCAAAAATCCAGACATTCGTCAAAAGACAAAACGAGATATCATTTATTCAAAGCTTGCGGAACTCATCGATGCATTAGACTGCAACAGAGTGTGTCGCAGGCAAAAAAATTAAACCCATGACGGGGGTGAAGACAAACACGAAGACTATATGCATGAGGTCAGGGGTGACAGGCAGGCTGTCACGTGACGGTGAATGTTGGCTGCTATTCACCCCCCGCTGAATCCCGTCTGCTCTTTGCATAAGTGAAGAAAGAACTCCGAAAGTTTCTACGAATGTGATTTTTTTCCCCGTTTTCCAGATAGTACAAAGGGTGAAGTGTACAGGTCCGTGTTTTCTTTTAAATTCTTCTCCACCTGAATTAATTTTGGCAATAAACTAATAATGTTCTCTGAGCATCGAAATGCTGCTGTTAGGAGCGAAAATTACTTGCACACCCCATTACAGGTACAAGGTCGTCTGCGAGATGTTTCTCCTCGTTCAGTTTCGTTTGATATATTTTTTTTCCAATCTTCTCTCATTTGAAGGTTAAGGGATTCTTACGGTGAAGAAAAAGCTTTTCTGACTAAATTGCTTTGAAATTTAAAGAGCATTTTGTTCGGTTGTTTTGTTTTACCTCTGAGCGGCACTTTTTTGCACACATTGAGCTAAATAGTCAGGTCACAAAGAAAACGGTGTCTCTGAGAATGTAGGGGAAGGGGACCCACAGGATAGCTGTTTGAATAGAAGCTTCCCATCAGGGCTATCAAGAGTGTTCTTTAACGTGCTCAGCATATAACTCTCCTGCTCCCGGCTTAAAGTCCCATCCGACGGACGAGGATCTTTTCACGTCTATCAATATCCCCTTTCTGACCAAGTGCAGGATGTATTTAGCGGAGATAAATGTAGCCAAATTATGCTGTAATAAGTGTATAAAATCGTTGAATATGGTAACAACATGTAAACGAATGCGCATCACCTTATCTCGGTAAGTGCTCTCAAATCATTGCTATGTCATTCGGCCTTTGGTTAGCAGTCTGTTCGCTGAAATTTGAGTTTCTGTTCTCCGAAAGCTGAGTATCTGTCCGCTGAAAGTTGAGTATCTGTTCGCTGAAAGTTGAGTATCTGTTCGCTGAAAGTTGAGTATCTGTTCGCTTAAAGTTGAGTATCTGTTCGCTGAAAGTTGATTATCTGTCAGGCTAGAGTAGTTTGGCTAGAGGATTTTTGTAAATATTTTTTGTTCTGTACCATCCCATGGCCGAGTGGTTAGCACGCTTGGCTACTGATCTAAGGGACCTGGGTTCGAGCCCCGGGTAAGGCATGACTGTTTGTGTCGTTTTTCTGCTGAGGTCCTGCCATCCTCTCAGATCTTCTACTCTGGCATATAAACTGACAGGCTCCTGTCAGACCTCTGTGGCAAGCAGCTGCTTGAGGGGGTATTTTTTTTTTACATTATTTTGTATTTCACCAAAGAGGCATATACAATGTAGGATGTCTTCAATTCCAGCAAGGCTACGCAGTGCAGCGCTTACTGGAATGTTAATCGATGTAGCAAGTCGGTGTGAGGGAGGCCAAAGGGGGAGGGGGGCCAACTGTTAGAGGACACCACAAGTTGCCCACCCAACTTGTGGTGTCCTCTGACAGTTGACCCTGGCCCGAGGTCAGCGATCTGTCATATGTCCGAGAGTGGAGAAGGGAGGAGAGAGTTGGCAACGACCAAGTTGGCGAAGACACAAGAGTTTTGGCTCGTAAATGCCAACTGTATTGAGCTCTGGAAGAACAGCTGGACAGACATAGTAAGCCGGTGTTGTAATGCATAATAATGAGCATATGTCTTTGTCCATCAGCCAATGTTTGTGTGTTCAAAGTGCAATAAAGAATTGTTATGTTTAACTAAAAACTGGAAGAGAAGCATTTGATTGAGATGAGTCTCAGTATTGGGTCCTTGCAATTGCCTTAAAATTACAGAGGTCATAAGAAAGGTTCTTTCATTTTTTCGCATATTGCGATCGAACCGGAGGGACATCGTAAAGTTACCTTAACAGACAGACGACAGTAATAACATCACAGTATCTGTTGCTGAAAGTTGAATATATGTTCCCTAAAAGATAAGTATCTGTTCACTGAAAGTTGAGTATCTGTTCGCTGAAAGTTGAGGATATATTCGCTAAAAGGTTGAGTATCTCTGCGCTGAAATTTGAGGATATATTCGCTAAAAGGTTGAGGATATATTCTCTGAAAGGTTGAGTATCTGTTCGCCGAAATTTGAGGATATATTCGCTAAAAGGTTGAGGATATATTCGATAAAAGGTTGAGTATCTGTTCGGTGAAAGTTGAGAATCTGTTCGCTAAAAGATAAGTATCTGTTCGCTGAAAGTTGAGAATCTGTTCACTGAAAGTTGGGTATCTGTTCAATAAAAGGTAAGTACCTGTTCGCTGAAAGCTGAGTATATGTTCGCTAAAAAAATTTGTTCACTGAAAGTTGAGTACCTGTTCGCTCAAAGTTGAATATATATTCGCTAAAAGGTTGAGTATCTGTTCGCCGAAAGTTGAGAATATGTTCACTAAAAGGTAAGTACCTGTTCGTTGAAAGTTGAGTATAGGTTCGTTTAAAAAAGTATCTGTTCACTGAAAATTGAGTATCTGTTAACTGAAAGTTGAGTATGTGTTCGCTGAAAGTTGAATATATATTCGCTAAAAGGTTGAGTACCTATTCGTCGAAAGTTGAGAATCTGTTCACTGAAAGTTGGGTATCTGTTCACTAAGAGGTAAGTACCTGTTCGCTGACAGTTGAGTATATGTTCGCTAAAAGTTGCCTATCTGTTGGCTGAAAGAAGAATATCTCTTCGCAGAAAACTGAGTATCTGTTGGCTGAGAGGTGTTTTTTTTTACCGAGTGGAACAGAGACATTTACCAGAAAGTTCGAGATGGAGGACGATCGAACAAATTGAAGGAGGAAAATCCGGAGTAGAAGCCACAAAATGCATCAAGGTGAACCCTTTTATCATAAACAGGTTATGGCAATGGTATCCAAACAGAAATAATGTTTCCAGAAGCTCATCAATGAGTCATGAAAAGAGCAACAATAGCAAATAGGTGATAAGAAGATACCTTAAAGAAAATATCATATAATATTGGCTCTCCTATGTACTCAGTACTGTGGGACTACTGGAACTTATATGGGTATTGTTTCAATCTCTACCATTAGAGGAAAGCTTCACGAGGAAGACTTCACCTCCTTGTACTCACCCACCAGTACGTTATGTGCTTCTCACGCCACAGAAAGGAGCGACTGAACTGGGCCAGACAACATCGTGACTGGACCCAAAATCAATGGAGTCAGCGTTCAGTGACTGGTGAGTCAAGATTTACTCTGTAGAGAGACTTAAAACGTATATGGATCTCAAGGGAACACGTCCTCATCCAACATAACATAGTTCAGGAAGTTGGTTGGAAGAAGCATTTCACTGGTCAACTAGTGAAATGGTGGTGGCCTCACAGATTATTATGTGAATTCTTTCGGCATAATGAAGTCACAGAGGTAGGGAGATATTGCGCATGTGCAATACGAAGTGAGACTTTGCGCATGTGCAATACGAGACAATTTCATTTTGCAAAACGATAGTGAGAGTCCCAACAGAGCTCGACCAATACCTGGTAGTGAGCACCATCAGGTATAGGAAAGTAGCCAGCACGTTCAAGACCTCAATTCCATAAAGAGGGCTTCGGATGCCCTCTTTAATTTTCCAGAAAATGGAAGGCATATTGCGCGCATTGATTTCTCTCCCTTGACGCATCAAGAGCTACAAGTTGCCACATTGTCTCTTAAAAGTGAATGGCACCTTACACCTACTACACTTTTGGATAAAAATAAAGAAAAATAATAATCCCCCCCCCCCCCAAGCAGCTGCTTACCACAGAGATCTGACAGCAGCCTGTCAGTTTAATACGCCATATCAGAAGGCGAGATCTGTGTTAAAGGGACAACACAATCATCCATGCCTTATCTGGGGCTCGGAAACCATGCCCCTTTAATCAGAAGCCAAGCGAGCCACCGTTGTGAGACTTCTACGCACATTTCCTCACCAATTTTCTTACAAATTGGTCGAACGATATTTGTTTTACAACTTTTTTTTCTACAAGTTCCCTTTCAATTGCGAGGCAATGTAGAAAGGAACAATAGATTCATTTCCATTTCTTACCGCTGCCTTTCGGGGCGGGGGTGGCTCAGTCGGTAGCTCGCCAGGCTCGTAATCGGCAGTTCCCAGGTTCGAGTCCCAGCTGGGTCAGCGTTGAGATTTATCTCCGCAAAATTCCCTGCCCTGCCCACGGTCAGTAGGGGACACCGATGGGTTTGGAAAGGCCGCCGTCCGTCGGATGGGACGTTAAGCCGTGGCTCCGTGTGCGGGAGAGCCATACCCTGTGCAGGATAAAGAACACACTGGATGGCCTTGATGGGAGGCTACCATCTGTCTCCCAACAGCTGTTCCAATGGGTCCCCTCCCCTAACCTTCTCTGAGCCTTCGGGGTCCATGTGACCTGGCCATTTAGCCCATGGTGTGCAAAAAAGCGCCGCTCAGAGGTAAAACAACCCAACCGCTGCCTTTAAGAGACAGCAGAGGAGAAAAGTTTACTTACAAAATTTACTTAAAGAAATCTGAGGATTTTACCTCTGAGAGGCACTTTTTTTGCACACAATGGGTTAAATGGCCAGGTCACAAGGGCCCCGAGAGCTCAGAGAAAGTTGGGGAAGGAGACCCACTGGACAGCTGTTAGCAGACAGAGTGTACCTCCCGACAAGGCCATCCAGCGTGTTCTTTAACGTGCATAGTGTATCGCTCTCTCTCCTGCACACGGACCGAGGCTTAACGTCCCATCCGACGGATGGCGTCCTTTCCAAGCCCTTCCGTGTATTCTACTGACCGAGGGTAGGGTGAGGAATTTTGCGGAGATAAATCTCAACGCTGGCCCAGCTAGGACTGGAATCTGGGGACTGCATATTACGAGCCCGCCACGCTACCTACTAAGCCACCTCTGGGTCTGAGGTGGCTTTGTCGGTAGAGAACCAGGCTAGTAAACTGCAGAGGTGGTTCGGTTGGAAAACTGGTTCTGCAGACCAGACCTTTGGTTCTGCAGAGGTGGTTCTGTTGGAAAATCCGTTGGACAGGATTCACCATACTCATAAATAGGCAAATACAGACTCTTTATTCAACTGATCCGATTCATGCGAATCATCTTCTACCACCCATTAGTAGGCACAGGCTTGTACCCAGGATTTAGTTCCGGGATTATTCTACATGGAATTAAATTTTATAGTTGGATAGTTGGTTTTTAAATTTATTTTTAGTGTCGGGCATATACTAAGGGGCTAAAATAAAATTATACATAGAGAATTATTTTGGGTTTTAAAGCAGGTAGACAAGTTTAAGATTTCGTATAAGACGACTGCATTTTCGGGGGGTGGGGGGGACTACCTGATCTCCCCCCCCCCCGAAAACGTCCTGAGCTGGTATTATTTCTTTTTGAGGGTGAATGAAGCTAGTCTATGACTGATAATAAATATGCATTCAATAGCTTATTTATTAGGAACAACCCATGCTAAGGCAATAAGGTAGTCAGATTTAAAACACAGTTCCGTCTGAAATAATGTTCTATGGATTGTATTGTTTTACCTCTGAGCGGCACTTTTTCACACACAATGGGCTAAATGGCCAGGTCACAAGGACCCCGAAGGCTCAGATAAGGTTGGGGGAGGAGACCCATTGGAACAGCTGTTAGGAGAGAGATGATAGCTTCCCATCAAGCTAGACAAGAATAATGGATCCTTTCCATCCAGCGTTCAGTTGGGTTGGGTTGTTTTACCTCTGAGCGGCACTTTTTTGCATACCATGGGCTAAATGGCCAGGTCACATGGACCCCGAAGGCTCAGTGAAGGTTGGGGGACGGGACCCGCTGGAACAGCTGTTGGGAGACAGATGGTAGCCCCCCGTCAAGGCCATCCAGCGTGTTCTTTAACGTGCACAGGGTATGGCTCTCCCGCACACGGGGCCACAGCTTAACGTCCCATCCGACGGACGGCGATATTTCCAAGCTCATCGGTGTCCCCTACTGACCGAGGGCAGGGCGAGGAGTTTTGTGGAGATAAATCTCAACGTTGACCCAGCTGGGACTCGAACCTGCGAACTTCAGATTACGAGCCTGGCGCGCTACCGACTGAGCCACCCCCGCCCTCCAGCGTTCAGAGATGATAGCCTCCCATCAAGCTAGACAAGAATAATCTAAATAATATATCATAAGCTAGACAAGAATATTCGTTTGATCATCCAGCGTTCTTTAAAGTGCACAGGGTACGGCTTTCCGGCACACGGGGCCATGGCTTAACATCTCATCCGACGGACGTCGGTCTAGTTTTGAGAAGATAAATCTCAACGCTGATGCACCTGGGAACTGCAGATTACGAGCCTGGCGCGCTACCGACTAAGCAACACCTCCTATAACGGACGGAAGGCCAAGGGACCAAAGACCGGAAGTGATGTCACGCTAACGTAGGTAGTCCTTCCAGCCCAAGTGCACGTGCAGTGGTAGCGTGGTGTTTCAGTGTAGTTGTGCTGCGGTGGTCTCTCCTGTCTGTCAGCCGCTACCGTTATCTCAATTTATTTATCTCCGCAAAAATTCCCCGCCCTGCCCACGGTCAGTAGGGGACACCGATGGGCTTGGAAAGGCCGCCGTCCGTCGGATGGGACGTTAAGCCGTGGCCCCGTGTGCGGGAGAGCCATACCATGTGCACGTTAAAGAACACGCTGGATGGCCTTGACGGGAGGCTACCATCTGTCTCCCAACAGCTGTTCCATTGGGTCCCCTCCCCCAACCTTCTCTGAGCCTTCGGGGTCCTTGTGACCTGGCCATTTAGCCCATGGTGTGCAAAAAAGTGCCGCTCAGAGGTAAAACAACACAACACAACACCGTTATCTCAGGGTGCCGACACTTCTGTCTGGAACAAAGGGGTCTCGAGCAAACACGGAATCGGAAATGAGTGGACTACCGACACTGGTACTGCATAAACTTAACAGATGTTTAATTACTACAGACTATTACATTCAGCATATAACACACTCCTTCTCCCCGAGCCAAGCGTATTTCTCCCCCTGTTCTCTTGGCTGCCACCCCGAGTCCCCCTGGTTACTTCCGCTCACGTGACTTCTGTTAGCCACTGCCAAGCAGCCGTGATACAGCGCTTCCAACTGTCCGCGGCTCAGGGACTGACCCCCTTAGGCACAGAATTCCTTCTAAACGATGCTTGCAGTCCTCTTCTCACCCCTCCTCCAAGCGTCCCGCATGTCATCGGTGACCACTCTGCAGACGGCGAACTGCTTGGCACGGCAAAGGTCTCCTGTTCATGATAAGTTGGTTGAATTCTTTGTGTTTCAGTCATAATATCATAGTGTTATCTGACGTGGCATACAGTCTACAATATGCATTACCGCTGTTCTGCTCCTGGTTGAAGGGAATTATTAATAAAGGAGCAAATATGTCTGTATTTAATTTTCCAGAAAATCCAGCTGCGAAGCAAATGGATACACGGAGTGAGAGTTGGGTTGTTTTACCTCTGAGCGGCACTTTTTTGCACACCATGGGCTAAATGGCCAGGTCGCATGGACCCCGAAGGCTCAGAGAAGGTTGGGGGAGGGGACCCACTGGAATAGCTGTTGGGAGACAGATGGTAGTCTCCCGTCAAGGCCATCCAGCGTGTTCTTTAACGTGCACAGGCTATGGCTCTCCCGCACACGGGGACACGGCTTAACGTCCCATCCGACGGACGGCGGCCTTTCCAAGCCCATCGGTGTCCCCTACTGACCGTGGGCAGGGCGGGGAATTTTGCGGAGATAAATCTCAACGCTGACCCAGCTGGGACTCGAACCTGGGAACTACAGATTACGAGCCTGGCGCGCTAGCGACTGAGCCACCCCCGCCCCACGGAGTGAGAAGATGAGTAACAAAGAATTCGAAAGTAAGTTATCAACTTTTGTATGTTTCTGGTATAACTAAATTTACCTAATATAATTATTCTTTGAATGATGGTAATAAAAGAAGTTTGTCGGAAATAAAAATTCCTAACCCTTTTAAAAATTTATCTCTTACTGTTATTTATGCCGTTGCTGTATGGGGCGGGGCGCGCCAGTCTCGTAATCTGCAGTTCCCTGGTTCGAGTCCCAGCTGAATCAGCATTGAGATTTATCTCCGCAAAACTCCCCGCCCTGCCCTCGACTGCCCACGATCAGTAGGGGACACCTATGGATTGGAAAAGCCGCCGTCCGTCGGATGGGACGTTAAGCTATGTGCGGGAGAGCCATACTAAAGAACACGGTGGATGGTCTTGACGGGAGGCTACCATCTGTCTCCCAACAGCCGTTCCAGTGGGTCCCTTCCCCCAACTTTCTCTGAGCCTTCGGGGTAGTTATGACCTGGCCATTTCGCCCGTTGTGTGCAAAAAAAGTGCCGCTCAGAGGTAAAACAAACCAAAAGCCGGTGTTGTGTAAATTGTAATGATTCCGAAAGTGAAGAAATGTACAAACGTTTTTTGGTTTTTCGCAATTTATACATTGAAGCTGTTAAAACTGAATATATTTATATATGCTGATGTACATTGCTATAAACAATCGCACATAAAGTGATAGCAGTTTTGCATTTTAATGCTTGCGTAATTAACAGTTAAAATTATCACATTAAACTGGAATGCTAAGGAAATATGGTAAAATATGAAGAAATATTTAGGTTTTCCAATTCTTAATATATATAAATGTTCACTCATTGGTAACCGTAATTTATATTTTAAAATACGAAAAAGTAAGTCATGTTAATTTATTTTCACATTGTTAGGAACGAATGGTATGAATATATGGTATATTTCATTTCTAACAATGCTATTTTGAAAAGTTGATCCTCTTCATGATTTGTTATCAAAAGACATGATACAAAATTATACTATTATAAATTAAATTTTATATTGAAATCACAATCTATATTAGTGTATCAATAATCTCAGTGTGATATTACGGTAAATCTCTCAGGTTCCTGTTGCCGCAAATTTTCTCAATTGTAAAATTTTCGATTCTTATTTTGGCGATTCTTAATTTACTTCAGAATCTTCGTTTCTTACTGCCGAAGAAGTTTTTTAATTTTAATAACTTTAAATTGCCTAATCTATCATTCCGAGTTGTTACAGTGAAATGAAAAAGACATATTGTATTCTCATCGTGATTAATTATCGTTTCACATATTATTAGAGATATTTCTAAATGGAAATATATATTCCAATTATAAGCAACCTATGCTAATATAGACGTAGCACTTAGTGGGATATTATAGTTATCATACATACATACATACATACATACATACATACATACATACATACAAACAAACAAACAAAATCCTCATGCAGCCATGGGCTATGGAGGTCCAACCCGACTGTGTAATTTTCCTCTCCAGACATGTCTCTTTTCAGCTACAGCTGCTACATTTGACCACTCTAGGCCAATTCTAGCAAGGTTCTGTTTGACATTGTCTGCCCATCGTATCCTAGGTCTTATTTTTGATACCCTTAGGCACATTGTTCATAATCCTCTTTGCCAATCTGCAGCTATGCATACAGGGAAACATGGCCAAACAAATGCAGTCTCTCTCTGCACAATATGCTGCTCAAAAGAGGTTGATGACTTCTTCTAACCTCATCATTACTTACAAAGTCAAACCACCTAATGCCCAAGATACTGCGTAAGCATCTAGAATCAAAGGCATCAAGTTTCTTGTTATCCTTCTTACAAAGAATCCATGTTTCGCTACCATAACTAACCTTAGAAAGAACCAAACTGTTATACAGCCTAATTTTAGTCTTTTGGAGTATAGCCTATTTTTCCACATTCTCCATAGATTCTTAAAAGTCCCAGTGGCAATCCCTTTTCTTCTATTTATCTCATGCTGCACATCACTAATATATGTCACTCCCAAGATAATTAAACTGAGACACTTGCTCAATAGTACAGCCATTCAAAGCAACTAAAGCACCATCTGCCTGACCAATTTTCATCACTTTAGTTTTTTCTCTGTTTATCATCAAACCTACTCTTACCATTCTCATCAACAGCCCTAATGAACGAATTCATTTCATCAACATCATTAGCCAACAAGGCCAAATCATCTACATTATCTAAATCAGAAATTTTAAAATCTCCAGACCATTTAAGGCCAAATCATCTACATTATTTAAATCAGAAATTTTAAAATCTCCAGACTATTTAAGGCCAAAATATTTCCCTTGCAAAGAATTTTGCATTACATAATCAATAACCAAACTAAAGAGAAAAAGAGACAAAATGCACCCTTGTTTAATTCCACTAGCAATGCTAAATCAATTGCTGCAAGACGTACCAACTCTCACATATCACTCAGCGTTATTACAAAGAGCTCTCATTACACTAACTAACTTATCAGGTATTCCATATGATCTAACAATCAACCACAAATTATATCGATCAGCAGAGTCAAAAGCCATTTTGAAATCTATAAAGCTAGTAATCATAGGTTTCTGAAACTCTAAACATTTCTCAGGAATCTGTCTAAGTGAAAATATTTTATCAATACATCCCCTGCCACTTCTGAATCCACATTGCTCATCACGCAATTGACTGTCAACCAGATTCTTAATTCTATTAAGTATAATCATGCAAAGAATTTTACCTGGAACAGAAAGTAAACTAATTCCCTTATAATTATCACAAGAACTGCAATCACTTTTTTTAAAAATTGGAACACTGATAGCTCTAGTAAAATCCTTAGGAACAACACCTTTATCATAAAAAATATTCAAATTTTCAGTCAGCCATGTGACAACACAAATGTTCCCAACTCTAAGCATTTCAGTGGTGATTTCAACTACCCCTGAGGATTTATGTAGTTTTAATTTAGAGATAGCCAATGCGACTTCGGAATGTGATATAAAGCCAGTAATGCATATATCATCATTACAATGGGAGTAGAAATCATCACATTATTTAGAACATCTCTGAAATGCTCAGCCCACATAACCATCACAGAATCCTCACCTTCAACAACCTTGCCATATTTATCCCTCAATCCCTGTGTACCTGTCTCTTTCTTCCCACATAAAGCATTAACAATCTGGTACAACCCCCTGCTGTTGTGCTGTTTAACTGCTTCCTCTGCTTTGTCAACCAAGCTATCAAGCCAAAGATTCTTATCAGCTGTTAATTGATCCTTTACACATTTATTAAGTTCGTTGTAATGCCTTATGTTAGGATTAGTAGTGTGTTGATTCATATTACTCCTGCACTTCCTCCTTTCAGAAATAAGTTCCACTCCAAACCTTATCACTCAAGTAATTTTGTTTCCTCTGTTCCCTTTTACCCAAAAGAGTACTGTTGGTTTCAAGAAAAGCCTATTTAAACTGTTCCCATTCTTTCTCAACTTCAGCAGTAAGCAAACCATGATTGTCATAATGACTAAGTAGCCTATCATGGTATGCTTTACAGTCAGGTAAAAATCCTGGATCTTTTAGACTTTCAGTGTTGAAGGTAATTTTCTTAACCTTAGCACAACATTTCTTGAGCTTCAGCTGCAAGACACTTCTGGCCAGGTAATGGTCAGATCCAATTTCGGCTTCCCTGTATGATCTGTTTTCCTAACTGAACTGGCCCATTTGCTGTTGATTTAAATATAATTTATCATATTCCTGTGCAACCAATCAAGTGAAATCCACATATACCGTATATTTCCGCAGATAAGACGACCTTCAGATAAGACGAGGTATAAATTTTCGTCAAAGTTTTATAGTTTTAGCATATATCTGTCCTATAAGACGACCCCAAACTATCAACGGCCTATGAATTTAGGTTAGATCGGCGATCAAAACTATCGCCCTGGATAATCATCTGGATAATAATACTGTATAGCGTATACGGAATTAGGTCCTATTCGCAAACATTCGCACTGATTCAGGCATTCGGGTAATGACCTTGACTATTCACAAAAGCGTCGTATGGGCTATTCTATTTTGTGGACATACCCTACTCTGTACTAGTAAATAATTACGGTTTGTCCGTTTTTTCCTCAGTAGCTCAATAAACATAACTTTTAATATTTATTTTGTTTTAGTATTGTTTTACTATTACAATGTAATGTATTATTTACTATTGCAATGTAATGTATTATTTACTATTACAATGTAATGTATTATTTACTATTACAATGTAATGTATTATTTACTATTACAATGTAATGTATTATTTACTATTACAATGTAATGTATTATTTACTATTACAATGTAAGGTATTATCATATAGCGTATTTAAATAATATGATAGATTTTTCGATAAGTTGTAGTAATTTTCAAGATCAGTCGCAGTCGGTGGTGAGTGATTTGTTTTATTTTATAATGGTTTCAATTTATATAAATTTCAATCTAATTTTTTTTGTATCTGTCCTATAAGACGACCCGGATTTTGGGGGCCCTTTTTTATGATTCAACTATCGTCTTATCTGCGGAGATATACGGTATTTATAAATGTCCTGGTGTTTGTAGTATGCATTAGTTATTTGTAAACCATTAAGTTTACTTACCTGTTGGAGACATTCCCCATTGCCATTGGAACTACCAATGCCAAAGGGTCCTAAAACTCCTGCCCAAAGGTCAGAGTCAGTACCAACTTTAGCATTGAAGTCACTTAGAACAAGAGAAATATCTCCTTTCTTCACAGAATTCAAAATATCCTGAAGCTGGCTGTAAAATGTATCCTTCTAGTTCTCATCAGATTCCTATGTGGGTGCATAACAACAGATGACATTCAAGTCTTTAATTTTTGTTTTAAATTTTGCTCTAAGAAATCTTTCATTAATGCAGTCATATCCTAGAAGAGCATCACTGGCGTGTCTGCTGAGAAGCAAACCTACACCTTGGAGATGCTTTCCATCCTCCCTCCCTGAAAAGAGAAATTTAAAGTTATTTTTAAGTATCTCACCTTTACCTGTCCGTCTGGTTTCTTGCAAGCCTAGAATATCTAGGTTATAGCGCTGGAATTCCTGCGTGAGGACATCAAGAGAATAATCTCTGTGTAATGTCCTCACGTTCCGCGTTCCTGCAGAGAGAAAATGATTAGTAGGATTTTTAAAGAAATTAGTTTTATTGAGATAGGTTGGGCCAACAATATCGAACAGCCCCCTGATCGAAGGCATGGGACAAAGACCTATTTCTCCTCCGCTAAAGGCTGAAGTCACCGATGCTGGTAAGAACTCCAAGCACCACCTTTTCAAGTGGAATTTTTCAATAGCCATATGGCCTGCCTGAGACACATTACTCCAGTTTAGGCTTGACGATGCCCAACTTGCTAAGTGAGGTTCAGGTACCTGCGATGGCCTCTGATCAGGATTATCCACCAGCTGATATAAGGTATCCCATGACTCTGTTCACTTAGGGCTGGCAACCCAGAAGCACACAGAAAACACAGCGGCAGATTCTCCCTCAACAAAGGACCACCAATGCAGCTAGTCCAGGATCCATAATCAAGCTCAAATCCATAAACAAGTCCAGTCTAGTAGGTATAAATGGTCAGCACCAGGACCCTGTGAAGTTGACCATTCATGAATAGAAAAAAAATCATTTGATTTAGTCTCTACCTTATTTACTCTTAGGATGAGTACTACACAAAACATGATTGATGATGATTGTAATGTTTAAGACAGTAAAATACTGGAATTCTGTTAATGATTTTAGAGACTGACATAAATGCTGTTCATGATTTGATTCCTGAGTTAGCATACATTGCTGGTTTTTGTGCTCATTCAGTTTTAAAAAGATTGAAATGTATGTCATGCAAATGAAATCTTGTACTTGATATATTTTAAATGAAGATTCATCAAATGAATTTATTAAAAAACTAGACAGGGTGGTTTAACTTATCCACATCCTGATGTTCTCAATATTGTTTTGCATAATTTTCTTGTCATTCAGAAGCTTGTGGTGTCTCCACTGTTTTAAAAGTAATTTTTGTATGCATTGAACCACAGATATTTGTCTGTAGATGCTTCAATGAATATAATCGATGAGAAAGAAATTTTTTGTCCGAAGATATTTGTGCAGAAGGCCACACTTCAGAATTTGTTCTTAAACATACAGTATTGGTTTCTACAAATACATCTTTTTTAATTATTGTAGAGAAAAGAATGATAAATTAATCCAACATGGCAAAAAAAAGAAAAATGCAAACTATTGGAAAAGAGAATCATATAAATGTCCTAAAACACTAAATTTGCAGTAAGAGTTGTAAAACATTTTCTGTAATCAAGTGCAAATTTATGTGGTGGTACGAATCATAGGTTTATGCACGATTTAATTTATGGTTATTGTCTCTGATTTCGAAATATAGTGACAATATTTAGTAATATTCTTTTCATTGAACTGACCAAGTTGTGTTTCAAAAAAGCTGTTCTCCGTTTTCTGTTTTGTTTTCAAAAAAGCCATTCAATTGAGATTGAATGATAATTGATAATTGAATGAAGTTGCAATAATAAAAATATTTTAAAATTTATCCTTTTCATTACATTCTTAAAGTGTTTATATTTCATAGGAAGAGTAATGATAACATAAAAAAAATTGTTTAATAGTCAGTTGGGTTGTTTTACCTCCGAGCGGCACTTTTTTGCACACCATGGGCTAAATGGCCAGGTCACAAGGACCCCAAATGCTCAGAGAAGGTTGGGGGAGGGGACCCACTGGAACAGCTGTTGGGAGACAAGATGGTAGCCTCCCGTCAAGGCCATCCAGCGTGTTCTTTAACATGCACAGGGTATGACTCTCCCGCACATGGGCCACGGCTTAACGGCGGACTTTCCAAGCCCATCGGTGTCCCCTACTGACCGTGAGCAGGGAGTTTTGAGGAGATAAATCTCAACGCTGACCCAGCTTTGACTCGAACCTGGGAACTACAGATTACGAGCCTGGCGCGCTACCGACTGAGCCATCCCCGCCCCTTAATAGTCAGTGATTAATACCCAATTGATAAACCTTTTCATTTTCATTCATGTGTATATATATGTTTCATTTTTAATTTTTTTTTTTAGAACTTAAAAATTTTAAGTACGATTGAGAAATTTACCGTATTTTTTCGATTCTAAGACGCATTTTTTTCCCCATATAAACGTCTCTGGAAACGGGTGCGTCTTAGAATCGATGGCGTCTTAGAATCGCAGTTTTTTTTTGTTGTACTTGTTGTTGTTTTTTGATTCTAAGACGCATTTTCCCCCCCATATAAACGTCTCTGGAAACGGGTGCGTCTTAGAATCGATGGCGTCTTAGAAACGCAGTTTTTTTTTTGTTGTTTTTTTTTATTATTTTCCCGCGTTTCGCACACGCACCACACGTTTCGTTTTTACGCGGAAACCCCGCCTCCCAGTTTCACCGTTGTCGCATTCTCCAATTCCATTGGAGAATAAAGTGGCCTGGGTATTTTCCCGCGCTTACCAAATGTGATGCAACCGTTATTTCATTATAGTGGAGCTCTGTGAATGATTTATATAGTGAGCTTGGAACCTGGCTGTTTACTGACAACCTTCCGCTGACTCCTTCCGGAAAAATTAAGAAAGCGCCGGCATCAAAATTGGAGGAATGGGTATCAACAGCACTGCAGCACTCAATTAAAAAATGTTGCATCACCAACACTCTCGATGGCTCAGAAGACGATTTATTATGGGATAATGGAGATAAATACGGCTCAGAAGAATCAGACTCTGATAGTGATTCAGAAGGAAGTGATCAATAACATACCTATTGATAAATGGGTACTATAGTTGTTAGTAAATTGAATTCTATTATAATAAAAAATGTTTGTTAGATATATTTTAAGGTTTATTTTTTTCTTAGAATCAAAGCTTTTTTTCTGTTGGTGGTACTGAAATTAAGGTGCGTCTTACAATCGATGGCGTCTTAGAATCGAAGAAAGACGGTAGTGTTTAAAGAAAAACATTTACTCAGAATGGAAATATACTAAAATTGGTGGTTTTCAAATGCTTTAGTGGTTGCACAAATTGAGACCCTTAACTTTCATTCAAAGTCAATTTCAAACTCTGTTTCTAATAATTTTCATCAAAAAAAGTGACCATAAAAGCTAGAGAGTCAGTTACTTGCTAGAAATATTCATATTGTATGCTCAATAATATGAATACAAAAGTGCAAATAATACTCAGTAATACTAGTGTTCTAAGGGACCTGGGTTCGAGCCCCGGGTAAGGCGTGGATGTATGTGTCGTTTTTCTGCTGAGGTCCTGCCATCCTCTCAGACCTTCTACTCTGGCATATAAACTGACAGGCTCCTGTCAGACCTCTGTGGCAAGCAGCTGCTTGAGGGGGTATTTATTTTTATTTATTTAATACTAAAAATTTAAAGAGGAGAAGAAAAGAATCTGTGCAGTGAACAGAACTGAAAAAACAATGTGTGATGAAGAACGAGCGTACGACTTGCTATGGTGCTGACATAGCTTGATCCATTGGTCTTCTTTTTTAGGAAGTGTTGGACTGAGCCACACCTGTCCCTATTTTCTGTGGAAAAATGTGACTAAAGACAAGAACTCAACAGGGTCGGACTTGGAGGAAAGCTCTTAAGAAGATTGCAGCAACAGAAAGGCAACACGGATGATAAGGAGATAAAAAAAGCTCATATTAAGTTTTTTAATAATTGTCTGCAGATTATTCACCCATCAAAAGAAAATGTACAGTTTTGGGGACATACATCTCTCTCAAAGGTTGCATAGCATCGGGAGGAATTATTGACTGGCTAAGCACTCTACGACACTGACAATGGATTAAATAATCCTCGAACCTTAATATAAATTTTAAATGTTTAACGTCCTCCACCCTTACCACTGAAGGCCAGCGAAGTGAGACATCTATCGACCACCCGAGAAGTAAGGATTGGATTGGATTGTTTTACCTCTGAGTGGCACTTTTTTGCACACCATGGGCTAAATGGACAGGTCACATGGACCCCGAAGGCTCAGAGAAGGCTGGGGTAGGGGACCCACTGGAACAGCTGTTGGGAGACAGATGGTAGCCTCCCGTCAAGGCCATCCAGCGTGTTCTTTATCATTGGGGTTGTTTTACCTCTGAGCGGCACTTTTTTGCACACCATGGGCTAAATGGACAGGTCACAAGGACCCCGAAGGCTCAGAGAAGGCTGGGGGAGGGGACCCACTGGAACAGCTGTTGGGAGACAGATGGTAGCCTCCCGTCAAAGCCATCCAGCGTGTTCTTTATCATTGGGGTTGTTTTACCTCTGAGCGGCACTTTTTGCACACCATGGACTAAATGGACAGGTCACAAGGACCCCGAAGGCTCAGAGAAGGCTGGGGGAGGGGACCCACTGGAACAGCTGTTGGGAGACAGATGGTAGCCTCCCGTCAAAGCCATTCAGCGTGTTCTTTATCATTGGGGTTGTTTTACCTCTGAGCGGCACTTTTTTGCACACCATGGGCTAAATGGACAGGTCACAAGGACCCCGAAGGCTCAGAGAAGGCTGGGGGAGGGGACCCACTGGAACAGCTGTTGGGAGACAGATGGTAGCCTCCCGTCAAAGCCATCCAGCGTGTT
Source organism: Ryuthela nishihirai (assembly GCA_038380435.1). NCBI lineage: Eukaryota > Metazoa > Arthropoda > Arachnida > Araneae > Heptathelidae > Ryuthela > Ryuthela nishihirai. The sequence goes on from JAWZYU010000001.1 coordinate 114,855,826, forward strand.
CTTTATCATTGGGGTTGTTTTACCTCTGAGCGGCACTTTTTGCACACCATGGACTAAATGGACAGGTCACAAGGACCCCGAAGGCTCAGAGAAGGCTGGGGGAGGGGACCCACTGGAACAGCTGTTGGGAGACAGATGGTAGCCTCCCGTCAAAGCCATTCAGCGTGTTCTTTATCATTGGGGTTGTTTTACCTCTGAGCGGCACTTTTTTGCACACCATGGGCTAAATGGACAGGTCACAAGGACCCCGAAGGCTCAGAGAAGGCTGGGGGAGGGGCCCCACTGGAACAGCTGTTGGGAGACAGATGGTAGCCTCCCGTCAAGGCCATCCAGCGTGTTCTTTAACGTGTATAGTGTATCGCTCTCTCCTGCCGACGACCTTTCCAAGCCCATCGGTGTCCCCTACTGACCGTGGGCAGGGCGGGGAGTTTTGCGGAGATAAATCTCAACGCTGACCCAGCTGGGACTACCGAGAAGTAGGGGATGCGATAATTAGTGTCTTGCATTTTAAACTGTAGACATTGTAGGGTTGAAACCATTAACCGAAAAGAAGAAGAGCACAAGTTAAAGAAATGTTTTCGTAAAAGGAATTCTTTGTTGGCTTCTTAGTTTATTGTATATCAGTCTCACTAGCAAGCAAAGAAAGACAAACGCACTCGTGGTGAATACATATTTTGAAGGTCTGACGACAAACACAAAAGCCGGGTACAAAAATCTCCTGCTATGCTGTCAGCATCCGTCAAGCATCAAACAGGACCGACAAATGATCGTGTCATTAATGAGTGATGGGTAAGATGGTTACAAGTGGTCTGTGACCAAAAGGCCCGGCCACTTAACGATCAGAGTCGCATTTGAGGTCCGTTACGAAAGTAGGAGGTTATGTTGGAGGTAACGTTACTTAATTGTAGCTTCTGATGAAGCGACTCAGTCCTAGGTGTGTGGACGTGATCACATACTCTAAGTGAAGTCGAATATAAAAGCGTTCTGGTGTATTGTTGTTCATCTGACAGTGAAGGTGATGTACCGCCTCTGTCGGCTGGACTGGGCGAACATCTGGAACGATCAGCTCAGATGGGTGGGCCGCGCCGCACTGACATCATAATGGCAAGGAAGTGGGGGGGGGGGGGAGATGGCTCGAGACGGAAACCCCGTTATTACTGGGGCAGTTGACCTCGTTTCGAATCCAGATTAGTCTAGCAATTGGAATCTGATATCTGATTCTGAGATATCCGACGACCAGTCATAGGTAATGATTCTCATGCACGTGTGTGACTACTAAATGTTAAGGACATTGAAAGGAAATGACGAATGAGATCTAGAGAGAGAAATTCTGGACATTTAAATTCGTCTGACGATGAAAAGGGGGATATTATGGTATTCACAACTTTTACGCTTTGTTGCCCGGCAGCGTTTTTGAGGATGCTGAAGATTAAAAATTGTGGAGGAGAGACGGAATTATGGTTATATTTATTTCGTTAAAAGAAAATGGGATGTCGTGATTAATCTTTCCCTGTTATTTGAATAATGGTTAGGGAAATTGAGCAAGGATAATATATAATAATTTTTATTTCTAGAAAAATAACCCTGTGATCTTATGTGATCATATGATTGGATTAAATCTGAGAATTAGATCTCAGAAAAACATGGCGGTCTCTTTGTTGACAAACGTTTGCTATTGTAAAAAAAAAAAAATTCGTAGTACAGAAGAAAAAAACCATTGGTATTAAAGTGGCTTAGAATTTGCTGAAAGGTGTTTCGATAAAATCAGAAAGACAAACACTAACAGTTAACCCTTCGTTTCTATGGTTATCTCCAGGCTCGTAATCTGAAGTTCCCAGATTCGAGTCTCCACTATTTCGGCTAAGCCCTAGTCTGTCCTCGGTGCGAACGTGAACTAGTCTGCCCTTGGTATTAAAGTGAATTAGTCTACACTTGGGTGAGAAAGAAGACTAGTCTGCTCTTGGTGTGAAAGGGATTAGTCTACACTTGGGTGAGAAAGGGGACTTTGTCTGCCCTTAGTGTGAAAGGGGACTAGTCTGCCCTTGGTGTAAAAGGGGACTACTCTACACTTGGGTGAGAAAGAGAACTAGTCTGCCCTCGGTGTAAAAGGGGACTAGTCTACACTTGGGTGAGAAAAATGACTAGTCTGCCCTTGGTGTGAAAGGGATTAGTCTACACTTGGGTGAGAAAGAGGACTTTGTCTGCCCTCAGTGTGAAAGGGGACAAATTTGTCCTCGATGTAAAAGGGGATTAGTCTACACTTGGGTGAGAAAGGGGACTAGTCTCCCCTCGGTGTAAAAGGGACTAGTCTACACTTGGGTGAGAAAGGGAACTTTGTCTGCCCTTAGTGTGAAAGGGGACTAGTCTGCCCTTGGTGTAAAAGGGGACTAGTCTAGACTTGGGTGAGAAAGAGAACTAGTCTGCCCTCGGTGTAAAAGGGGACTAGTCTACATTTGGGTAAGAAAGCGGACTTCGTCTGTCCTTGGTGAGAAACGGGACTAGTCTGTCCTCGATGTAAAGGGAAACTAGTCTACACTTGGATGAGTAGGGGGAATAGTCTGTCCTCGGTGTTAAAGAGTCTAGTCTGCCCTCGGTGTGAAAGGATGCTAGTCTGTCCTCGGTGTGAAAGGGGACTAGTCTGTCCTTGGTGTGAAAGGGACTAGTCTACACTTGGGTGAGAAAGGGGATTTGCCTGCCCTCGGTGTGAAAGAGGATTAATCTACCCTTGGTTTAAAAGGGGACTAGTCTACACTTGGGTGAGAAGGGGACTTGGTCTGCTCTCGGTAAGAAAAAGGGAAAAGGGACTAGTCTGCCTTTGGTGAGAAAGAAGATTTTCCTGCCCACGTTGTGAAAGAGGACTAGCTACACTTGGGTGAGAAGGGGATTTGGTCTGCTCTCGGTGAGAAAAGGGGCTAGTCTACCCTTGGTGAGAAAGGGGACTGGTCTACACTTGGGTGAGAAAGGGGACTAGCCTGTCCTCGGTGTGAAAGGGGACTAGTCTGCCCTCGGTAAGCTACTCAGAGGTAAACAATCCAATTCAACTGATAATTCAAAAGTCAAGCGCTTGATTTGATGAAGATTCCAAAAGATCGCGCAGAGTTGTTGGCAGGCGCTTAACTACTGATCAAAGAAACCTGGGTTTAAGCCCAGGATATGGGATGGAAGTTTCTTTCTGTGTATTGTCTTTCTGCTGAGATCTCTCCTTCCTCATAGATCTCCTGTATGGCTATTAAACTAAGAGGCTTCTTTTGCTTTGTAAACCACAAAACTAGGCTGAATCTTGGGAGAGACAGAAGGGTTGGGATGTTTTAGCTCAGAGCGGCACTTTTTTGCGCACTATGGGTAAATGGATAGAAAGCGCAAGGACCCTAAAGGCTGCAGAAGGGATCCTATGGAACAGTTGTTAGGAGACAGATGGTAGCCTCACGTCAAGGTCATCCAGCATGTTCTTTAACGTGCCCTAGTATGGCTGCTCTCCTTTACACGGCCCATCCGATGGACATCCGACTGACCGAGTGGAGGAAGTTAGCGGAAGGCGAGAAGGGATCATGCCCTCTCACCCTGGAAGAAGTTTAATTAGAGGTGAATAAAAGAAACATCTAGAAAAAAAAAATAAGGGGCGTCGGGGCAAGTGACGTAATCAGGGCGGAAAAACGTTGGGGGGGGGGGGAAGGCAAAAGAATGGATTGCCATTCCAGTGCAGTATTTTCCCCTTCGTTTTAGAGGTTTTTTTAAAAAATTTCTTTAGACCCAGTCCATTGGACCGGATTACTCATATTTGAGAAGAATCTTTTAACAAACCTTTTGTTTTACCTCTGAGCTGCACTGTTTTACACACAATGGGCTAAATTGACAGACTACAAGTGTTCTAAGAACTCAAACAAAGATGGAGAGGGGGGGGGGGGTCTCTGGGCAGATGTTAGGAGACAGATAGAAACCTCCGATTAAGGCCATCTATCATGTTCATTAATGTTTAAAGAGTATGATGACGCTTTCCTTCACACAAAACCACTGCTTAACGCCATATTCGAGGTACAGAAGGCTTTCCGAGCCCACTGGTGTCATCTATCTTGACGAGGGAAGAATGGGGCTTGCAATGAAAACTCTCAATGCAGAGGCAGTTGCACAGTACCACCATGGTACTGTACTGTTGGACAGTACCACCATGGTACTGTACCGCCCTACTAGACAAGAAGGGAAAAAACGTGTTTTATTACTGGAAGAAAATAATTTCTGAAAAAGACAAGAATAGAAATTGTGAATGGAACAGAACTTTTCCTTTCAGGTTCAAATTCAACCATTTAGCCCCTTGTACTCTCCCTTGAAAACTTTTCCTATACTCTGCTTCATATTAAGAATGGAGCAGTAAAATATGAAGATCAAAAAAGGCAACAACCGATGAAAAGATGCCACATCCATATTAATCCTCGCAAGAACAACTCGCAGACGTGATTCTCCCCCACAGCAAATAGTGCCATGTTTTATGCAAGAAATAAGTACTTTTTCGTACGTAAATTATTAGTATGCATAATTTATGAATTTTTCTTTTTTTTTTTTGGAATTGTGTACCTAAAACATTTACTGTAGAAACGCCTTAACGAGTAGAGAGGATTGTCACATCTTGCTTTTCATTGGCTTTTTTGGTCAATAACACTACGCGATCATTGAACAAAAAACTTTTTGAGGGGCAATTGCAGCTCCATTCTTTAAGTGAAACAGGGTGTAGATCCGGGCATCCTTCAGTAACAACCAATCAGCATGAATGAAACAACTTTTCTAACTGCACACTGCGAAAGAAGTTAGAATTTGAAACAAAAAAAAAAGCACAAAAATATGTCATTCAATGTAAACAAAACACAACTCTAACAACACACCAATAAGCCAACTAAACTGGGAACTCAAACGAACCGCCAAATCTGTTTTATTGCCATTTTCATATAGTGATGACCATTTTTCATATAGTGATGACCATTTTCATATAGTGATATAGGCTAACAACTATCTCTGCGGAGCAATTGCCTTCAGATCTTATCAACTACAAGAAATCTCTCGCCACCAGTAATGACATTTCAGAGAATACTTAGAATAAGTAAGAGATTCTCCTGACGAAAGAAGCGACTTCCCCCATTAAAGGGGCGGGGGTGGCTCAGGCGCCAGGCTCGTAACTGTAGTTCCCAGGTTCGAGTCCCAGCTGGGTCAGCGTTGAGATTTATCTCCGCAATATTCCCTGCCCTGCACACGGTCAGTAGGGGACACCGATGGGCTTGGAAAGGCTGCCGTCCGTCGGATGGGACGTTAAGCCGTGGCCCCATGTGCGGGAGAGCCATACCCTGTGCACGTTAAAGAACACGCTGGATGGCCTTGAAGGGAGGCTACCATCTGTCTCCCAACAGCTGTTCTAGTGAGTCCCCTCCCCCAACCTTCTCTGAGCCTTCGGGATCCATGTGACCTGGCCATTTAGCCCATGGTGTGCAAAAAAGTGCCGCTCAGAGGTAAAACAACCCAACCCCCATTAAAAGGCAGCAGAAAGCTCGATTGATAGATGGATGCTTTACCTCCCAGAGTGACAAACAGGTTCTCAATGCCATCTCCGGATCCTGTGTTTGTCGTTAGGGAACAGGATCCAGCGAGCAATATTCATTACGCTTAACGATCAAATGACTGCTCATTAGTTTTCCGACGAACTGGTAAGACCTCTTAAATATGTACCACAATTTTTGTTTGCTGCCTAATCATAAGCTGTGGTTGCAGCTCTTAAAGCTGCCGTCTTTTAGCACGTTGTAGTTCGAAAGCCACTTGTATGTAAAATCTCTTGCCTCATTTGTCACCAACAGTAGATGGGCAATTGAAGAGAGATGTAGATGATTTGATTGATCACAAATGCGACTATTGTGATGGAGTTTGACATGACAAATCAGCATGGGAGATTATTGATCATTAAGCATTTAAAGTGCCTAAGGCGCATTATGTCTGGAAACAACATTAAATTTTAAATAAAAGATAGCAAAAGCTTACTTCTCTGTTCGCTTGAAGACAATTTATTCGTCCTTTCTCTGCCCAGAATAGGGGTGGGTAGCGCGCCAGGCTCGTAATCTGTACTTCCCAGGTTCGAGTCCCAGCTGGGTCAGCGTTGAGATTTATCTCCGAAAAATTCCCCGCCCTGCACACGGTCAGTAGGGGACACCGATGGGCTTGGAAGGCCGCCGTCCGTCGGATGGGACGTTAAGCCGTGGTCCGTGTGCAGGAGAGCCATACCCTGTGCACGTTAAAGAACACGCTGGATGGCCTTGACGGGAGGCTACCATCTGTCTCCCAACATCTGTTCCAGTGGGCCCCCTTCCTCAACTTTCTCTTAGCCTTCGGGGTCCTTGTGACCTGTCCATTTAGCCCATGGTGTGCAAAAAAGTGCCGCTCAGAGGTAAAACAATCCAATCCAATCCTTACTTCTCGGGTGGTCGATAGATGTCTCACTTCGCTGGCCTTCAGTGGTAAGGGTGGAGAACTGTAGTTCCCAGGTTCGAGTCCCAGCTGGGTCAGCGTTGAGATTTATTTCCGCAAAACTCCCCGCCCTGCCCACGGTCAGTAGGGGACACCGATGGGCTTGGAAAGGCCGCCGTCCGTCGGATGGGACGTTAAGCTGTGGCCCCGTGTGCGGGAGAGCCATACCCTGTGCACGTTAAAGAACACGCTGGATGGCCTTGACGGGAGGCTACCATCTGTCTCCCAACAGCTGTTCCAGTGGGTCCCCTTCCTCAACCTTCTTTGGAGCCTTCGGGGTCTTGTGACATGGCCATTTAGCTCATTGTATGCAAAAAAATGCCGCTCAGAGGTAAACCAACCAACTAGAATAAATATAACATTTGAAGTTTGAGTAACGATTTTTTCGACTTTTCATCATTTTGTCGGGAAACAAATGTTAAGGAAGAGTGTAAGTGGCGTCTGCTGTTAAATCTTAAAAACTCAATAACTCATTAAATATTAAGTAATTATTTTTTAAAATTAAAATTTAGAAATATTTCAGTGGCATCTCCGTTTATCTCCGGTGAATTTTTTTCCCTAACAAATTTTTTTAAGTTAGGAAACTTTGATTGTGGCTTTCCATTCCATTAAAAAGGAAGTGTCATGTTACTTTTTTTGTAATATAGTATACGTGACAGCAAAAATTGCACATGCCATGGTGTCTTAGTGTCAATTTTTATATGAAAATTAAAAAGTCTGAAGAGTAAAACGAATTAATATATATATATAATAATATATTAATTCAATTATTTTTATATAAATAAAAATCAATTGCTTATTTCGATAAACATAATTTTTTTATAATAACTACTATAGATTTCGAAAGGAGTGGGAAATGAAGAAATATTTTAAGTTCGATTTTTTTTCCTGGCTTTAATAATATACCTAAAACACTGCTTCTCTTTTCAAATGAAAAATAAAATCTAATTCAGTCACAAGAGGTCCTGAAAAAAACTGAACCATACGGAATGCTTGGATCCAAAATGAACGTATGCATCCAAAATGTTCAATTGATTGACAAGGTATTTGGAAAACAGAAAGCAATGTGTTAAAAAACGCTAATTATTTTGGTAAAGAAACCTAGACTCTGTATATGGGGTGCCACTGAGGTCCGTGAAATTTGCTGAGGCCTCTGTAAGAATGCAAATATTATCGTACCCCTCACAAAATTTATAATATGGAGTAGTTAGGTAAGTGTGAAAAAATCCATCCGTCTCCGAAATATCTGGTTGGGTTGTTTTACCTCTGAGCGGCACTTTTTTGCACACCATGGGCTAAATGGCCAGGTCCCATGGACCCTGAAGGGTCAGAGAAGGTTGGGGGAGGGGACCCACTGGAACAGCTGTTGGGAGACAGAAGGTAGCCTCCCGTCAAGGCCATCCAGCGTGTTCTTTAACGTGCACAGGGTATGGCTCTCCCGCACACGGAACCACGGCTTAACGTCTCATAACGTTAACCGTGACGGCGGTCTTTCCAACCCATCGGTGTCCCCTACTGACCGTGGGCAGGGCAGGGAATTTTGCGGAGATAAATCTCAACGCTGACCCAGCTGGGACTCGAACCTGGGAACTACAGTTACGAGCCTGGCGCGCTACCGACTGAGCCACCCCTAAATATTCTGGTTACGCTGCAGTTCTACTAGAGTTGAACTAAGGTGGGGGGCAATTCACGTCTGCTTAAGTGAAGTTGTGATAGTTGACTCTGTTCTTTTGAAGCACTACCATGCTGTATGTGTAGTCAACAACAGAGTCTTCAATTCAACCCTCAATAAGATAACCTCTTGTAGTGCACAGCAATGAGGTTCACTGACGATCATGAGCAGTCCTGAAGTTTTGGAGAGTTTGGAGAAGAGGTAAGGATTGCCATATATTTTCCCAGGGCATTCCATAGATGTCTTATCGGGTTGAGATTCGGAGAGAATGCTGGTCAATCTTGCTCTGTGTGGACGGGCATTAGCGTACATTGGGAAGAAATCCTCACCTAATGCACCAGCATAAAAGGCTTGACATAATGATCATGGATATTTTCTCGACATCTTAGACCATTTCACTGAACCTCCATCAATACTTGAAGGTCAGAACCACCCGATGAAAATCAAGCCCACACAGTCAGACCTCCATCACCAAACGCATTCTATCAACGATGTTATGAGGCTGATTGGTTCCCACCAATTTCCAGATTAGTGTATGTCTGGGTCCGACTGTTGAGAAAATCTGACTCCTTCATGAACAGGATATGACTTTATTTTTACCGGATCGAAGTTGCATGATAGTGACACCAGTTCAAGCTAGCTTGTCTCTGTCTGAAGGGGGGCGGGGGTGGCTCAGTCGGTAGCGCGCCAGGCTCGTAATCTGTAGTTCCCAGGTTCGAGTCCCAGCTGGGTAAGCGTTGAGATTTATCTTACGCAAAATTCCCCGCCCTGCCCACGGTCAGTAGGGGACACCGATGGGCTTGGAAAGGCCGCCGTCCGTAGGATGGGACGTTAAGCCATGGCTCCGTGTGCGGGAGAGCCATACCCTGTGCACGTTAAAGAACACGCTGGATGGCCTTGATGGGAGGCTACCATCTGTTCCATTTGGTCTTCTCTCCCAACTTTCTCTGAATCTTCGGAGTCCTTTTGACCTGGCCATTTAGCCCATGGTGTGCAAAAAAGTGCCGCTCAGAGGTAAAACGATCCAACCTAATCCTTGAGCAGCCGTGGGCTATGGTGGTCTAACTATACTGGACAGTTTAGTTCTCCAAACATATCCATCTAGCATTTAGCCACTGTAGACCATAACTAACGAGTACTATTTGACATTGTCTGCCCACTGCATCATAGATTTTACCCTTTTTCCGAGGTCTTTAGGCACACTATTCCTAACCCTATTCGTTAATCTATAGTTATGAAAACGGGCAACATGGCCAAACCAACGCAATTTCTCTCTACACAAAATGTTGCTCAAAGTAGGTTGATGATTCCTTCTTCTAACCTCATCTTTACTTACAAAGTCGAACCACCTAATGCCCAAGATAATGCATAAGCATCTAGAATCAAAGGCATCAAGTATTCTGCTATCTTTCGTGTACAGTCGCTCAAAAAAATATTCGAACACTACGGTTGATTACAGAATTCAGAAAAATATCTGGCAACGATTTCTTTAGAAATGAGTGATCTGGCAACCTTCGTGTCACGTGACACGAAGGTTGCCAGATCACTGATTTCTAAAAAAATTCTTTGTCAGATGTTTTCAAACATGCACCCTTGTGGAACTAACAATGTTAAATCAATTTCGACAAGCCAGCCTTATGAATGTTTACAAAGGGTCCAAGTTTTACCTCCATAACTAACTCTGGAAAGAGCCAAACTATTGTGCTACCTAATTTAGTCTTTAGGTTATACGCCTATTTCTCCACACTCTCCATAGATTCTTAAAAGTCACTGCAGTAATCCCGATTTGTCTGTTTAACTCATGCTGCGCATCACTAGTATCTGTTGCATAGCTCCCAAGGTAATCAAACTGAGACACCTGCTCAAGAGTGCAACTATTCAGATGAACTGAACCAGCCTGCCTAACCAGTTTTCATCACTTTAGTTTTCTCTCTGTTTATCAGTAAAACTACTCTACTACCAGTCTCATCAACAGCTCGAATGTAGAGTTCATTTCATCAACTTCATTTACCAAAAGGGCCAAACCATCAGCATAATTTAAATCAGAAATTTTCAGATCTCTAGACCGTTTAATACCCAAAATCTTTACACTGAAAAATGTTACAATAAATTCCGCGTAAGATAATCAATAACCAAACTAAAGAGAACAGGACACAAAATGCACCCTTGTGGAACTAACAATGCTAAATCAATTTCGACAAGCCAGACTTATGAATTCTCACACATGACTCAGTGTTATTATAAAGAGCATTCATTACGTTAACTAGTAAGGTATGGCATACGATCTAATGATCAACAGATTCAAAAGCATTTTTACCTTATCTTCCTATTGACATTTGTCTGTTGGTCGGTTGGTCGTTCTGCGGCTTTGGCAAAAGGTTTTTCCACCATATCTTTCGAACACGATGGAGAAACTTAATGATTTATCTGCCAAATGAGAGCTTGTGACGCGGGGAGTGTCAGAGGCTATAAAAAAATTGACCCCTCCGTACCTTTTCCTCCCTAAAAAAGTGGAAATGCGAAATATTTGGGGGCGGGGGTGGCTCAGTCGGTAGCGCGCCAGGCTCGTAATCTGCAGTTCCCAGGTTCGAGTCCCAGCTGGGTCAGCGTTGAGATTTATCTCCGCAAAACTCCTCGCCTTGCCCACAGTCAGTAGGGGACACCGATGGGCTTGGAAAGGCCGCCGTCCGTCGGATGGGACGTTAAGCCGTGGCCCCGTGTGCGGGAGAGAGCCATACCCTGTGCACGTTAAAGAACACGCTGGATGGCCTTGACGGGTGGCTACCATCTGTTTCCCAACAGCTGTTCCAATGGGTCCCCTCCCCCAACCTTCTCTGAGCCTTCGGAGTCCATGTGACCTGGCCATTTAGCCCATGGTGTGCAAAAAAGTGCCGCTCAGAGGTAAAACAACCCAAACAACCCAACCTATCTTCCTATTGTGACATTTGTCTGTTGGTCGGTTGGTCGTTCTGTGGCTTTGGCAAAACGTTTTTCCGCCATATCTTTCGAACGCGATGGAGAAACTTAATGATTTATCTGCCAAATGAAAGCTTGTGACGTGGGGAGTGTCAGAGGCTATAAAAAATTGACCCCTCCATACCTTTTCCCCCCTAAAAAAGTGGAAATGCGAAATATTTGTTCCTCTATATCTGCAAACGCTAATGCCGAAAATAACGAGCTATACGTCGAATGAACGCTTGCGACGCGGGAAATGCCTTAGGATATGAAAAATTGATCCCCCCCCCACCAATGCTTTCGTCCTCCCTAAAAAATCTGAAAGTCATTCTACTATATCACCGGAACGCGAGAGCCTACAGTTACGAGTTAGGTGTCAAACGGAAGCTCGTATAATGACGGTCGTAAACTATTCTGAATTTAGCCCCCACTCTTCCCCTCTGATAAATGTGAGGGGATGTTTTTTGCGGGGGTCGACTTTAACGACCCGTATCTCAAATTAAAACTTGTGACGTCTCCAATGTCACGGGCTACCTCAAACATGATTCCGAAAGGGGGTGGTGGTAAATGTGCTTGATCTTTATGAGTTATATATCAAAGTTTTTGAAGGTAGATGTTTTTAGTCACAATAAAAAATGTAAATAAATAAAATAATTAAAAAAATACCTATCTTCCTATAGGCCCTAAAAAGTAGAAAATAAACCTAAAGCATATCGATGGTGCCATCACCATCTGAGTTCGTATTCGCTTCAAAAGAAGACAGGACGCGATTTACCTACTCAACAAGATTGCCGGCCTCCTACCCTCGTTTGAAGTGAATACGAACTCAGTGACTGATGGCACCATCGATATGCTTTAGGTTTATTTTCTGCTTTTAGGGTCCTATAGAAAGATAGGTGTTTTTTAAAATTTTTAATTTATTTATATTTTTTGAAATCTAAAAGCTAGTAATCAAAAGTTTCTGAAACTCTAAGCATTTCTCAAGAATCTGGCTAGATGAAAAAATATGATCAACACATGTCCTACCACTTATGAATCCACGCTGCTTATCTCAATTTGATTCATGGACAATGTCCATGAACCAAATTCTTAATTCTATTAAGCATAACCTTCGAACGACTCTGTATCATTTTAAGTCGTTTAAACGTTTTCTCCGAGCTACCAGGGCATAAACCGGCTGTTACAAACTAACAATGTACCGTTGAAATTTGAAATGTTCGATAATCTAAGAACGTTACACATTGATTTTTGAAAATTACTCATTACGCAATGTTTTAGGAATCTTTTATTTAGCTCTAACGATATTTTTAATGCATATTTTTCTTTATCCGTGTTTAACGTTTGACGAGCAGCATATAAAGAACTGGAAAAAACTTATTTGTAAAATTCTGAAAATATATAGCCTTAAGGGAATTTTTCAAACACTTGTACTTCTGGACCGCTATACTCTTATATATTTAATAACTAGCAGATATACCTGGCGTTACTCGGGTTTGAAACCCTCTAGGGCAGTGGTTCTCAACCTTTTATGCTTCACGTACCCCCTGGAAATGTACCACACTGGATGACCTTGACGAGAGGATACCATCTGTCTCCCAACAGCTATCGAGAGGATTCCCTTCCCCAACCTTCTCTGAGCTTTCGGGTCCTTGTGACCTGGCCATTTAGCCCATTGTGTGCAAAAAAAAGTGCAGCTCAAAGGAAAAACAATGTTATAACGACCCCGGTATAATTTTTCTCCTTCTCTTTAGGGTGAATCTGAAACATTCCAAAGTTGCAGTAGATAGTACTCCCCACGTGATTTTTAATAACTGCTAATATTAAGTCTATATATAAGAGATACCAGTTTTACCGGTAATTTAAGTCTTTGCTGCATAAAATACCAATGTGTGCTTGATTGAAACGATTTAGTTTTATACATACAGTCGCTGAAAAAAATATCCAAACTCTATGGTTGATTACAGAATTCAGAAAAAATATCTGGCAACGATTTTTTTAGATATTAGTGATCTGGCAACCTTTGTGTTATACGAAGGTTGCCAGATCACTAATTTCTAAAAAAAAATCGTTGCCAGATATTTTTTTCTAAATTCTGTAATCAACCATGGTGTTCGGATACTTTTTTGAGCGACTGTAGGTGGTCATATTATTTTGATACTAGATCGTGTGGGCTCACTCACGGAAATATTGAGCGTGTGCAGTTACTGCACACGCTCCAGTTTGCTGTGAACGGTAACTGGAGCGTGTACAGTTGCTGTACACGCTCCAGATATTTTTCCTGAATTCTGTAATCACGTGACACGAAGGTTGCCAGATCACTAATTTCTAAAAAAATCGCTGCCAGATAATTTTTCTGAATTCTGTAATCACGTGACACGAAAGTTGCCAGATCACTAATTTCTAAAAAAATCGTTGTCAGATATTTTTTCTGAATTCTGTAATCAATCCTAGTGTTCGGATACTTTTTTGAGCGACTTTACACACTTTTCCTCAAAGTTTGCGTGGGCAGAGCCTCCCCTTTCACTCCTCCATTCTCTTCCCCACCTCTGTTGATGAGCCTAAATCCATATTCACCAGAAACCATAATAACGACTCCTAACCCTTGACCAGGAAAAAACATTTTTTTTTACGGTATCAAGACATAACTATCAACGAAACCAAAGATAAGAAAAAAAGGAAAATAATTGCTAGAGTATCCAAAGCGACGACAACGTCCTTCGCTGTATATACAACCATTCATAGTAGACGGAATAGAATGGCCGTTTGATTTTTTTACTCCTTCGGCTACAGATCCGAGCAACGAGGAGCGATCCTTCCTCCGAGAAAGAAGAAGGACTATCGCCTCGCGATCTCACACGCGATGCTGAGGGTGAAGCGAGAGAAACGAGGCTTTAGCTCGAGGGCCCTGAGGGATATCCGCCGCCCTGACTCAGGGGGAGCGCTGAAACCATTTGTCGCTATCAGCAGGCACCGAGAGCGAAGCGGGCTGTCAGTGAGTTATGGACCGGAGGTTGAGAGCCATAATTAGGCTGTGGGTTCATCCCGGAATCCATCATTAAAATGAGGAATTTCTCTCCACCCTTTCCAGCATCCCGCAGGCACACTAGTCAATGTGATGGACGTCTGTCAAGATCGCTGGGCTGCCCACGAGCCCAGTGTTGAGCCAAGCTAACACCTGTTTATGCACTAAGCTCGTCTGCCATACAGATGCAGCATCCCTTGAAAAAGTGATCGCGCATGCGAGTAGAGATATCCAAGGTTCTTCTTCCATAGATACTTCGGATGGGGAAGTCAAAAGGGAATATTTTATGCGTTTTTTTTCTTTACTTTTGGTTTTGGTTCGGCTTCTCTTATGTTGCCCATGCGTGGGTATTCCTCCTAAATCTCTCTTTCGTAATTTGATGCGCATTTTTAAAAGTCGCACTTTTTTTTATGAAAAAGGAAAATGAAAACTGCAATGGATAATTTCATTAGCAAATGAGTTAATGTTTCTTTCTGCTCGATATGAGTTGTTTTCTTTAATATGTATTATTTCATATCAAAGTAGAGACGGGATCATTTCTGTACTTTGAGTCTTCTCTTTCTGATATATGTACATGTGGATATTATATTATGGTATACTGTGTATGCATATTATAAAATACGTTACACAATATACCACAATATAATATCATGCTTGTTATTTTTAAGGGGAGTAAGTAAATTAAGAACATACATACATACAGTGGTTTATCAAAGCAATGCAAACAGCGACTAGTTGGGTTGGGTTGTTTTACCTCTGAGCGGCACTTTTTTGCACACCATGGTCTAAATGGTCAGATCATATGGACCCCGAAGGCTCAGAGAAGGTTGGGGGAGGAGCCCCACTGGAACAGCTGTTGGGAGACAGATGGTATCCTCCCGTCAAGGCATCCAGCGTGTTCTTAACGTGCACAGGGTATGGCTCTCCCGCACACGGGGCCACGGCTTAACGTCCCATCAGACGGACGGTGGCCTTTCCAAGTCCATCGGCGCTTGGAAACTGACCGTGGCAGGGCGGGGAATTTTGCGGAGATAAATCTCGACGCTGACCCAGCTGGGAGACAGCGACTGGAGTACATGCAATGCGCCGTATACATATCACAAGGATTACTTCACCCCGCGATGTGAGGTACATAAAGGGGAAAAGTACGATGTCGGCTGTCACGTAGCAGTGCAACAGGCGCAGGTGAAACAGCTGTTGTGGAGCAATTGTCGACAATGTCAGATCTCAGTGATCTTCAAAAACGCATGATCATTGGTGCGCGTCTTGCAGGAGCTTCAGTAACCAGAAAATAGTAGATGTAACACGAGGAACTGTATCGAAGATTTTGACTATCTATCAAAAAGGACAGAGCGTTGCCTCCAAACGTGCAAATTTTGGAAGCAATACGAAGTTGTCAGATAGGGATAGACGAATTTGGCACGGATTGTACAACGGAAGCACAAGATCACGGCACCGCAAATAGCAAGAGAGTTCAACACCAGTCGGGATGATCCCGTTTCCGTCATAACAGTTCGTCGGGAACTTCATCGTGCCAGTATTTATGGCCTAGCTCCAATTCATAAATCTCTGAATACCAACATTAATGCAACAAAACGAGTAAGGTGGTGCAAAGCACATAAAAACTGGGATGCTAAAGACTGGTAATGTGCCATCTGGTCTGATGAATCGTGCTCTACATTGTTTCCCACCACTGGTAAAGTGTGCATCTGGCGAAATACTGCAGAAGTGTACCTTCCCGACTGCTTTCTTCCGACTGTGAAATTCCCCGCCCTGCCCACGGTCACTAGGGGACACCGATGGGTTTGGAAAGGCCGCCGTCCGTCGGATAGGACGTTAAGCCGTGGCCCCGTGTGCGGGAGAGCCATACCCTGTGCACGTTAAAGAACACTCTGGATGGCCTTGTGAGGAGGCTACCATCTGTCTCCCAACAGCTGTTCCAGTGGGTCCCCTCCCCCAACCTTCTCTGAGCCTTCGGGGTCCTTGTGACCTGGCCATTTAGCCCATGGTGTGCAAAAAAGTGCCGCTCAGAGGTAAAACAACCCAAACAACCCAACAACCGACTGTGAAGCATGGATGTGCATCCCTGATGCTGTGGGATGCCATATCATGGCATTCCTTAGGGCCATTCGTTATTCTGCAGGGTCGTGTCACATCCGCAACCTACGAATCCATTCTCGGGGACCACCTGCACCCAATGTAGCTAGCATTGTTCCCGCAACATTGGGGAACAAATGGAACAATTGGCAAACAGGTCTAACGGATGCCTATGGATTATCTACTGATTTGAAAAGCTACAGACTGCCGGATTTTCAATGCCCTAAATTCTAACATTTTGATCATTGGCCTTTCCACAGACATGAAAGTTTGTTTCATAAGAGATGATTAACTTTCATGTTTCTAACGCATTCCTCAAAGACGATAGAAACATTTTTCATTATCTATCGGTTTGATGGCATGTACCAATTGTAGTCTTTGGCTCTCCGTAGTGTAAAACAAACTTTCTCATTTGTTCTTTCAAAACATGCTTCATTTCTTTAATTTGTGTCTACAGTCTTTTTACAAGGAATATTTTAAATTGTCGCATTTATTTGTGCACACTGGTGTACAAAAAGTTGTTACGTTGGGTTGTTTTACCTCTGAGCGGCACTTTTTTGCACACCATGGCCAGGTCACATGGACCCTGAAGGCTCAGAGAAGGTTGGGGGAGGGGACCCACTGGAACAGCTGTTGGGAGACAGATGGTAGCCTCCCGTCAAGGCCATCCAGCGTGTTCTTTAACGTGCACAGGGTATGGCTCTCCCGCACACGGGGCCACGGCTTAACGTCCCATCCGACGGACGGCGGCCTTTCCAAGCCCATCGGTGTCCCCTACTGACCATGGGCAGGGCGGGGAATTTTGCGGAGATAAATCTCAACGCTGACCCAGCTGGTACTCGAACCTGGGAACTACAGATTACGAGCCTGGCGCGCTACCGACTGAGCCACCCCCGCCACCCTCATTCTGGGAAACTAGTTAAAGGCGCTAAAATTTCAGTAGCATTAGAAGTAGGTTTCAATTACGAAGGGCGTCCAGAAACGCTCTTGACATGCATCTGCAGAACAAAACTCACAAAACTTTTACTGTCTCTCCTTCATCGTCTGTGCAAATTTGCAGATGTCTATGCCAATTCGTAGAAGCTTCGTGATACTCCTGTTGGGGAATACTCTGCAACTCTGAATGAACGCATTTTGCAAGGTCTTGCACCCTTAAAAAAGGCTTTCCAAGAAGTTCCTTTTTTTTTTGGAAACAACGAAAAATCGCATGGTGCAAGATCGGGTGAATATGCAGTATGGTGTAGCTATTTGAGTTTTTCCTGTCCACGTAGGCCTTAACTTGCTGGCTTTTGAGAGCACTGGCATTGCCATGAAGAAGGAGAACCTTTGACATGCCTGCTGTTGGACTCTGCTCCTTCACCTCCTTAACCATTTTGGGCAAAACAATATTGGTGTAGTATTGGCCATTTGTAGTCATTTGTTTCAGGTGAGATGCCCACTGCTACCACTCCTTAGCAATTGGAAAAAAATTGCGAACATTCTCTTCCTTGAGAGAAACTCTTGTAGGAGGATTTGGGGGCCGCTGTTCATCTTTCCCAACTCAAACATAATTGTCAATCTTTCTGGGAGTTGCATAGTAATAAAACCATGTCTCATCACCTGTGTAGGGGCAGAGTTGGCTCAATAGGTATCTTGCCAGGCTCGTAATTTCCAGGTTCGACTCTCACCTGCGCCAGTGTTGAGATTTACCTCTGCAAAACTTATTGCCTTGCCTTCGGTTCAGTAAGAGACACCAATGGACCAGGAAAGGTAATTTTAAGACATGTCCCTGTGTGCAGGAGATCCATCTCCTGTGCACGTTAAAGAACATGCTGGATGGCCCTGACGGGAGGATACCATCTGTGTCCTAGCAGCTGACCATTCGGTTCCCTCCCCCAACCTTCTCTGAGAACTTCTGTCCTCGGTGACCTGACCATTTAGTCCATTCTGTGCAAAAGAGTGCCACTCAGAGGTAAAATAACTCATTATTGTGACAATGTCTGTAAACCGTTTGGGTTCACTAGGTTCAAACATTGCCAGCATCACCTTGCACGAGTCGACTCTAGCCCTTTTCTGCCGTTTGTGGGGTACCTATTTGATACAGATCTTTTGTAACTTTAAATGTTGATGAATAAATGTCTCCACACTGCCAATCAATACACTGATATCAAAACTTATTAGCTGAATGGTGATGTGTGCATTTTCCTTCACCAGTTCTCGAACAGCAGCGGTGATTTTCTCGTTTACTGTCTCCTTCGGTCTTTCTGCACGAGGGAAGTCTTCGAATCTCTGCAGTCCTTTTCTGAATTTACGCATCCATCCCGTAACAACACCATTGGGTTGGGTTGGGTTGTTTTACCTCTGAGAGGCACTTTTTTGCACACCATGGGCTAAATGGCCAGGTCACATGGACCCCGAAGGCTCAGAGAAGGTTGGGGGAGGGGACCCACTGGAACAGAACAGCTGTTGGGAGACAGATGGTAGCCTCCCGTCAAGGCCATCCAGCGGGTTCTTTAACGTGCACAGGCTATGGCTCTCCCGCACACGGGGCCACGGCTTAACGTCCCATCCGACGGACGGCGGCCTTTCCAAGCCCATCGGTGTCCCCTACTGACCGTGGGCAAGGCGGGGAATTTCACGGAGATAAATCTCAACGCTGACCCAGCTGGGACTCGAACCTGGGAACTACAGATTACGAGCCTGGCGCGCTACCGACTGAGCCACTCCAGCCCCCAACACCATTAAACCACCCACCACAACACCATTACCCAACACCATAACAGGCATGATCCCCATTTTCTTGTGATAAATCGGCATGAATATTTTTTCTCGTCGTCTCCCAGCTGTAACCTTGCGAAAATTTAAATTCTTCTCTCCGTCTTTAGAAGTCTCCATAGCAACAATGCACATATTTCGTAGAGCGAACTTTAGGGCCACCAGCGAAGAAAGAAATTATGATACAGCTTCTGATTTTAACACGTAATGACAAGTTTAGACAAGCTTTCAAAGAACTCGAGGCTCGTTAACTTCTGAGGAACGAACGCAAATCTACAGACACGTGTGAAGAACTCTGAAAGCCTTCCGTATCTTCTGGTGGGGTCTAGTATACCTATTAGCGAGCTGCCACTAATAATTATTGGCAAGGATCAATCTGCAGGCAACCTACACGACGGATGGACCATCAAGTTGTCTAGCAAACAAAGGTTATCATTTACTTCAACTCATATATCATTTCGATAAATGATATAGCCGAGGTAATCGATGACATAGTCTAAAAAGAACCATCGATTCCGAGTCTGGATTATATACCAATTAAATACCCACCCTTAGTTTCATCAGCTTGATATCGTCTCGACCGATTGCCTTCCCTAAGCTGCTATCTATTAATTGCAAACGAAACATCCATCTCCTCATTTCCACACGCGAGATTGCGTTAAAAAAATATCAGAAATAATAGGACTGAATCGAAACCAAACATCGAAACCAAACTTGCCGCCAAAGATCACAAATGACCAAATCAATGGAAGACATCAAATTGGTAATTAATAACATCAGTGATGAATTTATCTGAAAGAACGCTAAGTGGTAGTGACATTTGTAATCTATCAAAATTATTTACCCAAATGTTGTTTTTAATTAGCTTCCTAAGCGATAAAGGTGTATTATTGACCTTCATAAAATAACCCTTTGAAGGTTATGGAAATTTGCGTTAACAACTTCTTTCTTTTAAGCAGAAGCTTCAAAAATGTGGTATGTTTAAAGTGCATATTAAAAGCACTTAACAAAGTTGGAATGTGATGTATACTGAAATAAATATTTTTATCACCATTTATATCCCTTCAGATTATTCATGGGGGCGGGGGGGGGGCTCAGTCGGTAGCGCGCCAGGCTTGTAATCTGCACTTCCCAGGTTCGAGTCCCAGCTGGGTCAGCGTTGAGACTTATCTCCGCAAAACTCCCCGCCCTGCCCACGGTCAGTAGGAGACACCGATAGGCTTGTAAAAGCCACCGTCCGTCGGATGGGACGTTAAGTCGTGTGCGAGAGAGCCTTACCCTGCACGTTAAAGAACACGCTGGATGGCCTTGATGGGAGACTATCTGTATCACAATAGCTGTTCTAGTGGGTTCCCTCCCCCAACCTTCTCTGAGCCTTCGGAGTCTTTGTGACCTGGCCATTTAGCCCATGGTGTGCAAAAAAGTGCCACTCAGAGGTAAAACAACCCAACCGCTACTGGACAAAAAAATGGAAACAGTTCCAAGTTATTTCCATAGAAAAGTCACATTCAGAGCGCAATAACTTTTCCAATATGACTTTTAATGAAAAATATGTCTAAAGATAAATTAAAGATCTCAATCCAATCTATCTAAAACTCGATTTTAAACAATATTTGTTCCGTATTTAAAGAGTTACGAAAGCTGAAATATTTAACAGCTACAAAAAGTTGATTAAAAAAAAAATTTATTGAAACATTATAACAGGTTAACAGATCAAAATCATAGTTCACTCTAATAGAGTCAACTAGAGTTTTAAATTTCATCAAAAATCATACTGAAGAAGTTTTAGATCTCTGAATGTGATTTTCTATTGAGATAACATGGCAATGCTCTCGTTTCTCTATCCAGTACTTGCATTTTGCTTTACCTATTATGGGTTGGGTTGTTTTACCTCTGAGCGGCACTTTTTTGTACACAATGGGCTAAATGGTCAAGTCACAAGGACCCAAGGGCTCAGAGAAGGTTGGGAGAAAGAACCACTGTACAGCTGTTGGTAGACAAATGGTAGCTTCCCGTCAAAGCCGGGGCGGGGGTGGCTTAGTCGGTAGCGCGCCAGGCTCGTAATCTGTAGTTTCCAGGTTCGAGTCCCAGCTGGGTCAGCGTTGAGATTTATCTCCGCAAAATTCCCCGCCCTGCCCACGGTCAGTAGGGGACACTGATGGGCTTGGAAAGACCGCCGTCCGTCGGATGGGACGTTAAGCCGTGGCCCCGTGTGCGGGAGAGCCATACGCTGTGCACGTTAAAGAACACGCTGGATGGCCTTGACGGGAGACTACCATCTGTATCACAACAGCTGTTCCAGTGGGTTCCCTCCCCCAACCTTCTCTGAGCCTTAGGGGTCCTTGTGGCCTGGCCATTTAGCCCATGGTGTGCAAAAAAGTGCCGCTCAGAGGTAAAACAACCCAACCCGTCAAAACCATCCAGCCTGTTTTTTAACGTGCACAGAGTATGGCTTTTTCCACACACGAAGCCATTGTGGTTTTATGATCTTTGTTGCTTAATGTCCCATTCGACGAACGGCGATCTTTCCAAGCCCATCGGTGTCTCCTACTGACCGTGGGCAGGGCGGGGAATTTTGCGGAGATAAATCTCAACGCTGAGCCAGCTGGGGCTCGAATCTGGGAATTGGCGCACTATCGACTTAGCCACCCCCGCCCCTTTACCTATTATGAAGCCAAAAATAACTCTCAACATCAGATTATCAACCAGAACTAATCATGGTTGTGAAATATATAAAAAAAAACATAGAAAACTGTGTCT
Organism: Ryuthela nishihirai; assembly: GCA_038380435.1. Taxonomy (NCBI): domain Eukaryota; kingdom Metazoa; phylum Arthropoda; class Arachnida; order Araneae; family Heptathelidae; genus Ryuthela; species Ryuthela nishihirai. Next base: position 114,877,584 of record JAWZYU010000001.1, read on the forward strand.
GTAGACAATAGTACAGTTTAAATTTTTTCAAAAGGCAAACAGATACAATAGCATACATACGGTTTTGTGTTAAGGAATAGCCAAATGAATCATTTTACAAGAATCAGTAATCGATATATTCTGGAACCTTAAGCAGCTCTAAAGACTAAAAGTTGTGGTGCTTGTATTATCCGTTTGACATAATTCACTATTAACAGTGAATATATTAATATGAATAAGTTTAATAATTTTTTACCTCTATAACCCTTATTAACATGCTGAAAGATGCATGCCCCCCACTCATAGATCCGGCTGTGATCATTAATATTCAGAGAGTGGAACATGCCTCTATTTGAGAATGCTATGTAGTTATGAAAAAGGAGGCGAAAAAATATTAAGCATATACGTATGATCAGTGTCTTTAAAGAGAGTTGTTAAAGACTACTAAAAATGAGAGTAAAAAAGAAAAAATATACCAGAATGTCGTTCCGATTCATTCCGATTTGATATTGCCTCGCTTTCGCTAGGGTGTTTAATATTACTCCTTGTATAATTATTATTAACACTTTTTTTTTTGTAAATAAAAGGTGAAAATGTCCTTTCTAAAAGACAGAATTATTGCTGATTAGTGTCAATGATTTTCCCCTATGTGAAGTATTATTGGTTGAGGCAATCATTGAGTTTATAGAATAAATATTGACAGCCTTCTTTTCCTGTTTTATAGCACATTTTCTTTACACCCGTTTAACTTTCCTTTACCCTGAGGGGGCGAGGGTGGCTCAGTCGGTAGCGCGCCAGGCTCGTAATCTGTAGTTCCCAGGTTCAAGTCCCAGCTGGGTCAGCGTTGAGATTTATCTCCGCAAAATTCCCTGCCCTGTCCACAGTCAGTAGGCGACACCGATGGGCTTCGAAAGGCCGCCTTCCGTCGGATGGGACGTTAAGCCGTGGCCCCGTGAGCGGGAGAGCTCATACCCTGTGCACGTTAAAGAACACGCTGGATGGCCTTGACGGGAGGCTACCATCTGTCTCCCAACAGCTGTTCCAGTGGGTCCCCTCCCCCAACCTTCTCTGAGCCTTCGGGGTCCATGTGACCTGGCCATTTAGCCCATGGTGTGCAAAAAAGTGCCGCTCAGAGGTAAAACAACCCAACCTTTACCCTGATCCATAAATAAAAAAAAAATAAATATCCCCTCAAGCAGCTGCTTGCCACAGAGGTCTGACAGGAGGCTGTCAGTTAATATGCCATAGGAGAAAGTCTGAGAGGATGGCAGGACCTCGGCAGAAAAACGACACATACATCCATGCCTTACCCGGGGCTCGAACGCAGGTCCTTTAGATCAGTAGTCAAGCACGCTAACCACTCGGCCATGGTCCACGATATGATGCATTTGGAAGCACTGGATATCAACATTGCATTGCAAACATAAAACCACAAAGGTCTTTCAAGCTGCCAATGGTTCGCACCCAGCCTCGCACTAACGCAGTTAAACCATCCAGATTTACTTGTTAAAAAAGTCAGAACTTTACAGAGAGACAGGTTCTAGGACCTGACTAGTTAGGATGACAGGTCAGGATCTAGGACCAAGGAGGTCATGTCCTCCTCCCCCTTTCTGAATTCTGATAAGTTGGATTGGATTGTTTTACCTCTGAGCGGCACTTTTTTGCCCACCATGGGCTAAATGGCCAGGCTACAAGGACCCCGAAGGCTCAGAGAAGGTTGGGGGAGGGGACCCACTGGAACAGCTGTTTGGAGACAGATGGTCATCCAGCGTCAAGGCCATCCAGCGTGTTCTTTAACGTGCACAAGGTATGGCTCTCCCGCACACGGCGTCACGGCTTAACGTCCCATCCGACGGACGGCGGTCTTTTCAAGCCCATCGGTGTCCCCTACTGACCGTGGGGAAATTTTTGCGGAGATAAATCTCAACGCTGACCCAGCTGGGACTCGAACCTGGGAACTACAGATTACGAGTCTGGCGCGCTACCGACTGAGCCATTCCCGCCCGAATTCTGGTAAGTGGAAAGGAGGTAAAAATGTATTAAATATATGCATATTACACATATTTTTCGAAAAAAGTCAAGACTACTAAAATGGGAGAAATGTTTTTATATCAGACGCCGTGTTCCGTCTCGACCTTTTCACTCCTACCCCAATTTATTTTTTTCCCCTAGATCCAGGTCTGGTGTTGCCATGCATCATAGATAAACCTTAGAGTAAAAAAAAACCATTTTAAATAAATGTTGGATATTTTTTACTTCAAAAATAGACTTCATTTTAATACAACTTTTAGAAATCAAATAAGTTTTGCATCGTAAATTTTCAGAAATTATATAAATATTATTAAACTTTTCAGAACTTTGCTAGTTAAATTAGGTGATATAATGCATAAATTCTAAATGTTCATAATTTATATTTTCATTAATCTTATTTTCCCTTTTCAAGTATCTGTTATGGTTTATAATCGATACAAATATTACCCCATAAATATCGACTTCGAGAAATTCCATTTTCTTCATAGTTTTGTATTCTTGCACTTCCTTTGAGAGGTTGTGCAAAAAAAAGGAGCAATCATAACAATTCGTATAAAAAAAATACAAAGATTTCACGACTTTTAGAAAATATTATAGCATGGATTTACTTTATTCATTTAAAAACGGATAATAAGGAAGTTTGCTTTTCATTTGATTTTGGGCTAATTGTGCTGAAAATATTTTGCTTTCCTGAAGAACTTTTACTCTCGCATTGCATTTTAGCGGCCTCTTTCCCATGTCCCATGCTATTTCCGGACATACACAGTTAATCAGATGCCGGATAATCGAGAATCTACTGTACCGACATGGGGCGGGGGTGGCTCAGTCGGTAGCGCGCCAGGCTCGTAATCTGTAGTTCCCAGTTTCGAGTCCCAGCTGGGTCAGCGTTGAGATTTATCTCCGCAAAATTCCCCCGCCCTGCCCACGGTCAGTAGGGGACACCGATGGGCTTGGAAAGGCCGCCGTCCGTCGGATGGGACGTTAAGCCGTGGCCCCGTGTGCGGGAGAGCCATACCCTGTGCACGTTAATGAACACGCTGGATGGCCTTGACGGGAGACTACCATCTGTCTCCCAACAGCTGTTCCAGTGGGTCCCCTCCCCCAACCTTCTTTGAACTTTCGGGGTCCATGTGATCCTGACCATTTAGCCCATGGTGTGCAAAAAAGTGCCGCTCAGAGGTAAAACAACCCAACCCAACTGTACCGACATTCAGAAAATATAAACTGCAGCATTAACTCGTTTATCCGGACTTACAACCCTACAAAGAGCTGGGTAGAGGGAGAGAACAATTATTAGCTGGCAGATGAAAGCTCCTCGTTAATAACGCCATCCAGTGTGTTCTTTAACGTGTATAAGTTATAGCCTCCCTTCACATGGAGCCATGACTTAACATAAGGACGGTGTCTTTTCAAACCTATTGGTGCCTCTTTTATCACGGAAAGCAGCAGTATGGGACATTCCAAGAGTCTCTCGCAAATTCCTTTGAAATAAATTCGAGCAGTGAATTAAGGGTCGCGAGCAATCACTATTATTTTCAGCCCCACCATCACCACAACCTCCACCACCACAGCAGCTGCTGACCACAGAGGTCTGACAGGAGACTGTCGGTATGATACGGGATAGAGAAGCAGTGTGGGGAAGGTGAGACCTCAACAGAAAGATATCACACGAAACCTTCGTGCCTTTTCCGGGGTTGGGTTGTTTTACCTCTGAGCGGCACTTTTTTTTCCCACCATGGGCTAAATGGCCAGGTCACATGGACCCCGAAGGCTCAGAGAAGGTTGGGGGAGGGGACCCACTGGAACAGCTGTTGGGAGACAGATGGTAGCCTCCCGTCAAGGCCATCCAGCGTGTTCTTTAACGTGCACAGGGTACGGCTCTCTCGCACACGGGAACACGGCTTAACGTCCCATCCGACGGAAGGCGGCCTTTCGAAGCCCATCGGTGTCGCCTACTGACTGTGGACAGGGCAGGGAATTTTGCGGAGATAAATCTCAACGCTGACCCAGCTGGGACTCTAACCTGGGAACTACAGATTACGAGTCTGGCGCGCTACCGACTGAGCCACCCCCGTCCCACCTTTTCCGGGGATTCGAACCCAAGTTCCTTTGATTATTAGCGCAGCACACGAAGTACGCCCTCCCCAGTGAAAAAAATAGACTTTTCACAATTTGTAAAAATTAATACTGAAACAATGTTTTTGGTATCTTTCAGATTTATAATGCAGACAGCCTTCTGTCATTTTTTAATAATCGGTTTGGTCAAGTTATCCTGATTTCTCCTTCAAGAAATCGAGACAGTAAATGACGCGGCATTTAATCTCTTTTTTGTGTTTCATTTTTCAGAAATTATATTTAAATTGAATGTGTAAAAACAATTATCTCAACAGGGATCACCAAGATCATACATAACCTTAAGATTAATAGGAGTTTATTTCAAAATAATTTAAGCGTATGCATCAGATCAATCTCAGGAAGGAGACACTAAAGAACTCACTATGAGATCATTATGAGATGACTCACTATGAATGAAAGAACGAGACTCACCAAAACTCACTATGAATAAAAGAACGAGACTCACCAAAACTCACTATGAATAAAAGAACGAGACTCACCAAAACTCACTATGAGAGACTCACCAGAACTCACTATGAGAGACTCACCAGAACTCACTATGAGATGAAAAAGACAGTTCGAAGATAAATGACAAGCGTTATGAAATGTATTATCATTTTGGGATAATAATAATATATTTTCAGAGGAGGGCCATTTGCTCCGGGACTCAAGCTCAAAGAGAGCCTCAAATTTAGACACTTGCAAATTATTATATACCTAAGTGTGTTTTCATCTGTCTATTGCTTTTCTCTCATCATTTGTAGGTTTATTAATTTGTATGTTGTTTAACCATATCTTCCCAACACGAAGGCCAACTTCAGTTATGTGCCAAATGATAGCTTGCAACTCAGGGGTGCCATACACTATAAAAGGTGTATATAACATATGATCTTAGTTGAGACTTCTAGTTTAGAATCAAAAGCACCAAGTTACCTGTTATCTTCTTAAAATGATTCCAAGTTAAACTACAAAACAAACTTTAACAAGAGCTATATGTGTAAAATACATTCCTCTAACTCAGTGTTTTTCATCCTTTTTTATCTCACGGCACACTTGAACCTAGAGTTAAACTTCCGCAGCACACTTAAATTATGATGATGTTATGTATACGTTTATTATAACAATGATATACTCATATAATCAATTTAAAGAGGTTTTAATTTGATATGTATACTTATTATGCTGTGAACTTCTTTCGAAAATAATTTAATTAATGATCTTTAAAAAATTTCGCGGTACAGTCGCTCAAAAAAGTATCCGAACACTATGATTGATAACAGAATTCAGGAAAAATATCTGGCAAAGACTTTTTTTAGAAATTAGTGATCTGGCAACCTTCGTGTCACGTGATTACAGAATTCAGGAAAAATATCTGGCAACGATTTTTTTTTTAGAAATTAGTGACCTGGCAACTTTCGTGTCACGTGATTACAGAATTCAGAAAAAATATCTGGCAACGATCTTTTTTTTAGAAATTAGTGATCTGGCAACCTTCGTGTCACGTGACACGAAGGTTGCCAGATCACCAATTTCTAAAAAAATCGTTGCCAGATATTTTTTCTGAATTCTGTAATCAACCATAGTGTTCGGATACTTTTTTGAGCGACTGTAGCTGGTCATATTATTTTGATACTAGATCGTGTGGGCTCACTCACGGAAATATTGAGCGTGTGCAGTTACCGTTCACAGCAAACTGGAGCATGTGCAGTAACTGCACACGCTCCAGTTTGCTGTGAACGGTAACTGGAGCGTGTACAGTTGCTGTACACGCTCCAGATATTTTCCTGAATTCTGTAATCACGTGACACGAAGGTTGCCAGATCACTAATTTCTAAAAAAAATCGTTGCCAGATATTTTTTCTGAATTCTGTAATCAACCGTATTGTTCGGATACTTTTTTGAACGACTGTACACCTAAGATCCTCTCACGGTACACCAGTTGAAAATCACCGCTCTAAATATTCATTCAATACGTCATACGCCACCGGAGAACTTTTTAATATTGAAGTAATAATTAAGGCACGTCGAAAATGCCAATTGAAAAAATGTATAAATAGAGAAGCAAAAAAAAAATTGTATAATAGTAAGTGGTCTTTTGTTCTTGGGTTGTTTTACCTCTGAGCGGCACTTTTTTTCACACAATGGGTTAAATGGCCAGGTCACAAGAACCCCGAAAGCTCAGAGAAGGTTGGGGGAGGGGACCCACTGGAACAGCTGTTAGGAGATTTATGGTAGCCTCCCGTCAAGGCCATCCAGCTTGCTCTCTCCCGTACACGGTCAACGGCTTAACGTCCCATCGGACGGACGGCGGCCTTTCCAATCGCATCGGTGTCCCCTACTGAGATAAATTAAGTATCATAATCAAATCTATCTAAATCTCGATTTTCAACAATATTAGTTTATTATTTAAAGATTGCGGCAAAGCGGGGAGTTTTACAGCGATAAATCTCAACGCTGGCCCAGGTGAGACTCGAACCTGGGTACTACAGATTATGAGCCATTCCCGCCCCAATTACTCCTTTGTAAGCTAAAAAAAAATACATTGAATTTTGAGATTGTCCTGGTCCCTTTATCCCCCTCCTATTATGTCGTTCTGCTGCTTTGATAGCACAAATTTTGCTCATCTGTTTCGTGCACCCAGAATATGATTGGTAAAAGACAGGTGTAGCTCAGTCGGTAGCGCGTCAGGCTCGTGATTTACAGTTCCGAACATCGAGTCCCAACTCTGTTAGGGTTGAAAATTCGGGACAATCTCAAAATTCAATGTATTTTTTTAGCTTACAAAGGAGTAATTGGGGCGGGAATGGCTCATAATCTGTAGTACCCAGGTTCGAGTCCCACCTGGGCCAGCGTTGAGATTTATCTCTGTAAAACTCCCCGCTTTGCAGCAATCTTTAAATAATAAACTAATATTGTTGAAAATCGAGATTTATATAGGTTTGATTATGATATTTAATTTATCTCAGTAGGGGACACCGATGCGATTGGAAAGGCCGCCGTCCGTCCGATGGGACGTTAAGCCGTTGACCGTATGCGGGAGAGAGCAAGCTGGATGGCCTTGACGGGAGGCTACCTTATGTCTCCTAACAACTGTTATGTCCTCGTTCACAAAGGGGACACCGATGGGCTTGGAAAAAGGCCATCGGGTGGAGCATTAAGTCGTGTTCCCGTGTACATGAGAGCTATAGCCTTTACACCAAGGGCACCCAAACTTAATGACGAACCACTAGGGAAAAAAAATCACATTCTTAGAGAGCCGCAAGAAAGATTATTTACTTAAAAACGAAAACATACATTTCTAACAAATAATAAATTAGAAAAAAAAAATTAAGGTTTTAAGAAAAATACATATTTTTAATCAATATGAAGAACTGGCAAAATCGTTTGTTAAGCACATAAAAATATTTGGTTCAAAAATTGAAAGAAATGACCCAGATTCAGTATAATGAAGATTTGTTTTATGATCCCCGGACAGACCCGCTTTACACGTCAAAGAACACGCTGGATGGCCCTGACGGGAGGCTCTCATATGTCTCCTTACAGCTCTCCAGTGGAAAACCCTACCCAATCTGAGCCTTGGGTTCCTTGTGACCTGGCCATTTTGTCCATTATTTAGAAAAAAGTTGCCTCTATGAGGTAAAAAAAAATTTAGCCCAACTGATTCTTGAGACAATAACAACTCAAAAATAATAATAATAATTAACTTTAAAATTAGGACATTAGATAAAAAAATTCCGCAAAATTAATTGATCTCATTAATTCACGGTTGACCAAATCTTCTCTTCGTCGAAGAAGAGATTGCAGAATTTAAATTTAACATCAACCATCCGTAGAGCCATTTCAAAATGCGAAATTCTCCTATCTCTCTTCAGTTACTAACCAAACCGAATTTGAGGTAACGGGTGTAAGCCGAAAGCAACGGCCACGAGCATCTGTTAAGAGCTACACGATTCTTTGCCTAGAGCCGAGGAATAGGGGAGCAATCTAGTACAAGAGAATCTTGCATAAGTGATAGCACTTTCTCGTAGCCGAGGGCGGACCAGCCCACCCAGGTGCCGACCAATTCCAGGGCGTGTGCCTTGCTTGCTCCTACAGAACCTCGCAGCCACAGATTTAAAACGTGTAGTCCAAGTTCAGATTTATTAATTTAATCGCACATCAGGGCCACACTCATTGCACTGAGCAATGATTCACTTCAAGACAAATCGTAAATGTTTTCAGGTGCAGCAGGAAAACGATTTCAGACTCGCCGATGCATTCCAGTTTTCTATCGTTGACATGGTCGTGGATGATGAAAGCGTAGAAGGAGATGAATGATTGGTTCCCTTAATACACATCTCCGCCTGTGTAGTGATAAAGTGTGTATATGAGGTATCATTACCTGAGAATGAGGTCCGTTTAAAATATCGATAGTACCACGTGTGTTTCAGATTGTTCAATGCATTGAAATTTCAATTCCGAAAAAGAAAATCAATATTTCCATTGTAAATTTCATTTGGAGTGATTACAAACGAAAGTAACTTGCCTCGCCTTCCTCAAAGACCTTCTAATATGGCGTATTAAACTGACAGGCTCCTGTCAGACCTCTTTGGCAAGCAGCTGCTTGAGGAGGTATTGATTTCTATTTGCTAGGTAGTATAAGTTTGTCCTATTAAAGACCGAGTCGTATTAAAAGTTGTCTCAGTTGTTAGCGCCATATTAGTAGAATTTAAAGTTAATAGCGAGACTCAGTGCTCCACAAGACAATACTACATCTTGTGGATGCTGCCACAATCCTCTTCTCGCGGAGACTGTCGTGGGTATTTCCACAATCCCCTTCTCGTGGACACTGCAGTGGGTGCTGCCACAATCCATTTCTCGCAGAGACTGTCGTGGGTATTTCCACAATCCCCTTCTCGTGGACACCAGTGGGTGCTGCCACAATCCATTTCTCGCGGAGACTGTCGTGGGTATTTCCACAATCCCCTTCTCGTGGACACTGCAGTGGGTGCTGCCACAATCCATTTCTCGCAAAGACTGTCGTGAGTATTTCCACAATCCCCTTCTCGTGGACACTGCAGTGGGTGCTGCCACAATCCATTTCTCGCGGAGACTGTCGTGGGTATTTCCACAATCCCCTTCTCGTGGACACTGCAGTGGGTGCTGCCACAATCCATTTCTCGCAAAGACTGTCGTGAGTATTTCCACAATCCCCTTCTCGTGGACACTGCAGTGGGTGCTGCCACAATCCATTTCTCGCGGAGACTGTCGTGGGTATTTCCACAATCCCCTTCTCGTGGACACTGCAGTGGGTGCTGCCACAATCCATTTCTCGCAAAGACTGTCGTGAGTATTTCCACAATCCCCTTCTCGTGGACACTGCAGTGGGTGCTGCCACAATCCATTTCTCGCAGAGACTGTCGTGGGTATTTCCACAATCCCCTTCTCGTGGACACCAGTGGGTGCTGCCACAATCCATTTCTCGCGGAGACTGTCGTGGGTATTTCCACAATCCCCTTCTCGTGGACACTGCAGTGGGTGCTGCCACAATCCATTTCTCGCAAAGACTGTCGTGAGTATTTCCACAATCCCCTTCTCGTGGACACTGCAGTGGGTGCTGCCACAATCCATTTCTCGCAAAGACTGTCGTGAGTATTTCCACAATCCCCTTCTCGTGGACACTGCAGTGGGTGCTGCCACAATCCATTTCTCGCGGAGACTGTCGTGGGTATTTCCACAATCCCCTTCTCGTGGACACTGCAGTGGGTGCTGCCACAATCCATTTCTCGCAAAGACTGTCGTGAGTATTTCCACAATCCCCTTCTCGTGGACACTGCAGTGGGTGCTGCCACAATCCATTTCTCGCGGAGACTGTCGTGGGTATTTCCACAATCCCCTTCTCGTGGACACTGCAGTGGGTGCTGCCACAATCCATTTCTCGCAAAGACTGTCGTGAGTATTTCCACAATCCCCTTCTCGTGGACACTGCAGTGGGTGCTGCCACAATCCATTTCTCGCGGAGACTGTCGTGGATATTTCCACAATCCCCTTCTCGTGGACACTGCAGTGGGTGCTGCCACAATCCATTTCTCGCAGAGACTGTCGTGGATATTTCCACAATCCCCTTCTCGTGGACACTGCAGTGGGTGCTGCCACAATCCATTTCTCGCAAAGACTGTCGTGAGTATTTCCACAATCCCCTTCTCGTGGACACTGCAGTGGGTGCTGCCACAATCCATTTCTCGCGGAGACTGTCGTGGGTATTTCCACAATCCCCTTCTCGTGGACACCAGTGGGTGCTGCCACAATCCATTTCTCGCGGAGACTGTCGTGGATATTTCCACAATCCCCTTCTCGTGGACACTGCAGTGGGTGCTGCCACAATCCATTTCTCGCGGAGACTGTCGTGGGTATTTCCACAATCCCCTTCTCGTGGACACTGCAGTGGGTGCTGCCACAATCCATTTCTCGCAAAGACTGTCGTGAGTATTTCCACAATCCCCTTCTCGTGGACACTGCAGTGGGTGCTGCCACAATCCATTTCTCGCGGAGACTGTCGTGGGTATTTCCACAATCCCCTTCTCGTGGACACTGCAGTGGGTGCTGCCACAATCCATTTCTCGCGGAGACTGTCGTGGGTATTTCCACAATCCCCTTCTCGTGGACACTGCAGTGGGTGCTGCCACAATCCATTTCTCGCAAAGACTGTCGTGAGTATTTCCACAATCCCCTTCTCGTGGACACTGCAGTGGGTGCTGCCACAATCCATTTCTCGCGGAGACTGTCGTGGATATTTCCACAATCCCCTTCTCGTGGACACTGCAGTGGGTGCTGCCACAATCCATTTCTCGCAAAGACTGTCGTGAGTATTTCCACAATCCCCTTCTCGTGGACACTGCAGTGGGTGCTGCCACAATCCATTTCTCGCAGAGACTGTCGTGGATATTTCCACAATCCCCTTCTCGTGGACACTGCAGTGGGTGCTGCCACAATCCATTTCTCGCGGAGACTGTCGTGGGTATTTCCACAATCCCCTTCTCGTGGACACTGCAGTGGGTGCTGCCACAATCCATTTCTCGCAAAGACTGTCGTGAGTATTTCCACAATCCCCTTCTCGTGGACACTGCAGTGGGTGCTGCCACAATCCATTTCTCGCGGAGACTGTCGTGGATATTTCCACAATCCCCTTCTCGTGGACACTGCAGTGGGTGCTGCCACAATCCATTTCTCGCAGAGACTGTCGTGGATATTTCCACAATCCCCTTCTCGTGGACACTGCAGTGGGTGCTGCCACAATCCATTTCTCGCGGAGACTGTCGTGGGTATTTCCACAATCCCCTTCTCGTGGACACTGCAGTGGGTGCTGCCACAATCCATTTCTCGCAAAGACTGTCGTGAGTATTTCCACAATCCCTTTCTCGTGGACACTGCAGTGGGTGCTGCCACAATCCATTTCTCGCAGAGACTGTCGTGGATATTTCCACAATCCCCTTCTCGTGGACACTGCAGTGGGTGCTGCCACAATCCATTTCTCGCGGAGACTGTCGTGGGTATTTCCACAATCCCCTTCTCGTGGACACTGCAGTGGGTGCTGCCACAATCCATTTCTCGCAAAGACTGTCGTGAGTATTTCCACAATCCCCTTCTCGTGGACACTGCAGTGGGTGCTGCCACAATCCATTTCTCGCGGAGACTGTCGTGGATATTTCCACAATCCCCTTCTCGTGGACACTGCAGTGGGTGCTGCCACAATCCATTTCTCGCGGAGACTGTCGTGGATATTTCCACAATCCCCTTCTCGTGGACACTGCAGTGGGTGCTGCCACAATCCATTTCTCGCAAAGACTGTCGTGAGTATTTCCACAATCCCCTTCTCGTGGACACTGCAGTGGGTGCTGCCACAATCCATTTCTCGCAGAGACTGTCGTGGATATTTCCACAATCCCCTTCTCGTGGACACTGCAGTGGGTGCTGCCACAATCCATTTCTCGCGGAGACTGTCGTGGGTATTTCCACAATCCCCTTCTCGTGGACACTGCAGTGGGTGCTGCCACAATCCATTTCTCGCAAAGACTGTCGTGAGTATTTCCACAATCCCCTTCTCGTGGACACTGCAGTGGGTGCTGCCACAATCCATTTCTCGCGGAGACTGTCGTGGATATTTCCACAATCCCCTTCTCGTGGACACTGCAGTGGGTGCTGCCACAATCCATTTCTCGCAGAGACTGTCGTGGATATTTCCACAATCCCCTTCTCGTGGACACTGCAGTGGGTGCTGCCACAATCCATTTCTCGCGGAGACTGTCGTGGGTATTTCCACAATCCCCTTCTCGTGGACACTGCAGTGGGTGCTGCCACAATCCATTTCTCGCAAAGACTGTCGTGAGTATTTCCACAATCCCCTTCTCGTGGACACTGCAGTGGGTGCTGCCACAATCCATTTCTCGCGGAGACTGTCGTGGATATTTCCACAATCCCCTTCTCGTGGACACTGCAGTGGGTGCTGCCACAATCCATTTCTCGCAAAGACTGTCGTGAGTATTTCCACAATCCCCTTCTCGTGGACACTGCAGTGGGTGCTGCCACAATCCATTTCTCGCGGAGACTGTCGTGGATATTTCCACAATCCCCTTCTCGTGGACACTGCAGTGGGTGCTGCCACAATCCATTTCTCGCAGAGACTGTCGTGGATATTTCCACAATCCCCTTCTCGTGGACACTGCAGTGGGTGCTGCCACAATCCATTTCTCGCGGAGACTGTCGTGGGTATTTCCACAATCCCCTTCTCGTGGACACTGCAGTGGGTGCTGCCACAATCCATTTCTCGCAAAGACTGTCGTGAGTATTTCCACAATCCCCTTCTCGTGGACACTGCAGTGGGTGCTGCCACAATCCATTTCTCGCGGAGACTGTCGTGGATATTTCCACAATCCCCTTCTCGTGGACACTGCAGTGGGTGCTGCCACAATCCATTTCTCGCGGAGACTGTCGTGGATATTTCCACAATCCCCTTCTCGTGGACACTGCAGTGGGTGCTGCCACAATCCATTTCTCGCAAAGACTGTCGTGAGTATTTCCACAATCCCCTTCTCGTGGACACTGCAGTGGGTGCTGCCACAATCCATTTCTCGCAGAGACTGTCGTGGATATTTCCACAATCCCCTTCTCGTGGACACTGCAGTGGGTGCTGCCACAATCCATTTCTCGCGGAGACTGTCGTGGGTATTTCCACAATCCCCTTCTCATGGACACTGCAGTGGGTGCTGCCACAATCCATTTCTCGCAAAGACTGTCGTGAGTATTTCCACAATCCCCTTCTCGTGGACACTGCAGTGGGTGCTGCCACAATCCATTTCTCGCGGAGACTGTCGTGGATATTTCCACAATCCCCTTCTCGTGGACACTGCAGTGGGTGCTGCCACAATCCATTTCTCGCAGAGACTGTCGTGGATATTTCCACAATCCCCTTCTCGTGGACACTGCAGTGGGTGCTGCCACAATCCATTTCTCGCGGAGACTGTCGTGGGTATTTCCACAATCCCCTTCTCGTGGACACTGCAGTGGGTGCTGCCACAATCCATTTCTCGCAAAGACTGTCGTGAGTATTTCCACAATCCCCTTCTCGTGGACACTGCAGTGGGTGCTGCCACAATCCATTTCTCGCGGAGACTGTCGTGGATATTTCCACAATCCCCTTCTCGTGGACACTGCAGTGGGTGCTGCCACAATCCATTTCTCGCGGAGACTGTCGTGGGTATTTCCACAATCCCCTTCTCGTGGACACTGCAGTGGGTGCTGCCACAATCCATTTCTCGCAAAGACTGTCGTGAGTATTTCCACAATCCCCTTCTCGTGGACACTGCAGTGGGTGCTGCCACAATCCATTTCTCGCAGAGACTGTCGTGGGTATTTCCACAATCCCCTTCTCGTGGACACTGCAGTGGGTGCTGCCACAATCCATTTCTCGCAGAGACTGTCGTGAGTATTTCCACAATCCCCTTCTCGTGGACACTGCAGTGGGTGCTGCCACAATCCATTTCTCGCAAAGACTGTCGTGAGTATTTCCACAATCCCCTTCTCGTGGACACTGCAGTGGGTGCTGCCACAATCCATTTCTCGCAGAGACTGTCGTGGGTATTTCCACAATCCCCTTCTCGTGGACACTGCAGTGGGTGCTGCCACAATCCATTTCTCGCAAAGACTGTCGTGAGTATTTCCACAATCCCCTTCTCGTGGACACTGCAGTGGGTGCTGCCACAATCCATTTCTCGCAGAGACTGTCGTGGGTATTTCCACAATCCCCTTCTCGTGGACACTGCAGTGGGTGCTGCCACAATCCATTTCTCGCAAAGACTGTCGTGAGTATTTCCACAATCCCCTTCTCGTGGACACTGCAGTGGGTGCTGCCACAATCCATTTCTCGCAAAGACTGTCGTGAGTATTTCCACAATCCCCTTCTCGTGGACACTGCAGTGGGTGCTGCCACAATCCATTTCTCGCGGAGACTGTCGTGGGTATTTCCACAATCCCCTTCTCGTGGACACCAGTGGGTGCTGCCACAATCCATTTCTCGCGGAGACTGTCGTGGATATTTCCACAATCCCCTTCTCGTGGACACTGCAGTGGGTGCTGCCACAATCCATTTCTCGCGGAGACTGTCGTGGGTATTTCCACAATCCCCTTCTCGTGGACACTGCAGTGGGTGCTGCCACAATCCATTTCTCGCAGAGACTGTCGTGGGTATTTCCACAATCCCCTTCTCGTGGACACTGCAGTGGGTGCTGCCACAATCCATTTCTCGCGGAGACTGTCGTGGGTATTTCCACAATCCCCTTCTCGTGGACACTGCAGTGGGTGCTGCCACAATCCATTTCTCGCAAAGACTGTCGTGAGTATTTCCACAATCCCCTTCTCGTGGACACTGCAGTGGGTGCTGCCACAATCCATTTCTCGCGGAGACTGTCGTGGGTATTTCCACAATCCCCATCTCGTGGACACTGCAGTGGGTGCTGCCACAATCCATTTCTCGCAGAGACTGTCGTGGGTATTTCCACAATCCCCTTCTCGTGGACACTGCAGTGGGTGCTGCCACAATCCATTTCTCGAGGAGACTGTCGTGGGTATTTCCACAATCCCCTTCTCGTGGACACTGCAGTGGGTGCTGCCACAATCCATTTCTCGCAAAGACTGTCGTGAGTATTTCCACAATCCCCTTCTCGTGGACACTGCAGTGGGTGCTGCCACAATCCATTTCTCGCGGAGACTGTCGTGGGTATTTCCACAATCCCCTTCTCGTGGACACCAGTGGGTGCTGCCACAATCCATTTCTCGCGGAGACTGTCGTGGATATTTCCACAATCCCCTTCTCGTGGACACTGCAGTGGGTGCTGCCACAATCCATTTCTCGCGGAGACTGTCGTGGGTATTTCCACAATCCCCTTCTCGTGGACACTGCAGTGGGTGCTGCCACAATCCATTTCTCGCAAAGACTGTCGTGAGTATTTCCACAATCCCCTTCTCGTGGACACTGCAGTGGGTGCTGCCACAATCCATTTCTCGCGGAGACTGTCGTGGGTATTTCCACAATCCCCTTCTCGTGGACACCAGTGGGTGCTGCCACAATCCATTTCTCGCGGAGACTGTCGTGGATATTTCCACAATCCCCTTCTCGTGGACACTGCAGTGGGTGCTGCCACAATCCATTTCTCGCAAAGACTGTCGTGAGTATTTCCACAATCCCCTTCTCGTGGACACTGCAGTGGGTGCTGCCACAATCCATTTCTCGCAGAGACTGTCGTGGGTATTTCCACAATCCCCTTCTCGTGGACACTGCAGTGGGTGCTGCCACAATCCATTTCTCGCGGAGACTGTCGTGGGTATTTCCACAATCCCCTTCTCGTGGACACTGCAGTGGGTGCTGCCACAATCCATTTCTCGCAAAGACTGTCGTGAGTATTACCACAATCCCCTTCTCGTGGACACTGCAGTGGGTGCTGCCACAATCCATTTCTCGCGGAGACTGTCGTGGATATTTCCACAATCCCCTTCTCGTGGACACTGCAGTGGGTGCTGCCACAATCCATTTCTCGCAGAGACTGTCGTGGATATTTCCACAATCCCCTTCTCGTGGACACTGCAGTGGGTGCTGCCACAATCCATTTCTCGCGGAGACTGTCGTGGGTATTTCCACAATCCCCTTCTCGTGGACACTGCAGTGGGTGCTGCCACAATCCATTTCTCGCAAAGACTGTCGTGAGTATTTCCACAATCCCCTTCTCGTGGACACTGCAGTGGGTGCTGCCACAATCCATTTCTCGCGGAGACTGTCGTGGATATTTCCACAATCCCCTTCTCGTGGACACTGCAGTGGGTGCTGCCACAATCCATTTCTCGCGGAGACTGTCGTGGATATTTCCACAATCCCCTTCTCGTGGACACTGCAGTGGGTGCTGCCACAATCCATTTCTCGCAAAGACTGTCGTGAGTATTTCCACAATCCCCTTCTCGTGGACACTGCAGTGGGTGCTGCCACAATCCATTTCTCGCAGAGACTGTCGTGGATATTTCCACAATCCCCTTCTCGTGGACACTGCAGTGGGTGCTGCCACAATCCATTTCTCGCGGAGACTGTCGTGGGTATTTCCACAATCCCCTTCTCGTGGACACTGCAGTGGGTGCTGCCACAATCCATTTCTCGCAAAGACTGTCGTGAGTATTTCCACAATCCCCTTCTCGTGGACACTGCAGTGGGTGCTGCCACAATCCATTTCTCGCGGAGACTGTCGTGGATATTTCCACAATCCCCTTCTCGTGGACACTGCAGTGGGTGCTGCCACAATCCATTTCTCGCAGAGACTGTCGTGGATATTTCCACAATCCCCTTCTCGTGGACACTGCAGTGGGTGCTGCCACAATCCATTTCTCGCGGAGACTGTCGTGGGTATTTCCACAATCCCCTTCTCGTGGACACTGCAGTGGGTGCTGCCACAATCCATTTCTCTCAAAGACTGTCGTGAGTATTTCCACAATCCCCTTCTCGTGGACACTGCAGTGGGTGCTGCCACAATCCATTTCTCGCGGAGACTGTCGTGGATATTTCCACAATCCCCTTCTCGTGGACACTGCAGTGGGTGCTGCCACAATCCATTTCTCGAGGAGACTGTCGTGGGTATTTCCACAATCCCCTTCTCGTGGACACTGCAGTGGGTGCTGCCACAATCCATTTCTCGCAAAGACTGTCGTGAGTATTTCCACAATCCCCTTCTCGTGGACACTGCAGTGGGTGCTGCCACAATCCATTTCTCGCGGAGACTGTCGTGGGTATTTCCACAATCCCCTTCTCATGGACACCAGTGGGTGCTGCCACAATCCATTTCTCGCGGAGACTGTCGTGGATATTTCCACAATCCCCTTCTCGTGGACACTGCAGTGGGTGCTGCCACAATCCATTTCTCGCGGAGACTGTCGTGGGTATTTCCACAATCCCCTTCTCGTGGACACTGCAGTGGGTGCTGCCACAATCCATTTCTCGCAGAGACTGTCGTGGGTATTTCCACAATCCCCTTCTCGTGGACACTGCAGTGGGTGCTGCCACAATCCATTTCTCGCGGAGACTGTCGTGGGTATTTCCACAATCCCCTTCTCGTGGACACTGCAGTGGGTGCTGCCACAATCCATTTCTCGCAAAGACTGTCGTGAGTATTTCCACAATCCCCTTCTCGTGGACACTGCAGTGGGTGCTGCCACAATCCATTTCTCGCAGAGACTGTCGTGGGTATTTCCACAATCCCCTTCTCGTGGACACTGCAGTGGGTGCTGCCACAATCCATTTCTCGCGGAGACTGTCGTGGGTATTTCCACAATCCCCTTCTCGTGGACACTGCAGTGGGTGCTGCCACAATCCATTTCTCGCAAAGACTGTCGTGAGTATTTCCACAATCCCCTTCTCGTGGACACTGCAGTGGGTGCTGCCACAATCCATTTCTCGCGGAGACTGTCGTGGGTATTTCCACAATCCCCTTCTCGTGGACACCAGTGGGTGCTGCCACAATCCATTTCTCGCGGAGACTGTCGTGGATATTTCCACAATCCCCTTCTCGTGGACACTGCAGTGGGTGCTGCCACAATCCATTTCTCGCGGAGACTGTCGTGGGTATTTCCACAATCCCCTTCTCGTGGACACTGCAGTGGGTGCTGCCACAATCCATTTCTCGCAAAGACTGTCGTGAGTATTTCCACAATCCCCTTCTCGTGGACACTGCAGTGGGTGCTGCCACAATCCATTTCTCGCGGAGACTGTCGTGGGTATTTCCACAATCCCCTTCTCGTGGACACCAGTGGGTGCTGCCACAATCCATTTCTCGCGGAGACTGTCGTGGATATTTCCACAATCCCCTTCTCGTGGACACTGCAGTGGGTGCTGCCACAATCTATTTCTCGCAAAGACTGTCGTGAGTATTTCCACAATCCCCTTCTCGTGGACACTGCAGTGGGTGCTGCCACAATCCATTTCTCGCAGAGACTGTCGTGGGTATTTCCACAATCCCCTTCTCGTGGACACTGCAGTGGGTGCTGCCACAATCCATTTCTCGCGGAGACTGTCGTGGGTATTTCCACAATCCCCTTCTCGTGGACACCAGTGGGTGCTGCCACAATCCATTTCTCGCGGAGACTGTCGTGGGTATTTCCACAATCCCCTTCTCGTGGACACTGCAGTGGGTGCTGCCACAATCCATTTCTCGCGGAGACTGTCGTGGGTATTTCCACAATCCCCTTCTCGTGGACACTGCAGTGGGTGCTGCCACAATCCATTTCTCGCAAAGACTGTCGTGAGTATTTCCACAATCCCCTTCTCGTGGACACTGCAGTGGGTGCTGCCACAATCCATTTCTCGCGGAGACTGTCGTGGATATTTCCACAATCCCCTTCTCGTGGACACTGCAGTGGGTGCTGCCACAATCCATTTCTCGCGGAGACTGTCGTGGGTATTTCCACAATCCCCTTCTCGTGGACACTGCAGTGGGTGCTGCCACAATCCATTTCTCGCAAAGACTGTCGTGAGTATTTCCACAATCCCCTTCTCGTGGACACTGCAGTGGGTGCTGCCACAATCCATTTCTCGCGGAGACTGTCGTGGGTATTTCCACAATCCCCTTCTCGTGGACACCAGTGGGTGCTGCCACAATCCATTTCTCACGGAGACTGTCGTGGATATTTCCACAATCCCCTTCTCGTGGACACTGCAGTGGGTGCTGCCACAATCCATTTCTCGCGGAGACTGTCGTGGGTATTTCCACAATCCCCTTCTCGTGGACACTGCAGTGGGTGCTGCCACAATCCATTTCTCGCAGAGACTGTCGTGGGTATTTCCACAATCCCCTTCTCGTGGACACTGCAGTGGGTGCTGCCACAATCCATTTCTCGCGGAGACTGTCGTGGGTATTTCCACAATCCCCTTCTCGTGGACACTGCAGTGGGTGCTGCCACAATCCATTTCTCGCAAAGACTGTCGTGAGTATTTCCACAATCCCCTTCTCGTGGACACTGCAGTGGGTGCTGCCACAATCCATTTCTCGCGGAGACTGTCGTGGGTATTTCCACAATCCCCTTCTCGTGGACACTGCAGTGGGTGCTGCCACAATCCATTTCTCGCAGAGATTGTCGTGGGTATTTCCACAATCCCCTTCTCGTGGACACTGCAGTGGGTGCTGCCACAATCCATTTCTCGCGGAGACTGTCGTGGGTATTTCCACAATCCCCTTCTCGTGGACACTGCAGTGGGTGCTGCCACAATCCATTTCTCGCAAAGACTGTCGTGAGTATTTCCACAATCCCCTTCTCGTGGACACTGCAGTGGGTGCTGCCACAATCCATTTCTCGCGGAGACTGTCGTGGGTATTTCCACAATCCCCTTCTCGTGGACACTGCAGTGGGTGCTGCCACAATCCATTTCTCGCGGAGACTGTCGTGGGTATTTCCACAATCCCCTTCTCGTGGACACTGCAGTGGGTGCTGCCACAATCCATTTCTCGCAAAGACTGTCGTGAGTATTTCCACAATCCCCTTCTCGTGGACACTGCAGTGGGTGCTGCCACAATCCATTTCTCGCGGAGACTGTCGTGGGTATTTCCACAATCCCCTTCTCGTGGACACTGCAGTGGGTGCTGCCACAATCCATTTCTCGCGGAGACTGTCGTGGATATTTCCACAATCCCCTTCTCGTGGACACTGCAGTGGGTGCTGCCACAATCCATTTCTCGCGGAGACTGTCGTGGGTATTTCCACAATCCCCTTCTCGTGGACACTGCAGTGGGTGCTGCCACAATCCATTTCTCGCAAAGACTGTCGTGAGTATTTCCACAATCCCCTTCTCGTGGACACTGCAGTGGGTGCTGCCACAATCCATTTCTCGCAGAGACTGTCGTGGGTATTTCCACAATCCCCTTCTCGTGGACACTGCAGTGGGTGCTGCCACAATCCATTTCTCGCGGAGACTGTCGTGGGTATTTCCACAATCCCCTTCTCGTGGACACCAGTGGGTGCTGCCACAATCCATTTCTCGCGGAGACTGTCGTGGGTATTTCCACAATCCCCTTCTCGTGGACACCAGTGGGTGCTGCCACAATCCATTTCTCGCGGAGACTGTCGTGGATATTTCCACAATCCCCTTCTCGTGGACACTGCAGTGGGTGCTGCCACAATCCATTTCTCGCGGAGACTGTCGTGGGTATTTCCACAATCCCCTTCTCGTGGACACTGCAGTGGGTGCTGCCACAATCCATTTCTCGCAGAGACTGTCGTGGATATTTCCACAATCCCCTTCTCGTGGACACTGCAGTGGGTGCTGCCACAATCCATTTCTCGCGGAGACTGTCGTGGGTATTTCCACAATCCCCTTCTCGTGGACACCAGTGGGTGCTGCCACAATCCATTTCTCGCGGAGACTGTCGTGGATATTTCCACAATCCCCTTCTCGTGGACACTGCAGTGGGTGCTGCCACAATCCATTTCTCGCGGAGACTGTCGTGGGTATTTCCACAATCCCCTTCTCGTGGACACTGCAGTGGGTGCTGCCACAATCCATTTCTCGCGGAGACTGTCGTGGGTATTTCCACAATCCCCTTCTCGTGGACACCAGTGGGTGCTGCCACAATCCATTTCTCGCGGAGACTGTCGTGGATATTTCCACAATCCCCTTCTCGTGGACACTGCAGTGGGTGCTGCCACAATCCATTTCTCGCGGAGACTGTCGTGGGTATTTCCACAATCCCCTTCTCGTGGACACTGCAGTGGGTGCTGCCACAATCCATTTCTCGCGGAGACTGTCGTGGGTATTTCCACAATCCCCTTCTCGTGGACACCAGTGGGTGCTGCCACAATCCATTTCTCGCGGAGACTGTCGTGGATATTTCCACAATCCCCTTCTCGTGGACACTGCAGTGGGTGCTGCCACAATCCATTTCTCGCGGAGACTGTCGTGGGTATTTCCACAATCCCCTTCTCGTGGACACTGCAGTGGGTGCTGCCACAATCCATTTCTCGCAGAGACTGTCGTGGGTATTTCCACAATCCCCTTCTCGTGGACACTGCAGTGGGTGCTGCCACAATCCATTTCTCGCGGAGACTGTCGTGGGTATTTCCACAATCCCCTTCTCATGGACACTGCAGTGGGTGCTGCCACAATCCATTTCTCGCAAAGACTGTCGTGAGTATTTCCACAATCCCCTTCTCGTGGACACTGCAGTGGGTGCTGCCACAATCCATTTCTCGCGGAGACTGTCGTGGGTATTTCCACAATCCCCTTCTCGTGGACACTGCAGTGGGTGCTGCCACAATCCATTTCTCGCAGAGATTGTCGTGGGTATTTCCACAATCCCCTTCTCGTGGACACTGCAGTGGGTGCTGCCACAATCCATTTCTCGCGGAGACTGTCGTGGGTATTTCCACAATCCCCTTCTCGTGGACACTGCAGTGGGTGCTGCCACAATCCATTTCTCGCAAAGACTGTCGTGAGTATTTCCACAATCCCCTTCTCGTGGACACTGCAGTGGGTGCTGCCACAATCCATTTCTCGCGGAGACTGTCGTGGGTATTTCCACAATCCCCTTCTCGTGGACACCAGTGGGTGCTGCCACAATCCATTTCTCGCGGAGACTGTCGTGGATATTTCCACAATCCCCTTCTCGTGGACACTGCAGTGGGTGCTGCCACAATCCATTTCTCGCGGAGACTGTCGTGGGTATTTCCACAATCCCCTTCTCGTGGACACTGCAGTGGGTGCTGCCACAATCCATTTCTCGCAAAGACTGTCGTGAGTATTTCCACAATCCCCTTCTCGTGGACACTGCAGTGGGTGCTGCCACAATCCATTTCTCGCGGAGACTGTCGTGGGTATTTCCACAATCCCCTTCTCGTGGACACTGCAGTGGGTGCTGCCACAATCCATTTCTCGCGGAGACTGTCGTGGATATTTCCACAATCCCCTTCTCGTGGACACTGCAGTGGGTGCTGCCACAATCCATTTCTCGCGGAGACTGTCGTGGGTATTTCCACAATCCCCTTCTCGTGGACACTGCAGTGGGTGCTGCCACAATCCATTTCTCGCAAAGACTGTCGTGAGTATTTCCACAATCCCCTTCTCGTGGACACTGCAGTGGGTGCTGCCACAATCCATTTCTCGCAGAGACTGTCGTGGGTATTTCCACAATCCCCTTCTCGTGGACACTGCAGTGGGTGCTGCCACAATCCATTTCTCGCGGAGACTGTCGTGGGTATTTCCACAATCCCCTTCTCGTGGACACTGCAGTGGGTGCTGCCACAATCCATTTCTCGCGGAGATTGTCGTGGGTATTTCCACAATCCCCTTCTCGTGGACACTGCAGTGGGTGCTGCCACAATCCATTTCTCGCGGAGATTGTCGTGGGTATTTCCACAATCCCCTTCTCGTGGACACTGCAGTGGGTGCTGCCACAATCCATTTCTCGCGGAGATTGTCGTGGGTATTTCCACAATCCCCTTCTCGTGGACACTGCAGTGGGTGCTGCCACAATCCATTTCTCGCGGAGACTGTCGTGGATATTTCCACAATCCCCTTCTCGTGGACACTGCAGTGGGTGCTGCCACAATCCATTTCTCGCGGAGATTGTCGTGGGTATTTCCACAATCCCCTTCTCGTGGACACTGCAGTGGGTGCTGCCACAATCCATTTCTCGCAGAGACTGTCGTGGGTATTTCCACAATCCCCTTCTCGTGGACACTGCAGTGGGTGCTGCCACAATCCATTTCTCGCAAAGACTGTCGTGAGTATTTCCACAATCCCCTTCTCGTGGACACTGCAGTGGGTGCTGCCACAATCCATTTCTCGCAGAGACTGTCGTGGGTATTTCCACAATCCCCTTCTCGTGGACACTGCAGTGGGTGCTGCCACAATCCATTTCTCGCGGAGACTGTCGTGGGTATTTCCACAATCCCCTTCTCGTGGACACTGCAGTGGGTGCTGCCACAATCCATTTCTCGCGGAGATTGTCGTGGGTATTTCCACAATCCCCTTCTCGTGGACACTGCAGTGGGTGCTGCCACAATCCATTTCTCGCAGAGACTGTCGTGGGTATTTCCACAATCCCCTTCTCGTGGACACTGCAGTGGGTGCTGCCACAATCCATTTCTCGCGGAGATTGTCGTGGGTATTTCCACAATCCCCTTCTCGTGGACACTGCAGTGGGTGCTGCCACAATCCATTTCTCGCGGAGACTGTCGTGGATATTTCCACAATCCCCTTCTCGTGGACACTGCAGTGGGTGCTGCCACAATCCATTTCTCGCGGAGACTGTCGTGGGTATTTCCACAATCCCCTTCTCGTGGACACTGCAGTGGGTGCTGCCACAATCCATTTCTCGCAAAGACTGTCGTGAGTATTTCCACAATCCCCTTCTCGTGGACACTGCAGTGGGTGCTGCCACAATCCATTTCTCGCAGAGACTGTCGTGGGTATTTCCACAATCCCCTTCTCGTGGACACTGCAGTGGGTGCTGCCACAATCCATTTCTCGCGGAGACTGTCGTGGGTATTTCCACAATCCCCTTCTCGTGGACACCAGTGGGTGCTGCCACAATCCATTTCTCGCGGAGACTGTCGTGGGTATTTCCACAATCCCCTTCTCGTGGACACCAGTGGGTGCTGCCACAATCCATTTCTCGCGGAGACTGTCGTGGATATTTCCACAATCCCCTTCTCGTGGACACTGCAGTGGGTGCTGCCACAATCCATTTCTCGCGGAGACTGTCGTGGGTATTTCCACAATCCCCTTCTCGTGGACACTGCAGTGGGTGCTGCCACAATCCATTTCTCGCAGAGACTGTCGTGGATATTTCCACAATCCCCTTCTCGTGGACACTGCAGTGGGTGCTGCCACAATCCATTTCTCGCGGAGACTGTCGTGGGTATTTCCACAATCCCCTTCTCGTGGACACCAGTGGGTGCTGCCACAATCCATTTCTCGCGGAGACTGTCGTGGATATTTCCACAATCCCCTTCTCGTGGACACTGCAGTGGGTGCTGCCACAATCCATTTCTCGCGGAGACTGTCGTGGGTATTTCCACAATCCCCTTCTCGTGGACACTGCAGTGGGTGCTGCCACAATCCATTTCTCGCAAAGACTGTCGTGAGTATTTCCACAATCCCCTTCTCGTGGACACTGCAGTGGGTGCTGCCACAATCCATTTCTCGCAGAGACTGTCGTGGATATTTCCACAATCCCCTTCTCGTGGACACTGCAGTGGGTGCTGCCACAATCCATTTCTCGCGGAGACTGTCGTGGGTATTTCCACAATCCCCTTCTCGTGGACACCAGTGGGTGCTGCCACAATCCATTTCTCGCGGAGACTGTCGTGGATATTTCCACAATCCCCTTCTCGTGGACACTGCAGTGGGTGCTGCCACAATCCATTTCTCGCAGAGACTGTCGTGGATATTTCCACAATCCCCTTCTCGTGGACACTGCAGTGGGTGCTGCCACAATCCATTTCTCGCGGAGACTGTCGTGGGTATTTCCACAATCCCCTTCTCGTGGACACCAGTGGGTGCTGCCACAATCCATTTCTCGCGGAGACTGTCGTGGATATTTCCACAATCCCCTTCTCGTGGACACTGCAGTGGGTGCTGCCACAATCCATTTCTCGCGGAGACTGTCGTGGATATTTCCACAATCCCCTTCTCGTGGACACTGCAGTGGGTGCTGCCACAATCCATTTCTCGCGGAGACTGTCGTGGGTATTTCCACAATCCCCTTCTCGTGGACACCAGTGGGTGCTGCCACAATCCATTTCTCGCGGAGACTGTCGTGGATATTTCCACAATCCCCTTCTCGTGGACACTGCAGTGGGTGCTGCCACAATCCATTTCTCGCGGAGACTGTCGTGGATATTTCCACAATCCCCTTCTCGTGGACACTGCAGTGGGTGCTGCCACAATCCATTTCTCGCGGAGACTGTCGTGGGTGCTGCCAACGACTGTCGTGTGAGCTTTCGTAGAGATTCTCGTAGAGACTGTCGTGTGAACTTGACTGTTAACTGAAGAAATCAGTCTGATTATTGAAATGTAATGAGATATATTTTGGTTAGGTTTTGTTTATTGCCTGATCAATAGAGCCAAAATGTGTCATTTTTAACATTGTCTAATAAATATGCCAAACTTTTGGAGTTGAACTTATAAAAATTTCGGTAATTTTGAATTTTGAACTTTAGTATAAATAGCTATACTCGAAATAAGCTTCATTACCTAAAAGAAAGGAAAGGTTCTTAGGAAAGAAAGGCGTTTGCGAAGGACGGTCACCCGAAGGCCGGCGCGGGCCCAAGCAAAACCCGACCCCGATCCAATCCAATCCAATTCAAATGCACAAATGAAAATTCCTACATCTAATAACTTGATAGATGTAGACTCATTCTGACAAAATTTTAGTGAAAAGAAAATTTCTCTTTTTTATATATTTATATATTTTCTATTTTTTTGTATTTTTTCCATTTTATTATATAATTTTTTCTCTATATAATTTTTTTTCATTTATATAGGTATATTTTTATTTTTTACAATATTAATATTTCTAAGAAATTGAATTAATAATTTATATTGGATAGGTTTAAGATTCTTACTGGTAGGTTCTAAGATATTTTTAAAGTTATATATATATAAATATTGTATGCTTTTAGTTTATTAAAATAAGATTTTCTTTCTGGTTAGTAATTTTTACAATTAAATATTATGTGTTCTATGGTTTGTTTTACATTACATTTATTGCAGTTTTGAGAATCAATTTATTTAAATTTATGTAAAGTTGAGTTCGTGAGAGCTAAGTTAGCTTTTATTCTGAGTATTATGATTATTTCTCTTTTACTTAAACCATAGTTTGAAAATTTTTCAATTTTATTTGAATTTGCTAACGATGTGTATTAATTGCTTTGTTGTTATGCCAATTCTGTGTTTCAATTAATATTTTAGATTTATTTGATTTTTTGTGTAATATAAAATGAAAAAGGGTAGTGATTGTATTATTAAGATGTTTTGCATTTTTAGCTAATAAATCTACATATTCGTTATGTTTTATACTCACATGAGAGGGTAGCCATTGTAAAATTATGATATTATTTCTATTTAGGTGATCATATGTTAGTGAATAAATATCATTTAAAAAATGGGGAAGTTATTTTTAAATGGGTTTTGTTGAAAGATGTCTAGAGTACTTTTACAATCAGTGAAAATGACTACATGTTCATTACTAAATTTCAGGGACCAATTTATTGCAAATATAACTGCTAGAAGTTCTGCTAGAAAAACAGGTTCATTAATCTTAAATTTAAATTGTTGTTCGTATTTTTCAATTGGGTAGTATATTGCTCCAGAAGTAATGGTTTTATCAGAATTTAATGATCCATCTGTATAGATTTGAACAAAGTTATTATATTTTTTATTGATATAATTCTCTGATAATATTTTTATAATAGTTGGAGCAAATCGCTTTTTAAAATCAATTCCAGGAATTTTATCAATAATGATTGGAGTTGTTGAAATCCAAAATGGGAATTTGGAAATCAAATCTCCACTGAGGTTATTGTTAAGCATATATAGTAATTGTTCTTTTTCATAAAAGTTATATTAGGTTGCATCTTGGAAGTTATTAATAAATTTTTCGATTATAGGGTGTGAATGATTTTTGCTAATTATTCTAAATACTAAATTTGATAATAAATATATTTTTTTTATTTCAAGTGATGGAATTGATGTTTCAGCATATATGTTTAAGTTATTTGAAGTTTGAAATTGGCCAAGACAATATTTTTGTTTGAATTGTTTCCGGACCATATACAGCAAAGGGAAGGGGAAAGCTGCCGCTGTTGGGTTGGGTTGTTTTACCTCTGAGCGGCACTTTTTTGCACACGGCTTAACGTCCCATCCGACGGACGGCGGCCTTTCCAAGCCCATCGGTGTCCCTTACTGACCGTGGGCAGGGCGGGGAATTTTTGTGGAGATAAATCTCAACGCTAACCCAGCTGGGACTCGAACCTGGGAACTACAGATTACGAGCCTAGCGCGCTATCGACTGAGCCACCCCCACCCCACAAACGTTTTTCAAATACTTAGTTTAATTAATATCGTTGTTTGGGTTGGGTTGTTTTACCTCTGAGCGGCACTTTTTTGCACACCATGGGCTAAACGGCCAGGCCACAAGGCCCCCGAAGGCTCAGAGAAGGTTGGGGGAGGGGACCCACTTGAACAGCTGTTGGGAGACAGATGGTAGCCTCCCGTCAAGGCCATCCAGCGTGTTCTTTAACGTGCACAGGGTATGGCTCTCCCGCACACGGGCCACGGCTTAACGTCTCTGCCAACGGACGGCGGCCTTTCCAAGCCCATCAAGCCCATCTATGTCCCCTACTGACCGTGGGCAGGGCGGGGAATTTTGCGGAGATAAATCTCAACGCTGACTCAACTGGGACTCGAACCTGGGAACTACAGATTACGAGCCTGGCGCGCTACCGACTGAGCCACCCCATGCCGCTGTTGACTACGTGATTCCACACAACACTGACTCTCCCAGTTTCCGACGACCTAAGGGTAGGAAAAACAGTACTAGGGAGGATGCAGCTCCCAGTTCGAGTCACACTTGAGATTCATCTCTGATAAACTCTGCCCTTGGTCAGGGGCTGGGGTGGCTCAGTCGGTAGTGTGCCAGACTGGTATTCTGCAGTTCCCAGGTTCGAGTCCCATCTGGGTCAGAGTTGAGATTTATATCCGCAAAATTACCCACCCTGTCTTCGGTTAGTAGGGGACACCGATGGGCTTGGAAAGGCAGCCGTCCATCGGATGAGACGTAAAGCCGTGGCCCCTTGTGCGGGAGAGCCATACCCTGTGCACGTTAAAGAACAGTCTGGATGGCTTTGACGAGGGGCTACTATCTGTCTCCCAACAGCTGTGGTGGGGCGGGGGTGGCTCAGTCGGTAGCGCGCCAGGCTCGTAATCTGTAGTTCCCAGGTTCGAGTCCCAGCTGGGTCAGCGTTGAGATTTATCTCCGCAAAATTCCCCGCCCTGCCCACGGTCAGTAGGGGACACCGATGGGCTTGGAAAGGCCGCCGTCCGTCGGATGGGACGTTAAGCCGTGGCCCCGTGTGCGGGAGAGTCATACCCTGTGCACGTTAAAGAACACGCTGGATGGCCTTGACGGGAGGCTACCATCTGTCTCCCAACAGCTGTTCCAGTGGGTCCCCTCCCCCAACCTTCTCTGAGCCTTCGGGGTCCATGTGACCTGGCCATTTAGCCCTTGGTGTGCAAAAAAGTGCCGCTCAGAGGTAAAACAACCCAACCCAACAACCCAACAGCTGTGACCTGGCCAATTAGCCCATTGTGTGCAAAAAAAGTGCCGCTCAGAGGTAAAACGAAGTAACAACAATCTTATTAAAAATGTATACATACAAATATTGCATTTTAATAAACATTATATTTCAACCGCCTAAAGGAACTTGTTTTGTGATGGAAAAAAACAATAACGAAAGGGAAAAAATTACAATTAATTTTAAAAATTTCTCTAGTTTTGTGCTTATTTCATTAAAGAATCAGTAGACTGAGGATAAAATAACGAAATAAAAATTATCTTTTTTTATGTAAGATTCAAAAATTTGTTAAGCTTATTTATACTTCATGCAATTTTCAAAAAAACTCTTTTAAAGACCAATCAAACGGGGTAAATGTCTCTTGAATCCTCTTTTTACTTCTTTCCGGCTCGTTTGTGTTTCTTCCCCTCCCCGCCCCCGTCCCTCTCGATTTTTTTTCTAGATCCGGGCCTGCTACGAAGTCCTATAAAAGCTGTAACGGGATGGGACGAAGAAAAGTCAATTGCGACATGATGGGTAAAAATACTGATCTGACTGACTTCGAAAGGAGGCTCACTGATTGGAGCGTGATGGACACGAGCATCTGTAACGGAGGCGATGGAACTCAGCGGAAATCATGGGCACAAAATTCTTAATGAATGGAGAATGGCAATGGCCGGGAAAACTCTACGCCAATCACGGCAAACGAGGGAAGAAAGAGGCTCTGATAGACAGAGACAGGAATTTGTTGGCACCAATGTACGACAAAACAGAGATTCTACAATTCATCCTCTGAGACAGATGATCGCAAACAATGCCTCAAAACGCATTACAATGAGAACTATGCGCAGAGAATTTGAAGCTATGATTGCTTGGTTGGTTGTTTTACCTCTGAGCGGCACTTTTTTGCACACCATGGGCTAAATGGCCAGGTCACGTGAACCTCGAAGGCTCAGAGAAGGTTGGGTGAGGGGATCTACTGGAACAGCTGTTGGGAGACAGATGGTAGTCTCCCGTCAAGGCCATCCAGCGTGTTCTTTAACGTGTACAGGGTATGGCTCTCCCACACACAGGGCCAAGGCTTAACGTCCCATCCGACAGACGGCGCCCTTTCCAAGCCCGTCGGTGTCCCCTACTGACCGTGGGCAGGGCGGGGAATTTTGCGGAGTTAAATCTCAACGCTGACCCAGCTGGGACTCGAACCTGGGAACTACAGATTACGAGCCTGGCGCGATACCAACTGAGCCACCCCCGCTTCTTGAAGCTTTGAAATTTGGGAGCTGTACCTTGTTGCATAAAACGAATTATTAGGTAGGTGTTCATAATAATTTGGCCACGCAGTGTAGGATCTTGATTTTGCCATTTTCATTAAAGAAAAATCTCTTTCACAAAAGGCGAATGATAACGGAACATTCAAGAAAGATCCTTTACTTTGTCAAAAACCATTAATGCCTCCAACTAAGGAAAACAAAAAATTTCATATCGCAATTATATTTTTAAGTTATTTATATGTATTTATCTATACATATTATATTTGGGAAAACTAGACAGTTCAGTAGCCTCACATGAAAAAAAAAGAACATCCCCTCAAGCAGCTGCTTGCCACAGAGATCTGACAGGAGTCTGTCAGTTTATACGCCAGAGTAGAAAGTCTGTGAGGAAGTAGAGACCTCAGCAGAAAAGTAAAAACATCCATGTCTTATCCGCGGCTCGAACCCAGGTCCCCTTGATCAGTAGCGAAGCGCGCTAGTCACTCAGCCACCGGGTTTTGCTAAAGACTTATTGAAATGTTTAAATTATAATGAAAAGATCATTTTTAATTCACGATTTTTTTTTTTTCGAGAAAAATCAGAAATTTAAATTCTGACAGAGATAGTCTGTGATACTTTCAGCCTGACACATTCCAGGCCCTAACTCATCTCCTATATCAAGACAACTTAAAAATAATTTTCCACTTTTTTTATCTTAAAATTGTTGAATGATTAAAGACGCAAGTACAAACAGTTACCTAAAAAAGGTATATATATATATTGCATATTGCCAAAAAAATTTTATCTATATCGATTCGTAGATTTTAAATTTTTGCAAAATCTAAAACAGTATTAAAAACAGGAATGTTATATTGGCTAATGTTTAAATTTATTTTATTTTATTAATAGAGTAAAAAAACCAACAAAATTTATCGATATCAAACAGAACTGTCTTCGATGCAGTTTAACATTTTCTTGCAGAAATTTTAAGCTTCGCCATAAAATAACTTTTTCAGTTAAGGATGAAATTTAAATTATTAAACGGTTCTAAAAAGATTATCATTCATTCTACAAATATTCTATCTTAAAAAAAGAATATATCGGTCTATGGGAAGACAATGTGCTGAAGTGTAGGGTTGTTTCACCACTAAGCGCTTTTTTTTTTTTGCACACACTGGACTGAATAGCCAAGTCCCAAGGACACTATGGCCTCAGAGAAGGGGGGGGGGGAAGGGAACCCACTGGACAGCTGTTAGGACACAGATTATAGTCTCCTGTCAAAGCCATCCAGCGTGTTCTATGACTCTTTCGCACACGGAGCCACGGCTTGACATACCATCCGAAGAATGGCGGCGTTTCCAATACCCATCGTTGTTTCCTTTCTAGTCGAGATCATGGTGGGTTGGGTTGTTTTACCTCTGAGCGGCACTTTTTTGCACACCATGGGCTAAATGGCCAGGTCACATGAACCCCGAAGGCTCAGAGAAGGTTGGGGAAGGGGACCCACTGGAACAGCTGTTGGGAGACAGATGGTAACCTCCCGTCAAGGCCATACAGCGTGTTCTTTAACTTGCACAGGGTATGGCTCTCCCGCACACGGAGCCACGGCTTAACATCCCATCCGACGGCGGCCTTTCCAAGCCCATCGGTGTCCCCTACTGACCGTGGGCAGGGCGGAGAATTTTGCGGAGATAAATCTCAACGCTGACCCAGTTGGGACTCGAACCTGGGAACTACAGATCACGAGCCTGACGCGCTACCGACTGAGCCACCCCCGCCCCAGATCATGGTGGAGAATTAGATGGGAGAAATCTGAACACTGGCCCAGGTGAGTCCCTTCCCCTACTGAAATGGAAAACTGTTATCCTAAATGGATGCCTCTGAAAAGCATTATCTTGAGCCAATAAGATCTCGGACAATATAATTAGTGTGAGAGAGGAATACTTCTTAGCAAACAATCGCAGCTTGCACAGGTATTCTCAGATAAAGTTGGGTTATTTTTCCCTCTGAACAGCACTTTTGTGCACACAAAGGATTAAATGCCCAGGTCACAAGAGAAAGATCACTGCACAGCTGTTAGGGCACAGATGGCAGCCTCCCATGCTGGCCATCCAGCGTGTTCTTTAACAATTAAAAGGTGTGGTTCTCCTGTACACGGAATACGACTTTAACGTCCCATCTAACGGACGGCGCTTTTTCAAGATCATTGCGATCCCCTTTCTACTGATGGTCTTGGAAAGGCCGCCGATCATCTGATGAGACTTTAAACCGTGGCTCCGTGTGCGGGAGATCCATACTCTCTGCACGTTAAAGATGGCTTGGTCTGGATGGGCTTGACGGGAGGCTACCATCTCTCCCAACAGCCGTTCCAGTGGGTCCCATCCCCCAACCTTCTCTGAGTCCACCGGGTCTTTGGACCTGGCCATTTAGCCCATTGCGTGAAAAAAAGTGCCGGTAAGAGGTAAACCAACCCAATCCATCCCTTTCTGACAGAGGGCATAATGGCAGAGATAAATCTGAAGGCAGACACAAACTGGGGAACATCAGATTACCCCTGCTGCCCTACCGACTGAACCACTCCCTTCTTAAAATCACTCGTTATGCCCCTGCTCTGAACATTGGGCATCCCATGTAATGACTTTAGGTTGAGGCTACTTTGAAAGCGAGGACAGGAATAAACATCCAAAGGAAAAGAAAAACTTTCGAAATGTTCCCAAGTCAGAGACAACATGGACATAATGTTAATAGTTATGCCCCTGCCCTGAACATTGGGCATCCCATGTAATGACTTTAGGTTGAGGCTACTTTGAAAGCGAGGACAGGAATAAACACCCAAAGGAAAAGAAAAACTTTCGAAATGTTCCCAAGTCAGAGACAACATGGACATAATGTTAATAGTTATGCCCCTGCCCTGAACATTGGGCATCCCATGTAATGACTTTAGGTTGAGGCTACTTTGAAAGCGAGGACAGGAATAAACATCCAAAGGAAAAGAAAAACTTTCGAAATGTTCCCAAGTCAGAGACAACATGGACATAATGTTAATAGTTATGCCCCTGCCCTGAACATTGGGCATCCCATGTAATGACTTTAGGTTGAGGCTACTTTGAAAGCGAGGACAGGAATAAACATCCAAAGGAAAAGAAAAACTTTCGAAATGTTCCCAAGTCAGAGACAACATGGACATAATGTTAATAGTTATGCCCCTGCCCTGAACATTGGGCATCCCATGTAATGACTTTAGGTTGAGGCTACTTTGAAAGCGAGGACAGGAATAAACACCCAAAGGAAAAGAAAAACTTTCGAAATGTTCCCAAGTCAGAGACAACATGGACATAATGTTAATAGTTATGCCCCTGCCCTGAACATTGGGCATCCCATGTAATGACTTTAGGTTGAGGCTACTTTGAAAGCGAGGACAGGAATAAACATCTAAAGGAAAAGAAAAACTTTCGAAATGTTCCCAAGTCAGAGACAACATGGACATAATGTTAATAGTTATGCCCCTGCCCTGAACATTGGGCATCCCATGTAATGACTTTAGGTTGAGGCTACTTTGAAAGCGAGGACAGGAATAAACATCCAAAGGAAAAGAAAAACTTTCGAAATGTTGCCAAGTCAGAGACAACATGGACATAATGTTAATAGTTATGCCCCTGCCCTGAACATTGGGCATCCCATGTAATGACTTTAGGTTGAGGCTACTTTGAAAGCGAGGACAGGAATAAACATCTAAAGGAAAAGAAAAACTTTCGAAATGTTCCCAAGTCAGAGACAACATGGACATAATGTTAATAGTTATGCCCCTGCCCTGAACATTGGGCATCCCATGTAATGACTTTAGGTTGAGGCTACTTTGAAAGCGAGGACAGGAATAAACACCCAAAGGAAAAGAAAAACTTTCGAAATGTTCCCAAGTCAGAGGCAACATGGACATAATGTTAATAGTTATGCCCCTGCCCTGAACATTGGGCATCCCATGTAATGACTTTAGGTTGAGGCTACTTTGAAAGCGAGGACAGGAATAAACACCCAAAGGAAAAGAAAAACTTTCGAAATGTTCCCAAGTCAGAGACAACATGGACATAATGTTAATAGTTATGCCCCTGCCCTGAACATTGGGCATCCCATGTAATGACTTTAGGTTGAGGCTACTTTGAAAGCGAGGACAGGAATAAACATCCAAAGGAAAAGAAAAACTTTCGAAATGTTCCCAAGTCAGAGACAACATGGACATAATGTTAATAGTTATGCCCCTGCCCTGAACATTGGGCATCCCATGTAATGACTTTAGGTTGAGGCTACTTTGAAAGCGAGGACAGGAATAAACACCCAAAGGAAAAGAAAAACTTTCGAAATGTTCCCAAGTCAGAGGCAACATGGACATAATGTTAATAGTTATGCCCCTGCCCTGAACATTGGGCATCCCATGTAATGACTTTAGGTTGAGGCTACTTTGAAAGCGAGGACAGGAATAAACACCCAAAGGAAAAGAAAAACTTTCGAAATGTTCCCAAGTCAGAGACAACATGGACATAATGTTAATAGTTATGCCCCTGCCCTGAACATTGGGCATCCCATGTAATGACTTTAGGTTGAGGCTACTTTGAAAGCGAGGACAGGAATAAACACCCAAAGGAAAAGAAAAACTTTCGAAATGTCCCAAGTCAGAGACAACACGGACATAATGTTAATAGTTATGCCCCTGCCCTGAACATTGGGCATCCCATGTAATGACTTTAGGTTGAGGCTACTTTGAAAGCGAGGACAGGAATAAACATCCAAAGGAAAAGAAAAACTTTCGAAATGTTCCCAAGTCAGAGACAACATGGACATAATGTTAATAGTTATGCCCGTGCCCTGAACATTGGGCATCCCATGTAATGACTTTAGGTTGAGGCTACTTTGAAAGCGAGGACAGGAATAAACATCCAAAGGAAAAGAAAAACTTTCGAAATGTTCCCAAGTCAGAGACAACATGGACATAATGTTAATAGTTATGCCCCTGCCCTGAACATTGGGCATCCCATGTAATGACTTTAGGTTGAGGCTACTTTGAAAGCGAGGACAGGAATAAACACCCAAAAGAAAAGAAAAACTTTCGAAATGTTCCCAAGTCAGAGACAACATGGACATAATGTTAATAGTTATGCCCCTGCCCTGAACATTGGGCATCCCATGTAATGACTTTAGGTTGAGGCTACTTTGAAAGCGAGGACAGGAATAAACATCCAAAGGAAAAGAAAAACTTTCGAAATGTTCCCAAGTCAGAGACAACATGGACATAATGTTAATAGTTATGCCCCTGCCCTGAACATTGGGCATCCCATGTAATGACTTTAGGTTGAGGCTACTTTGAAAGCGAGGACAGGAATAAACACCCAAAAGAAAAGAAAAACTTTCGAAATGTTCCCAAGTCAGAGACAACATGGACATAATGTTAATAGTTATGCCCCTGCCCTGAACATTGGGCATCCCATGTAATGACTTTAGGTTGAGGCTACTTTGAAAGCGAGGACAGGAATAAACATCCAAAGGAAAAGAAAAACTTTCGAAATGTTCCCAAGTCAGAGACAACATGGACATAACGTTAATAGTTATGCCCCTGCCCTGAACGTTGGGCATCCCATGTAATGACTTTAGGTTGAGGCTACTTTGAAAGCGAGGACAGGAATAAACATCCAAAGGAAAAGAAAAACTTTCGAAATGTTCCCAAGTCAGAGACAACATGGACATAATGTTAATAGTTATGCCCCTGCCCTGAACATTGGGCATCCCATGTAATGACTTTAGGTTGAGGCTACTTTGAAAGCGAGGACAGGAATAAACATCCAAAGGAAAAGAAAAACTTTCGAAATGTTCCCAAGTCAGAGACAACATGGACATAATGTTAATAGTTATGCCCCTGCCCTGAACATTGGGCATCCCATGTAATGACTTTAGGTTGAGGCTACTTTGAAAGCGAGGACAAGAATAAACACCCAAAAGAAAAGAAAAACTTTCGAAATGTTCCCAAGTCAGAGACAACATGGACATAATGTTAATAGTTATGCCCCTGCCCTGAACATTGGGCATCCCATGTAATGACTTTAGGTTGAGGCTACTTTGAAAGCGAGGACAGGAATAAACACCCAAAAGAAAAGAAAAACTTTCGAAATGTTCCCAAGTCAGAGACAACATGGACATAATGTTAATAGTTATGCCCCTGCCCTGAACATTGGGCATCCCATGTAATGACTTTAGGTTGAGGCTACTTTGAAAGCGAGGACAGGAATAAACACCCAAAGGAAAAGAAAAACTTTCGAAATGTTCCCAAGTCAGAGACAACATGGACATAATGTTAATAGTTATGCCCCTGCCCTGAACATTGGGCATCCCATGTAATGACTTTAGGTTGAGGCTACTTTGAAAGCGAGGACAGGAATAAACACCCAAAGGAAAAGAAAAACTTTCGAAATGTTCCCAAGTCAGAGACAACATGGACATAATGTTAATAGTTATGCCCCTGCCCTGAACATTGGGCATCCTATGTAATGACTTTAGGTTGAGGCTACTTTGAAAGCGAGGACAGGAATAAACACCCAAAGGAAAAGAAAAACTTTCGAAATGTTCCCAAGTCAGAGACAACATGGACATAATGTTAATAGTTATTAATACGAGTGGTGACCGTATTGTGAAGGGCCACTTTGAAAATTTTAAATTATTTAAGAAATTGTATTTAGCATCAAACTGGGAAGCAGCCAAAACTGACCAATTTTTTGAAACTCCACCGTAATCAGAGTCAGTGTCTCGTGAACCTGAGTCCTCTATTCCTCAATATAAAATGATAGGATTATCCGGCGTTTACAGATCGAGTAGTGCCAACAATGCAGATTCTTTGGATTTATACCCTAAAATTTAATTGTAGCTATTTTTTTGCATTTAAAGACTATTGTTGATTTTGTATGTATTCTTTTTATATTAAAGATTGTTGTTAATTTTGTATACAAATTTTTACATTTAAAGATTGCTGTTCATTTTGTTAGTAATTTTTTTACCTTTAAAGATTGTTGTTGATTTTGTATGTACTTTTTTAAATTTAAATATTGTTATTGATTTTGCACATAATTTTTCACTTTTACTGAATTATTACCAAAAATTGAATTAGTTTTTTTTGGCTATAATACTTTCCTTAACAAACAATAAAAATGCTTAATACATATACCTGTTTTATTTAAAGTCGATTTCCCAGATTTTCGATTATCGATAATTATGTTATTATTTATTATATATAGTTATTTTAACTATCTACATCCTCAATTAATCCATATCATCGAATTTTTGTTGCACTTGTCTGGGTCAAATTTTAAAATAATGAATTTATTTCGATGCTAAATCAATAGGAATTATTTTTAAAGTCGGAAACTAATATCTTTTATGATGCTTTGGATATTTTAATGGAAATGTGGATAACGAAAAAATGGAATTTAAAATTTTTAAATGCAGTAATCCATTACATAATTTCAGCATTACAAAAGTTTCGACTTTTGCTTTCTATTTCAGCGTCAGAATTTCAAAGTGTTTTGCGAGTGGGTTGTTCTATCTTCTGGCACGCGCTAAATATAGTCTTCCATTGGAGGGGGGGGGGGGGATTTTTCTTTTGCTCAGAAAGATTTATTACAAGCTTACACGTTATAGCGATTTTCTTTCGCAATTTATTAGTGCAGTTTTAATTTTTAATTTGAAATATCTTTTCGAATATGTTAATTAGAAGTCTACCATTTTTATTGTATTTTAGGTTTCGTTACTTTGAAATGATTGAAATAAATAAAGCAAACCGACGAAAAAACATTCATAATAAAAAAAAATTAGTCCCAAAACAGCCCACTTGCTTAATTATAGAAGACAGGGTTGGGTTGTTTTACCTCTGAGCGGCACTTTTTTGCACACCACGGGCTAAATGGCTAGGTCAGGTGAACCTCGAAGGCTCAGAGAAAGTTGGGTGAGGGGATCTACTGGAACAGCTGTTGGGAGACAGATGGTAGCCTCCCGTCAAGGCCATCCAGCGTGTTCTTTAACGTGCACAGGGTATGGCTACCCCGCACACGGAGCCACGGCTTAACGTCCCATCCGACGGACGGTGGCCTTTCCAAGCCCATCGGTGTCCCCTACTGACCGTGGGCAGGGCGGAGAATTTTGCGGAGATAAATCTCAACGCTGACCCAGCTGGGACTCGAACCTGGGAACTGCAAATTACGAGCCTGGCGAGCCACCCCACCCCACCCCCTTATGGGAGACACCATGAAAGTCTAACGGAGCCTGTTAGATTAGTACTCCATAGAAAAGATTTGTGAAGCAAAAAAGATTTGTGAAGCTTTTTTGATTTGTGAAGCAAAAAGATTTGTGAAGCATCAAAAAGAATTCATCCATAGTCAAGTATTTCAATCCAGGTTTGTTTCTGTAGATGCCAAGCACGGTAACTTTCGAATACTGGGAGGGCACATATCTAGTCTTTTTTGAGTCAGATTATTAATTTTAAAGAAAAGTTATATATGAAAATGTAACTCTAGTTATAAAAATACTCCAAAGCAGCTACTTGCCATGGTGGTCTGATAGGAGTTAATCAATATAATATACCAAAGAGAAAATCTGTGCGAAACGGGAGACCTCTGCAAATCTATATTGCAAAAACATCCCTCTCTTATACAGCACGCGTTGAAACCTCGACTCTAAATTTTCAGGCAAGCATGGCAACCATCATTCATCGGGAGAGTAGCACTAGTTTTAAAAATAAAATAAAAATAAATACCCCCTCAAGCAGCTGCTTACCACAGAGGTCTGACGGGAGCCTGTCAGTTTATGTGCCACAGTAGGAGATCTGAGAGGATGGCAGGACCTCAGCAGAAAAACGACACACACATCCATGCCTAATCCGGGGCTCGAACCCAGGTCCCTTAGATCAGTAGCCAAGCGTGCTAACCACTCAGCCACGGGAGTAAAACTGAAACCGAAAACCTCTCACCTGTAACATCGAGCTTCTCCAGGTTCGGACATCGAGACACAACTTCTGAGATCCCGTTGTTGGTGACATTGCTGCATCCTCTGAGTTCTAAAGTCTTGAGCTCCGGACACCTGGCGGCAACCGTGCACAGTCCCTTGTCTGTGAGTCGAGAGCATCCATTGAGTGCTATCCTTTCCACGGTGAGACACACTGTGGGGGAATCCCGACACAGCAACCGAAACAGCGTCTTCAGGCCCCGATCCACGTGGATCCTGTCTCCACTGAGAGTGACAGATGTCCATAACTGTGGCTCCCAGGTGAGGAAATACCAGCGCCGGCATACACGAGCGCACACGCACAGTTGATTGCTCGACAGAAACGAGAACACTCTCAAGATGAGATCGTCCGACAATCGATCAAAGGGCGAACTCTTTGGCACTTTCTTGCCCTTGAAGGTCGTGATGAGCCGCTCCGTGTCGGAGAGCGCGGAGCGGCCGCAGCGCTCTGTGTCCGACAGGGTCGCTGCACGTCCGAGCGACGGAGGACGAGAGGAACCCGAGGATCCGTTCGTCTCCTGGGCGGACGGGAACGGCGACGAACGTGAGGAAGGAATGTCACCCCACGGACCAGGCGACAGACGGGTTTGGCAATCTGACGTTTTGCTCGGAGGACTCGGAGTGGCGATGGGAGATGGCAGCGTTGGAGTCGGTGTCGCTCTGGTGAGCAGGGTGTGGTAACCGAGGTCGTGACACGGAGACACCCTCCCGGGAGGGAAGGTCATCTCCGAGGTGCAGCTGCGAAGAGGCAGCTGTGCGCCATCAGCGGGCTCCTCCTGTCGCGGCTCTGCTGACGGAGTGGCTGCCCCGCTGCTGCTGCTGCTCACGTACAGCTCCATTGGTTAGCCCGACGTCTGCTGCTGCACAGGTCACTGGCACGGGAAGGGGCGGTAGACACAGGGCCATGGAGAAGGTCATCTCTTCACGACGCTCTACAGCCTGCAGAAGCAAACAACAAACTATTAAGGGATCTCGAACGATGAATTCTTATTTGACAATGAAAAAGAATAAGAAAGAATTAATAGTTGATGCACAATCTGTTGCTAGAATCATAAATGGTACCTCGGTCACGATGCAAGACTCTTTGTAAAAGTTTTTGAAATCAGAGGTGGTGACAGGGGGAGTCAGTTTTAAAGGGGGTAAATTGCAAGACATTTCAAATAGTTGAGAGAAAACAATGGCGTAGATTTAAAATTCAGAGAAGTCTTGGTCAATTATTTTTTGCTGTCCCTAATTTATCATATATATTCATCAGAGAAAATGTTAGCATGCATACAAAATTCATTTTATAGTTTCACTTTATTTTAATACATTGTGTGATGTTCAAAACTTTTTCCTGTATAAGACTGACTTTCCAACTTCTAATAAAACTGAAGTATTAACATTTCTAGTGACGTACCCAAGTGG
Source organism: Ryuthela nishihirai (assembly GCA_038380435.1). Lineage (NCBI taxonomy): Eukaryota > Metazoa > Arthropoda > Arachnida > Araneae > Heptathelidae > Ryuthela > Ryuthela nishihirai. The sequence goes on from JAWZYU010000001.1 coordinate 114,918,236, forward strand.
AAGGGTTGAGTTTTAATAGTAGGGTAAATACCCCCTCAAGCAGCTGCTTGCCACAGAGGTCTGACAGGAGCCTGTCAGTTTATGTATGACATAGGAGAAGGTCTGAGAGGATGGCAAGCTTGAATAAAATATATTTTCTAAAAATCCCCGAAAATCTGAAACCCAAAATGTCAACTATTAGCCCCCCCCCCCCCTCCATTTTCATTGATCAAATTAATTTTTTGAACAGAAATCTAAAAAGAACACAAAAGTCAAATTTAATTCTAGAAATATAGGGTTGAAATTTCAAGTTCAGAAATCCAAAAGAAATCTTACATAAAAAAATCTTTTTTCATAATGACAAAATTTTTCAACACAGTAAGTATTAATATAAGAAATGGGAAATGTCTAATAACATTCAAAAAGTCATTAAAAGAATATTTGTTAACAATTGAACAAGTTCATACTATTTATAATGTACAAAAATAAAAGTATTAAATTTAAATCCTACTGAAGATTGAACTTAAAAAATAAGATCTGCTAACTTTAAGTTTATTTCTTTTTGTTCAATATATATACTTATTAACTGTTATCATTTTTTATTTAACTTAAATAACAAAGGTAGCCAGATCACTAATTTCAAAAAAAATTATGGCCAGATATTTTTTTCTGAATTCTGTAATCAACCATAGTGTTCGGATAATTTTTTGAGCAACTGTATATATTAAATAATGCAAGTTATTATTTTTTTCTTGTGTGTGTGTCTATATATATCTGATACTTTATACATCATGTATATGTTGTTTTTAAATATTTTACTTTTTTAACCTTAAAAAAAAATAAATACCCCCTCAAGCAGCTGCTTGCCACAGAGGTCTGACAGGAACCTCTCAGTTTATATGCCAAAGTAGAAGGTCTGAGAGGATGGCAGGACCTCAGCAGAAAACCTTGATAAGTGTAATTACTCAAAATTTCACATTAAGTTTTGTTGTTTTTCTATATGATGTTTATGTATTGTATGTTAAATGTTAAAATAATTAAAAACTGGATAATATAAAGAAGAACGGGAAAATATCACCGTCAGAAATAACTGAGAGTGTTTTGATGTACGTTTAGGTCAATGGTTCGCAAAGTATGCGTGGTGATGTGGCGAATACAGGGAAGTTTGACAGCAGGGGCACATAAAAACGTTTCATAGGCAGGGGCACATAATAAAAACGTTTCACAGGGAGGGGCATATAATAGAAATGTTTCACAGGGAGGGGCAAATAATAGAAATGTTTCACAGGGAGGGGCACATAATAAAAAGATTTCATAGTCAGTGATACTAATTGGTTGTGCACTGTGAATAAGCGGAATGAATCTGATAACTAATTTAATTAATTTTCTCAGGGGGAGGGGGCAAGTAGCTGGTGTTCTCCCCTCTGCATCCGCCATTGCATCGCAACCCATTGCGGAGTCACCGAAAAGTAGGAAATGATAAATTACTGGAGAGTTGGGTTGTTTTACCTCTGAGCGGCACTTTTTTGCACACCATGGACTAAATGGCCAGGTCACCAGGACCCCGAAGGCTCAGAGAAGGTTGGGGGAGAGGACCCACTGGAACATCTGTTGGGAAACAGATGGTAGCCTCCCATCAAGGCCATCCAGCGTGTTTTTTCACGTGTAGAGAATATGGCTCTCCAGCACACTGGGCCACGGCTTAACGTCCCATCCGATGGGCGCCAGCCTTTCCAAGCCCATCGGTGTCCCCTACTGACCGTGGACAGGGCGGAGAGTTTTGCGGAGATAAGTCTCAACGCTGGCCCAGCTGGGACTCGAACCTAGAAACTGCAGATTACGAGCCTGACGCGCTACCGAGTGAGCCACCCCCGCCCCAATTACTGGAGAAATTTAATTTTTTTTAAATTTAAAAACATTAATTAAAAAAGTAAGGTATATATATATATTGTACAGTATTTTTATTCATACCCTGTATTAGGCATGGATTTACTCAGCTGTTCATTATTGTTTAGATAGTTGGGGGGAAGTTTATAAAGTGGACCTTGCAAAACTCAACAGTGTTCATTCTACTACGATTGTTGAAAGAATTTTAAATAAATCTTGCAGCATAAATTTAATGAATGAACCAAAATATTTCTCTGGAATTAGACAAATTGACTGTACAGAAAACTTTTTTCCCTTTTCTTAAATCTTATTTGGTTGATGCAAAATATAAAATGTTTAACTCTCGAATACAGGGAACTTTGCTGTGCCTGAAGCAAAGAAAACTAACTTATTTTGCAGCGCCATTTTCTGTTTTTGGCTCCTAGATTGTGTGAATCCCTAGATTTTGAAATAATGAAACAATATTATTTGTGCTTTAAAAGAAACCAAGAATTTTAGAAGAAATCATCATCTTGTCAGGCTAGAGGCCTTTTTAGATTTTTTTTTTGTTCAGGCTGTGTATATTTATTTTGGATTTCGCCAAAATAGTCATATGCTACGGGGAGGCTCTCTCTCCCGACATCTGGAAAGTTAATTGCAGTTGCAGTGTACAGGGAACGGCTAGCGTCCGCTGACAAGTGACCCGGGTCCCTGAGGGCTAACGGACGCCCAGATGGTGAGGCATAGAAAAGAAAGGAAGAAAGGGTTTGGCAACGATGAGAGAGAGCCGGTCGAGTTACGGAAGGAGACGGACGAGAATTGTGAAAGCTGGGGAATGCCGACTGGAAATAGCGGCATTGGCTCTGTAAATACAGCTGAACAGGCATAGTAAGCTGGTGTTGTTGTAATCCATGTAATTGAGCATATGTCCTCGTCCAGCAAGTACGTTGGAAGGTTAAATAAATCTTTGTTATTTTTAAGTAAAGCCTGAAGTTGGACTAATTTATTGGGGAGGAGCCTCAGTATCGAGTCTCTGCAATTGTGAATAAACCGTTTGATTCTATCCGAAAGACTCTTTCACCCGTCGCGTATAGCGATCGAACCGAGGGACCGACAAACGAAGAGTTAACATCACAAAGTGGCGCAGTCCGACAGTACGCAACAGCGGTGAAAGTAGCGACGAAGGTGACGGAAGAGTTCCGACATCCATTGTGAGCTGACCAGAGCAAGGCTGATACTACCAAGAGTGTCCTGCGGTGTGCTTCAGGCGATAGAATAGCTGTGAAGATACCTGAAGAATCGTGCATCACGTTCGAACTGTGGAAAAAGCTGTGAAGGGGACGGAAAAGTTCAACATCCACTGGGAGCTGACCGACGCAAGGCTGATACTGCCAAGAGTGTTCCGGCTGTGTGCTTCAGGTGGCAGACTGACGAGGCGGTTCGTTCCTGTCATCGCATCGGAGGTAAGTATCCTCTTACTCTAGGGGCAAGTAGTTAGATACGGCAGAGGCCTGTACGAGCTAAAATGGAGCTTAGGAGCGGTCGCGATAGGGAAAGGGATGAGTTACGGCGAGGCTTCATAGCCACAGAGAGGGATAGCGCGCAGGATGGTTATTCAGGGAATGATCTGGGAGGCGAGGAGGTGACAATAGACAGAGAGTCTGATGCTGCGATAGACATGAGAGGGTTGAGGGATTATGACAATGACAACGATACGGATATGCTGCAGAGCGGGACCAGAAAGCAGAGAGCTAAAGAAAGGATTGGATATGATTTTGAATTAGAGAGGATGAGGTTAGAGATGCAACTGAGAAGGGAGGAGAGAGAGGCAGCAGAAAGGGAAAAGGAGAGAGAGGCAGCAGAAAGGGAAAAGGAGAGAGAGGCAGCAGAAAGGGAAAAGGAGAGAGAGGCAGCAGAAAGGGAAAGAGAAAAGGAGAGAGAGGCAGCAGAAAGGGAAAGAGAAAAGGAGAGAGAGGCAGCAGAAAGGGAAAGAGAAAAGGAGAGAGAGGCGGCAGAAAGAGAAAGAGAAAAGGAGAGAGAGCATGAGTATAGAATGCTGGAACTGCAAATGAGGAATGCAAACGAGGAGAGGGGTGATGGGCGAACGGTGGCAGTATCTAGTAATCCAGCAGATGCGCGGCTGGCTAATTATATAAAATTATTGGGAAATATGTTAGCTGGAAGCCCTAAAAACCCTGAAGAGGTGATAAATCTCTTTGAGACAGCGGAAAGGGGATTTAAGATATATGAAGTGCCAGAGGAATTTCGAGGCAAAGTCATCATTTCTTTTTTGGATGGTAATTATGCAAATCACGTTTTTAGAAAATTAAGTGCAGAGGATTTTGTTCATTATAAGAAAGTTAAAGAGGCCGTATTAAAAGAGTTTAAGCTCACTCCCTCTGCGTACAAGAGAAAGTTTGAAACTATCACGAAAGAACCGAATGAGTCATACAATCAATTAGCCTCGAGGCTCAGAAATAGCTGGGATTACTACGTCCGCAGTAGGAAGGTGACAAATTTTGAGGAGCTTATGGACCTGATAGTGTCGGATAAATTACGTGATAGCCTTCCTCAAGACACCCATGCTTACGTAGTACAGAAAGAGGCAGAGTCATGGGCAAAAGCAGACGAAATAGCCACGTGGGCAGAAATCCATCTAGCCAGTGTAAACGGAATGGAAGAGATCCTAACTTTTAAAGAGGTAAGGCATAGACATTATGCAGAACGTGTTGTTTCCCCCCAGCAGAGGATAGACTCAGAGAGAAATTATGCGAGCAGAAGGTATCAATCGGCAGTAAATTTAGCTGAATGTAGAAATGTCCCAAAAGTAAGGAGGTGCCATAAATGCAGATCTGACGAACATTTGATGAAAGATTGCCCACTGAGAACTGGGGACCGTGAGAACCGAACTCAGGTGTACCAAGTTAGCACCTTGGATCAGAATTCTAAAGATGTTTGTGAGGCAACAATAGGAAGGGTTACGACACATACAAAGCCAAGTCCAAGCAGTCGAGTAATGGGACAGGGAGAGATACGTATCCCAGTAGATTATGAAGAGGTTCGAATCAGATGTGGCGACCAGACAGCTAGAGCAGTCGTGGATTCGGGGGCAGAACTGACAGTAATCAGAAAGGGGATGCTGAAAGAAGAAAAGCACCCGGTAAAAGACCATCTGTTGTTGCATGGGCCGTTTGGTGATGCCATAAGGGCAGAGGTAAAAGAGCTGCCTTTAAGTTTGATTGATGGTACAGACAATAGCACTGTGAGTGGCGGAGAAATTAAAGTGCTATGCGCAGTAGTAGCAAAGCTGCGGAAGGAGGTACTTCTGAGTGTGGAAGCATATGGTAAGTTGATTAGAAAGAAGGAGAGAAGGCCTGTAACTGGTAACCTCAGGAGGAAAATCCACGAGCCGTGGGCCAATCGAGGAAGCTACTATGAAAGAGGTAGAGAAATTCCAGTTAGTAACAGGGAAATGTATGCTCCATGGAGACCGTCCAATCAGCGCCATCCTATCTCCCAGCCCAAACATGTGCAGCAATCTGTCAGACTCGATGTCTACGATGATCAAAATTAGGCAGGGGAGGGAGCGAACATGGCAATTGGAGGTAACAATGGGTCAGGCCGACGCCAATGTCGACGACTTTCGGCCTGTAGAGTCTGAGGGTACGTACGGGAAGGTGATATCTAGGTAGTTATGAAAGGTGTGCATAGCCTTTCACATGGGATGTCACCTGTGAACGATGAACACCGCCGGTATGGCATTCCTTAGTCAAAGACAGTTGTTAGTTAGATAATTAATTTATAAACTGTTTACTCTCGGACAGCTACTTCAGTCACCAGGTTTTTTTTTTGTTTGAAGCAAAAAGACAATTTTTAGACTCAGTCAGCGGAAGTATACCTAGAAGTTATTTTATATGTAAGTGTAGTGTACATAGATGTGTAAAAGATGTGCCAATTCGCAGAGAATTTATATTATTCATGAAGCAACTTAGAACTCTGTGTTTTGTGGCATTGAACTCTAAGATTAATGCGAAAATGAACTCTGATTTTCGGCATTCAACTTGACTTTTTAGTCAGCAGTTAACAGGACTAACTACTGACTTCTGGCAGGGAGGTGTCAGGCTAGAGGCCTTTTTAGATTTTTTTTTTGTTCAGGCTGTGTATATTTATTTTGGATTTCGCCAAAATAGTCATATGCTACGGGGAGGCTCTCTCTCCCGACATCTGGAAAGTTAATTGCAGTTGCAGTGTACAGGGAACGGCTAGCGTCCGCTGACAAGTGACCCGGGTCCCTGAGGGCTAACGGACGCCCAGATGGTGAGGCATAGAAAAGAAAGGAAGAAAGGGTTTGGCAACGATGAGAGAGAGCCGGTCGAGTTACGGAAGGAGACGGACGAGAATTGTGAAAGCTGGGGAATGCCGACTGGAAATAGCGGCATTGGCTCTGTAAATACAGCTGAACAGGCATAGTAAGCTGGTGTTGTTGTAATCCATGTAATTGAGCATATGTCCTCGTCCAGCAAGTACGTTGGAAGGTTAAATAAATCTTTGTTATTTTTAAGTAAAGCCTGAAGTTGGACTAATTTATTGGGGAGGAGCCTCAGTATCGAGTCTCTGCAATTGTGAATAAACCGTTTGATTCTATCCGAAAGACTCTTTCACCCGTCGCGTATAGCGATCGAACCGAGGGACCGACAAACGAAGAGTTAACATCACACATCTATTAAATATATTTGATATTGACAAAGAAATGATTTTCAGTGGGTAAATTAATTTTTAGGTAAAAAAATAATTTTGTTGAAGTATGTTAAAATTTATAACTAAATCATTGGACAACTGTTGCTGAAAAACGTCGTTGTAGATGAAATCTGTGAAAACTGGCTAGGAGTATCTGCTTCGTTGTTATCAGATAAAGAATGAGCATTAATTTAATTTCAATTTTTTTTAAAAATAAAATAAATAAATACCCCCTCAAGCAGCTGCTTGCCACAAAGGTCTGACAGGAGCCTGTCAGTTTATATGCCATAGTAGAAGGTCTGAGAGGATGGCAGGACCTCAGCAGAAAAACAACACAAACGTCTATGCCTTAACCCGGGACTCGAACCCAGGTCCCTTAGATCAGTAGCCAAGCGTGCTAACCACTCGACCACAGCAAGAATTTTTACAATTGTTATTAATTATTGCTTCAGATTTTGTGTTAGACTGATAATGTATTCTGAAATGTAAAAATATATGCATTTGTACCTTTCTAACCTAAAAATAATATTTTCATTTCATTTCAAAAAAGAAATTGAAAATGAACTTGCGCATGAAACAGTGGACCCTAAACTGAGGTGACAGATTTCGCATTTGTTTGTTTACAGCAACTGTACACGCTCCAGTTACCGTTCACAGCAAACTGGAGCGTGTGCAGTTACTGCACACGCTCCAGTTTGCTGTGAACGGTAACTGCACACGCTCAATATTTCCGTGAGTGAGCCCACACGATCTAGTATCAAAATAATATGACCACCTACAGTCGCTCAAAAAAAGTACCCGAACACCATGGTTGATTAGAGAATTCAGAAAAAAAATCTGGCGACGATTTTTTTAGAAATTGGTGATCTGGCAACCTTCGTGTCATGTGACACTCCCCTCCCAAATAATATTTTTAGTTTTCCTTGATTTGTTCTTAATATACAATAAGTTATTAATTATTTTAATAAAAACATAATTACATATTTTCCATATACATCAGTTCGCTAACTATTTTGCTGCCTAGGATCGAGCGAAACATCCAAAAACATACAAATAAATCAGGAACACATAACTCAACAGAAAGGTACTGCTAAAGCTTTGGAAAGTGAGGTGTCTGATGGTAGTGATCTAAAGAGATATTGTTGTTGCCTTAAAGTTGGAGTTGATGGATTTCGTGATTAATATGAAAAAAGAAATTAAACGTATAAACAGATTTTTAATAAATGAAATAAAAGAAATTAAAGGTGTAAATGATTCCTTGATGAGTAAAATAAAGGATATTAAAATTGCATTAAACTTTAATCAAAATAAATTGGTGGAACACATTACCACGTTCAATGAATTTAAATCAGAATTCAAGAAGCTTAAAGAAGAAAATCAACATTTAATTAAACACACCAATGAATTAAAGAAAAATAAAAGATATCAGGTTTGAAATTAATGAATTAGAATTAATATCCAAGGCAAAAACAACATAGAGATTACTGGAATACCTGAGGCACAAAATAAAAATGTGCTGACAGTTGTTCAAGATGTATCAAAGCTGCTTGATATTCAAGAAAAAGATGATATTGTTGTAGCACATAAAGTTAAACAGTTAATAAAAACAATCCAAAACCTGTTGTCGTAAAATTTAGGAATTTTAGATCTAAATATCAATGAATTGAGAAAGCATAAGCAGATAGGAACCTTACAGCTAGTATGACAAGTTCAGAATTCAGTGATATCAGGGTTTGTGTAAATCAGCATCTAACAAAGTATTTGAAAAACCAACTTTACAGGGTTAAAAATTTTGAAAATGAACAAGAATATAGGTATCCTGTATTAAATAAGTAAAAATATATTTGACAAAGTCATCTGAATCAAGAGTGTACAGAATTAGGAAAGACGGAGATTTAGATAAATGTTAGTGAATACAATGAGTGGAGAACAATTGGATGAATTATTGGAAGTTTCAGAGGTAGACGACAAAACTATAATTATCCAAAATCAGTCAGAATTGACAAACATTATTATTAATTTAAACTCTGATATTTGTATTGTGCATTGCAACATTAGGAGTGTAAACCAGAATTTAAATGAATTAATTGTAAATTTAGATACCACTTTGAATAATATTGATATTATATCATTAAAGAAATATGGGCTAAAAAAGGGAATATAAATAATTTTCAGATAAATGGATTTGAGCTCTTTTACCAGTGTAGAGAATAAAATAAATCAGGTGGGGTTTTAGCATACATAAAAATAGAAATAGGTAGGTTTCAAGTAAAGCAAAGGGAACATTTTATGCCATAGTGCAGAAGGAATTTATTTGTTTGAAACTCATTTAAATTTTTCAGTAGTTTTAATATATAGGGATCATGGTTTTTCCATTCATATTTTCAATAAGGAATTAAAAGAATTTTTAAAAACATGTCCAAAAGAAAATACATTACTTGTAGGGGATATAAATATTGATATATTAAAAGATTCTAGAACAACAAATGATTACTTAAATATATTGTCAAATTATGAGTTCAAACAATACATATATGCACCTACAAGAATAACAAAGGATATTATTAGTTGTTTGGATCATGCATTCTATAGAGATTTCACAAAAAATTGCAATAAAAGTAGCAGTATATCATACTGTAGCAGTATATCATACTGCTATAACTGATCACTTTTCTGTTATAATCAAGGTTGCTCTGGAGGAGGATTCAAACATTTTAAGCAATAAAACACAAAGTGTAGTGATAAGAAAAGAGATAGATTTTTACAAATATGAAAACAATATTAAAAATTTGAAATTTAGTAATGATTTAAATATTAGAAAATTGATATTTGCTTTCAAAAATGTTTTACAGACTTAAGTGAAACAGAGAAATTTACAAAAGTGAAAAAGCATAAAAATTTAGGTAAAAAAAAAAAGCAGCCATGGGTAACAAATGATTTACTGAATGTTATAAATACTAAGAAAAATTATATAATAAATACAAAAATAATCGAGGACTATTACAATATTAGACAAATTACAGATCTTATTGTAAGTTTCTTAAAAAGAATATCCAAGAACGTAAAGAATATTCAAGAACGTTCTTTAGATCAGTAACCAAGCGCGCTAACCACTCGGCCATGGGAAGGAATTTTAACTTTACACTCTTTTTGAAAAAAAAATGTTCTGTAGTCGCCAAAGTTGAATTTCGAACGGCAGCGACACACGTGACATTCTTCGAGAATAGAGAGAGATCAGCTTTTCTGAACGAACTGTTCCACTCCCGTTTAAGGAAACTTTCTTTGCCTCTCTCTGAAATAAAGACCACTTTCAAGACTCCTCTATTCATTGCTTTCTGGTCAAACTTCTTTCCTCGGACCGTATTTTCTGGAATAAACTGTCCCCCGAAAAGGGTGCTGCAGCTCGGGGTCGGATAAAGGGATAAGGAAGTGTATAACGTATTAGGAGATTTATGTTAGTCTAGCAAGTCATGTGAGGTGCATCTCATGTTTTCTGTGTGGAAAGTAATTGTTTAACTCTTTTTGCGCTTTTATCCCTAAAATGTCATCGAAAAAAAGTAAACAATGATCATTGAGTATTTCAAAAAACGATGGAATACTAATTTTTTTTATACAACAGAAAAATGTAATGGTGTGTTTGATTTGTTCGGAGTACTATATTCTTTAACGAGGAATCAAGGCCAACATAAAAATAAAAAATTTGTGAAACTTATGGCTTCATTAACTACGAAAAAAAAATTACCAAAAGAACTCAAGACTCCGTTGTTATTCTGTTATTGTGAGTGTAAATTTTGTTATTAGTGAGAAAATTGAAAATACCCAAAAACTTTTCTGATGGCGAATTTGCAAAGGAGTGCCTGCAAACAGTTTTTGGCATGTTTTGTCTAGAGCTAGAGAGAAAAAAATATGACATAAATTTATTCCAGAGAATCTTAATCAGGTGTATTGATGAATTTGCTACCAATGTTCAAAATACCTTTACAGAGCTTTCATCGAAATTTGAATATTTTTCTTTGGCTCTTGATGAAATTACCGATGTTTCTGATACAGCTTAATTAGGTCTATTTCTGTGTGGAGTCGATGTTAATTTCCATTCAAATGGGTTTCATTTTTTATCTCAAATTTTCTCTTTCAAAATTTTCTATATTTAATCCCCGTGGTCCTTTTTGTAATAAATATGCATGTGTGAAAATTCAATTGTTTATGTTTTATATTTATAATCAATCGATATAAATGCCTTGATTTGTAAAATTACATAATCTACTCAGGGCATTGGTAGGATAGGGGTGTTTCGAGTGTTAAATGCAATAATAATTAAAGTTCTGTCCCGAGGCACCCTGAAAAATTCTCTTGGGGACCGCCGATTAGAAAAGGTATGCCTATCATCGCTAAAATAAAAGGCGTCACGTTTCGTATTATCTTGCTTATAAATCGTCTAAGATTCGCTATTATAAAAATTATATATAATGAATTAAACTATTATAAAGCCTAATTTTATTCTTCTGTTGCATGCTCTTATTTTTATAAAATATCGACAGATTCTTAAAAGTCCCAGCAATCATAACTATTCTGTTTATCTCATATCGCACATTGCCAGTGTCAGTCACACAACTTCTGAGATAATATACTCAGCATAATCGAGTGAAATATTTTTATATCTCTAGACTAGGGGTTCTCAACGTGGGGTACGCAGTGAAAGCTCAAAAGTAGTTATACAGGGTGATTCAAAATTTATCGTTCAAATTTCGTGGGGAGGTAGGGAATACGTCAGGAAACCGATTTCACATAGGAAAGTATGTCCGCAAACGTCACCTACATGAACAAAACGGACAAGTAAAGTGAACACAAGGAAACAGTACAGTTAAGTGGTAACGAATGTGACTTTTATTCCAACAAGGTAAAGTACAGGTTCACAGTAGGTGCTCAAAATTGCGACCATTTACACGAACACAGGATTCACAGCGCCGTTGCATTGACCGCCGAACATTTTCAAAAACGCCTGGCATATCACGGACAATGCCTGCGGCGGCCACTATTCGTGCAACAAGGTCCATTTCACTGTCGACGGGGGTCTCGTACACATGGTCTTTCATGGCCCCCCACAAAAAGAAATCCATGGGCGATAAATCAGGTGACCTGGGTGGCCAAGCGATCGGTCCACCTCTACCGATCCATCGAGCTCCGAATGTTCGGTTCAGGTAATCACGCGCAACAATTGTGCTATGGGCTGGAGCCCCGTCATGTTGATACCACATATCTCGGCGGATAGGCGCAGGAAAAGCGCCCAGAAAAGTCGGTAACACTGTCTCGAGAAATATTAGGTATTTCCGGCCGTCCAATCGGGATGGTAGCAAGTAAGGTCCCAACAAACAGTCACCAATGATTCCAGCCCACACATTTACGGCAAAACGATGTTGCGCAGCATGACTTCTCGTACCATGCGGGTTGTCGTAAGCCCACACATGTGAATTGTGTGTATTGAACACACCTTCACGACTGAATGAAGCTTCATCTGTAAAAAGGACAGAAGCTGGAAAACTGGGGTCCACGGCACCTTTCTGCATGAACCATTGTGCAAATTCCACATGCTTCGGATAATCGTCAGGATGCAGTAACTGCACCCTTTGCAGATGGTAAGGATCACACGTTCCTCGTGCAGTATCCGCCACACTGCTAAATGAGAGACCCCAAGCTGCTGAGCAATAGCTCGTGTGCTGGTATTCGGATTATCTTCGATGGACTGTAGGACTTGTTCTGCGACGTTGACAGTCCGCGTCAGTTGTCTTCTCCCCGTATCCTGCATGTTGCTGCGCAGTGAACCATGTTCGCGCAGATTGCGATGCACACGTGCAAAACATTTGATGCTGCGGTATTCTTCTGTTGGGGTATCGGTCTTCGTAAACTTGCCTAGCTCGGCGGCCGCTTTCGCCAGCTGCCCCATATGCGAGATGCATATCCGCTAGTTCTTGATGCGTAAAACGATTCATCTTATCACTAGTAAGTCAGCTCGTACACTGATGACAGCGGGAGTGGTCGGGCGAGCTGTACACTGGTTGGGTACACACAGCGCCCTCTACATACGCATGCGTACATTTGCGGACATACTTTCCTATGTGAAATCGGTTTCCTGATGTATTCCCTACCTCCCCACGAAATTTGAACGTTAAGTTTTGAATCACCTGTATATATATATGTTATATATATATATTTAATATGTTTTATTTATTCCCATTGTAATACTATAACTATAGTTTTATCTATCTATATAAGGGGTACGCCAGTTATATACACATTTCCAGGGGGTACGTGAAGCATAAAAGGTTGAGAACCAGTGATACATATGTTTTATTTTATTCCCATTGTTATACTATAACTATAGTTTATGTTAGAATTGGTGTGCAATAGCCGGATGCAGCAGATGTAGCTCAGGACAGATACGCTTGGAGAATTAAACTGCGCGGTTTGGTTGGACCTCCGTAGCCCATGACTGCTTGAGGATGACGATGATGATAATGATGATACAGGGGTACGCCAGTTACATACACATTTCCAGGGGGTACGTGAAGCATAAAAGGTCGAGAACCACTGCTCTAGACCATTTAAGGCCCAAGTCATTTGTCGCAATGAATTCTTCATACCATAAGGGTAATCAAACTAGAGAGAAAAGGAAACAAAATGTAACCTTCTCGAACTCCACTAATAAAGCTAAATCAATTACTGCAAGTTTGACCAATTCTCATACACGATTCATTATTATTATAGAGAGACGTCATTATATTCAAATTTCCAATATGCCACATGATCTCCCTATCGTACTATTTATTACGACTGTCAACAGAGTTAAAAGTCTTTTTGAAATCTACAAAGCAATAGTCATAGTTTTTTAAAACTAAATCTACTCTGATCAGACTCTACCACCTCTGAACCCATACTGTTCATCCCAAAGTTGTCGATCACCCAAATGTTTAATTCTGCTAAGCACAATAATGGACCAGGAACAGAAAATAAACTCATGCCTTTATAATTATCACAAGATCTGCGATTACATTTCTTTAAAATGGAGATAAAAATACTTCTAGTAAAATCCTAGATACAACCTCTTTATCACAGTAAATACTATAGTCAGCCATCTGATAGGAGAGTCATTCCCTGCTCTAAGCATTTCAGTGATTTAATTATCCCTAATGACATGTGCACTTTTGAGGTAGAGGTGGTCAAAGTAGTTTCAGATAGGGTTGGGTTGTTTTACCTCTGAGCGGCACTTTTTTGCGCACCATGGGCTAAATGGCCAGGTCACATGGACCCCGAAGGCTCAGAGAAGGTTGGGGGAGGGGACCCACTGGAACAGCTGTTGGGAGACAGATGGTAGCCTCCCGTCAAGGCCATCCAGAGTGTTCTTTAACCTGCACAGGGTATGTCTCTCCGGCACACGGGCCACGGCTTAACGTCCCATCCCACGGAGGGCGGCCTTTCCAAGCCTATCGGTGTCCCCTACTGACCGTGGGCAGGGCGGGGAATTTTGCGAAGATAAATCTCAACGCTAACCCAGCTGGGAATCGAACCTGGGAACTACAGATTACGAGCCTGGCGCGCTACCGACTGAGCCACCCCCGCCCCTTTCAGATAGCGAAATAGGGTCATAAGATTTACTAACACAGCAATCATCATTACAAACAATGAGGGCAGAACTAACCACATTGCTGAAGGCATTTTTTAAATTCTCAACCACCTTGCCATGAGGGAATCCTTACCTTCGTGGGGCGGGGGTGGCTCAGTCGGTAGCGCGCCAGGCTCGTAATCTGTAGTTCCCAGGTTCGAGTCCCAGCTGGGTCAGCGTTGAGATTTATCTCCGCAAAATTCCCCGCCCTGCCCACGGTCAGTAGGGGACACCGATGGGCTTGGAAAGGCCGCCGTCCGTCGGATGGGACGTTAAGCCGTGGCGCCGTGTGCGGGAGAGCCATACCCTGTGCACGTTAAAGAACACGCTGGATGGCCTTGACGGGAGGCTACCATCTGTCCCAACAGCTATTCCAGTGGGTCCCCTCCCCCAACCTTCTCTGAGCCTTCGGGGTCCATGTGACCTGGCCATTTAGCCCATGGTGTGCAAAAAAGTGCCGCTCAGAGATAAAACAACCCAACCCTTACCTTCGTTAAATTTGCCATCTTTATTCCTCAGTCCCTATACTCCATTCTGTTTTTCCTTACCCAAAATATTTACTATCTTATGCAACTCTCTGCTGTTGCAGCTTTCACTGCTCTAGCAGTTTTTTTTTATCAGCATTTAACACATCATTTACACGTTAATTAAGAATTAAGCTCTCTGTAAAGCTGCCTATTAGTATTAACAGAGGTGTTGATTCAATTTAGCTTTGCACTCTTTTCTGTAAGAAATAAATTGTATAGTCTTATCACTCAAATGACTCTATGTTCCATCTTACCCATAGTAGTACCAATGGTTTCAAATGGTCCCATTCATGAAGAAACTCAATTGCAAACAAACCACGTTTATTATAATGATTGTTGTTACGTGAGAGTTTTTCATAGCTTCAGTGTTAAAGCGAATTCTTTTAACCTTATCACAGTAATTTATAAGTATGGGATGTATCCTGCTGGAGGGCCCCGATAAAGTTAATCAGGAAGCACGGGAACTGAAAAAACGCAAAACACTGTTCTTTACACCCATACGAGGTTATGAGAGGCTCACCTCGGTTATTAACATGAAAGTTCTGAGTAGAAAGGAGAAATGCAAGTCCTGCAAATGGAAATATTTTCAGTGGAGAAGAACCCGGAATAAGTTCATGCAATCAATCAGACAAACCTCAAAACTGAATTCTCCAGGGACATCTGTGGACACCGACTCATCCAAAACATTGCAGTCACCTTTTAGAATCTTTGTCAGAATATTCAATCTCAGTCGATTTTGAATTTATTGTTATTATTGTTTTATTTTATTAATTTTTTTAATTGAAGCAAAAGTCAAAACTTTCTTTACAGGAGCAAAAAATTCTTTTTAAAATATATGTATGCGCAATATTCTTTTTTTTTTCAAAAAATAATAAATAAAGGGAAATATTTTTATTTTATTTTTTTTAATGATCAAGTTTAGGAGTAGCTGCACAAATTTTTAAGGATCAAGTTAGTGAATAGCTGTCAAAAAGGAAGGAGGAAAGAAAATTAATAAATCTTGATTCTTCATAGTAGAAAAAATTGTCATTTATGAAGATAGACGTTGCTTCTTGTAAATTGAAATAAGGAGAGTTAGTGTGAGTTGTTGGATTGTTTTACCTCTGAGCGGCACTCTTTTGCACGCAATGGGACAAATTTGCAGGGTCACAAGGATCTTGAGGGTTCAGAGAAGGTTGGGTGGAGGGGACTGAACAGCTGTTAGGAGACAGATGGTAGCCTCCCCGTCAAGGTCATTCAGTCTGCTCTTTAACGTGTACAGGATATGTCTCTCCCTCACGCGAAGCCACGATTTAACGTTCCATCCGACGGACGGTGGCCTTTCCAAAGTCATTATTGTCCCCTACTGACTAAGCTTTCCGGAGATAAATCTCAACGCTGGACGAGCTGGGACTCAAACCTGGGAACTGCAGATTATGAGCCTAGTGTGCTACCGACTGAGCCACTCCCACCCCATGTTAGTGTAAGAATCTTCATGTTTCGTCATGACAAGGGAACAAGTAGGCCACGGGCTCTGGGATAGGACAACTTTTCGGGCCCCCAAAGTTCTCAATAGCAGTGATTTTACATACCACTAAATTGTCCATTGCATTATACTCTTTATTTCGAAGAATTTTTTTCTAACTTTCACTGACTAAAAACCAATGTTGGTTAAACTACAGGCATAGATATTGATTCAGTTTAGCTTTGCCCTGTTTTCTTTATGAATTATTATGTGACAAAATATTTTCGGTTTAGAAGCAGTAGTTAAAAAGCGAAGGTTAAGTAAAATCTTGTGTTGAGAATATGACGTGAATTAGGCACCATAAAAAATATGATTTTAAGGATTTAATATGAAAAATATATTACTTTTTATAAGTTTAACTTAATGTCAAAAGTTCTCCAAAAACTCTCGTGTTGTTTTCCTATCAACGTCTATTATATTATCCTAAAAATCGGAAATATACTGCTCACAAAAATTAGGGGATATTTCAAAATGAATATGAAGCGATAAAAATATCCCCTAATTTTTGTGAGCAGTATACTTTCACATACATGAAATATTTTTTAAATATATATATGATATTGATATATTATTATATGAACATATTTATATTTTGAAAATATATGCATATAAACAATGCAAAAGAATGAACACTTGAAGTTGTCTGCTATTTAAATGTGTAACAGAAAGAATATGGATCAAGCTATGATATATCCTCAAGATGAATATATCCTCAAGCAGCCATGGGCTACGGAGATCCAACCAGACTGTGCAATTTAGTTCTCCAAGCAAGCCTGTCTTGAGCTACATCTACTGCATCTAGCCACTGCACACCAATTCTAATAAGGTCCTGTTTGACATTGTCTACCCACCGCATTCTAGGTCTCCCTCTCTTTCTGGGGCCTTTAGGCACACAAGACCATTTTGTCATAACCCTATTCACAACAATATAATATGTTCATAACACTATTCAGTAATCTATAATTATCCATACGGGCAACATGGCCAAACCAGCGGAGTCTCTCTCTGCACAATATGCTGCTTAAAGGAGGTTGCAAACTCCTTTGCCTAACCTCATCATTAGTTAAAAAGTAGAACCATCAAATGCCCAAGATACTGCGTAAGCATCTGGATTCAAAAGCATCTAGGTCGGTAGGATGAAAAAAATGGCTGAGAGGGTTACAGAGACAGAAAAGCATTTTAGGAGTTTGGTATCTGTTTACTAAGTAATTACCAAACCAGTTCAGTAAAACATTTTGAATTTCACGGGATTGGGGAGGTTTATTTATTAGAGCGTTTTTTGAGGGGATTCAAACCTCCTACGTAAAGATCTGGCAACTAAAAGTTTCGGAAAAAAAAAGTCCCCTTAAAGAAATAAGATGTATAGCCTTATCACTCTGATGACTCTCTTATGCTACATCTTACCCAAAGAGGTAGCACTGGATTCATGAAAAGTCTAGTTAAAATGGTCCCATTCATCCAAAACCTCAATAGTGAACAAACTGCGATTATAGAAAGGATTGGTTCTTTTAAGTATAAGGAAATGATTAATTGCAATGGAAGCTTTCCGAAGCTCTAAGAACATTATTACCACTTATTCTCCTGTATTCAAATTATTGTATTAAACATGCTCCTAGATAATTTTCATTGACTAAACAAGCAATTAAAACCATCCCGTCAAGCAGCTGCTTGCCTAGTCAATTTTCATGGCAAGCAGCTGCTTGAGGGGATTATTATTGCGTTAAAATCATACATTAAATATTAACCTCAAGCAGCTGCTTGCCTAGACAATTTTCATAGCAAGCAGCTGCTTGAGGGGATTATTATTGCGTTAAGGTCATACATTAAATATTAACCTCAAGCAGCTGCTTGCCTAGACAATTTTCATATCAAGCAGCTGCTTGAGGGGATTATTATTGCGTTAAAGCCATACATTAAATATTAACCTCAAGCAGCTGCTTGTCTAGACAATTTTCGTGGCAAGCAGCTGCTTGAGGGGATTGTCTTGAGTTAAAGTCATACATTAAATATTAACGTTATTGTTACTATTAACATTCACCTCGTGTGAATTGTGAATTCCTAATAACATATTAAAATTACGTATGCGTTAGTTACATGGAGACGAAGGCGATGACGAGAGAAATAAAAAGCAGCAATCACAAAATTTGCTTCTTTACTCCGACATTGAAAATGGACCGGAACTACTGCTGTCTGGGGGGCGGGGGTGGCTCAGTCGGTAGCGCGCCAGGCTCGTAATCTGTAGTTCGCAGGTTCGAGTCCCAGCTGGGTCAGCGTTGAGATTTATCTCCGCAAAATTCTCCGCCCTGCCCACGGTCAGTAGGGGACACCGATGGGCTTGGAAAGGCCGCCGTCCGTCGGATGGGACGTTAAGCCGTGGCCCCGTGTGCCGGAGAGACATACCCTGTGCACGTTAAAGAACACGCTGGATGGCCTTGACGGGAGGCTACCATCTGTCTCCCAACAGCTGTTCCAGTGGGTCCTCTCTCCCAACCTTCCCTGAGCCTTCGGGGTCCATGAGACCTGGCCATTTAGCCCATGGTGTGAAAAAAAGTGCCGCTCAGAGTTAAAACAACCCAACCCAACTGCTGTCTGGCTGAAATATCGCCCTCAACTGACAGTCATTATTAGGATTCAATCAATCAATTTTAAATGACTCATGACGACTAACTCATGATTGAACAAAAATAACACTGCAGGTGTAACAAATGCGAAATCTGTCACCTCAGTCGCTGAAGAATGATGGATTTTAAAAAACAGCAAATCTACGGCTTCATTATATTATCGCTGAAGTCAAGGAATCGTTGATGTCTTCGCCGAAGACGAATAATTTCTGAATATAAAAAAAGCTTTAAATTACTTGCAGTAACATTGTTGCGGAGTGAAGGGGATGAGCTCGGTTGAAATAAAGAAATATGTCAAACGTTTCCTCCGGAGAAATTCTGTTAGTTTTCAAACAAAATGAGATGTTATCTCTCTGTCGTCTATCCATTGGGCTGGGTTGTTGTTTTACTTTCTGAGCGGTGCTTTTTTTTTGCATATAATGGGCTAAATGGCCAGGGCATGAGGACTCCAACTAATTAGATTAACTAGAAGAGGAGGAGGCAGAGTTTCCCCCCCTCTCTCCCTCTAGTTATTGGCCTGAAATAACACTAGTCTCTCTCGTCCATAACAGAAAAACAACAACAACAACAAAATACTTGGAGCCTTGTATGAAATTCTCTTTTGGTTGAAAACAAAATTGTTGATCACCGCTGATGCCAACTACAATCAATCCGCCCCTGGCCAGGTCACAAAGGCCCCCAAGGGCGTAGAGGGTTACAAGAATTTCAAGGGCTTAGAGGGTTACAAGAATTTCAAGGGCTTAGAGGGTCACAAGTGTCCCAAAGGCTTACAGGATCACAAGAGCGCCAAGGGCTTAGAGGATCTCAAGGATCCCAAGGGTTTAGTGGATTACAGGTGACCCCAAGGGCTTAGGGGGTCACAAAAGTTCCAAGAGCTTAGAGGGTCACAAGTGTCCCAAGGCTTAAAAGGTGACAATGGCCCCAAGGGTTTAGAGGGTCACAAGGGTCCAAAGGGCTTAGAGCGTCACAAGGACCCCAAGAGCTTGGAGGAAGTTGGGGAGAGGAGGCCCACTGGACAACTGTTAGGAGACAGATGGGAGCGTCCCTTCAAGGCCATTCAGAGTGTTCTTTAACGTGCAAAGGCTTTGGCTCTCCTGCACAAAGGAAACATGGCTTAACATCCCATCCGACGGATAACGGAAGTTCCAGAACCATCGATCCTCTTTCTTACCAAGGGCAGAACGGAAATAAGCCGAGATGAATATTTACACCGACTTAGTTGGAACTCGAACCTGGGAACTGCAAATTAGGAGCTTGTCACACTACTAACCGAACTAAATTCTTTCCTTATGTAGACATTTAATCTTTAGTTTTCGAAACAAATGAAAATTTTTTAGGCTGGATAGGTACAATGAAATATTAGGATTCGCATTTTCCGAATCTTCCAATAATCTTAATTTTCACGTTACAGTCTGATAAGGTGGTAAAAAGATGAATTTATAACGTATCACAGGATCAGAGGAAATTGCCTCTACACAAGAAACACAGAAGTAATTTTTTCTAGGGGAAAAGGGATTATTTATTCAGCAAATTATTTCAAGAACTTCATTCTTTTTAAAAATGAGCATTTCATATTCGCCAGAGGAAATATGTTGTTCTTCTACACTGCCCTACCAAAATAAGAGAATTTCCTGTTACATCATCAGGGGCGCGGGGCGCTCACTCGGTAGCGTGCCAAGACTCGTAATCTGCAGTTCCCAGGTTCGAGTTCCAGCTGGGCCAGCGTTGAGATTTATCACCGCAAAACTTCCCGCCCCACCCTCGGTCAGTAGGGGACACCTATGTGCTTGGAAAGATCGCCGTCCATCTAATTGGATGACACGCCGTGGTCCTGTGTGCGTGTTCTTTAATGTGCACAGGGTATGACTTTCGTGAACACGGGCAGGGGTAGCTTAGTCGGTAGCGTGCCAGGCTCGTAACTGCAATTCCCAGGTTCGAGTATCACCTGTATCAGCATTGAGATTGATTGTTGCTACCCCCCCCCGGCCCACCCTCGGTCAGTAGAGGACACCAAGGCTCGGAAAGGCGCCCATCCATTGGATGGGACGTAAAACTATGGTCCTGTGTGCTGGGAGCCATACCTTGTGCATGTTAAAGAATACACTGAATTGACGGGAGGCCACCTGTCTCCTAACAAGTGTCCAGTCAGTCTTCTCCCTCCAACCTTCTCTAAGTCCTCGGGTTCTTGTGACCTGGCCATTTAGCCCATCGTGTGCAAAAAAAAGTCCCGCTCAGAGGTAAAACGACCCAACTCCAACACTGAGTCACCACTTTCCATTCGATGCACAAAAGCTTTTCCGAATGCATTGACAGTGTCTGTCAGGCTAGAGGCCTTTTTAGATTTTTTTTGTTCAGGCTGTGTATATTTATTTTGGATTTCGCCAAAATAGTCATATGCTACGGGGAGGCTCTCTCTCCCGACATCTGGAAAGTTAATTGCAGTAGCAGTGTACAGGGAACGGCTAGCGTCCGCTGGCAAGTGACCCGGGTCCCTGAGGGCTAACGGACGCCCAGATGGTGAGGCATAGAAAAGAAAGGAAGAAAGGGTTTGGCAACGATGAGGGAAGAGCTGGTCGAGTTTCGGAAGGAGACGGACGCAAAATGGTAAAGCGGGAAATGCCGACTGGTAATAGCGGCATTGGCTCTGTAAATACAGCTGAACAGGCATAGTAAGCTGGTGTTGTTGTAATCCATGTAATTGAGCATATGTCCTCGTCCAGCAAGTACGTTGGAAGGTTAAATAAATCTTTGTTATTTTTAAGTAAAGCCTGAAGTTGGACTAATTTATTGGGGAGGAGCCTCAGTATCGAGTCTCTGCAATTGTGAATAAACCGTTTTATTCTATCCGAAAGACTCTTTCACCCGTCGCGTATAGCGATCGAACCGAGGGACCGACAAACGAAGAGTTAACATCACAAAGTGGCGCAGTCCGACAGTACGCAACAGCGGTGAAAGTAGCGACGAAGGTGACGGAAGAGTTCCGACATCCATTGTGAGCTGACCAGAGCAAGGCTGATACTGCCAAGAGTGTCCTGCGGTGTGCTTCAGGTGATAGAATAGCTGTGAAGGTACCTGAAGAATCGTGCATCACGTTCAAACTGTGGAAAAAGCTGTGAAGGTGACGGAAAAGTTCAACATCCACTGGGAGCTGACTGACGCAGGGCTGATACTGCCAAGAGTGTTCCGGCTGTGTGCTTCAGGTGTCAGACTGACGAGGCGGTTCGTTCCTGTCATCGCATCGGAGGTAAGTATCCTCTTACTCTAGGGGCAAGTAGTTAGATACGGCAGAGGCCTGTACGAGCTAAAATGGAGCTTAGGAGCGGTCGCGTTAGGGAAAGGGATGAGTTAAGGCGAGGCTTCATAGTCACAGAGAGGGATAGCGCGCAGGGTGGTAATTCAGGGAATGATCTGGGAGGCGAGGTGGTGACAATAGACAGAGAGTCTGATGCTGCGATAGACATGAGAGGGTTGAGGGATTATGACGATGACAACGATGCGGATATGCTGCAGAGCGGGACCAGAAAGCAGAGAGCTAAAGAAAGGATTGGATATGATTTTGAATTAGAGAGGATGAGGTTAGAGATGCAACTGAGAAGGGAAGAGAGAGAGAGAGGCAGCAGAAAGGGAAAAGGAGAGAGAGGCAGCAGAAAGGGAAAAGGAGAGAGAGCATGAGTATAGAATGCTGGCACTGCAAATGAGGAATGCAAACGAGGAGAGGGGTGATGTGCGAATGGTGGCAGTTTCTAGTAACCCAGCGGATGCGCGGCTGGCAAATTATATAAAATTATTGGGAAATATGTTAGCTGGAAGCCCTAAAAACCCAGAAGAAGTGATAAATCTCTTTGATACAGCGGAAAGGGGATTTAAGATATATGAAGTGCCAGAGGAATTTCGAGGCAAAGTCATCATTTCTTTTTTAGATGGTAATTATGCAAATCACGTTTTTCGAAAATTAAGTGCAGAGGATTTTGTTTATTATAAGAAAGTTAAAGAGGCCGTATTAAAAGAGTTTAAGCTCACTCCCTCTGCGTACAAGAGAAAGTTTGAAACTATCGCGAAAGATCCGAATGAGTCATATAATCAGTTAGCCTCGAGACTCAGAAATAGCTGGGATTACTACGTCCGCAGTAGGAAAGTGACAAAATTTGAGGAGCTTATGGACCTGATAGTGTCGGATAGGTTACGTGATAGCCTTCCTCAAGACACTCATGCTTACGTAGTACAGAAAGAGGCGGAGTCATGGGCAAAAGCAGACGAAATAGCAACGTGGGCAGAAATCCATCTAGCCAGTGTAAACGGAACGGAAGAGGTCCTAACTTTTAAAGAGGTAAGGCATAGACAATATGCAGAACGTGTTGTTTCCCCCCAGCAGAGGATAGACTCAGAGAGAAATTACTCGAGCAGAAGGTATCAACCGGCAGTTAATTTAGCTGAATATAGAAATGTCCCAAAAGTAAGGAGGTGCCATAAATGTAGATCTGACGAACATTTGATGAAAGATTGCCCACTGAGAACTGGGGACCGTGAGAACCGAACTCAGGTGTACCAAGTTAGCACCTTGGATCAGAATTCTAAAGATGTTTGTGAGGCAACAATAGGAAGGGTTACGACACATACAAAGCCAAGTCCAAGCAGTCAAGTAATGGGACAGGGAGAGATACGTATCCCAGTAGATTATGAAGAGGTTCGAATCAGATGTGGCGACCAGACAGCTAGAGCAGTCGTGGATTCGGGGGCAGAACTGACAGTAATCAGAAAGGGGATGCTGAAAGAAGAAAAGCACCCGGTAAAAGACCATCTGTTGTTGCATGGGCCGTTTGGTGATGCCATAAGGGCAGAGGTAAAAGAGCTGCCTTTAAGTTTGATTGATGGTACAGACAATAGCACTGTGAGTGGCGGAGAAATTAAAGTGCTATGCGCAGTAGTAGCAAAGCTGCGGAAGGAGGTACTTCTGAGTGTGGAAGCATATGGTAAGTTGATTAGAAAGAAGGAGAGAAGGCCTGTAACTGGTAACCTCAGGAGGAAAATCCACGAGCCGTGGGCCAATAGAGGAAGCTACTATGAAAGAGGTAGAGAAACTCCAGTTAGTAACAGGGGAATGTATGCTCCATGGAGACCGTCCAATCAGCGCCATCCTATCTCCCAGCCCAAACATGTGCAGCAATCTGTCAGACTCGATGTCTACGATGATCAAAATTATGTAGGGGAGGGAGCGAACATGGCAATTGGAGGTAACAATGGGTCAGGCCGACGCCAATGTCGACGACTTTCAGCCCGTAGAGTCTGAGGGTACGTACGGGAAGGTGATATCTAGGTAGTCACGAAAGGTGTGCATAGCCTTTCACATGGGATGTCACCTGGGGACGAATGAACCCGCCAGTATGGCATACCTTCGTCCAAGACAGTTATTAGTGACATACTTAATTTATAAACTGTTTACTCTTGGACAACTACTTTAGTCAACAGGTTTTTTTATTGTTTGAAGCAAAAAGAATATTTAGACTCAGTGCACCAGTATATACCTAGGAGTTATTTTATATTTAAATGTAGTGTACATAGATGTGTAAAAGAGGTGCCAATTCGCAGAGAATTTATAGAATTCATGAAGCAACTTGGAACTCTGTATCTTGTGGCATTGAACTCTAAGATTAATGCGAAAATGAACTCTGATTTTCAGCATTCAACTTGACTTTTTAGTCAGCAGTTAACAGGACTAACTACTGACTTCTGGCAGGGAGGTGTCAGGCTAGAGGCCTTTTTAGATTTTTTTTTGTTCAGGCTGTGTATATTTATTTTGGATTTCGCCAAAATAGTCATATGCTACGGGAAGGCTCTCTCTCCCGACATCTGGAAAGTTAATTGCAGTAGCAGTGTACAGGGAACGGCTAGCGTCCGCTGGCAAGTGACCCGGGTCCCTGAGGGCTAACGGACGCCCAGATGGTGAGGCATAGAAAAGAAAGGAAGAAAGGGTTTGGCAACGATGAGGGAAGAGCCGGTCGAGTTTCGGAAGGAGACGGACGCAAAATGGTAAAGCGGGAAATGCCGACTGGTAATAGCGGCATTGGCTCTGTAAATACAGCTGAACAGGCATAGTAAGCTGGTGTTGTTGTAATCCATGTAATTGAGCATATGTCCTCGTCCAGCAAGTACGTTGGAAGGTTAAATAAATCTTTGTTATTTTTAAGTAAAGCCTGAAGTTGGACTAATTTATTGGGGAGGAGCCTCAGTATCGAGTCTCTGCAATTGTGAATAAACCGTTTGATTCTATCCGAAAGACTCTTTCACCCGTCGCGTATAGCGATCGAACCGAGGGACCGACAAACGAAGAGTTAACATCACAGTGTCCAAACCCGAATCTGGTAAAAAATCGAGGGAGTGGGGACCAAGGAGCTGGATTTCCAATGCTGTATAACATTTCTCCCTCCGTTTTACAGGTCTTTAAAAAATTTCTTTAAAAATGCTGAAATATAAATAAATTTAATAATTTTTGTCTCTGTTACCATTACTTGCATTGTGAAAGGGAGGGAAGGGGGGTGGGGACATAGCCCCCCCCCTGCCTAGTGCACTTTGGATTGAGACAACTTTCGCCCCCAAATTTGAGATGTATTTTCATTTTAAAGAATGTGGTTTTTAAAGACGAGAGTGATTCTGCAACAGTTTTAGTTGCTGAACAAATAAACACCAAAATGATCATCGAAGAATGTCGCTTTATTAAGTCAACTGACATTTTATTGATTCTATCAATTCTTTCTTATCCTATCTGGATTGAGACCATAATATCTCTCTGGTATATTCTTTCTTCAAAAATTAGTCTAGCCGAATATTGTTGTGGCCTCAACATTATATAAGTGGAGCAAAGGAACCATTTCTATCCCTTCACTCGTCCATGAAATTTGAAAAAAAATTATTTCTGTATAATTCAATAGTAGAGTATCACAGGAATATCCTGTAAACATAGAGGCTCCTAATTTGCGGTTTCCATGTTTATCTCCGCAAAACTCCCCGCTCTTCCCTCGGTCAGTAGGGAACACCGATGGGCTTGGAAAGGACGCCGTCCGTCGGATGGGACCGAGAGAGCCGTACACTGTGCACTTTAAAGAACATGATGGATGGCCTTGATGGGAGACTACCATCTGTTTCCTAACAGCTGTCCAGTGGGTCCCTTCCCCCAACCTTCGGGGCGGCGGCGGCGGCTCAGTCGGTAGCGCGCCAGGCTCGTAATCTGTAGTTCCCAGGTTCGAGTCCCAGCTGGGTCAGCGTTGAGATTTATCTCCGCAAAATTCCCCGCCCTGCCCACGGTCAGTAGGGGACATAGATGGGCTTGGAAAGGCGCCGTCCGTCGGATGGGACGTTAAGCCGTGGCCCCGTGTGCGGGAGAGCCATACCCTGTGCACGTTAAAGAACACGCTGGATGGCCTTGACGGGAGGCTACCATCTGTCTCCCAACAGCTGTTCCAGTGGGTCCCCTCCCCCAACCTTCTCTGAGCCTTCGGGGTCCATGTGACCTGGCCATTTAGCCCATGGTGTGCAAAAAAGTGCCGCTCAGAGGTAAAACAACCCAACCCAACCCCCAATCTTCTCTGAGCCCTCGAGGTCCTTGTGACTTCGCGTTTAGCCCACTGTGTGTCAAAAAAGTGCCACTCAGAGATAAAACAACCCAATCCTATAAACATGGGACTCATGAAGAGTTAGTTTGAAAAAAAAATTGAGTTTCGCCGTGAGAGGGATTCAAACCGAAGTCTAAATGCCAAATATTCTGACCGATAAACCATCAACGTCTAATTCTTTCTCAGCTAATTGGCACTATAAACTTTTCCTGATATTTTTGTTTCGTTCGTAACGCCGAGAACATGATTAACTATATATTTATTAACAACACCATTTGAGGTAACTTGGTTGTTCGGTCCCGACATAGATGATGCCACGAGCGAAACAGAAAATCTGGAAAAGTTTATATCCACAAATAGATGAGAAAAGTTAGCCGTTGATAGTTTATTGGTTAGAATACCCGACATGAAACTGCGAAATCTTTATTTATTTGCATATTGCAGCACATATCAGTCAACAGATTCGAACTAAAATTCGTGCTTTTAACTCATTCTCTAGACTAGGATTCTCAACGGGGGTAAACGCGGTGAAATTTTTTGGGGTACGCCGTGAGAGCTCAAAAGTCGCTAGATATATGTTACATACATATATGTTTTACTTTATTCCCATTGTTATACTATAACTATAGTTTTATCTGTTTATACTCTGTATATAGGGGTAGCCAGTTACATACACACCTGATACGTGAAGCATAAAAGGTTGAGAACCACTGCTCAAGACAAAAATTGAGGTTTTCACCCTCGTCTTCATAACCCAGAGAAAAAAATGCTTTTGTATCAGGATATCCAGAACTGAATTCGAAGTTGGACCTTGCTAGACTGTTGGAACGAAAAATGATTTCGGACTTAGAAGACATTCTTCTTTAATCTTCAAAATTTTATTCATTTATATGCATACTCTGCATATAGCCACTGATATACTTGTACCGATACAAGGTCTCAAACTTTAACAGGTTCAGAGGATAATGTTCGAAACCCGTAATCTGTAGTCAATGGCGTATTTTGAAAATATGTTTGCAGGGGGTTGGGGGAATGATTTTGTTCGAAAAGTTAAAAAAAAAGTTAATAAATAAGTAAATATTAAAAATGGCAACCAATAAGTAAATAAAACCAAATTATATTTATTTACATCGATGTGTAGGCCACTAAATTTTGGAGTTGAAACATCCGGGACACCAACGGTGAAATTACCTTGATGTCATTCTACATAAAAAAAACTTTGTTGGAATGCACATAATCATCATGTGCTCTCAAAGGCTCAAATCATTCGATGTAAACTTGCACCCCTGATAGGATGGGGCTCAAAACTGCCTCCAGAAAAGAGATTATTTCTTTATAAGACTCTTCTGCCGCCAGTCCTGACATATGCCTCACCTGTATTGGGTAATACTACCAACACCAATGTCAGGAGGCTTCAGAACTTCCAAAAAAAATCCTCGGATCTGTGGTTAGTGCTCCCTGATTTGTGAAAAACAAGACCATTCACACTGATTTGAGCACTGACCACATATACACTCACATTCGGCAGCTCGCGCAGACCGTTTTCGAGGCAGTGGGAGATAATCCTTATGATATAATTAGATCGTTGATTGATTATGATCCATTGATTTTAAACCAATTCAAGCGTCCTAAGATTGTGGGATATGACACCCGCATGTTTAACTTTTAGTTGTACTTCTCTACCAAGTTTGTTTTGCCCGTGTGGCCCCTTTTGGGATTATGTGTTTTACTTTTGCTATTTTCCAATCAGTCATTATTTTAGACTTCGAGATATAAGCCATAGGCTTGGAGCTCATAATAATAATTTAAGATATCAGATATCAGAAACTAAACATTTCAAAAGTGTAAAAATGTCAAAAAATTTAAAAGTACACATTTGGAGGTACACTACCACACAAATACCCCACTTACTGTGGTTCCCAGATTAGTCCCGTTTGTGTGAAGCGGGGTGTGTGGCTCAGTCGGTAGCGCGCCAGGTTCGTAATCCGCAGTTCATAGGTTCATGTCCCATCTGAGCCAGTATTGAGATTTATCTTTGGCAACCGCAGTTTTGCCCTTGGTGAGCAAGAAGAAACCAATGCGCTTAGAAAGGGCGCTGGTCGTTGAATGGAACTTTAAGCCATGACCCCATGTGCGGGAGAGCTCCACGCTGTGCACGTTAAAGAATATGCTGGATGACCTTGGTGGAAGGCTTCCATCTGCCTCCTAACATCTGTCTAGTGGATCCCCTTCCCCTACCTTCTCAGAGCCTTCGGGGTCCTTATGACCTGGTCATTTAGCCCATTGTGTGCAAAAAAGTGCTCTAACAACCCTTCTATTCATACATTGCGATTTCCTCCGTTAATCTCAATGCTGTCAATATCAGCTTATTGGGAATAATTTCCGTGACCAATACTAAAAATGCCTGGACTAATTTTTTTGTTGTCTGATGTACATATTTTGGTCAACAATCCGTTTTACTTATACTGCGAGCAAACTGATTACTAGCAAACAAAATTCCAACAACTAAACACCAGCTATATATTATATATACAGCTATATGTATATTAGCAATATGTGTGGAGCCGTCCAGTGGCCAAGTGGTTAGCGCGCTTGGCTACTGACCTGGGTTCGAGCCCCGGATAAGGCATGGATGTATGTGTCGTTTTTCTGCTGAGGTCCTGCCATCCTCTCAGACCTTCTACTATGGCATATAAACTGGCAGGCTCCTGTCAGACCTCTGTGGCAAGCAGCTGCTTGAGGGGGTATTTATTTTTTTATTATTAAATATGTGTAACATCAAAACTCCAGCTATCTTAAAATTAGGGTAGCGTGTTGTTTTTCTGCTGAGGTCTTGCCATCCTCTCAGACCTGCTACTATGGCATATAAACTGACAGGTTCCTGTCAGACCTCTGTGGCAAGCAGCTGCTTGAGGGGGTATTTATTTTTTTATTATTTACAGGCAGACTATGACTTACGAAATTCCTTCATCACTACCCAAGCGACAGAGCCATGGCTCAACATCCCATCCGACACACGACGACCTTTCCAAGCCTGACCGAGGGAATCATGGAAATTTTGCGGAGATAAATCTCAATGCTGAGTCCAGATGGGACTCGAACCTGGGAACTACACATTATGAGCGACCTCATTACTTACCTACTAACCTACATTATTAAGTGTCGGTAATGAGTTCGCTCTAACCGACCTCATTACCGACACTTTCGGTAATAAAGTATTTAACAGAATTGTTCTGAAATTAACCCGAAGTATCGACAGACCATGATCTCTGAGACGTCGAATTAAGTTGGTCGCCAAATTGAAAGAGGAACCAAATTTTCAAAAACGACACTCCCTCACTAGTTTCTGTATTGGCATTATTTACTCCCCAAAGGAAGTTCCGTACTGCACACCATATGTTAATGATGGTAACTTTCATGCTGTTTTATTGTTACAAATGTAAAAAAAAACTCATAAGGCAGAATCAAATTTTTTTTGGTCTTCCCTTGAAAGTCCGCCTTCTTACAGAGTAAAATGGCTGTCATACAGTAAATAATGTTGAATAGCGAATTCTGAAACCCCAATTTTCATAAAAATCTTAACTTTCTTATTCATTTGATAATACGTTCACTGTTGTTCGTGGTTTAGGTTATCTCACTTGGTACAGTCGCTCAAAAAAGTATCCGAACACTATGGTTGATTACATAATTCAGAAAAAATATCTGGCAACGATTTTTTTAGAAATTAGTGATCACGTGATCTTCGTGTCACGTGATTACAGAATTCAGGAAAAATATCTGGAGCGTGTACAGCAACGGTACACGCTCCAGTTACCGTTCACAGCAAACTGGAGCGTGTACAGTTACTGCATCTGTTTGCTGTGAACGGTAACTGCACATGCTCAATATTTCTGTGAGTGAGCCCACACGATCTAGTATCAAAATAATATGACCACCTACAGTCGCTCAGAAAAGTATCCGAACACCATGGTTGATTACAGAATGACACGAAGGTTGCCAGATCACTAATTTCTAAAAAAATCGTTGCCAGATATTTTTTCTGAATTCTGTAATCAACCATAGTGTTCGGATACTTTTTAGACCGACTGTACCAAGCCTGGATCCGAATTTCCAGTTACTAAATTCTCCAATTCCTAAAACTCCCACATTGCACTCAATTAGAAAAGGAACAACGGTGGTCTTCGGATGATGTCTAAAGCCGTGGTACCGTGTGCAACGGAGAGATATCCTGTTCACGTTAAAGAACACGCTGGACGACCTTGGCTCGAGGATTCCATCTGTCTCCTAACAGCTATTCAGTGATCCATCTTCTCCAGTTGCCTCTGGGTATTTGTGACCTGGCCATTTAGCCCACTTTGTGCCAAAAAGTGTTTCTCAGAAGTAAAACAAACCAAGCGAAGAGACAGAGTTTAGTTCAGTCTGTAGCGTGCCAAGCTCGTAATTATAGTTCCCAGGTTTGAATCCCACGTGTGCCAGCGTTCACCTTTATTTGCGAAAGCTCTGCTCTCGGTCAGAAAGGGACGTAAATCCGTGGCTCCATTTGCAAGAGAGCTATAATTTAAAGAATACTCTAGATGACCTTGAGAGGATGCTTCTCTATATGTCTCCTAACACCTGTTCATGTCATAAGGGCTCAGAGTATATTAGGGGAAATGTATTGAGTCCCTTTCCCCTAATATACTCTGAGCCCTTGAAACCTCTATGAACCGGCTATTTAGCTCATTGTATACACAAAAGGAACGCTCAGAGGTTAAAGAACCGAACTCAACCGGCGGCGATCTGTAGGTTATGTGAGAGAGATGAAATGAAAACCCTTAAGGCCCTTTGTGATGCATCTTTTGTTAAAAGAATCTCTAAAACCACTCTTAAGCGAAGAACCAAGATACGATCGCTACGTTGACTATGCCTTAAAGCCTCTTTTGCAGTTGGTCCACCTAATAATGAAACAAACCCAATTAGTTGCTGATCAATTAATATTCAGCGTGACACGACCGCTAACTTTGATTGATGGCGACATATGCTGCTGCATAATGTAACAAGGGCGTACATTACATTACGGTGAATTAATACAATGTATAATGATGTATTTCATATTTGATACTTAAAATCTTTGCATTTCTCTTAAAGGTTTCATCGGTTTGTTTCTCAGCCTCAGTGGCGGCTCGCGTATAGGCACTGTGGAACTGCAGCACCCCCAATTTCAATTTGATATTATCGATAACATTTAATATAATGAGTCCTTTTTTCTTTAATTCTTTCTTTAAACTTGTACAATATATAATCCTTAAGCTTAATGTCAGTAGCCATCCCCCAGTTTATGAAAAAGATACAAAAATCTTTGTATGGAACTGTGCGCTTCACAGTACTAGCGGCGAGGTGTTTGACTGTTGTGCGCATGCGCACATAGGAAGCTAAACCCGAAGCTGCAAGGGAGAGAGAGCACTGTCGTTCCCGCAGTGCTAACCCTGGCGTGCTGGTTGAAGGTAGTTTTACACAATTTTAAAACAAAGGCTAAAAATTTTCTGGAGCAGCACCCCCACTAATTTTAGCTACGAGCCGCCACTGCTCAGCCTATTATCAGTTATTCATGTAGTGGCAGCAAATCAGTGATATTTTAATACATAGTTCCCATTGTGTGCGGGCCATGGATTGTCTCGGTTGGTAACCCGCTGGGCTCCTGATCTGAGGTTCCCAAGTTCGAGACCCAAACCAACATGCTTTGACAGCTGTCTCTGCTAACCCTCACTACTCTCGATCAGTAGAGGACGTCGAGGCTTGGAAAGGCCACCGCCGTTGGGGGGTATTTAAAGCGTGGTTCCGTGTGCAAGAGAGTCATGCCCTATGCACGTTAAAGAACATTCTGGAAGGCCTTGACGGGAAGCTACTATCTGTCTCTTAATAGCTATTCAGTGACTCCTCTCGCTCAATTTTCTCTTAGGTCTCGGGGTCCTTGTGACCTGGCCACCTGCTCATTGTGTGCTAAAAAGTGACTCTTTGAGGTAAAACAACTAAACTCCAATGTGTGTGTAGGATTTAAAAATATCTGGCAACGATTTTTTTAGAAATTACTGATGTGGCAACCTTCGTGTCACGTGATTACAGAATTCAGGAAAAACATCTGGAGCGTGTACAGCAACTGTACACGCTCCAGTTACTGTTCACAGCAAACTGGAGCGTGTGCAGTTACTGCACACGCTCCAGTTTGCTGTGAACGGTAACTGCACACGCTCAATATTTCCGTGAGTGAGCCCATACGATCTAGTATCAAAATAATATGACCACCTACAGTCGCTCAAAAAAGTATCCGAACACCATGGTTGATTACAGAATTCAGAAAAATATCTGGCAGCGATTTTTTTAGAAATTAGTGATCTGGCAACCTTCGTGTCACGTGATTACAGAATTCAGAAAAAATATCTGGAGCGTGTACAGCAACTGCACACGCTCAATATTTCCGTGAGTGAGCCCACACGATCTAGTATCAAAATAATATGACCACCTACAGTCGCTCAAAAAAGTATCCGAACACCATGGTTGATTACAGAATTCAGAAAAAATATCTGGCAGCGATTTTTTTAGAAATTAGTGATCTGGCAACCTTCGTGTCATGTGATTACAGAATTCAGAAAAAATATCTGGAGCGTGTACAGCAACTGTACACGCTCCAGTTACCGTTCACAGCAAACTGGAGCGTGTGCAGTTACTGCACACGCTCCAGTTTGCTGTGAACGGTAACTGCACACGCTCAATATTTCCGTGAATGAGCCCACACGATCTAGTATCAAAATAATATGACCACCTACAGTCGCTCAAAAAAGTAGCTGAACACCATGGTTGACTTTCGTGCAACGAAAAGCAAAAGAATTGATAAAATAAAAATATTCATTAGCAACGTGTTATTTCTTTTTCCCCGAAGGAAATGGGTTGTGTTACCTCTGAGTGGCTCTGAACGGTTTTGGGGTTTAAACAAATTGCTTTGAAATATCAATCTTAATTTTTAAAACGAATAATTTTTCATTTTCCAAAATTATTTTTTACTAAATATATTGTGGGAAAAAAAATGCACTCTTATACAAAGTTCGCGGTGGGGCTTTAGAGCACAAAATAGAATACGCTTTTACACTGCTTCCTTATTTAAACCATATTATTGTGAAAGATTACACCGATCTTAAAATGACATCCTATTTTTGAATTTGACATTTAACTTATAATATTCTATTCTCGAATTCGGCATTTAATTTCATTTCACTGTTCTCTAATAATTTTAAAAATTCAAAAAGATAAAATGATCGGATTCTTTTGATTTTTAAAATATTACGTAAAAGTATATATATTTTTTTATTTACTGATGATTTATATTAGCGTATCATTACATAAAAAATATAACCTTACTCAAAAGGTTGCAAAATGACAATAGCTTCTTTTATTTAGCATATTATGGTGTTCTTTACACTTGATTATGATGTTACATTTCGCTTTTTGGGTGCTATTTTATGCCTTAAAATGTCGGTAATAAATCCAGCTGGCACCATAAATTAGTGCAGGGTCGGATGTGGGGTAAGGAGTCATGCTTCCCCCTCTCCACCTTGAGAATGCTAGTAAGAGTAATGGAGGCAAAAAAATTATTCACATTCTGCATATTTCACCAATTTTTCATGAATATTTAAAGACCTCTAAAACTGAAGGGATAATGTTATACTGCAATGAAAATCCAGTTTCTAGGGGCATCTTTTAGTTTTCTCCGGCTCTATTGCGTCATTCCCCCCCCCCCCTTCCCCTCTTTAATTCTTTTTCTAGAACGGGGCCGGAACTGGTCTAAAGCAACCTAAATGTTTTCTGGCAGGATGAGTTGGGACTATGATGATGAAATACAAGATGATAAAAACGCATTTTTTAAACATCTCTTCTCTAAGGAAGATATTCATATTTTCAGCTTTGGACAAGATATCTTAGGTTAGAGGAGCTTTGCTTCTAAGTTCCACAGGAGTGCGTCAGGTTTATAAATAAATAATAATGAGAGATATGCCAGTGATATGCGAAAATTTTCGAGCTCTTGACTATGAATGAATCTGTAGTACTTGTGAGCTATGAGCACTGCAGGAAATGAAACAGGGCAAAATTCGTCGCTCAAAAGAAGAAAGGAAGTAACTCGAAAAATGGCGAAATTGAGTTAAGACACCAGAGATGTTACCTAAAGCATGTCTACGAAATGCCCAACTGTCGGATCTCTCCGACTTACCGTTATGTAGTTATAATGAATTAGATAGGAAGCATATCTCATTTATGGACACATGACGAAAAGACGAACTGGCGTAACTCTATTTACGCCTGTTCGTCTTCTTTTGTTACAGACAAATGATCAGTTACGCCCTCTGAGAACAGTGTGTAGGGATCATCTTGAATTTCGGGTTGGGACTGAAAGTAGGGATCATCTGTAATATTGACCCTCTCAATTAATCACTTGAATTATACTGATTTACACTTCCTTTTGTAGACAGAAGAATAATTTTGCATGATGGATGTGCTTATTGAATGCAAGGATTGGAGCCTGTATGTTGGTCTCTTAAAAAGAAATAAAATATCGTGAAAAACCTGCTACATTAGTTATCGGAAAATAAAGATGTATTGGAGACCTGAAATTTTTTGGTAAAGTAGTCGCAATCAAAAGTGAACATTATACTAAGGAGAGTAATGTAAGTTTACATGGCAAAGCTTACGAAACTCCATTGCCAGTTTTTAAAAATAGAGAAGAAAATGATTTCTTCAAGAAACTTAATAGATTTTGAGACCTAGTCAGAAGGTGATATCTCAGACCTAGGTGACAATACGACTGAAGACCCTTATACCGTATATAAGAATACAAAGTCAACGACTACAACCAAGAAGTGTTTAATGCTTGCAAATCATGTTTGACTTTGCCATGCTGGGATAATTTTTCAAACACTAAACCATGTTTAAATGATCACAAAACAGTAGCGCTCGAAGTGCTTACAAATGCTACAACCATTGAACGGCCAGCCAAGAGAATAAAATCAACATGGGATACAAATGAAGAGTTAACATCTTCGCTGGTGAAGTTCAGTCAAAGAGGAACAAAAAGAAATACTGAAACCAAGAGAGAACAAGAAAAAAAAAATCTCTCATGAGCTGCCAAGGTAAGGAATATAAAAAATCCTAAAACGGGAAATGAAATTCTAGAAAGAGACACTTTTAGACGAAGGTGCATTTTAACTACTTATGAAAAAATTTGGGAGACATTCTACCTTGATTACTGACACAGAGAGGCAAAAATTTTTGTCTGCTGTTTACGACACATCCAATCTCCAAGTCTAAAGAGGGTTTATTAAACAGAAACCGCAAGACATGAAACAGAGGTTAGGCAGCATCTAATTGCACACTTCGAAAGATTTCTTCTAATTCAATCACACTGTTACAGGAAGACAACCAAATAATAACATTTACATTCAGATTTGACGCTAAGGAAAATGTGACTTGTTTGTCGAAGGAAATATCACAACACCGATATTAAAACAAGTTACTAAACAAATGGAAATATATTTCGTACTTTGAAACTTTCATTTCCCATCTTCGAAAAGAAACACCAATCCGAGCATGCTCATCTTAATATCGAGGTGATAAGAGAGAAAAAGAGATATAACCCTTTCAAAACAATGTCGGAAAAATAGTAATCTGCAAAAAAAAAGATGACACAAAGTTGGATGAAACTAAATAAGAAAGCTGCCTGTGTTTTTGATTTACAAGCCATTACGACATTTATTTTTTGCCAATAAATTAGGAAGGCAGCTGTTTTATCGTCATCAATTAATCAATCACAATATTACGATTTACATCAAATAGAAGTAATGTGATTGCTTAACCTAGTGTGTAGGTAAACGAGGCAAACGAGGAGCAAACGGAGAGGTAGGCAAACGAGGAGCAGGCTAGGATGCATCAAGCCGGAGCTGTTACCTTCAAAAACTCAAG
Source organism: Ryuthela nishihirai (assembly GCA_038380435.1). Taxonomy (NCBI): domain Eukaryota; kingdom Metazoa; phylum Arthropoda; class Arachnida; order Araneae; family Heptathelidae; genus Ryuthela; species Ryuthela nishihirai. Next base: position 114,954,718 of record JAWZYU010000001.1, read on the forward strand.
GGGGAAAGGACTGGAAAGGTATTATTATTCGCTGATAGTTACAGAGATGAAAATAAGAATTCAGTGATAACTGCTATGTTGCTTCGTTCTGTGTGTAACTTGAAGAACATAACAGTTTCAGAGTGTCATCAATAAGGATACAGACAAAGCAGGCGATTTATTCTTGCCTTTCCAGCTTATTCTAATCTTTAGCAAGATATAAAAAGAACTTTTTTTTACGTTGTGCGTTCGCTTATATCAGAGGACTTGTATTTCAAAGTTATGGAAAAAGACCTTCGCATAATTATCAGTAAGGTAAGATGAAGATGGGAATGCTATTGATTGGAAGAACATGCTGGAATAAATAAATATACCCTCAATCACCTGCTTGCCATAGAGGTCTGACAGGAGATTGTCAGTTTAATATACCAGAGTAGATAAATCTCTGCGAATGGCGGGATCTCAGCAAAAAACAACACAAACATCCATGTCATATCTGGTGCTCGAACCCAGGTCCCTTTAATCAATAGCCAGGTACACTAGGGGCGGGGTTGGCTCAGTCGGTAGCGCGCCAGGCTCGTAATCTATAGTTCCCAAGTTCGAGTTCCAGCTGGGTCAGCGTTGAGATTTATCTCTGCAAAATTCCCCGCCCTTCCACGGTCAGTAGGGGACACCGATGGGCTTGGAAAGGCCGTCGTCCGTCGGATAGGACGTTAAGCAGTGGCCCTCTGTGCGGGAGAGCCATACCCTGTGCACGTTAAAGAACACGCTGGATGGCCTTGACGGGAGGCTACCATCTGTCTCCTAACAGCTGTTCCAGTAGGTCCCCTCCCCCAACCTTCTCTGAGCCTTCGGGGTCCATGTGATCTGTCCATTTAGCCCATGGTGTGCAAAAAAGTGTCGCTCAGAGGTAAAACAACCCAAAACAACCCAACCCAGGTACACTAACCACTCAGCCACGGGACAACTAGGCGAGAATCGTAACGAAAAGCAAATTCCAGGAAAATATACTGTATTATATAATAATATAACTTAATTCCATCCTTAATTCCAATTCAAAATATGAATTCCTATGAAAATATCATAGTATTATCCAAATAATGGCAATCAAATTATTGATTGGATAATCTGGATAATCTGTTTCTGGATAAAATAGTCCAGAAACGGTATCATCTAGATTAGAGGTTCTAGATTTGGGGTACGCGTTAAAATTTTTTGGGGTACGCCGTGAGAGCTCAAGAATCTCTAGATATAGTAACAAAGTCGCTCGACTTTGTTAAGAATTGCAGTCAAATATTTGTTACCTTTCGCAACAACTTATTTATGTGAAACTGTTTTTTCATCTTTAACTGCTTTAAAAAATAAATATAGGAACAGGCTGGATGTTGAAGATAACTTGCGACTCTACCTTAGCAAGATAACCCCAACCATTGATGAACTGTGCAAGCGTAAACAAGCCCAACCATTTCACTGATTACCCAATAAAATGTTTATAATTTTATACGATTTGTTAATTTGTTTATGTTTTTTTTTCTGTGTGTGTGTTTATCGATATATGTAATTTATGAATACAAAATTTAATGTGTGTATATATATATATAGGTTTTATTTTATTCCCATTGTTATACTATAACTATAGTTTTATCTATCTATACACGCAAAATCGTGAAGCGTTCCACATTTTTTTTTAGCCGTCCCGTGGCCGAGTGGTTAGCACGCTTGGCTACTGATCTAAGGGACCTGGGTTCGAGCCCCGGATTAGGCATGGATGTGTGTGTCGTTTTTCTGCTGAGGTCCTGCCATCCTCTCAGATCTCCTACTGTGGCATATAAACTGACAGGCTCCTGTCAGACCTCTGTGGCAAGCAGCTGCTTGAGGGGGTATTTATTTATTTTTTATTACAAGGGGTACGCCAGTTACATACACATTTCCAGAGGGTATGTGAAGCATAAAATGTTGAGAACCACTGATCTAGATTAAATCATCAACGACCCAAAATATCCCTTGATCAGTGTAATGCCATCATGCCGCTGTGCACAGGAGAAATACCACTGATACGATTACCTGAAAACGTTCAATTTTTACAGGAACTTATTAAAGTTTTCTTTGAATATTATTGCTTAACTTTTCTAATACTTAAAAATACCCAAGGTTATATTACTTTAGGTGGCAATATACTTATATAATAATATTTTATTGCACTGCAACGTAATATTTCGACCGTCCCGTGGCCGAGTGGTTAGCACTCTTGGCTACTGATTTAAGGGACCTGGGTTCGAGCCCCAGATTAGGCATGGATGTATGTGTCGTTTTTCTGCTGAGGTCCTGCCATCCTCTCAGATCTCCTACTGTGGCATATAACTGACAGGCTCCTGTCAGACCTCTATGGCAAGCAGCTGCTTGAGGGGGTATTTATTTTATTTTTTTTAACGTAATATTATTTATGACTTTTTTTTCATTCAAATGCCTAACCTATCACTATTATTTAGGTACAACATTTACAACTTTGCTTCACCTAAAATGTACAGTTTTATTGGCAAAAATGCATAAAATCGATAGGTAATCTCAAATCAACCCTTCTGAAGTTACAGACGTAACTCACGGATACTGGTAAACAAGACACTAGGGAAAAAAGACGAAGTGGCGTAACCGATTTAATGTTAAATATCACCTTTTATTTTAACATGGATAATTATGAATCAATACACCCTATAAACTATATACATTTGATTACCCATTGACGTCACTTACATTGGTTTAACTTCGAAAAACAAGGCATAAGAAGAAACATATGCGAAATCTTTAAATCGTTCTACTGTAAAGGTAGGACAACAGATTACGTCCCTTCGTCTTTTGAGTGACGAATTAATCACTATTTTAAATAAGTTGCTTTTTCTTATTGAGCGATATGGCTATTTTTGTAACTATTTCATGCTATCATGGTTTTGTGGAATTTTAAACTACTATACGTTATTTATACTATGTAGTATTAATAACGTAGCTGCGTTGGGTTGTTTTACCTCTGAGCGGCATTTTTTGCACACAATGGGCTAAATGGCCAGGTCACATGGACCCCGAAGGCTCAGAGGAGGTGGGGGGAGGGGACCCACTGGAACACGCATTGGGAGACAGATGGTAGCCTCCCATCAAGGCCATCCAGCGTGTTCTTTAACGTGCACAGGGTATGACTCTCCCGCACACGGGGCTACGGCTTAACGTCCCATCCGACGGACGGCGGCCTTTCCAAGCCCATCGGTGTTCCCTACTGACCGTGGGCAGGGCGGGGAGTTTTGCGGAGATAAATCTCAATGCTGACCCAGCTGGGACTCCAACCTGGAAGCTACAGATTAAGAGCCTGGAGCGCTACCAACTGAGCAACCCCCGCCCCATAGTAGCTGCTAATGATGACATTTTTAACATTGCTATTGTCTACTAGTAAATAAAATTTTGTGTTCAATTTTACAAAAAAAATTGGAATTTGATTTAATATTATGTCATATATGTATATATTATTTTAAATTTGTGTTTTTATTTAGTAATTCAATTGTTTTCGCGAATTTTGAAACAACCAATATTTACTGTATTTATTATGCTTTCAGAAAACATGACTCAGTTATATCTAATATATATAGTATATAGACGTTTTTGAGTGATTGAAACTGACAGTGGATCACATTAATTCTAACTATGGTATGCAGAAATGGCAGAGCTCTGAAAATTTGCACCTATGGGTAATCCGGGTCATAGATCTCGGGAAAAATCTGAAATTTGACCTCTGTGGACTTCAAGGTGAAATGTAGGTTACGTAGAATTCAAACCATGACCTATGACTGCTAGAAACGTGAAAATTGGGGTCTCTGGATATTTTGGGTTGTAGTTGTTAGAAACGTCGGGAAATTTTAGATCCTGAGGCATTGGCGACGAATACAGGGGGATGAGGGACTTGCGCCCTCTCTGGCAAATTTCGATAGGGCCGAGCGCCCCATGAAAAATTTCTTTAACCTACAATGCTAAAAATGAAAATTAAAAGTGCGACATATTTAAATTCATTCTTTTCCCATTTGTAAGAGCTTCTTTCGTCTATTATATATAATATAGGTTTGAAAAAGACAGAGGTTCTGTTTTTTTATTCTTAATTCTTGGTTAAGAAACCAAGGGCTGTATGATATCTCTATTCTGAAATTTATGGAAGAAGAGATTAATGGTGTCCTGGATCATTTTCAATTTCTTATTTTTGAGATCCCTGGTTTAAAATTTATCAGACTTTTGCTACCACTAAATTTTATAAAGAAAAATATTCTAAAATATATTACTTCGCTTGATATATAAGAACGTTTCCGAGCATAGTTAATTTCTAGAGAGTACCTATGGTGCCAACTCGTAGCAGTATCAACCCATAGCAGCCAGTTCTATATAAAGCTCGACTCAGTAAATAAAATCAAATTGATCGTTGCATGCGTATTACGTTGCTCTTATAGCAAGCAATGTTTATTTAAATATACAAACACAGATATTGGAAACCGAATTTTTATAAATAAAATATAGAGAAACAACTGTTGCATTGTTTTGAATTTGAACAAAATGGGTTTAAATTTTTTCTTTACAAAATAGTCATTAAATGAAAACTGAATAAAAATTGTTTTTCTTAACGCTTAAGGGCCCTTTTAAGACGAGGGCCGCAATCAAGGAGTGTCTAAGGGAGAAGAGAGCTAGCTTCCATAGACGTAATGCAAACTTTTCGAATGCAGCGCCCTCTAAACATGGCAAATTCGTGCATTGCAGTAAAGTCACCTAACCAGGGACAGGAGCGAGTTCCCTGCATTATTTTTCCACTGCCGAGCAAGGTTTTCTTGCTTACACCACGTGACTAATTTTACATGCACTTTGACTCTGAAAAATGTTCATTTCCTTCATGAGGTACAATAATAACTTTTTTTTTCGTTTAGAGGGAAAATGTCAAGAAATAATGAAATAATTTTCTTTAATAAAATCCAATTTTGTAAAACTGGTAGTAGCTATGCTAAAGAACAAAATTTTAATATTTTGAACAACCTACAGCATTTAGTATATTATAATAAATTGAGATTTATGTGTCAGTACACGATAACATGATCTATATAATTATATTTTATACAATTGTTGATATTTTCAATAAATATCATATCGAGTTTTTACTTGTATAAACGTTCAACAGATGGCAGCAGGCACTTCCCGTATCAACCATAAAAAAAGAATTACACTGTTAGAGCAAACTGCAGAAGCCAATGTACATCGATATGCTCCAGGGAACACAAACCTGCAACATACATTGACTTATACATATTCGCAAGATGATTAAATGTATTAATTTACACATTAATTTTAAAAATTCTGCAAAATTACTCAAAATAAACATACAACAGCTTTTCCAGGTATCGTAAAATGTACTCCTGAACGGGATAAAACTCTCATTGAATAACTTTAGGGTCAGCTACCACTGTGCCAAACAGCCATAGCTGTTAGACATTTGGAAACACTGGTTAAATCGCAATATATATATATACCAATAGTAAGACAAACCATAGCTGCAGTTGGCTAAAATGATTGCATTGCGCATGCGCAGATCGCCCCTTACAGTTGTTTTTGTGCCTGTACATCAATTTGCCACGTTCAGCTTCGGTAAAATTCCGCAGAACGGCGCTACTGCCACAATGACCCCATATTGCTGCATTGGGGGTTGTTATGCCACTGATTCATTTGTAAATGCACCGTAGGTGCATACTGGAAAATAAATTTCATTCAATAACGCACAATGAATTAAACGAAGTAATTTTATTTCAATAAACATTTTCTATATATCTAGTGGTAGTAAAATTCTTATAACTTGAAATACTAAATTCTAATTAAGACTAGATATCTCAAACAAATGACCCGATACTTCTTCAATAAATTTTCGAATAAGGATACTCCAGATACCCCTTTCTAAGTAACACTACAGTAATTTTTTTAATTTATACTCTGCTTTCCCAGAAAAGAGCCGTCCCGTGGCCGAGTGGTTAGCGCTCTTGGCCACTGATATAAGGGACCTGGGTTCGAGCCTCGGATAAGGCATGGATGTATGTGTCAGACTGTCAAGCAGTTTCTTGAGGGGGAATTTTTTTCTGTTTATGAGTTGGGAGACGTAATGATGTATGGGAGCTGGGCCGGATCTGCAAAAATCATTAAACTTATTTATATTTCTTTCATTTTTCAAGAAACTTTTTAAAGACCTATAGAACGGAGGGAAAGATGTTATACTGCAATAGAAATCCAGTCTCTTTCCACGTCCAACCCCTACCACTTTCTCTTTTACATTTCGAATTGTTAAGAAAAGTCTGCTATTTGTGAAAAACTTCAATTTACTTCAGAAAATTTTATTATTATTTTTTTTGCCTCATAATAAAAAAAACCTTCAAGGAGCTGCTTGCCATAGAGGTTTTACAGGAGGTCCTGGCAGTTATAGGAGCGGGGGTAGCTCAGTCGGTAGCGCCCCAGGCTCGTAATCTGTAGTTCCCAGGTTCGAGTCCCAGCTGGGTCAGCGTTGAGACTTATATCCGCAAAATTTCGCCGCCACGGTCAGTAGGGGACATCAATGGGCTTGGAAAGGCCGCCGTCCGTCGGATGGGACGTTAAGCCATGGCCCCGTGTGCGGTAGAGCCATACCCTGTGCACGTTAAAGAACACATTGGATGGTCTTGGCGGGAGGCTACCATCTGTCTCCCAACAGCTATTCCAGTGGGTCCCCTCCCCCAACCTTCTCTGAGCCTTCGGGATCCATGTGACCTGGCCATTTAGCCCATGGTGTGCAAAAAAGTGCCGCTCAGTGGTAAAACAACCCAACCTGGCAGTTATACACCATAGCAGAAGGTCTGTGACGATGGCGGGTCCTAAGCAGGAAAACGTCTTTGCCTTACCGAGGACATGAATCCAGGCCCCTTTGATCAGTAGCCAAGCGCGCTAACCATTTGGCCACGAGACGGATACTTCGTTCTGTAACCGTTTGTCAAATCAAACTTAAGAAAGAGAAAAATCATTGACGAGAAACCGAGGTTTAACAAAGTGTCCCCCCGAGTCTATTTGCATTCATAGAAATTAATTGGAAACCTGATGGCATATTTTTTTTATCGTGTACAACTGCAGAACAATAAATAAGGCGATATGATCGTCACTTTCAAGGAAAGGCATTCCGATTTCACTGATAAATATCCTGATGCCGATTGTAGGAGGGGCGGGGGTGGCTCAGTCGGTAGCGCGCCAGGCTCGTAATCTGTAGTTCCCAGGTTCCAGTCCCAGCTGTGTCAGCGTTGAGATTTATCTCCGCAAAATTCCCCGCCCTGCCCACGGTCAGTAGGGGACACCGATGGGCTTGTAAAGGCCGCCGTCCGTCGGATGGGACGTTAAGCCGTGGCCCCGTGTGCGGGAGAGCCATACCCTGTGCACGTTAAAGAACACGCTGGATGGCCTTGACGGGAGGCTACCATCTGTCTCCCAACAGCTGTTCCAGTGGGTCCCCTCTCCCAAACTTCTCTGAGCCTTCGGGGTCCATGTGACCTGGTCATTTAGCCCATGGTGTGCAAAAAAGTGCCGCTCAGAGGTAAAACAACCCAACACAACTCGATTGTAGGAAGAAAGCAGTTCAAGAATTCGAAAAGTTTAGTTGAGGAAAGGAGTTTTTCAAACTGGGTGAAGTCTTCATCGAGCGCAATCGAAGCAAATTTTACATGATCGGTAGAAACTGCAAAAGTGGGGAAAGCCATTTACAGATAGCGAGTTTCTCAAAAACTGTAATTTAACACTTTACTTTCTCAGTTAGGGAGCAGAAAATGGCAACAGTAAATTTGACAGCGATTCTCGTTTCCCGTAGGAATAGCATGGGAAATATTTTTGGTTCTAACAAGCCTCTCTTTTGGACTTTCGACCTGAAATTTGGCACTGCAATCCGGACCACAACCCGAAAAGTTCTCTGAAAATTTTGAGCGTGTACGTTGATTTCCCGATTAGTTATGGCTGCCACAGACAGACTCACAGACAGACACCTTCTTTTATTATATAGATAAAGCTTCTGAAGTTCTCATCAAAGTACTTAAAAATAAGGATAAGATCTTAAAATATTTTAAAGGAAGGAATTAATTTAAAGGAAGGAATTAATCCTCTTACTTGCAACAGTGTCAAATACGCAAGTTATGAATATTACTTCTACTTCATTTATTTTTCTCACCACTGATGAATCTGCAGATGTTACTGACATATCAGGGGCGTGGGTGGCTCAGTCGGTAACGCGCCAGGCTCGTAATCTGTAGTTCCCAGGTTCGAGTCCCAGCTGGGTCAGCGTTGAGATTTATCTCCGCAAAATTCCCCGCCCTGCCCACGGTCAGTAGGGGACACCGATGGACTTGGTAAAGTCCGTCGGATGGGACGTTAAGCCGTGGCCCCGTGTGCGGGAGAGCCATAACCTGTGCACGTTAAAGAACACGCTGGATGGCCTTGACGGGAAGCTACCATCTGTCTCCCAACAGCTGTTCCAGTGGGTCCCTTCCCCCAACCTTCTCTGAGCCATCGGGGTCAGTGTGACCTGGCCATTTAGCCCATGGTGTGCAAAAAAGTGCCTCTCAGAGGTAAAACAACCCAACTGACGTATCAGAGTGTTCCGTGTTTGGTAGGTATGTCATATACCTACCAATCTCTACCACTGAAAGAGAAAACCAGAAGTGAAACTATTTCGAAAAGTCTTCTGAAACGTTTAAGAAGTAAAAATACGAACATCGGACGGATAGTATCGATAACGACAGATGGTGCTCCTTCTACGAATGCAAAAATTAAAGTTTTATTAAATTGTTCTCCAGTCATATTTGTCGTGAAATTTCTAGAGGGGTTCTGAAATCTTTTCGTTTTATTGTCTACTTGAGAAATGATTATTACAAAATGAATATCGGACCTCACTCAGCGAAATATAAACCATCATTTTCAATAGTTCGTAGCCATCTGTCGATTTCTTCGATTCCTCCTCAATACCATGCTTGGTCCTTGAAGGTTTTCAACTTCCTGAAATGTTTGAAACCACCTACCTCGAATAAAATGAGCCATGGAGCGAAAGAGATTGTAGTTCCAAGGGGCCAGACTATACATTGGGTGAGAAAGTTCAAATGCCAATTCTAGAAGTTTTCCGTTGGTCCGAAGTGCGGTGTACGATTTTCTGTTGTCTTGTTGGAGGAATAGCCAATGTTTGTTTAAGGTTCAATCCAGGGTTGCATCAAAGCATCACAAAGTGCATGCTCTCCCGTTGTTTTGAGTAGAGGTTGTCATTGAGTCACGTCTATTGGTAACCAGTTCGAAGCATGCTTCTTAAAATTTCACCAAACACAACATTGCCTTCGTTTCGAATCGTCCCATCTTTGGGACAAGAAGTGCGGCTTGTCCTGGGTCAAGTCATTGTTTTTGCGGTGTTTGGATTGCTCCAAAATATTTTATCGCAAGAATATTTATTTCCATGAAACTTTCGTTGGTGAATTGTTTTACATCTGAGCGACATACTTTTCCACACAATGGGCTAAATGACCAAGTCACAAGGGTTGGGTTGTTTTACCTCTGAGCGGCACTTTTTTGCACACAGTGGGCTAAATGGCCAGGTCACATGGACCCCGAAGGCTCAGAGAAGGTTTGGGGAGAGACCCACTGGAACAGCTGTTGGGAGACAGATGGTAGCCTCCTGTCAAGGCCATCCAGCGTGTTCTTTAACGTGCACAGGGTATGGTTCTCCCGCATACGGGGCCACGGCTTAACGTCCCATCCAACGGACGGCGGCCTTTCCAAGCCCATTGGTGCCCCCTACTGACCGTGGGCAGGGCGGGGAATTTTGCGGAGATAAATCTCAACGCTGACCCAGCTGGGACTCGAACCTGGGAACTACAGATTACGAGCCTGGCACGCTACCGACAGAGCCACCCCCGCCCCGCCCCAAGTCACAAGGACTCAGAGAAGGTTAGAGGAGGGGACCCACTGGAACAGCTATTAGGAGACAGATGATAGCTTTCCGTCAAGTCCATCCAGCATGTTCTTTAACGTGCACAGAGTATGGCTCTCTCTCGCACACGGGTCACGGTTTTGCAATCCCATCCGACGGACGGCGGCCTTTCCAAGTCCATTGGTGTCCCCTATTGCCTGAGCGCAGGGCGAGAATTTTGTGGAAATAAATCTCAACGCTGGCCCAGCTGGGACCCGAACCTAGGAGCTGCAGATTACGAGCCTGGCCTACCGACTCACTCCAACACCTCCACGAAACGGTGGTCGTGTGGATTAACGAGGGTTTTCATGCAGACTTCAATGTTACGGTTTGCTTGTTAAAGAGTCCGTTAATGTGGAACACTTCGGCAACTCCTGTCTATTTTACCGATGTGTTGCAGAAGTCACAGTTTCTGTGAGCAACAAATGTTCAGACGAGAGACTGCGAGGGCTTGTTGCTGGATCATCTTCAACAGCCAGCACAGAATGTTGCGATCTACTGATATTGGCCTTCACGATGGCGACTTACTGTCAAAGCTCGTGTCACCATTTTTGAACTTCTTGAGCCAAGCTTGAGCAGCACGAAAAACGAGGTAATGTTTTCACTTTCTCGTCTGTCAGCATTCGACTTTTTTGTTTTCAGATATAAATTTCCACATCCTTTTTTTTTTTCCTTTTATTTTTCATTGCCTTTCAAATATAAAGTAATAGCAATTGCGAATAATACTATCGAATTTCCACCTTCTTTTTGTTTTCTCACCTCTCAATTAGAAAATAACAGCCAATGCGGATAATGCAATCGTGTTCCGACATCTTTTTTCTTTTCTGTCTTTCAAATAGAAGAGTACAGCAAATGCGGATAATGCAATCGCTCTTCGTCATCCTTTTTTTTTTCTTTTTACCTTTTAAACAGAAAGAAACAACAAATGCGGATAATGCAATCGTGTTTCCACAATTTTGTTTTTTCATTTTTTTATTTTTTATTGTCTTTCAAATGGAAGAGTACAGCAAATGCGGATAATGCAATCGCTCTTCGTCATCCTTTTTTTTTTTCTTTTTACCTTTTAAACAGAAAGAGACAACAAATGCGGATAATGCAATCGTGTTTCCACAATTTTGTTTTTTAATTTTTTCATTTTTTATTGTCTTTCAAATGGAAGCGTACAGCAAATGCGGATAATGCAATCGCTCTTCGTCATCCTTTTTCTTTTCTTTTTACCTTTTAAACAGAAAGAGACAACAAATGCGGATAATGCAATCGTGTTTCCACAATTTTGTTTTTTAATTTTTTCATTTTTTATTGTCTTTCAAATGGAAGAGTACAGCAAATGCGGATAATGCAATCGCTCTTCGTCATCCTTTTTTTTTCTTTTTACCTTTTAAACAGAAAGAGACAACAAATGCGGATAATGCAATCGTGTTTCCACAATTTTGTTTTTTCACTTTTTCATTTTTTATTGCCTTCCAAATGGATAGTAACAACAAGCGCGGATAATGCAATCATGTTTCCGCATCCTTTTTTTTCCTTACCATTTAAATGGAAAGCAACAGCTAATAATACTATTGCCTTTCCACCTCCTTTTTTCTTCTCACCTCTCAATTAGAAAATAACATCTAATGCGAATAATGCAATCGCGTTTCTGCCTCTTCTTTCTTTCCTCTCCGATACAAAGTAACAGCAAATACGAATAAAGCTATCGTGTTTTCATCTCCTCCCCCCGCAGCGACCATTATCTTTCATCAGGTTGATAACTTTCCTAACAACTAGAACTCCATCTTCTGCTAACGAAAGACGAGATAAGAAAGCCTTTTTTCAGAACACCTGCCCTCAGAGTTTGATATTGATTGGCTACCCACTCTTCGTGTCCTCTCTTCCCTTTCTGCATCTGCTGAATTTTTAGGATCAGATAAGTCCAGCCGATAAAAACAATCTGAACGAATGGGAATTCTCTGAGTAGGGAGCGTACCACGCGAGACCATCAGCTCTTAACTTCTCTTAGGCTGCAGGAACCACGAGGAAGGTGACATTCGACAACCAGCGAATCTCGTCATGCGCCCTCGGGCCCTCATTATTCTGGTATCCTCATCAATAACGATCCACTGACAAGACGCAGGGGAAAAAAAAGGCCCGAACAGTCCTCGTCGCAAGATGTTCACGTGTGATGACGGGGCGCATCCTGTCTACGAAACATGCTCTACAACATTCCCCATTTCGTTGCCTTATGGTCCTCGTATTTCTCTCGATGTGAGACATTTTCCCTCGCATGGCACAAACGGAATGCTAACTCGATCATTCGTTTCTCTTCGCGAAGAGCAGAAAACTTTGGGAGCACTTGATCGTGTCCGCTTTGGGAGGCTGAATAGAAAGGGCGCGCTTGATGAGCTGATGATTTGTAAACCAGAAAAGGGATCTCACTCTTGATCATCAGCTTGGTTAAGCAGAAGTTATTGGACATACCTGATGAGGGGACACTGTAAAGCTGAACAGCGAGATAGAGCTTCATCATCTGCTTTATTCAAGCGGATATGACTGGGTAGGTTTGATCTTGGGCTTTCTGAAGAAATGGGAGATGGGTTGGGTTGTTTCACCTCTGAGCGGCACTTTTTTTGCACACCAATGGGCTAAATGGCCAGGTCACATGTACCCAGAAGGTTCAGAGAAGGTTGGGGGAGGGGACCCACTGGAACAGCTGTTGGGAGACAGATGGTAGCCTCCCGTCAAGGCCATCCAGCTGTTCTTTAACGTGCACAGGGTATAGTTCTCCCGCACACGGGGCCACAGCTTAACGTCCCATCCGACGGACGGCGGTCTTTCCAAGCCCATCGGTGTCCCCTACTGACCGTGGGCAGGGCGGGGAATTTTGCGGAGATAAATCTCAACGCTGACCCAGCTGGGACTCGAACCTGGAAACTACAGATTACGAGTCTGGCGCGCTACCGACTGAGCCACCCCCGCCCCAATGGGAGATGGCCATCAACTTTTTAGAGCAGAAGAGATTGAACTCTTCATCATTGTTTTGATAAAGTCAAAGAGCTCACACTTGATCGTTAAAAAGCAGAAATGATTAGCCATACTTGATCATGTTGCATTGCAATGCAAGACACTTTCAGCAAAAATGACGCCAACTTTATAAAGCTGAAATGATGGCATATACCCTACTCCAACAAAATATTAGAAAATTTTCATCTTATTTAAATGGGAATCAAATTTTGAAGCTCTATAACTTTTAAAATATGCATTTGATAGAAAAATGTAACTTAAGGTAAATTAAAGATCATAATCGAAACTATTTAAATCTCAATTATCAAAAATATTCCTTCGGTATTTAAAGAGTTAAGGAAGTTAGAATATTTCACAAGTAATGCTTCGTAAGAGTTTACCCCACAAATTGGGGCGGGGGTGGCTCAGTCGGTAGCGCGCCAGGCTCGTAATCTGTAGTTCCCAGGTTCGAGTCCCAGCTGGGTCAGCGTTGAGATTTATCTCCGCAAAATTCCCCGCCCTGCCCACGGTCAGTAGGGAACACCGATGGGCTTGGAAAGGCCGCCGTCCGTCGGATGGGACGTTAAGCCGTGGCCCCGTGTGCGAGAGAGCCATACCCTGTGCACGTTAAAGAACACTCTGAATGGCCTTAACGGGAGGCTACCATCTGTCTCCCAACAGCTGTTCCAGTGGGTCCCCTCCCCCAACCTTCTCTGAGCCTTCGGGGTCCATGTGACCTGGCCATTTAGCCCATGGTGTGCAGAAAAGTGCCGCTCAGAGGTAAAACAACCCAAAACAACCCAACCCACAAATTAATTAAAACATAGTAACTATTTACAATGTTAGAACTTCTCAGATATATGCACCTGGTAGTAGTTCATTAGAATATTTAGAGAAAAAATTATCATTAGCCGGGTGGGATCCGAACCCACGACCTCCTGATCTGACGTCAATTGGTATCAGGGGATCGTGGGTTCAGATCCCACCCAGCTAATGACGCTATTGTTTCAAACCATTTAATAAAATAAATATACACTGTAAAAGGTTTGCACAATGATTATATCACTCACTTAATAGATTTCTCGACGTTAGTTACAATAGAATTAACTTGTTAGCTCAGCGGTCAGAGCACCTGACATATTATAAAGAGATCATGGGTTCATATCCTACCCCCGATTAAGACAATTTTCCCCTAAAATTGGATATCGACGTGAAACTGAGAGGATTATATTCCGATTATTTCAATATTAGGCAGTTATGAATTATTTTTATAAAATGAGATAATTTATTGTAAAATATACTTTGGGGGAGGGAGCATGGGAGCCATGTTTCCTTGTTCCCCCTCCCCCTTAATATATCTTGGGGGAGGGAACATGGGAGCCATGATTGCTTGTTCCCCCCTCCCCCTTAATATACCTTGGGGGGAGGGAGCGTGGGAGCCATGATTGCTTGTTCCCCCTCCCCCTTAATGTACCTTGGGGGAGGGAGCATTGGGAGCCATGATTGCTTGTTCCCCCTCCCCCTTAATGTACCTTGGGGGAGGGAGCATGGGAGCCATGATTGCTTGTTCCCCCTCCCCCTTAATGTACCTTGGGGGAGGGAGCATGGGAGCCATGATTGCTTGTTCCCCCTCCCCCTTAATGTACCTGGGGGAGGGAGCATGGAAGTCATGATTCCTTTTTCCCCCTCCCCCTTAATATACCTTGGGGGAGGGAGCATGGGAGCTATGATTCCTTGTTCCCCCTTAATATACTTTGGGGAGGGAGCATGGGAGCAATGATTCTTTGTTCCCCCTCCCCTTAATATACCTTGGGGGAGGGAGCATGGGAGCCGTGATTGCTTGTTCGCCCCTCCCCCTTAATATACCTTGGGGGAGGGAGCATGGGAGCCATGATTGCTTGTTCCCCCTCCCTTAATATACCTTGGGGGAGGGAGCATGGGTGTCATGATTCCTTGTTCCCCCCTCCCCCTTAATTCAACCCCTGGAACAGTGTATAGGATAATATGTTCCTGGTGCAGTTATCAGCTCTGAGATGAGTAGGCTTGAAAAAAGAAAAAAATCATCCTATACGTTATTGATTATTATATATCAAGTCCATGCTGAGTGAGGGAGGGAGTTGCTCAGTTGGTAGCGTGCCAGGCTCGTAATCTGCAGTTCCCAGGTTCGAGTCTCAGCTAGGCCAGCGTTGAGATTTATCCCCCTAAAACTCCCCGCTCTACACATGATCAGTAGGGGACTCCGATGGGATTGAAAAGACCTTTGTCTGTCAGATGGGACGTTAAGCCGTGGCCGTGGGCACTTTTAAAAGTATGCTGAGTGGCTTTGACGGGAGGCTGTCTAGTGGGTGCCCCCCCCTCAACCTTCTCTGAGCTCTCGAGGTCCTTATAACCTGGCATTTAGCCCATTGTGGAAAAAAGTGTCGTTCAGAGGTAAAAACAATCCAACCCATACTGAATGTACAAAAGTATTATAGTAATAGGTCAATAATATTACTTAAGACGAAAGGTGTACTTTCAGCAGACGTAAAACGAGATCAAACCATTTATCTGCATAAAAAAGATCAGTCTTACGGAATTATTAAAGTGAACTGTAAGCGTCGACAGCTGTAAAAACTATTAATTAATCTATATATAAAGAAATAAACGTCATCAAAAACATGTAGAGGATGATAAACGTACACCATACTTCGAGATGACGAATTTTTCACGAAGCTCTTTCAGAAGACCTAGAAGGTCTGTCTCTCTATCAAAAGACTAGGGCTGTCTCTCTATAAAAAAAAAAATAGAAGGTTTGTCTCTCTCTCTCTCAAAAGACTAGAAGGTCTGTCTGTCTTTTCCGCCAGGCTCGTAATCTGTAGTTCCCAGGTTCGAGTTCAGCGTTGAGATTTATCTCCGCAAAATTCCCCGCCCTGCCTACTGTCAGTAGGGGACACCGATGGGCTTGGAATGGCCGCCGTCCGTCGGATGGGACGTTAAGCCGTGGCCCCGTGTGTGGGAGAGTCATACCCTGTGCACGTTAAAGAACACGCTGGATGGCCTTGACGGGTGGCTACCATCTGTCTCCCAACAGCTGTTCCAGTGGGTCCCCTCCCCCAACCTTCTCTGAGCCTTCGGGGTCCATGTGACCTGGCCATTTAGCCCATGGTGTGCAAAAAAGTGCCGCTCAGAGGTAAAACAACCCAACCCTGTCTGTCTTTCAAAAGACTGGAAGGTTTGTCTCTCTTTCAAAAGACTAGAAGGTCTGAAAGCTGTAGTTTATTCGTGCAGTCCCGAATCTAGAAAAAAGATTAAGAGAAACGGTGTGTGTTTGGGGGGGGGGGGGGGTAAGGAAAAGAGACTGGATTTTAAAAGCAGTATAACATTTTCTCCTCCATTTCAGAATTCTTTTAAAAAAGATTTAGTGAAACCAAGAGAAGGACACCCCTCCCCGCATTATTTTAACGTCACAGCTGGGGGATAGTCAAACGATATTGGAGTTGGGTTACCTCCGAGCGGCACTTTTTTTGCATACAATGGGCTAAATGGCCAGGTCACACGGACCCCGAAGTCTCAGAGAAGGTTGGGGGAGAGGATCCACTGGACAACTGTTGGGAGACAGATGGTAGCCTCTAGTCGGGCTCATCCAGCGTGTTCTTTAACGTGCCCAGGGTATGGATCTCTCCCGCACAAGAGGCCACGGCTTAATGTGGAGGACGGAGGTCTTTCCAAGGCCATCGGTGTCCCCTACTGACCGTGGGCTGGGCGGGGAGTTTTGCGGAGATAAATCTCAACGCTGATCAAGCTGGGACTCGAACCTGGGAACTGCAGATTACGAGCCTGGCGCGCTACCGACTGAGCCGCCAAGTCCCCTAATAAGGAGTTTGAAGCTAGTTAAATTCTAAATATCTGATTAGAAAAGGAGTCGGGCTTAACGAAGGCTTTCGGCGTCTCGAAGAGTTTGGTTCAACATTCAAACTCTGAAAAAAAGTTCTTAATGATTTTCATTAAAAATAAGCACTAGAGCAGATTAGCACTCCAAATTTCATTCGGTTGGTCTAGAAGACTCAATAGTCTAAAGCTGATTTTTTAAATAATTCTTTTCAATAGTTATTTTGTTTGCACTCTAATATACCTATTTTAAAATTATACCTTATAGTTTTATTTTCATTAATAAAATAAACTGATATGCCTTTTTCTTTCCCGGTTTGGCTCTTGACCTAACAAGGATTATAATTTGCGGTTTTTAAAATTTGTTGGTTTCCATTGTTTTTTTTTTTTTCTTCTTTTGTCTGTAAAGGTTCCTGACCCTTGCATTAGTGAACAATGTGTTGTTTGGATTGTTTTACCTCAGACCGGCATCTTTTGCACATAATGGGCTAAATGGCCAGGTCACAAGGACCCAGAAGGCTCAGAGAAGTTTGGGGGAAGGGGACTAATTGGACAGCTCTTAGGAGACAGATGAACCGCCTACCGTCATAAGCAACCGACGTGTTCTTTAACGTGCACAGGATATGACTCTTCCGCACACGGCTTAATGTTCTATGCGACGAACGGCAGCGTTGCCAACCTCTTATTCTTCTACACCGAAGGCCGAAAGAGGGTCAGCGGAGATAAATCCCAATGCAAGCACAGTTAGGACTCGAATCTGGGAATTGCAGATTACGAGTCTGACTCACTACCAACTGAGCCCCTAAGATATTGCTAAGACTTTATTAAAGCTAAGACGTTGGAATAATGCCAAGTTTTAACCGGCTCTGAAACAGCACGAAATAATCTAATGGGAATAATACAGCGTCTTTCCATTTCGAGCATTTATTAAAAAAATGCACTGATTTCCATAAATTAAGGAAAATTCCTATGTTAAGTCAATGGGAAGCTAACGTCAAAGCTCTGTAACTTCTAAAATAAGTTTTTTTGTTTTAAAAAAATGTGATTGCAGATAAAGATCTTAATCAAATATATCAATATCTCGATTTTCAACAATATTCGTTCAGTATTTCATGAGTTATGGAAGTTTGAATATTTAACAACAGCAATGCCAGTCTTAAGAAACTTATACAAAACTGAAGAATAGTTCAAGAATTCTTTGCACAAAGTTCTAAAATACAAACTTATTTTATTAAACACTTTGATACAATAATTTTTATTAAGTTTTAATTAACTTCTGATGTCAATTTTTGTGGCTGGCATTGTTATCGCTAAATATTCAAACTTCCATAACTCATTAAATATTGAACGAATATTGTTGAAAATCGAGATATTGATTTATTTGATTGAGATCTTTATCTGCAATCACATTTTTCAAAACAAAAAACTTATTTTAGAAGTTATCCACTGATGCGTAGTGATTTTAATGTGTAAAAAGGTAAGGTTAATCTTAGTAACCATGGGTTTGGTCACAAGGATAATTGTGTCACTTATTGAATGTCGTAAAAAGTTTTCCTTTATATTTTGTCTGTGAGAGTAGTGGGACTATTTGAAGCATGGGTAGATGATGTGAAATATTCTTTTGATGGTTTAGCGTCATACTAATGAAGACAAGGATTTGTGTTGGCTGAATTTATTTCATATATGTGGTTTTATACTTTTGTAATAAAATTGGTTAATTTATGCATTTTTGTTGTTAAACATTCTTTTGAACTCACGCTCAAGATTTTCTATTAAAATTTATAACGATATGTTTTAGCAAAGGCTTTTGGGTTGTTGAATTGTTTTACCTCTGAGCGGCACTTTTTTGCACACCATGGGCTAAGTGGCCAGGCCATAAGGACCCCGAAGGTTCATACAGGTTTGGGGAGGGGACCCACTGGAACAGCTGCTGGGAGACAGATGGTAGCCTCCAGTCGGGGTCATCCAGCGTGTTCTTTAACGTGCACAGGGTATGGATCTCTCCCGCGCACGAGGCCACGGCTTAACGTACCATCTGACGGACGGCGACCTTTCCAAGCCCATCAGTGTCCCCTACTGACCGTGGGTAAGACGGGAGTTTTGCGGGGATAAATCTCAACACTGACCCAGCTGGGACTCGAACCTGGGAACTACAGATTACGAGCCTGACGCGTTACCGACTCCCCCCTAGCCAAGGCTGGATACCCTCACCCACCCTAGCCAAGGCTGGATATACGGAAGAAGTAGTCGGTCTCCCCCCACCCTAACCAAGGCTGGATATACAGAAGAAGTAGTCGGTCTCCCCCCCCCCCACACACACACCCTAGCCAAGGCTGGATATACGGAAGAAGTAGTCGGTCTCGCCCCACCCTAGCCAAGGTTGGATATACGGAAGAAGTAGTCGGTCTCCTCCCCACCCTAGCCAAGGCTGGATATACGGAAGAAGTAGTCGATCTGCCTCCCCCCCCCACTCTAGCCAAGGTTGGATATACGGAAGAAGTAGTCGGTCTCCCCCACCCTAACCAAGGTTGGATATACAGAAGAAGTAGTCGGTCTCCCCCACCCTAGCCAAGGCTGGATATACGGAAGAAGTAGTCGGTCTCCTCCCCACCCTAGCCAAGGCTGGATATACGGAAGAAGTAGTCTGTCTCCTCCCCACCCTAGCCAAGGCTGGATATACGGAAGAAGTAGTCGGTCTCCCCCCCCCCCCCACCCTAGCCAAGGCTGGATATACGGAAGAAGTAGTCTGTCTCCCCCCCCCCTCTCCTTCTGAGAATGTTAATAAGGACAAATGGTGGAAAATTGTTAAACTTGTGCATATTTCACTCATTTTTCAAGAAATATTTTAAGGACGTCCAAACGGCAGGGAAAATCTTATACTAGAATGGAAATCCAGTCTCTTTTTCTAGAAATCTAGAAATTTTTAAATTAGAACTTAGATTATTTTCTTAGATATTATATATAATAGAAATTAGATAATTAGAATCTAGAAATTAGAAAATTTCTTTCCCCCCCCCCCCCTTTATTTCTGTGTAGATCAGTCTTGGTAATAGTTGACTCTCCCCAAGTTACAAGTTTTCATTTGATCTATAACTCATTAGAATAACCCATGTGAAATATTTCTCTCCGTTTTGGGGGGTTTGTAGGCAGAAAGGAGAAGACATAATCTAAGATAATCCTCACGTCAGAATCTTTCAACTCAGATAGAAGTCGTTACGCTCTGCCAACCGTTTACGCAATTCCCGTTTTGTTTCAGAAAGGTGGGGGGGGGGGGAACTGGGGGGGGGGCAAACTCTTGCTTTAAGTCAGTAGTTCCATTTGGAACCGAACGCCAAAAATTATTTTCTTGGATCTCCACTGGATTTCTTCATGGAAATCAAATAATTTTTCCTATATAAAACGAGTTGAAAAAATATTTACCTTATTTACTAATCTATGAATTTCAAAACCTTTTCAATCTAAATAAAACATGCATAACTATGTTAATCTAAAATGTTTTCCATATGCCATTTAATCTATTACCACAAAAACACAAGGACCCCCCCCCCCCCCCCCCCATAAACACACACGCACACAGAAATTTGTAAAACGCTCCAGTTTGGATCCATTGTTCAAGTCTTGACAATTTTTAGCTGTAAACCGAATTTGACAGTCGTAGCTTTTACCGTACAGGAGTTCTCCCCGATCCCTCGATATTTTTTCGTGGACGATTACGATGCTGTAATATATGACAAGAAGAAACTACTCGTCGAAATTGGTGGTTTGACTCTTTCCGTTTAGGAGAAATTCTTCCAACCTCTGTTTTGGAGGGAGAACTTTCCCTTTTTTACTACGTGAGTAAGAATGGCTGAGGGGTCAAATCATTTTATTTTGCTTTATAGTAAGAGAAAGCTATATTCCGATTTTGTTAGCTCTTACCGTTTAGGAAAAGTTTTGGTTCAAATAGGCAGATAAAAAATAGACAAACTCCATACGTTATATCACAGATATAGTTTTAAGATCCTATTATTGGTTGGGTTGGGTTGGGTTGTTTTACCTCTGAGCGGCACTTTTTTGCACACCATGGGCTAAATGGCCAGGTCACATGGACCCCGAAAGCTCAGAGAAGGTTGGGGGAGGGGACCCACTGGAACAGCTGTTGGAAGACAGATGGTAGCCTCCCGTCAAGACCATCCAGCGTGTTCTTTAACGTGCACAGGGTATGGCTCTCCCGCACACGGGCCACGGCTTAACGTCCCATCCGACGGACGTCGGTCTTTCCAAGCCCATCGGTGTCCCCTACTGACCGTGGGCAGGGCGGGGAATTTTGCAGAGATAAATCTCAACGCTAACCCAGCTGGGACTCGAACCTGGGAAGTACAGATTACGAGCCTGGTGCGCTTACGACTGAGCCACCCCCGCCCCCCTATTATTGGTAGATGCGAGCTCGTGAATGTATCAATGCGCTGCTAGGAGGGGATATTTCGCTCTTTTCCTCAAGAATCTAGATGTTTTATCTCTGAGCTGCAATTGTTTTGTCCACAATGGGCTAAATTGCTAAGTCGCAAGAATCCCAAGTGCTGAGAGAAACTTGGGGAAGAAGATCCACTGGGCAGTATTAGGAAATATATGGAAACCTCTCTTCAAGGCCATCCAGCGTGTTTTTCAATCTTACTGTGCACACGGGGCCACGGCTTTAAGTCTCATTGACGGATGGCGGTCTTTTCAAGCCTATGGTTGTCCCTTTTCAGTCGAGGACGAGGTGGGGGTAGTGGAGAAAATCTCAACGCAGGTATGTTGTGTTGTTTGGATTGTTTTATCGCTGAGCGGCATTGCTTGCACACAATCGGCTAAATGGCCAAGTTACAAAGAATCCGAAGGCTCAGAAAAGGTTGGGGGAGGGGAGCCACTGGAATAGCTATTGGGAGACAGATGGTAGTCTTCCGTCAAGGCCATGCAGCGAGTTCTGTAATGTGCATAGGATATGGCTCTCCCGCACACGGACCAAAGCTTAACGTCCGATCCGACGGACGGCGGCCTTTCCAAACCCATCGGTTTCCCCTATTGACCAAGGGTAGGGAGGGGAGTCTTGAGGAGGTAAATCTCAACGTTGACCCAGCTGTGTCTCGAACCTCGGCGTCACGGGCGCCTCGTCAACTTGGATTCTCAATATCCTTGTTTGTGGCGACCCAGGACGAAGATTAGAGTTAGGTTTTGCCAAAGGCTGGACTTTACTTCTATAGCGTTCAGCCGCGACGGTGGATAGTGGTAAAACGTGGCATTATCCCGATAGATGTAGTGCAGTCTCTGAATTGCGGAGCATTTGGGTTTTGTCGTTCATTATATTACCTATGTCTCGAACCTGAGATCTTCAAATTAAAAGCCTGCGCGCTATCGACTGAGCCCCCCTCGACCCCAACGCAGATAGAGTTGGGGTTAACACTTAAAAACTGGAGATAACGAGGAGCCACTCGGATCCTCAAGAATGAAATACATCAAAAAACTTCAAGAATCAGCTTGCCAAAGAGCTCGGAAATGAGCCTGTGAATTTAATACGCCATAGAGAGGATCTGTAAGAAAAGTGAAACAGAAAGGAAATTTTAAAAAATATCCGTCATCAGATAGTTAAAGTAGACACGAAGCAATATTCCATAAGTCATAGCCAAGGAAGATGCATTTCACTCTGCGCAAGATACTGCCTCAGGACCTCGGGCTTAAGATTGCTACTTCAAACATCTGATCTTGGACAAAACAACATCTGGAAAGGTTCAAAACCACTGCTCTAGTGAATTCAATTAAACCCTTCGCGTCTAATAATTTCGATCTTATGTCGAGTACCTTTCACGAATAGGGTCGAAATATTGATTACCATAGCAACAACGTAGAAAAGGGTCGAGATATTAATTACCAACCTAGAAAAGACTCTGGGTATTCGATCTTCATTTCATCGATCTGCATCAGTAACGATCTTCTCACAAGATAAAACACTCTTGCAGATATTTCGTTCGATAGCATCCGAAAAACATTGCTTTTCATCTAGCAGGTTTTCGCAGTCTCGAATGTAAGTAGTAATGGCTGGTTGTGGCCCCATCCATCATAATCACACCTCAAAAGAACCAGGACAATTATTGAAACACAGCCACGTGTTAACCAGCCGAAAGAAATCGAGCAGTGGCAGTAAATGTGACGATGAAGCTACGGAATGAGATTGAATAAAGATGTAAGAGACTTTCTGTTACTTTTTACACAATTTAGAAACATCACCGAGGCATTGGCTGATGCCACAAGAACGTGTTAATGTTGAGAAACTTTGATTACAATTGTTGGCTCTGCCCTAGGCAATGTAATAAAAATAAAGCATCAGTGAATGATTTTACATTTGCAGCAACTGTAAACAGAAAAACAGCAGAACAGACCACTTTTAGCTATAGGGTAGAAAGCTTTGAGAGATGATGTGTGCCTAAATCCTACATAAATTGCAAGCTGAACGTCATATACAAAGAAACGATGATTATGAAATTTTGTTTACCGCAACTAAATAGTGAAGTTTTCAGTTATTCCAGTTTATTGTCTTTCTTATTTGTATGAAACTTAATTAATTAACTGGACGATCATTTGTTAGACATCCCGATGGTAATATTTGGCAATTACCAAGTTTGTTTTTTGTTTCATCTTCTTGTTGTTTCAATTCATAATTTCATTGTAAATTTTTGATGTAACATTCTTAAGCGTGAAATGTTTATGCCACTTGAATCAAAGTTTAAGTTTTTATAAATGAATACAAAAATAAAGTTATCATTATTATGGTTAAAAAATTAAAACCATTTATTACACTAATGTACATCCTGATATAGAAAAAAAATAGTTTGTATGTGGGGAGAAGGTTCGGGGGGGGAGGGGGAATTAGGTCGAGCTGAAACGGATCAAAACGCCTTTTCGATATGTCAGGCTAGAGGCCTTTTTAGATATTTTTTTGTTCAGGCTTTGTATATTTATTTTGGATTTCACCAACAAGGCATATGCTACGTGGGAGGCCCTCTGTCCCGGCATCTGGAAAGTTAATTGAAGTAACAGTGCCCAGAGGGGACGGAGGTCACCCCACTGCTCGCAGACACCCCAGATGGTCAGGCGGAGAGAGAAAGGAAGAAAGGGTTTGGCAACAGCGAGGAACAGAGCCGGTCGAGTTTCGAAAGCGTGCAGACGAGAAATGGTAAAGCTGGGAAATGCCGACTGGTAATAACGGCATTGGGCTCTGCGAATACAGCTGAATAGGCATAGTAAGCTGGTGTTGTTGTAATCTATGTAATTGAGCATATGTCCTCGTCCATCAAGCATGTTTGGAAGGTTAAATAAATATTTGTTATTTTAAAGTAAAGGCTGAAGTTTGAACCAATTTATTGGGGAGGAGCCTCAGTATTGAGTCCCTGCAGTTGTGGTAAAATCTTTGATTTTTGTTCCAAAAGACTCTTTCACCCGTCGCGTATTGCGATCGAACCGAGGGGACGTTCCTAAGTGGTCCCAATAGACAAACAAACGAAGAAGCAACATCACAAAGTGGCGCAGTCGACAGGATGCAACAGAGGTGAAAGTAGCGGCGAAGGTGACGGAAGAGTTCCGACATCCATTGTGAGCTGACCAGAACAAGGCTGATACTGCCAAGAGTGTCCTGCGGTGTGCTTCAGGCGATAGAATAGCTGTGAAGGTACCTGAAGAGTCGTGCATCACGTTCGAACTGTGAAGAAAGCTGTGAAGGTGACGGAAAAGTTCAACATCCACTGGGAGCTGACCAACGCAAGGCTGATACTGCCAAGATTGTTCCGACTGGGTGCTTCAGGTGGCAGACTGACGAGGTGGTTCATTCCTGTCATCACATCGGAGGTAAGTATCCTCTTACTCTAGGGGCGAGTAGTTAGATGCCGCAGAAGCCTGTACGAGCTAAAATGGAGCTTAGGAGCGATCGCGATAGGGAAAGGGATGAGTTAAGGTGAGGCTACACAGTCACAGAGAGGGATAGCGTGCAGGGTGGTTATTCAGGGAGTGATCTGGGAGGCCAGGAGGTGACAATAGACAGAGAGTCTGATGCTGCGATAGACATGAGAGGGTTGAGGGATTATGGCAATGACAACGATAAGGATATGCTGCAGAGTGGGACCAGAAAGCAGAGAGCTAAAGAAAGGATTGGATATGATTTTGAATTAGAGAGGATGAAGTTAGAGATGCAACTGAGAAGGGAAGAGAGAGAGGTGGCAGAAAGGGAAAAGGAGAGAGAGGCAACGGAAAGGGAAAAGGAGAGAGAGGCGGCAGAAAGGGAAAAGGAGAGAGAGCATGAGTATAGAATGCTGGAACTGCAAATGAGGAATGCAAACGAGGAGAGGGGTGATGTGCGAACGGTGGCAGTTTCTAGTAATCCAGCAGATGCGCGGCTGGCAAATTATATAAAATTATTGGGAAATATGTTAGCTGGAAGCCCTAAAAACCCGGAAGAGGTGATAAATCTCTTTGAGACAGCAGAAAGGAGATTTAAGATATATGAAGTACCAGAGGAGTTTCAAGGCAAAGTCATCATTTCTTTTTTAGATGGTAGATATGCAAATCACGTTTTTCGAAAATTAAGTGCAGAGGATTTTGCTAATTATAGGAAAGTTAAAGAGGCAGTATTAAAAGAGTTTAAGCTCACTCCCTCTGCGTACAAGAGAAAGTTTGAAACTATCACAAAAGAACCGAGTGAGTCATATAATCAGTTAGCCTCGAGGCTCAGAAATAGCTGGGATTATTACGTCCGCAGTAGAAAGGTGACAAAATTTGAAGAGCTTAAGGACCTGATAGTGTCGGATAAGTTACGTGATAGCCTTCCTCAAGACACTCGTGCTTACGTAGTACAGAAAGAGGCGGAGTCATGGGCAAAAGCAGACGAAATAGCAACGTGGGCAGAAATCCATCTAGCCAGTGTAAACGAAACGGAAGAGGTCCAAACTTTTAAAGAGTTAAGGCATAGACAAAATGCAGAATGTGTTGTTTCCCCCCAGCAGAGGATAGACTCAGAGAGAAATTATTCGAGCAGAAGGTATCAACCGGCAGTTAATTTAGCTGAATATAGAAATGTCCCAAAGGTAAGGAGGTGCCATAAATGTAGATCCGATCAACATTTGATGAGAGATTGCACACTGAGAACTGGGGACCGTGAGAGCCGAACTCAGGTGTACCAAGTTAGCACCTTGGATCAGAATTCTGAAGATGTTTGTGAGGCAACAATAGGAAGGGTTACGACACATTCAATGCCAAGTTCAAGCAGTCGAGTAATGGGACAGGGAGAGATACGTATCCAGTAGATTATGAAGAGGTTCGAATCAGATGTGGCGACCAGACAGCTAGAGCAGTCGTGGATTCGGGGGCAGAACTGACAGTAATCAGAAAGGGGATGCTGAACGAAGAAAAACACCCGGTAAAAGACCATCTGTTGTTGCATGGACCGTTTGGTGATGCCATAAGGGCAGAGGTAAAAGAGCTGCCTTTAAGTTTGATTGATGGTACAGACAATAGCACTGTGAGTGGCGGAGAAATTAAAGTGCTATGCGCAGTAATAGCAAAGCTGCGGAGGAAGTACTTCTGAGTGTGGAAGCATATGGTAAGTTAATTACAAAGAAGGAGAGAAGGCCTGTAACTGGTAACCTCAGGAGGAAAATCCACGAGCTGTGGGCCAATAGAGGAAGTTACTATGAAAGAGGTAGAGGAATTCCAGTTAGAAAAAGGGAAATGTATGCTCCATGGAGACTGTCCAATCA
The DNA here is from genome assembly GCA_038380435.1 of Ryuthela nishihirai. Lineage (NCBI taxonomy): Eukaryota > Metazoa > Arthropoda > Arachnida > Araneae > Heptathelidae > Ryuthela > Ryuthela nishihirai. The sequence goes on from JAWZYU010000001.1 coordinate 114,981,322, forward strand.
ATGCCGTACTATCTCCCAGCCCAACCATGTGCAGCAATCTGTCAGACTCGATGTCTACGATGATCAAAATTATGCAGGGGAGGGAGCGAACATGACAATTGGAGGTAACAATGGGTCAGGCCGACGACTTTCAGCCTATAGAGTCAGAGGGTACGTACGAGAAGGTGATATCTAGGTAGTCACGAAAGGTGTGCATAGCCTTTCACCTGGGATGTCACCAGTGAACGAATGAACACCGTCAGTACGGCATACCTTCGTCAAAGACAGTTATTAGTGAGAGAATTAATTTATAAACTGTTTACTCTTGGACAACTACTTCAGTCAACAGGTTTTTTTTTTTGTTTGAAGCAAAAAGAATGTTTAGACTCAGTGCACCGGGATATACCTAGAAGTTCTTTTATATTTAAGTGTACTGTACGTAGATGTGCAAAAGATGTGCCAATCCGCAGAGAATTTATAGAATTCATAAAGCGCCTTCGAACTCTGAATTTTATGGCATTGAACTCTAAGATTTACGCGAAAATGAACTCTAATTTTCAGCGTTCAACTAGACTTTTTAGTCAGCAGTTAACAGGACTAACTACTGACTTCTGGCAGGGAGGTGTCAGGCTAGAGGCCTTTTTAGATATTTTTTTTGTTCAGGCTTTGTATATTTATTTTGGATTTCACCAACAAGGCATATGCTACATGGGAGGCCCTCTGTCCCGGCATCTGGAAAGTTAATTGAAGTAACAGTGCCCAGAGGGGACGGAGGTCACCCCACTGCTCGCAGACGCCCCAGATGGTCAGGCGGAGAGAGAAAGGAAGAAAGGGTTTGGCAACAGCGAGGAACAGAGCCGGTCGAGTTTCGAAAGCGTGCAGACGAGAAATGGTAAAGCTGGGAAATGCCGACTGGTAATAACGGCATTGGGCTCTGTGAATACAGCTGAATAGGCATAGTAAGCTGGTGTTGTTGTAATCTATGTAATTGAGCATATGTCCTCGTCCATCAAGCATGTTTGGAAGGTTAAATAAATATTTGTTATTTTAAAGTAAAGGCTGAAGTTTGAACCAATTTATTGGGGAGGAGCCTCAGTATTGAGTCCCTGCAGTTGTGGTAAAATCTTTGATTTCTTTTCCGAAAGACTCTTTCACCCGTCGCGTATTGCGATCGAACCGAGGGGACGTTCCTAAGTGGTCCCAATAGACAAACAAACGAAGAAGCAACATCACACGATATATTATTTTTTTCTCCGTTTTAGTAGTTTTAGTTTCGTGATAAAAATAATAATTAACATTAATCAATAACTATTCACTAACATTAATTTATTGGGTAATAACTGATTAATATTATGAAAATTAAAGATCAATATCAGAAGTGATTTGAGTTTTGTTTCCTTTAAATAGTTTTGTGTTTTTCCAATTAGTTTTTTTCTGTTTCCAAGTCAATGGAAAATATTGCTAGAGTAGCGAACTTCCTATTCACATTCAGGGGCGGGGGTGGCTCAGTCGGTATTGCGCCAGACTCGTAATCTGCAGTTCCCAGGTTCGAGTTCCAGCTGGGTCAGCGTTGAGATTATCTCCGCAAATTTCCCCGTTCTGCCCACGGTCAGTAGGGGACACCGATGGGCTTGGAAAGGCCGTCGTCCGTCGGATGGGACGTTAAGACGTGGCCCCGTGTGCGGGAGAGCCATACCCTGTGCACGTTAAAGGACACGCTGGATGGCTTTGACGGGAGGCTACCATCTGTCTCCCAACAGCTGTTCCAATAGGTCCCCTCTCCCAACCTTCTCTGAGCCTTCGGGGTCCATGTGACCTGGCCTTTTTTGCACACCATTTAGCCCATTGTGTGCAAAAAAAGTGCCGCTCAGAGGTAAAACAACCCAACCCTGTTGACATTCAACAGGTTCTTGAAGCGCAAAAATAAAACTGGTTTTAAACTTGAACTTGATTCTATCCGAGATAAAGACTCAACATTTAAACACAACACCGGGTGGTCAAGTGCGTTTAACCCCCCCCCCCCAATTTTTTTTTCATATATTTCTTAAAAAACTATTAACTTTTACGGGCAGACTAAGAATAAATAGTTTTTCTCTTTTGTATTACCAAGCTTCCTAATGCTTTTCCGTCCTCATTTGTCGGTTTGTGTGTTTGCCGAAACAGCTATTCCAACGTATCTGTCGAACGCAACAGTCAAACTTAATGATTTCTGTCAAATCTTATGACGCAGGGAGTGTCATAGGCTATAAAAAATTCATCCCATGCTTTCTTTCTCCTTAAAAAAGGGCGGAAATATAAAACGGTTGTTCCGCTGTATCTTCGGGACTCGACGGCGAAAGTAACAAGTTATGCGTCAAATGAAAGCTTGTGACGCGGGTAGTGACATCTCCTGTTTGGCGTATAAATTAGCAGGCTCCTGTCAGACCTCTGTGGCAAGCAGCTGCCTGGGAGGGGAGTTCTTTATTTTTTGTTTCTTACTGATGAAAACTTCACACGAGATGTATTCTTTGGTTTTGTGTTTTTTTCCTTTTGGCTCTGTCCAATAATTGGGGAGATATTGTGGAATAACGGCTAATATGAAAACTTCTGCGATGTGTAGGGGGGCGGATGTTTAAGAAGAATAAATGGAACAAGATGGATAGACAAGAAGAGAAATGAAATTATAAGACACGAATTAAACAGCACAGAATCCATAATAAATATAATAGAAAGGAAAAAACTCCAATGGTATGGACATGTGGAAAGGATGCTTCCTGGACGGCTGCCCAGTCTAGCACTTTAGGCTAGAATGGGTGGAAGACGAAAAAGGCCAGAACTAAATGGATAAATATGATACGGACCAAATCTGGATTTCGGACTTTCCGGGAACTTAGTAGCCGAGCAAGGGAAAAGATATCTGGAAGAAGCTGTCGAGACATGAAAGGATTCAACCCGTCTTCGACGGAAGAGGAACAGAACCAATGGGGGGGAGACAGAGGAGGGAAGAAAGAGAAACGGTTTATTGCCCATGATGTTCTCCAAGTCATAAGTATACATTTTACGTATTACGATCGCCCGCCCCCCTCAGAGAACCTGCCCATTTTGCAGCACAAAAGGAAGAGAGAACAATTGTTTGGTACCTAGGACGCATCTCTAAGGACGCATCTATAAATCCCAAGTCTGTAGGAAGCCATTTAAGGACATATGAAGGATTTGGTGGTTCAGAAATGACACTGCCCAACCTAAGTAATGGTTTATTTACTGTAGTAAACGAAATTCTTTTTTTAGCAGCGTATAACTTGGTTTCTGGGACGTTAATGGCGTGGAAAGTTTTTCTTCCTGGAGTAGAAAATGGTGATCAGAACCCGCACTGATAATCCCTTCGAGAATGGAAATATGGTTGGCTGTTGAAGAAAAAAATATTTTCAAGCCTCTTGTAGGGGTAATGGGCCCCCGTGGACCCCTCCTTACGACCGTCATTGCCAATTCACAAGTTTTTATTTGCTATGCAATTTGTGATCGTCTTGCGCTTCGGGGAGAAACTCATATCATGGAAGAAAGAGCCCAGGAGCACATCTCTCTGGAAAGAGTGGGTTAAAATATTTCATTATTCTTTTTCCTTTTCAGTTTTTTAATTTCGGAAAATCGAAATGTTATGTGCATAGTTGGGTTGGATTGTTTTATCTCTGAGCGGCACTTTTTTTGCACACAATGATTAAATGGACCAAAGTGCTCAGAGAAGATTGACGGGGACCCACTGGACAGGTGTTAGGAGACAGATGGAAGCCTCCAGTTAAGGTCATCCAGCGGATTCTTTAACGGGCATTCTTTAACAGCGTATTCGAAAAAGTGTAACGAAAAAGGGGAAGGCCCAGAACTAAATGGATAAAATGTGTAACGCTAATGCTAAATGAATAACAGCGTAACGCTAATGGGATAAAGAACTAAATGGATAAAATGCGTAACGCTAATGCTAAATGAATAACAGCGTAACGCTAATGCTAAATGAATAACAGCGTAACGCTAATGCTAAATGAATAACAGCGTAATGCTAATGGGATAAAGAACTAAATGGATAAAATGCGTAACGCTAATGCTAAATGAATAACAGCGTAACGCTAATGCTAAATGAATAACAGCGTAACGCTAATGCTAAATGAATAACAGCGTAATGCTAATGAGATAAAGAACTAAATGGATAAAATGCGTAACGCTAATGGGATAAAGAACTAAATGGATAAAATGTATAACGCTAATGCTAAATGAATAACAGCGTAACGCTAATGGGATAAAAAACTAAATGGATAAAATGTGTAACGCTAATGCTAATGAATAACAGCGTAACGCTAATGGGATACAGAACTAAATGGATAAAATGTGTAACGCTAATGCTAATGAATAACAGCGTAACGCTAATGGGATAAAGAACTAAATGGATAATATGCGTAACGGTAATGCTAAATGGATAAAATGCGTAACGCTAATGCTAAATGAATAACAGCGTAACGCTAATGGGATAAAGAACTAAATGGATAAAATGCATAACGCTAGTGCTAAGGAATAACAGCGTAACGCTAATGGGATAAAGAACAAAATGAATAAAATGTGTAACGCTAATGCTAAATGAATAACAGCGTAACGCTAATGGGATAAAGAACTAAATGGATAAAATGCGTAACGCTAATGCTAAATGAATAACAGCGTAACGCTAATGGGATAAAGAACTAAATGGATATAATGTGTAACGCTAATGCTAAATGAATAACAGCGTAACGCTAATGGGATAAAGAACTAAATGGATAAAATGCGTAACGCTAATGCTAAATGAATAACAGCGTAACGCTAATGGGATAAAGAACTAAATAGATAAAATGCGCAATGCTAATGCTAATGAATAACAGCGTAACGCTAATGGATAAAGAACTAAATGGATAAAATGCGTAAGGCTAATGCTAAATGAATAACAGCTTAACGCTAATGCTAAATGAATAACAGCGTAACGCTAATGGAATAAAGAACTAAATGGATAAAATGCGTAACGCTAATGCTAATGAATAACAGCGTAACGCTAATGGGATAAAGAACTAAATGGATAAAATGCATAACGCTAATGCTAAATGAATAACAGCGTAACGCTAATGGGATAAAGAATTAAATGGATAAAATGCGTAACGCTAATGCTAAATGAATAACAGCGTAACGCTAATGGGATAAAGAACTAAATGGATAAAATGTGTAACGCTAATGCTAAATGAATAACAGCGTAACGCTAATGGGATAAAGAACTAAATGGATAAAATGCGTAACGCTAATGCTAAATGAATAACAGCGTAACGCTAATGGGATAAAGAACTAAATGGATAAAATGCGTAACGCTAATGCTAAATGAATAACAGCGTAACGCTAATGGGATAAAGAACTAAATGGATGAAATGCGCAACGCTAATGCTAATGAATAACAGCGTAACGCTAATGGATAAAGAACTAAATGGATAAAATGCGTAACGCTAATGCTAAATGAATAACAGCTTAACGCTAATGCTAAATGAATAACAGCGTAACGCTAATGGGATAAAGAACTAAATGGATAAAATGCGTAACGTTAATGCTAAATGAATAACAGCGTAACGCTAATGGGATAAAGAACTAAATGGATAAAATGCGTAACGCTAATGCTAAATGAATAACAGCGTAATCTGCAGGATTCCTCGTCTCCTGAAGGCTTCCTCATAATTCTAATCTGCAGGATTCCTCCCACACCCGGAGGCAAACGACTTTACATCCCATTCGACGGACGGAGATCTTTCGATGCCCATCGGTGTCCCCCTACTGATCGTGGAAAAGACTGGAGTTTTGCGAAGATAAATCTCAACGTTGGCCTAGCTGGGTCTCGAATCTGGGAACCGCAGATTACGAGCCGCCTACCGCACTATCGGCTGAGCCTCCGCCACCCCCTCTCTCCATATGCAGGAGAGGCATACCCTGTACACGTTAAAGAACAACCATCTCTCTCCTAAAAGGTCCTAATTAGGTCCTTGTAACCTAATTAGTGTGTATAGTCGCTCAAAAGAATATTCGAACGCTATGGTTGATTACCGAATTAAAAAAAATCTGGCAACGATTTTTTTAGAAATTAGTGATCTGGCAACCTTCGTGTCACGTGATTACAGAATTCAGGAAAAATACCTGGAGCGTGTACAGCAACTGTACAGCTCCGGTTACCGTTCACAGCAAACTGGAGCGTGTGCAGTAACTGCACACGCTCCAGTTTGCTGTGAAAGGTAACTGCACACGCTCAATATTTCCGTGAGTGAGCCCACACGATCTAGTATCAAAATAATATGACCACCTACAGTCGCTCAAAAAAGTATCCGAACATTATGGTTGATCACAGAATTCAAAAAAAATCTGGCAACGATTCTTTTAGAAATTAGTGATCTGGCAACCTTTGTGTCACGTGACACGAAGGTTGCCAGATCACTAATTTCTAAAAAAAATCGTTGCCAGATATTTTTCCGGAATTCTGTAATCAACCATAGTGTTCGGATATTGTTTTGAACGACTGTACACAAATGTACAACAACCCAATTCAACTGGGAGAGCAAACCCAAACTCAAACAAATAGAGGAAGTACAACAACCCAATTCAAAACTGAACTTTTGACACCCACTCTGACAAAATTAATTGTATGATTTTGCCCTTCGCCACCTTTAAACAAAATCCTGCCAATGTCCTCGGTTTTATCGTAATTTAACTGAAATTTGGCTCTCTGATTGATTAAATGTCGAAAGATTATTTTTCCCGATCAAGTTACGCAGCTTTGAAACTCAAGAAAAATAACGAATAGCGAAAGAGAACCTTTTGGTTTTGGTTTTCCTCGCAAAGGGCGGAAAAATGATCTTTTCCGTGGTGAAACACTAAATAACTTAATTAACGGAAAAAAAAAATACACTTTGCGAAAATCCAGACCACGCTTTCTTGTGGGTTCATTTTCAATTCAGCGCTAAGTATACGTTCTCAGAGCCAGACATACAATGCATAGTTTGATTAATGGTGAGACTCGCCGTGATAAATAGTTACTGGGAGGAGTTACGTTGTCTGAAATCATTCGTAATTAAACTGAAACAATGTCGCCATATAAGGTCATTAAGGAAATTAGCGTCTGCGACGAGGATAAGGAAACAATATTTCGCACACTTCTTCGAGACTTTGTGGATTTTTCGTCAAATTTAATTAGCAAAAGTTTAGCGAGAGTAAAAGCATTAGAGTGTTTACAAAATCATCTTTTTGCAATTTTTTCTGTATGGGTAGCGTCTCCTAATCTGCAGGATTCCAGGATTCGAGTCTTAACTCTGCCAGTGTTGAGATTTATCTCCGCTAACCCCCCCCCCTCCTTTTCCCCCCGTCAGAAAAGAACACCTATGGACTTGGAAATGTCGCCATCCATCGGATGGGACGCTTAGCCGTGGCAACGTGTGTAGGAGAGCCACACAATGAGCACGTTAAACAACACGTTGGATGACTTTGACGACAGTTTTCCATCTGTCTCCTAACAGCTGTCCAATGGGTTCTATGAACCCTTGGGGTCCTTGTGACCTGGCCATTCAGTACACTGCGTGTACATAAGTGCCACTCGAAGGCAGCCCAACCCAATTATATGACTATTTAACGTTTCCTTGAAGGAAAAGAACCCCAGAAATTTTCGTTTGTTAATTTTTATTTATTAAAAAGGACAAAGGTAACCCAAAAGCTCTGTCAGGCTTGTCATGGTTTTCCACACAAAACACGTGCACCACGACATGCCTACTGGCCTAGTAGTCATCCATTCTTAACACTAGATCAGGTAGGGTTCTATTCAAATTTTCAGGCATTTAAATTAATTTGCATATTTAAAAAGTATTAATGATTGCAAAAATGGTACATTTTCAGGTTTAGTGATAGTCTTTATCCCATTAGCGTTACGCATTTTATCCATTTAGTTCTTTATCCCATTAGCGTTACGCTGTTATTCATTTAGCATTAGCGTTACGCATTTTATCCATTTAGTTCTTTATCCCATTAGCGTTACGTTGTTATTCATTTAGCATTAGCGTTACGCATTTTATCCATTTTATCCATTTAGTTCTTTATCCCATTAGCGTTACGTTGTTATTCATTTAGCATTAGCGTTACGCATTTTATCCATTTAGTTCTTTATCCCATTAGCGTTACGTTGTTATTCATTTAGCATTAGCGTTACGCATTTTATCCATTTAGTTCTTTATCCCATTAGCGTTACGTTGTTATTCATTTAGCATTAGCGTTACGCATTTTATCCATTTAGTTCTTTATCCCATTAGCGTTACGTTGTTATTCATTTAGCATTAGCGTTACGCATTTTATCCATTTAGTTCTTTATCCCATTAGCGTTACGCTGTTATTTTTCTGAGTAATTTATTATTCTGAGTAATTTATTTTTTTTTTTCTATTTTCCGACACCACATACCCGACGATAAGGGAAATAAAAATGCATTTTTTCGAAAAAAAAGTATAGTTATACATAGGGTCGGGTTTTTTTTCCCCATTTCCTTTCACATTGCTAGTAAAGATAATAAAGGTAAAAAATTTTTAAAGTGCTTTAAAATCCATTCTCTTGCTTCCCCCCCCCCAATTTTATATGTATTTTTCCAATTCGATTGTGTCCTGCACCCCCTCCCCCCACTCTCTCTCACTCTCTAATTTTTTTCTAGATCCGGGCCTGGTTGTGCATGATTATTTTAAATTAATAATCCAGTACGATTAAAATTATTATAATACTACCAAAGAAATTGTAGTTATTGAAGAGAACTCAGCTCATGATTTTCAGGCTTGTTTATCAAAGACATAATTCCATAAATTATGTATCTGCCAATTCCATAAATTAAGGGTTTGGTTGGGTTGTTTTACCTCTGAGCGGCACTTTTTTGCACACCATGTGCTAAATGGCCAGATCACAAGGACCCTGGAGGCTCAGAGAAGGTTGGGGGAGGAGACCCACTGGAACAACTGTTGGGAGACAGATGGTAGCCTCCCGTCATGGCCATCCAGCGTGTTCTTTAACGTGCACAGGGTATGGCTCTCCAGCACACGAGGCCACGGCTTAACGTTCCATCCGACGGACGGCGGCCTTTCCAAGCCCATCGGTGTCCCCTACTGATCGTGGGTAGGGCGGAGAAATTTACATAAATTAAGAAAAATTCCTATATTAAGTCAATGGGAAGCTAACGTCAAAGCTCTGTAACTTCTAAAATAAGTTTTTTTGTTTTGAAAAATGTGATTGCAGATAAAGATCTCAATCAAATATATCAATATCTCGATTTTCAACAATATTCGTTCAGTATTTAATGAGTTATGGAAGTTTAGATATTTAACAGCAGCAATGCCAGTCTTAAGAAACTTATACAAAACTGAAGAATAGTGAATTAGTTCTTTACACAAAGTTCTAAAATGCAAACTTATTTTATTAAACACTTTGATACAATACTTATTAAAAAAAATAAATACCCCCTCAAGTCAGCTTGCAACAGAGGTCTTACAGGAGCCTGTCAGTTTATATACCATAATAGAAGGATCTGAGAGGATGGCAGGACCTCAGCAGAAAAACGACACACACATCCATGCCTTAACCCGGGGCTCGAACCCAGGTCCCTTGGATCAGTAGCCAAGCGTGCTAACCACTCGGCCATTATTTATTACTAAGTTTTAATTAACTTCTGAAGTCAATTTTTCTGGCTGGCATTTTTATCGCTAAATATTCAAACTTCAACTTTTCTAAATTAATTTAATAAATATATTAAAAAGAAAAATTATGGAACTGCTGGGCTAAATGGACAGGTTACAAGGACCCTAAATGTTCAAAGTTGATTCAGAGAAGGAGTCCACTGGATACCTGTTAAAGGAGAGATGGAAACCTTGTTTAAAGATTACCCAATGTGTTCCTTAACTTGCACAGGATACGGTTCTCTTGTATAGGGGACCAAAGCCTAACATATCATCAGATGGTAGGCGAGTTTTCAAAGTCCATCAGTGTTTGTTTTGTCCTCCAGGCAAAAAGGGGTTAGAGGAGAAAATCTCAAACCAAGCTCAATTGGGGCTCAAATCTGGAAGCATCCGATTAGGAGTCTGGTGAACAACCAGCTGAAAACCAACAAATCGATATAAGTTCACCGGACAAAAAAATTGTCACCTAATAGAACTTAACGCCTCTGTGCGACCTAAGAACAGCCGAAATCCTGTCTGGCATGGATGCCACCAGTGTACGAATGTAGTGCACATCCATATTCATCCTCTCTTCCAGCAACAAATGCCACAGTTCGACCAGATTGGCCGGATGGCAGGGACGGCGCTTCACTCGTTCCCCAAATAGAGCTTTCTATGGAATTCAAATCCTGGGATTTGACAAGCCAGTCGAGATGTTCGAAGGCTTCAGAATGCTCGTCTTGCCAATCGGACACACTTCGAGCCCTGTGCATTCGACAATTGTCATCTTGGAAGACTGGGGTATCTTTCTGGTGTTCACTGTGGAGATGCTGCACAAAAGGCAATATGTGGTCGTCCAGTAGCTCCATGTAGCCCTTCTGGTTCAAGTGTAACGTCACCACAACCAAAGGACCCATTTCCTCGTATGTGAAACACCCCCAGAACGTCACAGAGCCTCCTCCAGCTTGAACAGAACCTTGCACACAGTCCTTATGGAAGGTTTCATGCGGCTTACTATGTACCCTGTTGCCTTGCATCATTCGAGTACAAGTAAAAACGTGACTCATCCAACCATATCACATTCTTCCAAGAGTCGACAGTCTAGTCTTTGTGTTTGTCCCACTGTAGCCATGCAGCCTTCTGCAAAGCTGTTAACATGGGTCTCTTCGGCAGTATCTGGATGGCATCAGCGCGCTCCAGATATCCATGGCATACAGTTCCCTCTAGAGTGTTCGTTCAGAAACAGCTTGTTGTAGGCCTGCATTGACTGACTGGAACAATTCCTGCCTCATTACAAAGCGGTTTGCCCTAACAGTGAGTGACACACTGCAGCGGTTCCTATTGGTGAGCACAGTGTTCTGGCAGTTCTGGCGACGATTAGCGGTGGACTGCGATGTATGCCATTGCTGGAAGACCCTTTGGACAGTATGTTTCGACACACCTGCAAAGGTAGCAACTTCCTGTACACTATGCCCTTTGGCTCGGCCAAACGCAATAACACCTTTTTGCCACTCATTCACTTGTTTGGCGCGACCCATGTTTCACGGAGTGACTAACATATACGTGGCATACAACCACTTCTTGTCACTATATGAACCCGGTAGCTCATGACACAGCTATTTTTACATACAAAATCCTCATGCAGCCAAGGACTACAGAGGTCAAACAGCTATTTGGAGGACGCGTTTATTACTGATGCGCCCTGTGTTGCTGTTGAACGGACATAACCCTCTTACGGCGGGAGATGACTAATTTTTTGTCCAGTGAGCTTTTATATATAAAAAAAACTTTAATTAAGAGTCATTAGCATGTTATTATACGGTTGCGTTGAAACACTGCGTGCGTTGAAATTTTTCTACCGTAACTCCCGTTCTGTCCTTGTTGAGAAAGGGAACAACCGATAGGTTTGGAAAAGCTTCTGTCCGTCGGATGGGACAGCAGGCCGTGGTCCTAGTGCAGGATAGAGTTAGGTTGTTTTATCTCTGAGCGGCATTGTTTTGCTCCCAATGGGCTAAATGGCCAGGCCAAAAGGACCCCAAAGTCTCATACAGGTTGGGGGAGGAGACCCACTGGAACATCTGCTGGCAGATAGATGGTAGCCTCCCGTCAAGGCCTTCTAGTATGTTCTTTAACATGCAGGGTATGGCTTTCCCGCACACGAGGTGAACGTCCCATCCGACGAACGGCGGCCTTTCCAAGCCCATCGGTGTCCCATACTGACCATGGCAGGGCTGAGAGTTTTGTGGAGATAAATCTCAATGCTGACCCAGCTGAGACTCGAACCTGGGAATTGCAGATTACGAACCTGTCGCGCTACCGACAGAGCCATCCCCGCCCCAATGCGGGATAGAAGAATGGAAGCTGGAATGGAAGCTCCCTTCTGTTTCCTAATAACTATCTAGTGTGTGGTGTTATTTTGACATCCCCATTTAGCCCATTGTGTGCATAAAAAAACCCACTGAGAGATTCAACATGTAGTTACGTTTCGCTGAAAGTCCTTTAGCACATGTCGGTCTCTGTCGTAATAGTTAATCTTCCTTGCCTGGTCCCTCCAGGAATATTCTCCCCATAATTCTCCGTGGTAATCGATCATCTTGAACGCAAGCAGCTAGGTTGGCCCAACCCACGTAATCTCTTCGTAGTCAAGTTTCTCTTTAAAGAGAGAGAGAGGCATTTTTTTTATCAACCTTATCATTACTCACGAAGTCACATCGTCAAAGTACATCTTAAGTAAGCATCGGCGGTCAGCAGGGGACCAAATCGTTTGCTTGTCCCCTGGCAAAAACGGAACACTGAATTAAAGGCCGATTCAAATAAGGGTAACAAATTGGGAAGAAATGCAATTAAATATCGTGAACTCCCATTTAACTTTCTCTGAAATCGAGAAGTTCAAGACGCAAATTCCAAACATCTGCATATTTGGTTTCATAAAATATTGTACACGTCATAACAAAACATTACAGAATGACCATGTTATGTAAATCTAACGTCGAAGCTCTATAGCTTCTAAAATGTGTATTAAATAGAAAAAGCGACTGATAATAAATTAAAGATCATGCTGAATCCAGGTATATATTTTATGCGAACTTATAGAATTTTTAATCTGTTTTAGATTTTGGATTGTTTTATCCCTGAGTGGCACTTTTTTTGCACACATTGAGCTAAATGGCCAGGTCACAAGGACCCCGAGGGCTCTTGGAAAGTTAGGGGAAAGGTACGTATTTGACAACTTTTAGGAGACAAATGGTAACCTCACATCAGGGCCATCCAGTATGTTCCTTAATGTGCACAGGGTATGGCTCTCCCACCTGGAGAACGGTTTAACTTCTCATCTAATGGACGGTGGACTTTCCAAGCTCATCGGAAACCCTTACTGACCAAGTGCAGAGCCCCCTCGCCCTGACCTCGGTCAGTAGGGGTCACCGATTTTGCTGAGAAAAATCTCAATGCTGGCTCAGGAGGAATTCGAACTTGGAAACTGCAGATTACGAGCGTGGTGTGCTATCGAGTACCACTCCGCCCCCAATAAACGTAGAAGGGAGGGAGGGAGGGAAAAAACAACCAATTGTGCAGAAGAAAAGGGAAGAGCGGCTTGAAACGCCCAGGTATCTTTCTTTTCGGGGATCCAACAGATGGCAGCTTCCTCTTAAGGCTATCCAGCGTGTTCCTTAACGTGCACAAGGTATGGATCTCCTGTACACAAAGCGCAGCTTTACGCCCCATCCGAAGGGCAGCGGATTTACTGAGGTAAATCTAAACGTGGCACAGTCGGAACTTGGGAACTGCAGATTACGAGCTTAGACCGCTACTGACTGAGAAATGCCCTCCTCACTACAGGTTAGAGGATACTTTTTTGTGGATACCGATGGACTTGAAAAGGACGTCATGTGCAGGAGAGCCATACCCTGTGATAAAGAAGATGCTGGATGGCCATAACGGTAGGCTTCCATCTGTCTCCTATCAGCTGTACAGTGAATCCCCTTCCCTCAATCTTTTCCGAGTCCTAGGGATCCTTGTGACTTGACCATTTAGTCTATTTTATGCAAAAAAAAGTGCTTCGTGGATCGACCATTCCCTCAATAACATAGAATTCGGCTCTCTCCTACTTATGCTTCTAAAGATGAAGATGGGACGTTGCATATTTCTGTTGCAATGCATCTTGTTGCCAAAGTTAAAGGATTGAGTGATCGTATGCTATTTTAGGCTGTCATCTTGTGACACTAGAGGCAGATATTGTCACTGTTGTATTCATCCAATCACATGGATTACGAGTAAGGACCATTACTACTACCAAAGCTACATCTCAACCCACCAGAAAAAATTTTGTTTGGAAAATTCAATGTGATACGAAAGAGCTACTGGACGAAGCTATTGATTAGCGCATAATCTGACCCTTACTGTGTATGCAATTATAAAATAATAAAATAAATACCCCCTCAAGCAGCTGCTTGCCACAGAGGTCTGACAGGAGCCTGTCAGTTTATATGCCACAGTAGAAGGTCTGTGAGGATGGCAGGACCTCAGCAGAAAAACAACACACACACACATCCATGCCTTACCCGGGCTCGAACCCAGATCAGTAGCCAAGCGTGCTAACCACTCTGCCATGGGACGGCTTATTCAATTATACAGAATATAAATTATAAAATTTGTTATAAGTGTAATGATCCTAGAACCTAAATTCCGACCCGCCTTCTCCTGGTGTAGACCGTTAGTACTTTTCAAAAGAGATATTCTCCTTTCGAATTCCTATATCAGTGTGGCCTACTGATCTGGACTATTATGGCTATTTTTTTCCTACCCTGCTGGCCACAAAGGGCCCTGGTGCTGTTCATATGCACTAACTGGAATTGAAGTGGCTCTGAACTTGATTATGGATCCTGAATTTGCTGCACTGGTGGGCTTTTGTGAAGGGAAAATCTTTCACTCTTTTCTCTGTTTGTTTGTGGGTTGACAGCCCCAAGTGAAATAGATTCAAAGGATACGTTTTATCAACTGGTGGATAATCCTGATCTAAGGCCATCGTAGGTACCTGAACTCTTTCTTCTACTTGGCATCGTCAAATCCTACATTGCATAGGATATATACATTGGAGGAAGTCGCCCAGTGTAGATGGCTTCAGACTTTAGTAGTGGGGGAAATGTTTTTGCCTCATGACTGCGATTAGAAGATTGTTTGATATTGTCGGCTCTTTCTCTCTCAATAGTTTCTTAAAACATTCCACTATTCATTTTCTCTCCATAGGAAGTTGGAATGTGAGAACTCTGCACATGGATTATTCTCTTGACCCAACCCACGTAATCCAACCAAGAATTCCACCATTACAACTTAGATATTCTCGGCTTGCAAGAGATTATAGATGGACAGATAAAGGTCAGGTACTTAAAATAGTCTTAACTTTCCCTTTTCAGGGAGGGAAGATAAAAAGCATCTCCAAGACGTATACTTGCTTCTCAGCAGACACGCCAGGGATCCTCGTCTAGAATACGAGTGCCCTAATCATCAGTTTATTATGATAATATGTTTACAAATAGCATATATTCGTAATACTCTTATTAACCCAAGAGCATCTAAGCTAATGTAGGTTAACATAAAAATTATTTAAGTACATAATTTCGGCAACATTGACACAACTTTACATAAAGAAGAAAAAGATATACCAAAAACAAAAAAGAATTTATTAAAAAGAATTAAAGCTTTTTTACTTTAACACTGAAAACAGGATGTCAGCTTTAGTAATGCTCATTAGATAATTAGCAGTGAGAAATATGAAATGCATAAAGTTTGTCTCATTTTGAATTACAATCGGTAAAGAATTAAGAATTTCAGGAGCTAAATTATCAAAATTTTTGTGCATAATTTCTTTTTTTTTTTTGCCAGTGGCAACAGACACCTTTTTCCATCATCCCACAGAAAATAATTTGTATAATACAGCACTGCATTGTTGTTTTTAACTATATTCTATAAACAAATAAGTGTCTAAGTAGAAATACACCTAAAATGGCATACTTACAAAAGATGGTAACAGTTTTATATTTATTTGGAAATATCTGAAATACATTTTTAATGACGAAATGCATGTTCCTCCCCAACTTGTAATACCATACTGTATAGCAGATTGGACCCATTTTTGTATAACATTATTAACATTTTATTACTGAGGATTTCATTTTAAATTAAATTTATATAATATCCATCCAAGTGTACTTGTTAGTTTTCCAATGTGCATTTTCCAACTTAGGGAGCTATCAATATAAACGCCTACGTATAGTAGACTTTGAACTTCTATTTCTTCATAGCAACAAGTTGAGTAATTGTTGAATGGATAGAAAGGTATGCAATTTTAACTAAATCAAATTTGGATTGTTTGATATCTTTTTTAAGTTGAATAAAATATACTAAGTCTTTTTCGCATTTAAATGTACCCCATTAACATTAAATTTTTACCTATTAAATGTACCCCATTAAATGGTAATAAATTAAAACATTACCCATTAAATGTACCCCATTTAAATTTTACCACTTCATCACACATTTTAGAATAGTGCTCATGTTATAAATGATATTTTCTAGAGAATCAGCACATAAAGTTAATATTGTATAATTTGCAAATGTGTGGCCGAGTGGTTAGCACGCTTGGCTACTGATCTAAGGGACCTGGGTTCGAGCCCCGGAATTAGGCATGGATGTGTATGTCGTTTTTCTGCTGAGGTCCTGCCATCCTCTCAGATCTCCTACTGTGGCATATAAACTGACAGGCTCCTGTCAGACCTCTGTGGCAAGCAGCTGCTTGAGGGGGTATTTATTTTATTTTATATAGCTATTTATTTTTTAATTCTCATAGATCAGTATAAATATCGAAAGCAATGTTGGTCCCAGGATAGAACCTTGTGGTACACGATATGTAATATGTTTTGGGTTACTAAGTGTACAAGCACTAAAGACTTGAATGTTATCTGCTGTTATGCCCCCACTGAGGATGCCGATGAGGATGAGAAGGATAGGTTTTACGGACAACTTCAGGATATTTTGAATTCTATAAAGAAAGGAGATATTACCTTTGTTCTAGGTGACTTCAATGCCAAAGTTGGTACTGACTCTGACCTTTGGGGAGGGGTGATAGGCCCTTTTGGTTTTGGTAGCTGCAATGGCAATGGGTTGGGTTGGGTTGTTTTACCTCTGAGCGGCACTTTTTTGCACACCATGGGCTAAATGGCCAGGTCACATGGACCCTTAAGGCTCAGAGAAGGTTGGGGGAGGGGACCCACTGGAACAGCTGTTGGGAGACAGATGGTAGCCTCCCGTCAAGGCCATCCAGCGTGTTCTTTAACGTGCACAGGGTATGGCTCTCCCGCACACGGGGCCACGGCTTAACGTCCCATCCGACGGACGGCGGCCTTTCCAAGCCCATCGGTGTCCCCTACTGACCGTGGGCAGGGCGGAGAATTTTGCGGAGATAACGCCGACGGCCATTGCCGACGGACGGCGGCAATGGCAATGGACAACGTCTCCTACAGGTAAGTAAATTCAATGGTTTCAGAATAACTAACACATATTACAAACACCGCGACATACATAAATACACATGGGTTTCACCTGATGGGCTGCATAAGAATATGATTGATTATATATTAATTAACAGCAAATGGGCTAGTTCTGTTAGGAATACCGGGCCATGTAGAGGAGCTGAAATTGGATCTGACCATTACCTTGTTAAAAGTGTCTTGCAACTTAAACTTAAAAAGTGTTGTGCTAATGCAAAAAAATTTACCTTTAATACTGAAGCTCTGAAAGACCCAGTTATAGCTAAAGCTTACCGTGATAGGTTACTTAGTCATTATGACAGTCATGGTTTGCTTACTGAATGGGGCCATTTTAAACAAGCCTTTTTGGAACCTAACAGTACTCTTTTAGGAAAAAAGGAGCAGAGGAGACAGAATTATTTAAGTGATAAGGCACTTGAGCTTATTTCAGAAAGAAGGAACTGCAGGAATGTCCTTAATCAGTACCCTACTAGTCCTAATAGAAAGGATTACAGAGAGCTTAATAAACGTGTAAAGGATCAGTTAGCTACTGATAAGAATCTTTGGCTTGATGGCTTGGCTGACAAAGCCGAGGAAGCAGTTAGACAGCACAACAGCAGAGAGCTGTACCAGAGAGTTAATGTTTTGTGTGGTAGTAAATAGACAGGTATACAGGGATTGAAGGATAAACAAGGTAAGGTTATAGAAGGGGAGGATTCTGTCATGGCTAGGTGGGCTGAGCATATCAGTGATGTTCTAAACAATGTAGTTAGTTCTACTCCCATTGTTTGCAATGATGATAGATGCATTGGTGGCTTTTATGTTGGCCCTATAAACACAATATGAAGTTATTTTGTCTGTTTATAAACTTAAACTACATAAATCCCCAGGTGTAGATGAAATTACTACGGAAATGCTTATAGCTGGAAATGTTTCGGTTACCACAGGATAATTGAAATTTTGAATATTTTTTATAATAAAGTCGTTGTCCCTAAGGATTTTACCAGAGCTATTATTATCCCTATTTTTTAAAAAGACGATCGCAGTTCTTGTGATAACTATAGGGGTATCAGCCTACTCTCTGTTCCAGGTAAAGTTCTTTCCATGATTGTGCTTAATAGAATTAAGAATCTGGTTGACGAACAATTGCGTGATGAGCAGTATAGATCAGAAATGTTAGAGCATGGGTAGATCGGATTTTTTCTCTTATGTAGATTTTTAAGAAATTTTTATAGAGTTTCAGAATCCTATGGTTACTGGCTTTGTAGATTTCGAAAAAGATTTTGACTCTGTTGATCGTCATAATTTGTGGTTGATCATGAGATTTATGGCGTACCAGATAAGTTACTTAACATAATAAAAGCTCTCTATAATAAGGATGATTCGTGTGTGAGAGTTGTTAAGGCTTGTACCAATTCGTTTAGCATTGCTTCTGGTGTTCGACAAGGGTGCATTTTGTCTCCTTTTCTCTTTAGTTTGGTTATTGATCATGTTATGTGAAATTCACTGCAAGGGAAAGATTTTGGCCTTAAATGGACTGGAGATTCGAATATTTCTCATTTAGTTTATGCTGATGATTTCGCCCTTTTGGCAAATAATGTTGATGAGATGAACTCTTTCATTAGAGCTGTTGATGAGATTGATAGTAGAGTATGTTTGGTTATAAACAGAGAGAAAACTAAAGTGATGAAAATTGGTCAGGCAGGCTGTGATTCAGTTCATCTGAATGGTTGCAGTCTTGAGCAGGTGTCACAGTTTAATTATCTTGGGAGCTATGTAACAGATACTGGTGATGTGCGGCATGAGATTAACAGACGAATAGGGATTGCGGCCGGGACTTTTAAGAATCTATGGAGAGTGTGGAGAAATAGGCGTATACACCTAAAGACAAAAATTAGATTGTATAATAGTTTGGTTCTTTCTAAGATTAGTTATGGGAGTGAAACTTGGACGCTTTGTAAACAAGATAGCAGGAAACTAGATGCTTTTGATTCTAGATGATTCTTTTTATACGCAGTATCTTGGACATTAGGTGGTTCAACTTTGTAAGTAATGATGGGGTTAGGCAAAGGAGTCGGCAACCTCCTTTAAGCAGCATATTATGCAAAGAGAGACTCCGTTGGTTTGGCCATGTTGCCCGTATGCATAACTATAGATTAGAGAATAGGGTTATGAACAGTGTGCCTAAAGCCTCAGAAATAGGGGGAAACCTAGGATGCTGTGGGCAGACAATGTCAAACAGGACCTTGATAGAATAGGTCTTCAGTATCGAGATGCAGCAGATGTAGCTCAGGAAAGATGTGTTTGGAGAACTAAATTGCACAACCTGGTTGGACCTCCGAAGCCCATGGCTGCTGAGGGATGATGATGATGATGATTAGGAAATTATCGTTTTTCTCTGAAACCCTATTAAAATTCGATAGGAGCTTCAAAGACAAAAACATGAATTGCTTTAGTTATAAAAGGAAAATATGTCCCTTCTCCCCGAAATTTAATTCTTCTTGAGGGGCAAAAGTAACAACAAATCTGCACAGGACAGCAGATCAATGGACGTACCCAGGAGGATCTCTCCTCGAAAATCCAGTCGCCTTATACAAAATCTCAAACTTGACTGGCTTCAAATTCAAAACAGTTTTCTTTGTGCAATTTTATTTTCGCCCCATAGTAGATTAGTACGACACTTAAAATAGATTTAAAACACAACTGCAAAATTTTTGTTTTCTGTTTTTTGAGCCATCTCTCGCCAGAATATGACAGTAAATAACTGTGTTTTATTTATATAGTATATGGCCCTCGTTATGAGCCAATAATTAACATGTGACCCGTTACGAAGAAAGGTTGGACATCCTCTATATATCAATAAATGGTATGGGAGCATCTATGGCTATTTGAGGAAAGAAAAGAAAAATGGATACCTAAAGACTTGGAAAGCCTGCCGTAGATTGGAAGGGACGAAAAGCCGTGGCCATACCTGTGCACGCTGTTCCATACAGAACACGCCCGATGGCCTTGATGGGAGTCTTCCATTGCCCTCTAACAGCTATCATGCTAATTCCCTAACTTTCTATGAGCCTTTGTAGTCCTTGTGAGCTGGCCATCTCACCCAATTGTATGCAAAAAAAAAGTGCGCTCAGAAGTAAAACAACCCAACAGCCCAATTACAAAACATAGGAAATATTGGAAACCCACTTCAGCCAGCACATCAATCAATTAACTAATAGACATTTTTACCTCCCCAACCTAGAAAATTTATATAAAATATTACTCCCTCCTATAATTTACTAGGTTTTCGAATTAAAAAAAAACCCACCCTAGCCTTAGGTTAAAGGATAAAATAACCACAGTCTCTGCACGAGGACAAGATGTGTTTAATGGCTGCCCTTGGTGGATCATTAGAGTCAAATTGTCAAAAAATTCTGGCAATTACGGCTCGTTAGCGTTGCGACATTCGAGACAAACCGTGAGAAAAGCTCACGCAAAATCCTCATATCAATCTCCAGCCGTCAAAAAACAACCGGCCACTCTGTCGTCCACGTAGCCAATAGAAATGCTTAAAGAAAGCTGATGGAGTTCTTTCTACTGGAAAGCCGCAAGATCTAGTCAAGTCCACTGACAATACAATCCCCCTCCCTCTATTTTATCCTCATCACCCCCCTCCCCCTTGTGCGTTTTTACCTTCTAATGAAACCACAATCATCGAGGCCCATCTGCTGCCTCCGGGCTAGGCTTCATATCGTACCGGACCTTCACCACCTGGTAAGCTGATCACGTACGGCGCGATACCTTTCCCGAAGTGTTCCACGCGCTTTTTCCCCTCCCCATTAACATTAGGTGTGGCTTCCGTTGTGCTCTCATGGGGCTCCAAAGATTGTTGGCTGGCTTGCCCAAGCCTCCAGGAGCAATTTAATTCCTAGTGATTTCCCCTTGGCTATCTTCTCTGGCTTCGAATCCTATCCGCAAAGCTCCTTGAGATCCCAGACAATGTGCAACTTGTTCTCGTTAATTATGTATTGCTTAAAAGATGCAGTTTCGTGGGGGACTCTTTGATGTCCCACAGAGATAACATTATCACCACGTCTCACTGTTTTCGGCGCTCGAATCAGAGTAATGGAAATAACTATAAACACCCTAAATTGAATGTACACTGGTGTTCAAAATGAGAAGATAATGGAGAAAAGTATACGTAACTCAAAGTGGTTATTTAGCAAATGTAATTAATCGTCTTTTGGAAAGGTACATCAGCAACCAAAATGGAGGATGTAAGGATACTTATGAGGCCGATGGTAAACTTCGTGAATATTAATCCTGTCGAACTGTGACAGTTGTGACGTTCCTTGTTAATCTTATGCTGTCGATTAGAGACAGTTGTATGGTTTATATTGTTAATCTTGTATATTAGTGACCAATTGTAAAGTTTAGATTTCTTCGTGGAATCTATTAGCTTCAGAGGATCGTAAAACTCAGCAATCTTTATTCTTTTAATGAAGGCTGTCTGGCAATCTAATGTGAAGTTAATTATTCATCACATTATTAACTTCACATTAGATTCTTAGACTTAGTTGATGTCTGCATTACGCTTCGTCTACTAGCACGTACAAGATGCAGTATACCATATACAGTATATATATGCTCGGATCCTCCCTGCAGCTTCCAATAGAAGAAATCCACACATTGCAGACTTCTACTACTTGCTTCAACTGCACACTTTCAACCCAAGGCATCGCACAAAACAACGGTCGACTTGATTCTTCCTCTACCAGGCGTCTTCTCTTGGTTCAGTGTCTTCTCTCTTTGCCAACCTCACTCAAGCCTCCTGGGCCCAAATACATTACTTTAACGACTTAGAATCTTACAGTTTAATCGTTCTTGATTGCTGCAGACAGCACCATTCATTAAACTGACCCCACTTGACCATTAGCGTTTCGCAAACAGGATGTCTATTGTGCTTGTAAGAGCCGTTTAGAAAATCTGGTGCCACCCATCCGATCAAGGAATTGGGAGGTGGTCAGAGCTTCGTTTCAGAAATGTAAGAATAATACGATTTTTTAAACAATCCATATTCATGGATGAGGGATGAGGAAGTGCCAAAATTACAGAGGTACTGGAATTAGGGGAGAAGCGATGTTAATATGGCGTATGTACGATCACCCCTGACAGCCACGTAACTCATGCAATGTATTCTCATATTACTAAGACTACTGGTTCAGTTTTGAGATAATGAAATTCCACTCTTCCAGAAAAGCTTGCTCAATTCCAGCTGAGTGGCTACTCCATCCTATGAATAATTTCACTTTCAGCTAAATCGTCAATCACGTGAACCTTATGAGGACAGGCATTATTACCCATAAAGATGAAATCAGGTGTGAGAGCACTCCTGAAGAGCCTCATATAGGGAGCAAGACTCTCATCTCTCTATCACTGAGAAGTCAGATTGACTTCCTGAAAGATTTCACAACTTTTAGGGAGTCACTCTGGATTTTTCTGTCTCTGTGATGCCAGTCATCATATCACGTCACACTACCTCCATGAAAATGGTCCCTTTCTCTGATGTTAAAGTATTTGTAGCGGGTTCTTTGTTCTCTCGAGAGGAAGTTGTGTGCAAATTGAATCTGGACTTATCTTCAAAGAGCACATTTGCCCACTTGCCTGGATTGTTTTACCTCTGAGCGACACTTTTTTGCACACCATGGGCTAAATGGACAGGTCACAAGGACCCCGAAGTCTCAGAGAAGGTTAGGGGAGGGGACCCAGTGGAACAGCTATTGGGCTCTCCCACATACGGAGCCACGGCTTAACGTCCCATCCGACGGACGACGGCATTTCCAAGCCCAACAGTGTCCCCTACTGACCGTGGGCAGGGTGGGGAATTTTGCGGAAATAAATCTAACGCTGACCCAGCTGGGACTCGAACCTGCTACTACAGATTACGAGCCTGGCGCGCTACCGACTGAGCCACCCCCGCCCCTACTTGCCTGGGCCAATATCTCATATAACAGAGGCCGTACCACTAAATTTTGACGTCAGCATAAGTGGATCTAAAAAAAAACACAAAAGTTTCTTATATATTTATTTTTGTTATTATTATTAGTACTCTTTATACTAATTTACATTTATAAATATATACTATTTATGGAAAAGAATTTTTCTTATATGTATAAGCATTATAACACTAGTACATAAGAATAATTTTTTTTAAAGAAGGTATATTAAAAACGTTAATATAAAGTTTAGTTTTTAAACTTACCAATAATAATAACAGAAATAAATATATAAGAAATTTTTAGATAGTTAAATGTGCTTTCTATGCTGACGTCATAATTTAGTGGTATGGCCTTCTATTCTAGGAGGTGTTGTCTGGTGTCCTTAGTTGATATCTGCATTACGCTAAATGAGCTTTTCTGTGAAAGTGAGACCAAACCATTGGACTTCGTGCATACAGACTTCGTTCATAAAACCTTACGCACACAGTCAAGGCCGGATCTAGGGTTGGGGGGCTAGAAAGGGTGATAAAAGTATTACTTTTATTTATATTTCATGAATTTTTGAAGAACTATTTTAAAAATATGTAAAACGGAGGGGGGAATGTTATCCTGCATTGGAAAACCAGTCTCTTGCCCACACCCCTTTACATATTTTTGGCTCGATTGTATTTCTTGCCCCTCCCCTCCTCCTCAGTTGATTTTTTTTTCTGGATCCGAGTCTGCGCACAGTGTATCTTGAAACTATCATCCCTGTACCCAAGATTTATTTTCGGGAGAGGGGGTAGGGGGCGAGAATTAAATTTCGGGAGATCCGAGAATTTAATTTTGAGAGTCCAAAAGTTCAGTTTCGGGAAGGGTTCAATAATTTAGTTTCTTGTGTGTGTTGAGGGTTCTGATAATAAGACTTCACTTTCCCAATTATTGAAGATATTATTTTGAGGAATTCCACTGCACAAGAAAGGTTAAAATGATATTCTACATAGAAAAATATTTTATAGTTTGTTTTAATCTACTTTTAGCGTCGAACTAAAATATGGGGCTGAAACAGAAACAGGTGACAAGTTTGAGATTTTGTATAAGATGACAGGAACCCTAGAATCAATTCTTATTTTCGATACTCCTCCTGATATTACTAATGAACAAGACAGAAGTCAAGGTCAACTGCTGATGTTCGAAAAGATCCTGTATGTAGCTGGTAGGCAAGGCAGGGCTGTTTTGAACTTGTCAAAACAGTCCTGCCTTGTTTTGTTGTTTCGACAGTTTTCGAAACTCTCATTTGGTGTGTCTGGTGCACAACGGAAGATCAGCTGCCATATTTGAAAGTCTCCATGGCGGGGCCGATTTATGTGGGGAGGGGAATCGCCCGTTTGAAAATTTCTAGTAAGGGGAATGGAAGCAAAAAATTATTAAACTAATGACCGTTTCATACTATCCTTTTATATTATGTCATGTGCGAGAAGGCTTTGGGTTGGGCTGTTTCATCTTTGATCAGCACCTTTTTGTACACAATGGGCTAAATGGCCATAAGGATCCCAAGTCATAAGGATCTCAAGGGCTCAGAGAAGGATGGAGGAAGATAATAAGCTCAAGAACTGTTAGCCTCCTATCAAGGACATCCATCGTATGTAGGTTATGGGAGTAGTTTGTCCCACTCCAGCGATCCCCCTTTGCACAGTGCTTTCCCCCTATGACGTCATCGGCCCCAAGTGTGTGGCCACTTTGAACTTTGACCCCTGTGTCACAACGGTGCTCACGTTGCGACACAGGGGTCAAAGTCCAAAGTGGCCACACACTTGGGGCCAGTGATGTCATAGGGGGAAAGCACTGTGCAAAGGGGATCGCTGGAGTGGGACTACACTACTTATGGGTCTGCTGCACACACTGGGCTATGGCTTAACCTGCCTTATAAAGGACGGCGCCATTTCTAAGGCATTAGTGGAAAAGGAGGCCCAGCGATAACAAATTGCACCCCACAAAAATACGAGACGGTTCTGATATGGATTCTTCATTATTTTGTTAGACCACAGGGCAAATGAAAGACGGAAGAACAATTTATTTGTTTGTGATAAACAACAAACCTCGTTTGGTCAAACTACCAATATTTTCCGCTTCAAATTATAAAGCAGAGACTGAACAGCAGAGGCATTTTGAGTTTCTTTCTTTTTACAATATACATCAAATAACATTCCATACTATAAATTTGCGAAATGATGTTATTACGCCATTAATAGCAATGCTTTTCAGTCGATAAAGATGGCGTTAGCCCCTATATGGGTCATCAAAGGCGAAATGTCCCTATTTCTCTCAAGAATATAAATTAAACATACAAGAATGCAACTCATCTGCATATAATCTAGCAACTTGATCTTTGTGCTGAATAGGGTGCGGCATGTGCAGTGTTTAACGAGGCTTGTGATTGGCTCTCTTTGTGTTAGACAGTGACGTCAACGTTACAACCAGACAGAACACTGCTGATCTGAAATTCTGTAAGTGAATTAATGAATTGCTTGATGAATTACCACACGCCACACCTAGTTGAAGACACAGCTGTCAGGTTATGAATTCTAAACTGCATGAGAAGAAAGCAGCATACCTTGGAAGTGTGTGTTGTTGTGCGTCTGCATTTGCTTCGTTTGTTTTCTGAAGTTGGGAGTAGTAGATGAGTAAACACAGATATAAGTATCTAAACGATGCTTCGAAAGTGGCAAACTTGTTTTTGTTCCCATAATAGAAATGTCAGGGGTGTGGAAAGAAACCTATTGGGCTGATAGGATTAAGAAGATATAGTTTAAATTTTCAAAATACATAGTTAGCCGTCCCGTGGCCGAGTGGTTAGCACGCTTGGCTACTGGTCTAAGGGACCTGGGTTCGAGCCTCCGGGTAAGGCATGGATGTTCGTGTTGTTTTCTGCTGAGGTCCTGCCATCCTCTCAGATCTTCTACTGTGTCATATAAACTGACAGGCTCCTGTCAGACCTCTGTGGCAAGCAGCTGCTTGAGGGAGTATTTATTTTTATTTTAGTTTTGATAATAAGTGGAAAATTTTGCTGACAAAACTGTCTTAAGAGAGTTATCGGAAAGTTATATTTTTTAGTGGAATGGAATATGAACACACCACCGAGCTCTTTGTTTACATCTTAGGTACTCTGGCCACTAAGGTACTCAGTTCAAACCAAATCATTTCTGAAGAAAGAGATAAAAAAAGAGATTATAAAAATAGAGTCAGACAGATGATTAGAGATAAATTCTTATGAGTTATGGAATTCTCTGCATTTATATCTTATAAAATAAGCTCAACCATCAGATTGAGAAAAATTTTCGAAATACATTGCTGTTCATAATTTAAGGAAGTTGAAAATTTTTTAAATATCTCAATAAATCCTTTTTTGGGGGAGGATTTAAGGAATGCTTCAGAGGATATTTAGCGTATAATAATTCACATATATCGGCTATTTAATTTGCATTTCTCAATTTGAAAGATTCTGCGATATGCATATCAAGCTGGCGATAAAAGCAGCTTCAGGAACAAGCGCTTCTCATTTCCGATTAAGAGTGGCTCTACCGAGCATTTCGGATTACAGTTTTGTTAAAATGCAAAGAAGGAACCTTTTGGATAATGGTCAGAGGTTAAAAGTCATCGGACGGATGGAAGCAGGACAGTCACGTAGAGAGGTAGCCAGAATCATGAATGTATCATAAAGTGTAATTTCCAGACTTTGGAGATGTTCTCAAGATACTGGAACATGCTGTACAACAGCCATGGGCAACCCGCGACCAGCGGACCACTGGCCCGAGGACACTTTTCAAGTAGCCCGCGAATACTGACGCACAAATAATTATTTTTTTTTCCCTCTTATTCTTCAAGTACTTCGTGGAATACCAATTTTTCTTTCTTTCCCAATTTACCTTTACACTGTTTTTGAAAGTGTTCTGTAGTAGCCTAAGTTTAATTTACGACATCAGCCCACATTACATGACTTTGCGCATAGGGGTAGATCAGGTTTTCTGAATGAAATGTTCAGTTCCATATTAAAGAGTTCAGCTCTCATTCAAATAGATACTACATTAGTAAACATTCTGATTATGAAAGCTATCAAGGCCAACATAAAAATTAAACATTTAAAAAACTAAAGGCTGCATTAACCGGGCAATAAAATTAATTTACCCAAAGGTCTCAAGACTACTATGCTGTTGTGTGTGCAAAGTTTGTTATTAGTGATACAATTGCAAAAATATTAAAAAATATATTTTAATTGCGAATTTGTAAAGGAATGCCTGTAAAAAGTTTTTAGTATGGATTCTCCATTATTTTGTTAGACGAGACAGAGAAAATATGATAGCATAAGTTTATCCGACAGTTTCACAATCAGTTGTATCGATGAGCTTACTCCAATATAGGAAACACCTTTACAGACCTGAATATTGTTCTTTCGCTCTTGATGAAGATACCGATGTTTCGGAACCAGCTCAATTGGTGTTATTTGGATGTGGAGTCGATGTTAAATTTCATTGAAATGCGTTTCATTATCATCTAATTATGCTGTTACTTTCAATTTCTTGTATATTTATCCTAATTTTAATTAAAAATAATAGTTTTTTTTCATAAAAATTATGAAACGTACATTCTTCTTTTTCGAAATAAATAGATATATGTAAAAATTTAGTTGTTTACGCATATTGGACGTGGGGGGGGGGGGGGACAAGTTTAGAGCTTTTAATGCAATAAGTAAGGATCTCCCCCCCGTAGCATTCTCAAAAAAATCCTCATCTGGCCCGACGATGAGGAAAGGTTGCCCGTCCGTGCTCCAGAATAACGAGCCAGGGTAAGTACAGAGCAAAAAAATGATCGTTTCCCATCCTTAACTGCGAGTTGCAACAGAATGATTCCTGTGCGCCAACTTGCATCAGAGCTGTCAGCTGCCACCCGAAGGACAGTAACCATAAGTAACTGTATTCCGCTTACTTCATGAAAGAGGGTTATATTCTAAAAGACTTGCTAGTGTGCATACCACTAACTTCAGCTCATTGGAGGGCAGATGTGTTACGGAGCTGGCAGCATCTCAATCGAACCAATGAACGTGAGGCAAGTTCTCTCTTTGGGTGAATCCAAGGCATAACATAAGTAGTACATAAGCATTTGGAGAGAGCATGGGATGCGTATGGAACTGTGCCAACGTATGCGGACACGTATTCTCTGAATATCCGATAACCATTTTGATGGAAGTGGTTTGTTGGTCTGGGAAGGTCTCGCTATCAATGGCCACACTGACCTGCCTGTTTTCACAGGAGGGTTTGGTTTGGTTTGTTTTACCTCTGAGCGGCACTTTTTTGCACACCATGGGCTAAATGGCCAGGTCACATGGACCCCGAAGGCTCAGAGAAGGTTGGGGGAGGGGACCCACTAGAACAGCTGTTGGGAGACAGATGGTAGCCTCCCGTCAAGGCCATCCAGCGTGTTCTTTAACGTGCACAGGGTATGGCTCTCCCGCACACGGGGCCACGGCTTAACGTCCCATCCGACGGACGGCGGCCTTTCCAATCACAGGAGGGTCTCTAACTGCCCTAAGATACAGAGATGAGATTCAGGAGTCTTATGTGAGACTTTTTGGAAGTGTTATTTAGATCAAAATTCATTTATGTTGATGATAATGCTCGTCCATATAGATCTCAGATAGTGAAGGAACAACTTAAGAGTGAAAATATCCAGAGAATGGATTGGCCAGCGATGTCTCCAGACCTAAATCCTACTGAACATGCATGGAATGCTTTGGGAAGGCGAGTTGCAAGTCGTCAATCCACTCCAAATATCCTTCATGAGTTGAGAAATGCTCTTATAAGAAGAGTGGGATTTGCTGTCCTCTGCATTATTGCATCACCTTATTAGAAGCATGAGAGCTCGTTGTGCAAGCTGTTAAGGGTAATCATACTCCTTACTAAAAAAACTTTAATATCTGCGGTGATCTATAATTTTTCATAAATTGAAACATTTTCCGGTATATTCTCTGATTTGAAATTTAATATTATTATTGGACAAGCATTCCGATATATTCTTTATTTCAAATGTAAACATTAATATATATGATATTAAATATCTTCTGAAAATTTCGCTAAATTCTAAAATAGATTTCTTGAGATATTTGCATTTTTATTTAATTTCCTTAAATTATGAACAGCAATGTACATTAAAAGGATTAAATAATTACAAATTATAAAACCTTGCATTAAAACTTTTTAAGGTACAAAGTGAGATGACCCTTTTGTGTACAGAGTCAGAAGTTTCTCGCTCTCTCGGATGACCTTCCTCGGATTTATATCTGGCCGTTAGGTTTAACGTCACCCCTAAATGGACGACGACTCTCCCCATATCCCATTGGTGTCCCAAGAGGAGGGGAGGGGGCAGAGTCGGACGGACGAGGGGAGGGGGCAGAGTCGTCGAGAAAGAGGAAACGTTAACAATGATGTTTTCATTTTCATTTTTTTTTAAGAGAAGAGGAATTCGATAAGTTACAAAACACTCTGGATGGCCTCGACGGAAGGCTTCCATCTGTATCCTAACAGTTGTTCAGTGGGTTCCCTTCCCCAACTTTCTCTGAGCCCTTGGGTGTCCTTGTGACCTGGTTATTTAGCTTATTGTGGGCAAAAAAATCCTGCTAAGAGGTAAAACAACCCAACGGTCTGAGAGGAACTTATCAGTTTGATATGCCACAGAGAAAATTTTTGAGAACGTGAAACTTCAACTGAAGGAAAACACATAAAAATATCTTATCCTGGGCTCGAACCAGGACCTCTTTGATCAGTGGCCAAAATCACTAATCATTAGTAGGCTGGAAACATTAAGAAAGCAATCGTATAGCAAAACAAAATACAGTAAAATATCTGACCAAGAAAAAAAAAGGAATTTGGAGACTGCCTTCCAGGAAGCCTTTAATCTCCGCAGAAGAAATTTTATCAACACTACTCAGGTTTAGTGAAGGCTGCGAACATTTAATAGAACTGAAAATAAAATTAAAATAATACCATGTTAACGGATGAAGCGATAAAGCTAACCCCCAAATCACTGGATTGTGGAAAGCAATTGCAAAACAAATGTGAACTATGGCATACGTTTGTTAGAAAGGTGAGAATACCGGCATTAGTATAAGGCAGTTTACAAACATTATGCCACTCCAAGAAAAAAAAAATTATATATTGATGACTGCTGAGCAATTTGTGTGAAAATGATGAGCTAAGTAGACTGTGAACCCTCTCTGAACCTTGGGATCATTATGACCTGGTCATTTAGCCGTTAAAAGCAAAAAAAGTGTTCCTCAGAAGTAACCCAACCTTAACTTTAAAGTAGAATTTAAAAAATTTGCCGATAATGAGATCAAGATGGTGCATATTGGCAGGAAATATTTAAACGCATTGTATCAGAATGTTAAACTGATATTGAAAACAATAAACCTTCCAAGCAATACTGGCTAATAGATATTTTGAAAATGATTTTACACAATATATAGGATCATTATAGAAGAATACCAATATTTCAAAGTGCTGCATTTTCCTATAAAATTAAGTAACAAAAGAAATTAAGTGTACGAAATGTCAAGAAACTCTCAAAGTTCCGTTTTTTGTTCAACAGACTTTAATGTGAGCACCACTGGGGACGTGATATTCAACTTTTGTCCATATTCGGATCAGCATATATGGTGCAACACTTGCAACAGCTGCACTGATTCTTCCCTTAAAATGATGTAAATTACGAATATTTCGAAATAAACGTATCCCCAAAAAATATGTACATTGGTGTCAATTTGGGAATTCTTGAGAACTTTATCAATCTAGCGATTTGGAAATTTGGCATTTAAGACATTATATTTCATATTAGCTCCATCGTATGACAACTAACTCCATGCCATCATAACAAGGAAATTTTAAGAGTTTCTTCACATTTTAGACAAACAATTACTTTTGCTACTTAATAATTTAACAAATTCTAACACTTCAAAATATGGGATTTACTTTTATAATGACCCTATACATACTTTAAAGAATGTGTTCGACATTTTATAAGAACTTTTTATTTCTGGGTTAAACTGCTACGGTCTAAATGGTAGCTAGGAATACACTGGAAGTACAGCCTTGTAACCAACCTCCTATGGTGGAGCACAGAACCGGACAGGCCTGGCGTCTAAAGTCCAATCCCGTCTTCTCGTAATACAGGCCATTAGTACCTTTCGAAAGGGATATTCGCTTTTGGAAGGGAACGGAAGAGGAGGGCTGTCAGATCAGTGTGGCCGACTGATCTGGTCATCTATGGCCACTTTTTCTTTTTTTCAACCCTGCTGAAGAGTAGTCAACTTCACAGAGCTCTGCATGAAACACAATCAAGCTCTGCATCAATCAAGCTCTTCACAATCAAGCTCTGCATGAAACTCATTGTACGTTATTTTTCACGCATGAATTCTGCAATGAAATTTCCATCAAAACCACATTGACAATCAAATTATTTCAAAATGCCTCATGCCAGTCTATAATACTTTGTACTCGGCTCCAGCATTATGTCAAATCAGAACAGGTGTCACGACCTTGAAGCACAAATCGCAAAGGAAACCGAGGAATCGATTAAAATTCCATTCCTTCCAAATCGGTCTTTTTCCGTGTTAACGAGACACACGATTTAGAAATAAGGCTTTAGGCATATAGTTTTTCCTTCCCAGAGCAGCACAGCAATGGAAATAAGTCTCTTAACCTCCCAATTGCCTTCGTAAGGGCCCCCATCATCAACCGGGGAACCCCCTTAAGCCACAGGTGTCATTTTAGCGAATTGCTAGATTTCCTTCATCTTAAAGCTTCCAATGGTTCTTAAAGAGTACAGATCGGTTTCTCAGCGTTTATCTTTGAGGAGAGTGTGGTATATTGAGCTGAGGTGTTAATCTCGTATGAAGTGATTTGTAATCAGAATCACGACTGCAAATCGAAAGGTTTTTCACTTCAACATGTGTTGATGGGTTCTGTAGAATTCAGAGTGCTATCCACTAACCTAATGCGCATTCCTGCCCTGAGGTCAGTTTAGTCATCGGATCGATTTGCATGCAGGAATTCCCGTTATTTATTTCTCCATGCACTTCATTCTGAAAAGAAAGGAAATACACGTCTAACATTTGTTATCGTTTGATCTGATAAGTATAATATTCGTCTGAATGTATAATTAATGGCAATAAAGGGATCTACGTACTTAATAAAATGCCCGTGAAACTAGGAAGAATAAAATCAGCGGAAACATCAGTTTAGATTTTGAAATTTGGTCTTTGACTGTAATCTGATATTTATCTCGTTTAATAAAAGGAAACTATTCTTAATTTTTTTTCGTCAGTAGAAATTCAACTTTTTTGTTTTGTTTTAAGACATACACTCAGTGGCACTGTTGGATTATTTAACCACGAAGCGATACGCTTTGAACACAATGGGCTAAATGGTGTCACAAAAACCCCAATGGTTAAAAGAAGGTTGGGGGATGGGGACCAACTGAACAACTGTTAGGAGACAGATAGAAGCCTCCTGTAACGGACATCTAGCATATTCTGTAAAGCTCACATTGTATGTCTCTCCTACACATGGGGGGGGGGGCGGTGATGGCTCAATCGGTAGCGCGCCAGGCTCGTAATCTGTAGTTCCCAGGTTCGAGTCCCAGCTGGGTCAGGGTTAAGGTTTATCTCCACAAAACTCCTCACCCTGCCCACGGTCAGTAGGAGACACCGATGGGCATTGAAAGGCCGCCGTCCGTCGGATGGGACGTTAAGCCGTGCCCCGTGTGCGGGAGAGCCATACCCTGTGCACGTTAAAGAACACACTGGATGGCCTTGACGGGAAGCTAC
Organism: Ryuthela nishihirai; assembly: GCA_038380435.1. Classification (NCBI taxonomy): domain Eukaryota; kingdom Metazoa; phylum Arthropoda; class Arachnida; order Araneae; family Heptathelidae; genus Ryuthela; species Ryuthela nishihirai. The sequence goes on from JAWZYU010000001.1 coordinate 115,014,357, forward strand.
CATCTGTCTCCCAACAACTGTTTCAGTGGGTTCCCTCCCCCAGCCTTCTCTGAGCCTTCGGGGTCCATGTGACCTGGCCATTTAGCCCATGGTGTGCAAAAAAGTGCCGCTCAGAGATTAAAACAACCCACCCCTGCACATGGAACCACGGCTTAATGCTCCATCCGACGGAAGGCAGCCTTTCCAAGCCCATCGGTGTCCCCTAATGACTGAAAGCAGAATGGGAGTTAGAGCAAAATGTTCTCAAAGCAGGAACAATTGGGACTCGAACCTGGGAACTCCAGATTGCAAGTCTGTTGCCCTATCGGCTGGGCCAACACACACCCCTTAAATAGGGAGATATTGCGTTACAGAATCCTAATCTGATTTTCAAATTTTTCTATTTCATTCCTTTATTATAAGTAGACTCTGAGTAATGCTTTGCATTTGCTATTTAGCCGTCCCGGTTTCCGAATGGCTAGCGCACTTGGCTACTGATGAAAGGGGATTGGGTTCGAGCCCCGGGTTAAGCCATGGATGTTCGTGTTGTCTTTCTGCTAATGTCTCACCTTCCACACAGATCTCCTTTATATGGCTTCTTAAACTGTCAGATTTCTGAGTTAAACTGCTGCTTGTAGGGTAATTCATTTTTTATTTATACGCATTCCTACATCTAACTCACTTTTACAGAAATAAAACAATAATAAAAGTTAAAAACAAAAAAAAAAACGACTGAATGCAGTTTCATTTTAATTCATGGCACATATAAATGATTGTCGAGTAATGAAGAGTTAAAATGAGAACTTGATTGTTCTAAAAATCATTCTCGATTCTCAAGATAACTAAATTGATGTTTACAAGCATTCCTACTCCACACGTGACAAGTTATAATCATTAACCAGAATGAATATGTTTATGCGTGCATGTCATCAATGAGAAACTTTATTGTTTACAAGTAGATTATCATACATGTTAGAGTTGTTTAAACGTCAACATTTTCTAATTTGCAAACGAAATGTGAAAAGTCTGTTTACAAGTCTGAAATTATGACCACGGACAGATCAGACAGGTGAGACAAGGTGTAGTCTTTTATGATAAACACAGGAAGACAGCTTGGATGTTTTGACTACTTCTCTTATCAGACCTATGTAATAAAATAAATCAGACCTATACTTGCTCATAATTTACATAAACGTTAATAGCATATCCCCGGGGGTTACGAGAGTCTTAAACCCCCCCGGAAAATCCGGTTGCCTTATACGAAATCTCAAATTTGTAAACCTATTTTGAAACTTTTAAATCCAAAACAGATGTCTTTATATAATTTTGTTAGCACCATAATATATGCCCGACACTAAAGATAGGTTTAAAAAACAACTATAAAATTTTATTATATATAGAATATCATTTTCACCTTTCCTGTTCGGTGGAATATTCTAGTATTTGGGATACACCTGCTTAAGTCTTATTCTTAAACTCCCACCCACCCACCCCTGAAACCAAATTCTGCCCATCCCTAAATAAACCTTGGATGCGTGCCTGACATAAACAGTCCTAGAGAAGTAGAGGAGAAATAGTAATTATTTTTCTGTAGAAGTGAAATCGAAAGACTCGTCCTATCAGTCGAAAAGTAGGCCTACTTGAAAATTCTTATTAAACCGAAATTATGGTTGGGTTGGATTGTTTACCTCTGAGCGGCACTTTTTTGCACATCATGGTCTAAATGGCCAGGTCACATGGACCCCAAAGGCTCAGTGAAGGTTGGGGGAGGGGACCCACTGGAACAGCTGTTGGGAGACAGATGGTAACCTCCCGTCAAGGCCATCCAGCGTGTTCTTTAACGTGCACAGGGTATGGCTCTCTCGCACACGGGACCACGACTTAACGTCCAATCCGACGAACGGCGGCATTTCCAAGCCCATCGGTGTCCCCTACTGACCGTGGGAAGGACGTTGAAAAATTTTGTTGGTAGAATTTCCATTAGTTGGAGATTGATTGTTATTCCAGTTGTATATTAAAACAGTGGCAAGATTGGTATAAAACTTATGAAACTCTATTTTTGTGTTCAAGTTGGGGGGGGGGGGTATAAAGCAAAGGAGTGGCGTACACAGAAACTTTAAAATTTGGGGAGGGACATCATTTATCAAGCGGACATTTGATTGACATCTTGAATGTCCGCTTTTCCAGGCCTTCTTAGAAAAAAAGTTACTCCAACTCTCAAGAGATCGGGAGGAAGGAGAGTATAACCCCCAAACCTCTTTCTTGTGTGCACTAAAACCAAGGATGGAGAAACTTTTGTATTTCACTGTATAACGTATTATATACACTACCTGGACAAATTGTTCTGAACGTCGTGAGAGAATTACCATGAAACATGCCAATGTATGCAAAGTTCCTTACTAACGTCAGCTCCTACGTCACTGCGAAGTTCTGTAAAATCCGTAAAGGCATGGTGGAAAGCAAAGTGAAAGTGCGAAATGTTGGGGGAGGGGGATGCTGATCTCACTGACTTCGAAAGGAGATCCATCGTTAGAGCGCGATGGGAAGGAGCATTTTGTGACGGAAGTGAAACGTGTGTTGTAAATGGCAACGGTCATAAAAGAAGTCCGACAGTCGTGGCAAACGCGGGAGGAAAAAGACTCTGAGAGACAGGATTGGGTTGGGTTGTTTTACCTCTGAGCGGCACTTTTTTGCACACCATGGGCTAAATGGCCAGGTCACATGGACCCCGAAGGCTCAGAGAAGGTTGGGGGAAGGGACCCACTGGAACAGCTGTTGGGAGACAGTTGGTAGCCTCCCGTCAAGGCCATCCAGCGTGTTCTTTAACGTGCACAGGGTATGGCTCTCCCGCACACGGGGCCACGGCTTAACGTCCCATCCGACGGACGGCGGCCTTTCCAAGCCCATCGGTGTCCCCTACTGACCGTGGGCAGGGCGGGGAATTTTGCGGAGATAAATCTCAACGCTGACCCAGCTGGGACTCGAACCTGGGAATTACAGATTACGAGCCTGGCGCGCTACCGACTGAGCCACCCTCGCCCCTCTCTGAGAGACAGGGACAGTCCTTTGTTAGCACGAACTGTACGGCTAAAAAGAGTTTCATTCAAGCCCATTTCAACGAGACTAGAGAATCGAAATTTTCCAGGATGTCATCTTTGATCGCGGAGGTTTCACAACGTATGAAGTACAGTCGCTCAAAAAAGTATCCGAACACTATGGTTGATTACAGAATTCAGAAAAAATATCTGGCAACGATTTTTTTAGAAATTAGTGATCTGGAAACCTACGTGTACAGTACACGTAGGTTCGGATACACATAGTGTTCGGATACCTTTTTTTCGAGCGACTGTACGTATTCGTAATATTCGACCAGGCAGTGTATGCAATTACATATTTTTCTATTACAATAGTTCTCAAACATTCATTTATCGCACTTACACGTTTCAGTTGCTTTACTTCTGAGTGACACTTTTTTTGCACAGAATAGGCTACTTGGCCAGGTTACAATGATCCCTACGGATCAGAGGAGGTTGGGGTTACCCACTGGACAGCTGTCGGGGGACAGATGGTAACTTCCTGTCAAGGCCATCCGGTGTGTTCTTTAATGTGACTCATCTGCATACCGGGCCACGGCTTAACATCCAATTTTTACGGCTTTGCATTTTTTGGTTGTACAACCATGTTAGTGGGATGGGGATGGCTCAGTCGGTAGCATGCCAGGCTCGTAATCGCCGTTCCCAGGTTCGAGTCCCTGCCGGGCCAGCGTTAAGATTTATCTCTGCGAAACTCCCCTCCCTTCCAGTGGTCAGTTGAGTCACCAATGGGCTTGAAAAGGCAATCCATCGGATGGGATGCAAGCCCATCGGTGTACCTTACTGACCATGCTCAGGGAGTTTTATGGAGATAAATCTCAACGGTGGTCCGCCCAATAAATGTAAAGCCAATTTCAAACGCTTACTCTATATTCATTTCTAAATGAAAACTAATTGGATTACTCACAGTACTTGAAGCTAGAAATCAAGCTCAGATTTTTAGTAAAAAAATGAGATGCAAATCTTATCTTTGGTGTAGCATTTATCATTCTTAAGTTGTAATCCCTTTTGACCATTTCTGCAGGTGAAAACTTCACGTGATTATTTACGTTATTAAATAACTATTTGATGTTCATACAACCTGCGAAATTTATGGTAACCTACAGAAAAAATAATTATAATAAAGCAGTGAAACGTTTTTATTCTTTGCAATTTAAAACTATAAGTCTCACCAAATCTCGCGAAAGGGAACAGCTCGCGAAATTTACATTTACTCCATAACAAATGACAATTCATTGTTATATGATGTAATACATAGAGAGGCACAGAGCAAGCCAATCACGTGATTTCATGAGTTATGCAAATGAATGCAAGAGCGTTCATAGTTCATAGCTAAGGGACATTTTTCAGCAGAACGGAGAGTATGATGGATGTGAACAGCTACACAAGCATTACAATGACTTCGCATGCTGTTTATCAGGCTGGTCATAAAATCTGGTAACATTACATCCCACTCTTCCCGGAAATCAGATCACAGCTCGTGGAGGATTATTGGAAGGTATTCATCTCCAATGCATCTCCCTATTGCATCTCACACATGCGGTATAGAGGTCACATTTGAAGAATAGGTTGTGGCAGCACCATGCACTTAATATCTTTACTTTCGAGGAATTAATCGACTCTCTGATCCCTATGAGAGTGGACATTATCATCCATCATAATGAACAGGTTGCCAACAGCGCCCCTGAAAAGCCTTACAGAGGGATAAAGAATATCTTTGCTATATCTCCTACCAGACCCCCCCCCCCCCCCCGATACGGAACCACCTTGTAGAGGGGAGGGGGGGCTTGAGGGCCTAAATGAAGTCGAAGGCTATGCTGACCGGAGTGGGACCGGTTGGACAGGTCAAGGATGGAAGATGGCCGGACTAAGAGTTCCCGTCACGGGAGCCGAGGCAACTTGAATCTTTATATCCTTGTTTGTGACGGTTTGGGACATAGATTAAATTTAGGTTTTGACCGATGGATGAGCTTTACTCCTATAGTACTGTTCGCCATTAGGTAGTCGGGATGAGCTGTATCTATATGGTACTGTCTTGACCCTGACCGTAGATAGTGGTAAACGTGGCATTATCTCTATACTGGCAGTGATTTAGGCGGAACTAGTGGGTCTTGTCATCATATATATCTCCTACCAGAGTGCCTCCAGCAAAGGCATGGAACAGTGCCCATTCATTTACCATAATGCCTCACCAGACCATGAAACGATCACCATAGTTGTGTCGTTGTCTGTTAGAGGTTTGGTAACGAGTTGTTTCCTCACTCGTGATCAAAACACGTAGAGAATCAGTCTGAAGACTAAATCACCATTCATCTGTGAAGTACACACGCACCCATGCCACCGCGTATTTGGAACGTTAGGATGAATACAAACCGTTTGTCGTCTGCCATATATTGAGATGCCAGTTTATTAGATACAGCTACCTAATAGCGTGTTGCGCCTCCTTTGGCCTTCAGGGCAGCTCGAATTCGTCGGGGCATGGAATTTACAAGATGCTGGATGCGTTGTGAAGGAATGTTGTATCATGCAGAAATGATTGTGTCACGCAGTTGATGCAAATTGGACAGTGGCACATCCTCACTGCGAACAGCTCTTACCACCTCATCCCAAACATGCTCGATAGACATGTATTATTACCATTCAGTGACAATACATGCCTTGTGAGCAGGTGCATATCATGCTGAACGTGTTCATCCGAGTGAGGATAAACTGCAAACATGAAAGGATGAACTTGGTCACCAATGATGTTCAAATACACCATGTCATTCAGATGTCCTTCAATGGGTACCAGGGAGCCTAATATATGCCTTGAAAACATTTCCCACAGCATCACATCGCCGCCACCAACCTATACTGTTGACACCAGACAAGATGGCTCCATGGCCTCGTGTTGCTTGAGCCAAATTCTGATCCTTCCATCAGCATGATCAAAGAGGAACCTTGATTCGTCCGACCAGGCTACCTATTTCCAATCCTCAATTGTCCAGTGTTGATGCACTTCTGCCCACTGATAAATGGACTTTCATGCTCTTTGCTAACTACAGTATATTGGCACTCGACATGTCAGTGGCTGTTGCAGCCCATTCGCAACAAGGTATAATATGTGGTGCGTTCGGAGATGACCTTCTGCAAACCAACGTTTAATTCTGCTGCGATTTGCTTATATGTAGTCTGTCTGTTCGCTTGCATGATTCTCACTAGTATCCTTTGATCCTTCTGATCCACAAGCTATTTTCGCCCACAGTGTCGCCGATCATTGGTAGTTTTTTGCTTTTTGCACCCATGTCGATAAGCCTTTGAAATAGTTGTGCATGAAAAGCCCAGGATGACGGCTTTGGGATGTTTTACCTCTAAGCGGCACTTTTTTGCACACCATGGGCTAAATGGCAATGTCAAGGCGCCCAAAGGCTCAGAAAAGGTTGGGGGAGGGGATCCACTGGAACAGCTGTTGGGAGACAGATGGTAGCCTCCCGTCAAGGCCGTCTAGTGTGTTTTTTAACATGCACAGGGTATGGCTCTCTCTCTCGCACACGGGACCACGACATCCGACGGACGGCGGCCTTTCCATGCCCATCTGTGCTTCCTACTGACCATGGGCAAGACAGGTAGTTTTACAGAGATAAATCTCAACGCTGACCCAGGCGGGACTCAAACCTGGGAACTGCAGATTACAAGCCTGGCGTGCTATCGACTGAGCCACCCCCGCCCCCAGGATGACGGCCGTTTGGGAGATGTTAGAACTGGCATGCCTCGCATCAACTATCATGCCATGTTCAAAGTCGCTCAGGTAGCTCGTTTTACCCTTTCTGAAGCTCAGTCCAACTCTAACTGATGCTCGAAGAGCTGCTCTGCCTGATTTATACCGCACACTACCGTCACGTGGCACATTATGTATTGGAAGGAAATATTTACTGCCATCTCAAATTATCTAATAAACTGCCATCTCAGATTAGATTCCTCTCTCCTAAAACCTTCTCTAAACAGTTTCCCTAGAAACACTCCCCCCCCCCCCCCCGCAATGGAGAGCACAGAAAGCCTCAGAGAGAGCTGCCTGGCTCACATCGCACTATGGCGTCGGACAATTAAAGTAAATCATCCTGAACTGTTGTCACTCTTGAACGACCTTTTCACTCGTATATGGCTAACGTCTCCTGTCTGTTGGAACCATCTCCAAAGTCTTGAAAACGCTGATTGGGAGATATTTACAGACCAGAAAAAGCAGATGACAAAGGTGTAGAAAACAGCACAATGTGTTGGTTTAAGAAAAAACTGAAAGAGAACCGCACCCATCCTCCATTGCCTGTTACACCTGTCTAAATCAACAGTTCCCAGGTGGTTAGATCGACCACTTAAGTGGCCTCCTCATTCGTCGGAGGATAATCCCACTTGATTAATTTCTGTGGAATCTAATCAACGACGCAGTTTATCACCCGCCATTACCACAATCCATCAATGAACCGAAACACGGGATTACTGTCGCCAAAGTAAATCCAGATAGTCTGCCTAAAGTGTACGAAAAATTTTATTTCGTTGGGATGTTTATCACATCACTTGTGATGCCCATATTTGAGCATCTTTAAATTTCTTACATTCCCTTCATTTTCATGCAATTAGTTTTAATTTGTTTTTTTCTCCGCGTGACAAAACGAGTAGTAATAAATTGCAAAGCTATTTTTCAATCCCCCTGTACATATTTGCTATTTGTTTTTGTTTTGCTTCATATCAGATTAATGAAGTTTTCAAAGTGCGCCTTTCCCTTCTACATCAGACTCATATTTTAAACCAGATTCAAAATGCCTAGTCAATATCTTTTTCGCTATTGAAACAGCAAAAAACGAAAAAAAAAAAATTGTGTTCATAGCAATTATTAGCGGAGATTAAAGTCGGGAATAAGAGGGCTATGACCTTACCTGCAGTATTTAGTTAATATATATATATATTTTTTATATATTCCTGTAATTGGGTTATGCTCATGTTCAGCAATCATTTTCAAGAAATTTATAAAACATCATTTGATTTTTCAAGAAATGCTTTAAAAGCCATTCAATATTTCTAGAATTCTTTTGAAGACCATTAAAATTGAGACAACAAATTTTATATTAGAACCACATATACACACCTCCTCCCCTTTATTTTCCCCTAAATCCGGACATGTCTGTACGACTTGGGACTTGGCCAATTCCACGGCTCGGTGTATGTGGGGGGGGGGGGACTTTGAGAATGCTAATAAGGGAAATATAGCAAAATATTTATTAAATTTATTTATATTCCATACAATTTTTTAAGAATTTTTTTAAAGACCTCTAAAACGGAAGGAGAAGTACCATACTGCAATGGATTCTCTTGGGCCCTCTTTTTACTTTTTTAGTGTCAATTGAGTTTCTTGTCCCCCCCCCCCCCCCCCACTTTTTATGTTTCTAGATCCAAACGTGGCCAACACTAATATTCTGTGATAAATACTGATAATTTACAGTAGGCCGAATCAAATTGCACCCTTCAGTTCGTTTTTTTTTCTTTGCTCCTGATCGACGAAAAGACCTTAATTGAAAAAAAAATGAGAAACATCTGGGCCTCTTCAAATGAATATCCTTTACTCAGATCGTATCTCTGAAACTTAGTTTCCATTTTTTTTTTAAATTTTCTGGCAAGAATGGGATAACTCCAATTTAAACTTAAATTTATATGGCTTGAAAAAAACATACCAAAAATCGTGAAATAGTACTACACTAAATGACAATTGAATTTCATAAAATAATTTGAATTTTTTTGGTTCAATAATATAGATATTGCTCTTCTAAAAAACAAAAATTGATAACTACCCCTCATCCACTTTTTCTCCATCAGACCTTCAACTGGTAAATAGAAATTGTGCTGATATTGTTTCTGTTTATTGCGCGGAGAGAAATCTTTATTTTTAGATTGCATAATTAATCCAAGATAATTATTTAACCCAGGATTTACGAATTTTTCTTTTTTCCGCATTTTATTTTACCATTGACTAAGCGGAAATACATGAAGTCGAACTTTTCAATGGATTTAGGGATCTTCCGTGCCTTTTATTAATTTTCACAATTACCCACATTCGATGTTACTTCCAAAGTTTCCCTATGAAAATAACTTAAGCCCATGCCTGACATGCTTGTTAGCGTACAGTAGCTCAAAAAAGCATCCGAACACTACGGTTGATTACAAAATTCAGAAAAAATATCTGGCAACGATTTTTTTTAGAAATTAGTGATCTGTCACGTGTCACGTGACACGAAGGTTGCCAGATCACTAATTTCTAAAAAAATCGTTGCCAGATATTTTTTCTGAATTTTGTAATCAACCGTAGTGTTCGGATGCTTTTTTGAGCGACTGTACCTGATTATTAAACCAGTAGGAATGTCCTTGTGTAGGAATGTTGTATGTTGTGGAAGAGGTCAGGACAAGCAAAATCAGAGCTCCTAGATTGTGTCAATTTGCGTAATCGGATAGCGGCATAAAAACGGGTGTTTTGGTGTGGATCGTTATTTTGTGTTCTATATGTGAGTAAAGAAATTCGAAACAGCCATTTTGTAGGAACTACCTCGAGACATCGTTTGCCAAATGAACTGTGGTGGAGAGCTATTGGTCTGCTCGAAGCAGACCAGAGTCAGTCAGACGTGGCACGATGGATGAACGTGAGTCTTTCTGTGGTCCAAAGACTGGGAATCAATTTCTTAGCACGGATTCCATGTCTCGGAGATTCTGCCGAGGAACGGCTAGAGTTACGACCGCTGTACAAGACCGATATCTGCGATTAACATCACGAAGGAGCAGAACGTCTACTCCCTCTCATCTACGATCCTCTCTTGCAGCAACCACTGAGAGGGTTGCACCAGCTTCTACTGTGCGTAGGTGGCTTCATGAGGGAAGTATGTACCCTGGTGGAGACTATTCCTACCATAGTTAAAGAACGAGCCGCCACTGAATCTACATGATGTTAGGAGCAACTTTAGTTTCTTTTAAATTGCATGTCACAATAGTTACACCATTGACCGAATGAATGACATCAAGTGAGATCAGAAAGGTAAATTGTCACTCTGCTGCTTGTTGCCTTTGTTAAAGGAGGTTTTTTTTTAAGCAGCTGCAAGGTGTCAGTCAACAAGTGTGGCAACAGGAACAGCTGCGATGACGGAGTGGGCGTAGCTGAGAATTTTCACGTTCAGTTAATAGGAGCTAGTGAAGTGTCAGAGTTGGAGTTGCTTCTTTCAGTTTTTTTTTTCTCTTGATTGCCATTATCTGTTTCCACTCTGCTGATGAAGAAAAAAGAAGGTTTGGTCTCTAGGAAGGTGTATATTGATTTGTCGTTTGGTTTGTATTGAAAATCCATCATGCCTGTGAAAGATTATTTAAAGTTTGGTTTCTTTTACTGTTATGCAGCGCTTTTTTGATCACAATGGCCAGGACACAAGCACCTCAAGGGATCAGAGACGGTTGGGGGAAGAGATCCCACTGGGTTAAAAGGCAGATGAAAGCCTTACGTAAAGGCCATCCAGCGTGCTCTTTAATGGGTACAGGGTACAGTTCTCCTGCACATGAGATCACGGCTTAACATACCATCTAGTGGACGGCGGCCTTTCCAAGCCAGCCACTGTTCTATTTCTTACCAAAGACAGGATGAGGTTTTAGTGGAGATAAATCTCAACGCTGGACAAAATGGAACAAAAACAAGTAACTGCAGATAACTATCCTAGTGCTCTACTTGCTGAGCCAACCACCTTCCCATCTTCAGAAGATTTCAGTTTAAATTTGAACCCCTCTCCCCTCACACACTGAAGGCACACCGTTCACTCCATTCTCGTGTGTGAGGGGAGAGGGGTTCAAATTTAAACTGAAATCTTCTGAAGATGGGATGGTGGTTGGCTCAGCAAGTAGAGCACTAGGATAGTTATCTGCAGTTTCCTGTTCTTGTCCCATTTTGGCCAGCATTGAGATTTATCTCCACTAAAACCTCATCCTGTCTTTGGTAAGAAATAGGACAGTGGCTGGCTTGGATAGGCCGCCGTCCACTAGATGGGATGTTAAGCCGTGATCTCATGTGCAGGAGAACCATACCCTGTACCCATCAAAGAGCACGCTGGATGGCCTTTACGTAAGGCTTTCATCTGCCTTTTAACCCAGTGGGATCTCTTCCCCCAACCGTCTCTGATCCCTTGAGGTGCTTGTGTCCTGGCCATTGTGATCAAAAAAGCGCTGCATAACAGTAAAAGAAACCAAACTTTAAATAATCTTTCACAGGCATGATGGATTTTCAATACAAACCAAACTTTAAATAATCTTTCACAGGCGTGATGGATTTTCAATACAAACCAAACGACAAATCAATATACACCTTCCTAGAGACCAAACCTTCTTTTTTCTTTATCAGCAGAGTGGAAACAGATAATGGCAATCAAGAGAAAAAAAAACTGAAAGAAGCAACTCCAACTCTGACACTTCACTAGCTCCTATTAACTGAACGTGAAAATTCTCAGCTACGCCCACTCCGTCATCGCAGCTGTTCCTGTTGCCACACTTGTTGACTGACACCTTGCAGCTGCTTAAAAAAAACCCTCCTTTAACAAAGGCAACAAGCAGCAGAGTGACAATTTACCTTTCTGATCTCACTTGATGTCATTCATTCGGTCAATGGTGTAACTATTGTGACATGCAATTTAAAAGAAACTAAAGTTGCTCCTAACTTCATGTAGATTCAGTGGCGGCTCGTTCTTTAACTATGGTAGGAATAGTCTCCACCAGGGCCGAATATAGGGAAGAAAGGAAAGAGGGAGTCTTTCAGAATGCCAATAAGGATAATGGCGGGAAACAATTAGTAAATTTGTGCATGTTTCACGCATTTTTCAACAAATATTTTATGAACTTCTAAAACGGAGGAAAAATGCTACACTGCAATGGAAATCCAGTCTCTCGCTCCCCAACCCCCACCCTTTTTATTGTTTTCTTTCCCAAATGTTCTTGACCTAGCCAAATGCTCTTTCCCAAACGCATTTGGCTTAGCCAAAAGCTAAGCCAAATGACTTAGCCCATCGGTGTCCCTTTGCTCACTGTGGGCCACGTGGCGGTTACCGGAGATAAATTTCAACGCTGGAATACTTGGGACGACTCAAATCTGGGTTGGGTTGTTTTACCTCTGAGCGGCAATTTTTTTCACACAGTGAGTTAAATGGCGAGGTCAAAAGGACTCTGAGGGCTCAGAGAAGGTTGGGAGAGGGGACCCACTGGACAGCTGTTGGGAAACAGATGGCAGCCTCCCGTTAAGGCCATCCAATGTGTTCTTTAATGTCCCACTGGACAGTTGTTGGGAGACAGATAGTAGCCTCCCGTCAAGGCGATCCAGATGTTCTTTAACATGCACAGGGTATGGCTCTCCCACACAAGAGGCCACAGCTTAACGTCCCATTCGACGGACGGCGGTCTTTCCAAGCCCATCGGTGTCCCTTACTGACTGAGGGCAGGGCGAAGAGTTTTGCGAAGATAAATCCCAATGCTAGCCCAGCTGGGACTCAAACCTGGAAACTTCAGATTACAAACTTGGCGCACTATCGGCTAGTTCTCGATTTGCGTGGTTTTGATTTAGGCAAAATAGTTTATACGGTTTATTAATTTGCATGAACTAACTAACCGCACAAATCGAAAATGTTTTCAATTCATGCGATTAAGGAATCTACATTTACACACTGTGAAAAGAACCTGAAAGCGAGACGCGAAAAATTCTGGGAATTCTATTGATAAAACACTCACCTTGTACAAAAAGAGTAGAAGACACAAGTCGTTGGTAACCGTGTTGGTTCATCTCGTGAGTCGCTTCCCACTGGAATCGGCCCAAGGTACCAGAGTCCCGATTTGTGCGGGACTGTCACCGCCTTTGAATAGTAAAATCCCGAGCTCCGCATCGGCAGAAAAAATCCCGCACACCAAGAAGCAATTAAACGTCTCCGCACCGTCTCCTTCAGCGTCATCGAACCCGAATGACCTCCTCCCACTAACTTCTCCATTCACCTCGCCTTCTCCACCTGTTCCAGTTATCGGAAGGGTCTTTCTTACTACCTATTTATCTGTCTCAGATTTAGTTTAGTTTATTTTCTACTTTAAATTATTGCATTTCAATTATCGTATTACGTTCTACCCTTCTTTCCTTACCCTTCTTTTCAAATTTTTGCTTGCAAGGTTTGCAGTTTTTGCAATTTTTGCTTGCTAATCTCGTTGTTTCTTTTGAAGATGGCAAGCCATAATCCTTTACACGATTCCTTGTAATGGCCTTCCTTGAAACAGGACATTGCAGGTATAGTTAGAAAGTGTCTCAATGTCTCTAGAAAGGTGTATCGATACTCTGGACACAGTTCCAGGAGACAGAAGAGTTGGCGAAAATCGCCCAAGAGCTACTTCAAACCAAACTGACTGCTATATGGCTCTAATGCAAGACGGAATAGTACAATGACTTCTTGTCGAATGGCTCTGAAGGTTTCTGTGGGCCACAGGTGAAACGATTTCTCAGTGTCAGGAAGACTTAATGCGAGTGGGCTCTATTCCAGGAGACTAGTGGTTTGAATACCACTAACCTCCAACCTCCAAAAAGCTTGTCTAAACAGGTGCCCCAACATGTCCATCTATGTGCTACATTTCAGAGGTGAAGATGGAGATGATTTTCTGTTTATGGACGACAATGTCAGTCCGCATGGAGCTAACCTGGTTCAGGAGTTATATATATATCCAATAAATGGCCTAATCAGCAAAGACACCAGACATAAATCGCATCGAAGATATATTATGGGATGTCTTAGGAAATACCATATGATTGCTTCTCATATACCTGGGGAGGGAGTGGTTCAGTCAGCAGTGTGCCAGGTTCGTAAGCTGCAGTTTCAAAGTTCGAGTCCCACCTGGAGCAGTGTTGAGATTTATCTCTGCAAAACTCCCCACCCAGCTCTTGGTCAGTAGGAGACACTGATGGGCTTTGAATGGTAGCCATCCATAAGGGTATGATCCCATGTGCAGAGAACCATACCCTGTTCACGTTAAGGAACACACTTGATGGCCTTGATTGGAAGCTACCATCTGTCTCCTAACAGCTGTCCAGTGGATTCCCTTCCCCCAACCTTCCCTTAGCTCTCGGGATCCTTGTGATCTGGCCATTTAGCTCATTTTGGCCAAAAAAGTGCCCTCAGAGGGAAAACAACCCAACCCACATAACTTGCTCTGCAAGGTAAAGTTAGCTCGTGTGAAAAAAATGGGATTGGTTGCCTCAGGACCTTATATTGGTATGGATCGACGCTGTCAGGACTGTTTAGCGATATAGAGGGGAGGGGGGGATCATACTCCATTTTGACATCATATGAGCATTTTTGAAGCATTTGAAGTCACCTTCTTCAATGCACAATTTTTTCTTGTTTTAATAACATCATTGCATTAAATTCATTTCCATTCTGAAGATGTTCGTTTTCTATAAAGTTGCCCGTTATACATTTCTTGGCAAATTTTTATTTAGTTACATCGTATAATTAAAACATTATTCCGCATTTTGTTAAGTGTTACTTAAATTTTGTCAAGCAGTTTATATTACAATTTGAAATTTCGGCGATGTAAGGTTGGTTAATACAGGAACGTATTTCCCCTAACTTGAACATTTCAATTATTTTTATGGGGAAACTATTCTCGTTTAGTACGAATTTAATTTATGAGGTAGTTTTCAGGAACCTATTAACCACATATATCGAAAACTACTTCTACCTATTACGAGTAGGCACGTATCCTAATCTTTCGTAGCCCAAGAACTCAGAAACCATTACTATTAGGACGTTGATTTTTGGATCTGTCGTTTACAAATTATATGTAAATTAAATCATTGTTTTCAGATTTCAAAAAAAAATATGAAGTTTCAGACGTTCCTGGACCGGAATATATATCCGGAAAATTAAGCCTATGACAACGCCACTGGCAGAATTTCTGCTTGATGAATTCTTGAATGATACATGTTGACGTTGGGCTTGGTAAATCTCGGGGACCCTTTGGTGAAAATCCAGCAGCTTTCAATTATTCAAATTTCAAAATTAGATTTCATAGTAATACTTTTGTTTTAAGACAAGTACTCCATTACGAAAAGGACGGAGGCAGCCTAGAAGCTCTATTGGGCTTGTCCTGGTTTCTCATACAACACTTACACCAGGACAAGCCCGCTGGTGTTAGCACTCAGGTACACTAATCATTAGATCAGGCAGGGCTTATTAGGGATATTATAGGGGGCATAGATTGTTTATAGAATTTTAATAATTTAAAAGTTAGATTTAAAATGTTAGAACCCACTGATATTTATCGTAAAGAGAAAATTATTTCACTTCGCTGTATAAAATCCAAATGATTATCATTTATATTCAAACGATTATCTTAGCTTTATACCTATATTAAATACCTATATACACTGGTTCCATAAATTAAGGAAAATCCCTATGTTAAGTCAATGGGTGGCTAACGCAAAAGCTCTGTAATTTCTAAAATAAGTTTTTTTGTTTTTGAAATATGTGATTGCAGATAAAGATCTCAATCAAATATATCAATATCTCGATTTTCAACAATATTCGTTCAATATTTAATGAGTTATGGAAGTTTGAATATTTAGCGATAGCAATGCCAGCCACAAAATTTGACTTCAGAAATTAATTAAAACTCAAATATCAGTATTGGATCAAAGTGTTTAATAAAATAAGTTTATATTTTAGAACTTTGTGTAAAGAATTCTTTCACTATTCTTCAGTTTTTTATAAGTTTTTTAAGACTGGTATTGCTGTTGTTAAATATTCAAACTTCCATAACTCATTAAATACTGAACGAATATTATTGAAAATCGAGATATTGATTTATTTGATTGAGATCTTCATCTGCAATCACATTTTTCAAAACAAAAAAACTTATTTTAGAAGTTACAGAGCTTCGACATTAGCTTTCCATTGACTTAATATAGAGATTTCCCTTAATTTATAGAAACCAGTGTAAAAACACTTATCCGAAAATTAATCATATCGGGTAAATTTTATTCTTTAGAAAACTAAGGAAAGACTAGGAAACGCGTTCTGGCTCGCTGGCAGCAAGGAGAAAGGTTGGGTTGTTTTACCTCTGAGCGGCACTTTTTTGCACACCATGGGCTAAATGGCCAGGTCACATGAACCCCGAAGGCTCAGAGAAGGTTGGGGGAGGGGACCCACTGGAACAGCTGTTGAGAGACAGATGGTAGCCTCCCGTCAAGGCCATCCAGCGTGTCAGCGTGTTCTTTAACGTGCACAGGGTATGGCTCTCCCGCACACGGGGCCACGGCTTAACGTCCCATCCGACGGACGGCGGCCTTTCCAAGCCCATCGGTGTCCCCTACTGACCGTGGGCAGGGCGGGGAATTTTGCGGTAATAAATATCAACGCTGACCCAGCTGGGACTCGAACCTGGGAACTACAGATTACGAGCCTGGCGCGGCAAGGAGAAGGATTTCTAACAGGAAAAACGAAGATAATTTTCACGATCATCGCTTATTCGCTGATTGATGACGATCCGTTATCATTCATTCAAAGCTATAGAAAAAAATTTGGACTGTTTCTTTAAACAGTTGGGTATCAAGTTTCCCAATAAATTTTATTTTCAAAGGATCCCCTTGATCGTGGAAGCCCCCAAAAAAGCCTATATTTTTTTTTCTACAGAGAGTCCCCTAATCTTAGGCCTTTTCACACCGGGGAGTTTGCGGGGCATGCCGTCCCATGGCCGAGTGGTTAGCGCCCTTGGCTACTGATCTACGGGACCTGGGTTCGAGCCCCGGGTAAGGCATGGATATGTGTGTCGTTTTTCTGCTGAGGTCCTGCCATCCTATCAGACCTTCTACTTTGGCATATAAACTGACAGGCTCCTGTTCAGACCTCTGTTGGGACCGCGCAATCATGAAATTGCGAAAATGCAAAAGATCCAAATTCTCAACTACAAGCAGTAACTTTTGAATAGATAATGAAGTATAGGGTGCTTTTATTGGAATTTTATCAAGCACTATGTGGCAAGCAGCTGCTTGAGGGGGTATTTATTTATTTATTTTTATTTATCATTACATCACTGACAAAGTTTCTATTTGGTGAACCCCTGGATGGCGTATGCTCACATAGTGCTTGATAAAATTCCAATAAAAGCACCCTATACTTCATTATCTATTCAAAAGTTACTGCTTGTAGTTGAGAATTTGGATCTTCTGCATTTTCGCAATTTCATGATTGCGCGGTCCCAAATTTCACACACGTGTTTCCCTCATGTGCGAAATTTGGGATCTCTTATATTGCATTGAAAACTAGTCCTTACCGTAGTAGAATGTGATTTAGAATCCAGAACTGTTTTTTTATCCTTCGCATTCTTAATTTAACACATTCCGAACTCACCCAATAACATCCCAAATATCTGAGCATCTAGTATCAAATTTCTCCCTAAAAAATCAGTATTATTTTTTTTTAATTCAAGCCACTACTTAAAACACAACCTCATTTCTAGTCTGAAACTTCTATTATTTCTCCACTTGATTGAAGCGTTGGGGAGTTTCAAAAGGATTCATTTCAATCTCATCTGAAACCTCTATTATGTCTCCACTTGATTAAAGCGTTGGGGAGTTTCAAAAGGACTCATTTCAATCTCATCTGAAACCTCTATTATTTCTCCACTTGATTAAAGCGTTGGGGAGTTTCAACAGGACTCATTTCAATCTCAACAGGAGATTTGCTCTGGTAAACTTCAATTCCTTAACTATTTAATGCAGCTTTAGCTCGTTAAAAAAACACACACACAACTAATGATTTTATTTTGTCCTCTGTAGATATTCAACTTTTTATTTTGCTTTTAGAGATAATTTCAAAATTCTCTTTCCTTAGATAGATATTGACAAAATATTAGGATTCGCATTTTCTGATTCTTCCACTAGCAACAATAGCGTCCTCTAACGATGGAAAAAGACGAGAAATGTCAAAACTTTAAATGAATATTAGAGTCTGTTTAGTCAGAAATTTGAAATTTTGGTGGTAGCCAAAATATATACATTGGCAACAGTGATTTGTCTTCTTACCTCCAGGGGTGTGGGAAACACTTCTTTGTTTCTTTTAATCGATAAATGAAAAATTCTTTTTTGTGTTTAAATATGACTATTTTCATTTATTCGTTCGAATTATCACTGTTAAAAGGTTCAAAATTTCGATAATGAGCAGCTTCCTTCTCTTTGAAAACAAGCTTTCCCCCCCCCCCTTTATTCGCCGGAAGCAATATGTTATTCTTTCAACATTTTTTTTTTGTAAACTATCGTTGACAAATTTCCATCTCAAAAGGTGGCCCTCTCCTACGATGTAGACCACAGAATCCCCCATCACTATCATCATCATTACCTTCCCATCAACTGCAGCATTAGAGTTTCTCGGTTTGCTTCAGGGTTAAATTTGAAGTCGAATTAATTTCATCTTCATCAAGACGTTCCGAACCTTTTAAACATTCAATTTCAATTTCTCGAAAATAATTCGTTAAAACATCATTAGTTCTCAATTAATATGTCAGCGACGTCCTAGGCAACATTTGCTGCTCACAACAAACTTTTACATCGATAGAACTGGTCTCAATATAATATACAGGATAGCATTCCTTTCTTTTTTCTTCTTCAACCATCACCAAATAACTAATGATTGCCTTATTATTCACGTATTTTTTTTTACCTAACAACTGTGACTAAAAATTATTTCTAGATAATTAAAAATCTGTCACCTGTTCCACTGTCTAATTATCTCTTTCTTCACTTCAAACTGGTCACACTTCATCATCGACCGAAAAACGCTTGGGAATTTGTTAAAGGTCGCGCTATGCTGAAAACAGGCTTTCACAACCTTTTCACAACCACCAACTGATTTTCTTTTATCGGTGTGAAAGACAAATCGAAGGATGCGATAAAGACAGACTAAATAGACTGTTCCCTTTAAACTGACTTTCCACCAATTCATCGATTTTCGGTCCCTAAATATATTTTAATAACAAAAGGAAATAATTTTTCACCAAGCAGCTCATTTCTCAAGAGATCTTGTTTGGACGGTATACCATACAAATGAAACTGTGGGATGACGAAACTTCAGCAAAGAAGAAAGATGAACATTTTTACTTTAGCTGGGATTCGAACCTTGATAAATTCTGTGCCCCTCTGCTCCTCAATCAATTACCTAACCACTCAGATGCTGGGACGCCAAGTTCACGCAAGTTATGCTCCAGAAAATCCCTCTATGACAATTAAGATTTGATGAGAAAGGCAAACACCGATGGATTTGGAAAAGGCATTGTCAGTCGGATGATACGTTAAGCCGTGACGAAGTGACGGAGAGCCTTACCCCATTCTGGATGTTAAATAATATGCTGGACGGCCATTACAGGAGACTTCGATCCGTATCCTAACGAGCTGTCCAGTGCTAATTAGGAAACATGATGTCCGGTGGATAGTTCAGTTAACAAAATGTTGTCCAGTGGATGGCTACGTTAATATGATGGCGTCCATTGGACGTTTGTGTTATGTTTTTTAATGTATCTCTTTCCCAAACGTTCTCTGAGCCCTTAGGGTTCTTGTAACCTGACCATTTAGCCTATTGTTGCGAAAGAAAAGTGTAGATCAGAGGCAAAAAGCATCCAAACTAAATCTAACCATGGATCTTCGATCAAGAAGTTGACCATAGTCTTGCTAAAGCGGATCAGTGGAATTGTTTGATATATTTTAGGTAAACTGATTACGTGGTTAAACAATCATTAAATAGGACGGTAATATTTGATAATCTCAAAAATAAGGCAACGACATATGATCACGATATTTTGAAGGGACATATACACCCCAGATTTCGAACAGACATATCCACCTTACTTACTAAGGACAGGTAGCGAATGAACAGATGCAATTTCAGAGTGGTTACTCTTAGTATCCAAATGTGAGAACATCAGGCTACGATTCTGGCAAGTTAAATGGCACACTGTCCGGTGCCCAAATTGAAATCACAATCAGAATGATTCCAAAAATAGAGCAACAAGGGCAAAATTGGATCACTCATTTTTCAAGCTTTACCCTATCAGTGAGCACTTGCAGACCACAGAGTAAGGAAAGATAGAGGGTTCACTTCGTCTTACTGATGGAAATGTTAAAACTTCATAAGAAAAAATGTGCAACTACATTCAAACTTTTCGAAAAAACGAACGTTAGAATTGCGAAATCGCCCAGCAAGAGTTGATAGTACATACATAGAGAATCCTCAAGCAGACAACGGCTATGGAAGGTCCAACCATACTATAAAATTTAGTTATCTAAACATGTCTCTTCTGAGCTGCAGCTGCTGCATTTTGCCACGTAGGCCACTTCTAAGTAGGTCCTCTTTGACGTTGTTTGCCCACCGCCTCCTAAATCTCACCCTTTTTTTGAAGGTTTTAGGCACACTGTTCAAAATCCTATTCACTAATCTATAGTTATGCATACGGGCAACATGAACAAACCAAAGGAGTCTCTCTCTGGATAATATGCTGCTTAAAGGAGTTTACCGACTCCTTTGCCTAACTTCATCTTTACTGACAACCTAATGCTCAAGTTCCTTCAAAGTTGAACCAACCTAAATCTCAAGTTCCACCAAAATTGAACCACCTAATGCCCAAGATTCTAGAATTAGCATCTAGTAATCTGTAGAAGTACCTAGAATCGAAAGCATCAAGTTTCCTGTTATCTTGTTCACAAAGGGTTTAAGTTTCACTATCATAACTAACTCTAGAAAGAACTAAACTATTATGCAATCTAATTTTACTCTTTAGGTATATACGCCTATTTCTCCACACTCTCTATAGATTCTTAAAAGCCCAGCAGTAAACCCTATTCTTCTGTTTATCTCATGTCGCACACCATTTTTTTAAAACAGTAACGCTTACTTGAAAAGATTTACAAAAAACCACTGTAATCAAAAATACCAATGGAGGTAAGAGTCAATGCATGATACAAATCATAGTTCCATGGCCTGACGCTAGTGGTGGCATTGCCAAAAAATGTATGCGAATGAATCTTCTAATCTGTTATTTAGAGGAAAACAACAAAAGGATTTTAAAACATAGGAAATTATTACATTTTTTATATTTTAAATTTAATAATGTAGCCGTCCCGTGGCCGAGTGGTTAGCGCGCTTGGCTACTGATCTACGGGACCTGGGTTCGAGCCCCGGGTAAGGCATGGATGTTCGTGTTGTTTTCTGCTGAGGTCCTGCCATCCTCTCAGATCTTCTACTGTGGCATATAAACTGGAGGCTCCTGTCAGACCTCTGTGGAAAGTAGCTGCTTGAGGGGGTATTTATTTATTATTTATTTTTTATAATGTATCGAACTATTTTTAAAATAATGGAAGCAGAAGAAAGAAACAAATTGAAAATTTTAAGAAAAGAAGAAATCCTTAGTGGAAGGAGTATTTAAGTGCAGTGAGTTCAGCAACAACTATCCACTGGAGTGTTATTGCATATTAAATAAAAGTAATAACTATCCACTTGGAGTGTTGTTGCATATTAAATAAGATATTACGATGTTTAAACCCACATAACCACAGTCTCCAGAAAATATGCGAAAGATATTCAGAT
The DNA here is from genome assembly GCA_038380435.1 of Ryuthela nishihirai. Classification (NCBI taxonomy): domain Eukaryota; kingdom Metazoa; phylum Arthropoda; class Arachnida; order Araneae; family Heptathelidae; genus Ryuthela; species Ryuthela nishihirai. The sequence continues at coordinate 115,036,072 of JAWZYU010000001.1, forward strand.
GTCCACTAGATATTTTCTGAATATATTATGAATATTGTGGTTGTGTAGGTAACATTCACTTGCGTATCAAGAAATTCCCAATACGTAGAGGTTTGAGGCTTTTAATGTAGGGAGGTCGACTTATCCTGCAAAAATTGATCGAAAAAGTTAATTTATGTTAAATAATATCAGTTGTGTCAAAAATTTATATTTTTTTCTTTAACGAAATGTAAATCTTGCTTTGTTTCCTTTTTTTTCCCTTTACTTTGTTTCCAGATACATTTTTATTTATTAGAATAAAAAAAAATTGCATCCATTTTCGATAAGTTCCTCAATTTTTAGATTTATTTTCCGGCATTTTCACTTGTGTTATTATATGATGCAGAGCTTGAGAGAAGTGAGATGGGGGCCCGGCACAGGCACAAATGTGCCCCCCCCCCCCATCCCACTATAAAAAGCCATTTAAATATATGAATATATTTAATAGATACTTTAAAAAGTGAGATTTTCTATCATTTAATAAAAGAAATTTTAAATTATTTAAATAAGGTAGCATGTTTGTCTTTCGGAGTATTGAAAAGGAATCGACACTCGAGCTGAGTTTAACTTTCTGTAACGTGATGTGTGTAGCAATAAAATAAGCTCGCATCAAGTTCATCCGAATTTCTTTAATTCGCATTTGCCCTTTATAGAGATCGAAAAACGGATTAAATAAGTGCATAAAAACGATTTACAGTATTTTACAATTTACATATTATTTACGTTTATTTGACATATGAATGTTAATAATGACATGTATATTTGTGGGCCCCTAGGTCACGAGTTTTTGCCAAATGGGCCCTGCTGTCACTTCCTCTCTCTGAGGCTGTTATGATATATGTATGACTGCTGTATTTGCAACTACAATCATTAATGAACAGCTTGACCAAAAATTTTCTACATCCAAATATTGATTTAATTTTTTTTTTGTTGTCGTTGTTATTGTCGTTGTTTTGTGCCCCTCCCTGAAGCATTTGTACTCTCTCTTGAGTTGAGAATCAAAAGTGCTAAAGTAAAAATGTTCCCTCCCTGAAGCCCTTCCCCTTCGAAAAATTCCTGCTAGAATATTTCCCAATAGTAAAACATCATAAGACTATACCTACGTAGAGGTTGGGTTGTTTTACCTCTGAGCGACACTTTTTTGCACACCATGGGCTAAATGGCCAGGTCACATGGACCCCGAAGGCTCAGAGAAGGTTGGGGGAGGGGACCCACTGGAACAGCTGTTGGGAGACAGATGGTAGCCTCCCGTCAAGGCCATCCAGCGTGTTCTTTAACGTGCACAGGGTATGGCTCTCCCGCACACGGGGCCACGGCTTAACGTCCCATCCGACGGACGGCGGCCTTTCCAAGCCCATCGGTGTCCCCTACTGACCGTGGGCAAGGCGGGGAATTTTGCGGAGATAAATCTCAACGCTGACCCAGCTGGGACTCGAACCTGAGAACTACAGATTCCGAGCCTGGCACGCTACCGACTGAGCCACCCCCGCCCCGGTATGATACATGTGTGACTGCTGTATTTGCAACTACAGTCATTAATGAACAGCTTGACCAAAAATTTTCTACATCCAAGTATTGATTTAATTTTGTTGTTGTTGTTATTGTCGTTGTTTTGTGCCCCTCCCTGAAGCATTTGTGGTCCCCTTCCCCTTCGAAAAATTCCTGCTAGAATATTTCCCAATAGTAAAGCATCATAAGACCATACCTACGTAGAGGCAGTGGGCAGAAAAATGGAAAATCCTCATCTTATGCCAATGGAGAAACAAATCTAGGCTCCTTAACTGGTTTAATAAATTTTTATGGAAACGTATGACTGAAGATAAATGTAAGATGTCAATTAAACTGTCTAAATTTCGATTCTGAATAATATCAGTTCGGTACTTAAAGAGTTAGAGAAGTTTGAATATTGAATTATAGAGATGTCAACCATAAGAATTCACCTCAGAAGTTAATTAGAACTTAAATAGGTATAATTTCAAAACACTTAATAAAATCTGTAGGTTTTAGAATTTTTTGCAAGTAGTTCTTTCAATAATTGTCAGTTTTACTCAAGAGTCTTAGGCCTAACTTTGCTGCTGTTAGGGCGGGGGTGGCTCAGTCGGTAGCGCGCCAGGCTCGTAATCTGTAGTTCCCAGGTCGAGTCCCATCTGGGTCAGCGTTGAGATTTATCTCCGCAAAATTTCCCGCCCTGCCCACGGTCAGTAGGGGACACCGATGGTCTTGGAAAGGCCGCCGTCCGTCGGATGGGACGTTAAGCCGTGGCCCCGTGTACGGGAGAAACATACCCTGAGCGCGTTAAAGAACACGCTGGATGGCCTTGACGGGAGGCTACCATCTGTCTCCCAACAGCTGTTCCAGTGGGTCCCCAACTTTCTCTGAGCCTTCGGGGTCCATGTGACCTGGCCATTTAGCCCATGGTGTGCAAAAAAGTGCCGCTCAGAGGTAAAACAACCCAACCCTTGCTGCTGTTAAGTATTCGAGCTTCCATAGCTCTTTAAATGTGCAACAAATACTGCTGAAAAAACGAGATTTATTATAATAATAAAAATATTTTATTTATTTCTTAACACATAATACACCCGATTACATTGCTCTAGCCCAGTGGGCTCAATATCTGATTAATCATTTTTGGCAATAAATAGTCTAAACGTTTTTAGCATTTTTAAAGTAATTGAAGAACAAAATAATTTGAACAAATGAAAAGAAAAAAGTTTGATGAATGAAAAAAAAATGTGAAATTATATTACAAAGAAAAAAACTATCAATATTATCAATATGTAGTAGCCATTTACGAAGATTTGAAGTAAAGCTATGAAAATCTGTTTCCATTTTTATGTTGTTTGGCAAAAAATTAAAAAATTTTGGCCAAGGTCAATATGTGTTTTAGCCCCAGTTTTCCTAGGTAAGAATTCAACGAGATTAACAGAGTTACTCTATCTTGTGTTATAATTTGCAAATTTTATATTTTGGTACGATCAATTTTTAAACAAATGTCTTAAAATTGAATAAATGTATAATTTTCTAACTGTTAAATTATCAACATCTTTATATAAGTTTTTAACACTTTCATATTTCCTTTTCTTCAATGTGCATTTCATAATTCTATTTTGAGCTACAATTAATCTGCTAATATTAGTATAATATGTGCCAATAATATAATATAATGATGTAATATAATATATAATGATTTATATTGATTTTAATGAGATTTAAATTTATCTAATCCAATTTTCCTATAAAAAGCTTACTGTAGAAATTTCGGATATACGAATTTGATTCTCCATTGACTTAACATGGGAATGTATGCATTGTTCTGTCCAAGTATCTGTACATTAATCCTCATGCAGCCATGGGCTACATAGGTCCAACCAGATCATTGGTCAGTAATATAATGAATGACAAAGCCCAGATGCTTCGCAATTCAGAGACTGCACTACATCTATACGGGACAAGTGCCATGTTTACTTCTATCCACCGTCAGGTTTGACAATATTATAAAAGTAACGTCCCGCCTTCAGCAAAACCTGGTATCTGCTCTGCGTCCTGGGTCGCTCCAGACAAGGATATTGAGGATCAAAGTTGAAACAGCGCCCATGACGCCAGATCATGGGTCAGGAACTTTTTTGGGCGAAGATCCAAAACAGTAAAAAAGAGGCAAACCAACAAATTTAGAGAGCCGCAAATTATATTTTTTTTTCGGCCAAGAACCATAATAGGAAACAAGAAAGAGCAGATTATTTGATTAACGAAAATAAAACCATAACGTATAATTTTATACTTGGTGTATTCAAGTTTATACAATAAAACTGTTAAAAAGAATTAATTAAAAACTCTGTCATGAACCAGACAGTGTAATTTAATGCTCCAAATACTTCTGTCCTAAGGTACATCATCATCATCATCCTCAAGCAGCCATGGCTACGGAGGTCCAACCAGACCGTGCAGTTTAATTCTCCAAGCATATCTGTCCTGAGCTACATCTGCTGCATCTGGCCACTGCACACCAATTCTAACAAGGTCCTGTTTGACATTGTCTGCCCACCGCATCCTAGGTCTCCCCCACCTTCTGAGGTCTCTAGGCACACTGTTCATAACCCTATTCGCCAATCTATAATTATCCATACGGGCAACATGGCCAAACCAACGGAGTCTCTCTCTGCACAATATGCTGCTTAAAGAAGGTTGCAGACTCCTTTGCCTAACCTCATCATTAGTTACAAACTTAAACCACCTAATACCCAAGATACTGCGTAAGCATCTAGAATCAAAAGCATCTAGTATCTTGTTTACATAGCGTCCAAGTTTCACTACCATAACTAACCCTAGAAAAAACCAAACTATTATACAGTCTAATTATTATAATTAAATTAGACTGAAATTAGACCTAAGGTACAGCTGCTGCATTTTACCACCGTATATTAAATCTAATAAGGCCCTGTTTGATATTGTCTGCCTACCCCATCCCAGTCCACCTCTTTCTTCTGAGACCTTTAGGCACATTGTTCAAAACCCTATTCGTAAAATATGGTAGATGTTTACTGTATAAAGATGGGAAGATAGATCCTATCGACTGTGTGCTGATGTTTATGAAACCAGATAACAATACTTTATAATATTTTCCCTATATATTTTCCTTTTTTTTTCGCGCTTGAGTAATTTCCTTTAAAAACATTTATATGGCATTAACGTATATTTATCGTATTACCGATAATTATGTCCGATATTTCAGACAAAAAGTACCGTTTTACTTCTGAACCAACAGAGCACAGGTAACATTTGATGCTTGCTTTTTCTTTCTGGCCATTAAAATCTTTTTATTTAGATTGTTTCATCTTCTAGAGGCCCTCTTTTCGCACACAGTGAACAGGCCACAAGGACCCATGGGCTCAGAAAAGGTTGGGGAAGGTTTTTACAGTAAATCTGTAATAAAATAATAAATAAATACCCTCTCATGCAGCTGCTTGCCACAGAGGTCTGATAGGAGCCTGTCAATTTATATGTCATAGTTGAAGGTCTGTGAGGATGGCAGGAACCCAGCAGAAAAACAACACAAACGTCCATGCCTTATCCGGGGCTCGAACCCAGGTCCTTTAGATCAGTAGACAAGCACGCTAACCACTCGGCAAGGAAGCAAAGAAAACCTTCCGCCAAGGCTCTTCATTGCTTTTTTTTGTGTGCACATTTCACGCAATTCTGTTTTTACACGATTTTGATTTAACACGGTTTAGAAAAAGTTTCCAATTCTCTTTTCACACGATTTATTTTGATCTAACACGGTTCAAACGGCGCCTTTTTAAAAATCTCCATTTAAATTTAGTTCTGAAAAAATATTCCTATTTAAGAAAAATTCCTAAAATTTACGTTTGTAACAAAGATGCCGCTTTTATGGTCGCATTTTTCGAAGTAGCTTTAACTTTGAAAATGTACTATAGATACACATTTTGTGCATTAAAATCCCAAAAATAAAAACTACACTAACATAAGTACACAACAAGTTTTCTCTATTTTATTCTCTATTTTATGGAAAAACTGTGCAAAACCTACTTCATTCGGAATAAAGTGGCAACATTGAGTTCCGGAAATTACCCTCAATTTTATCTTCAATACATTCATTAGTCTTGGTCTCTCATTCCGTGTTTAAAGTAAGAAGTGTTTAGATGTTTAATAGAAGAAATCGAAAAAATTTTTGTTTTTTGAAGTTTTGTGTGCGTAATATAAATTTATTAAATTCTGCTGATAGGTAATTTACAATTTTTCTAATCTGATTTATTAACTACAATTCAAATATTTTTCGTAAGCCTTACCATGATGTTGGATAATTCAACTATACAAAAGCAGAAAAGGAAAGCTATCTCTTTGGATACTAAGATCCAAATTTTAGATCGTCTTGCAACTGGAGAAGGTTCAACATCCATAGGTAAATATTTTGGTTTGAACGAAGCTATCGTAAAAACCATCAAGAAAAATGAAGATGCTATTAGAAAATCTGTGCTTTCTGGAACAAAACTGAGCACTAAGTCGTCATCGTACACGAGAGATATGGTAAAAGTGAAGATGGAAAAGGCACTAGTAATGAGAATAGAAGATAACTCGCAAAAAAGAATACCTCTAGACGGAAATACCATCAAAAAGATGACATTACGAATATATAAGTAGATACAAGAAATAGAAACAACCACATCAGCTCAGTTAAACAAAAATTATGAATTTTCTGCATGTACAGGTTGGCTTGAAGGATTTCTTCAAAGACACGCGTTTCATAATGTATAGATAAAAGGTGAAGTTGCATCTGTAGATGAGCCGGATGCTAAAGAATTTTGTCCAAAATTTGCTCAAATCAATGAAGATGGTGGATACACTCCTGATCAAGTTTGGAATTCAGATGAAACTGGTCTTTTTTGAAAAAAAATGCCGAGTAGAACCTACGTAGCAAAATCACAAAAAATTGTTGGTGGCTTTAAAGCAGCTAAGGATCGTGTGACCTTTCTATTTTTCAGCAACGCTTCAGGAGATCGTATGTTAAAACTATAATATTTGAACGAAAGATGTAGATTTGAATAAATTGCCAGTGTATTGGATGACAAACAAAAAAAGCCTGGACTCCAAAAGAAATTTTAATGAATGGTTCCATAAATTGTTTGTTCCAGAAGTTAAACGCTATTTGAATAAAAAAATGTCTCGAATTTAAAGTTCTATTGATTATAGACAATGCGCCTGGCCATCATGTTTTGGAACACCCATATGTACAATTTTGTTTTCTACCGCCTAAAATGACATCCTTAATACAACCACTAGACCAGGGTGTAATTGCCAGATTTAAAAATTACTACGCAATACGAACATTCCAATACATTTTGGATAAACTAGAAAAGGATAAAACACTTATTGATATGTAGAAGAAATTTTCTATTTTAGCTTGTATCAGACATGCTGGATTGACGTTTATCAGAATTAAAACCATCAACTTTAAACGCATGCTGGAAAGCTATTTGGCCAGAAAGTGTAAAAAGCAAAGCTCCTGTACCCCCAAATACGACTGAATATCCTAATATCATCACTTTAGCACATGCAGTTGGTGGAGAAGGATTCGATGATTTATCTTTTGCAGATATTGATGAATTGCTGGTTGACAAAGCTCTTAGCGAAAATGAAATAATAGAAGTTGTCCTTGAGATTCTTGATGAAAAAGAAAAAAGTGATGGTGATGAAGAGGTTCCACTCACTGCAGGTTTAATTAAAGAAGGGCTTCAAATGGCTAGTAAATTAGAAAGTCATTTTCTTACACGTGATCCCATTGTCGAACTAGCTGAGCAGTTTAAACGTGAACTGAAGTCATGTATGGCACGTTATCAAGAATTATACGAAGATCTAGTCAAAGCAGGATCTCAACGATTGATCCTAGAGAGGTTCGTTGTCAAAACTAATCAAACTTCAGAATCACTGGAAACAAGTGATAATTTGGTTCCCCATGCCACAGAGAGCATTTCATCATTGGAGTATGAACACGACGGTCAAAATGTTTCAAGCGATGAAAGTGATTTAATTCCAGTCTTACGCAGACGAATGCGTCTATTGTCAGAAAGTGACAACGAATAAAATCTAGTTCAAGGGTTCTCAACGTGGGTACGCGGTAAATTTTTTTGGGGTACGCCGTGAGAGCTCAAAGGTCGCTAGATCTAGTAACAAAGTCGCTAAGTTGGCATTATTATACTATAACTATAGTTTTGTCTAGCTATATAATGGCTACGCAAGTTACATACACATTTCCAGGGGGTACGTGAAGCATAAAAGGTTGAGAACCACTGATCTAGCTAATAAGCATATGTAAGTCATATTTTTTGCACTTTTGAATTCTTGAATTAGTGTCATATTATTTTCTTTATGAAGGATAATATACTTTATATATGTAGATATATAATTATCTTTAAAAGTTTATAAAATTAAAAATGTGTTTAAATGAATGAAAATCAAATACATATTTAATTAAAGATTTTGATACGATTTGTTTGAAAACAATTTATTATTTGTACTGGATATTTCACGTCTGGAACCAATCTTCTATTTTTTCATATGTACTGTATTTTCTTTTACACGTTTTTTTTTTTGTTTGTTTGTTTTTTTTTGCACGGTTTTTTGGGGAACCTATCTACCGGGTAAAAACAGAATTGGGTATATATGGTTCTAATCTTCATAGGATTTAATTTAGAGGCAATAATCAGAAACTGATCAGCCTTATTGCTCAGCGTATTTCACTCTACCAGTCTGCTTAGACAGAAGAAGTTTGTAGACACCGAAGAATGAAAAGTAACTGGTTTTGCTGCAGGACTTCTTGGTATTTGCTTATCAGACAATCTCTGGAGACGAAATTATGAGAAGTGACTCTTATTAAAAATGAAATATGGAGACTTTTTTTTCTTAGGTTCAGTAGCTTTTGGGTGTGTCTAGCTACTCCTTTATAAACCGGAAAAGGTGACATATATTCCGTTTCTTAACTAGAAATGTTTGAACTGTTACAATTCAACGGGAATTCAGAAGGAGACGAATATGAACTGAATGGAACTGAAGAAACGAAAACTGAATGTAATCTCTCTGCAATATCGTACTTCTGTCTTCAACTCTGAGAATTAATGGTACGAGATGTTAACCCTCTATTGCCAATTTTTTTCGGCGTACTTTTTATTACAAAATATTCATAATGTATACTTTTTTAATTTCAATTAAAATTCTTTTACCAGAAGAAAAAATAAAGTATCTTGTATTGTAATTTTGGAGTAACTATGGTTCACAGAGCAGCATCTTCAGAGAAGTTAAAGAAAAAGAGGAAAAAGTAGAATGTTACTTCAAAGTTTCATTTGGCAACAGAAGGTTAATTTCGAATCGATCAAATTATAATTTCGGCCAAGTTCGTTTGAGGTCTCAGTTAGTAACGTGCCAACCTTACAACTTGGAATTTCCATGTTCGGGGTGCGGGCTTTAGCTCAGTCAGTAGCCGTAATATTAGGAGTTCTCAATCTGCAGTTCCCAGGTTCGAGTCCGAGTTGGGTCAGCGTTGAGATTTATCTTCGTTGAACTATCCTATCCTCAGTTAATAAGGGACACCAATACGCTTGGAAAGGCCACCCTCCTTCCGATGTGATGCAAAGTCATGGCTCCGTGTGCCGGAGAGCCATACCTTGTGCATGTTAAAATACGTTGGGTGACCTTGACCAGAGGCAACTATCTGTCCTCCAAAAGCTGTCCAGTGGATCCCTTTCTCCCAACCCTCTCTGAGCCCTCGAGGTCCCTGTGATCTGGCAAAATTGTGCCACTCAGAGGTAAAGTGGGGCGGGGGTGGCTCAGTCGGTAGCGCGCCAGGCTCGTAATCTGCAGTTCCCAGGTTCGAGTCCCAGCTGGGTCAGCGTTGAGATTTATCTCCGCAAAATTTCCCCGCCCTGCCCACGGTCAGTAGGGGACACCGATGGGCTTGGAAAGACCGCCGTCCGTCGGATGGGACGTTAAACCGTGGCCCCGTGTGTAGGAGAGCCATACCCTGTGCACATTAAAGAACACGCTGGATGGCCTTGACGGGAGACTACCATCTGTCTCCCAACAGCTGTTCCAGTGGGTCCCCTCCCCCAACCATCTCTGAGCCTTCGGGGTCCATGTGACCTGGCCATTTAGCCCATGGTGTGCAAAAAAGTGCCGCTCAGAGGTAAAACAACCCAACCCAACCCAGAGGTAAAGCAACCCAAGTCCTAAATATCGGCTTATGTGTAAATTAATAAACATACCATTCTTCGCTCGAATAAAGGCTACGGAAGTTCAACTAGACTGCATTTTTCTGCAAATAGGTCTATCCTAAACTACAACTGTTGCTGTTATCCACTGCAGGCTAATTCTAGCAAGGTCTTGTTTGACATTTTCTAACCAATTCATTCCTGGCCTGCCACTTTCCCTAATGACATCTTCAGATATACTGCTTATAACTCATTAATCTATAATTCTTCATGCAGGCAACGTGGCCGGACCAACGCAACTAGCCCCTCTGTATATGATACTGTTAAAGGATGACTGATGATCCCTTCTTCTATACCTCATCATGATTTACGTAATCAAGCCCAGCATCTAATACCCAGCATTCTACCTAAACATTTGGAGTTAAAGGCATGAAGAATTTTATTACTGGATTCAGAGCGATTCAGGAAAATGCTGTTAGAACAACAAACCAGAAAGTTTACGATAGGTAATAAATTATAAAGCACAGGAATTTCATCTACCGAGAAACATCCTGATCCCGTGATGAACCTTTCTATTTGTGGTTGTAATTGTTTGCTACTTCCTCTGTTACTTTCTTTATCTACACTGAAACGTTAAGTCAGTGTGCAAAAAAAAAATCTCTATTCCTGAGCCCATTATAAAGAATCAGAGAAACCTGTGAACAAGCTCTTAGAGCTTGCTATGATCAACTCTCTATATAGTATGTAAATGCAAAAAAAATAAAGAGTTATTATTCATTTTAAAAAAATGGTTAACGTTCTTAGATGCGTGTTGGGTTGTTTTACCTGTGAACGCCACTTTTTTCCGCACAATTCCCTGTCAAATGGACAGAGTTGGTTTTTCCCCCTGAGAGGTACAGTAGCTCAAAAAAGTATCCGAACACTAGGGTTGATTACAGAATTGAGAAAAAATATCTGGCAACGATTTTGTTTAGAAATTAGTGATCTGCCAACCTTCGTGTCACGTGATACTTTTTGACACATACTTTTTTGAGCGACTGCAGGTGGTCATATTATTTTGATACTAGATCGTGTGGGCTCACTCACGGAAATATTGAGCCTGTGCAGTTACCGTTCACAGCAAACTGGAGCGGGTGCAGTAACTGCACACACTCCAGTTTGCTGTGAACGGTAACTGGAGCGTGTACAGTTGCTGTACACGCTCCAGATATTTTTCCTGAATTCTGTAATCACGTGACACGAAGATTGCCAGATCACTAATTTCTATAAAAATCGTTGCCAGATATTTTTTCTCAATTCTGTAATCAACCCTAGTGTTCGGATACTTTTTTGAGCGACTGTACATTTTAACTACATGACCAAGGTCACGAAGATCCTGAGTCTTAGAGAAGGTTGCTTAAAAAGAAAGTTGTTACAGAGAAAGTACTATAAGCAAAGGAAGCTTCAGTTGGGTCGGGAACAATTTTTTGGGAAAAGAGCAAAAAAAGGTAAGCCAAAAGAATTTGAGAGCAGTAGATTATAATGTTTATTGCGTCAAGAGGCAGAAGAGAAAAATAGAAATCGCAGATAATTTTATCAACAAAAATAAAACAGTAACTTATAATTTTAAAATAGGTGTTATGAAGTGAATGCAAAAAAACATTGGAAAGAATTTTTTTAAACTCTACCATTCATCAGTGTAATTGAATCCCCAATGAAATAAAATTTTGAGTTGGAGCCTTCTCGCCTAACGTAATCAAATTTAGGGTGCATTTAGAGCGTTTGAAAATTATCATAGCTTTTAAACTATCGTCTGCCTACCTGCTTTAGTGCTTGTTTTTAATAATAATCATTAAAAAAATTTCCATGTTGAATAAAAAAACATAAAGAGCCATTTTTTCCAGTGCTCAGAGTCGCTGGTTTCCAACCCCTGAGTTATATGTAAGGGGCTGCTTAAGGATGACATCTATTGTAATATAAAAATCATATGATAATTATATTAGAAGGTACCGGAATGTTGTGATAGCTTAATTTTTGTTTCCTTCTTAAACCACCATTAGCTTTTTTTCTTTAAAGTGGACTATGAAGGCAAAAGCTTAATGCCTATGAAGAAAAGCAATTAGTTGGCTTCATTATTATGAGAGGATGGCTTCACTGCAACGCAGGAATTTGCCATGTTTAGAGGGCGCTGCAGTAACATAGTATACATTGCGTCTATGAAAGCATGTCCCCTCATCTCTTAGGCATTCCACCGCTGTTAGTTGGCAGGTGATTATCTTCTCGTCTTAGATTATGCAGCCGCCCTTTGGAATGCCGCGGCATTCCAAAGGGCGGCTGCATATTAAATTTTCTCTTTAAATTTCAACTGTAAGTAAAGGAATAAAAAAAAACATGTTTCGAAACACATACATGTCATAAATGAATTATTACATGAATGACTCGATTTAATGAAAGCTCAACACCATCATCATCACCATCCTCAAGCAGCCATGCGCTACGGAGGTCAAACCAGACTGCACAGTTTAGTTCTCCAAGCATATCTGTCCTGAGCTATATCTGCTGCATATGGCCACTGCACACCAATTCTATTAAGGTCCTGTTTGGCATTATCTGACCACCGCATCCTAGGTCTCCCCCTCTTTCTGGGGCCTTTAGTCACACTGTTCATAACCCTATTCGCCAATCTATAATTATTCATACGGGCAACATGGCCAAACCAACGGAGTCTCTCTCTGCACAATATGCTGCTTAAAGGAGGTTGCAAACTCCTTTGTCTAACCTCATCATCAGTTACAAAGTTGAACCACCTAATGCCCAAGATACTGCGTAAGCATCTAGAATCAAAAGCATCTAGTTTCCTGTTATCTTGTTTACAAAGCGTCCAAGTTTCACTACCGTAACTAACCCTAGAGAGAACCAAACTATTATAGAGTCAAATTTTAGTCGTTAGGTGTATATGACTATTTTTCCACACTCTCCATAGATTCTTAAAAGTCCCGGCAGCAATCCCTATTCGTCTGTTAATCTCATGCCGCACATCACCAGTATGTGTTACATAACTCGCAAGATAATTAAATTGTGACACCTGCTCAAGACGGCAACCATTCAGATTAACTGAATCACAACCTGCCTGACCAATTTTCATCACTTTAGTTTTCTCTCTGTTTATAACCAAACCTACTCTACTATCAGTCTCATCAACAGCTCGAATAAAAGAGTTCATCTCATCAACATCATTTGCCAAAAGGGCTAAATCATCAGCATAATCTAAATCAGAAATTTTCGTATCTCCAGCCCATTTAAGGCCAAAATCTTTCCCTAGAAGTGAATTTCGCATAACATAATCAATAACCAAGCTAAAGAGAAAAGGAGACAAAATGCACCCTTGTCGAACACCAGAAGTAATGCTAAACCAATTGCTACAAGACTTACCAACTCTCACACACGACTCTGTGTTATTATAGAGAGCTTTCATTATGTTAACTAACTTGTCTGGTATACCATATGATCTCACAATCAACCACAAATTATGACGATCAACAGAGTCGAAAGCCTTTTTGAAATCAACAAAGCTAGCAATTAAAGGTTTCTGAAACTCTAAACATTTCTCAAGAATCTGCCTAAGTGAAAATATCTGATCCACACATCCCCTACCACTTCTGAATCCACATTGCTCATCACGCAATTGACTGTCAACCAGATTCTTAATTCTATTAAGCACAATCATGGAAAGAACTTTACCTGGAACAGAGAGTAGGCTGATACCCCTATAGTTATCAGAAGAACTGCATATGGTATACCATATGATCTCACAATCAACCACAAATTATGACGATCAACAGAGTCAAAATCTTTTTCGAAATCTAAAAAGCCAGTAACCATAGGATTCTGAAACTCTAAAATTTTCTTAAAACTCTACGTAAGAGAAAAAATCCGATCTACCCATGCTCTAACATTTCTGATCTATACTGCTCATCACGCAATTGTTCGTCAACCAGATTCTTAATTCTATTAAGCACAATCGTGCAAGAACTTTGCTTGTAACAGAAAGTAGGCTAATACCCCTATAGTTATCACAAGAACTGCGATCGTCTTTTTTAAAAATAGGGATAATAATAGTTCTGGCAAAATCCTTAGGGACAACGACTTTATTATAAAAAATATTCAAAATTTCAATTATCCTGTGGTAACCGAAACGTTTCCAGCTATAAGCATTTCCGTAGTAATTTCAACTACACCTGGGGATTTATGTAGTTTAAGTTTAGAAATAGCCAAAATAACTTCAGATGTGATATAGGGCCAAAATTAAAGCTAGTAATACATCTGTTATCATTACAAACAATGGGAGTAGAACTAACCACATTGTTTAGAACAGGCGTGTCCAACTCGCGGGCCTGGAGAGCTAGTAATGCGGCCCACAAAATCGTAAAGTTTACTAAATAAGCTTTCAACATGATTATGTGATTTTCAGCGAGTTTTTGACATCCCACTAGTTTTATGTTGCCCTTTTTTTAAATTTTATAATAAAAAACATAAGCAAATAAATGAAGTTTTAATATTCATATACATTAACTATATTATATATTTTATATGCGGCCCAAAACAATTCATCTTTACTTAATGTGACCCAGGAAAGTCAAAAGGTTGGACACGCCTGGTTTAGAACATCACTGAAATGCTCAGCCCACCTAGCCATGACAGAATCCTCACCTTCTATAACCTACCTTGTTTATCCTTCAATCCCTGTATACCTGTTCGTTTTCTACCACACAAAACATTAACTATCTGGTACACCTCTCTGTTGTTGTGCTGTCTAACTGCTTCCTCAGCTTTGTCAGCCAAGCTATCAAGCCAAAGATTCTTATCAGCGGCTAACTACTAAACGTGTAAAGACACGTTTATTAATCTCTCTGTAATGCTTTCTATTAGGACCAGTAGGATATTGATTAAGGACATTCCTACAGTTCTTTCTCAAGTGACTTATCACTCAAATAATTATACCTCCTCTGCTCCCTTTTTCCTAAAAGAGCCTGTTTAAAATGGTCCTATTCTTCCTAAACTTCAGTAGTAGCAAACTATGACTGTCATAATGACTAGGTAACCTATTATGGTAAGCATTAGCTATAACCGGGTCTTTCAGAGCTTCAGTATTAAAGGTAAATTTTTTAACCCTAGCTCGACACTTTTTAAATTTAAGTTGCAAGACACTTTTAACAAGGTAATGGTCAGATCCAATTTCATCTCCCCTATATGACCTGGTATTCCAACAGAACTAGCCCATTAGCTGTTAATTAATATATAATCTATCATATTCTTATGCAGCCCATCTGGTGAAACCCATGTGTACTTATGTATGTCGTGATGTTTGTAATAAGTGTTAGTTATTCTCACGCTAGTGGACGACCGTTTAGCTTGCTCTACAGCATTTCCGGTTCAGTTGCAAGATGATTTGCAGGGTTTTATCGTTTTAAATTAATGCAACATCAGAGCCAATTTTATTTTGGCATATTCTGCTAATGTTTTTCTTACACATTTTTGTTGCATGTGTTATGATATTTTTTACAAAAGAAACCTAACCATCACACCATCAGTTTTTCGTTCAAAAGCTGTTATCAGAATTTGAGCTAAACATTTGCGCAAAGTGCTTTTATTTTCCGCAGGATAAATTAAAAACTTTTGCCTGTCATGTCTCAAAATTTACATCTCACATTTATTTCGCATTATTATCAGTTACGGTTAATTAAAAGAAAAGCCTGTAATCATTTATGGTTATTAAACAAAAGTACAGAGAATTAAGAAAATTTTATGTTTTTTTTATGTAGATATGGTCTTCCTTCATGTCTCATAATAAATGAACAAACTCTTATACACTTTTGTAAACAAAGAATGGTCATTATATATAATGGAAATGTTTGAAATGAAATTCTAAATTATTTGTTTGCCATCTATGAATACATCTTTCTTATAGTTGTAATATTATATTCATTTGTTGAAATTTTTCTTTGATTTAGTTTATTAGATTCGCTATAAAACTAAAATGTGATAGATTTAGAACAAATGTAAAATATTTTTCTTACTTACATCAACATAAACATCAATGTCCAATGCAGACCTGACAGGCTTTCAATATTCAATTTTGACCACAATTACTTAAAAGAAACAGAATTGCAAAAGTAAATATAAAAAAAGCACTAAGAAGTGAAATGACGGTTATAACGCCGAAGCAGTAATATATTAATATAAGCATTTTTTTACGACAGGATATATAAAGTTGACCAAATATTTAATTACAATTAACATTTTTTTCAAATATCGCACATTCTTTTTTCACGCAATTTCCTTCTTTTACCTAAATAGTCCCATATTATTAAATTTTTTTTCTAATAATTGTTCAGCAGTTAAGCCAACAGAAGGCTTCCTCGCATTCGCAGATTTCCTCTTGAAATCCAAGAAAATCCATGATAAATGATATCAAAAGTTGCCCTTGGTGTTTAGATTTTAAAAACTGTTCCTCGTTTACCTGTGATAACATTTCTAAGGTCACGAAATAACTCACTACAATTGTCGTAAACAGCCCCGGTAAGTAAGACCACCTCTGTCCACCTTTGTACCGGTAAGTAAGACCACCTCTGTCAATCATTTTCCGGTATAAAACATTTCTTCATACAATTTCAACTCTTATTGCGTCTTGATTTTTTGTGATATGCAAATGCGTTACAATTTGATGCAAATGCGTTACAATTGATGATTTTCTAAGCAGCATAGCCTGCGATGAAAATTTCTATCATCTTCTCATCGTAAATTAAAATCGTTTCATTTATTTCATGTTCCATTGATCGCAATTTTTCACCCTCAGAAATACTGATAATATTTTCAACTTCTACAGAAGAAAATTACAACTAATTTTGGGTAAATTTATGATTCATATCTTTTTCTCCGACTGAAGTACTTTTTTTTTTACAGTAACATAGTAACATAATTGGAGCAAGTCTGGACTTATGTATAAGCTAACGAAGCTACAACAAAAATCTCACGTTATGAGAGGGCCTAAAAAAAACGCATTTCAAGTTTTACTGTGCAGCAGTTGAGAATTTGTATTAGTAGTTTATAAATAAAATTAGTAGTTTATAAATATAATTAGTAGTTTATAAATAAAATTAGTAATTACGAAATACGGAAATGTTTTCAGCACCCTAGTTTCATGAGTATTTTTAAATGTTCCCTTCAGTCAGAATAATAAATATATATTTCGACTTCCGAATTTTTTGGGATCTCTTAAACTTGACGTAACTTGGACATCAAAAGGCCAAAGCACGGCACTTAGCTCGATTTATAATAAATCTCTTTATAATAAATGAATACCCCCTCAAGCAGCTGCTTGCCACAGAGGTCTGAGAGGAACCTGTCAGTTTATACACCACAGTAAGAAGGTCCGAGAGAATGGCAGGACCTCAGCAGAAAAACAACACGAACATCCATGCCTTACCTGGGGCTCGAACCCAGGTCCCTTTGATCAACGCCCAAGCGCGCTAACCACTCAGCCACCGGAAATCTAAAAAAGACCGAAATTCATTTTCGAATGTTGAAATCCATGTCATATTTTATTTCATTGGCCAATTCACTCGTCATTGTAAATACCTCATTAAATTTAAATCTAAGTATATTAAAAATAGAGCCATCCCAGTGGCCGAGTTCAAAGGGACTGGTGTTCAGACTCCGGGTGAGGAACGGATGTTTCTGGTGTTGTCTTGCTACTGAGATCTCTCCTTACAGATTTTCTCTCTGGCATGTGAAACTGACTTTCAGACCTCTGTGGCGAGCATCTATTTGAATTTAAATAATTAAAATTCTTTTCTGTTAGATATTGATGAAATATTACGATTTACACTTTCCGAATCTACCAAAAGCTATAATTGAGCCCTCTGCCTGGAAAAATATGAAAGTTCCAAAATTTCAAACAATTCTTACAAACGATGTATTTATTCTAGAAATTTGAAATTTTCTTGATGGAATGTGAACTTCACGAAGTTTCCATTGACAATAATTGACCTGACCCCTTACCTCAGGGTGGGTGGGAAAACGCAACATTTGTGTTTTAAGAAACTTTTGTTTGCTTTTAGAAATAAGTTAAAATTTCTTTTTTGCTGGATAGATATTATTAAAATACACCTATCCCTCGATTTACACGGTACTCAGTTCACACAATTTTGGCTTTGCACGGTCAAAAAATGCAACCAGTTTCGATTTACACGGTACTGACTGAGATTTCCTTTCTATGTACGTCTCAGTCAGTACCGTGTAAATCGAAACTGGTTGCATTTTTTGACCGTGCAAAGCCAAAATTGTGTGAACTGAGTACC
The DNA here is from genome assembly GCA_038380435.1 of Ryuthela nishihirai. Lineage (NCBI taxonomy): Eukaryota > Metazoa > Arthropoda > Arachnida > Araneae > Heptathelidae > Ryuthela > Ryuthela nishihirai. The sequence continues at coordinate 115,054,145 of JAWZYU010000001.1, forward strand.
GTGTAAATCGAGGGATAGGTGTATTACGATTTACACTTTCTGAAAATACCAAAAGCTATAATTGCTCCCTCTACCATTCGAAAATTCCAAATTTTTAACGAATTATTGCAAATAATGTTAATGCTAGATATTTGAAATTTTAGTGGTAGAATGTGTTGGTTACGAGGTTTCCAATGGCAGCAATGAGTCGACTCCTTACTCCCAGGGTGGGTCCTTACCCCCCCTTCCTTTTTAGATCTTTCTAACGCCTTTGTTTTAAGAGATAATTGGAAAACTTTTTTTCAGTTGTATTGGTACTAACCAAAACGTTACAATTCGCATTTTTTTCAAATACTTAGTTTAATTTATATCGTTGTTTGGGTTGGGTTGTTTTACCTCTGAGCGGCACTTTTTTGCACACCATGGGCTAAATGGCCAGGTCACATGGACCCCGTAGGCTCAGAGAAGGTTGGGGGAGGGGACCCACTGGAACAGCTGTTGGGAGACAGATGGTAGCCTCCCGTCAAGGCCATCCAGCGTGTTCTTTAACGTGCACAGGGTATGGCTCTCCCGCACACGGGGCCACGGCTTAAAGTCCCATCCGACGGACGGCGGCCTTTTCAAGCCCATCGGTGTCCCCTACTGACCGTGGGCAGGGAATTTTGCGAAGATAAATCTCAACACTGACACAACTGGGACTCGAACCTGGGAACTACAGATTACGAGCCTGGCGCGCTACCGACTGAGCCACCCCCGCCCCATTTATATCGTTAGAGATCAAAATATGGAAACGGCGAAACTTTTAACCAATGTTGCAAGTAATTTGTTTCTGGTAGAAATTTTAAATTTCTGTGCTCTCGTGTCAAGAGATATTCTACAGAAAGCAATCATCTGCCCCCTTTTCTCAAAGGGGTGTGGGAAAGCAACGTTTAAAGATTTTAAAGAAATGTCAGCAACCGTTTAATAGAAATATTTTACTTGAATTTTCATATTATGAAAATTATTTTTTTTATTTCCTTATTTTTAAAAATATATGTATTCTTAAATCTAAATTTTTCTATTAGCTGATTCAAAATAACGTGATGAGTTAATGCTACTTAATTTTTTTTAAATTAAGAAATAAAAAACAAATACGCTTTATGTTGCATAATTGCTAATAAAATACTACCCTTTGCATTTTCCCACGTCATCCATTAACTAAAATTATTATAATTATAGTATATACATAATTTATAATTCTATTACCTATTGTTTGACTTTTTATTTTTTGCATTTTGATGAACGTGAATAAATGCAACATTTATATTTACTATTAAATTGTTTAATTTTCTTCAAACGTTTTTGAAATATTACTAAGTATGAAGAATTAAAATGTCTCTTGTTTTACATTTGATCATGCATTCTGAGGTAAATTAATTACTCTTTATAACCTACAGATTTTTTCAATGTCTTTTTTGACTTGAAAATTTTCGGTTTAATAGGAACTAGTTGAGCAACTTTTATCCTTCCAATGAGAAAACGTTCCCATCTCAGACACAGAAAAAGAATTCAAGTAATACTATTTCACTTTTTTTTTTTATGTAGTGCTTTTCTTTTACGATAAGATAGAAACTTTTTTTGCGTTAATTTCTTCGAATTTTATTAATCAATAACTAATTTCAGATGAATTAAATTGTTGAAATGTGCACTAATATTTTTGAATACATAAAATGTTTTCACAATATGTAGAAAGAAATAACTTATAAGACAAAAAAAATCAATAATGCTAAACATCAATATAACATCTCCAAATACTGAACTGCATTCCATTCTCCGGTATGGATGACCTATTTATATTTACACCTTTACAGTCAATAAAATCGACGCATTGCTTCAGATAAACAACCCGTCATCAATTATAAAAAAACATTTAAAAAAAAACTCAACGACCTCTTTCCATAATGAAAGCTGTTGCCATTGTATATTTATTTCTCCACTGTCCAAAAACAACGAGGACCCGGTTATTTCCTGCTTCTGGCTTTGCTAATAAACTAAGTAACATTAATGAGGCAGTCTCCTCGAAATAAGTAACACATCGGGCCAGAAAACGACTCGGAGAACAGGCTTGCCTCTCTCCTCTCGCTTATTGGTGAATGACCAATCAGCAACGTGGGAACTAGCATTGTTTCGTTATCCCACGAAAGAATTTCATTTCCTAGTTGTTCTTGGGATGATATGACACATGAAGGCATCTCGCTCTTCCACATCAATGTAACTTGATGCTTCAGTTTGGCCTTTTTAGACATCGCTAGATATTGGTACACTTTTATTTTCACGATACTTTCATTTGCTAAAAGTCTTATTTGCATTCTCGAGTACAGCTTCATTTATTACCGTAATCTCATCCCCAATCCTCTATAATATGCATATTAGTTTCAACAAAAATTGGGGCGGGGGTGGCTCAGTCGGTAGCGCGCCAGGCTCGTAATCTGTAGTTCCCAGGTTCGAGTCCCAGCTGGGTCAGCGTTGAGATTTATCTCTGCAAAATTCCCCGCCTTGCCCACGGTCAGTAGGGGACACCGATGGGCTTGGAAAGGCCGCCGTCCGTCGGATGGGACGTTAAGTCGTGGCCCCGTGTGCGGGAGAGCCATACCCTGTGCACGTTAAAGAACACGCTGGATGGCCTTGACAGGAGGCTACCATCTGTCTCCCAACAGCTGTTCCAGTGGGTCCCCTCCCCCAACCTTCTCTGAGCCTTCGGGGTCCATGTGACCTGGCCATTTAGCCCATGGTGTGCAAAAAAGTGCCGCTCAGAGGTAAAACAACCCAACTCAACAAAAATTTTATTAATATTTCCTAAAATTTGAATTTGGAAATAATTGTATAATGAATACCATACGTGTTGGCATTCCAGAGGCTTCAGTTTCCCATCTTTTGAAGCTTCAATAAGCTGCTTCCGTATACGAAAGGCTATGAAGCATATGAAAAGTTGTGATGAAAGTGTCGAGTCGGGTACAATGCCCAAATCTCGAAAAAAAAAATTAGGGGAGAGTTAGCTCTAACCGGAATCATCCAGAACTCGGTTCTTACTTTGGTTCGTGTCCCATTGGGCCAGCGTTGAGAGTTATCTTAGCTAAACCTTCATCTCGGAAAGGTCATCGTCCGTCGGGGAGACGTTAAGCTGAGTCAACTTGGATTCTTAATATCCTTGTTTGTGGCGACCCAGGACGAAGATTAGAGTTAGGTTTTGCCAAAGGCTGGACTTTACTTCTATAACAGTACGTTCAGCCGCGACGGTGGAGAGTGATAAAACGTGGCATTATCCCGATAGATGTAGTGCAGTCTCTGAATTGCAGAGCATTTGGGTTTTGTCACTAATCATATTACCTGTCCTTAGAGAACAGGGAGAATTTTAATCATGGCTCTCCTCCTCCTTAGAGATCAGGAGGGGGAACTTTAAGTCATGACTCTTGCCCTCCTTAGAGAACAGGGATGACTTTAAACGTAGCTCTCCTCCTCCTTAGAGAACAGGAAGGGGGACTTTAAGTCATTCTTCCCCTCCTTAGAGAACAGGAGGGGGAACTTTAACCGTGACTCTTCTCCTCCTTAAAGGACACACTGAATGGCCTTCACGGGAGACTTCTGTCTCCTAAGAGCCGTGCAGTGAGTCCTCTTGTCCCAACCTTCTCTGAGCCCTCGGGATCCTTGTCACCTGGCCTTTTTAATCCATTGTGAGCAAAAAAAGCTCATAGGTAAAATAATCCAAGTTCTTATTTTGAGAAAAGTATACTTCCCTCCATTGAAATTGCCCACCAGGAAAGAATAGCCCGAAGAAGCTGTAAATTGGCATGCATAATGACAACCTATACTTTTGTCACTGATTTGCATATGACGCCGATAGGTAAAATAATATAGCGAAAATATGGGTCCACTAGTAAGAGAAATAATTCTAAATCAGTGATTCTCAACCTTTTTCTCTTCGTGACAAATTTCTGAAATGGTCCATTTACCGCGATACACCTATAGTAAAATGTCAGTTGTTGTTTTTATCATAGTAATTCAAAATTCAGTTTGTTTAAACAAAAATACACATTACACTCCATATTTGACAAAAGCAAAATCATAATAAACAAAATTGTAAAGAAGTACTAAAGTACAAATTATTATGCAGCAGTGGCAGGATCTAGGGGGAAAGGAGCAATACCCTCCCTCTTCTTGAATGCTAGTAGGGGTTATAGAGCTCCCAAAAAATTACTAGGCTTATTTACATTTCATGCATTTTTTAGAAAATTTTTAAAGATCTATAAAACAGAGGGAAAAATTATATACTGCTTTGGAAATCCAGTCTCTCAAATCAAGAATAATGCTGCATAATAGGCCCTCATTCAGAAAAAAAAAACTAAGAGGTGTGTGGGGACAACAAACGAGTCAGAAAAATGTAGGGGGAGCCTAGCTCGATTGTATTTCTTACTCCCTCCCACCCACCCAGCCTTTAGGTTTTTTTTTAAATCAGGGCCTGTTATGCAGCATTATTCTTTTTTCATAAATTTTCGCGTCACACCTGACTTTGGAAGACACGCATTATTGTGTCGCGTCACACCTGATTTTGGAAGATACGCATTAATGTGTCGCGTCACACCTGACTTTGGAAGACACGCATTATTGTGTTGTGTCACACCTGACTTTCGAAGACACGCATCATTGTATCTTGTCACATCTGACTTTGAAAGACACGCATTATTGTGTCGCTTCACACCAGACTTTGAAAGTCATGCATTATTGTGCCGCATCACACCTGACTTTGGAACACACGCATTATTGTGTCATGTCACACCTGACTTTGGAAGTCATGCATTATTGTGCCACGTCACACCTGACTTTGGAAGACACACATTATTGTGTCGCGTCACATCTGACTTTGGAAGACACGCATTATTGTGTCGCGTCACACCTGACTTTGGAAATCATGCATTATTGTGTCACGTCACATCTGACTTTGGAAGACATGCATTATTGTGCCGCGTCACACCTGACTTTGGAAGACACGCATTATTGTGTCGCGTCACATCTGACTTTGGAAGACACGCATTATTGTGTCACTTCACACCTGACTTTGGAAGACACGCATTATTGTGTCACGTCACACCTGACTTTGGAAGTCATGCATTATTGTGCCGCATCACGCCTGACTTTGGAAGACACGTATTATTGTGTTGCGTCACATCTGACTTGGAAGACATGCATTATTGTGTCACGTCACACCTGACTTTGGAAGACACGCATTATTGTGTCGAGTCACACCTGATTTTGGAAGACACGTATTATTGTGTCGCGTCACATCTGACTTTGGAAGACACGCATTATTGTGTCGCATCACACCTGACTTTGGAAGTCATGCATTATTGTGTCGCATCACATCTGACTTTGGAAGACACGCATTATTGTGTCGCGTCACATCTGACTTTGGAAGACACGCATTATTGTGTCGCTTCACACCTGACTTTGGAAGACACGCATTATTGTGTCACGTCACACCTGACCTTGGAAGTCATGCATTATTGTGCTGCGTCACACTTGACTTTGGAAGACACGTATTATTGTGTCGCGTCACATCTGACTTTGGAAGACATGCATTATTGTGTCGCTTCACACCTGACTTTGGAAGACACGCATTATTGTGTTGCTTCACACCTGACTTTGGAAGTCATGCATTATTGTGTCTGTCACACCTGACCTTGGAAGACACGCATTATTGTGTCGCTTCATACCTGACTTTGGAAGACACGTATTATTGTGTCGCGTCACATCTGACTTTGGAACACACTCATTATTGTGTCCGTCACACCTGACCTTGGAGACATGCATTATTGTGTCCGTCACACCTGACCTTGGAAGACATGCATTATTGTGCCGCGTCACACCTGACCTTGGAAGACACGCATTATTGTGTCCGTCACACCTGACCTTGGAAGACACGCATTATTGTGTCCGTCACACCTGACCTTGGAAGACATGCATTATTGTTTCCGTCACACATGACCTTGGAAGACATGCATTATTGTGCCGCGTCACACCTGACTTTGGAAGACACGTATTATTGTGTCGCGTCACATCTGAATTTGGAAGACATGCATTATTGTGTCGCTTCACACCTGACTTTGGAAGTCATGCATTATTGTGCCGCGTCACACCTGACTTTGGAAGTCATGCATTATTGTGTCCGTCACACCTGACCTTGGAAGACATGCATTATTGCGCCGCGTCACACCTGACCTTGGAAGACACGCATTATTGTGTCCGTCACACCTGACCTTGGAAGACATGCATTATTGTGCCGCGTCACACGTGACTTTGGAAGACACGCATTATTGTGTCGTGTCACAGATCAATTGGGAATCACTGCTGGAAACGATAAGCGAGACCGTTAGCTTTGTTTCTAATCAAATGATCATTTGCCAACACACATTCTTTTCTTAAACGTTTTTCATCAAATTTAAACTTTTACAATTGAAATTTAGCAAAAAATTTTAAAAATAAATTCAATAATTTTAAATATCACTTGGAAGCAGCGAGATTAAGTATTTAAAGGCATATTTTAACTTTAATGGATATATCAATTTAAAAAAAGCCATTTCAGATGTTGGCAGTTGATATTAAAGTGATAAGCATACAAAGTACAGTCATATCGAAATTTGGAATTCGTTGCTCCGCCATATCTGTGTCCCGATAAACAACTTTCAATTGATTCCTGTGGACAGAATTTGGGTTAATGTTTCCGTTCAACATTTGCACATTTTAATACCCTCTCCCTATCGGTCCTAGGAAAGGCCGCCGTTCGTCGAAACGTGGTTCCGTGTGCAGAAGAGCCATATTATTGCATGTTAAAGAACACGCTGGATTTAACGGAAGCTGCCATCCTTGCAGCTGTTCAGTGATTCTTCCCCAACTTTCTCTGAGCCCTTGGAGTCCTTGTGACCTAGCCATTTACCCCAATGTGCACAAAAAATTGATACTCAGAGGTAAAACAACCAAACTTTAGCCCTTTACACTCAATAATTAATTAATTCGATTAGTAACAGGTTTGTTAATTTGTTTAACAATAGATTCGTTAACGAAAAGGGTTGGGGAAAAAATTAATTTATTTGTTTTTTCATGTTTTTGATTATTATTATTATTATTAACATTAGACTTTTTTTAGGGACTCCTTATTAAAAAAATTTGTACTCTTAATATTTAATTACATTAATTGATCTTTAAAATAACTAAAAATTTAAAAATGGGTCCGATGAATCAGCCGAAAATTAAACATTCGAGTCTGGAAAGCACATCCTGCCTCCACCTTTTGAAACATTTCTAGATACTGATTGGGGCGGGGGTGGCTCAGTCGGTAGGGCGCCAGGCTCGTAATCTGTAGTTCCCAGGTTCGAGTCCCAGCTGGGTCAGCGTTGAGATTTATCTCCGCAAAATTCCCCGCCCTGCCCACGGCCAGTAGGGACACCGATGGGCTTGGAAAGGCCGCCGTCCGTCGGATGGGACGTTAAGCCGTGGTCCGTGTGCGGGAGCGCCATACCCTGTGCACGTTAAAGAACACGCTGGATGGCTTGACGGGAGGCTACCATCTGTCTCCCAACAGCTGTTCCAGTGGGTCCCCTCCCACAACCTTCTCTGAGCCTTCGGGGTCCATGTGACCTGGCCATTTAGCCCATTGTGTGCAAAAAAGTGCCGCTCAGAGGTAAAACAATCCAATCTAGATACTGATCCAGATAGGATACTTATAGGTTGTGTGCAATGGAGTAATATATTTGCAACCAAACTCTTGTTGTTGTCTTCCAAATTACTATTATTTTTAACATATAAAGACTTTGATTATTTATAAATACGAAACACTTACCTATAAATAGAGGGTCATGATAAAAGATTGCCAATTTTTAAAGTGCAATGTTTTGTTAAATAATTAAGTAAAAATGTAATTATTGTCCAAAATGTCAAGAATCTCTCAAAGGTTCCTTGGTATGACAGCAGAGAGTAGTATCGTGTGTAATATCTTAAACGGGAAATTTTCAAAATCGTTGGATTGGTAGAGATAGATTGGCACAAAGAGTATCTTGCGAACCTCAAATAATCCTGATTTGACACTATTGGTTTCTTTTTTTTTTATGGAGGGGGGGGGGGCGGAATACTAAAAACATTGATTATTCCGAAAAAAAATTCGTAGTTTACAGCATTTAAAGGATAAAAAAAGTTGCAGCTGTTGTAATATTACTCCAGACATGATTAACCGAGTATGGGCGAAAGTTGAATATCGCGTGGGTTGGAACACGCATTGAAGTCTGTTGAACGCAAAACGAAACTTTGAGAGTTCCTTGACATTTTGGACACGCAATTCATTTTGTTAATTAATTTTTAATAAAATATATTACTTTAAAATACGGTTATTCTTTTATAATAACCCTGTATGAAACTTCATATTAAGTTTTTTTTAAAGGAAGAAGGTCATCATCTTCATCATCCTCAAGCAGCCATGGGCTACAGAGGTCCAACCAGACCGTGCAATTTAGTTCTCCAAACACATCTTTCCTGAGCTACATCTACTGCATCTGGCCACTGCACACTAATTCTAACAAGGTCCTGTTTGACATTGTCTGCCCACCGCATCCTAGGTCTCCCCCTCTTTCTGAGGCCTTTAGGCACACTGTTCATAACCCTATTCACCAATCTATAATTATTCATACAGGCAACATGGCCAAACCAACGGAGTCTCTCTCTGCACAATATGCTGCTTAAAGGAGGTTGCAAACTCCTTTGTCTAACCTCATCATTAGTTACAAAGTTGAACCACTAATGTCCAAGATACTACGTAAGCATCTGGATTCAAAAGCATCTAGTTTCCTGTTATCTTGTTTACAAAGTGTCCAAGTTTCACTTCCATAACTAACCCTAGAAAGAACCAAACTATTTTTCAGTCTAATTTTAGTCTTTAAGTGTATACACCTATTTCTCCACACTCTCCATAGATTCTTAAAAGTCCCGGCAGCAATCCCTATTCGTCTGTTAATCTCATGCCGCACATCACCATTATCTGTTACATAGTTCCCAAGAAAATTAAATTGTGACACCTGCTCAAGACTGCAACCATTCAGATGAACTGAATCACAGCCTGCCTGACCAATTTTCATCACTTTAGTTTTCTCTCTGTTTATAACCAAACCTACTCTACTACCAGTTTCATCAACAGCTCGAATGAAAGAGTTCATCTCATCAACATCATTTGCCAAAAGGGCTAAATCATCAGCATAATCTAAATCAGAAATTTTCGTATCTCCAATCAATTTAAGGCCAAAATCTTTCCCTTAAAGTGAATTAAGCATTGCGTAATCAATAACCAAACTAAAGAGAAAAGGAGACAAAATGCACCCTTGTCGAACACCAGAAGTAATGCTAAACCAATTGCTACAAGCCTTACCAACTCTCACACACGACTCAGTGTTATTACAGAGAGCTTTCATTATGTTAACTAACTTGTCTGGTATACCATATGATCTCACAATCAATCACCACATTATGGTGAGTATACAGAGTCAAAAGCCTTTTTGAAATCAACAAAGCTAGCAATTAAAGGTTTCTGAAACTCTAAACATTTCTCAAGAATCTGCCTAAGTGAAAATATCTGATCCACACATCCCCTACCACTTCTGAATCCACATTGTTCATCACGCAATTGACTGTCAACCAGATCCTTAATTCTATTAAGCACAATCATGGAAAGAACTTTACCTGGAACAGGGAGTAGGCTAATACCCCTATAGTTATCACAAGAACTGCGATCACCTTTTTTTAAAATAGGGATAACAATAGCTCTGGTAAAATCCTTAGGAACCATGCCTTTATCATAAAAGATATTCAGAATTTCAGTCATCCAAGTGGTAACTGAAACATTCCCAGCTCTAAGCATTTCTGTAGTAATTTCATCTACCCCTGGGGATTTATGAAGTTTAAGTTTAGAAACAGCCAAAATAACTTCAGATTGTGTTATAGGGCCAACATTAAAGCCACCAATGCATCTATCATAATTACAAACAATGGGAGTAGAACTAACCACATTGTTTAGAACATCACTGAAATGCCCAGCCCACCTAGTCATGACAGAATCCTCCCCTTCTATAACCTTACCTTGTTTATCCTTCAATCCCTGTATACCAAACTATTATTATCGTTTTCTACCACGCAAAACATTAACTATCTGGTACAGTTCTCTGCTGTTGTGCTGTCTAACTGCTTCCTCGGCTTTGTCAGCCAAGCTATCAAGTCAAAGATTCTTATCAGGAGCTAACTGATCTTTTACACATTTATTAAGTTCTCTGTAATGCTTTCTATTACGACTAGTTGGGTATTGATTAAGGACATTCCTGCAGTTCTTTCTTCCCGAAATAAGCTCAAGTGCCTTATCACTCAGATAATTCTGTCTCTTCTGCTCCTTTTTTCCTAAAAGAGTACTGTTAGTGTCCAAAAAAGCCTGTTTAAAATGATCCCATTCTTCCTCAACTTCAGTAGTAAGCATACCATGACTGTCATAATGACTAAGTAACCTATCATGGTAAGCTTTGGCTATAACTGGATCTTTCAGAGCTTCAGTATTAAAAGCAAATTTTTTAACCCTAGCACAACACTTTTTGAGTTTAAGTTGCAAGACACTTTTAACAAGACAATGGTCAGATCCAATTTTAGCCCCCATATATGACCTGGTATTCCTAACAGAACTAGCCCATTTGCTGTTAATTAATATGTAATCAATCATATTCTTATGCAGCCCATCAGGTGAAACCTATGTGTACTTATGTATGTCGCGGTGTTCGTAATAAGTGTTAGTTATTCTGAAACCATTGAGTTTACTTACCTGTAGGAGACGTTGCCCATTGCCATTGCAGCTACCAATACCAAAAGGACCTATTACTCCTGCCCAAAGGTCAGAGTCAGTACCAACTTTGGCATTGAAGCCACCTAGAACAAGGGTAATATCTCCTTTCTTGACAGAATTCAAAATATTCTGAAGTTTTCCGTAAAATCTATCCGGTCTTAACGGGAGTTAATCATCTGTCTCGTACCAACCTTCTCTGAGTCCCGGGGTCCTTGTGACCTTGCCATTTAGTGCATTGTGTGCAGAAAAGTGCCGCTTAAATAAAATGCCTTGTTTAATATAAAGAGAAATGTCTAATAAGTTGGTATACATTAAAAAAACAAATCAATATTATGTAACAGGCCATAACAGATCTTATATAACTCTGTTCCCTGTGTTAACGATCGGGAGACTGCCAAAAAAAAGTGGGCACTTGTATAGCATATTGCTGCAGAAATAAATCTGTGAAATAGATAAAAGGAATAGTATTTTATCAGTAGGAAGTTGTAATAAAATTTTCTTCTGGAATTTTTTTTAACTTTTCGTTATTTTAATTATATTAGAAAGCAGCGTAAGCTATTGCTACAATTGCTAAATATATTGCTGAAATGATTGCTGGTTTGAAATATTCCACTCCCCCCCCCCTTTTTTTTTCTGCAGGGGATTGTTGTCGCATTGCTTTTATTTGATATGTAATTCATTATGACAAACGTCCAATTTCGAGCTCAACAAGAGTTTTTAAAATCGCAGAGAAACAAAAAATCGGAGCGAAAGGATAATAAAAAAATTTGTTAATAATATATTGTAATAGAATCTTTTTAACTGCAAAAAAATATTGCAATTTTATTAGACAGTAGTTGTAGAAAAAATTAACAAATTTGATCTTAGTGTTCAACTACTGTTTCTGCAAACACATTGAAACACCGAATAGAAACAAAAAGAAATAAAAGTAAAAAAGTAAATTCTTATGTACCTAATAGCAATGTCTACACCTACAGAAAATATTGCAATTTATTTGTGCCAGTATTCGTACAAACCATTCACACATGCGAAAACAACTGACTTTCAGCGCGCATGTCACGTAAGTGTAACATGGCAGTCAACGGCTACACTAAGTCACTGATGCTAACTGATAGAATTTTTAGAATTTTTTTAGAAATTAGTGATCTGGCAACCTTCGTGTCACGTGATTACAGAATTCAGGAAAAATATCTGGAGCGTGTACAGCAACTGTACACGCTCCAGTTACCGTTCACAGCAAACTGGAGCGTGTGCAGTTACTGCACACGCTCCAGTTTGCTGTGAACGGTAACTGCACACGCTCAATATTTCCGTGAGTGAGCCCACACGATCTAGTATCAAAATAATATGACCACCTACAGTCGCTCAAAAAAGTATCCGAACACTGTGGTTGACTACAGAATTCAGAAAAAATATCTGGCAACGAGTTTTTTAGAAATTAATGATCTGGCAACCCTTCGTGTCACGTGATTACAGAATTCAGGAAAAATATCTGGAGCGTGTACAGCAACTGTACACGCTCCAGTTACCGTTCACAGCAAACTGGAGCGTGTGCAGTTACTGCACACGCTCCAGTTTGCTGTGAACGGTAACTGCACACGCTCAATATTTCCGTGAGTGAGCCCACACGATCTAGTATCAAAATAATATGACCACCTACAGTCGCTCAAAAAAGTATCCGAACACCATGGTTGATTACAGAATTCAGAAAAAATATCTGGCAACGATTTTTTTAAAAAAACAGTGATCTGGCAACCTTCGTGTCACGTGACACGAAGGTTGCCAGTCACTAATTTCTAAAAAAATTCGTTGCCATATATTTTTTCTGAATTCTGCAATCAACCGTAGCGTTCGGATACTTTTTTGAGCGACTGTACTTAATATCACTACACCGCCAGAGTGGCCGAATTAAAACAATCCTGTTTCCAGCATTTTAAATGTGGTCTATTTTAGGTAGTAGTATCAAAAGTGGGTGAAATGGCTCCTTTTTGATTACTGACGAATTTTATACTTCTGTCCACTAAAAACATATTGATCTGAAAACTCCAGTCAGTTTCTCATGAAGTGGACAAAGAACTCGGTAAAAAAATATATATATGGTACACATTCAATTTGGATTGTGATAAAATCATACGGGTAAAACTGCTGCGCCAAGGAGATAATTTAGAATTCGACTGGGGAAAGCCGTCCTGTCGAAAATCATGTGTATTGCTAGGTGCACTGGTAAATTCGAAAGATGGGGTGAATGCTGGCAAATTCGGAAGACTGGGATTAGAAAATTCAGGCAAATTCGGAACAGGGGATGAGTGAATGCTGCCAAACTCAGAAAGTGAGGAGATCTTTCAGGGTTTGCTGGCAAGCCAATTCGAGGGTGGGATCAACATGTAGACTGTCAAGCTCAAGGAGGGTTATAACTTTAGAAAAGTTTGGAAATCATTTACGTAAACTAAGCATTCAAATGCGCAACAGAGCACCATACGTCACGCATAGAATCATCTTTTCCGATCACATGGTTACAATTAAATGTATGAGTAGATGATATTACTCTTTCACCGAGTTAAAGCATGGATGTTTCATTAACAAAAGCTGGCATTTTTCGCCATTTTAAAAATTTTAATTACCAGGGAGGATTAACTAACCTTCCAAATTCCCCCCCCCCCCCCCCGCATACCCTCTCACCCAAAAGTTAGACAACTTGCTAATATGTGCATTGTATTGTAATTTATTCGTGAAGAAAGATGCTGCAATTAAATCAAACCAGAGAACAAAAAATCATCTACTTTCCACAACACCTTTTGTATACAGTAGTTTCGAAAACCCTTATTAGGAGTGCATTTATTAGGGCCTAGGTACTATAATCTCATCCCCAAGCCCAATTTTCTTGGACAGACTTTACATACTGTGCAGTAAAGAGTAGGAGATACTAGGAATGAAGTCTTTCTATTTGTTTACATCATATGTTAACTCTTTGTTTCATCCTCATATTTTCAAACTAGCTACAGCAGCAGTTGCGATGCAAATGCGTTTGAACATCATCGACTTCTACCTGTGCAATAGCTAATGAAGAAGAGAGGTAGAGTTGCATCTACCTTAGTTATACTTCTATTCAATAAACCGAGATCCGCAACAGTGGGACACAAACGCAAGCAAAAATGGAAGATCGATCGATCAGAAAATCACAAGGCGTAAGGTCAGTGGACTTCACCTCTTAAAGCCTAACAGCACGAAGACAAACGTTAACCACGATACCTTGTCCAAGGTCATACTCGTCATATAGATCGCTGCTTGTAAAGTTTCGCTTCATTTCGCAGTTGCCAAGGTCACGTGTTCTGAGCGAGAGCCGGAGCTGGACTCGCGTCATCTCTGCTCGACCTGCAGCAGCAGCCATAACACGGTTGAATGCACTGACTGTTATGCGATGATACAGAGAGAGCAACAGATGATCGAAGGCGAAAAAGAGTTATCCTTTCGATGGTAAGGTATCTGATGGGAATAGAGATAAAGGGTTTCTTTCTACTCACTTTTCCTCGGAGTCTTGCATGGAAGTAGTCCTCATCTGCATCCACACATCTGCACATTCCCAGTGGACACAGGGCCTATGGCCTCCGCTTCAGAAGCACAAGTCTCCAAACCAGTCTGCGCCACATTCGGCTTAGGTATTCAGTTGTGCCGCGTGTGCCGCGGGAAGCCATAGGGGCCAAGCCCTCCCGCCTGCCCACGTAGCCACGTAGCAGAGCCCCGGCGCCATGTGCCCCAACTGACAAGCATGCGTCGCCTGAGGCATGGTCGCGGGCTGCTTGCGTCAACAACACGCCTAGCAACACCAGTCGGACTGGGAGTCGTCGTCACATCTTCGGCAGTGACTCGCTTGCTGGCTACTGCTGATGAAAGTCTCCAAGTCGTACGGACGTAGATACCTGATCGGGTTAATGAAGTGTGCAAATAGATGCGTCTGGGACGGACTCCAGGAGAAACGAGTGGATGATGCGTTTTGTAATTCAATTGCTCGTCTCTTCGCACAATATATGACACATTCCCAAAACACTTAATTCAGGATTCATGGAATTATCTCAATGCAAGAGTTGCGTGATAATGTTAGAGATGAGCCAATTATATGACTCCAAGCAAAAAAAGTGAAATGAAAAGGCTCATTCGATACTTGCAATTTTATCTCAGATAGATCATTGGCTTTTGAGCAGAGCGGTTGGATGTGCAGAGTTAAAATAACTCTGGTTCAAATTTATATTAGGGTATGGATGTTTGCTTTGATTTTCTGTGGAGTCGATTCTCTTACAAATCTTTTTTGTGATGTCTCTTTCGAGGTCTCGATTCTCTCACAAAACTCTTTTGGGGTTGCGATTTATATCACAAATCTTTTCTGTGATGTCTCTGAGGTTGCAATTCTCTCACAAATTTTTTCTGTGGTGTCTCTTCTGAGTTCTCGATTCTCTCAGAAATTATCTGCGGTATCTCTTCTGATGTCTCGATATTCTCCCAAACCTTTTTTTGTGATATCTCTTTTGAGATCACGATTCTCACAAATTTTTTTTGCATTGTCTCTTTCTGAGGTTGCGATTCTCTCACAAATCTATTCTGTGGTCCATCTTCTGAGTTCTCGATTCTGTCACAAATCTACCCTGTGGTGTAAGTCTAAAGTCTCGATTCTCTCGCTAATTTTTTTGTGGTGTCTCTTTTGAGATCTCGATTCTCTCACAAATCTTTTCTGTAGTATCTCTTCTGAGTCGTTATTCTATCCCAAACTTTTTTTGGGTGTCTCATCTGAGATTTCGATTCTCTCACAAATCTTATTCTGTGGTGTCTCTTTTGAGTTCTTGATTCTCTCACAAATCTTTTCTCTGGTGTTTCTTTTGAAGTCTCGATTCTCCCAGAAATCTTTTTGTGGTGTCTCTTTCGAGGTCTCGATTCTCACAAATCTTTTGTATGGTATCTCTTCTGAGATCTGGAGTTCTCTCATAAATCTATTTTGTGGTGTCCTTTCCGAGGTACCAACTCGCTCACAAATCTTTTCTGTGGTCTCGATTCTCTCACAAATCTTTTTTGTAGTGTCTCTTCTGAGGTCTCGATTCTCTCACAAATATTTTCTTTGGCGTCTCTTATGAAGTTATTTTATCACAAATCTTTCTGGAATGTTTCGTCTGGGATTTCGATTCTCTCACAGATCATTTCTGTGGTGTCTCTTCTGAGGTCTCGATTCTCTCACAAATCTATTCTGTGGTCTCTCTTGAGTTCCTGATTCTCTCACAAATCTTTTTCCTAGTGTTTCTTTTGAGGTCTCGATTCTCTCAGAAATAATTTTGTGGTGTCTCTTTCGAGGTTCTGATTCCCTCACAAATCTTTTTTTGTGTGGTGTCTCTTCTGAGGTCTCGATTCTTACAAATCTTTCGTATAGTATCTCTTCTGATGTCTGGAATTCTCTCACAAATCTATTTTGTGGTGTCCCTTCTGAAGTCCCGACTCTCTCACAAATCTTTTTTGTGGTGTCTTTTCTGAGGTCTCGAGAAACTGTCTGAGGTCTGAGGTTTCTGAGGTTTCTGAGGTCTCACAAATATTTTCTTTGGCGTCTCTTATGAAGTCGCGATTCTATCACAAATCTTTCCTGGGGTATTTCGTCTGAGATTTCGTTTCTCTCACAGATCATTTCTGTGATGTCTCTTCTGTGAATCTCATGTCAGACCACAGCGGCAAGCCGAAACCTTAAAAAGATTTATATTCGTAAACAAAGAACAAAATGTGGTTATCATGAAAATATAGCCACGGCTAAATGACTCCATTGAAAGAATGACGATCTTTCCAACACTGTCAGTGTCTTTTTTCATTTTTGCAGGGTAGATCGCAGAGCTCGAACCTATGAGCCTCGTAGGCTACGAATTTCGTCTCTGCTCGTGCACCTTCACCAATTTAGAGTTTTTAAAGGGTAGGCTTATGGTTTTTGTCGTATTTAAAGGGTGGGTTTCTGGGGTTGAAAACTCCTTCCTCAAATATGTATGTTTTAAATATTATTTTGAATTTTTATATTTTTAAAACATTTAGCAACTATTAAGCATGGATGAAAAATTCACCACTTGTTTTTATTTGCTTATTTGCTGCTTTTTTTAATATTTACGTATTGATTATCTATGCTTTAATCTTTAAAAAAAAATCAAATCATCCCATAGTTTCAAACGACGCTACTAGCACTCGGGAGAATATTTTAAAGATGAAATATGAGCTAGCACGTAAAGTAGATGTTTGTAGAAATGAAGGGTAGTCTCATAAAAATGCTGGCTAAATAATTTAAACAGTTGGCTGCACATCTCTACTAACTGCAGAGACTAAATGTATCTTCGATAGAGATAACAAGGAGGAAACATTTTTAAGATATATTACCCTACCAAAATATTACACAGTTTCCATGTTATGTTAATGGGAATCTAATTTCTATATAACTGTAAAGCTTCTAAATTATATACAGAGCTTTACAACTTCTAATGATAAATAAAAAATATAAATAAATACCCCCTCAAACAGCTGCTTGCCACAGAGGTCTGACAGGAGCCTGTCAGTTTATATGCCATAGTAGAAGATCTGAGAGGATGGCAGGACCTCAGCAGAAAAACGATACAAACAGCCATGCCTTACCCGGGGCTCGAACCCAGGTCCCGTAGATCAGTAGCCAAGCGCACTAACCACTCGGCCACGTAGTCATTTAATAGGAAAATGTGACTGAGGATAAGTTAGTGATCCTTATCAAATTTATTCGAATCTCGATTTGCATTAATATTTGGTAAGTATTTAAAGAGTTAACGGAACTTTTTAGTTTGGTGTGTGCCTAAGCTAAAAAAGCTAAAACCTTTATCTAATATTAAAATAATCACGCAATTTCCTAAAATGTATATTTATTTCATTAAATGAATTGAAACAATACTTATTAAGTGTTAATTTCTGAAGTAAATTCTTTTGACGCATTGCTGTTGTGAAATATTCTAGCTATCATAATTCTTTAACGCTGTTGATATTGTTGTTCAAAATCGAGACTTAAATTGATTTGATTATGATCTGTAATTCATCCTCAGTCACATTTTTCCTTTAAATGCCTATTTTAGAAGTACAGAACTTCGAAGTTAGATTCCTATTGACATAACGAGAAACTTCTCTAATTTTTCTGTTAAGGCAGTGTATCTTAAAGGTGTTTACTCCTTTATCAAAGATCAAGTGTAGCTATGTGCTTTTATTAGAGGTCTGCTGAAGGTTCAGCTTTCGTACGAGACTGCTCTTCATCATCTACAAGAACACATGACTTAGTGGGCCAGCCCCAATTTCGTCTTCAAAATATTCTCGAGGGCTCGAGGTTAGGTTGGGTTGTTTTACCTCTGTGCGGCACTTTTTTGCTCACCCTGGACTAAATGGCCACGTCACATGAACCCCGAAGGCTAAGAGAAGGTTGGGAGAGGGGACCCACTGGAACAGCTGTTGGGAGACAGATAGTAGCCTCCCGTCAAGGCCATCCGCCGTGTTATTTAACGTGCACAGGGTATGTCTCTCCCGCACACGGGGTCACGGCTGAACGTCCCATCCGATGGACGGCGGCCTTTCCAAGCCCATCGGTGTCCCCTACTGACCGTGGGCAGGGCGGGGGAATTTTGTGGAGATAAATCTCAACGCTGACCCAGCTGGGACTCGAACCTGGGAACTACAGATTACGAGCCTGGCGCGCTACCGACTGAGTCACCCCCGCCCCCACGAATAGGGAAGAAAAGAATAGTTTAACACCAAACGTTGATTCTTAGGCAGATGCTCCACAGGACAACCTTGATGATTTGAAGGTGATGAAGATAAGAAGAATAAGAAAGCTAAACCCTATGCACGTTAAAAAAACATGGTAGAACACTCTCGTCTGTTTCCTAACAGATATCCAAGTAGGTTCCCTTCCCCCTCCATATCTGAGCATTTAGGTTTTTTGTCCCCTGGCAATTACAGATTATTATTGCGGGTAAATCCCCGATTTATGCTTCGTACGAATCATCCCAACGCAAAACTCATGAATTGCTCCAATGAAATGTCCTTAGTCATGTAAATAATTTTGATGGAATTAAATGCAGGTTTTATATTTCAAGTATAACTTTATTACTAACGAAGACGACATGCACACTAAATATTCTTATATACATAACATCACTCTCCAATACGAGAAGCAAGTGCTCAAAGCATGCCGCAGAGCACAAACCAAATGCCACTGCTAATCATAATGACTGAATGCTTCACTTGAACTTTAGCTTGTTTTTTCTTCATCCTATTGTTTTCTCTCAAAAAGAATTTTCTTTCTTTGAGTTTCGATATTTCTTCCTATTTCCGTTTTTCTTTGTGCAATTTGATTCATATGTTAAATTTTCTAAGTACATCATCTTTTTTTCCCGCTGCGTTTTTCTGGTTCCTTTGCTCTCGAGGCTGTTTCAATAGAATTTGCAAATGAGGCCATACAGAATCTGGATTTTGTATGGCCATAATTTCCCAAATACAGAAATATGTATGGCCATCCTGCCATCCTCTCAGATCTCCTACTGTGGCATATAAACTGACAGGCTTCTGACAGACCTCTGTGGCAAGCAGCTGCTTGAGGGGGGATTAATTTTAATTTTTTTTAATAATTAAAGAGACATCTGTTTTTTAACCTTAACTAGGAACTGCGATTACGATTATTTCCCAAATACAGAATTATGTATGGCCATAATTTCGCAGATTTTGTATGACTTTACAATAGGATTGGAAGCAGTAAGTGTTCTGTTGGATTTGATTTCCAGTTCTCTGTATTATTCAGGTCCTAGATTTCTGTGAGTACAGTCGCTCAAAAAAGTATCCGAACACTACGGTTGATTGCAGAAAAAATATCTGGCAACGATTTTTTTAGAAATTAGTGATCTGGCAACCTTCGTGTCACGTGACACTTGGTGGTATTCCTGTTGGAATACTCCGCAACTCTGAATAATTCCCAAGGTGTGCTAGCCCCGGACACCTTACCTGAAAAAAAAAATTGAATGAACGCATTTTGCAAGGTCTTTCACCCTTTAAAGGGCTTACCTGAAAAAAAAAATTGAATGAACGCATTTTGCAAGGTCTTTCACCCTTTAAAGGGCTTACCAGCAAGTTCTTTTTAATTTTTGGAAACAACCAAAATCGCATAGTGCAAGATCGGGTGAATATGCATAATGAGGTAGCTGTTTGATTTTGTCCTGTTCCAGATAGGCCGTAACTTGCTAGGTTTCTGAGCTAGCTTGTGGTTTGGTTGCTAGTATTGTCATGAAGAAGTAGAATTCTTGACACACCCGTTGTTGGACGCTGCTCCTTCATCTCCTTAACCATTTTGGGCAAAACAATGTTAGTGTAGTATTATCCATTTATAGTCTTTTTTTCAGGTAAGGCGTCTTCTTGGGAAATTGAAAAAAATTGTGATTATACTCTTCCTTGAGCGAAAGTTTATTAGGTGCTTTGGGGATGCGGTTCATCTTCCGCAACACAAACATAGTTGTCGATCTTTCTGGGAGTTGTACAGTAGTAAAACCATTCCTCGTTACTTGTAACAATGTCTGTTAACTGTTTGGGGCCACTAGTTCAAACATTTCACGAGTCGACTACTTGCACGAGTCGACTCGAGACCTTTTTGCTGTTCTGTCAGTTTGTGGGCTACCCATTCCACACAGATCTTTCGGAACTTTAAATTTTGACGAATAATTATTTCCACACTTCCAGTCGATTACTGACATCTGAACTTGTTACTTGAAAGGTGATGTGTGGTTTCCCTTAATGAGTTCTCGAACAGCAGCGGTGTTTATCTCTTTCACATAGCATATACTACTTTGTGCTCTAAAGCCGCACCCTGAACTTTGTATAACAGTTCAATCTTGGGGCGGGGATGGCTCAGTCGGTCAGCGCGCCAGACTCGTAATCTGTAGTTCCCAGGTTCGAGTCCCAGCTGGGTCAGCGTTGAGATTTATCTCCGCAAAATTCCCCGCCCTGCCCACGGTCAGTAGGGGACACCGATGGGCTTGGAAAGGCCGCCGTCCGTCGGATGGGACGTTAAGCCGTGGCCCCGTGTGCGGGAGAGTCATACCCTGTGCACGTTAAAGAAGTTGAAAGAAGGATGGCCTTGACGGGAGGCTACCATCTGTCTCCCAACAGCTGTTCCAGTGGGTCCCCTCCCCCAACCTTCTCTGAGCCTTCGGGGTCCATGTGACCTGGCCATTTAACCCATGGTGTGCAAAAAAGTGCCGCTCAGAGGTAAAACAACCCAACCCAACTCTCTTTTTCACAGTCTCCTACGGTCTTCCTGCTCGAGGGTTGTTTGTCACATGCCTGTGATTAGGATGATGTTTGATAATGTAAACCCGATCTCATTCAATACAAATGGTTTTTTCCTAAATTCAATTACCCTTCTTCTTTTCACAGCTCTCTGGAATGTGAGAACTCGACATAGAAATTATTCTTCTGATGATCACTCATAGGAATCCCAGTATTATAACCCATGTATTTTGGGCTTGCACGAGACCAGCTGACAGGAAAAGGTCGTTCGTTATCTTACACATAATCTTGGTATTTGTTTTCAGGGCGAGAAGATAGCAAACATCTGCAAGATGCACGTTGAATGTTAAACAAGTATCGTTGGTAGTTCGTAGAATATCCTCTCTCTAACATTTGAAGTTCTCTAAAGTTCGAAAATGTACAGCACTTGGACAAAGAATTCCTCGAACAATAGCCAAAATAGTTCTACGAACATGAGAAAAGTTGCTAATTTCACATTGTACTAAATGTCTCAATGGTATGAAAAATATCTATAAACAAATACCCTGCCTGGTCAAATGATTACGAACACCACATTGTGTGCGAAGTACCAGGAAACATGTCAATATATGCAAAATTTCTTATTCATGTAAGTATTCAATTTACTACCAAGTCCTCTAAAAGCTTCAAAGGCATAGAGGAAAGCAAAATGCGAAATGGGTAAAAAAGCTCATCTGACTGACTTCGAAAGAGGGGCTCATCTTTGAAGCACAATGAGCAAGAACATCCATGAGAGAGGTGACGAAATTCGGCATAAAATCCCAGGGCGAAATATCCCGTGTATGAAGAATGGCAACGGTTTCAAAAAACCTCCGCCAATGGAGGCAAATGCGGGAGGAAAACGGCTGACAGACAGGATCAGAAAATTTTTTTCATGACCTGTACGTAAAAACAGCTGCTACAGTTCATAAGCTGAGAGATATTGCCACCAGCAATACTTCAAAACCCATTCAATGCAAACCATGCCCAGAAAATTGAAAACTTTGAAATTTTGCAACTGAACCATGAGATGAAAGCTTTTTATTTCCGAAAAAAATGGGATTCCAAGTCTCCGATGGTGTATGGAGAAGTGAACCACTTCAGCAGAGAACTGGATACGTATCGTATGTCAAACAAATCGTATTATACACTGTTTCAAACGTACGACTAACGTAGAGCGTGGCGATAACCCCAGGAAGCAATGGACCCATCATGTGTGGCTCCCATTGTTCAAAGCATAAAAGGAAGAGTTCTGAATCATCGCTCTCGAATCCTATAGGAGTGGTTTGACAAAGATGATCGTCTGGTCTTAATCTGGGGAGCATTTTTCTTGGCACGGATTGGGTCATCTAGTTTCTATGCAGAGTCGCATCACTTTCTAGAAGTATGATAGAAACTTCGACGATCATGCAATGCCAATGATGCATCATTTTTTCCCCAGCTGAGACAGCAAATTCCAGGATCATAATGCACCGATTCATTGTTCTCGACTGGTACAGGAGTGGTTTGAGGAAAATGAAACAGACTTTTATTACCTCCTTTTATTTCTGAAAGAACGAATTGCAAGGATAAATTAAATTAACACCCAAAAGGTCCTAACAGACAGCATTACAAATAGCTTAATTAACATGTAAAGCAGTGGTCTTGATAAGCCACAGATCGCTTTCCATAATTCGGTATAATTACCTAAGAACACCGTCAATGGTCGACAAAAGACTTGTGGTCGGTTGAATAATGGCTGAGACAGACTGATGTAAAAGGATCAGTTGAAAGCCGATAGGAATCTTTGATTAGATAGCTGGTTGATAAAGCAGGGGAAACGGTTACACAGCACAACAGAAAATTGTACCGCGAGCTATAATTATGTATGTAGATGAATCCTTTAATTCGTGGAAAGCCGTCGCCAAGAATTAGTAGCTTTTCGTAGGAGTTAATATATTATATGTGGCAACACAGAGATCCTTCAAGAGTACCTCAGTGGGAGAAGAAACACCTTGCAATTTCGTTGCAAGTGACAGCAGACAGTGTGCAGCCATTCTCTGTCGTTTTCTCGCTTTGGAAACCTGTACATTTTGTTGTGGACTCTTCCCCGGTTAGCCATGAACAAAGATATATAGATCCAAGTTCGCTCGGCACCCGGGGTGGAGACTCTTAGTTGGACCCAGACTTTGAAAAGAGCGCTAACCTACTAGAGGAACCACTTCTTTCAGCAGGCCCCTGAACTTGCTCCACTGAGCCCTGATTTGAGGTCTTGAGCACTGTCCAACCGGGCCACTAAACCGGTCAGCAATGCCTTCGACCTCGGGGTGGTCTTAGCTCTATCCAACTAGGGCCCAAACCAGTCAGCAGAGCCTTCGACCGTTGCTGGACCACAAGTCCCCACCACCACCACGTCAAGGTGGTCCCCTGTTTGTGTGTGTGGGGGGGGGGGGGCGTTCTCTACAGAATCACACACTTCTGTGAAGCATTTGTAAAATAAATAAATTGTCCTCAAGCAGTTGCTTGCCACAGAGTTTGTCGGTTTAATACGCCATAGAGAAGAATCTGTGAGGAAAGTGAGACCCCATCAAAAAGACATTACACGCCACTTGAAAATCGTGTTTCATTTCGAGCACTGTTCGCCATATACTTGAGTCATTTCTGCAACTATCTATCCACCACTTACGCCTTGCTGAATATAGTAATGTAGCACATACCTCTGCTCATTTTCCAGATCAGCCATAACTTGTAAAATATCACACACAAAAACGAACACCTTTCCAAAACAACAAAAGACAGACTGCGTACTATAATGTTACTTGCAACTGTCTCACAACGCGCAGACATTGCTCCGTGCCCTTGGAGAACGCTGTGTTGTCACATGTTACATATTAACTCGCCCGAAAATTGCTAATTGTTGGTAACTGCAGTCCACGAATTAAACGATCCACCCTCGTACTATAGCTATTATTTCCCCTACTTTCAGAAACAGATGATTGTAGTGTTTTTCGATAATTACAGGGGAATCAGTCTACTCTCCGCTCCAGGTAAAGGTAATTGCATTATTGTTTCATAAAATTAAGCTTTTGCTTGATGGACAACTTGGAATGAATTGTGTGGTTTAGAGGATGCATAGTTCTTTTTTTTACTTGACTCTTGAGAAACGTTTAAAATTTCAAAAATCTATAGTTGCTTGCTTTACAGATATTCAAAATCTTTCAACACTATTGATCGTCATAATTTGTGGCTGATGATCATGAGATCATTTGACATAATAGATGTTAACATGTCTATATATAATAACACTGAGTCGTGTGTAAGAATTGGTGAAGTCTTAGGTTCAGAGTAGTACTGGAATTCGCTAAGGGGCTAAGTCACTTTGTCTTCTTTTTCTTTTGTTTGAATATCGATTATATCATGAAAATTCATTACAATGGAAAGACTGAGGCCATAGGTGGTTTATAGATACGAAAATATCCTTTTTCGCACTTTTTTTTTTTATTAATGTATGTGTGTGGATGTATATATGGTCTATAAACAGTCTCTAAATATTATTATCTAGTACAGTGGTTTCCAACCTTAGGATAATTTCACTATTTAGGATATTTTCGCATTCTCAAGGGTATGATGGACATTGACAGTCGTGGATTTTATGTTAAGCAATGGGCTTTAGCTCAGTGGGTCGTAGTCTGTAGTTCCCAGGTTCGAGTTCCAACTGTGCTTGAATTGAGCTTTTACCTCTAATACCCACCCTGCTCTCGGTGAGATAGGGGATATCTATTGGGCTCGGAAATAACCCTCTCCGTTGTATGGGCCGTTAAGCCGAGGCCCCTTGTGCAGGAAAGCTATAATCTGTATACGCTAACGAACATGCTCGATAGCTATGATGAGAGGCTTCCATCTATCTCCTAACAGCTGTGTGTAACTCTTTTTCAAAGTTCTTTGAGCTCTTGGGGTCAGAAAAATCAATTTTATTAGGTTTAGAAAAGTTAAACAGAATTTCCATGGAAGTGAGTATTACTTGTTACTGGCATTTGAGGAATTCCTTTAGAAATGAATAAGAGATTAAATGGTTCACTAATCGAGTAATATTTATTGTACTCAACCAGTCGAACCCATTTGTCAAGATAAATTCAAACGGACAAGATTTGGTTGTTGGTTGTTTTTACCTCTGAGCGGCACTTTTTTGCACACAATGGGCTAAATGGCCAGGTCACATGGACCCCGAAGGCTCAGAGAAGGTTAGGGGAGGGGACCCACTAGAACAGCTGTTGGGAGACAGATGGTAGCCTCCCGACAAGGCCATCCAGCGTGTTCTTTAACGTGCACAGGGTATGGCTCTCCCGCACACGGGACCACGGCTTAACGTCCCATCCGACGGGCGGCGGCCTTTCCAAGCCCATCGGTGTCCCCTACTGACCGTGGGCAGGGGGGGGGGGAATCGGACAAGATAAAATAATGTAAAACAATGTATCACGAGAGTTGGCAGAAATTTTTTCGGAGGTGGGGGGGAGTCAAAAATTTGTTTCATGAAGGGGCAAAATTTTTCGGAGACGTAGGTGGCAAAAAAATCGATGTTTTAATATAGTAATTTAAAATTCGCGCAACCTGAAATGTAAATGCTTATTATTTGCGTCAACTGAGCGTAATTAAATTCCGTTTCTAATGTTGGCAGCCCTGCAGTCACTGACATATGCAGCACTGCTTAGTTTAGTTCTCACGATGTCAGTTCTTTGTTGGCGACGTATATTGTACTACTGGCACATGATGAAATTTTCCCAAGCCGAACGCGTATATATAGTCGAACGTTACTTGACAACAATTGATTTTTAACTGTTCAAGCTGACTTCAATGAACAGTTTCCTGATTCTCCGGTACCCAAGAAGTCTACAATATCACGTTTAATTGCACGATTCCGCGATTATTTTCTAATATTAGTTGCGCAAATTTTGAATGCAAGAATACAACAGAAAGAGCTACAGGCAATAAACGTACCACAGGAACAAAATGGTCACAATTATCATAAATATGCACATTGATCATAAAAATTATTTTCTGTAATTAGGTCGAGCCGTTCATTAATGAGTGCAATTTCAAATAAGGAATCATATTATAATGCAAATAAGGATGTCCAAAAACAAAACGAAAAATAAAATTTATTTTTGTAAATGCACCTTCTACTCTGGCATGTAAACTGACAGGCTCCTGTCAGACCTCTGTGGCAAGCAGCTGCTTGAGGGGGTATTTATTTTTATTTTTATGTAAAGATATTTTTTCATATTTGTCGCATTCCCTCACTCTCTTGTCATCAATGGATGTCGCACTTCGCTGGCTTTCAGTGGTAAGGGTAGGGGACATTCAACACTTAAAATTTATAATGTGGTCCGAGGATTTTTTAATCCAGTGCCAGTGTCTTAGATTGTTTACCCAGCCAATAATTCCGCCCGATGCTATGCAACCTTTTAGAGGAATTAATATCCCACCGCTGTATAATCACCTTTGATCATGAATAATCAGTAGACAATTGTTGCAAACTTAACATGAGCTTTATTTATATCCTTCTCATCAGTGTTGTCTTTTTGTTGCTGGGATACGCCTTGGGAGGTTGTCTGTTATTTCTTATGGATATCTTCCGTTCTCTGTAGTCACACAGGCCTTCGTTTCACATGGTCACATAGACCTTTGATATATAAATGTGGTCACACAGACCTTCGTTACGTATGGTCACACAGACCTCTGATGTATATATGGTCACACAGACCTCTAGTTAGTCATAGTCACACAGACTATTCTTATGGTTGAATCTTACAAACCCTACTCTGAGACTTTCCTTCCAAGTCTCCCTTCCCGAGAAACGGACGACCCAATACTTTGACGTCCGATACGAATACTTTGATTCCTTCCCCACGCTGACCCTTTCTCTCATGCTACTCATCCCTCAAGGTGGCAACAGCGCTCGTCCGCACCACCCTGCAGTGCCACAACGTTTCATCTGGCAGCCAATACCTTGCGACAGCGTCTTCCCTTCCTATCATCAGAGGAAGAAAATCGCCTCCTTGACCTTCACACATTTTCAATTAGGTGCAGTATCGTTAACTGGATGTCCCAATACAACATAAATAGTTACAGACAATAATCGTACCACAGGAACAAAATGGTCACAATTATCATAAATATGTATATTAATCATAAAAATTATTATCGATAAAAATATCAATATCTATGAACATACACAGTCGTATCAGAATAATATGACCACCTACTTAATAATGGGAATAACCACCCTTGGCCAGGATGATAGTGGCGAGACGGCGTGGCATGGATGCAATGAGGCCCTGGAAGGTTTCCAGAGGCACACGTGCCCATTCGAACTCCAGCAGAGCACGGAGGTTCCAGAGATGACGTGGTTGTGGGTCCGTACACGGAACCTGTCGATCCAAATGGTCCCACAAGTGGTCTATGGGATTGAGTTCATGCGAGTTCGTTGTCCAAGGGAGAACGGAGACATTGCTGTCATGTTCCTGGAACCAGTAATGCACCACCTTAGCGACATGGCAGGGCGCATTGTCCTGTTGGTAGACACCATCACCACCAGGGTAAACGTCCACCATGAAGGGATGCATGTGGTCAGCGAAGATGGACAACATAATAATATGTGATAACTCCGGTGCACCGCAACCCATATGGTTATTGGCAAAGACTGCATATCGTCCCATATGGTTGCAACCATCTCATATGGTTATTGGCAAGGACTGCATATCACCATATGGGAGTTCCCACGATAATACCCATCGACTAACCAGGTTCCTATCAGTTTAAGCTTGCCTTACATTGAACCTGCCTACAGCGGGAGAAGACCATTGTGAAGAGAGAAGCACTGCTTGGGATTTTATAGCCTGCCTGTAGAAATAATCATTGAGATGCAGTGAGAGTGGGATCTTTTGTGAATTTTGAGTAATGCCTAGGAATATGCCCATTACTCACAGGATTTTGTCCAGATAATTGCCAATAAATAAAACAAAAGATGGTATCTTTTGAATTTTGAGCCAAGAATATAAATAGAAGTCCTAATTTTTAGAGTCCTCCGCAGCAGAGACTCCTAGGCACTTCCATCGATAGGCCACGCCTAATCGGGTCTCCAGTCCTTTCAGCGTGTCCTTCAACTTCGTCCTCTCCATCAAGCCGGACAACCACAGTCCGCTCGCCGTCTCGGACTTAACCGTGCCGAGGCCACTTCGGGGACACCTGACCAGGAAACCAGACAAAACCGGTTGGCGGCCCTCCCACGACCCTGACAAGCTGTTAGCCTACCGGGGCTTACATCACTGCAGCACCCGGACCCCATTTCGCTGAGGAACCCGAGTTCCTCCACTGCAAAAGCTATATATGACCAAAACTAATTCCGTGGAACTTTTAGTTTGGCTGTTCCATCGACAAGTCCGCCGATCAGGGTAGTCACTCCCGGCCACGAGCGTCCAACTTCTACCTCTCCATTGTGAATGGGCCGAAGCCCCCAGTGAACAATCATCCACCTCGGTATCACAGAGACCGCATCGAGGAGCCCACGGACAAGTGTACAAAGAGGTGCACAACTCAGTCCGCAGTACTCCCCGATGAGCCTGCAGAAGACAGGGTACCCCAAGCCTCGTCCGAGGCCCTTAGAACGGCCCCTCAACCGGGACTGCAACCCCCAGCTTCGCTGGGGACAAGTCAATAAGCTGACTGGACTGGCCCTCCCCAAAGGCAGTCTGCCAGCCTTCAACAGGCCCCTCCACCGGCGGCCACCAGAATCATGAACTCCAGAGTGCCACGATCCAAACCCAACTTCTCAGAGGCACTCTTGACGAGCCCCCCCCCCTCCCTCGTCAAGGAGGTCAAACTCCATGGGGGGAGCGAAGATGGACAGGTAGCCATTGGCGTTCAGGGACCCATTCAGTGGTACCAGCGGTCCCAGGTCATACCAGAAAAACATCCACCAGACATGCACACTGCCACCGCCAGCCTATACTTCACTGACAAGCGTGTCCAGGTGTTGGTTTTCGTGTGTCTGACGTCATATCCGCCACCGCCCGTCACTCCTGTGAAGTAGAAACCTCGATTCGTCGGAGAAGTAAACCTTTTTCCACTGTCTAATGATGGTAGTCCCGTGCGAATTGCAGGCGTTATTGCCAATGGACCTTGGTTAACATGGGCGCCTTTAAGCAGCGTCGACTCTGGAGACCCATGCGTAACAGGGTTCGCTCTACTGTTATCGAGGACACATACCTGGGTGCCCCAGCGTTCATTTGAGTGGTCAATTGCTGCACTGTTGCTCGTCAATTGCCTTTTACCAGTCGACGGAGGTGACATTCTCCTCTGGGGTCGATGGCTCTTGGGGCTCCATAGTTGGGATGTCAGGAGGTACTCAGTGTGCCAGTGGTCCATTTTTGGTACACCCTGACTACAACACCTCGTGAACAGCCCATGAAGTCTGCTGTTTCCGAGATGCTTCCACCCTTGGCGCTGTAGCCAATGATCATTCCTTTTCGAACGTCTGTCAAATCAATAACTCTGCCCATTGTGCTCACATCACGCACTATGGCTCATCTGTCCTGGCCGGCCACTTATATCTCCATGTGGTCCATCTTGTCATGTGCACTATGTGATGTGCCTGGGCGGGTACACTGTGATTCCATGGGTGGTCATATTATTCCGATACGACTGTATATACTACATTATGCAATGATTAAACTATAAAAAAAATCACTCAATTGATTATGCGAGGGATACTACAATGTTGAGCAAATGATAGCTATCGAAAACAAAAGGAAATGCACGGGAAAAAATATTTATCTTTCGTTAAAGGAAAAAAAAACTAATTTTTGGTACATTTGATAGTATTTAACCTAATTTTCGATTCCTCCCATCACTGAATGCTCCCATCCTCCATCAACGCCCATGCAATATATCAACGCTTTGAAGGTAACGACCATTTTGTTGCTGCGGTTGGGATCATGACTGATTTATTTGATGCCTAAAGTGGCTACTGGAGTGGAGAAAGACTGGGAACCACTAGGGTGAATGGTGAGCAGGGCATCATTCCTTTCCCTGTGATCATAGAAGGAAGCATATAATAATAATAATCCATCCAAACGTATAGCAGATAACGTTACCTTGAGACAATCGTAACGAGAAAATTTTCTTAAGGATATATACACAAATGTTTATATAAGTATAAACATTTGCACATGTGATTTTAAGGCTTATGAAAAGCGCTCTCTCCCCTGCCACCTTCACTTCGCCATTGGTATCGATTTTTATTCCTTCCAGAAAAGATGTTATTTCTTCTGAATGCGAAAAGTACTACAATCTTTTTATTTCATTGGTCCCAACTGGATGGAAAGAGAATATTTTAGGCTCCAGGCTTATACCTTTTGCTCTTAGGATATCACTGAGAGGCGAATTATCACTTTTTTTTTAAGGAACTCAACTATAGCAGAGGACAATGCTAACAAGAAAAAATTCCGATTTTTTTTTCTGTTGTTGTTGTTGTTGTTGTTTTTCTTACAAGAACAACAATTGAACTTTTTTCCATCAAATTTGGAAGGAGCTACAGCGCTTCTTCCCAATCTGTGCGTGATCGTTGATTCTTAAGTTGTTTCTGGCTCTCCTATATCAGCACGAATTTTAAAGGAGTTGAGGAACAGATTTATCCCTACCACCTACAGCGATTAAACGATTTCGGATAATGTTGAGCCCTACAGCTTAAAAAATAAACAACCGTTTTCTCTATTTCTTGAGAAAGTTTTCTTTCTGCAGACTTTTGGGATATGAGAAAGTTAAATCAAAAGAACTCACTTGATGTCCTCGAAAAAAATTCTAGATGTAGAGACTGAATATTTGGTGTATCTGGAAGAGACAGAAAAACGGATAAAGGTGATGCGAAATAAAAACAATCACAGATTTTTGTTTTCCGTCCAGATTACTCCCAGATTTGGGTTGGGTTGTTTTACCTCTGAGCGGCACTTTTTTGCACACCATGGGCTAAATGGCCAGGTTACATGGACCCCGAAGGCTCAGAGAAGGTTGGGGAGGGGACCCACTGGAACAGCTGTTGGAAGACAGATGGTAGCCTCCCGTCAAGGCCATCCAGCGTGTTCTTTAACGTGCACAGGGTATGTCTCTCCCGCACACGGGGCCACGGCTTAACGTCCCATCCGAAGGACGGCGGCCTTTCCAAGCCCATCGGTGTCCCCTACTGACCGTGGGCAGGGCGGGGAATTTTGCGGAGATAAATCTCAACGCTGACCCAGCTGGGACTCGAACCTGGGAACTACAGATTACGAGGCTGGCGCGCTACTGCCCCATTACTCCCAGAATAGGCAAGGTTCTACTTCGTGTTAATGCCAAGTATGCTCATAGCTGCAGTAAAAAAAATTAAGACTGTAATTTATAATCTGAATGCTTCTCTGACACCAACAAAACGAGAAGCAATATAAGCTTTATTTCAAGATATTTCGAGTTCGGTAATAAAAGAAATACATAAAATCTGGTTAATTCGAAATTCACGAAAATAATAGAACTACCTGTAAAATAAAAACACTAGTAAAAAATTCAAAAAGAAAAATTGATATTGCTTACTATATAATGATATTTAAATCCATTTATATTTCTTTCCAAAATTTTATTTCACTAATAAACAGCAGAAATATTGACGTTAGCACTATTACCAGTTATGTTTTTAACACTACATATTATGAAAGAGTCAAAAAATCAACAAATGCTATCTGTAAACAAACACAACTCATTTAAAACAGTCTATAATTTTGCCGTATTTCATTTTTTGAATATTCCCTAGTGCGATGTGTTGCATGATGTCGCCAAATTTTTCACGTATTGTCACTGTATGTCGCCAAATTTTTCACGTATTTCACGTATTGTAATATCTTGTGTCCTTGACAAGTATCGCTGAAGTGTTATATAGTCATTTAATTGCGTCAAAAAAACTCAAATTTATTCTATTTAATTTCCTTCGAAGCTTGTAAATCAAATTATATTTATATTCAATTGATAAGAACGGTCTCATTTTAAAGGCTTTGAAATACAATTTAAAATGAGACATCACATGTTAATGTTGCATTAAATGACATTTCCAAAGTCATTGGCTAAAAAATTTACCTTGAACAACTCAAAAAGAACATCGTTAAATTTCTTTAAAAAATTGCTGAAATTTATAGATCAATAGCATTTAAAATTTCCTCTTGAATAAAAAAGTGTTGTGAATCAAAGTTTATAAAGTTCGATATTCAGGAGACAACTAATATCGTAAGATGGACCATTTCAAATAATGTAAGAGGATATTTTAGCTGCAAATTGCTCACTAAATCTCGCGAAACTTTTCACTTAATAAAAGACATTTTGTTATCATACCGAACCAAAAATTATATCGTAAAGCCATTAATTATCATACCGTTGACAACATTTGTTATTTAAAATTCCCAGATTAATAACGAAAACAAAAAATTTTTCGGAATTGTTTTCAAAATTTATTTATTTCATGAGTGTGACAAATAACTTTTGCTAAAAAGCGCGAGTTTATTTCTGAATAGTGCTTTTTTTTGCATAAATTGGGCTAATTGGCCAGGTCACAAAGACTCCAAGAGCCCAGAAAAGGCTGGAGAAGGATATCCACTGGACAGCTACTACGAAAAAAATGGAGGTCTCCCATCATTGCATCCAGCATGCTGTTTAAGGTGCATATGTTGGCACGACTCAACATCATATCCGATGAATCTTCATCTTCCCAAGCCCACTGGTGTCCGTTTCTTACCGAAGAAAAAAGGGAAATGTCAACATAGACACTGTTGAAACTCGAATCTATATTACAAGCCTGGGGTGCTGCCGTATCATCCAATCCTCACTCTATGCATTTCATTAAGTTATTAATATTATACTAATAGAAATGCTGGGTTTGCAAGATATGATTATGGAAATGTGTGGATGGTTCAGATACAGTATCTAATATCGCCCATTACAAA
Organism: Ryuthela nishihirai; assembly: GCA_038380435.1. Taxonomy (NCBI): domain Eukaryota; kingdom Metazoa; phylum Arthropoda; class Arachnida; order Araneae; family Heptathelidae; genus Ryuthela; species Ryuthela nishihirai. The sequence goes on from JAWZYU010000001.1 coordinate 115,087,325, forward strand.
ATATATATTGCGTGGAATACATAATACGGTAGTGAATGAGAATTTATTTAATTTTTGACACATTTTTGAATGCGTGTGTCACAATCAAACTTTTTTTTATTTTTTTTTTTCAGAAAAATATTTCTTCTATTTGAAAAGAAAACTCTTAACCTACAACTTTGATCTACACTAAGCAATATCTCCTGTATACACGCTGATAATCTTGTTTCCACATTGGGGTCAGCAAAATATGCTCTGCTTGACTATGGGATAGATGAATTTTAATTAGAAAGTCACCGTGAATCGCTACAGTCCAATATTACAATGGAACCGGTCTAAGAGTCAGTCAGATGACATAGTATACAAAGGTAACTACGAACCTCTCAAATAGGAGAAATCACAATTCCGGCCCAAAGACAGCGGTCATTTTAAACGCCTTTTGCTTTGTAATCTGTATATAATGGCAGCCTTTTAGCCCTAGGAAAAAGCGAAGGGTATACTTAGACGAAGACTGCAGCCCGTGATTTGTGCCCCTTTCCTCCACCGCTTTCTGACATGCACAGAGCCAGTAATTGAAGCCTCTTGGGAAGCTTATGTACTGAATGTATTATCTGCTTCTGAAGAGGAAGAGAAGGAAGAGATCTGCCCCGGAGCTTGGGTGGAATCATCCACATCCGCATCCACAGAAACGGCAGCTCCTTCTGCCATTCTTATCAGATGAATGCTCAGCTACAGCTAAGCAACGCATTCTATGGCTTTGTGATTTATTATGCACTCTGTGTGCTGGACAGAATAGCAATTAAGTTGTGTACTTAATCATTAAAAAAAAAAACCTTTGTCTCCACATTCCGAACTGCATCGAAATCTTTACTGTTTAGAATCTCGCTCATTATTTTTTTTCTCGCATTCTTTGGTAAAGCCTCTTCAACTGAAGCTTCCGCAATTTTCGTGTTTTGGTAGCGATGTTTAGATTCCTGAAGAGTTTGCTGTATGACACTCATGCGAAAGAATAATCTCACACATCCAGATGTTATAGCAATACGTACAAGGATCAGATCATGACATTTCCTCACGTTAACTTCCTTCCAACAAGATTCGTATTTATCATGCTTCAAACATCAAAGAAATTTGTTTTGTTTTATCCTTTGAATACACTTTTTTTGGCTCTTAATTAAGAACAATCTATATTTTCTGATTTATCCGAAGATTTAGGGAATGAAAGGTCTTCAGATCCATGTGAGTTCAGGTGGAGCACAACATATCCATGTTTATGATAGTTTTGTACCGTTAATTAATTCTAAATTGACAGACTACAACTGCTTAGCAAAGTGATATAAAATTATACAAAGATAACTGTTTTTGATTTTAAAGCAGGTAGTCAAATTTAAGATTTCGTATAAGACGACTGGATGTTCAGCTGGGGTGGAGGTCTGATGTTACAAAAATCAACGTCATCAAACCTTTCAATTTTGTAGTAATAAAAATGATGCTGTTTTTGCCTAATTAATAAATAATAAATAAATTATTCTCTCAAGCAGCTGCTTGCCGCACAGATCAGACAGGAACATATCAGTATAATAAGCCATAGAAAAAGTTTGTGACGAAGCACTTCAGCAGAACAACACAAGAAAGAGAAACATTCATGCTTTATCCGGGGTTTGAAACGGGTCCCTTTGATCAATAGCCAAGTGCACCAACAACTCGTCTGGCTCTTATTAAATCGTCGCAATGATACAGTATACCAGGAAAAAGAATATTCGTGCACCAGGATGCACTTACTTGTAATATATACAAGGCCGGCGTTAGCTATTTTGCTGCCCGGAAAAATTTTGATTTTCTGCCGTCCCTTTCTCCATTTTGATTTTCTGCCGTCCCGATCTCAGATGTTAATGATTAATTTAATCTCATTTTTAAAATAGGTCATACTTATTCTGTTCAACTGTACTGCAGTTATGGTCGTTAGTTTGTGAGAAAATTCACCGCCCCTAAAAACCGTCGCCCTGTGCGTTCGCATCGATTGTACATGAGGTAGCGCCGCCCCTGATTATATATCAGGATGATACACCAGAATGTACCAGGATATGGTATACGCTTGCTCGTTGAAAAGAAGGAAAGCTAAAATAAATACACCTATCTCTCGATTTACACTGAAGATAGGTCCGCACCAAATCGTGTAAATCGAAATCTTGGATTTTGCTATGTAAAACCGTGTAAAACGAAAAACACACTAAAATGTGCATAATTCAGTCATTTATTTACGTAAAACAAAAGCAAGACATCTTGAAAAACATAAAATTACACTTCATTCATAAAATAACAAATATATGTAGGTAATATAAGTACATATTTAATTCATTTTACATTAGGAACAAAATAATATAAGATCCTTAAAAAATTAACAATAAGTTTAATTACTGTCATCACTTTCATGGACTATCAGTCTTTTCTTCCTGATTGGTATGATGTCACTTTCATCACTCGATAGTTCTTGATACGATTCTGATTCAATGGTTGATGAATTAGGGACAATCTCAGATCGACGAGACTTTGTAATGAAATCCGCAATTAACAATTGTGTAGGGTTTTTTTTGTTAAATCTTTATAGACCTCCTCATATTGATTTAAGCACTTACTAATATCCCGCTGGAATCGGAGAGCTCGTTCAACATTCGGGTCATTTTGTAAAAAATGATTACCCAATTTTCTCCCCGATTCAAATCCTACGCTGATGACTCTTGCTGTGAACGCAACTGGTTCAGATTGCTCTTCATCAGGATCATTGTCTTCATCACGTTTATTTGTTTCATGAATTATGTTAACTAAATCATCCTCATCTAGTTCTTCATCAGTTAGTCATTCTTCAATATCTGCCTCAGCTCAATCCTCAAAACCTCCTCCTATAGTATGCGCCAACTCAGTGATCTGAGAATATTCATGCTCTAATGGTAATCTATAATTCTCACCTTCAACAGCATCTGGCCATATTGCTTTCCAGCAGGCATTGAGCGTTGATTGTTTAATCTGGGTATATGACAGTCCAACATGCTTAACACAATCTAAGATTGTAAATTTCTTCCAAGCATCCATAAGAGTAAGAGATCCATCATTCTCCATTTGTTCTAAAATATACCTGAAGGTTTGCTTGATATACAGTGTCTTGAAAGTCGAAATTATCCCTTGATCTAACGGCTGTAATAAGGAAGTTGTATTCTTTGGTAAAAAAAAACAATTTGTACATTTTCGTGTTGTAAATCTTGAGGATGACCTGGTGCATTATCAATTAATAGAAGGGCCTTAAAAGGCAATCCCCTTTTACTTAAATACCTTTTGACATCTGGGACAAACAAGTTATGAAACCATTCATTGAAAACCATGGCAGTGACCCATGCTTTCTTATTAGCCATCCAATAAACGGGAAGGTTTTTGATGTTTATTCCTTTAAATGAGCGTGATGTTTTCGATTTGTTAATAACCAATAGTTTCATTATATGATCGCCTGAAGCGTTGCTACAAAAAAGAACTGTTATACGACTTTTCGCGGCCTTATGACCACTAGCTGATTTGTGAGCTTTAGCCAAATAGGTTCTTTCTGGCATTTCTTTCCAGAATAACCCGGACTCGTCAGCATTGAAGACCTGGGTCAGGAGTGTAGGAGTTGGCGGCAATGATTTCAGCAAATTTTGCTGGATATTGTTGTGCTGCATCCGAATCAGCAGATGCTCTTTCACCTTTCAATCTTAGATTATGTAAAGAATGTCTTTGTTTAAATCTCTCGAACCAACCATGGCTTGCGGAAAAAGATACCTTCTTTTCATCTGGCGAAGTCGACGGTAACTGATTCTTAAGTGTTTCATAAATCTTTAAAGCCTTATTTGTAATGGCACTGGTATCAATTGGAACCCGCTTTTGAGTTTGGTCTTCTAGCCAGATCACTAATACCTTTTCCATATTTTCCATTGTAACATCTCTTACATATGAAATTGTGCTCATACTCGTGCAAGATCCAGCTGCTACACTTTTTCTAATGGAGTCTTCATTTTTTGTTATTGTCCTTATTGTGGCTTCATTCATGGAGTAAAATTTAGCAACATCTGTTACTCTTTCTCTATTACGTAGACGATCTAATATTTTAATTGTTGTTTCTAAAGAAATAACTTTTCTTTTCATTTGATTTTTTAAAATCTTCTGGCATTATAAAACCTTAAAAAATTTACGTAAATTATAAAAATGCCAGAAAAACTATAAATGTTGGAAACTTACCAGTAGATATTTAAATAATAAAATAAAAAAATGCACAATGATGTAAGGCTTTGCTGCTAAAATGCTACTGCACTACTTCACATGAACCAGATAGCTTTACTATTGTGAAATACTACGGGGATTCCCCGTGTTGTAAAATATAGGGGAATCCCCGTCCCCGTTGTTGCCAGTGTTACCAAAGGAATGTGATTAAAAAATGACTTGAAATATATATGCAGCCGAATATACATTTTTACCAGTTTTTTGAAATCCGTTATTTTATCAACCGTGTAAAACCGAAATCGCGTAAAACAAGTACCGTGTAAATCGGGGGATAAGTGTACTACAAAATTCAAACAAATTTTTTTCCCAAGTAGGGCTGCCGTTACACTTTTATCAAAAAGGGTGAAAAAATGTGTAACACAAAGGCATCGATAGAAATGCTTTTGCGACCGCATACGGAAGCTAAGGTGATCTATAAGTAGTAGGTAAATTTAAAATTTTTTATAGTTTCATTTGTAGTTTATTTTTCAAAGCCTAAAAATCTATAAATGCAATCATAAATTCACACATGGTAGAAGAAAGAAGTATACATTCAATAAATTTTACTTTCCACATTTCGCTTATTTTGTGTTTATAAGAAAACAACTATTAATAATTAATAATCGTTTTTCGTTAAACGCTCAGCTTAACTGAGAAAATAACGTTTGATTTTTCAAAAAAAAAATAGGAAATAGATCCTGTGATTTTTAAGAATTTTCGTTTTTTAAAAATATTCGGGAGTTTGAAATTAATTGAATAGAGCAAAATAATGAAATTATTGATTGAAGGTGGGTTTGGTTTCATCAGTAAAATATATGAATAATTATATTGCAGTCTTAGAGAGATGGGAAAACAACATATAAGTTCGCAGGAAATCCATGTAATTGTTTTGCAAATTTTTAATAAGCATTTAGTGTAAATGTTTATTAGACATAAAATGTGAATGAAATTCAGTAAATATTGTAGAACTCTGTGTTTCTCCAGAAAGCTCTTTATGACATCGTCTTTCAAAATGAAGAAATGGTGATTTCTAAAACTGTTATAAAAAATGTAATAAAAGTTTCAGTTTATTAAAGTAATACAACCTTTAATCATAGTTTTACACTTGTTAAATAAAGGTAATTCCTTGGAAAATTAGGTAACAAATACTCTAAAAAAATCGAATTCTAACATTACAACAATCTGTAACAAAAAAAAATGCTTGTAAAATGATGATGATTTCATAGTTGCACGAGTTCATGGTTCATTAATAAACTGTCTTTAATGTTTACAATCATGTAACTTAAGAATTTTCAGTTTCTGCGAATTATTTCCAGTATTTTTCGTCCCAAATGAAATTAAAATTTTAATCTTTGTAACCAAATTATTATAATTTTTTAAAGATTGCAACAGTCTATAATAATTAGTCAAAAAATTAGAAAATTATTTAGCGGCATGCATTTCTGTATATGTATATATATTTCACAATGCTTTAGAGAAAGTCCTTCCCCCTATTCGGAATCTGGTGGCTAGGGCTCAGTTGTTATCGTTCAGACCCGGGTTCCAAAATTTCTGTCTTGGAAGCGTGCAGGTTCGGGGATTTAAGCCCGAACACATCATTCGAAAGTGCATAAGAGCGATCTGGAAGTAACATTTTAAAATCGTATAATAATTACCGTATTTATATACTTCAATCCTATACGTTTGAAAATATTGCAAAAATTGTGACAATTGTATTCATGGCTGTCTTAGAATAGGTGGATTAATATTCGTAACAACTTAAGACAAATAGTTTCATTTACTTGTGAGTAAATATCCTAATATTTCGATCCCTGACTGGGGTCGTCATCCGAAGAGGTTGGAACTTGGCAATTGTAACTTTTCTGATGTCTTTTATTTACTTCATTATTCATTAAATATTTATTTTCTATTATTTTTATAAGAGAATTAAATGTTGGATTTTTGTGAAATAAACCTTATTTCAATTCATCAGAAAAAAATATTCAAAGGTAACGAGGTCCTGCCATCCTCTCAGATCTCCTACTGTGGCATATAAACTGACAGGCTCCTGTCAGACCTCTGTGGCAAGCAGCTGCTTGAGGGGGAATTTATTATTATTTATTATTATATTAACAAAGTTTCTCATTTTGATCACATTAGCTTTAAATGTTTTCTTATATTCCATTTTGTATCTGGAATTTTTATATTTAATTTCAAATGCTATTTACCTTTATGATGATATAACGAGTGGTTCGTTTACCTAATCCCTGAAGCACTGCTTGTTTTTCGATTAAGAACATTCATGAGTTAATATTGCTAAGGATTACTTTATGCATAAAAGTCGGTATCATTTGATAAAGAATAGAATTATCTAATCTAAAAATAACCAGAAATTTTATGCATGATAATGAACAATAGTTACTCATAAATACTTTTAAACGAACAACAAAACAGATTTTTCAAAATTGTCTAGAGCTTCTTTGTAATGTTGCAAGTGTTATAATCGGTGCCTAAGTAATGGGAATGCCTGCCGATTTCCGCGTATCCCCGTGTTAACAACTGCTTATAGGAAGCTTCAGAACTTGCCACGAGAGGGCAGCACCGTTTCGCGGTAAGCTAAGTTTTTCAATTCTTTGCCAAATTTAATAATTTTAATTACTATTGCAATAGAGTTTATTGTTAAGGGAGATGCATAAGCAATAGATTTAAGCAAGATTATTTTGATATTAATACCCAATTTTTTAAATTAAGCATGAAGTGGAAAATTTGCTAAAAATATTAGTGATTAAAAGTAAGAGTTTTTCAATGCAATAGGCACAAAGTTTATGCTGCAGCACACAACTGAATCTTTATATGTTAGCCTCTTTATTTCAACTACTCTTCCCGACCTATAGAGCCCATACTGCTTATTTTAAAGTAAAGTTTTTTTTATCACGTCAATTGACGATTTTATATAAAGTAGTTCAGTTTTCCTTATTTTTCAGTTTAGAAGGATAAAGGGGCCCAATTTAGAATATAGCTTTAAGGCTCTTATTTAGAACTTTGCTCCAGAGCACCCATTTAGAATATGGCTCCAGGTCTCCCAATTGCTTAATCCGCCCTGGTTCATACATATTTTGGTGCCGTTCAAAATGCTTAGAAACTTTTATAAACTTTCGCATTCTATTAGTCATACACAAGAAGGTTGGTTTAAGAGGACATAGGGGAGGCATACAAGTGTGTCCGGGTCCCAAGAAAATGAGCGACATTTTTACTACTATCATCACCATCCTCAAGCAGCCATGGGCTACGGAGGTCCAACTACACAGTACAATTTAGTTCTCCAAGCATATCTGTCCTGAGCTACATCTGCTGCATCTGGTCACTGCACACCAATTCAAATAAAGTCCTGTTTGACATTGTCTGCTCACCGCATCCTAGGTCTCCCCCTCTTTCTGAGGCTTTTAGGCACGCTGTTCATAACCCTATTCGCCAATCTATAATTATTCATACGGGCAACATGGCCAAACCAACGGAGTCTCTCTCTGCACAGTATGCTGCTTAAAGGAGGTTGCCGACTCCTTTGCCTAACCTCATTATTAGTTACAAAGCTGAACCATTAATGCCCAAGATACTGCGTTAGCATATAGAATCAAAAGCATCTAGTTTCCAGTTATCTTGTTTACATTCCCAGCTCTAAGCATTTCAGTAGTAATTTCATCTACCCCTGGGGGATTTATGAAGTTTAAGTTCAGAAATAGCTAAAAAATAACTTCAGATTGTGTTGTAGGTCCAACATTAAAGCTATCAATGCATCTATCATCATTACAAACAATGGGAGTAGAACTAACCACATTGTTTAGAACATCACTGAAATGCTCAGCCCACCTAGCCGTGACAGAATCCTCACCTTCTATGTCTATACCTTGATTATCCTTCAATCTCTGTATACCTGACTGTTTTCTACCACACAAAACATTAACTATCTGGTACAGCTCTCTGCTGTTGTGATATCACAGATTACAAGCATGGCGCGCTACCGACTGAACCATTCTCGCCCCTCGTGGTAAGGCTTACGAAAAAGGTTTGAATTGTAGTTAATAAATTAGATGATAAAAGATTGTAATTACCTATCAGCAAAATTTAATAAATTTATATTACGCACACAAAACTTCAAAAAACAAAGCAAACATTTTTTCGATTTCTTCTATTAAGCATTTAAATACTTTTAACTTTAAACTCGAAATGAGAGACCAAGATATGTATTAAAGATAAAATTGAGGAGAATTTCCGGAACTCAATGTTGCTCCTTTATTCCGAATGAAGTAGGTTTTGTACATTTTTCCATAAAATGGAGAATAAAATAGAGAAAACTTGTTGTGTAGTTATGTTAGTGTAGTGTTTTATTTTGGGGATTTTAGTGCAAAAAATGTGTACCTATAGTACATTTTCAAAAGTTAAAACTACTTCAAAAAATGTGACCATAAAGGCGGCATTTTTGTTATAAATGTAAATTCTTAGAATTTTTCCTTGAATAGGAATATTTTCTTAGAATTAAATTCAAATGGTGATTTTTAAAATATCGCCGTTTGAACCGTGTTAGATCAAAATAAATCGCGTAAAAAGAGAATTGGAATTTTTTTCTGAACCGTGTTAAATCAAAATCGTGTAAAAAGAACCAGTGTAAAAATCGAATTGGATGTATTTTGATTTTTATAATTAAAAAATATAATAACACGGCCAGTTCAGCAGTTATTGATGTGTCTGTTACCTATAAACTCTGAAACCTATTAGCTCTAATATATCGAGATACTTAACGTATAGCAATATGCAGAGATAAAATAAAATTCTTTTAGTCAAAAATGTTCACTATGCGAGAGAGGTTTTCACAACCTAAGTGATGAAGGATCCTATAATTCTTTGCTAGTTCCCAGAATTTTCAGAAAATTTTTCTTCCCTAACAATCTGTATGAATTATATAGCAGCAAAAAAGGAACTCGAGTAGTTTTCTTTCCAGAAACCGTATTTCGAGTAAAGCGTATAGTGCTGCCATCTCATGGTCGTATTAGACATTTTGGATGTTTTCTCTCTATTAAATCCTTTCTCTTATTCTTTCTATAACATCGAGCAATATATCGTGTTGGGATTTCGCCGTGTATTAAAATATAATTTACAATTTATTTAGAATTAATCAAGGTGGACTTTGACGACTGCTAACAACTGGGCGCTGTAGGCGAACGATGCAGGTTCGGTTGGGTTGTTTTACCTCTGAGCGGCACTTTTTTGCACACCATGGGCTAAATGGCCAGGTCACATGGACCCCGAAGGCTCAGAGAAGATTGGATGAGGGGACCCACTGGAACAGCTGTTGGGAGACAGATGGTAGCCTCCCGTCAAGGTCATCCAGCGTGTTCGTTAACGTGCACAGGGTATGTCTCTCCCGCACACGGAGCCACGGCTTAACGTCCCATCCGACGGACGGCGGCCTTTCCAAGCCCATCGGTGTCCCCTACTGACCGTGGGCAGGGCGGGGAATTTTGCGGAGCCAACGATGCAGTCGACTTACCGATTCCCAAAGGCAGATTCAAGCTGCGGTTTTTAGTAAAATAGAAAACATTTTGCACCCTTTCACTTTTTACTATTTTCAACCTTTTTTCTTAATCAGATGCTTATTTTTTAGTTTACACACATGCATAATCAGTGTTCATGAAATCATATAAGAGCAGGCCCGGATCTAGAAAAAAATAGAGGGGAGGGGAAGCAAGTGACACAATCGAACCGAAAAAAGTGTAAAGGGGAAGGCAACAGAATGGATTTCTATTGCAATGGGTTTACATTTCTCCCCCCCCCCCCAAAAAAAAAAAATCAGATTCGACCCTGTACAGCCGCTCAAAAAAGTATCCGAACACTATGGTGGATTACAGAATTCAGAAAAAATATCTTTCAACGATTTTTTTAGAAATTAGTGGTCTGGCGACCTTCGTGTCACGTGACACGAAGGTTGCCAGATCACTAATTTCCAAAAAAATCGTTGCCAGATATTTTTTCTGAATTCTGTAATCCACCAGAGTGTTCGGATACTTTTTTGAGCGACGGTACAAGAGACGCAATTTTCGGAAGCGATTTCTACACGACAGCCAGATGATATTTCAGTACGATTTTAAATAAAAATGTATTTAAAATATTAATTGCAATTCTTTCCATTTCAAATATAAAATTATTCATTACGCTCTCCTGCTTCAGCTGCCACTACCACAACGTTCAATACGGAAAGAAATTTTAAAAAAAAACAACTCTTCAATAAACTTTAACTTATATTTACAAAATATTTCGAATGAAAAATTTTCCGGACTTCTAAAACATGACTATTCTTGCTTTAACAACATTTGAACTTCGTTTCAAAACTTAGTTTTTTTTTATCACTGCAGTTTGGCGCTCCATTTAATTTGGCACCCTAATTCTATTTGGACGATCGGCCATAGTTTTTATGTGGTTCGTAGTATTACCGCGGGTCGAGTTGCAATAATAAATAAATAAATACCCCCTCAAGCAGCTGCTTGCCACAGAGGTCTGACAGGAGCCTGTCTGTTTATATGCCACAGTAGGAGATCTGAGAGGATGGCAGGACCTCAGCAGAAAAACGACACACACATCCATGCCTAATCCGGGGCTCGAACCCAGGTCCCTTAGATCAGTAGCCAAGCGTTCTAACCACTCGGCCACGGCATTACCATCAACAAACAGATTAGCGAAAATTACCGAACCCTTCCATATTATCTGAATGGTAAGCCAATGGCATTTTTTCTTAAAAGGCTTATTTTTCATGTTAGGGAGCTCTGAATGTAGCTTCCCATTCCCATAAGAGTGGGAGTTGACTTGAAATCTGCAGTTTCCAGATTCGAGTCCCAACTCTGCCACCGTTGAGATTTATCTCCGCTGAACTGCAAACATGCCTTGCTCAAAAAAAGAACAGAAATTGGATTTGAAAGGCCGCCATCTATCGAGGAAATAATGCCCGGAAAATAAAGAGACTCAGGTACAGATAGATACCGTTTATTTAATTAATTTTATTAATAATTAATTATTACAGCTGCTGATATATTGGACTAGAACTTTGGTCAACCTAGGCCAGAATTATTTTGATAATTTTTTGGCCCCGAGCAAGTTAGTTTCGACGCGAAATAGAGTTATAGTTCTGCTGAAAATATTTAATAGTTCTACTGCAAAATTTTTAATAGAGTTAGTTCTGCTCCAAAGATGAGGGTTGGATGTGGCTCAGTCGGTAGCACGCCAGGCTCATGATCTGCAGCTCTCAGCTGGGCGAGCACTGAGGTTTATCTCTGCAAACTCCCTGCCCTCGGTCAGTTGAGGACACCTATGGGTTGGAAAGGCCGCCGTCCATCGCATGGGACGTTAAGCCGTGTGTGGGAAAGATATATCCTGTGCACATTAAAGAACACCCAGGGGGAGGCTACCATCTTTCTCCTAACAACAGTGGGTTGTGTTGTTTGGGTTGTTTTACCTCTGAGCGGCACTTTTTTGCACACCATGGGCTAAATGGCCAGGTCACATGGACCCCGAAGGCTCAGAGAAGGTTGGGGGAGGGGACCCACTGGAACAGCTGTTGGGAGACAGATGGTAGCCTCCCGTCAAGTCATCCAGCGTGTTCGTTAACGTGCACAGGGTATGTCTCTCCCGCACACGGAGCCACGGCTTAACGTCCCATCCGACGGACGGCGGCCTTTCCAAGCCCATCGGTGTCCCCTACTGACCGTGGGCAGGGCGGGGAATTTTGCGGAGATAAATCTCAACGCTGACCCAGCTGGGACTCGAACCTGGGAACTACAGATTACGAGCCTGGCACGCTACCGACTGAGCCACCCCCCCGCCCCTAACAACAGTGGACTCCAAGCGGTGGGTCTCCTTCTGGGTCCTTGTGGCCTGCCCATTTAGTCCATTGTGTGAAAATAAATTGGCTGCTCGTGAGGTAAAAAAAACCCGACGATGGTGATCAGGGTCTTCCAATTTCAATAACTGTTTCTTTATGAGGCTTGTATGGAAAATAGTGCTTGGTTGCCCAGACACAAAAAGTGTCATACAAGGTTGGGTTAGACTCCCATCAGACATTCCATCGGACGGGAAATTCCAAGGAAACGTACCTCACATCCGACGGATTTCGATCTTTCCAAGCCCGTAGGTGTCCCTTTTCTGATTGAGAGCAAGGTGGTGGCGTGTGTGTGTGTGGGGGGGGGGGAGGTTATCGGAGGCAAATATGAGATAGAAAATAATCTACGTGGCAGTGCTGCATCATAAAAATTAATAGAATTAAATACGTCACCTCCTCTAATGAATAAGTAAAGCTTATGTGACAGCGGTGAAATTTATATCTCAACGCCAGCAGAAATTGTGACTCGAACCTGGGACTACAGACTATGAGTCGGGAATGCTACGGACTAAGCCAGCCATCGTCCCGAACAGTTCAGAAATAGATGACTAAATCTTTTTTACAAATAATGACACCAAATTCAAAAAACGATTCACCCTACTTCTCATATGATCGTATAGTAAGACAAATATTCCTGTTGTATAATAATCTGCATACTAGGAGGGTGGATTATTTAATTAGCAGACTGCAGTCGCAAAACAATCAGCAGCTTTTGTACTAGTTGTGTGGCAACACAGACTCGTCAACGGCACAATGCAGTGTGTGCAAAGCATTCAATTAGCGTCTCAATTAAGCGTCTCAATTAAGCAACCGAACGGTACACAGTCGGTCTGTTGTTTTCATGCATTGGAAAAGATGTTCTTTTTGTGTGTGAGTTTTTTTTTTCTTTCAGACAATGGGTTGGGTTGTTTTACCTCTGAGCGGCACTTTTTTGCACACCATGGGCTAAATGGCCAGGTCACAAGAACCCCGAAGGCTCAGAGAAGGTTGGGTGAGGGGACCCACTGGAACAGCTGTTCGGAGACAGATGGTAGCCTCCCGTCAAGGCCATCCAATGTGTTCTTTAACGTGCACAGGGTATGGCTATCACGCACACGGGGCCACGGCTTAACGTCCCATCCGACGGACGGCGGCCTTTCCAAGCCCATCGGTGTCCCCTACTGACCGTGGGAAGGGCGGGGAATTTTGCGGAGCTTTCAGACAATGGCTGATCCGGAAACTGGGGCTTAAATGGTGCACAGACAGTTGCAGAAATGTTTTAAGTGTACGCAGAACAATGTTTAAAACGGAGCGCGATTTTCGAGTGGCACAAAATCTTCAAAGATGACGAGTGGACGACCGAAGATCGGGGCAACTAAATACTTGAATCATTGCTGCGATTTTCTGTGCACCACTTAAGCCTCGCCGAACAAATTAAGCTCAGTTTACAGACATGCCATAGTCTGAAAGAAATCACACAGACTAAAACTACCGGAACTAAGCGAATTCTCTCCCAAATGTAGTAAATTCTCAACAATTTACTCTACTACTCAAGATTTACTTACTCATTAAAGAAGGTGATATATTTAATTCTACTATTTTTTATGATGAGGCTATATCCCATACCCCAGTGGTTAGCGCGCTTGGCTACTAACTTAAGGGACCTGGGTTCGAGCCCCGGGTAAGGCATGGATGTTCGTGTTGTTTTCTGCTGAGGTCCTGCCATCCTCTCAGATCTTCTACTGTGGCATATAAACTGACAGGCTCCTGTCAGACCTCTGTGGCAAGCAGCTGCTTGAGGGGGTATTTATTATTATTATATTACGTAAAATAGGGGTTCTCAACGTGGGGTATGCGGTAAAAGTTTTTGGGATACGCCGTGAGAGCTCAAAAGTCACTAGATCTAATTACCCAGTAAAATGTTTATAATTTTATAAAAATATATATATATAAAATAAATAACTCAAGCAGCTGCTTGCCACAGAGGTCTGACAGTAGCCTGTCAGTTTATATGCCATAGTAGAAGGTCTGAGAGGATGGCAGGACCTCAGCAGAAAAACGACACAAACAGCCATGCCTTACCCGGGGCTCGAACCCAGGTCCCTTAGATCAGTAACAAAAGCGCGCTAAAAAAAGACATAAACAATTTAACAAATCTTATAAAATGGCCGAGTGGTTACTCGGCCATTTTATAAGATTTGTTAAATTGTTTATGTCTTTTTTTTTGTGTTTATCGATTTACGTAATTTATGAATACAAAATTTGATGTGTGTATATATATATATGTGTTTCATTTTATTACCATTGTTTTACTATAACTATAGTTTTATCTATCTCTAAAAGAGGTACGCCAGTTACATATACATTTCCAGGGGGTATGTGAAGCATAAAAGGTTGAGAACCACTGACGTAGAATATTTTCCAATCGTAATATTGGTTTCCTTCTGCTTGGGAAAGCATAAAGATGATATTTCTTGCCAAATTTCCTTTAATCCCACAGGAAAATAATTTATATCTTTTGCTATCATTTATACTTAACAAAATGGCGGCAGGAACTTTTTCCGCATCTGTGCCTATGTGATGTACATGCCTGTCAATTTTGAAAAAAGGCTGTAACGGACTGCAGGAAATAAAGCGTATAGTTTTTCTAACATATGCATTAGAAAAACCATATACCAGCGCCAAAATACAGGCGAAATTGTTCCTGGTGGAATAAATAAGAAATCGTCCATTACCTCCACTTTTACAAAAATATGGCGGCCAACAATATAAATGTATATCACGAAGACACGTCCAATGCGAATACGATTTTTAGCTACTGATGTTTTTTCAGCCTTTCAGTAGTTCAAAAACAAGATTAGTCACCACAATAAAATCGTCATCCGAATTTATACAAGCAGCTGAAACATTAAAAGCGCATCGAAAGCGTATGAAGCAAACGTGCAGTTATGGCGAGTCCCAACCTGCATTTACAAATTTCTCCGCTAAATTCCACCTTGCCCTCAGCGAAAAGGGGATACCGTTGGATTTAAAAGGACCGCCATTCACTGGACAACACTAAAATTATACCGTGTGCAGGTTAAAGAAGATGCTAGAACCTCTTGACGAGAGGTTACCATCTGTCTTCTAACAATTGTCCAGTGGCTCTCTTTCCTCCTCATTAAGATTTATCTCCGCAAAACTCACTGCTGTACCCTCGGTCGGTAAGGGATACAAATGGACTTTGGAAAGGCTGCCGTCCATCAGATGTGTCATTAAACCGTGGCTCAGTGTACAGGAGAATCATGCATTGTGCACGTTAAAGAACATGCTGGATGACCTTTTCAGGAGGCTACCATCTGTCTCCTAACAGCTGTCCAGTGGGTCCCATCCCACCCACCCTTTTCGCTAAGGGAAAAAATCCTTTCGAATCCTTGTGACCTGGCAATTTAGCCCATTGTGTGCAAAAAGAGTACAGTTCAGAGGCAAAACAACCCAACCCCTTCCCCAACCTTCTCTGAGCCCTCGGAGTTCTTGTGACCTGGCCACTTAGCCCAGTTTACATGAAAACAGTGCTGCTCAGAGGTAAACCAACCCAATACAACTGTTGACGTCCCCTTTAATCCGGGAATAAATATATCTTACCTAAAACTTCCCTACTTAGCAATGATCTGATACATGCAGTGGCTTAATGACAGAATGATTTTTAAACTAGAAGAATGTGCATTGTCTTTAACGAATACGGAAAGCTAATTTCCAAAGAGAATGATGATTTTTCACTTTACGACATTTGAACTTTTTAACAATGTTATCCGAACAAATGGATGATTCAGAATATGCAAATACATTATTTTATTAATCCTATATAACACGAAAACAATTTCTCACTTTCCGCTCAAAAAGAAAAAGTTGAGGGGAAAAAAAAGGAGGGATCCTTCGCTAAGGGGACAAATCAAATCAATGTAAACGCCTTGAACATCATACTCTAATATTTCCCACCTAATATAAACAGATCATTTAAAATATTCACATATAATTTTGCATTTTCCACATTATGAACATTCCTAGGGAATAGAAACGTTTTTACTCTATGAATTTTTTCTAAGGAAAAAACAAAACTTTTTACTATATGAACATTCTAAAGGAGAAAGAAAATTTTCTGCCTTCTGGATGATTTGAAAAATGTAAATCATAATATTTTATTAGGATCTACCCAACTCAAAAGAACATTTCATATATCTCCATAAACGAGAACTGCTCTTCTCCCCAGGGTATGGGGTGGGGGTGGCTCAGTCGGTAGCGCGCCAGGCTCGTAATCTGTAGTTCCCAGGTTCGAGTCCCAGCTTGGTCAGCGTTGAGATTTATCTCCGCAAAATTCCCCGCCCTGCCCAGTCAGTAGGGGACACCGATGGGCTTGGAAAGGCCGCCGTCCGTCAGGTGGGACGTTAAGCCGTGGCTCCGTGTGCGGGAGAGCCATACCCTGTGCACGTTAAAGAACACGCTGGATGGCCTTGACGGGAGGCTACCATCTGTCTCCCAACAGCTGTTCCAGTGGGTCCCCTCACCCAACCTTCTCTGAGCCTTCGGGGTGCATGTGACCTGGCCATTTAGCCCATGGTGTGCAAAAAAGTGCCGCTCAGAGGTAAAACAACCCAACCCAACTCCCCAGGGTACGAAAATAAATCGTTATTCTTAGTGTATACCTCTTGATCATAACACTTCACCACTAATATTTCAATTCCTAGTGTTATAAACACATCACTTGTAATATTCGTTTAAAGTTTTGCCTTTTTGAAATTTTTTCCATCATTTGAAGATCTTGTTAAAATTTTTGAGAAATTTGAGAAATATGAATTCAAATATTTCGTCAATACCTATTCAGCCCTAAAAGGTTTTTCTGATTTATTTCTGAAAACATAAAAGTTGAATATTGGTAGACGGGCGACAAAATGAAACAAATGTTGTTTTAAAAACATGCTAGAAAATACATCAGTTTCTCCTTCCTAAGGATATACACCAAAGAGCCATTATGATCAGCACTTCTTTATGTAAATCGAAGAACTGCAGATAAACGACGGCGCGTGTGATAGTTATGAAATGGTATAAATATAACACCTGATACCGAGCTCTGTTGATCAGTGTAATTCTTGTTCTTCAGATGGGAAAGGCTGGGTTGGGTTGGGTTGTTTTACCTCTGAGCGGCACTTTTTTGCACACCATGGGCTAAATGGCCAGGTCACACGGACCCCGAAGGCTCAGAGAAAGTTGGGGGAGGGGACCCACTGGAACAGCTGTTGGGAGACAGATGATAGCCTCCCGTCAAGGCCATCCAGCGTGTTCTTTAACGTGCACAGGGTATGGCTCTCCCGCACACGGGGCCACGGCTTAACGTCACATCCGACGGACGGCGGCCTTTCCAAGCCCATCGGTGTCCCCTACTGACCGTGGGCAGGGCGGGGAATTTTGCGGAGATAAATCTCAACGCTGACCCAGCTGGGACTCGAACCTGAGAACTACAGATTACGAGCCTGGCGCGCTACCAATGGGAAAGGCAGCGGACTTAAGTGAGTTTGACAAAGGCCAAATTGTAATGGCCAGACGACTGCGTCAGAGCATTTCCAAGACGGCAACGGGACCTGGGTTCGAGCCCCGGGTAAGGCATGAATGTTTGTGTTGTTTTCTGCTGAGGTCCTGCCATCCTCTCAGATCTTCTACTGTGGCATAAAAACTGGCAGGCTTCTGTCAGACATCTGTGGCAAGCAGCTGCTTGAGGGGGTATTTATTTATTTTTTTAAAGCTTGTGAGGTGCTCACGGTCAGCCGTGGTTAGTACCTTCAAAAAGTGATCCGAGGAGGGAAAAACCACGAACCGCAGGCAAGGTGTGTGCCGACAAAAGCTCATCGGTGCTAGAAATGAGCAAAGGCTATCCCGTATGGTACGAAATAATAGAAGGGATACTGTGGCGCAATTCGCACGTAATTTGAATGCTGGTGACGGGAGTAATGTGTCACACACAACACACAGTACATCGAACCCTGCTGAAAATGGGGCTGCGTAGCCGCAGGCTGCTCTGAGTGCCCATGCTAACTTCGGTTCACCATCGAGAGCGCCTACAATGGGCCCGCCAGCATCAAAACTGGACCTTGAATGATTGGAAGAAAGTCGTCTGGTCCGGTGAATCTCGTTTCCTATTGCACCATGTGGACGGCCTGGTATGTGTGCATTGTTTACTTGGAGAAGTGTTGGCACCAGGATGCACTTGGGACAAAAGCAAACTGCTGGAGGAAGTGTAATGCTTTGGATAATGTTCTGCTAGGAAATCCTGGGTCCAGTCGTTCATGTGCAGGAAACTATGACGTCTACCATCTACCTAAACATCATTGCAGACTAAGTACATCTTACATGGCAACGGTATATATATATATATCTAGTAGTGCCTTTTTTCAGCAGAATAATGTGCAATGCCACACTACCCTGATTGTTCGAGAATGGTTCGTGGAATATGAGGAAGACTTCCAGGTATTGCTCTGGCCTCCAAATTCCCCAGACATCAATCCAATCGAGCATCTGTGGTTTGTGTTGGAACAGCATATCCGATCTGCGGCGGCTCAATCATGTAATTTACAAGAGTTAAATCTTCTGCTGGTAACTTGTTGGTACTAGATACCATAAGACACCTTTAGAAATCTTGTAGCGTCCATGCCTCCCCGGGTAAGAGTTGTTTTGGCATTACGTAGAGGACCAATATCATATCAGGCAGGTGGTCATAATGTTTCCGCTCTTCGGTGTATTTATATATTACTAACTTCAGATAACTACTTCGGCTTTGCTAAAAAAAAACAGATATCCGTAAATTCAAAAGTGTAGATATATTCTGATTTCAAAATCCCATTACTTCTCTGGACATCAGGTGCTTCTGGGCAGGGCCTCCGAGACAGTAAATATGATAACGGGCGAAACGAAAGTTCGCAATTATAAAAAAACTTTATTGTGTGTTATAATTGCAATTATTGTCTTTTAGTGGTAAATTTTATATTAAAAAAAACTTCCTTATCTAAACAGCCGGATTAGTGCCCTGAGGCACAAAGAGCGGTAGATATATATATATAGCAGCAGATATATATGCGAAATTATATATGGTATGATTTTTTACTTTCTAGAAGATTTTTCTTTCAATTTACATCCATGGAACTGATAATTCCAGATATTCTGTAACAGTTTTGTTACGAAATGCTACAAAATTAAAGTAATAAATATTATACATAAGATGATATATAGTATTCAATACGCATTTGATTTAAAAATCAATTGTTAATATTCAGATATTTTCCTTCCTCGCTTTTTTTTGCTCTGGGAATGAACAAATATACAAAATTACCAAAAATATTCGGATCTTTCCATTTTATGTGAATGGAAAGAACAATCTTGAAAATATCCACCAAATCACGATTTTGAACAATATTTACAATTTAAAGGGTTCTGATTGCTGAAACATTTAACAATAGTGTTGTTACTAGTAAGAATTTAGTTTAAAAGCTATAAGAAATCGTTTGCCAAAATAATGAACAGTCGAACCTGTTAATAAAGAATTTCAAGGGATAGCTTGAAAACTGTTTGTATCTGTAAACTCGTTATAAGAAATATTGATTGAAAATTTATCTAAAGGAAGAAATATGCCATGAATTTTACGCCCAAATAATAAAGACTAATTTAATACAGCTGCTAAAAAACAGAAAATAAAGACTAATTTAATACAGCTGCTTAAAAACAGAAAATAAAGACTAATTTAATACAGCTGCTTAAAAACAGAAAATAAAGACTATCTATATATTTTTAGGAAATTCTTCATCTAATGAAGAGTATTTATTCTTTTCCGTTTCAAGGAGTGGAGCAATTAGTGTAAATTTTGAGCTCTGGCTGATATGAATGAACGGCAAAGAGCTCCTTCAACATCCGGGTATAAAGCTGATACAATATTTTTTCCTGATTTCAAGCACCTCTTAATTTTGCAAGCTCCACCAAAATTTGCTCATTTTTTATAATAATTATAGATGAAGAACTCCGTGGAATTCTATGCACCTATGGCAACATCAGCTTTCTTTTGGCCTTCCTAAAATTTCTTATGATTTCACCTTTCTGTGATACATTAAGAATTTTTCGATTCCCTTACACCTTAAGTGTAAAACTGTGTAGTAGCTCACCGTCAGATCGTACACTTAGTGAAGAACGAAAATCAGAATCCACGAATCATAAAGTAGACAAGAAATGAGTTGTGATTCATTGCTTCCTTGCCTACCACCTCAACAATGAAATTCCTAAGTGAGTTTGTCCCCTTACCTAAGATATTCACTGATCGTTGAGGAAAACAATTTTGGCTGTGTGAAGCAGGGATGACTCAGTTGGTAGCGCGTCAGACTGGTAATCTGCAATTCTCAGGTTCGAGTCCCACCTGTGTGAGTGTCGAGATTTATCTCCGCAAAAATACCTCCGTCAGTAGAGAGCACCGATGGGCTTGGAAAGGCCGCCGTTCGTCGGATGGGACGTTAAGACGTGGTCCGTGTGCGAGAGAGCCAAGCCCTGTGCACGTTAAAGAACACGCTGGATGGCTTTGACAGGAGGTTATCATCTGTCTCATAACAGCTGTCCAGGGGTCCCAACCTTCTTTGAGTCGTCAGGGTTCAATTGGCTATTTAGCCCAATTATGTGCAAAAAGTGCTGCTCAGAGATAAAGCAATCCTTGATTGTGTGACAATCAATACACTGACAAATTTGATTGCTTCATTGTCCCTGATTCGACTTAGTTTATCACTTTTCATGGAACACTTTTGTTAATCCAGTGCCTCAGATGTTATGTAGATCTTCAGTGACTCAATTTGGAATTTTAACGATCCCTTTTAAGTTGGCAAGCACGCCTCCTTAACACAGAAAAGTAACAGAATCTCAGTGATGTCAGACGACCTCAAAAAGTACGTTACTGCAAAATGATTAATTTTCAGGGGGTAAATTTTTCAATGTTCATTGATCCGTATGTTCTGACAAAAGTATCCTTAGCGAAAAAATAATCGTTATGTACGTAAAGAACGGAAAACGTATTCTTAATAAAAAAGAAAAAGTACGTGCAACATAGTTTGAGGGGGAATGGATGACTTCGGAAAGGGATATGGAAGGGGAATGAAAACAAAGTTCATCCCCTCTTCGACAAAATGAAAGGGAATTCGTTACATCCAATAATTTCCCTATATCCGACTTCATTATAAACGAGTATGACTGTATTTTAATAGTTTGTCTGATATTGGATTTTTTAATGTGTGCCAATTTTTTCCTCATCAATTGTTTTTAATTTTTCTCACTGGTTTTGTAGTTTCTATCAATTTTGAAAGTGTTTAGGGCGGTAAGACATTGCCGCCAAATAATTCAGTTTCAATAGTTATTAAGGGAATATTATTAAAATTGAGATTTGGATAAATGTTAATGAGATCTATAATTTATCTCCTGTTGCATTTCTCTGTAAAAGAAGCTTATTTTTGAAGTTAGAGAGCTTTGAATGTCGTGTCCTATTTGCAAAAATATGAATGTATCCTAATACTTTTTTAAAACATGTTTTGTATTCTCATAATCCGTATTCTTTTAAAACTTCACTTTCGATTGTCAGCATAGAGAGTACTTTAAGAGAGAGCAATCGCTTTTTAATTTTATTTTCTCTATGGATTATTATTTTTACTATGGATACTTGTAACTACTTTATTACTCCTTCTAAGCGGGGCGGGGGTGGCTCAGTCGGGAGCGCGCCAGGCTCGTAATCTGTAGTTCCCAGGTTCGAGTCCCAGCTGGGTCAGCGTTGAGATTTATCTCCGCAAAATTCCCCGCCCTGCCCACGGTCAGTAGGGGACACCGATGGGCTTGGAAAGGCCGCCGTCCGTCGGATGGGACGTTAAACCGTGGCCCCGTGTGTAGGAGAGCCATACCCTGTGCACGTTAAAGAACACGCTGGATGGCCTTGACGGGAGGCTACCATCTGTCTCCCAACAGCTGTTCCAGTGGGTCCCCTCCCCCAACCATCTCTGAGCCTTCGGGGTCCATGTGACCTGGCCATTTAGCCCATGGTGTGCAAAAAAGTGCCGCTCAGAGGTAAAACAACCCAAACAACCCTTCTAAGAATTGAACCCACATAACTTTGTTGTCATTTAAACAAATCGTAAGACATAAATTATAGTGCCCTGTTATGTTGGTGCATCTACGCAAGTGCCCTATGGTAAATCCGACACTGCTTGCCCACTATAAATATATGTATTTAAATGAATAAATAATAAATAACATGGAGCTTTCGGCGCCCCCTGTGCCGTAGCGCCTAGAGCGATCGCCAGCTCCGCGCGCATTTTATGCCTGCCCAAGTTGGAGATAGTGCAGAAGAAGGAATAGCAGTTATCGGACAATTCCATTTAAAATCCTTACCGTTTTGGGGTGGGTTGGGTTGTTTTACCTCTGAGCGGCACTTTTTTGCACACCATGGGCTAAATGGCCTGGTCACAAGGAACCCGAAGGCTCAGTGAAGGTTGGGGGAGAGGACCCACTGAAACAGCTGTTGGGAGACAGATGGTAGCCTCCGTCAAGACCATCTAACGCAGGCATGGCCAACTGTTTTTGCCCCCGGGCCGGATTGGAAAAAAAAATATTTTCACGGGCCGGACGAAATATTAAAATTGAAAAATGTTAAGCAAAACACTTATTTCTTTAAGTAAACAAAATTTTATTATGAAATTTGTTTATGAATAATTGTAAGTAAATCAATACAACAAATTAACATAATAACTAATGCGAGGTGTTGAGGCGGTTTCATCGCTTATTATTTTTTTAATATCTGGTTCTATACTTGTAGTAGCTATTCTTAACACAGCCACCTTAATGTAAATCATTCAATCATCAAACAGATCATATCGAGTACAGATGAGTATAAAAGTTTTAATTCTTTATAACGGAATCTTTTTTAAAAAATATAGAAGTATCGAGAATTCATTCGATTAATTACTAGAAGTTAAATGCTAATATTGAAAAATTGTTCGCGGGCCACATAAATTCATTACGCGGGCCGTGTGTTGGCCATGCCTGATCTAACTTCTTAAAAGCTTCTTTAACGTCCCATCCGACGGACGGCGGCCTTTCCAAGCCCATCGGTGTCCCCTATTGACCGTGGACAGGGCGGGAACTACAGATTACGAGCCTGATGCGCTACCGACTGAGCCACCCCCTCCCCCGTTTTGGGGTGGTATGGTAGTGGAAGGATTAATGTTCCATCCTACTAAAGGCTGCATTTCCCACCATGTCAGAGTGCGGTTAGAGAAAAAGAAGGAACAAACCAACACAGCCACAATCGGTATCTGATTCTGAGAAAATTAGATTCAAGCTGGTATACTCCCGAATAAGGCAATCTCCTTTTTCTCTATATGGAGCCATAGCTTATTTTTCCATCCGGCTGACGGTCCAAGCCCATTTAGTGTCTTTCTCACCAAAGTCAGACAGCGGTCAACAGAGCCACAGTCAGCATTTGAATTTGAAAACATCAGTTTCAAGCTGGTATACTTCCGAATAAGACAATCTCCTTTTTCTCTATATGGAGCCATGGCTTATTTTTCCATCCGGCTGACGGTCCAAGCCCATTTAGTGTCTTTCTCACCAAAGTCAGACAGCGGTCAACAGAGCCACAGTCAGCATTTGAATTTGAAAACATCAGTTTCAAGCTGGTATACTTCCGAATAAGACAATCTCCTTTTTCTCTCTATATGGAGCCTTGGCTTATTTTTCCATCCGGCTGACGGTCCAAGCCCATTTAGTGTCTTTCTCACCAAAGTCAGACAGCAGTCAACAGAGCCACATTCTGCATTTGAATTTGAAAACATCAGTTTCAAGCTGGTATCCTATCGAATGCGCCAACCTCCATTCTCTGTACATGGAACCATGGCTTATTCTCACATCCGGGTGACGGCGGCAGTTCAAGCCCATCAGTGTCTGGCTATATGGTGGCGAAGTATTATTGTTTTCGCCTCCGTTGCGATTATTAGCCATTTTCAAAGCACGATTTCAATAAAACGAAAAAGAAAATTAAAATGAAAATTCAATTTTCGTTTAAAGTTTTATCAGGCCTATGAATATTTATACGTTGAATATTGCTTTTAAAATTTCAAGATTCCACGAAGAGTTTATTACCATTAATTTTTTCCATTCAGATTCAGTATATTAATTACACTTCCCAGGTCAGAAAATCGTATATCTGTGATGAGAAGTTAAACTTCGGCACATGTTGCTCATGCGCGATCAGCAAAGATCATTCCTTGAACAGTTAACCAAAAGTGGTTGGATGTGTCTACATCTGAATTGGCGAGAGTATCTGCTATTTAAAGAGTGGACTTATAGAGATAAGTGGAGTTTGCCTTGTCCCCCTAAGGCTCATTTCTGTTATTCGACCTAATGCATGTCACGTGATCGGCAGTACTCTTTGGTCAGATTGATTAAGCCTTATTCAAACTTTCCCGTATGCAGTTCGTACAGGAAGCGGAAAAATATTGATAATACAGGATGGTTGGTAACCCTAGGGTGTACCCAGGTGTGTGTGTTTGGAGGAGGAAAGGTTTGGATTTTATCCCTACCTAACATATTGCTTAGGTAACGGTAAAACATATTGGTTAGATAGGGTATATACATTTGGAGGGAAATCTCTAAAAATTCGAGCCATTTTAAAACTTACATTGAAACATATCAATTTTAATTGGAAGTTTCTGAGTATGTCATTGGCAATGCTGTGATGAAGGAAATTATTCATTGTGTTGACTTTCACTGTTGCTATTCGTAACAAACCAAGTCGCAGACGTTTGTTGTGCGAAACAGAAACATTCGTTACGAAACAATGATAAATATATTTCTGAACTTCAACGTGGAGAGGCGGTCCTTTTCTGTGGACTTTCGTCATTTGTTTCTTCTCGTTTGTGCGTGGAGAGGTCGCTGTGTCAGCCTACGCCAGCCAGTATCTGAAGTATCAACGTGGGACGCAAGTGTGCTCAGTTGAGTGTTTTCCCTGAACACTAGGACGAATAAACGGGTTCCTGGCGCTGCTTGTGATCTTGACATCCACCTCTGTGAAGGTAAGCCTAACTCTCAATGCCCCATTTATCTAGTCATGGAGTTAACGTGTTTATGCAGTAGTGAATATATGTAGTGCACAGTTGTTTTATTTCTTTAGGCAATATCGTTATTGTTTGTCGGGGGTTGGACGCCCAGAAGATTGGTTGCACCGCATTAAGGGCGGACGTCTGTAATATCGCGCTGGTAAGAAATGGTAATATGTTGGGGAATATTTAATGTATTAGGATTTGAATGGGGGATAAGCAATCATTCTCTTGTTATTTGACTATACTTTAGCTCAGGAGTTCGTGTGTTTTAGGCTCAGGAGTTCGTGTGTTCGTGTGTTCGTAAGTCTCTCGTGTGTTTTATTACTATAATATTTACGTGTTAACTCAGTAGACGAAGACGTGCAAGGCTTCGAACCTTGCAGGTTTCCGTTTACTCGGTGTTACGATACCAGAGTTGTGTTGTTTTACCTCTGAGCTGCATACAATGGAGTAAATAGCCAAGTAACAGGTATCCCGAGTGCTCAGAGAAGGTTAGGGGAATAGAACCCACTGGACAGCTGTTAGGAGACAGATGGTAGTCTCCTCTCATGGCCATCCAGCGTGTTCTCTAAAGTTTGCAGGGTATGGCTCTCCCTGTCAAGGCGCCATGGCTTAATGATCATCTGACGGACAGTGGCCTTTCCATTCCCATCGATGTCCCCTACTGACCGAGGGCAGGGCGAGGAGTTTTGAGGAGATAAATCTCAACGTCGGCCCAGGTGGGACTCGAACCTGGGAACTGCAAACGATACCAGAAAGATGTGGCAGTGGCACCGGAGGTTTCGTCTAGGTTACCTATGTCTTGGTAACCGAAAAAAATAAAATATTAAATTTAATTTCATTATAAAGTTAGCTATGGAAAGTTACCCTGTTGATAATCCGACCTTCGTTTTAGTCTGCTAACAGAAAATTCAATAGTAAAGTATATTTGATATGTAATAAACCCAGATGAAAAGTGGAACCCTTCACTCAAAACAGTGGATGTTTTATTTGATTTGAACTCGAAATCGGGTTGTAATTATTTTGGCAATCCTCCTGTTGTTCCTCTTTGAACAGCGAATTATATTTACCGAGAATTTTGATATATTCAATTAGAGTAAATTACATTTTTATATCATCAAATATATATATATACACATTGGTAGTTAAATATTTCTTCAAGCGACTATGATGCGACTTCCACACATTTCTGGTATCATTCCGCAACGCAATTTCGTGCTTCGCCCATTGGGCAAGTATCAGTGTCCACTCCCGGCTTGGGGCGTGTGCGACAGAGATGCTTTCCAGAAACTGAAGTCGTTCAAAAGAGCATTGAATTGGACGTAATATCACCAACTCTTATCTTTAATCTATGAGCGAAAAATCTTTTTGGAGAATGTTAATTATTCGTTGGGTGTCTCTCCTGCTTTCATTTTGTTGATATCTTGTATAAATTAAAAATAAAAAATAGCATTTAACCAGCTAATCGTTTTATTTTTCTTATTAATAAGAACTTTTCATTTTATTAATATTTGAACCGTAAAATCAATTATTTAAAGCTTGTATATATTTTAATGCTTTTATTTTTTGAAAGTGGAAAACCTAACTTTTTTTTAAGTTCTGAAAAATATCGAGTAAATCTACTACTCCTTTAATGTTTTCATTTCTTCCTTAATGTTTTCATTTCTCCAACTTCCCACGATTTTGCCAACTCGCCATAATTTTACAGAAAAAAAACCTAATTTTTACATCTTACTTGAATTTTGCCAACTTCCCACGATTTTGCCAACTTCCCACGATTTTGCCAACTTCCCACGATTTTGCCAAGTCACTCCAAATTTTGTCAACTCCTCAAGATTTTGCCAAGTCACTCCGAATTTTGTCAACTCCCCAGATTTTGTCAAGTCACTCCGAATTTTGCCAACTCCCTAAGATTTTGCCAAGTCACTCCGAATTTTGCTAACTCCCTAAGATTTTGCCAACTCACCTGTTTTTACTAAGTGACTTCGAATTTTGCCAACTGTTCTAAATTTTGCCATCTCTCCATTTTCCAAACTGCCTTAGATTTCCCAAGTTGCCACGATTTTGACAACTCCCCTTAATTTTCCAAAAAAATAAAAGAAACAATTGAAAAAATATTCCCCAACTCACCTAAATTTTACGAAATCCCCCCCCCCCCCCCATGGCTACGCCCCTGTCTGTTCCTTCCATTCAGACGGCAACATTCTCCTCAAGTTCCGGTAGGAGTCATCAGGACCGAGAAGCTCCCCGTGAAGGGAAGAAAGTGAATATGGTTGACAATAAAGGTACGTCTCATAAATATTTTCCCATTCAATCCCATGTTTGGATTTTCCTTGCTAAACCTAGTTTCAAAATATGGTGATCTGTTTGAGGATGAGATGTATATGTATATGTGCATTTTGCCAATTGTTTTCTAATACGAACTTTTCTTTTCCAGATATAACATTGTCTCCATAAGTGCCTCTTAGAGGCCAGATGCAAGAGAAGAAGGATCTGGACACGGCGACTTTCCACGTTTCACGTAAGTTCTTGCAGCTCTTCATCAGGACCCAGAGGTATGGGAAGAATATGAATATAGGTGACAATTACGGTACGTTTATAAATAATTTTCAATTATTGGACCCATTTTAATCATATTTATAGGAGAGCATCCCCTGGATGGCTTATATCTGTCGATAAACTTAGATTAATGAATAAGTTATTTTCAGATAACTGAAGGAGCAGTGATAATCCTAGTGTTGAAGGACCTTCGAAGAAAGGACGGTTGCGGTGCCTAAGTGCTATAGTTGTTACTTAAAATAGAAATGTTTAGCTAAATGAATAACAGTCTGCTTTGGTCTTCCGTTGATCATGTCTTCTTTAGAATTAGGTATGTGCATGTGTATTCTGTGAATTGTTTTTCCATAGGAACTTTTCCAGATGATACACGGAGATGATGGCAGAAGATGACAATGCAGTTTCCTTGTAACAAAATTACGCGAAGGTTCTACGGGAGGGTTGGTTAGAGAGAGAGACGATGGTGTTTTATCGCGGGGTTTATACCGATGATGAACGCTATATTTTACAAAAAATTTCCATTTAATTCGCTCAACAAAAAATAAATTCTGTTTGAGGCTTTAATGGATGATTTTTTGGAATCTTGAACCCTCTATTTCCTTTCACACTAGCTGCCTATGTGTGGAGGGGTTTTCTCTAGCTTAGAGCAAAGCACTCTGACGTGGAAGGTGACTTGACGTAATAATAGTAAATTATACATAATAATAATAATAATAATAATAATAACCAATTTAAAATAATCGTAAAAATTTTAATACAATTTCGCCGCAATAAATAAATTATTTCAAATTATGTAGTATAAAAATAAATGGAATTCAATTAAATATTAACCAAATTTAATTGCTTAAATATTTATGCATGTTTCCCTCTTTTTGCTCAACGGATCTCAGGTGGTCTTTGGTAAACGTGGTATGCTTATAACTGTAGTTTTTCTCTCTTTCTTGTTACCAGATTTTCTTCCCTTACTGAAATTTACAATTTTAGACTGGTTGATCGAAATTTCACCCTTCATAGCAGCAGGAAATGCTGAATACCTCTATTTAAACCACTAGTTTTGTATGAAATTATAATATATAGATTTAGTTATCAGTTGCAACTAAAACGATCACATTTTAATCCTATTTCGGAAGTAATTTTATTTGCTTGAAATCAAGCAATTGCTATTTTCCGAAAAGTCTTAATTAGTGGACAAAAACATTATCATTCGGACGTACTGCCATTTAAGATGAAACTTTAAAAGGTAAATTGATGAAACTTGATTGAAGAAATGAAAGCTATTTATTATATGAAGCTAGAGTGATGATACCGTTTTGCATTCACTAGGCAATGTAGGAACGTATCATTGATACGTTCGGAATAAAATTTATTTTTCTTTAATTTTAGATATATCGTAATGATATATCTGTGATGAATTATTCTGTAGAAGAAAAGGAATGATGACTGAACGAATTGAATTCATTTAAATTAAATTGTATTATAAATCGGGTGGTAGTTTTCGATAAAATTTCACATTTCAATTTTCGTACGGTTTTCCTTCATTATTTGTTGGTTTTTTAGTTCTATATGTTCGTCAAAAGGTTCTTCTAAGATGTTGACCACTAGCAACATGCTACCTACCAAATAAAAGCCTGTTGTATAGGAGGGTCGTGAATTTTAAAAAAATTGCCCAATTTTATTTGCCCATTTAAATCTATATAACGAAAGAAGGTGTCTGTTGTGTCTGTGGCAGCCATAACTCATCGGGAATTCAACGTAGAGGCTGCAAATTTTCAGATAATGTTGCTGGCTGTGATCCGGATTGCAATGCCAAATATCAAGTCAAACATCCAAAAGGGGAGCTTGCTAGAGGCAAAGTTATGTACCATGCTATTATTACGGGAAACGATAATCGCTGTCAAATCTATTGTTCCATTTACTGCTCCCTAACTGTGAAAGTAAAGAGTTAAAATAGCATTTAAATCTGCTGACGTTGCCAGATTCCCCACATTTCTAAAGGCATTATTTAGGCGTTCCATTGCAGTTAGGGACTTGATTTTCCAACCAAACATGGGGACAGGCAGGGAGAATCCGCCTACGAAATTTAGGACCTTTCGGTAAAGTGCATCGGGAATAACAGAATGTCAAAATCTGCTCCATGGGAAAGTTGCTTACAGAAAAGAGAATGTCTTTTAAAGGAGGATTCTATCGATGGGCGAAAGTTTTAATATTTTTTAAATTTAATACAAGATTCTACAAAACATTTCCATTAAATTCGCTCAACAAAAAATAAATTCTGTTTGAGGTTTTAATGGATGTTTTTTGGAATCTTGAACCCTCTTTTTCCTTCCACACTAACTGCCTATGTGTGGAGGGGTTTTCTCCGGGTTAGAGCAAAACACTCTGACATGGATGGTGCCTTGACGTGGCGTCAGAGCTTTGCACTAAACCATCCGGCAGACATCTTTATAATGTCATAGCCTGTTAATTTTTGTAAACTTTCTATTATATAGTTAAGATACTATTTAACTAATCTAAATTTTATGAATGATTTTCAAAGTCAAAATATGAAGGAAATTCCTAATATAATAAACTTTACATATTGCTCTATTAATCTCTTTTATTACTTCATTAATATTTTCGTTTCAAGTTAATTTACTGTCAATAATAATTCCGAAACACTTTTAAATTTTCATCTCCTTTATTGCTTCACATGAGAAACATTTTCTATATGCAGTGAACTTCCGGCATTTATGAGGAGTGGGGATTTCCGGTTAGATGAATCTGTCGACTGCATGAGAAATATTTTTACAGAAACCAAATATGCAGTTGGCAAAATCTTGCACTCAAGCCTTAGTCGAAATAAAAATGCAATGAAAAACAATGGTAATAAAAATGAAGTATAATGTCCTTAATATAAATGTAAATACCTAAAATATAATTGCATTTTTATACGTATTTTCACACTTGACGAATGTCAAAATCCGTGCACTTAACAAACATATCGGGAACTGCTTCATTCAAAGCCACCACATAAAGAGTTGTAATTTGGATGTCGGATGGCATTGGCTAACACTGGTACCGTATTTGCTTAATAAGTTTCACCTATAATGTGAAAGGTAAAATCGGTAGATAACCATATAGGAAATAAAAAATATATCCAAGAATACTAAAACCAAGCTAAACTTTAATTTCAGGATAAAAACAAACTTCTTATGCATACGTTTTTGCAGTTTAGTTACCGGCTATGTTCTAGATACTCAGGTGGCATTTCATCAAGGTCATCCACTGAACTAGAATTTGATTCTTGAACAGCAACTGATGTAGAGGGTGGAGATGACATAAAATTAGGTCTAATAGTTTTTTTCAAATAAATTTCTTTTGCCTTCCAGCTTGAATGTTTTCCTTTTCTGATGCAACAATTTAGAATACAAGAAGTGAAAATGCATTGCGGTTTGGAAGTGAAGCAGCTTTCCTGCTCAACAAATTTTATAACATTTTCAAATCTTTCGGCAGCAGTCTGCCACGAGACTCTTTGAACCTGTTCATCCTCTTCATCGCCATCCTCTTCTAGAGCTTTACATTTGTCTTCATTCAAAACACTTTCAATAATTTCTTCAGTATTTAGTGTCGTTGTAAGAGGAGCGTATAACAGAATGCCATAGCATGAATGTAACAATGCGCGAAAGACGAAGCAAGCGCCAGTAGCAGTCAGGAGAACTATCAAGGAGTGTCTAAGGGAGAAGAGAGCTAGCTTTCATAGGCTTAATGTAAACTTTTCGATTGCAGCGCCCTCTAAATATGGTAAATTCGTGCATTGCAGTGAAGCCACCTAGCCAGGGAGAGGAGCCAGTTCCTTGCGTTATTTTTCCACCGCCCAGCAAGGTTTTCAATGGCTTACACGACGTCACTAATTTTACATTCACTTTAGCTCTGTTCGAAGTGTTCATTTCTTAAATTTTACCATTATAATTTTCTTTTCACAAGGATTAGTTAAAATTATTTTCTTTAATAAAATCCTATTTTGTAAAACAGGTAGTAGCTATACTCAAGAAAAGAATTTTAATATTTTGAATATTCTACAATATTTAATATAATAAATTGAAATTTATGGCTCTATGCGATATAACATGTTTTGTTTAATTATATTTTATAGAATTTTAGATATTTTCAATAAAAGTCATATCGAGTTTCTTAGTTGTATAAATTGTCAATAGATGGCAGCAGGCACTTCTCGTATCAACCATAAAAAATTTACTATTAGAACAAACTGCAGACATCTATATACATCGATATGCTCCAGAGAACACAAAACTGCAATATACATTGACTTACATGTTCGCAAGATGATTAAATGTATTAATTTACATATTAATTTTAAAAATTCTGCAAATTTACTCAAAATAAACATACAACGGTTTTTCCAGGTATCGTAAAATGTACTCCTGAACGAGATAAAACACTCATTGAATAACTTTAGGGTCAGCTACCACTGTGCCAAACAGCCATGGCTGTTAGACATTTGGAAACACTGGTTAAATCGCAATATACATACCAATAGTAAGACAAACCATAGCTGCATTGGGCTAAAAAATGATTGCACTGCGCATGCGCAGATCGCCCCTTACAGTTGTTTTTGTGCCTGCACATCAATTTGCCACGTTCAGCTTCGGTAAAATTCCGCAGAACGGCGCCACTTGCGCTTGTGCGAAGCTAGCCTTCTCTTTAGATCTTCTTTGGAACTATCATTGCATTGAAATTTGCCGTACGAAGTAAAAATTTTTCAACTCTAAATTTATGCCAGTTGCACGAGAATTCTGGTTGAGTACCGGAAAATCGGGAGTTTACTGTGTTTGGCGAATTATATATTATTTTATTTCTCTATGATGACTGTACTGCTTTGAGAAGAATGTACTGGTTTAAAGTAAAACTATTCCGTTTTAAAATTAATGTTAATTTACTTTTCAAACACCATTTTGCAATTTTTAGCAAGTCTCCATTTGCATCATTTATTAACTTTTCATTTCAATGAGCAGTATATTATTAGTGAAATGTAGTCTCCAAAAACTAATAACTTCCCATTTGAATATGAATTCCTATAACAAATATCATTTATAAAATCTGTAACAAATATTCTCTCATTTCTTCTTCCTAATTCTACAACGAAAAATACACGTTACATTTCTAAGTTCATTAATGAAAAACGCTTCTCCTTTCGTCCTGGGCAGACCACACAATGGCTTAACTGGATATGTTACAAGGACCCCCAAAGGGCTCTTGTAACATATCCAGTTAAACAACAAATTAAGCAACCTTGGAAATAGAATCCATTGAACAGTTTTTGGGCACCCAGAAAGATCATCCAACTTGTTCGTTCATTCGCACAGAAGGAGCCACGGCTTAATGTTCCTTTCGAAGACGGTACATGAACTGTCCAAGCCAATGTTCCCTCTTTCATACCGAAGGGAGGGGAGGGGGTCGCGAAAATAAATTTTAATCCTTACCGCAGTTGGGCCTTGAACTTGGGTACTACAAATTACGATCCTTTCATGCTACCGACTGAGCTAATCGCTAAGTGTAAGGAGTTATATCCCAAATAAAAGGTTCTTTTCAAGAGAATATCATCCCTACCTCTAATTATGTCTGCTCATTGCTGTCCCCCTTCACTGGTGAGGAGGGAAATTTCGCGGACACCTTCGGTGATCCCAGAAAAACAAAGTCCAGGCTCAAACGATGCCATTTAAAACACGACACCAAAAGTGACAGCATCCTTTTCTGCAGTTCCCATGTTCGAGTCACAGCTGGGCTAGTGTTGACATTTTTTTCTGCAAAGTCCCTCACCTGCCTTCGGTCACTAGAGCACACCGATGTGCTTGAAAAGGCCATCGGGTGGCACGTTAAGCTCTGTGTGTGAAATAGCCATAACCTGTGAATTTTAAATAGCACACTGGATGGCCTTGACGGGAGGCTAACAATCTACAGAGGTTTATCAAAATAATGAAAACACCGATTGCCACTGGAGTACACGCAATGCGCCGTATGCATATCACAGGGATGACGTCACCCGCGATATGAGGAAATAAAGGGGAGAAGTACGATGTCGGCTATCACGTAGTAGTGCTACAGGCACAGGTGAAACAGCTGTTGTGGTGTATTTGTTGACAATGTCAGATCAAAGTAACCTCCAAAAAAAAGCACGATCATTGGTGCGCGTCTTGCAGGAGATTCAGTAACCAGAACTGCGGAACAAGTAGGTGCAACACGAAGAACTGTATCGAAGATTATGACTACCTACTATCAAAAAGGACAAGGTGTTGCCTCCAAACATGCAAATTGTGGACGCCATATGAAGTTGTCAGATAAGAATAGGCGAATGTTGCCATGGATTATATAACGGAAGCACAAGACCACCACACCGCAAATAGCAGCAGAGTTGAACACTAGTCAGAATGATCCCGTTTCGGTCATAACGGTTCGTCGGAAACTTCATCGTGCCTATCTGTGTATCACTATTAAAAACCTGCAGAGCATACCACACCGACTGTTTGGTTCCGACTAACAGTTCGTTGGAAAATCCGATAACAGTTTGTCGGAAACTTCATCGTGCTGGTATTTATGGCAGTGCTGCAATCCACAAACCTCTGATTACTAGCATCAATGCAACAAAACGTATAAGGTGGTGCACAGCACATAAAATCAGGGATGCCAAAGACTGGCAACGTGTCATCTGGTCTGAAGAATAGTGCTACACATTGTTTCCAACCACTGGTAGAGTGTATGTCAGGCAAAAACCTGCAGAGCATACCACACCGACTGTTTGGTTCCGACTGTGAAGCGTGGAGGTAGATCCCTGGTTCAGTGGAATGCCATATCATGGCATTCCTTAGGGTCATTGGTTATTCTGCAGGGTTGTGTCACATCCGCAACGTACGAATCCATTCTCGGGGACCACCTGCACCCAATGTTGGGATCAACATCATTGCTCCCAAATGAGTGTCCCTGGTTTCAAGCGGATAATGTACTCAAGCATTGTGCGAAACGTGTCGAGTTGTGGTTTACAGAGTAAGAGGATAGGGTACAGCAGCTACCCTGGCAACCTTAGTCTCCAGACCTCAACATTATTGAACATCTGTGGGAATATCTGGAGTGCAAGGTCGTATGTGTATTACCATATATGCATTACTTGTATAAGTCTATTCCAGATCGAATTACGTCTATTCTGAATGCTCGAGGGGGCCTACAGCTTATTAATGAAATGTTCTCCACACACAGTACATGTTTCCATTATTTTTGTAAACCCCTGTATCTCCTAACAGCTGTCCAGTGAGTAACAACTGTCATATGAGCCTTCAGGTTCCTTGTATCCCGGTTATTTAGCCCATTGTGCGCGAAAATGTGCATTTCAGAGGTAAAACAACTTGACCCCATTAGATTCACCCATGTCAAATGTTATTAGTCTCAAATGTGCGTGAGAGCCATACCCTGTGCACGTTAAAGAACACACTGGATGGCCTTGATGGGAGGCTACCATCTGTCTCCCAACAGCTATTCCAGTGGGTCCCCTCCCCCAACCTTCTCTGACCCTTAGAGGTCCATGTGACCTGGCCATTTAGCCCATGGTGTGCAAAAAAGTTTTGTCATTGTTGTTTGCTTGCCATGGTGTGCAAAGCCCACCCAACTTCCCATTAGATTTAAAATTGGACTTCTCAAGCCCCCCATTAGATTTTACTTAGATTGGAACATGTCAAGTCCCATTAGGCTCAAAAGTATCGACATCCTTTTTAAACTCAAGTGTCAACCTCCTATTAGGCTCAAATGTATCGACATCCTTTTTAAACTCAAGTGTCAACCTCCTATTAGGCTCAAACGTGTTAACTCATCATTATACTCTGTTCCACTTGAGTAAACAAACCGTGCGACATAAGCAAGCCTTTCCTAGTATCAATGTTTTTTTTTTCTTCGTGTACTTCATGCTTTAGTTCACTATGATGTTCCGCTGCATCTGCTACATCATAGATTCCCAACGGGGGGCGATACCGCCCCCCAGTGGGCGCTGGAGTCTTCCATGGGGGCGGTAGCGGATCCAGAGGCAAATGGGGGGCGTTGAGGCAGTCAAGAGGGGCGGTCAAATAAATAAATAAATTTAATGGAATTTTCTGTGACAACCTTTTTATCTCTTCTATTCTGTGGTGTCTTCCTAGTGATTCTGGTCATCCACTACCTCATCCGTCATGTACAGCTTTTCAACTGCAGCCTGGACAATAAGTTCCCTGCTACCGCCTACTAGCGTACTGGTACGTCTGAAGTCGACTGAGATGCTCTCAAAAGTTCTCTTCAAGATCACAGATTGGATATAAAGCTTCAATATGTTTTCCCACTCCAAGTCGCTTTGAGTATGCTTTATGGTACGTAGTTACAATACCATCCCACGTCAAAACATAAGGTATAATATTAACATTACACTTGTGAATTAGGCTCAACTCATTAGCCAGCAGATCATACTTCCTCTTCTTTTCAACCTCTACTGTCTGCAGGTTATCCTGAGATGTTATTCCTACTTCAATAATTGTAATCTCATTCAATACCTTAACATGCACTACTATATCAGGCTTATTATGTTGGACATGTGTGTCCGTCCTGATAGGCAAATCAACCTTGATGCAATAACAATATAATAATAATAAATTTATTATATTTAATATTTTTTAATAATTATTTTTTTAATATAATAAAATACTTTGAAAATACCTGTTTTCATGAATAAATATTTTTTCTAGCTATGTAAATTATCTTATTGTTATCGCGTTAATAAGCATTTTTAAATTAGCATTAGGTATACCTATACCTAATTTGTTTTAGTTTAGAATAGATTGACGGTGACAAGTCCTTGCAAGTTGGTAGGCAAACACGCGGTTCATGCTATTTAACATGTTTCGACAAGAATATGGGAGCTTGAAATGACTTGTTTACGGAGCAAGTGCGCCGGCATCGCAAACATACAAGATAATGCGTGCACAAAATCAAATCTATAAAAGCGATAGCTCCAGGAATGTTTTATTAGTTTTATGTGCTTCGCCGTGATAAATAGTCGTTAGTGATAAGTGTTAGAAGTCATTATAAACATTATTTTTATAACTATCTATAAATCTGTTGAGAAGTTAATTTGTATTTGAAAATGTCTGAATCTACATCTAAAAAGAAATGCCGGCAGTACAGTATTGAGTATTTGAAATATGGATTCACGTACTCTCCTACAAACCAATCATTACCTATGTGTTTAATTTGCCGAAATGTTTTTTGAAATGAAGCTATGAAACCTTCTAGGCTACAAGAGCATTTAAATAAAATGCATGCTGATAAGAAGAACAAAGATTTATCCTATTTTCAAGAACTGGAAAAGCAATATTTAAAACAGCCAACTATGTCAAATCTTTTTGCGTCGTCTTCTAAACAAGACGATGATGATGGACTACGAGCCTCATATAACGTTTCATTGTTAATCGCAAAAGCAGGAAAACCACACACAATTGGCGAGGAATTAATTTTGCCGGCAGTCAAAGAGATATTAAAAACTGTTCTTCATCATAAGACACCGTCAGATATCATCAAAAAATTCCTCTCAGTAATAATTCAGTGCAAAGAAGAATAGATGAATTGGCAAAAGACGTTGAAATATCATTATGTGATTACTTAAAGACTTCCAAATTTTCCATTCAACTCGATGAATCAACTCTACCAAATAACGAAGCTCTACTCTTGTCATATGTACGATATATAAAAGAAGAAAAAATTGATGAAGAGTTATTATTTGCTAAAAATTTGGAATCTGATACAAAGGGAGAATCTATATTTAATATCATGCAAAAGTTTTTTCAAGAGAAAGATTCCTATTTGCAATATTTTGTCTGCTGCTACTGATGGTGCTCCAGCAATGACAGGGCGTCATAAGGGTTTCATAGCGCATTTGAAACAAGCAGTACCAAATGTACTCGATGTACATTGTATTATTCATCGTCAGCATTTGTTTGCAAAAAATTTGAATGAACGTCTGCATACGTCGCTCCATTACGTTATTAAAGCAATCAATAAGATTAGAAGCAATTCATTGAATGACCGATTATTTGGTAAGCTTTGTAATGAAAATGATGAAGATTACAATCGCTTGCTGCTGCGCACAGAAGTACATTGGCTCTCTAAAGGTGTTTGTCTGAATCGTTTTTTCAATATATTTGACTCAGTACTGGATTTCCTTGAAGACAGAGAAGAAAAATTGGGCGAAAACCTGATTACGTCAAAAAATGACATCGCTTATTTGACAGACCTGTTTAAAATATTTAATCAAGTTAATTTACAATTGCAAGGTGATGAGTTGAATTTAATTAAAACGAAAACGTCATAGCTGCTTTTGCGGGAAAACTTCTTCTATTCAAACGAAATCTAGGTAGAGGTGAATACAACCACTTTCCCACATTATCAGCAGTCTCTGCAAAACCGGAAGATTTACTTACTTACTGCCAACACTTGGAAGTTCTTCATGTTGATTTTACGGAGCGTTTCCAAGATATTTTAAACATGAATATACCGAGTTGGGTTTTAGATCCTTTCGCAAACACAGATACTGAAGAATCATCAAATTTGGAAGAGGAACTCTTAGAACTCACGACTAACGAAGCACTCAAAGTAAAATTCAAACATGGACACCAAGAGTTCCGGTTTTGAAAATCAATGCCAGTTCTCTACCCTGGATAGTGGGCAATAGTACAGAAGTTTTTAATCGCATTTCCTTCGTCCTATATGGCTGAGCGTGGATTCAGTGCAGTAGCTAATTTACTGTCAAAGAAGAGGAACAGACTACACATCACTGAACGTGGCGATTGATGCTAACGAAATTGGAACCCGACATTAACAAATTGTTAACACTCCACCAGCCTCAACCATCTCATTAATTATTTTTATTTATTATTAATTTTGTGTTTATCTCATTTTTTTTTATTTCTTATTGATTCTGTGTTTATTTTTAAAATTTTAATAAACAATTTTATTGTACATTTGGTTGTTGTTTATTAATTTCTGCTTTATGATTTTTAATAGATAAATAAACAGATAAATTAGGTAGAGATAATATGCAACAATATTTTAATATTTCATATAAAATTAACTATTATGGACTAGGGGAGCGTTGAAATTTTTGTTCTCTTCTAAAGGGAGCGATGGTCCAGAAAAGGTTGGGAATCACTGTGCTACATCATCTACAATTTCTCAAACTGCCGTTCCTTCTATTGTACCTCAGTAGTTTAGTCGTACCCAGGGGTACCCCACTAGTGCTTTGCCCCTAGTGTTTTACCCGGGGGTAAAGTACTGTCCATTTCAGGCTATTGTGAGATTTTCAACGTAAAGAATTAGCAGATATATGGAAAAAAATAATAATCTGACTCAGATGATGCTTGCGATTTACCTACTTTGGTCGTTTGGTTTATTATAATGTATAAATTCCATATGTATAATGTTTCCATATGTATAAATATACACATATGGAAGATGAATCAGTGATGGCGAGATGTATGAGAAAATGCGGAGAATAGATGTTGAGAGTTTACGATTCTATGGAGAAACATGCATCTGAAGATTAAACTATATAATGAGTTTATCTCTAAGATTGTATGACAGTGAAGTGAAGCAAACCAAAGTTTTCTGAAACACATCAGCTAAGAGAAGCACGTCGGTGTACAAGTCGTGATATTGGCTTAGGTTTTTTTTTATGTCGAATGAGTTTCATTACATGGATTTAGTCTTCTTCCCCTAGTCTTCTCCGAGGAGCCACTCATAATACGTGTAATCTCAATTTTTAGCTCCCAAATAAGATTCCAGTTATATTTCATAACCTAAAGGACAGTATTGGTATGATCAAAAACAAGAAGATTAATTGCATTCCCAATAATATGGAAAAATACACAGCTTTCTCCCTCAGAACTTTGAATTTCATAGATTCTTATCAATTTTTAAGTGCGTTTCTTGAGACGGCAGAATTCCTTATTTTGAACTGCTGCATTTCATCATGAAACGAGTAATTATTTAACTTTCTCATTAGAGTTGAGGAAGATAAAGCACGGAGTGGTTCTCACAAGTAAAGGAATTAGATATGCTCCGGCTTATCTGCTTTCCACAGGTCAGTGTGTGAGTGGCCCCGTTACCTTTGTACGTCACCAGTTGGGCAGCTTGTTGGCGTGGTGTGTCTCCTGTCCATTTCAGCAGATCACGTGACAATGGTAGTAGGAGCTTTAGTTTGTCACTTCTTGTTTGCTCTACGTGAGATCATCGATTTTCGTGATAAAAGTGCAGAATTCTTTTACTGAGGCCCGATCAGAGCATAGTTAGGTGGATTTTTATGTAGAAAGAAAGAAACTTTCTCATGTAGGTTGTTCCATAGATATACTGATATAATCATTGAAGTATTTGCTAAATTTTGACTATCAGTCCAGTTGCAAATAAAATTTCGGTGGATTAACTCAGGTAAGTTGAGAGGGTACGATCGTGTGAGACTTATGTATTATTTTTTATAGTAGGTTAGTGTATTTGTTAAAACTATTGTTCCCTACTCCATTAACTCGTGTTGGAACTAAAGTTTTTTTTTTTGCGCAAGCAGAAACGTATGATTTCTACCTTTAGCATTCTGCCGCGTTTCTTTACAGAATTTACCCGATGAAAATAACTGACCTTGTAAAGCACGTAATTAACGTCGCAACACAAAATAAAATTTCATCAGCGTGATGAGTCACACGCACGCCAGTAAACGGTGGAAAAGATGATTTTTAAAAACTGTGAGAGCGTTTAGAACTGTAGATTTTTAAAAAATGATTCTCCCATAGCTGATTTTTCTTCGGAGGAAGAAATTGTTACCTTACTGTGTAGCTTCACTTCCTAGGAACGAGTTTGCATCATGTTCTGAGGCAACAGCGGTAATAAGTATTAGGAATAAAACCCTGTCGCGTAACGGATATACTTACCGAGAGAAAATAATTGAGACATGGCAGATTTAACATGAAACCACTTTCCTAAACTAGTCCTGATGTGGAAAGTGCAGAAACACAGATATCTGATGGCAACATCATTCAAACTGATGGAGACTAAATAAGAGAAGCTCAACTCTTGGAGGTTTAGGGGCTCGAAGAGAAATTCTTCCAACGGGGTACATTGAAACAAATAGCTGACCTATCATAAATGGGATGTTTCGATAAGAGGATGGAAAACATTTTTTCCGTATCATGTGATGGCCTGAAACGAAAGGAGATTGAAATGAGGTAGACAATATGGGTTTAGTCAGAAGGGCTGTCATCCGTCTCTGGACTTGGAAAAATTTCGAGTCCGAAAACTACGATCAAGAGTGCCAGTGGGTTTTCATGTTGTAACACATCGTGCCTGATAGGGAAGCAAAGGCCAGCGACAGTGCCGGGGGTGATCCAAGATTCATCCGTCAATAAAACAATGTCCCCTTGTGATTCCCCGTTTGGAATAATATTTTTTAATTTTGCAGGACTTTTCAGATTGTAAAACCGTCCGTCAGTAAAACATGGCCTGGGGTGAGGTTCCGAACGCCTGTTGCGTGTTCTAAAGCGGGTCTTTTATGTCGCCCATACAGGTCACCAGACCATATTACCCCTCAATATTTTTCATAATTACGAATAATTTGTTTTTAAATCAAATTTTTTCGCTGTTTTCCTTTTATTAATTTTTTTTATTAATTTTTTAATTTTTACCCAATAGCATTTTTTCATTTCATTTTCTGCGGAAGAGTCTTTTAAAACAGTTACTGTGGGATAGTCCTTATTTTAGTGAAGGTCGAATTCGCAAAATATGGGACCTTGTAATTATTTCTGAGGATTGCATCAGCCATTCTGAGATGGGATAACCTGAGCGTTGCCACCGTAAAGTTTAGTTGGACTTGGAAAATTTCAGATGAGGATAGAAACCAAGGGACTTATTTGGGAGTTTGTGATCGGTGCGGGGCAGTTTAATAAAGGGGGAGGGAACTTTTGATAAGGGGTTTTTAATGAGGCGGTGTGTATTAATAAAGGGGGCAGAACTTTTGATTAGTAAGTTTTTTAATGAGGGGGAGTCAAAAATTGGAAAAATTACGACAAAATTGAGGGCTTTTCTTAATATAGTACTCATAATATACACCAGATGGCACCACCAACAATCTTTTTCAGGTGTAGGAAATTCAGGGGAGCATAAAAAGTACAGGTGGACCAACCAGGGGGGCTTAAAAATACAGGTGAGTCAACCAGGGGGTCTTAAAAATACAGGTAGGGTTTTAAATAAAGGGAGGTGGAGCTTTTGATAAGGAATTTTTTTAATGAGGGGGAGTCAAAAATTTGAAAAATTACAGGTAAAATAGAGGGCTTTTCTAAATATAGTACTCATCATATACACTAGAGGGCGCCACGGTTTTTTTAATAAAGGGGAGGAATTTTTAATAAAGGGCTTTTTTAATAAAGGGGTATTAATTAATTTTTAATTAATCCCC
Organism: Ryuthela nishihirai; assembly: GCA_038380435.1. Lineage (NCBI taxonomy): Eukaryota > Metazoa > Arthropoda > Arachnida > Araneae > Heptathelidae > Ryuthela > Ryuthela nishihirai. The sequence goes on from JAWZYU010000001.1 coordinate 115,129,662, forward strand.
CTTTATTAAATATATTAATAATATATAATATATAATATAATTAATATATTAACCCCCTTATTAATTAATTATTAATTATGAATTATTAATTATGGATATTAATAAGGGGGAGCGGCCGGAAGGGGTGTGACGGTGACGTCATAGGGGGAAAAGCACCAGTAGGGTATTGCCGGGTGCGACTAAACTACTTACCTCACACATATAAGGATATATCGTTGTATTCTTCAATTTCTACAACTGCACACTCATCGAAAGCTATGATAGAAGGGCAATCGCCACTCCTTACCGAGAGGAAGGATGTTGCAAGCTGTGACATTGAAGGGATTTGGCTCAAACCGAAGGTGCCATTTCTGGGAGCCGTTGCTGACCATGAAGCACACAAAACAAAATTGTTCTGAATTTGGCTCATTTCTTCCAATCGTTCGACCAAAGATATTTAGGTGCATAACTAAACGATTATTCCGATTCCTAATACTAATTGGAAAGGTATATTTTTTGTTTCTAATCAAAACATTTCCTTGATTCCTTAAAATTCTCTCTCTCGAAATAATTTTGTCTTTATTATTATGCCTTATTATCATGGTTCTATGTTTTTATTTCATTTATTGTTTTTAACTAAGATGAATTTACATTTTTTTCGCATCCTTTCTTATTTATTCACGTTTCCTCTCAAATATCCGACATTTCGACTCATACAATCTGTTTAATGCAATTCCTACTATACTCGGATGCCCATATTGTCATTAATCATCTGACAGAGTTTGTTGCCTTGGCAACGATGCCAAGTAACACCCTTTTTCCGTCAGAAATTTTTAGAACATTTTTGATCTTTATATATAAGAATGTTTCAAAATCGCATTTAAGACATTCGTGCCTTGTGCATATTGGGCAACATCTGTTCCCCAAAATATTTATTGGAAGGGATTCGCATTTTCATCATACTCAGTAACAAATATTATCAGCAATGGTTCTTTGCATTTTGACGCCTCGAGAATTCAGTCGAAGTAAGCACTTTTTCCTTTAGAATATTTTTAGCAAAGAACGTTTTCAATCTTTAAGAGAAAAAAATTGTAGAAATAACTTTAAGCGACCAGATCAGTTGTCATGTTCAGGAGCGGACTGAAGGTTTTAGTTGCCCTGAGGGAGTTTTTTAATAAAATGTTATTTATTTGATTATTCTTTTACACATATTTTAAAAGCCTTCCATATATTTTATTTCTATTTGCTACGATATCGATTATTTGCTCACTAGGAGTATTCTTACAGAAAAAAATTGCAGAAATCAGTCAATAACAAACTATCTTATTAATCCGTGCAAAAATATAATAATTTGAAATATTAATCTACTACAGTAAAGTGAGAATTAGTTGGGAACTCTTCGCTCGAACTGCATCATGAAGCTGCATAAGGAGACAGGGTCCGTGGAGACGTCCGTAAAGGGCATTGTGGAAGAAAAAGAAAAACCACCCCTAGAGATGATAGTCTAATTCGAAGGAATTAGTGTCATAGACCCGAAGAAGACCAGTGGAGACATCAAAAGGGAGATTGCGTCTCATGGGGTTAATGTAGATGCTTCCACCGTACGTCGTCGGCTTCTGGAGTGTGGCTGCCGGGCTCCACTCACCTCCAAAAAGAAGCTTTTGACACCTGCTATGAAGCAAAAAAGGCTATCCTGGGCAAAGAAACATCGAGACTGGATTGTGGAGAATTGGGAAAAAGTGATATTTTCCGACGAAACCCACTTTGAGGTGCATGGGTACAGGTCAAATTTCGTCCACCGCTCGCCTGGAGAACCTCTTCGATCTGGCCACATCCAGCAATCCCCCAAACACCCACGCAAAGTCATGTTTTGGGGGTGTTTCACAGCATCTGGGCCACAGACGCTTGACCCCAATGAAGGAATGATGGACAGCAAAAAGTACATAGGCGTTCTGGAGCCGAAAATGGTTCCAACACTGCAGAAGCTGTTTCCTAACGGCGATGGGGTATTTCAACAGGATCTGGCTCCATGCCACAATTCTAAACTTGCTAAGAGCTTCTTTACCAAGCAACTTTTGAAGGTATTGAAGTGGCCAGGAAATTCATCCGATCTAAATTCCATTGAAAATTTGTGGGTCATTATTAAAGCGCGCATATCCAAGATGGATTGCACGACGAAAACCAAAATGATAGAAAGTGTCATGAAAGTGTGGTACCACCGACCCTGAAATGAAGGAGATGTGTGGAAAGCTAGTGGCATCAATTGTTGAGTGGGTGAAAGAAGTAATTAAAGCTGAGGGGGGTCACATTCACTATTAACTATGTACACTATTGAACAAATAAATATTTTAGTTGTGTCTTTGTTACTGCATTTTCCTATTGTCCCAACTAATTTGCATAATACTGTATAATACAGTCCTGGAGCTCGAATCCAACCCCCTTTATTTTGTAATCAAGTACGCAAACCATTCGGGCAGAGGTCAATTAAGTTTTTTAAAGCTATGTAACAAAATATTAAAACCAAAAGAATCCGTTAAAAAAATTTTTTTTCAAAAGATGACAGATGATGCTCAACCTTTTATACTCTTACGCCTCTAAAGATGTACCACTGCAAAGTCCACCAGCTAGGGAAGACTACTACTACTTCAAGACCTACAAGGGCCTCCTGATTACTTCTCTTTCACTTCCCTACTAATCCTTTACTCCCACATTTTTCCAAATTCACTTCGTGGTCCCAAAAACATTTTCACTCTACTTGTTGGCAGAATCTGTAATTTCTGTTACTATTGAGCCTAATATTAAGTTGGTTCAGTTGGTAGGAGCCGTCCCGTGGCCCAGTAGTTAGCGCGCTTGGCTACTCATCCAAGGGATCTGGGTTCGAGCACCGGGTAACGCATGGATGTTTGTGTCGTTTTTCTGCTGACGTCCTGCCATCCTCTCAGATCTTCTACTGTGGCATATAAACTGACAGGCTCCTCTCAGATCTCTATAGCAAGCAGCTGCTTGAGGGGGTATTTATTTATTTTTTTATCAGTTGGTAGCGCGCCCGATTCGTATTTTGTAGTTCCCAGGTTTGAGTCCCACCCAGCCAGCGTTAAGATTTATATTCGCTGAACTCTCACGGTTCTCTCGGTCATAAAGGGGACACCGATGGGCTTTGAAAGGCCGCCGTAAGTCGAATGGGAAGTAGAGCCATGGTGCCGTATGCAGGAGAACCATACCCTGAGCACGTTGGGTTGTTTGGGTTGTTTTACCTCTGAGCGGCACTTTTTTGCACACCATGGGCTAAATGGCCAGGTCACATGAACCCCGAAGGCTCAGAGAAGGTTGGGGGAGGGGACCCACTGGAACAGCTGCTGGGAGACAGATGGTAGCCTCCCGTCAAGGCCATCCAGCATGTTCTTTAACGTGCATAGGGTATGGCTCTCCCGCACACGGGGCCACGGCTTAACGTCCCATCCGATGGACGGAGGTCTTTCCAAGCCCATCGGTGTCCCCTACTGACCGTGGGCAGGGCGGGGAATTTTGCGGAGATAAATCTCAACGCTGACCCAGCTGGGACTCGAACCTGCGCACGTTGAAGAACATTCTAGACGTTTCCATCTGTCTCCTACAATTGTACAAATAACACTTCCCCAACGTTCTCTGAGCCCTTTGTTCCTTGTGACCTGGCAATTTAGCCCATTGTGTACAAAAAAGTGCCACTCGGAGGTTAAACAACACAACCCAATGAATATAAAAAAAGGTATTAAAAAATTCACAAGTGTCTAAATTTAAGGCTTCTTTTTGAGTCTGAAGTCCAGACAAAATGGTCCTTACTCTCAGACATGCTCGGGAGGAGTTTTAGAGGGAGGGGGCGAGGCGAATTGTTCACCCACTTTTTTAATGTTCCTAAGAATCTTCGTAGCATTGAGCAATTTCAACCGTACTTTCGATTCACGATGACCCTGCAACTCTTTGGTCCGGGTTTGAGTCTGAGGATACATTGTCATTTGTTCTGATTTAACCTGTAAATAAGCTAGTATCTCTACGGATCTGATTACAAATTAGATAAAAGCAAAATTGAACTGATTTAATCGAAAGACAATTGAAATTACATACTGGTTCAGAATTACAATTGATCTTTAGTTGTTAGCTAATTTTGGCACTATACTTTATTTTTCTTTGCTGCAAGAACTGCACAAAATGACCTTTAAATGAAATGTCACTTAAATTCCACCATGAGAAAAAAAACTCAGATTTATGTGTAAAACTCTTGCTGTGAAAACGCTTTTGTAACAAGAGCTGGTACTCTTCTGTGATATTTCGGATTATCTCTCCGTCTGTTACATATTTACACTTATCCATATAAATTTTGTTATGTACTGAAGAATTCTTTAGGAGCTCCGGCTCGATAGGCTCGAAAGGAGAGAGAGGCAACGGAAAGGGAAAAGGAGAGAGAGGCAGCAGAAAGAGAAAAGGAGAGAGAGCATGAGTATAGAATGCTGGAACTGCAAATGAGGAATGCAAACGAGGAGAGGGGTGATGGGCGAACGGTGGCAGTATCTAGTAATCCAGCAGATGCGCGGCTGGCTAATTATATGAAATTATTGGGAAATATGTTAGCTGGAAGCCCTAAAAACCCTGAAGAGGTGATAAATCTCTTTGAGACAGCGGAAAGGGGAGTTAAGATATATGAAGTGCCAGAGGAATTTCGAGGCAAAGTCATCATTTCTTTTTTAGATGGTAATTATGCAAATCACGTTTTTCGAAAATTAAGTGCAGAGGATTTTGTTTATTATAAGAAAGTTAAAGAGGCCGTATTAAAAGAGTTTAAGTCACTCCCTCTGCGTACAAGAGAAAGTTTGAAACTATCACGAAAGAACCGAATGAGTCATATAATCAATTAGCCTCGAGGCTCAGAAATAGCTGGGATTACTACGTCCGCAGTAGGAAGGTGACAAATTTTGAGGAGCTTATGGACCTGATAGTGTCGGATAAATTACGTGATAGCCTTCCTCAAGACACCCATGCTTACGTAGTACAGAAAGAGGCAGAGTCATGGGCAAAAGCAGACGAAATAGCCACGTGGGCAGAAATCCATCTAGCCAGTGTAAACGGAACGGAAGAGGTCCTAACTTTTAAAGAGGTAAGGCATAGACATTATGCAGAACGTGTTGTTTCCCCCCAGCAGAGGATAGACTCAGAGAGAAATTACTCGAGCAGAAGGTATCAATCGGCAGTTAATTTAGCTGAATATAGAAATATCCCAAAAGTAAGGAGGTGCCATAAATGTAGATCTGACGAACATTTGATGAAAGATTGCCCACTGAGAACTGGGGACCGTGAGAACCGAACTCAGGTGTACCAAGTTAGCACCTTGGATCACAATTCTAAAGATGTTTGTGAGGCAACAATAGGAAGGGTTACGACACATACAAAGCCAAGTCCAAGCAGTCGAGTAATGGGACAGGGAGAGATACGTATCCCAGTAGATTATGAAGAGGTTCGAGTCAGATGTGGCGACCAGACAGCTAGAGCAGTCGTGGATTCGGGGGCAGAACTGACAGTAATCAGAAAGGGGATGCTAAACGAAGAAAAACACCCGGTAAAAGACCATCTGTTGTTGCATGGACCGTTTGGTGATGCCATAAGGGCAGAGGTAAAAGAGCTGCCTTTAAGTTTGATTGATTGTACAGACAATAGCACTGTGAGTGGCGGAGAAATTAAAGTGCTATGCGCAGTAGTAGCAAAGCTGCGGAAGGAGGTACTTCTGAGTGTGGAAGCATATGGTAAGTTAATTAGAAAGAAGGAGAGAAGGCCTGTAACTGGTAACCTCAGGAGGAAAATCCATGAGCCGTGGGCCAATAGAGGAAGCTACTATGAAAGAGGTAGAGAAATTCCAGTTAGTAACAGGGAAATATATGCTCCATGGAGACCGTCCAATCAGCGCCATCCTATCTCCCAGCCCAAACATGTGCAGCGATCTGTCAGACTCGATGTCTACGATGATCAAAATTATTTAGGGGAGGGAGCGAACATGGCAATTGGAGGTAACAATGGGTCAGGCCGACGCCAATGTCGACGACTTTCAGCCTGTAGAGTCTGAGGGTACGTACGGGAAGGTGATATCTAAGTAGTCACGAAAGGTGTGCATAGCCTTTCACATGGGAGGTCACCTGTGGACGAATGAACACCGCCAGTACGGCATACATTCGTCAAAGACAGTTTTTAGTGAGATCATTAATTTATAGACTGTGTACTCTCGGACAACTACTTTAGTCAACAGGTTTTTTATTGTTTGAAGCAAAAAGAATATTTAGACTCAGTGCACCAGTATATACCTAGGAGTTATTTTATATTTAAGTGTAGTGTACATAGATGTGTAAAAGATGTGCCAATTCGCAGAGAATTTATATAATTCATGAAGCAACTTAGAACTCTGTGTTTTGTGGCATTGAACTCTAAGATTAATGCGAAAATGAACTCTGATTTTCGGCATTCAACTTGACTTTTTAGTCAGCAGTTAACAGGACTAACTACTGACTTCTGGCAGGGAGGTGTCAGGCTAGAGGCCCTTTTAGATTTTTTTTTTGTTCAGGCTGTGTATATTTATTTTGGATGTCGCCAAAATAGTCATATGCTACGGGGAGGCCCTCTGTCCCGACATCTGGAAAGTTAATTGCAGTAGCAGTGTACAGGGAACGGCTAGCGTCCGCTGGCAAGTGACCCGGGTCCCTGAGGGCTAACGGACGCCCAGATGGTGAAGCATAGAAAAGAAAGGAAGAAAGGGTTTGGCAACGATGAAGAGAGAGCCGGTCGAGTTTCGGAAGGAGTCGGACGAGAAATTGTAAAGCTGAGAAATGCCGACTGGTAATAGCGGCATTGGCTCTGTAAATACAGCTGAACAGGCATAGTAAGCTGGTGTTGTTGTAATCCATGTAATTGAGCATATGTCCTCGTCCAGCAAGTACGTTGGAAGGTTAAATAAATCTTTGTTATTTTTAAGTAAAGCCTGAAGTGGGACTAATTTATTGGGGAGGAGCTTCAGTATCAGTTCTCTGCAATTGTGAATAAACCGTTGTTTTTATCCGAAAGACTCTTTCACCCGTCGCGTATAGCGATCGAACCGAGGGAACGTCCTAAGTGGTCCAAATAGACCGATAAACGAAGAGTTAACATCACAACATGCATTCAAGAATTCGAAAATTCCAACAATTTACTGAAATGCGTTAAAGTTCAGTGATTCGGACATCGAATATCGCAACTGCATTTCTACACTCCTGAAAGTGGAAATCGCAACACCAAGAAGGAATGCAATTAGAAATATATAAATTGCAGGAAGCAATCGGCCGTTGGAGATATGCAAATGATCAAAGTTCTGCAGTGAATGGACATGTGATACCAGGGCCGAACTTTAACCTTCTGAGGCCCTAAGCTATGTCAAGTTTAAGAGACCCAAAAATTTGCAAATCGAAATATATATTTATTATTCTGATTGGAAGAAACAAAAAAAATTATCAGGAACTTGATATGGTGAAAACATTATACTAGTATTAGTATGCATTGATAACTGGTAAAGTTAAAATGAACAGTAGATCTTTCCTTTCTTTCTTAAGATGAACAGTGTTTACACAATAGGTTAAATATTTAAAAACATTTCGTGACACAGCCAACATTAAACCAATTTTTTTGAGGTTCCACAAAATCGTGAGCCCTAAGCTGTAGCTTAGTTTGCTTATGCCTAAGTCGGGCCCTGTGTGACACCCAGTTGATCCGTGAGTAAATACTGGAGGCCCATGAGCTTGTATCATGCACAACCGACAATGAGACTGAAGTACATGCTGCAAAAATGTTCGGAACCTGCCTTGGAAGAGCTGGCGGGACCATTATGCACAATTGATGTCCTCTGAGAGAGGGCGAATCGTCGATATGCGAGAGCTCGGATTGAGTCTTCAAGTGATCACAGCATGCATGGGTCGGAATGTGAGCAGAGCGCAACAGTGCATCTCACGCAACATCACGGAGCACCAAATAACACAATGTACAGGTACGGGACCAGCACTCCACACAACAGAACTTGAAGATTGCATGCTCCTTAAGAGGGCCATTCATGACCCTTTCACCACAGTGACTGTGCTGCAGAGTGCTGTATGGACCTCTACAGGTACCATGGTCTCCACGCAAGCCATTAGATAACATTTGCATGATGCAAGAATGAAAGCAAGACATCCAGTCTGGCATCTGGCATTGGAGCGACATTTCCGGTTGCACCATCTCCATTGGTTCCAGTGAGGCAACATAGGACTACGGAATGGAGGAGACACAGTTTCACAGATGACTGTTGTTCACAGATGAGTCCCATTCTGTTTCAGCATGTCAGATGGCCATTTGTCAGCCATTGTTGGTAACATTAATGAGATGAGGAAGCCTATTCCATTAGCTACCATATGGCTCCCCACCATGGTACAATTGGTATTACATATGTTGCCCAGATATCTCTGCTCCATGTTTCTGATATGCTAACGTTCCATCGACGTAACACCAATAGAATCATTACTCCTGTGGCATGACACTTACTTACCATCATGCCTGAACTGATTTTGCACTAGGACAATGCTACCCCACACACTGCACATGAAACGACGGATAGTCTCCAAGATTTGGGCATTTCCCATGGCCACAATTATTCTCTGGACTTGTTGCCCATTGATTATATATAGGATTCATTCGCGCACCCAGTTGGATGTTATTTGGAACGCCATACCTCAGGACACCATTAACCATATGATTGATGGAATTCCTAGACGTCTACAAACTTGTTTAACCCTTTAACTTCCACAGGCCTTGAAAAATGAAGTACTTCAGTATACAAACCGGCCGAGTTTTGAAATGGACTTTTCCTAGTTGTGTCATTCCCCCTTCCTTCACCCGTAGGGGGAACGGCGATAACCGCAGCATAGCTCCCCTCCACTCCGTAAATTGCCTCTCATTAAGCTGAGCATTCCCTCACCTCGAAACCAATATGGTCATGAGTTCCCCCCCCCCCCCTTCATTGAACACGAGATGTCTTTTTCCTTAAATCCTTTCCAAATTAATTTTTAAAACATATGCATATTTGTCAATTTTTGAAAACCTTTTTATTTAATAATAGCTTCTAAAAGCTATTTAAATTTGTTTTTCTACTTAAAAACTGGCATAAGATTGCAGTTATTTGAATTACATCTTTGTACATGAAATAGATGTCATAATTATAAATTTCAGAGAGAAAAAAGTTTTCAATGATTCCATTTTTTGGATTCTGATATCAGTTTTATAACATCCAGCAAAGAGAAAGCTGCTATTAATATTCGAATGTATGATGAAAAAGATCAAAGATTATCAAAAGAGAGGACCAAAAATAGAAAAGAAGTAAGAGTGCTAAATTCAGTTTTAAAGAATAGTTTTTAACGCAATTGTAGATAGTAATCTAACATAAGAATCAAAAATGATTTTGACAGAAAGATTGGTATCTGAGATAAAAGTAATCGAAGTGGATATTTCAAAAGATATACGAGGAAACAAAGACTAGATAACATGAGAAATAAAGAAAGTAAAGCAATCAGATATTTCGTAAAAATATTGGAGATAGTAAAGAAATATTATCAAAATGAGAAAGACTTATGAATTTGATGGATAAAGGAAGATGGCTAAATGAAATATGAAAATGGGACCTCTCTGGAAGAAGACCGTGAAAGAGATGGAAAAATGGTGTGAAAAAAGCAAAGCTGAAACGAGGACTTCAAGAGTTAGATTGCAAAGAAAAAATAAGTGGATAGAGAGAGCTGACTGGGACCACACAACTTGAACTTGGGAGGATGAAAGAATAAAATTTTGCATCATTATACTTTTTTATAAAATACATTGTTAAGTAATTGACTAAGTGATTCAATTCAGCAAATGATTAAATCAAAAGTAGTCTGTTCTATTTTACATTTTAGATCATCAGTAATGTGCCTAAAAAAGTCTTATGGGTGGTGGATTACATACTCGAGTCCAAGGGCAAGATTCAGGGGGTTGGGGTATCTCCTCTTCCTTTTCAGAATCCTAGTAAGGGTAATAGAAGCAAAAATTATTAAATTTATTTGTTTCATGGATTTTTCATAAAATTTTAAAGACTTATATAAACGAAGAGCAAATGACATACTGCAATGGAAATAAAATAGATTCTTGCCCCCCCCCCTTTAATTTTTTCGCCTCGATTGTGTTTCTTGTTTCCTTCTTTTCTTGATTTTTTTTTTTTTTCAGATCCGGGCTTGCTCGTGTCTATTGGGGTGGGGGGGGGGGTTGGAATGATGCTTCAGTTAACGTATTTCGTCTGAGCGGCAGTTTTCTGCACAATAGGCTAAATGTCCTGGTCACAGCAAAGACCCACTATACAGCTGTTAGGAGACAGATGGAAGCCTGCCTCAACCTTACTGTTTTAATAGCACAGGCTATAGTTATCCTGCACAAGGGAGCTAAAATTTTACTTCCCATTTAACTGACGTCGGCCTTCCCAATCCCCTGCAGTGTCATATTTTCTCCCCGAGGGCAGAGTAGATATTATATATATATGCCCCCTCAAACAGCTGCTTATCACAGAAGTCTGACAGGAGTCTCAGTTTATACAGCATAGTAGGTCTAATGAGAATGGCCGGACCTCAGCAGAAAGACAACACAAACGTCCATGCCTTAACCAGGGCTCTAAACCTAGGTCCCTTTGATCAGTAGCCAAACACGTTAACCATTCGGCCACGGGACGGCTAGGGTAGATATTAGAGGAGATAAATATCAATATGCGACAATTAAAGATGTTTGAATGTAATAAATGTGTGTGTTTGGGGGGGGGGGTCTTAAATCACTGATTTCTGGGGCTGAATTCAGGAAAATATGTTATTGAAGCCCTCGAGGTGCAAGGGAAATTATAACTCCTTAATTCTTTTTCCTTATTTGCGTACTACACTGTTTCACATAAATCATTTCTGAGGGTGAATTTCGTCAGCATCGGTGTAATTACTTCGTCGTAATCTTTTGCTGATGTATGATTTTTCATGCATATTTCTCTTTGGGAAGATGCAGTGGTACAATAGTTTACCAACTTACACTTTTTTGTAGGGGAAAAAAGGACATGGAAATTATTTTATAGCCTATGGCAGTCTTGACTTCGCACATTTAATACATGACTAGCAGGGAGTTACCGAAATATGCAGAAACAATAAATTATCGAATGAGTTTTGTTTTTACTGAAACTGGAACAGGAAGAAAAGGATGCGAAGGCTGATAAAAGATTTGTAAGGAAAGAATTTATGTCTCTCTACGCCTTTTATTAGGATTTCAGGAAAATTTCAGCTTTGATAGAATCTCGAAAATCAATATTTTTTTACAGATTTCACAAAGGGAGCAACTACTTGAGTGGTTCATTTTGGTATGAATGTGGAATACAGTTTTCACTAACTTCTTTTACAGTAAATTTTTTTCCACCCTACTTATTAACTTTCCTAGAACAGCAATACTTTCTCCTCGCCTTTCAGTTTTTTCCTCAAGTTTCATGCAAAACCTTTTTCATTTTTTTTTACAAACCTTAATTTGAGGTAAACTTTTTTATTAGCAAATTAATAGTTCATATTCGTTGATTCTTTAGATGGAATTACCTTTGATTTTTACATACTTATTAACATGCATGTCTCTCTCCAGGGACGTACTCAGAAGTCAGTTTCGGAGGGAGTGGGGGGCGAGAATTTTTTTAGGGAGATGGGGGATAGGGTTGGTGGCTGAGAATAAGACTTGAAAAATTAATTATGTCATTTACTAAAACTATTCCACAGCACAAGAAAGGTTAAAATGATAGTCTGTAAATAATATATATAGATTATCTACATAATAAAAGAAGGTTCTGTCTGTCTGTCTGTGGCAGTCATCAACGTATACACTCCAAATTTTCGGAGAACGTTTCTGGTTGTGGTCCGGATTGCAGTGCCAAATTTCAGGTCGAAAGTCCAAAAGGGGGGGACTTGCTAGAACCAAAAATATTTGCCATGCTATTCCTACGGGAAACGAGAATCGCTGTCAAATTTACTGTTGCCATTTATTGCTCCCTAACTGTGAAAGTAAAGTCAGCAATGACCTTTCCAACACCGGGAAATTCTTCATGTTCAAATTATCATAAAATGTCGGGGGGGGGGGGATACTTAGAAACTAACCATTAGTGCACGAAATAAATTTTGCAGGTTAAAAGTGATACAGGAGCTGTCACAATTTGTGTAGAAACGATGTCACGGGCTAAGTGAGAACCTGATTTTTAAACCAATCACCGGTGCACACGGGGGACGCTGTGCATGAAATTTCGACCGTGCGGACGAATATCACGGGAGCCATAGGGTGGCAAAATCTGTGGTAACGGAAATAAAAATATCGATAGCTTACGCAAAAACTAAGCCACGAGCTATGAGATAGCTCGCTGACGTCAACAAGATCCAAGCCAACACCGGACAAATTTCTTCCTATTGAAAATTTGTGCTAAAATGTCGGGGGGGGGGGGGGTAGTTGCATAATTTACCTTTAGTGCAGTGAAAAAAATATAGAGGTTAAAAGTGACACCCGGGCAGCGCCGGGTAAGTTCAGCTAGTATAAAATATGTATATAGCCTAAAAATTAATATATATATATAATAATCCTCACAGACCTTCTACTATGGCATATAAACTGACAGGCTCCTGTCAGACCTCTGTGGCAAGTAGCTGCTTGAGGGGGTAATAATATAAATACACCCTCAAACAGTTGCTTTCTACAGAGATCTGACAGGAGCCTATCAGTTTATACGCCATAGTGGAAGGCCTGTGATGATGGCGGGGACCTCAGCAGAAAGACAAAGGTCCCTTTGATGAGTAGACAAGCATGCTAATAAATAATAATAAATGCTTTTAGTTTATTTTTTAAATCTACTTTTAGTGTTCCAAATGCAACTCTATCTATTTTTAGTTCCAAATACAAATGTTTTGGATTACAAAGCAGGTAAAGAAGTTTGAGATATGAATATGACAAGATCAAGATTGCAAAGATAAAAATAAGTGGAGAGAGAGTGTCGATCTGGACCTCACAACCTAAACTTGGGTGGGTGAAAAGAATGAAATTGTGCATCATTAATTTATTTATGAACTACATTGGAAAGTAATTCAGTAAGTGATTCAATTAAGCAAATGACTAAAACAAGCAGAGAGGATGGAAAGGACAAGAGCATGCCGATGCCTAAGACCAGTAACCAGGGCAGAGTGTGTGTATAGGGGAGAGGGTCAGCGGCTCCCAACCTAAGACCAGAGACCACGGAAAACAGAATGGGTGGATAACAATACAAATTTGTGCGCACAAAACAATACAAATTTGTGCGCACAAAACAATACAATATTCCCAACCCCTGGGTACGTCCCTGTCTCTCTCGTTACAAAAGAAGCTATTCAAAAGTTGTTGATGTCTTCATCTTCTAACCACATCATTATTTGCTTAGTCAAACCACCTAATATCCAAACTGACACTTCAGCATCTAGAATAGAAGTTATCAGGAGATATTTTCTCGTTGTCACATTACAGCGCGACAATAAATGAGCTATAGCAGCATTAAGAGGAAAACGAATAAAATTGTAAACTCAAATAGAAAAAGAAATTGAGATAAAAAAGCTTCTATTTTTTTTTCTTTTAATCCATAATTTAATCCCCTCATCAAATAGTTACATACTGTGTCGGCCAATACACTTAAAAATAGGGCTTTAAGCTTCTATTTCATTTTTCTTTTAATCCATAATTCAATCCCTTCATCAAATAGTTACGTACTGTGTCGGCCAATACACTTAAAAATAGGGCTTTGGTTGAAGTAAATGCTTTCATAATAAAATAACAAATGCTATAAGTTTGAATATATATTAATGCGCTTATTTTAAATTGCTCTTTTGACGGCGAACTTGTATCATAAATAAAAAGTATCATTAATTTCTTTTTTATTTCAATTATCAAGTAGCCTCACTTGATATCTTGTCACAATAGAATTATTTTTCATTTTATAATTCGTTTTTTGCAGAGCTCCAAACATGCCAGTCATGCACTATAGGAACTAATTAACCCAATTTTGCTGTTAGGAAAATAAGCCTAACTTTTTTCCCCCATCCCCAAATTTTAGGATGAATATGTAATAATATGAGATAAAGATTGAACTTATAAAAGTTAACTGTTCTGTGTATTAATTTGTTTTCAAACATTCATTTTTATATTACGTGAAATTATATGTTTTTTCGGAATTAAAATTATGCATCTAATCTATATTTTTTCAGTTCTACCACTTTTTAAAAGTTTTGCAAACCATTTTTCCAGTAAATACTTCCTGGCTATGTGCTAGAAATACGCTATAAATTCTTTTATAAAAATTGAATATTCCCTCAAGCAGTTGCTTGCCACAGAAGCCTGTCAGTTTATAAAGCCATAGTAGAAGGTCTGTGAGTATAGCGGGATCTCAGCAGAAAAACAACATAAACATCCGCAGCTCACACGGGACTCTAACTCAGGTCCCTTTGATCAGTAGACTAGGGCACAATTAATTTTTAATTGTAGGTCTTAAAATATCAAAAGTTAGAACTAAACAACTATCACTTTGTTGTTTAAAATAAATCATTATCTTTTTCATGGTCCGTGGTCACAGGTTGGGACCCGCTGACATGGCTACTGCGTTAGGCATGGGCCATCCCCTTGCCCTTTTCCTCTCTGTTTCTTTCCTGTACATGGTCTTTATCAGAATTCATTACCCTTGGCACTCCCTCATTTCTATATCTTATCCCAAATCCCCATCCATCGAAAAAATTTATTAATACTCTTTGCTTCGGGTCTAGCTGATTTAGTATGTTATATATAATTCACAAAGTATTTATCATCCAAGTTAATCTTTACAGTCCAAGTATACATGAAACACTTGAGAAGATTAGTTGAAATAGGTATGAGCTAATTGCCTAGTATTGTACATTGTCATTCAGGATCCTTTCAGGTCTTTAAATATTGTTGCGGTTTACAAAAATGGATAGCCACTGAGCGTGAGTATTAAAAGCTATATTTCAAAACCAAATTCAGTACAAGGTAAATTGTTACAAAGAAAATATGGATGAAGTATCTTATTAACAAATCAACTATTAACCATACACAAGTCATCAATCTTCCTGCGCAGAGCACACAACATTAGCTCTGTCAATTCCACTAAATATTACCTTTTTACTTGATTACCATGTCTCTTGAACATCCGTGTACACATCACATAAAAGCTACCACTTTTATACTTCCCGCGTACACAACACATAAAGATAATTCTTTATACTTAACGCGCACTGTCTCAGAACAGCTAACCGTCCATTTTCGAACTCTAGACCGTTACACGCTCCACTGTTCTTCTTCAAATTCTCCCAAAGTTCTTATTCGTTGGCTGATACTTTGCTTTCGATTGCCAGATTCCTTCTGTCGTAATAATATTTTTATATCCAAACACTGTACAAGATTTAAAGTCATGAGGAAACAGAAGGCCTTTCATCCTGGAGCGGCAGAGAGTCTAGCTTGTTTGATCACTGATCTTGGATTCGATCTCTGTACATATAGCGTATGAGTTTTTAGGTTTAACCCGATTTCACCCGGTTTTCATCCCCCTCCTCACCCTGTAAAAACAGGTAAAATTCTCAAATTAAACGCAAAAAATAAAAAGATGTTCAGTTCATAATAGTTTGTTGCTTTTTTCTTATAAAAAAACAAAAATTTAATTAGTATGTTTGAATTTCCTATTTGTAAAATTGTTATGAGAACAAACTTGGTCAAAAAGGTTCTATTTTCTAAATGGGTAGGTGCAATTAATAGAAACCATCATACATCTGTTATGGACTTCTGGAGACTAATGATCTAGACTAATTTAGTAAATCTGCGCAAAATGAAAATGCATCTGATTATGTACAACTATTCAGATAATTCGTCGACGTGGATAATGATTTGATTATTTCAGAATTTTCTGCTTATTTTTTAGATCTTCCACCAAAAACTAAGATTTGAATATTCTTAAATTTTGGATTGATATCCTCAAGTAAACAAGGTGGCATTAGCACTGCTTGCTTTGCAATAGATATGATGTATAGCGATCATTTAGCTAACTAAGTAATCTGCCACCGCCGGGCGGAAGTAATCTTGCCAAAGAATTCGGTTGTTTCATCTCTGAGCAGCACTTTTTTTTGCACACAGCGGGCTAAATGACGTGGTAGCAAGTACCCCTAGGGCTCAAGAAGGTTGGGGGAGGGGACCCACTGGGCAGAGGAGACAGATGGTAGCATCCCGTCAAGGCCATTCAGTAATTAACGTGCACAGAGTATTACTTTCCCGCACAGTGCCGCGGCTTAACGTCCCATCCGATGGATGGATTCCTATTCAAGCCCATCGGTGTCCCTTACTGACAGTGGGCAGGGCGGAAGATTTTTGCGGAGATAAATCTTAAAGCGATTTCAGCTGGGGCTGGAACCTGGGAACTGAAGATCATGAGCCTGGCTGGCTATCGACTAAGCCACTCCCCGCCACCCCCTCTCGCCGAAGAAACAATGGAACAAAACATATGTTATCGCATGTAAATAATAAAATTATTACCTAATACCTGAATATTTCAATTATTTTTATTTCAACACAAATTGAAAAAAAAATATTTTTCCCGATAATTATTCATCTAATGGAGTTATTTTTAACTTAAAAAAAGTCGTACCCTGTGTATTGATGTGTCTCGCCTTCCTCACAAATTTTGTCTATAGCGTATTATACTGACAGGTCCCTGTCAGACTTCTCTGAGAAGAAGATGTTTGAGAGATAATTTATTTTTATTTTCATTTCATTCCTTAAGCCACATTCAGTTATTTTTTTAACGGTACCAACTACCAATGTTTTTAACATCGATGATGGAGTAATGTCAACCGAAAAAAAATTGCTTCCACTTTCGGCACAAACCGTGTATCATAAAAATCAGAGCATGTGTTGCAAGTTTTGACGACCGTTTCCCATATATATCATTATTTTCATATTCAACAATAGAATCTTGCTTGTGATTGTTTGATACCCATTTCTTTAGTTTGATTTCATCAAAGGAGATAACGCAGAAATGATCAGCAGGATTCAATTTATTTGCAACAAATTTAATAGAATTCAAAACAGAGTTTGAGAAGCCTTGTTCCAGCTTAATTGATTCGTAACACTTCCTCAGTGTCTGCTTTGTTGGGAAGTAAAATACTTTTCGTAAGGAATTGTAGGCTTTAGGGCTTACAAGACATATAGCAGCAGTGCTAAATTTCTATCTGAAACACCCTTGACGTCTTCAACTGTGAAGAAATGAATGTGAAAATGATAGCTGGAACCATACCTTTTATGTAACCTAAAACATCTCTTAGGTTATGTTTTATATTGGCCCTTTTGGAGCATTTTCTTTTCATGTAGTGTAGTTTACTATGGAGAGATTTTTTTCCCATGTTTTTGGTGTGATAATCCTCCTGCGAGGAGTGTGCATTTTTAGGGTACTGTAACCTACATAACCAATATTAGATTTGATGCTGTCAATGGCGAAATGAGATGAATCAATATCTTCCACAGAAGATGCAGTTGTGCCTGAAGCAGATGCAATTGGAGATAACTATTGGTGATTTCTTTCACAGAATTCCTAGCTATTCTTTCCTGCAGTTTTTGCTGTATCAAAGACACGTTCATTCTTCTTCGTTTATGATCTGGGAAAAGTAAAAAAAAATATCGATGTATTTTAACGAAATCTGAAAAGATTTGCAAATGCATAGGCAATACACAGAAAAATAAACAATTTCTCAAAGCATATGTAAATAACCATTTATACGTCAGTGTATAATTTAGGAACATAGACTTGCAAATATTGTCATAAATATTACATTGATGTGCTATCTTCAATTTTTGTTTTCAATTGCAGCTAATGCAGAATATTCCTTCCTCCTCTTAAATATGGAGGGATATAATGGTTAATTTAGGAAAGTAGAGGGATATAATGATTAATTTAGGAAAGTAGAGGGATATAATGATCAATTTAGGAAAGTAGAGGGATATAATGATTAATTTAGGAAAGTAGAGGGATATAATGATTAATTTAGGAAAGTAGAGGGATATAATGATCAATTTGGCAATGTCCAAACAATTGGGCAAAGATGCATTCTAAATCCAAATAATTGTGAATGTAATCGAAACTCATCTCATGTTTTTTCTACTGTATATTTAAGCTTAGTTTTGCATGGCATTTTAGTAAAATCTTTAAACCTGTCATTGAGCTAGTTTTGAAGATTACTTTCCAATCAAATATGAAGATAGTTCTTTCAAATTAGGTTTCCATATATTGGTGCAAAATGTGAGAAATTATTGTTCCAGGAATACAAATGAAACACTTTTGGCAATTGTGAACTTGTAAACACTTTCAGTGAGAAAATGAATATATTTTTGATATTTAATTTAACTGTTTCGTGTAGCATGTCATTAATTGTAAATATTTGCAAGGGACTTGTACATAAATGATTTTGAAATGATGCCTTGGGGAATGCATTAATAACTGAATAGATGGTGTAGTATAAGGTCGTCTTTGCAATAGGAACTGATGTCAAACTGTACAATTATTTGTGATATAATCTGGTATATTGTCTGTGGTTTCATATTGTTTCATGTCATGTATTTTGATCTTGGTTTGAGGAGACAGTTGGAGAGATTGGTTTTTAAAGGAAGAGCAGTGAATACAAATTTAAACAACTTTAATGATGCATAAATGTATTGAAATGAAGCAAACGTATAATTCCTGCATAATCGTCAGTATTTTACCAAGTGGTTTCGAATTTTGCCAACTGCCCTAGATTTTGCCATCTCGCCACAATTTTACAGAAAAAAATCTCAATTTTACCTCACACCTGATTCTTGCAAAGTCACTCTTAATTTTGCCAACTCCCCCAAGATTTGTCAACTCTCCTAGATATTGCGAAGTTGCCTCGATTTTGCCAACACACCATGATTTTGCAGAAAAAATATTGCAATTCACCTGAATCATCTCACCTGAATTTTGTCAACTCTCCACGATTTTGGCAAGTCACTCCGAATTTTGCCAACTGCCCCTAGATTTTGCCAACTCGCCATAGTTTTACATAAAAAAACTCCAAATTTTTACATCTAACCTAAATTTTTCACATCACCCACGATTTTGCCAAGTCACTCCGAATTTTGCCAACTGTCCCTAGATTTTCCCAACTCCCTAGGTTTTGCCAACTCGCCATAATTTTACAGAAAAAAATCCGAACTTTTACATCTGATCTGAATTTTGCCAACTCCCCATGATTTTGCCAAGTCACTCCGAATTTTGTGAACTCCTCAAGATTTTGCCAACTCCCGAATTTTGGCAACTCCCCAAGATTTTAGCAAGTCACTCGGAATTTTGCCAACTCCCCAAGATTTTGCCAAGTTGTCCCGATTTTGCCAACTCCCCAAGATTTTACCAAATCACTCGGAGTTTTGTGAACTCCTCAAGATTTTTCCGAGTTGTCTCGATTTTGCCAACTCACCTGTATTTTAGTAAGTGGCTTCGAATTTTGCCAACTGCTCTAAATTTTGCCGCCTCTTCATTTTCCAAACTGTCTTAGATTTGCCAAGTTGCCTCGATTTTGACAATTCCCCTTAATTTTCCAAAAAGAAAAAAAGATTAAATTTTCACAACACCTAAATTTTACGAAGTTGCTCCGAATTTTGCCAACTCCGAGTTACTTTTGGGGGTAGCCTCCCCCCATCTCCCCATGGCTACGGCCCTGTACACACACACACACTTCTTGCAATAATTATATTTACTTGTTTCATAATTTGAATACTAAAAACCAAAGTACTAGTTTGGTGACTTCAGAATTGGCTAAATGAACCATAATCTCTAACCTAAAACAATAACTTTTTTAACTGAAATACTGTAACTGAAGACAATAATAAGTTTAATGCATAAAAGCAATTTAACTGAAATACTATATGTAATTTAATTTGCTATTACACTAAAAATTACGAAATAATTGGATTGAGAACCATAATTTACATATTTTTCCAACGGTAAATCTTATCACATGGCCAAAATGAAATGCATACACTATTGTTAAAATATTTTTCACTTGACTATATAAAAATATATATTCCCCCCCCCCCCTTCAACCATGTGTTTGCCACAGAGTTTATACGCTGTAGTACTTCTTTGGTAGAGAGTCTGTGAGGAAGGCAAGACCTCAGCCCAAAGACAACACATCGACGTCTTACCTAGGGATCGAACCCAGGTTCCTTCGACTATATATATATATGTATCTAAAATGCATTACAGATCCAACTATATTTTATAAACTAATACAGCTCACACATTACATTATAATTAATCAAAAATATTTAAGGATTATACACATACCTTTCCACTTCTTTTGGAAATCTGAAAAATTATCTGTTGGGATAATTTTTTCTGTTAGTGCCACAATAAATGCATCGATCTCTGTTCTTTCGTTTCCTTATATTAAGGATGTTTATCTTTAATTAGAGAAATTTATTTAATATTTATAATATATATATATAACATAAATGAATGAAAATTAAATTTATGGATTTTATTGAGATCACTGTGACTGCTTCAGGGTAAATTCAATGTTATTTATTTCCAATCATTCATAATTGTCTATTAGAAAATAAATATTATGCAAACTTCTAATATGCATTTTCTTATTCTTTTATGAAATGCTGGAAAATAATACTTCTTACAGTTTTAAAACATTCTTGAGGTCAATTCTTATGACTCATTACTATTTTGAAATATTCCAGCTTCACTATTTAAATAGTGATGAAACATTGCTTAAATTCGAGATTAAAGCAGATTTCATTATTATCTTAGATTAATCTGCAATGAAATACATATTTTAAAATTTTTAGAGCTCCGAATTTATATTCCAATTGACTTTGGAATTTCTCTAAATTTTGTAAAGGGCAGTGTAAACTTATACATTCCCTGCGTTGGGTTGGGTTGGGTTGTTTTACCTCTGAGCGGCAATTTTTTGCACACCATGGGCTAAATGGCCAGGTCACATGGACCCCGAAGGCTCAGAGAAGGTTGGGGGAGGGGACCCACTGGAACAGCTGTTGGGAGACAGATGGTAGCCTCCCGTCAAGGCCATCCAGCGTGTTCTTTAACGTGCACAGGGTATGGCTCTCCCGCACACGGGGCCACGGCTTAACGTCCCATCCGACGGACGGCGGCCTTTCCAAACCAATCGGTGTCCCCTACTGACCGTGGGCAGGGCGGGGAATTTTGCGGAGATAAATCTCAACGCTGACCCAGCTGGGACTCGAACCTGGGAACTACAGATTACGATACATTCCCTGCATGTACTTATTCCTTTCCCTGTAATCCTCTATTACAGTGGTTCTCAACCCATTATGCTTCACGTACCCCCTGGAAATGTCTATGTAACTGGCGTACCCCTTGTATAAATAGATAAAACTATAGTTATAGTATAACAATGGGAATAAAATAAAACATATATATCAGTTCAACTGAAACTTTTATGCTTCACGTACCCCCTGAAAATGTGTATGTAACTGGCGTACCCCTTATATAGATAGATAAAACTATAGATATAGTATAACAATGGGAATAAAATAAAACATATGTATCAGTGGTTCACGTACCCCCTGGAAATGTGTATGTAACTGGAGTACCCCTTGAAAAGATAGATAAAACTATAGTTATAGTATAACAATGGGAATAAAATAAAACATATATATCAGTGGTTCTCAACCTTTTATGCTTCACGTACCCCCTGGAAATGTGTATGCAACCGGCGTACCCCTTGTATAGATAGATAAAACTACAGTTATAGTATAACAATGGGAATAAAATAAAACATATGTATCAGTGGTTCTCAACCTTTTATGCTTCACGTACCCCCTGGAAATATGTATGTAACTGGCGTACCCCTTGTATAGATAAATAAAACTACAGTTATAGTATAACAATGGGAATAAAATAAAACATATATATCAGTGGTTGTCAATCTTTTATGCTTCACGTACCCCCTGGAAATGTGTATGTAACTGGCGTACCCCTTATATAGATAGATAAAACTATAGTTATAGTATAACAATGGGAATAAAATAAAACATATATATCAGTGGTTCACGTACCCCCTGCAAATGTGTGATGTAACTGGCGTACCCCTTGTAAAGATAGATAAAACTATAGTTATAGTATAACAATGGGAATAAAATAAAACATATATATCAGTGGTTCTCAACCTTTTATGCTTCACGTACCCCCCGGAAATGTGTATGTAACTGGCGTACCCCTTGTATACATAAATAAAACTACAGTTATAGTATAAAAATGGGAATAAAATAAAACATATATATCAGTGGTTTTCAACCTTTTATGCTTCACGTACCCCCTGGAAATGGGTATGTAACTGACGTACCCCTTGTATAGATAGATAAAACTATAGTTATAGTATAACAATGGGAATAAAATAAAACATATATATCAGTGGTTCTCAACCTTTTATGCTTCACGTACCCTCTGGAAATGTGTATGTAACTGGCGTACCCCTTGTATACATAAATAAAACTACAGTTATAGTATAAAAATGGGAATAAAATAAAACATATATATCAGTGGTTTTCAACCTTTTATGCTTCACGTACCCCCTGGAAATGGGTATGTAACTGACGTACCCCTTGTATAGATAGATAAAACTATAGTTATAGTATAACAATGGGAATAAAATAAAACATATATATCAGTGGTTCTCAACCTTTTATGCTTCACGTACCCTCTGGAAATGTGTATGTAACTGGCGTACCCCTTGTATACATAAATAAAACTACAGTTATAGTATAAAAATGGGAATAAAATAAAACATATATATCAGTGGTTTTCAACCTTTTATGCTTCACGTACCCCCTGGAAATGGGTATGTAACTGACGTACCCCTTGTATAGATAGATAAAACTATAGTTAGAGTATAACAATGGGAATAAAATAAAACGTATATATCAGTGGTTCTCAACCTTTTATGCTTCACGTACCCCCTGGAAATGTGTATGTAACTGGCGTACCCCTTGTAAAGATAGATAAAACTATAGTTATAGTATAACAATGGGAATAAAATAAAACATATATATCAGTGGTTCTCAACCCATTATGCTTCACGAACCCCCTGGAAATGTGTATGTAACTGGCGTACCATTATATAGATAGATAAAACTACAGTTATAGTATAACAATGGGAATAAAATAAAACATATATATCAGTGGTTCTCAACCTTTTATGCTTCACGCACCCCCTGGAAATGTGTTTGTAACTGGCGTACCCCTTGTAAAGATAGATAAAACTATAGTTATAGTATAACAATGGGAATAAAATAAAATAAAACATATATATCAGTGGTTCTCAACCTTTTATGCTTCACGTACCCCCTGGAAATGTGTATGTAACTGGCGTACCCCTTGTATAGATAGATAAAACTATAGTTAGAGTATAACAATGGAAATAAAATAAAACGTATATATCAGTGGTTCTCAACCTTTTATGCTTCACGTACCCCCTGGAAATGTGTATGTAACTGGCGTACCATTATATAGATAGATAAAACTACAGTTATAGTATAACAATGGGAATAAAATAAAATATATATATCAGTGGTTCTCAACCATTTATGCTTCACGCACCCCCTGGAAATGTGTTTGTAACTGGCGTACCCCTTGTAAAGATAGATAAAACTATAGCTATATTATAACAATGGGAATAAAATAAAACATATATATCAGTGGTTGTCAACCTTTTATGCTTCACGTACCCCCTGGAAATGTGTATGTAACTGGCGTACCCCTTGTATAGATAAATAAAACTACAGTTATAATATAACAATGGGAATAAAATAAAACATATATATCAGTGGTTCTCAACCTTTTATGCTTCACGTACCCCCTGGAAATGTGTATGTAACTGACGTACCCCTTGTATAGATAGATAAAACTATAGCTATATTATAACAATGGGAATAAAATAAAACATATATATCAGTGGTTCTCAACCTTTTATGATTCACGAACCCCCTGGAAATGTGTATGTAACTGGCGTACCATTATATAGATAGATAAAACTACAGTTATAGTATAACAATGGGAATAAAATAAAATATATATATATCAGTGGTTCTCAACCTTTTATGCTTCACGCACCCCCTGGAAATGTGTATGTAACTGACGTACCCCTTGTATAGATAGATAAAATAATATAGTTTTTTATTTTCCTAGTGGCTCTTCACTAAGTTTGGGTTGGACTCGATTTTTAACAGCATATCGTAAAAATCGAGGTCAGTGAACCAGTAAGGCCGCAAAGTTTACATAAAAAATATTAAAATGAATTTCACATTTTCTTTGCGTCCGATAGATGCCACTAGTTCACTTTAGAGTAGGGGTTCTCAATTTGGGGTACGCGGTAAAATGTTTTGGGGTACGCCGTGAGAGCTCAAAAGTCGCTAGATATAGGTTATATATATATATGTTTTATGTTATTCCCATTGTTATACTATAACTATAGTTTTATCTATCTATACAAGGGGTACGCCAGTTACATACACATTTCCAGGGGGTACGTGAAGCATAAAAGGTTGAGAACCACTGATATATATGTTATATTTTATTCCAATTGTTATACTATAACTATAGTTTTATCTATCTATACAAGGGGTACGCCAGTTACATACACATTATCAGGGGGTACGTGAAGCATAAAAGGGTGAGAACCACTGATATATTGTTTGTGTTATTTTATGATAAGAGAACCACTGATATTTTATGATGTGAGAACCACTGATATATTGTTTATGTTGATTGTTTTATTTTATTCCCATTGTTATACTATAACTATAGTTTTATCTATCTATACAAGGGGTACGCCAGTTACATACACATTTCCAGGGGGTACGTGAAGCATAAAAGGTTGAGAACCACTGACATATATGTTTTATTTTATTCCCATTGTTATAACTATAGTTTCATCTATCTATACAAGGGGTACGCCAGTTACATACACCTTTCCCGGGGGTACGTGAAGCATAAAAGGTTGAGAACCACTGATATATATGTTTTATTTTATTCCCATTGTTATACTATAACTATAGTTTTATCTATCTATACAAGAGGTACGCCAGTTACATACACATTTCCAGGGGGTACGCGAAACATAAAAGGTTGAGAACCACTGATATATATGTTTTATTTTATTCCCATTGTTATACTATAACTATAGTTTTATCTATCTACACAAGGGGTACGCCAGTTACATGCACATTTCCAGGGGGTACGTGAAGCATAAAAGGTTGAGAACCACTGATATACATGTTTTATTTTATTCCTATATACATGTTTTATTTTATTCCTATATACATGTTTTATTTTAACTATTACTATGGTTTTATCTATCTATACAAGAGGTACGCCAGTTACATATACATTTCCAGGGGGTACGTGAAGCATAAAAGGTTGAGAACCACTGATATATATGTTTTATTCCCATTGTTATACTATAACTATAGTTTTATTTATCTATACAAGAGGTACGCCAGTTACATATACATTTGCAGGGAGTACGTGAAGCATAAAAGGTTGAGAACCACTGATATATATCTTTTATTCCCATTGTTATACTATAACTATAGTTTTATTTATCTATACAAGAGGTACGCCAGTTACATATACATTTCCAGGGGGTACGTGAAGCATAAAAGGTTGAGAACCACATATATATATGTTTTATTTTATTCCCATTGTTATACTCTAACTATTTTTATCTATCTATACAAGGGGTACGTCAGTTACATACCCATTTCCAGGGGGTACGTGAAGCATAAAAGGTTGAAAACCACTGATATATATGTTTTATTTTATTCCCATTTTTATACTATAACTGTAGTTTTATTTATGTATACAAGGGGTACGCCAGTTACATACACATTTCCAGAGGGTACGTGAAGCATAAAAGGTTGAGAACCACATATATATATGTTTTATTTTATTCCCATTGTTATACTATAACTATAGTTTTATCTATCTATACAAGAGGTACGCCAGTTACATATACATTTCCAGGGGGTACGTGAAGCATAAAAGGTTGAGAACCACTGATATATATCTTTTATTCCCATTGTTATACTATAACTATAGTTTTATTTATCTATACAAGAGGTACGCAGTTACATATACATTTCCAGGGGGTACGTGAAGCATAAAAGGTTGAGAACCACATATATATATGTTTTATTTTATTCCCATTGTTATACTATAACTATAGTTTTATCTATCTATACAAGAAGTACGCCAGTTACATATAAATTTCCAGGGGGTACGTGAAGCATAAAAGGTTGAGAACCACTGATATATATGTTTTATTTTATTCCCATGTAATACTATAACTATAGTTTTATCTATCTATACAAGAGGTACGCCAGTTACATATACATTTCCAGGGGGTACGTGAAGCATAAAAGGTTGAGAACCACTGATATGTATGTTTTATTTTATTCCCATTGTTATACTATAACTATAGTTTTATCTATCTATACAAGAGGTACGCCAGTTACATATACATTTCCAGGGGGTACGTGAAGCATAAACGTTGAGAACCACTCATATATATGTTTTATTTTATTCACATTGTTATACTATAACTATAGTTTTATCTATCTATACAAGAGGTACGCCAGTTACATATACGTTTCCAGGGGGTACGTGAAGCATAAAAGGTTGAGAACCACTGATATATATGTTATATTTTATTCCAATTGTTATACTATAACTATAGTTTTATCTATCTATACAAGGGGTACGCCAGTTACATACACATTTCCAGGGGATACGTGAAGCATAAAAGGTTGAGAACCACTGATATACATGTTATATTTTATTCCAATTGTTATACTATAACTATAGTTTTATCTATCTATACAAGGGGTACGCCAGTTACATACACATTTCCAGGGGGTACGTGAAGCATAAAAGGTTGAGAACCATTGTTCTGAACGATCGTTATATGATGGAATTAAATACACTGATTTTCATAAATTAAGGAAAATCCCTACGTTAACCCTTTGGATACCAAGCTGTTAATAAATACTAAGCTACTACAATTGAAATTAAAAAATTCAAATATTTCCCCTTCTTAAAAGTGAAGCTGTCGTGTCCCTCTAAATTATTTTCATATTTATTGTTATTGTATTTATCTACGATATAAGCTTATATATAAAATATATAACGGGGATGCCATAAATGACTTTAAGGCATCTCCGTCACTAGCCGGAGAGATAAGGTTTGAGTGACCGAGAGGAACAACGGTGAGACAAAGAAAATTAAGGGTAAAGAAGGAAATGTTCCATAGATGGAATGTAAAATGAACGACTGCAGCGCCGTTCTCGGTAGAGCATGCAACGAGCTTGGTAGAAAAGCCGATATCCAGGCAATGCTATTCCATTCACTATATTCGAAACTAGCAAGTAATAGTAAAAATCTTATTCGTAAATTACTTTAAAAAAAATCAAACTGAAATAAGTTATTAATTAGTTATTGAGGAACTTAAATTTAATCTTATTAATTATATTCATTAATATATTATAAAAATTATATTTTATTCAGATGAAACCAGAAGAAAACTTTTATTTTTGTCTTTTCAGTAAAGTCTTTTACTAGATGTAATTCGTTTTCTATGCAAAAAAAAATCTAAAGATAGAAATTTAAATGTACTGCAAAAAGTATAAAAATACCATTGTTTTCATGCTATTCTATAAAAAAAATTATCTTACTTTATTTCTGTCGAACTTCCCAAATAATATTCCGATGTTTACGTTTTCCTTGAATACAAGTGACCAAAAAATTGTTTTTTCTTTCTTTGTTGGTTGAAAATTGTCATTTAATGTTGGAGGCTTTCCTGGAAACCTGAATTTAACGGGCAATTAACAGGAAATTTAACTGGAAAATACAAAGAACTGGTATCTACTTTGAAGTTTGCGTTCAACCATGCACATTATCTTTAGAGTAATTCCCTGGATCTATGCATATTAATACTTTTTATGTTCCAGATATTTTTTTGCATACAACCGCTGTCATTAAAAAAACTATTAAATAATCGAATTATTCTATTCTATTATTTACTAGTATTTCACTTATATTGAAAATCAACAAACGAAATTACGTTTTAAAGCTGAATTATTAATAAAAATCACAGAATGTAAAATTTAGCATTAATGTAATTTTTTTGCGAAAATTTCAATCCCACAGCAGTGACAGCTAACCATTAGGAGTTGTTATTCCAAATCTTTTTAGTTTCACAGTAGCAAAATAACATATATTCTAGAATTTTGTTTTTAGGCGTAGACGGCAGGATATGATTTTGTTGTATTTCCTTCGGTTTTGCTCACAACCACAGAAAATGCCCTTTCAGCTGCTTGACCACTTACACTTTAGTGGTTATAAGAAGCATATTATTGTTAATAATGTTTCCACTTCATGTTAATATTGAACAGCACTACACACAAAACAAATTTTAAATCGCATTTTTATTTAGGTGTAAAATTCAGTTACTATTAAGTGTAAAATTTATGTGATACATGAGACGGCAAATTTGGAATTAATCCCAAGGCTGCCGATAATGTCAGCAACCATCCTTGAAGACATGGAAAGTGAATCTTTTTGTCCCCGGTCTGAAACTGAATGCTGCAGATGACTCAATGAAAGTTTTCCACGAACTCAAGCGTCCAAAGTTTGCTATCAATGCTGAGATTTTGTTCTGTGTTTAAATATGCTACTATTCAAAATGTCAAACAGATTATTTGTGATGGAACAAAAAACAGCAATATGGCTAGCACTGCCTGGCAGATGCTTTAATACACTTAAATAGCATAAGGCAGTGGCTACTGATTGTCTGAAAACTTGAGATGCAAGGCAGTGGCGACTCGTAGCTAAAATTAGTGGGGGTGCTGCTCCAGAAAATTTTTACCCTTTGTTTTAAAATTGTGTAAAATGAAACAAACATGTATAAAAAGAAAATTTTTTCAGAAACTTGATAAAATCCTAAAAGAACAAAATCAAACATTTTTTACTTACTTTAACCTTAATTGTTACAGTTCGAGCTTAATCTATTCATTTAAAAATGAAATCCATTCTTCTTGTTTTAATTTGCGCGAAAAAAAATGAATCAAATAGAATAGCTGGAAGCAGGATAATAATCTAATTCTACACTTTATCACATTCAAAAATATGGTACACGGTTTTTAAGCACAACACACGCGGAGTAAAAAAAAACTACCTTCAATCAGCACGCCAGGGTTGGCACTGCGGGAACGACAGCGCTCTCTCTCCCTTGCAGCCTCGCGTGTAGCTTCCTATGTGCGCATGCGCACAACAGTCAAACACCTCGCCGCTAGTACTGTGAAGCGCACAGTTCCATACAAAGATTTTTGTATCTTTTTCAAAAACTGGGGGATGGCTACTGACCTTAAGCTTAAGGATTATAATATATTGTACAAGTATAAAGAAAGAATTAAAGAAAAAATTACTCATTATATTAAATGTTATCGATAATATCAAGTTGCAATTGGGGGTGCTGCAGTTCCACAGTGCCTATACGCGAGCCGCCACTGATGCAAGGTTTACTCGCATTACACTCAAGCCATCGATAATAACATGTTTTTTTGTTAGTTTGAGCACAATATGGTGTGGCAGCAGTGCCGGCTCAAGGTACCGGCAACTCGGGCAGTTGCCCGGGCGCGTAGTGTGCTTAGGGGCGCCATCAAAGATTTTCCAAAAAAAAGAAAAAGTGAAAATAATAAATATTTTTTTCAATCTGACGTTTTTAAGATGGAAAAACAGCAGGTGATGTGTATATATGTAGAGAGAGAGTGTGAGTGTCACTTTTAACGACACGCAAAGATGCTCGGTTGTCAAATCTCTAGTGTAAGTTCACGCGGAGTTTGTTATTGATATTGGCGTTACTGTACGATACGTTTTTACACTAGAAAGGCAACAAAGTATCTGTTCAGTATCTTCTCAGACGTCAAAGTGACAACTGTCAGTTTTTCTTTTGCTTCTGAGATTGTTCTTGTGTTTTTGATTTCTGCCATTTATAATGATATACCGTAGTGTTTTTATTTGTTTTCTTTAGACATTTTCGATTTATTTTATTTTTTACTACTCCTAAAATTAGGTAATGCCTCCAAAAATGTTATCCGGCTATGAAAACAGAAAAGGACGTCTTCAACAAGAAGAAGCAGTCAAGAAACACCCAAAGGTATCAAGTTTTTTCAGTCCTAAGTCAAACAGTGGGAACAATGCAGGCTCAACTTCTTCAGCTACATATATCTGTCCAGATTTGTCATCTAATGATTGTGAAGTCAAACCCACTGAAGATACTGTACTTTCTGAAGAAAAGAACAACTGCATGCATGAATTAAAAGATCAGGATCACAACTGTAATGTGGCTGAAGACAGTCTTAGGCAATAATGTCACACTCACAGCAGGGAATACTGGGAAAGTTGAAAGTAAATTTGAAAACTCAATCAAAATAAATGTCAAATACAATGATCCAGCACAATGGCCAGATGAATTATCAATAGCTGAAAGTGATCACATCATTATGAATGGGCCACATCCTATTAATAAACAGTACAGTTTTCCAAAAGATACAAATATACGTAGTTTCTATGTGACAAAGATGTATAGGAAAATAAACAATGGTGAGAATTTTCTTAGAAGGTAGCTTATTTATTCAGAGAGAACCAATAAAATTTATTGCTTTTGTTGCAAAATTTTTGGCTTCGCCAGTCAATGTTAGGAAAATCTGGAATTAATGACTGGAAGCATGCTCATGAATACTTACAGTCACATGAAAATTTCAGTTTTGGAGAATAAGTTAAGGTACTAAGAAAATAATGATATAAATGGATGTGATCTCTTGACTGAACTAGATGTAGCCAAAGAATTATTTCCTGAAGATGTAAAGCTTCCAATAGAAGACGCTAGGTTCATAAACACTAATAAGTTACAGGATGTCATGCCAAATCTGTGGGTTGCATTAAGAATGATGCTTACAATGCCTATTACTGTGGCCGCTGGCGAGAGAAGCTTTAGTAAACTAAAGCTTATAAAAACGTACTTACGGTCATCCATGTCTCAAGACAGAATGAATTCTTTGGCAATTTTGTCTATAGAAAATGATATTGCAAAGAATATAAATATAGAAAGTGCCATGAAAAGATTTGCTGATCTAAAGGATAGAAAAAAATGTTTTAGGTAGGCTAATTGTTCATACTGTCCAAATACTGGTTCAGAAAAAAAAACACAATATTATTGTTCATTGTTTGTAACGTTACTTGTCGTACACTATTTTCGATTAGTATAATATATAATATAAAAAAGACATTTTTCCCTTTTTGCTCCCCATAAAATTTCAATCTAGTAAGTTATTAGTTTTTTAGACAGCTTAATTTTTGGTCAACATTTAAACAAAATATTTAATCCACTTGCAAATTGCTCTGACATTTGGGAAAAATCATAATACCATGGAATAGATAAGTAGTTATCAACTTTTTCTAATCCAAAGACAAACGCAAAAGAGAAAAATATTGGGCAAAAGTTTAAAATCGAGTGCTATATTTTTTTGAAAACAATATGAGCCTCATTTTTTTTCCTAAAGCTGGATTATAGAAACATTAAGGTTTTTAAGAGTAAAAGTCTTTGCAAGATTAATTTCATACATTTATATCAAATGTATGAAATTAATCTTGCAGAGACTTTATGTGAAATTATTTTATGAATATTTCAAATTTCTTTCTTTTCGCTGTTTACAATGGAGTAAAATAAAATAAAACTTTTGTGGGCAGGATTTGTTTTCTGCATCTTTTTGTGGTATAATAAAAATGAAAAATAAATTTAAAAAACTGGCCTACCTATAAACACCTTAAAACTTAGACAATAAACCTGAAATACATGGATTGTGCAATCAGTCACTGAGTTCGTATTCCCTTCAAAAGAAGATAGTTAGCCCGCAAGGCCGGATTTAGCTTCAGGACTATCCAAGAATTTCGTTTCGGTGGGAGGGAGATTGTTTTCGGGAGGTCCGAGATTTTTGTTTTGAGAGGAGTCCGAAAATTCAGTTTTGGGAAATCTCACTTGTGTATGATTTCTCATTTGCCAAACTAAATAGTATGAGATTTTATATTTTTTTAAATTTAATATTTTGGTGCCGGACATGAAATTAAAGACTGAAATAAAATTATGTAAAGACAAGTGTTTTGGATTTCAAAGCGGTAATGAAGTTTGAGATTTAGTATGACAGCTGGAAGTTCGAAGGGAGGGGGGACGAACTTTTCAGGAGCGTGGGTTTCTAGGTACTTCTTTGGAATTACTCTTGTTGAGTAGGTATATTGGCGCTTTATCTCACATTGTAGTAAATGCGAATTCAATGACTGATTACATCAATATTCTTTAGGTTTATTTTGTATGTTTTGAGCGTATGTAGGAAGTAGGTACTTTAACGAAAGCCATCTCAAACAATAAAATCAAATATAAAAATTTTAACTCAACTCTAATATTATATCAAAGAATTTTTAACTGCTGCAGAAGCTCCAATCTCCAAAATACGTTCGTGTTATCTATTCTTCATTTCCTTTTCGTTTAGCGCAAACATCTGAGTCATACCAGATGAAGTTAGAACTGAAAGGTCCAGGATCAAAGCTACCTCACCGTGCTGCAAATTTGCCAATAAGCTAATAGTTGTATTCGCAGGATAATACCCTCCACAGACAGTGCTTTGCCCCTATGACGTCACCATCCGCTTACGTCATAGGTACATTATAAGCAATTAATTTTTTTAATTCCTTATAGGCAAAATATTTGCATCATGACATTTGCTTATTACACGTGCATGTTTTTGTTTTTATTAATTCGTTTAATTATATGACTTTGTAACAATATCAAAGGCTTTATGTTATTTCGATATGCTCCTCCTATCCCAAGAGAGTACCGTATTTCTTCGATTCTAAGACGCACTTTTTTCCCACATAAACGTCTCTAAAAACGGGGTGCGTCTTAGAATCGATGGCGTCTTAGAATCGCAGAAAAGACGGCTCAGAAGAATCAGACTCTGATATTGATTCAGAAGGAAGTGATGAATAGAATACTTACTGATAAATAAGTACTATTGTTGTTAGTAAATTGAATTCTATTATAATAAAAATATTTGTTAGATATATTTTAGCAATTTATTTATTTTTTATTTCTTAGAATCAAAACTTTTTTCTGTTGGTGGTGCTGAAATTAAAGTGCGTCTTAGAATCGATGGCGTCTTAGAATCGAAGAAATACGGTAATACACAGTTAAGGTAGAATTTAACCATAAACTTTAATCTAAACATTTCTGTTCCACTGAAGTTAAATTCCCGGAGTCTCCCCCAAACTGAATTCTCGGACCCCCCTACCGAAACTTAATCTTGCGCACCTGCCTGGTTGGACTGCGCAACCTGCCTGGTTATACATCTCTCCCCTCCCTCCTCCGCCGTCCCATAGATCCGGCCTGGGGCCCGGTATACTTAATATAAAATAATAATAATGTAAAATGGTTTAGAACATATTTTTACCACAAATTTCAAAAAATAGCAAAGACCTTCATTTCCCATTAATATTTTCCACTCCATATCAATAGTATGTTGAATATTGTTCTCAAAAATGCAACATTCCACAAATGGCTTATCATTCAATTTTTCCATTCAAATTCAATATATCAATTATAATTTCCAGGTCAGAATATCGTATCTTTGTGATGAGAAGTTTGCGTCGGCACATGCTACTTATGAATAAACAGCAAAAATCACTCTTTGAGCAGTTGACCAAAATTAGTTAGATGATTCTTCATCTGAATTTCGAGAGAGTCTCAGCTATTTAAAGAGTGGGGTTGCACAGATAAGTGGAGTTTGAACTGTCCCTAAGACTCATTTCTCATATTAGATCTAATGCACGTCATGTGATCGACAGTATTCTCGGATCAGTCAATGCGGTGTCCCATATGGCTTTGGTACGACAAGCAGGATAAATATTGATGATGCGGGACAGTTGGCAACACTAGGCGTACCCAAGTGTGCTTATGTTGGGGGGTGTTAAGGTTGTGGATCTGAGTATCATACGTTTTTTAATGGAGTCTCCAGAAATGAAACACTCAAGCATACAATAAAAGAAATTACAAATAGACCAAAACATGTTAACTCTCATTGAAAGTTTCTGAGTATACCTTTGGCAACGCAGATAAGACTTTGTAAATAACTAAGACATCAATTGCGTTGATTTCACTATTGTTATACGTAACAAACCAAGTCGTAGAATAGTGTTGTACGCAACGGAATAATTCATTACGAAACAATGAAAAATACGTTAACGTTGGAGAAGAGGCCATGTCTCTCTGTTAGAATTGCCTACAACTCCTCGTCGTCGAGGTCGTTCTCCTTCGCATCCTCATCTAATCAAAGTAGGTCTGAACTTCAATATACCATTTATCTAGTTAGGGAACTTATGTGTTTATGCAGTAGTGAATTTATATTAGTGCATACTTGTATTTCTTTTAGCCAATATCCTTGCTGTTTGTCGAGCGTTGGACGCTCAGAAGATTGGTTGCACCGCATTAAGTGCGGACGTCTGTAAAATCGCGGTGGTAAGAAATGGTAATATATTGGGAGTTAAATGGGGAATAAGATTTCTGTTATTGTTTAAGTATACTTTAGCTCAGCAGTTATTTGTTATGTGTTCAGTTACATGTTATATCTATGTGTTAACCGAGTAGACGGAGACGTGCAAGGCTTACACCCTTGGTAATTCAACCTTCGTTTAGCCGGTTAACAAGACGTTCAATATACTAAATAGTAAGTAAATATATTCGGGTCGATTTGTAGTAACCCAGGTGGATCTGATTTATACCCTCCATTCACAGAAATCGATATTTCATTACATCTGGTCTGGAAATCGGGTTTCAATTATTTTAAACATCTTTCTGTTCTTTACCATTTAACAACAGATAAAAATGCCCAATTATTTTTTACCAAATGTTTCGAAACATATTCAATTATGGCAAATTACATTAATAACAATTGCATTAATTATATTAGTATTAATAATATTTACATTAATATTAATAAAATTGCATTAACCTGTAAATAATGCTTTTCCTTTTCATTGTATATTACATTATTAAATATAATAAATAATAAATACCCCCTCAAGCAGCTGCTTGCCACAGAGGTCGAGTACGTACAAATTTTCTGCACAACTTAAACCCACCATAGCACAATTTGCCCATATTTAATTTTATTTCGTTATAGAATTTTCTATGACTGACAAATTGTATCCAAGTGCTGGAACTTGAATTGAAATACGAAATTATTTGAAAAATTCCATTTTGTGAATGAGACAATATTGTTTTTTCGGGTTTAGAAACTTCTGACGTGGAGACTATGTTCGGAATCCCAAAATACATCCACATCTTCCCTCCCCAAAAAGAGGGGGGGGGGGGCGAAATTTTATTAGTAGAGGAGAATCAATCGTAAGCGTTTTATGCGAAATGAAAGCTTGCGACGTGGAGAGTGGAATCTCATATACTTTAGAGCAGTGGTTCTCAAAGGATGTGCCGAGAAATTTGGGATGGAATTGTAGATAAAAGGAAATTTAGAAACCATTTTGTTGCTCCTTCCTGAAACTGATTCTTCATTTAACTTTTTTCCGTTTAATAAAAAACTTATCCATATGAAAATGGGATAACATGCAGGGCACAAAGCGGGGACGGATCTAGGGGGTGCAAAGGGACCAACCCCCCCCCCCTTCCTTTCAGAATACAATAAGGGTAAAAGAGGGAAAACTTATTAAATTTATTTATATTTTATGCATTTTTGAAGATTTTTTTTTAAAACCTTCAAGTAGAGGATGAAATGTTAGAGTGCATTGGAAATGAAGTCTCTTGGCCTCCCCTTTGACATTTCTTTTTTTGACTCGATTTTGTTTCTTGGGGCCTGCCTCGATTTTTTTCTAGATACGAGCCTTACACAAAGCATACCGTTAATACACACAGCGTAGTACTAACCTTAATACACGTCAGAACTTAAAAAAAAGTTCTCTGCGTTTACAAACGACTCCACAAAAATGGCTATTATTGAAGACAAATTGCGCATGTGCGAATTTCCCGTAGTATTACCACCAAATTTTTAGTGCCATCAGTATATTTTTGTGTGC
The DNA here is from genome assembly GCA_038380435.1 of Ryuthela nishihirai. Lineage (NCBI taxonomy): Eukaryota > Metazoa > Arthropoda > Arachnida > Araneae > Heptathelidae > Ryuthela > Ryuthela nishihirai. Next base: position 115,165,999 of record JAWZYU010000001.1, read on the forward strand.
CGTGAGCAAAAAAAAAAGTTTGAGTATCACTGCTTTAAAGAGAGAGAAAAACCCGAGCAACAGAAGATAAATTTGCTTGTTAATCATAATGCACGAAAATGTGAAGTTGTACAATAAACAAAAGGTTATATATAAATAAGTCAGAGGACCTAAAGATATCCTAGCTTTGGGTCTCAAGTAAGAGTCATCTGGCCCAGACTGAAAGGTTAAAGTAGCGTCCAAAGGATAATTTACTTTGACAGAGTCATAAGCGAAAGGCTTCCTCTGGGAGACTTTTTTTGTTCCTTTTCAGAAACAAAAGAGCGAATGCTTCACTTTGTCGTCAGTCTGTCAAATTCTTTGTTTTTAGAAACGGATCAAAAATTCTTTTGTGTTGGTTAGGTATTGTGAAATAGTACGATTCGTACTTGCGAAATCTCCATGCAACTAATTGCGCCATTAAACAGTGAAAAAAGTTGAAAATGGCAAACATTTCAATATTGTAATCGATGTAATTATATTAGAAATTTTTGATATTAATGGTAACATTTCACCATCAGCACAAGCACAATTTTTCTTGTTTTTAGTGATAATATTTATTTCCAAAAGCAAAGAATTATTTTTTCGTTGAATAGGTATTTGATAAACTATTATGATTCATAGTTTTTGAATCTCCCAAAAGTTTTAATTGCAATCTCTGACGGTGGAATAATTCCAAAATTTCAAACATTTAACATATATTGCTAAAAATATGATGTTTTACTGATAAAATATCACAATCAAGGACTTAACACGTGCAGCAACGATTTGTCCCTTCACTTCGGGAGGGGGGGGGGGTGCAGGGAGTGACGAAACGTTTTGTTTTAAGAGATTAATGAAAGTTCTTTTTGAGTTGAACAGGTACTAACGAAATATGATGATTCATATTTTTCAAACCCTTCAAAAGGCTTTAATTTACATCGTTTCATTTTCACTGAAATGATCTTATTAGTGACGGTAATCGATATGTGCTGGAGTCATTCGGTCTAATGTTCAACTGCTATTAGGGACGAGACTACAGTATTAATTTTTTTCCCGTCAATTAGGTGAAAAAAATGAATAGCCTTAAAGTCCAGCCAGAGTTTTACCTCGCTAACAGAGAAACTGAAAGAATTAACTGAAGCTGAATTTTGTTGTGGTTTGGGTTGTTTACCTCTAAGTGACACTTTTGTGCATTCAATGGGCTAAACCGCCAGGTCATAAGGACCACAAAGGTTCAGAGGAGGTTGGGGAAGGGGACCCACTGGATTACACTTGGCAGACAGATGAGAGCTTTCTGTCTGGGCCTTCCAGCATGTTCTGTAACGTGCACAGGGTATGGCTCTCCTTCATACATGGTCAGGGCTCAACAACCCATCAGAATGACCGCGACCTTTGTAATCTCATCGGTGTTCCCTTTCACACCGAGAGTACGGTGGAGCTTATGGGAGATAAATCTCAACGCTGATACAGTGGGAACTCGAAATTGGGAATATCGCATTACTAGTCTGGTGCTGGTGATTATGATTCAGGCAAGACATGGTGGCTACCTCAGGTACCAAAGTTTCAGTTTATGCTTCTGTTCAGGAGACTTCAAAATTGCTTGTTCCCTTCAATCGGGTTAGCTAGATAATCAGCGTTATCTGCTCTCTGATTGGCCCATTCAACACACCGAAATTGTCTTTCATTTTGAGAGTTTAAACTCTCTAGATCGCTCCTTGAGCTGAGTTTGGTTAAATTGACATCGAATGTCAGAGAATACACTGATGATCTTTAAGCTGATCGCAGTGCTATGACTTTACTCTTTTTACCTACAGGGTACCGAGATTTATGAAAATTACATGATAAAATTCAAAGCAGTATTTATATAGCTTACTAGTTATAAGAGACAAAAAAAGTAACATCAAGTACCAGGTTACCGATTAAAAACCCATTAACACCTGATAAATAATGAATAATGACGTAACTCAGAAAAAACATGGCGATATGTTTTGGCAGTTCCGGAAGGTGGTCCTTCTCAAGTGTAAAAGATATATTTCGAAAGACATGGAGCTGGCCATTTCGTTGCAATCCGAGAACACGGTGCAATTCCAAGTTATCATGCAAACTGCCTTTGTGTTTCACATAAAGAATACGTTATTTTTATTTACTTTTTATTGCGTGCAAACTTTAACAGCTTTAGTACAATACAGTGTTAAGATGATTTTCAAATATGATTTAATACACAAATTCCATGTGATTAATTTTTTAGAGAATGCGTTTAATAACAAGTTAGTTTACCTCACGACTGTTTATACACTGTAGTGCGTACTCAACATCTTCTCATGTAAGAAAAGTTGAGGGGTTTTGATACTTTGGCTACTAGGAGCTACCATATTCCATAAATACTTCTCTTAATATACATTAAGTATATATTTAAGTGTGTAATAGAGATTACAACTTGTATCTTAATCCTTGCGTACTCTACCAACACGTTACTATATGGAGACATTAAAATCTTAGAATTTATATCTTCGGATGAGTTACCTGTTTTCGTTTTACAATTATCACTTACAGATCCACAAGGGTTGATAGGAATGGCATTCTGTGTAGGTTAAATTTCTTCAGAACAATCTGAAATATATTCCATAAGACTGGAATCAAGGAATGAAACTGCCAAGATAGATACAGCAGATCACTGGGATGCTCCCGAAATCACTCATGACCAGTTGAAATATGGACGTGATCATGACTACCATTTGAAAGGTCGATATCAGTCCTTAATATCGTCGATATCAGTCCTTAATAACTGCCATTTTGTCCACAGATACAATGGATTCCAATAGAAACTTCCCATGCTATAATATCCCTACCATCAGCCAGAGGTTTGGGATTGAAACAATCCGAGCGATGCTTCACTTCATCTGCAACACACTTTGGACGTTCTTTATGAGATTTTTTTTCCATTATGAGAATTTGAAATGAGAAGTGATAATGGCTGAATTAACAACGCTGCATGCAATCAATTGGTCACTTGAAGGGATTTAAAGCAATTTAATAAAGAAATTCGCAGCCCACTGCAAACGGTTGCCTAGTTCCTTATCTAAGTGAGCTCTTTACGGTAAATCCACGGCGAGAACTTCATTCACTTTGGAGATGGCGAAATCATTTCTTCTCTTACCATATTTAAATGTGGGCTCAGATAGGAAAGATTTTGTGCAATAATATTAGAATGATATCATTGGTGGTCATTGCATCTCTTTCGTCCTCATAATCTATCTGCAGAATCATCACATTGCTTTCAAAATCACATTAATTATCTTTACCTATTGTAAGAGATATGCAAACGATTCAACCCTTCGCTTGAAAAAGCGTGATCACAGAGCCAGGATGGGTCTTTCTCCTGATGCTTTAATGGGATATTAATTATTTGAATAAATGTTTTCGTACTAGGGGTTGTGTGCATGACTAGGTAAGTGTCATTTGAATACACATTGTGTATTCAAATGACATAAGTCAGATTGGTTTACACTTGCTTTATCGATTCGACATTTTAAAAAATATTTTTAACAGATCGAGGATGTTTTGCAAGGGATAGCCGAGATTAGATATTTGTTACAAATCATCGACATCTATCGAAACTACAATGATTATTCCCTAAAATAATGATGATGCTTATGGGCCTAGAAAGACTGTCATCCATCAGATAGGACGTTAATGCAAGGCCCCGTATGCCGGAGAACAATATTCTGTGCACGTTGAAGAACAGGGAGACTTCCATCTATTTCTTAAGAGCTGTCCAAAGGATCTCTTTCACCAACCTTCTCTGAATCCTTTAGGTCTTTTGTGTCCTTTAGGTCTCTGTTCATTTAACACATTGTAGGAGAAAAAGTGTCTTTAGGAGGTAAAAAAAATCGAACATTTCTATGTTTACATTTTAGGAAAAATAATTATTTCAAAAATAACCCTGGTGTTCGTTTGAGGAAATACTTGAGATTTCTTCTCGTGTATCATGTCTTCTTTTAAAGTTTATATCTTATGATGAATGATTTTTCTTTAATTAGTAACATACGGCAAGCAATTATAATCTTATTAGTTCTGTTTGCGATTTATATTCAGTTGTTGCCGAATGTGAGACTCATTATTATTTACTATTAAATTCTGACAGATTGAGCAACATTTCATTCTCTTTCTCTGTTTTATGTAGGTATGATGTGAAGAAGCAGCACGAACACCCCGAGCAGTCCGAGGCGAAAAGGACTTGCCACTGGAGGAGAGCAATGAGCGTGCCTCCGGACGAACGCCAGCCATACGAGCACTTGACAGGAAACCCCTGCTAGGAACACAGAGTCGAACCCTCTGCCCCAGCTACAGGATCTGTTGGCAGCCTTTCCGCTGTGCCAGATCCAGACAGATCTAGTACGTTTGGGGGAGTGCCTCCACCAGATTGAGGGACAGCGAGAGAGGAGCCATACCAGTCAGCCCCAGCAACAGCGGCACCCCTTGGCGGATCACCAGGGTGTCTCGTGCTTTGCGTGCGGTGGAGTGGGCCATTACGCCCGTCAGTGTGCGTCACCCCCGACCCTACGCCCACGTGACCCGCGATACCAAACAGGACGAAACGGGCAGCAAAATCGAGACCGAGCAACTCCACGGAGGACCCGCTGGACGAGAGAGAATGGATTCCCCTTTACACCCCCTCAGCGAAACTCGAGATCAGGTAGTTAGTTAGTGTTAGTAACACATAACATAAATTGAATATTCTTGCTTTATAAAAGCAAACTCATTCAGAGGCTTTTTGAATCTGAATTAAGTTAAATAGATGGTATAGTATTAATGATGGTATAGTACCCTGCTGAGGTGTGGTCAACTTCACAGGGTCCTGGTGCTGACCATTTATACCTACCAGACTGGACTTGTTTATGGATTTGAGTTTGATTATGGATCCTGGGCTTGCTGCACTGGTGGGCCTCTGTTGAGGGAGAATCTGCAACAAGGGTGCATCTCGACAAGGGTGCATTTTGTCTCCTTTTCTCTTTAGTTTGGTTATTGATTACGTTATGCGAAATTCGCTTCGAGGAAAAGATTTTGGCCTTAAATGGGCTGGAGATACGAAAATTTCTGATTTAGATTATGCTGATGATTTAGCCCTTTTGGCAAATGATGTTGATGAGATGAACTCTTTCATTCGAGCTGTTGATGAGACTGGTAGTAGAGTAGGTTTGGTTATAAACAGAGAAAAAACTAAAGCGATGAAAATTGGTCAGGCAGGTTGTGATTCAGTTAATCTGAATGGTTGCAGTCTTGAGCAGGTGTCACAGTTTAATTACCTTGGGAGCTATGTAACTGATACTGGTGATGTGCGGCATGAGATTAACAGACGAATAGGTATTGCTGCCGGGACTTTTAAGAATCTATGGGGATTGTGGAGAAATAGGCTTATACACCTAAAGACTAAAATTAGACTGTATAATAGTTTGGTTCTTTCTAGGGTTAGTTATGGTAGTGAAACTTGGACGCTGTGTAAACAAGATAACAGGAAACTAGATGCTTTTGATTCTAGATGCTTACGCAGTATCTTGGGTATTAGGTGGTTTAACTTTGTAACTAATGATGAGGTTAGGCAAAGGAGTCTGCAACCTCCTTTAAGCAGCATATTGTGCAGAGAGAGACTCCGCTGGTTTGGCCATGTTGCCCGTATGGATAATTATAGATTGGCGAATAGGGTTACGAACAGTGTGCCTAGAGGCCTCAGAAGGAGGGGGAGACCTAGGATGCGGTGGGCAGACAATGTCAAACAGGACCTTGTTAGAATTGGTGTGCAGTGGCCGGATGCAGCAGATGTAGCTCAGGACAGATATGCTTGGAGAATTAAACTGCGTGGTCTGGTTGGACCTCCGTAGCCCATGGCTGCTTGAGGATGATGATGATAGTATTTGTAATTTTTTTTTTTATAAAATATCAAGAATTTTTGAGTTCTTCAGAAATTGAATGAGATAGTTATACAGAACAGGTATTAGCTTTGAGTTTGAAGAAAATAAGATACTTTGAAAGTCATAAGATAAAATATTAAGTTTTGAAAGTTTTGAGAAATATTGTCTTCTTTCATTATCATAACTTTTGCAATTGAAAATAATATGTTCTAATGTGTGAAAAGTATTGCAGTTTGGACAATTAGGAGAATCAATAATTTTATATTGAAAGAGTCTATAGTTAGTTAGTGCTGTATTGGTTTTAATTCGAAGAATGGCATTTATTTCGTTTTTTTTCAAATTAAAGTCATGGAATTTTTGAATTTTGGGATTAATTTTATAGCGGTGGGATTGAGATCTATTATTATTATACCAAGATTGCAATTCTTCTATTAGTAATTTTTTATTTGTTATAATGATAAATAAATGATGGGGTTGGAATATGTGAGTTGTGATTTAAAGCTTCTTTAGCCAGCCTATCTACAGTTTCATTATCAGGAATGCACACATGGGCAGGTATCCATTGAATTATTAAGATATTGTTATGTGATAAATGTTTAAAAGTATGAAATAAAAGATCATTTGTGAATACATTAAAGTTAGTTTTAAGGGGATTTTGGAAAAGGCTAAAAAGTGCAGATTTGCAATCTGTAAAAATAACTATTTTAGAATTCTAAAATTTTGTGGCTCATTTTGTGGCTTCTATAATGGAATAAAGTTCAGTAGCTATGTTCAAAAAGGAAGTATTAAATTTAAATTTTGAAGAGAAATTAAATTCTGGGCAAAACATAGCACCAGAATAACTTTTAGTGTTTGGGTTGGAAGACCCATCTGTATAAATTTTGATATAATTATTAAATTGATAATTAATGTGTAGTAAGGAAATTTCTTTTATAATTGTGGAGTCATGTGATTTTTTATTAGAGAAACCTGGGATTTTATCAAACATTGGCGGAAAAGATGTTGTCCAGTAAGGAATGGATCAGGGTAGAGAAGAGTTACGACAAGCCAACCACCATACGGCTCCTTTAAACTAGAACGGGAGGGAAGCCCCGGATGCACTTCCCAGAGTCCCCTCGAAGCGTCAGCCGTCCGCATTGCCCCGTGTGCCATACTATGCAGTGATGAAAATTCACCTATTGTGTCTGGCCGCATGGAGGACACGGAGGTGTCGGCCCTTGTCGATACCGGCGCCATTGTGTCCGTCATGAATAGCCAGTGTTTTCAGCGCTTGAGAGGCCGAATCCTGCACAAAACGGTCCCCCTCCAACATAATTTGAAAACTGTAGATGGCCACCCCCTTCCAGTGATAGGCAGATACATGGTGACCCTCACATTTGACGGGATTAGATTTGAACACCCCATAGTAGCCCTTGACATAGACACTCCACGATACGACATGATAATGGGACACGATATCCTCAAAAAGCACCGATTCATCATAGATTGTCATTCAGGCACACTGCACAGGAAAAAGGACGAGGCAGCGGGCATACAGGGTGCCGTTCGCGCTGCAGGGCGAATTGGACCGACAAGTGGATGAGTTGTTAGAGCAAGGAATAATAAGAGAAAGCGCCTCTCCTTTTTCGTCATCCATCGTCTTAGTGAAGAAAAAAGACTCCACCTACAGATTCTGCGTCGACTACAGGGCCCTAAATGCGAAAACAGTCCCAGATTCGTACCCCCTCCCCCTCATAAACGAAATTATCGACCAACTAGCTCACGCCAAATATTTTAGCTCACTGGATATGGTATCCGGTTATTGGCAGGTTCCCGTTCACCCACGTGACGTGGAGAAAACTGCGTTCATCAGCAGGAAAGGGTTATTTGAATTTAACTACTTACCATTTGGACTGAAGAACAGTCCCGCTGCGTTCCAGCATTTATTGGACCACGTATTAATGGGAATGCGACAAGAGCAAGTTCTCGTCTACCTCGACGACATAATGGTGGCCTCCCAGACATTTGAACAACACACAGAACGGTTACAGAGGGTATTTGACCGCCTAAGGGCCTACAATTTAAAGTTGAAGCCAGCAAAGTGCCAATTCACGAAGGAATCCCTCACTTACTTGGGACATTTTATTTCCGCAGAAGGGGTCCAGCCGGACCCGTGGAACGTCCAGGCCATTGAAGAATTTCCTCGCCCCCGTAGTGTCCGGAACGTTCGAGCCTTCCTAGGCCTAACCGGCTACTACCGGCGTTTTATCGATCGCTACGCCGATCTTACAGCCCCCTTGGTCCATTTAGTGAAGAAGGACACCCCTTTTAGATGGTCTCCAGAAGCGGAGGAAGCGTTCGAAGTACTGAAGAGGAACTTAATGACCGAGCCCCTTCTCCTGTACCCCGACTTTGGACGGAAATTTTTCCTGTCAACCGATGCGTCGGATATTGCGGTAGCCGGCGTACTCGAGCAGGAGACGGACGACGGTTTCCGTCATCCGGTAGCTTACGCCAGTCGGAAATTGAAGCCCCCGGAAACACGCTGTCTCAGTCACGTCTCAAGAAGAAAAACTTAAAAGGTCAAATTCTGAAAATATTCGTTGTCCGACGCGTGGTGCAAATGGTTAGCACGCTCTGGCATGAATCTGGAGAGATGCGGGTTCGATTCCCGCCGTGGCGGCGATGAATTTTTTTCAGAATCTATTAATTATTGTTTCTTAACAGGGAATACTGTGCATTCACTTTGGATTTCAGTTATATATTTAACGCGGTAGCGTTAGCGCGTCAAATGTGAGGGTCACCATGTATCTGCCATCACTGGAAGGGGGTGGCCATCTACAGTTTTGTTGGAGGGGGGACCGTTTTGTGCAGGATTCGGCCTCTCAAGCGCTGAAAACACTGGCTATTCATGACGGACAGAGTGGCGCCGGTATTGACAAGGGCCGACACCTCCGTGTCCTCCATGCGGCCAGACACAATAGGTGAATTTTCATCACTGCATAGTATGGCACACGGGGCAATGCGGACGGCTGACGCTTCGAGGGGACTCTAGGAAGTGCATCCGGGGCTTCCCTCCCGTTCTAGTTTAAAGGAGCCGTATGGTGGTTGGCTTGTCGTAACTCTTCTCTACCCTGATCTCGAGTTCGCTGAGGGGGGGTAAAGGGTAATCCATTCTCTCTCGTCCAGCGGATACTCCGTGGAGTTGCTCTTCTTCTTTCACATCCCTCTAAATGCTGGTCCTATTTGTAAAGCAAGCCTCGGCCTGCTTATCATCAGGATCACGAGCCAATGTCTTCTGTGGGTGATAGAGTGAGGGAGAAGATGTTAAAAATTGGAATTTTAATTTTTAGAGGCAAGGGTGGAAGGAAAGGCTGAAAGTTTGCACAGATCTTATTTTGCTCCAAAGTTGGTAAGTGTCGCGAAAATCGTGGAATGAAAGAGAAAAAAGGGGGAGAAGGGTATAATTTAGTGATAATTTAGTGTTAAGTAGGCTAAACATTAAAATTGTGGACGGGGGAGCAATAATTTGAAGGGGGGGGGGGAGAAATAAAGCCAAAAGTATCGTCAGAGCAGCGAGATGATGGAAATCGATCGCTGACGTCACAGCCAATGGGATTGAAGGAATTTTGGCATTGGCTGAGAGCGGGAGCTGGAAGTTGGTTAGGTTTGACGCTAACGGAGACGAGTGGGCAAGAGGGGTCTCAGCCAATGAGGATAAAGGAATTTTGGGATTGGCTGAGAGTGTGGAATGGAGAGGAGGCAGAATTTTGATCGCTAAATGAGTAAAAAAGATGGAAAAGTACTAATTTTGAACGGAAAATAATTTAAAAACGGAAGAATAGTGAATTATTTAAAAAGAGGGAGGAGATTCTTTACTAATTGGAGGAAGTCCCAAATAGAAAAGCACTCTCTCTGCGGGCATTTGCCTAAAGCAGAGAGGTAAAGGTCTCGATACTTCGGCAAAATGCAACCGTCCTTGGATAGCGTTTTTTTAAGAGCTTTAAGGTGGGGGGGGGGGGATTTCCCATTCGGAGGAGGCTAATTTAGGGTTAATAAGAAATTTTAGAAAATCAAGGAGGTCCTCAAAGTTTTCAAGAAAATCAGGGGGGTCAGAATTTAGAGTAATAGAGGGGGAGGTGGATCGATCTATGATGAAATTTTGAATATTACCTATTAATGAGGAAGGCGAGTCAGGAGCTGGCTGTTTTTTCTTCTGATGGGCAGTAGACTCAGAGGCAGAAGGTGAATCCGATGGAGAGGGAAGGTGCTTTCTTTTTTGTTGAAGGGGAGTAGAAGGAGCTGACTCTTCAGGAGCGGGAATTTCTTTTGGAGCATCCTGAACTTCTTCTCTTTGAATGGAGGTTGGTGCCAGCAGTTGCGAAGAGTTGGTGGTCGAGATAGAGTCCGAAATTATGACCGATTTTGATGCGGGAGGTGGCAGGTTCTTCTTGGTGAAGGCTTCGCAGTCCTTTATGATGTGGCCTGGGAGCCTGCACCACTTGCAAAGCCGGATCATGCCAGAGTAATTAATTGTAGCCGAAAAGGTAGAGATGTGGAGGAAATTGGGTACCATTTTCTTCATCTCCATGTGGACTACCCTCGTACCCGTCCGGATGGATTCCAATCCCGGGAGGTTCAGGAACTCTTCTGCAATGCTTTTTACAATGCCATATGGCTTGAGGGCGTCCACGATGTCACAGTTAGGGATGAAGAATGGTAGTTTAGAGATGAAAACTTTTTTCTGGGGATATCCTAGGCGCTTGAATGCGATGGGCTGGTCCGTGGGAAACACCAGGTTCGGATCAGCGGCAAAATCATCCGCAGCGTCTTCAGAGGCAAAAGTAATAATGGTGATATCTTTGGAAATACTTTGTGCGACTTCAATAGCAGCTGGGTCCTTATTGTTGGCCAATATAGTCACGAAAGTATCATAGCTGAGATCACGATGTAAAAACTTGAAACAACGATTTAATCTGGAGTCCTTATTGATATCCATTGTTAGCTGAATTCACAAACACGTGGAAAACAGAGAGCACTAGCGAACACGTCTTACTATCTGGAAGTCCGAGGTTGGAATCCGTGGAGTTGCTCAGTCTCGATTTTGCTGCCGGTTTCGTCCTGTTTGGTATTGCGGGTCACGTGGGCGTAGGGTCGGGGGCGACGCACACTGACAGGCGTAATGGCCCACTCCACTGCACGCAAAGCACGTGACACCCTGGCGATCCGCCCAGGGGTGCCGCTGTTGCTGGGGCTGACTGGTATGGCTCCTCTCTCGCTATCCCTCAATCTGGTGGAGGCGTTCCCCCAAACGTACTAGATCTGCCTGGATCTGGCATAGCGGAATGGCTGCCAACAGATCCTGTAGCTGGGGCAGAGGGTTCGACTCTGTGTTCCTAGCAGGGGTTTCCTCGTCAAGTGCTCGTATGGCTGGCGTTCGTCCGGAGGCACGCTCATTGCTCTCCTCCAGTGTAGCTTTTGCTAAAGCCTCCTCAAATGTGCGGGGGTTATGAGACAGTACGAACCGCTTGAACCGCGGGGCCAGGCCCGCCAAAAACTGGGCAAGGCGCATCTGATCGGCGATTCCCTGATCCTCGCTGTCCGTGTTTCTTCCTGCTGTTCCCAAAAACTGATAGGCACAGGTCCGAATGCGGGCAGCATACTCCCGGACACTCTCATTCGCCGTTTGCTGACAGCTTGTGAATTTGTGTAGGCGGGTGGCTAATGGCGCCTCACTATCGAACCTTTCCAACACCGCCCTTTTGAAAACTCAAACAAGAAGAAGAATATAATGAACACTTGGAGATTACAGCAATTGTCGCCAGATCCTTCTACCAAGACATTTCTTAAACCACCACATTTGGAAATAGGACATCTTGGTAGGATTCAAAGTCCTGCAACATAGAACAGTGTAAACAGTGAAAAAGATAAGATTATGAAGAGTTGGAAAAGTGAGATATTGTCAACAGATCCTTCTACTAAGAGAGTTCTTAAACAGCCTCCTCCAAAGCTTCGAAAAGTGTATCCAGGTACGATAAAAGTTCCTGCCTGTGATAACAAAGGAATAAGTGCCAAGGAGAAGATCTTAAAGAGCTGGAGCGGAGAAACATTGCCAAGAAATCCCTTCTGCGAAGAGACCTATTAAATCGCCTCCACAACAGTTCCCAAAGGTACCTTCTGGTATGATAGAAGTTCCTACCCCAGAATACAGCAGAATGAGTGCCAAGGAGAAAATTATGAATATGTGGGGAAAAGGACAGGAAAGTTCAGACAATTATACTAGAGGACAGGTCAAACGGCCAAGTAAGATGAGTGAAATAGACTATAATGCACTCTATAAGTCGATATTCGTCCCAGTGCCCTTGAAAGGAAAGTCCCAGCAGGTTCCTAGATTAAAAAAGAAGGAAACTCTCTTTGCTCCAGTTAAGGCGGTTGACTCCATGATGAAGACATCGAATAAATGGGATGGAGAAAGGAAAGAAAACTGTTAAGAAAGCTTATTTATGATCCCTCTTTTTCCTTCCACATTAGCTGCCTATGTGTCGAGGGGTTTTCTCCTGGGTTAGAGCAAAACACTCTGACATATCAGTAATGACATTTAATGGAGCCGGATCCCTCTTTTTCCTTCCACATTAGCTGCATATGTGTGGAGGGGTTTTCTCCTGGGTTAGAGCAAAACACTCTGACATATCAGTAATGACATTTAATGAAGCCGGTTCCCTCTTTTTCCTTCCACATTAGCTGCCTATGTGTGGAGGGGTTTTCTCCTGGGTTAGAGCAAAACACTCTGACATATCAGTAATGACATTTAATGAAGCCGGTTCCCTCTTTTTCCTTCCACATTAGCTGCCTATGTGTGGAGGGGTTTTCTCCTGGGTTAGAGCAAAACACTCTGACATATCAGTAATGACATTTAATGAAGCCGGTTCCCTCTTTTTCCTTCCACATTAGCTGCCTATGTGTGGAGGGGTTTTCTCCTGGGTTAGAGCAAAACACTCTGACATATCAGTAATGACATTTAATGAAGCCGGTTCCCTCTTTTTCCTTCCACATTAGCTGCCTATGTGTGGAGGGGTTTTCTCCTGGGTTAGAGCAAAACACTCTGACATATCAGTAATGACATTTAATGAAGCCGGTTCCCTCTTTTTCCTTCCACATTAGCTGCCTATGTGTGGAGGGGTTTTCTCCTGGGTTAGAGCAAAACACTCTGACATGTCAGTAATGAAATTTAATTTAGCCGGATCCCTCTTTTTCCTTCCACATTAGCTGCCTATGTGTGGAGGGGTTTTCTCCTGGGTTAGAGCAAAACACTCTGACATGGATGGTGCCTTGACGTGGCGTCAGAGCTTTTCACTAAACCATCCGGCAGATAAAGGTTGTAGTGAGAGCTGTAATCATAAATAAAAATTCTACTATGAGTGAACATATAGTCGAAGGGGGACACCAACCGCCAATTCTTCCCTAAATTATAGTATGGGGGAAAAAAAGGACCGGAACTAAGAGGCTTTCGGCAAATTGAACAGTTCATTCTGCAAGAATCATGACCTCGCCTTGGAGCGGAAGACAACTTGGATAGACGACAGCGATCAGCGTCAGCTGTTGCAGTGCATCACCTCGGTCGAAAGTTTGGGCGAGACTAGTTAAGCTTAGTTTTATTGACTGTTTTGATTTTCTCTTAGTGTTATTGTGCAGGGGCATAGCGAAGGACTATGGTTGTATAGGGAGGGGATGGAAATAAAAAAAATTCCAACTCGGAAATCAAATTTTGCCAAAATGTATAGATTTTCGCTCGGTGGGGGGGGGGGGGGGGGGAATTTTCACGACTCTATTGAATTTTGCCAACTAGCCATAATTTCACGGAAATTATCCCAATATTCATATCTCGTCGGAATTGTAGCAAGGCAGTGTGAATTTTGCCTGATTTGGCCAAATCTCCTTAATTTCACAAACCTAATACCAGTCCTATCTTTGTATCTCTCCTTCTTTGTCAAGTGACTTCAACATTTTCAAAGTTCCCAATATTTTGTTAAGTTTTCTCTATTTTGTCAACTCTTTTTAATTTCACAAACCCAATCCCAATTTTCATACCTCGCCTATATTTCATCAAGTGGATTCGCATTTTGCCAACTACCCTAGATTTTGCCAACTCGCCTATATTTTACCCAGTGGATTCGAATTTCGCCAACTCCCCTAATTCGCCATAATTTTACAGAAAAAAATCGCAATTTTTACATCTACCCTGTATTTGCCAAGTCACTTCGAATTTTATCAACTCTCCTGAATTGCACAAGAAAGGCACAATTTTCACAAATCCCTTGTATTTTACCAAGTTGGCTTCGAATTTTGCCAACTCCCCTAAATTTTGCCAACTCCCCTAAATTTTGCCAAGAGTTCTCGATTTTGCCAACTCTCCTTAATTTCACAAAACCAATCCCAATTTTTACCACTCACCTGTACTTTACCAAGTGGATTCGAATTTTGCCAAGAGTTCTAGGTTTTAGCACCTCTCCTTAATTTCACAAAACAATCCCAATTTTACATCTCTCCTGAATTTGCCAAATCATTTCAAATTTTTCAAACTCCCCAAAATTTTTCCAAGTTTTCTCGATTTTGTCAACTCTCCTAAGTTTCACAAAAACAATCCCAATTTTCGGAACTCGCCCGTATTTTACCAAGTGGATTCGAATTTTGTCAACTGCCCTAGATTTTGCCAAGTTTCCTCGATTTTACCATCTCGCCACAATTGTACAGAAAACAAAATTCAAATTTTTACATCTCACCTGATTTTTGCAAAGTCATTCTGAATATTGCCAGCTCCCCCAAGATTTGCCAACTCTTCTAAATATTGCGAAGTTGCCTCGATTTTGCCAACACGACATAATTTTATAGAAAAAAGATTGCAATTTTTACATCTCACCTGAATTTTGTCGTCTCCACGATTTTGTCAAGTCACTCCGAATTTTGCCAACTTTCCATAATTTTACAAAAAAAATCCCAATTTTTATATCTCATCTGAATTTTGCCAACCCCCCACGATTTTGCCAAGTCACTCCGAATTTTGCTAACTGCCCCTAGATTTTGCCAACTCCCTACGTTTTTCCAACTAGCAATAATTTTACAGAAAAAAATCCCTATTTTTATAGCTCACCTGAATTTTGCCAACTCCCTACGATTTTGAAAAGTCACTCCGAATTTTGACAACTCCCCACGATTTTACCAAATCACTCTGAATTTTGCCAGCTTCCCCTAGATTTTGTCAACTCCCTAAGTTTTGTCAACTCGTCATAATTTTACATAAAACATCCCAATTTTTACATCTCACCTGAATTTTGCCAACTCCCCACGATTTTGCCAAGTCGCTCCGAATTTTGCCAACTTTTCATAGATTTTTGCCAACTTCCTAAGTTTTCTCAACTCGCCATAATTTTACAGAAAAAAATCCCAATTTTACATCTCACCTGAATTTTGTCAACTTCCCACGATTTTGTGGGCGGGGGTGGCTCAGTCGGTAGCGCGCCAGGCTCGTAATCTGTACTTCCCAGGTTCGAGTCCCAGATGGGTCAGCATTGAGATTTATCTCCGCAAAATTCCCCGCCCTGCCCACGGTCAGTAGGGGACACCGATGGGCTTGGAAAGGCCACCGTCCGTCAGATGGGACGTTAAGCCGTGGCCCCGTGTGCGGGAGAGCTATACCCTGTGCACGTTAAAGAATACGCTCGATGGCCTTGACGGGAGGCTATCATCTGTCTCCCACAACTGTTCCAGTGGGTCCCCTCTCCCAACCTTCTCTGAGCCTTCGGGATCCATGTGACCTGGCCATTTAGCCCATGGTGTGCAAAAAAGTGCCGCTCAGGGGTAAAACAACCCACCAACCCAACTCCCCACGATTTTGCCAAGTCACTCCGAATTTTGCCAACTCCTTAAGATTTTGTCAAGTTGTCCCAATTTTTCCAACTCACCTGTATTTTACGAAGTGGCTTCGAATTTTGCCAACTGCTCTAAATTTTGACGTCTCTCCATTTTTCAAACTCCCTAGATTTGCCAAATTGCCTCGATTTTGACAAGTCCCCTTAATTTTGCAAAAAAAGATCACAAATTTTCACAACTCATCTAGATTTTACGAAGTCGCTTCGAATTTTACCAACTCCGAGTTATTTTGGGTGGAGCCTCCCCCCATCCCCCCCGTGGCTACGCCCCTGTACATAACAATATGCAAATGGCCACACAGGTTATTCTGGTGATGTAATTTCACAGCTCGCGGAGTTGCGCGCAACATGGATTTAACTATAAAACCCTTCACAACGTTCCGACCTATCATTTTTCAACTGATAACGAACATCATTATGTTCGTTATCAGTTGAACAATGTATTGACGTGTGTACACCCATCAAAGATCATCTGATTTATCGGACGTTGAGCCTGCAGATATCTCATGCAATAGTTATGAAGCATGATGGTATAACCATTGCCATCGGCCAAATATATTTTGCTAATGATTGGTACGGGTCCTATGCATCCTCAGAAGTCATTTCTTCCGCAAAAATATTCCTTGAATTCTATTGCAACAGGAAATCTCTGCATTTGCTACTGATTGATAGAACAGCTTATTGAAATAATGATAGGCAACATTAGTACACACCATAGATTGCCTGTAGAAATAAACTTCAGTAATTTTTCATCTGAAAAAAAAAAAAAAATTATCGGTCACGCGGGGGGGGGGGTGGATTTAACCCGTAACTTTCTAGATACATACATGCCAGAGCGCTCTACCGTTAAACCACGCATTAGAAGCTAATGATCTTCCAGGATTTATCCAGGTCTCCTCTATAGGTCTTAAGGACCCCAAAGTCTCCGAGAAGGACACCAGACAGCTCTTAGAAGACATATGGTGGCCCTGTGAGCAAGAGAGCCATCTCCTGTGCATGTTAAGGAACACGCCGTCTTGACGGGGGGCTTCCATATGTCTCCTAAGAGCTGTCCGGTGTCCTTCTAGGAGCCATTGGGGTCCTTAAGACCTATAGAGGAGACCTGGATAAATCTTGGAAGATTATTAGCTCCTAATGCGTGGTTTAACTTCTAATGCGTAACTTTAGATCCGACCCATCGAACGGCGGCTTTTCCAACCCCATCGATGTCCCCTTTCTCACCTCGGGGAGGGGGAGGATTAGCAAAGATAATTCTGAATGCTCTCATAGTCGAAACTACGAAGTGCAGATAACGAGGCTTACACGCTTCCGACTGAGAGACCCTTCTCTTCTATGTATCAGTGAAATATCCGGTGCTGCCAAGGAACAGCAAGAAGCAGATGGCCTTTATGGTTTATAACCGGTGCGTAAAATGCTTATTTTTACTTGTTCTGTATCATCATTGGTGTTTAAAATACTGTTGCGAATTACAAAATACGGATATGCACTGGACGTGAGTAATAATAACTATATTTTAAAGCCAAATGTAATACAATGCAAATCGTTACAAAGAAAATATGGATGTAGTTTTTCATAAACAAATCGACTACTAACATGCAAAAGTCATTAACATTCCTGCACAGAGTACACAACACAGCTCAGTCTATACTACTAAACTTTTACCTCTATACTGTCTGTCGTGTCTCTTGAATACCTTATATACCAGGTATAAAGAATCCTTCTTCTTGTTAGATCACTAGACGTATCCTCTAGCAAAACATAACTACCGCCCGTGCACACACCAATACAAGATACTTCTTGACTTTTACTTATCGCGCACAGACTCAAACCATCTGAACAACCTTTCAGATCTCAGAACTTTAACACACTGCACACTGCTATATTTTCATTCTTCTTCTTCTGAACTGTTCTAAGTTCCAAATCGTTGGCTAATTGAATCTCACGTAGAAGCACACACGAGGGTTACAATCACGTTAACTCGTGAAGTCACTGTAGCGCGTTCATCTGTCGTAACACTGCCCCCTCCTTAGGTCTTGTTCGTCCCGAACAATTCTGGATTCCGAAGCTTCTTCAGTTCTTCGATAAAACGGGGCCAAACGATTCATGGGAACCACCTTGCACTTTGTAGTTGAACGTCGACGAATGCGATACATCACGCCGTTAATCCTGTACTCACGCCGTTAATCCTGTACTGTATCCTTACTGTGTAAGGACCTCCCAAAGTTCTCTGTAGTCTCGGTGAAAGTCTCCTCTTTCCACGTGGAGTAGTTGGACGTCGACGAATGCGATACATCACGTCGTTAATCATGTTAACTACTGTATCAGGACCTCCCCAAGGTCTCTGGTGTCTCGATGAATGTCTCCTCTTTCCACGTGGAGTTATTTTCTCTACAACAGTAGGTGAACACGTATTTTGTTCCACTGTATTCAAAATACGGACGGCTGTCTTCTTTAGGAAGGTGACGAGTTTATTGCTTTTGTTTTGCTTCTGGTGATAAAAAGAACATTTCATTATCACGTGTTTCCTCAGTTTATCCCACATGTTTGTGTCAAAATGGAAGCGAATCACATTATGACGTAGATTTTCTTTCTCACTGAAGCCTCGTCCACAAGCAGAATACGTGTAAGGCCTATAGCCCTTGTGAACACGTTTATGTCTCCGCAGGGAGGAGAATCGACTAACAGTTTTCGTGCAAAACCTGTAAAAAGTTTTCTTCTTTGTCGAAAGTTTTCTCCTTTGGATTTTTAATTCTATTAACAGTAACAAGGAATGAAAGTCATTAGTGACATAAAATCTAGGGGGGAGTTTCATCCTCCAGTCTGACCTTTTTGTCAGTTGACTTTCACTTAATTCAGAACTGTCGTGATGAACCTTCAGCCATATTTCACCCGATTCAATTTGATCCCCAAGGTGCTTCACAATTATAATATCAGCTCCATAATTCTTTTTAGCGCTTCGGTCCATCTCCTCCTTCCATACTCTTGCTAGAACTGCAGCTTCTAATCCGACAACCTTACCTGTTTCACCTGTATAAATGAAATCAGTGATGTGTCGGGCTGCTAGCAATATTTTTTCTGTTTTACCTTCACATAGCCAGCTTGCAACATCTTCAGATACTCCTTGTTCTATTAACATGTTACGAAACTTGTTCAAAGCATTGCCGTTATGCAGAACCGTGCGGGCACGTGATGCTTCATCTACCCTATTATCCACAATGTTCACCAAACGCAGAAGTTCTCCTCCTAACTCTTCGACGAGCTCTTGCAGTTCCAAGGATCCGTTACCAAGGAAACACTGAACAGCTTCCATCACTTCCAGAGAGTTGTCAACAGAGTTTTCAAGAGGTGAATCCATGTTGCTGATAACAGCTGAACAACTCAAACTCTTCATTCCACGAGTTTGTGGTGCTGCAACCATTATCTTAACTAAATCAACAGCAACATCTTCTGTACTGATGAGATCAATAGCTCCTTTTCCGAATTCAACATCATAAACCAAAGCGCACACTCCTTCAGCCAGCTTTTTGGACACAATTGAGCATCTCATTAGAGGAACGCTATCTACGGTAGCCGTCAGATCCTTGCAGCGGTAAATCTCCTTATCTGTTGGCACCAGCTCCTCTATCTGTCCTACGATGTCTTCCATCATCTGCTCCGACGTCTTCCATCATCTGCTCGATTTTATCCTACGATGTCTTCCATCATCTGATCCGACGTCTTCCATCATCTGCTCGATTTTATCTTTAGTGCAGTCGACTGTGAAGCCAGGGACGGATTCCAATTTGTCCAGAGTATCTCCCGTCAATTGGAGAGCACGACCGGAGATCATAGGGACCTTGAGACCTAAAGCAGCAAGTGCAGGAGCCAAGACAAGACTCACTTTGTCGCCGACACCTCCTGTGCTGTGTTTATCTACCATCCGATGGCGCCACTCGGGTCTCCAGCAAAACACATGACCCGAGGAGGTCATAGTTGCTGTTTCTTCCGAATTCACTTTCTTGGATGGAACGTTCCGAGCTGCCAGGCTCCTGTCAGACTTCTGTGCCAAGCAGCTGCTTGAGGGGATATTTATTTTTGTTTTCCTTTAAATCCATATTTTAAAAGTTATAGATCTTTGAAGTTAGATACTATTTGACATAACATGGTAATTCTCTAATATTTTGATAACAGTGCATTAGACTGGTATCAATGTTTAATAATAATATAAAATGTTGTTTTACCTGTTTGTAGGAAACGGAAACAAATATACACAGATAAAAAAAGTGGTGTAACTATAATGCCATCTGTGATTGCAAACTACCATGCATTGGAGAAAAAAGGATACAAAGCAGCAATAAAAAGAAAACTAAATTGGTATTAAATAAGTACATAACATTAGGAAATGATTTAAAAAACACTATAATTATCTTATAATCTTAAAAAAAAAAGCAAAATTATTTTTCTAAATAAAAAATAATATGAAATAAAGTTTATTTATTCAAGCAGCAGATTGCACCACTAACACAGACAGATCCTCTTCTACTAAAATCAGTGGTTCTCAAACTTTTATGCTTCACGTACCCCCTGGAAATGTGTATGTAACTGGCGTACCTCTTGTATAGATAGATAAAACTATAGTTATAGTATAACAATGGGAATAAAATAAAACTTATATATATACACATTAAATTTTGTATTCAAAAATTACATACATCGATAAACACCAAAAATGACATTTTTGAACAGCAGTGTTGCCAACTTAGCGACTTTGTTACTAGATCTAGCGACTTTGAGCTCTCATTGCGTACCCCAAAAATATTGAGAACCCCTGACTTAAATAATGTCTAGAAGACAAATTTTGCCAATGGTGATTGACCAGTAAATGCAGTCCACGATGACGGCAGAGTGTCTGCCGAAAAGTACTTAGGTTAATTCCAAGTTGGAAATAAATTTTTTTTGTCTTTCGTAATTCTTAGAAGCTGGTATCAAATAATAGCTAAGATAGCGATGAATTCAGTAATTAATAACAATCTCTTCAAATGGAACAAAATAAAAGAAGAAATGATAACGAAATAATAGAAGTTTTTACTAGGGAATTTGATTTTGATTTATTGCATAGTAGGTAATTTATCCGGAGTTTAAAGGAAGCTATTTATTTTTTTTTCGCTTTAAAAGGAAATGAGATAATGTTTTGACTTTGTCTTGTGACTGTCTGTAGACTTTTTTATTTTTCTAGATAAAGATTCTTTCTGGGTTTGATAGGTACTGATGAAATATTGCGATTCCACGCTTTCCAAAGCTCCCAAAAGTTTAAAATGCGCTCTCTGTAACGTTCAAAAATTTAGAAAAATCAAGAAAGTGAAACGAACATTGAAAACGATGTATTTATGCTAAAAACTTGAAATTTTGCTGGTTGAATGTGTAGGTTACGAGAGTTGCACTGATAGCAATGAATTTAAAATCCCATTGTTGCCAAAACGCAACGTTTTTGTTTTAAGAGATAATCGTTAGTTTCTAGAAACGAAAAAAAAAATGATTCTTTGGTTAGACAGGTATTGTATTGAAGAAATATTACGAGTGGTATTTTCTCAAATAGCACAAAAATATTAATTGCTCAGCCTAAGGTCGGAAACATTTGAAAAGTTCGAAAATTTTAACGAATATTGCAAGCGATGCATTTATGCAAAAATTTTGCAATTCAATGATGGAACGTAAGCGTCATGAAGTTTGCACTGGCAACAATCGGTTGCCCTTTGCTATCAGCAGGATGGGAAATGCAATTGTTTTGCTTAAAGAGATTACACTGAGAGTTCCTCCCCCCTTTCTGTCCCCATTTTCTCAGAGTGATATGAGGAACATAATAATACATGGGATATTTTCCTATTTTTCATTTTAGAGAATAAGAGAGACATACTTTCTATATTGTGCACTGCTCAAAGTGAAAATCGCAACACCTCAGAGGGAAGTGATATAGACACCCGAAACTGACAGGACGGAAGCTATAAGGGTACAAGTGCAAATGATCAAAAAACTGAATGTGTGAACACAAGGTACATGTGTTTATTGCAGATTTATCAGTACATAGTAGGCCCACCTCGGGTGGTTATGTAAGCTTGAAGACATCTCGGCATTCCATCAATCAGATGGTTAATGGTGTCCTGAGGTATGGTCTGTAGCAGGTTCGCTGTTGGAGCGAGCTGCGAAAGCGGCGATCCATAAGGTCCCACACATGATCAATGGGCAACAAATGCGGGAAGTATGACGGACATGGGAGAATGTGTCATACCTTGGAGACTGTCCATCGTTGCACATGCAGTGTAGGGGGTGGCATTGTCCTGCTGCAGAATCAATCCAGGCATGATGGTAAGGAAGTGTCATGCCACAGGATTAACAATGTCATCGAAGTAACGTCTTGCCGTTAGCGCTCCAGAAACATGGAATGAATAGAGGTGTCTGGATGTCCTATGTGATGCCACCCAATACCATTATACCATGGTGGTGACCATGTGGCGGCTAATGGAACAGGCTTGATGAATATTCATCCACTATCAAGCTGTTTATAAGTGACAGGAGAATGGGTGTAAAGGAAAAATTGTCTTGATCTGGGTGGGATCTGAACCCACGACCTCCTGGTGACATAGAGTCCCCAGATGCACCCAAAAGACAGTGATTGATCAGATGGAGTATGGCATAACATCAGCAGTAGAGGAGGGATTGACTAGTGGTCAGAGCACCTGACATGTCATCAGGAGGTCGCGGGTTCAAATCCCACCCTGCTCAAGACAGCTTTTCCTCTTCACCCATCTTCTCCTGTCACTTATAAACAGCTTGATAGTGGATGAATATTCCCTATCAAGCTGTTTATAACCTTGGTGAGCTCAGAAAAAATATGTCTAAATGGAATAGGCTTACTCACGTTGTTGACGACACTGACACCATGCGGATAAAGCGGACAAACGCCGAAACAGAATCAGGACTCATCTATAAACAAACCTCTTCTCCATTCCATAGCCCAATGTTGCCTCGCTCGACAACGGTGGAGACGGTGTAACTTATGACGTCACTGCAATGGCATGCCACTTGCTAAAAAATGCAGAGTTTCAAAGCAAACCCGATCTGATTGACCACTTCATTCACATTCTTCCATTAAATGCGTATTTTAGAAGTGGTTCCTCTCTTCTTACCGTCACGGATCACCTACGAAGTGTCACTCTTTTTGCGGATCCTCTTTTCATCATTACCCGATATTTTTTGTTGAATTGAAATATAGATATTAACAATAAGGATTTGTTAAACGTGTTAAGAATGGATTATATCTTCATTTTTGGTCATTTTGCAGTTTGTATTTAAATACCCGAGTGATGAAATTCGATGCGTCAACAATTTTATATCATCAGCAGGCAATCAACATGAGATGTTGCCATCCATAAATTGACATAATTATAGACAAATGCAATAAAATGTGATTCCGTTATGTAATCGCGTTAAATGCGCAATTACCGTTGATGCAACCTTAAAGAATTATTTTGAAATACTAAAATTACATCGCAGACCCTTTGGGGGTCTAGGTAACACTCATTGTATTCGACGTTAGATACATATTGATATATTAGGGAAATTTTCTATCATTTTGATATGTTAGCGTATTTAAAATGCAAAATCGTTTTTTAACATTCATATAACAGATATATAAGAAAGTGATGTTGACTCACTTAATTTTTAAAACTAGAAGAATGCATATCGCCTCTGGCTCATGTGAAAATCTCGTTTATAAAGCGAATGACGTTTTTCCTTTACCTATTCTTTCACTCCTTAAAGTTTGAATTTGAGCTAGCGAATGATGGGGAAAAATGCAAATAGTATTTTATTAGTAATTAGGCAACATAAAATTCTTTTTCTTTTAATTCTTAAATTTAAAATGGTGCATTTTTCACAGCTCTCTCTCAGAAAAATAAGTAAATTATTTGTGACTGTTAAATATTTCTTAAGAAGCTACCACTAAAATTTTAAATTCATTACTTATATATTATTTTTGAAACTCATTTTACGCTTTGCCATTTCCGTATTTTGTATTATTATTAAACGTTACGGTGCAATGGGAATTCCTTATTCAGACTTTCCCAATCCGTATTTTATTCCCAGAACTCCTACTGATATTATCTTCCCCTGTCTGTCCTGACTGTGTGCTTATGGCACTGTACATTTTTCCAGTAGCGCTGCAACTTTATGGCACAATACTCTACCAAAATAAGCAAAACAATAGGATACAATGCTACTTTCTCACCAATGTCGTCGGTTGGCTAGGGTTTGGCCTCTAGCTTCGGCTTCACACTATCGATGTCATTTCCTCACTTGGAGAACCACCTGCTAATCTTCTAAGGTGCACACGATTAAAATATCTGGAACTTGTAGTCCACTCTCCGTTTGCTCATCAGCTATACTAGCTGAATTATACCTGCACTGCTGACACCACTGTTGAGGTCGTCTCTCCCGGCTGCTAGCACCTACCGTTATCTCAGCCGACACTTCAGTCTGGAACAAAGGGTCTCGAGCATACACGGAATCGGGAATGAGTGGACTACCGACACTGGTACTGGATACACTTAACAAATATTTAATATCACAGACTATTGCATCCAGCATACGAAACAAAACACTTCCTGCTTACAGGATGCTACGAGCTTCAGCCGTTACTGACGCCGTTCCTCGATAAAGACAATGTCCTCCCTTATATGACAACCAAGTACTTTCCACTGTCCTCTTGGCTGCCACGTCGAGTCCCTCTGACCCCTTTTCTCCCTCAAG
This sequence comes from Ryuthela nishihirai, assembly GCA_038380435.1. Taxonomy (NCBI): domain Eukaryota; kingdom Metazoa; phylum Arthropoda; class Arachnida; order Araneae; family Heptathelidae; genus Ryuthela; species Ryuthela nishihirai. The sequence goes on from JAWZYU010000001.1 coordinate 115,190,597, forward strand.
GTTGCAGCCTGCCGTCTTCTTTCTTTCTTCTCCCCCTCTGGTCACTTCCACTCACGTGACCTCTGTTAGCCACTGCCAAGCAGCCGTGATACGATGCTCCCAACTGTTGGCGGCTTGTGGAACTGACCCCCTTAGGTACAGATGATGTTTGCAGTTTTCTTCTCACCCTTTTTCCAAGCGACCTGCATGTTATTGGTGAGTACTCTGCAAATGCTGAACTGTTTGGCACGGCAAAGGTCATCTGATCATGACAACCTGTGATAGCGGTAAAGACCTCAAAAACTACCCTGAAGTCGATCCTATGTCGAACAGAAATTGAGGAGTGGCAGTGGCTCTGGGATACGACTGAGAATGGTCTTCAAACAAAGACATTCTTGAAAAGGGTCAGTCTATCCCTGATGTCCTCTGACCACTATTTGACGCAGGTACTGACAGGACACAGGAGTTTCGCAAAATATCTGGAGCGCTTTAAGATCACTACCCACAGTTACTGAGGCTGTGGGACTCCAGATGCAGATGTCGGGCACTATATCCTCAGGTGCCCGATTACGGAAGGGTTCGCTAACGAACTCAGGAGATCCCAGGCGATCAATGAGGTAGTAGGCGAGGCGTTCACGGTGTCCATCGAGAGTGCTCGAGTCAGTGCACATCTGAGAGACATGGGCTGGCTTGTCTGCCGGCTCCGGGATTATCTTCTTTGAGACCGGAGCTGCTTTCGCTCTCTTCTTTATTTTCCATTTTCAACCTGGCTGCACTCTGCACCTCCTTTAACATCACCCATACTCCAAGTCCCTACTGGTCTCTTCTGAGACAAACTTCATCTTCTACTTCCAGGCTTCTCTTGCAAAGCACGTGTAGTGTCGTGAGACGGAATACGTGCTTACCCCATGGGGGGCGGGTCCTTCGGAACCCACCCCCGACTCCGAAATAAAGAGAGATGTACAATACATGATGCATGGTTATGTATGGCAGCCAGTCACCTCTGCTCCATGTTTCTGGTGCACTAAAGGCGAGACGTTACATTGATATCTTTATTCCTGTATCAAGACCCTTCCTTACTACAATTCCTGGACTGATTCTGCAAAAGGACAATTCCACCCCACACACTGCACTTGCAATAATGGACAGTCTTATAGGTGTGGAGTTCCACCCATGGTCACCATACTCCCCAGACTAGTCACCCATTGAGCATGTGTGCTCCCTTATGGGTCGCCGCCTTCTCTACATCTCTCTGGCGGCGAACCTGGTACAGTTACGTGCCCAACTGGGTGCAGTTTGGAACGCCATACTTTAGGATGCCAATAACCATCTGACTGATGGAATGCCAAGAGGTCTACACGCTTGTATAACCGGCAGAGGTGGGCCACTATACACTGATTAAATCTGCGACTTTTTACTGATGAAATATGCGACAATGTACTGATAATCTGCAATAAATATACTTACCTTGCCTACACACATTCAATTTTTGATCACTTGCACTTTTCACGTTAAAGAATATTCTGGATGACCTTCACAGAGGGCTATTATATGTCTGCCAACAGCTGTCCAATGAGTCCCCTCCCCTCAACCATCTCTGAGCTTTTGGGGTCCTTGTGACCTGTACATTTAATCCATTGTGAGAAAAAAAGTGCCCGCCAGAGGTAAAACAACCCAACTCAACTTATAACGTTTGATACGAAAGACTAAATTAAAATTTTCATAGATTATCATATTCCTAATTTATTTCTAAGTTAGTGGCATCCTGCACTTCGCGCGTTTCATTTTCAATCTGCATATTTTTATTTTTCAATCCATTGGGAATTATAGTTCCCAAAATAGTATGCTCTAAGAGTTTATTTCATTTCCCATAGAAATTGGCCATTTCAAATGCTTTTTTAATCAATCCTGAAAGTTTATGAACAAAAGTTTTATGAAAGAATATAAAAACCTGATGATTTATATATTCAATAAAGCTAAAAAATGGAAAAGAAGCTATTACACTGCTGTAGCAGCTATTAATGTAGCTTTTTATGACACGGAAGTATAAGGTTGTTTTCTTCCTTATTTTAATGTTCCTAAACTAAACTTTCATGGGGAGTGTTCTTTCTACACTTGCCATTAAACTTCTTCTTGAGCTTTGCAAATTCTCTCAAAAATATCCTGTGTAATGTGTTAGTATTAAACGTTGATAATAAGAGTGATAGTACATAATATAACGACTCGAAAGAAATTTCTGGCAGTACTGTACAAGAAAAAATACGGTACTAAGTAATTATTCTGTTTCAAATAAATCTGTTTATTTGTCATTATATAGAATTAAATGCTACTTCTTATGAGATATAGCATGGCGTATTCGGTTCATTAGTTATTTCAGAACGGGGTTTAAATCCGATGAAATCACTCCTTTTTCTTCTATATTAATTCAAAAAGTGCTGTTAAAATTAATATATATGATATTTTTCTCAAACATTTTTTTTTTCTTGAAATTCAAAATAAAATGCTCATTGTTTTGGTATATGACATACCTATTTTTGTCTATTAGCTATTTCAGTATAAGATTTTAAATTATTCTTTAATTCTGCCGGAAGCATTTAAAGTTTTTCCCAGCCACCAGAGTAAATCTGTTTAATAAGCCTGGCATGTTAAAAGTTAAATGACGTCGCAACTCTGCCACACATTAGCCGGAATATCTCTCCGTTTTATTAAGAAATGGGGAAGATTTCACGCAATATTGGCTGCTAATAACAAAACTAAACTAATTACCGTATTTCTTCGATTCTAAGACGCCATCGATTGTAAGACGCACCTTAATTCAGTACCACCAACAGAAAAAAAACTTTGATTCTACGAAAAAACAAAACGCTAAAATATATCTAACAAATATTTTTATTATAATAGAATTCAATTTACTAATAAGAATAGTACCTATTTGTTAGTAGGTATGTTATTCATCACTTCCTTCTGAATCAATATCAGTCTGATTCTTCTGAGGCATCGATATCTGCATCTGAATCAATAACGGAGTCTACTTCACATTCAGAGAGTAGTATAGTCACAACCTACGGATTCCCCACTAGTGCTTTCCCCCCTATGACGTCACCGACCACGCCCCTATGACGTCACCGGCCACACCCACTTCCGACCCCTCCCCATATGACGCAGCATGACGTAATCATTACATAATCATTACGTAACGGGCCACGCCCCTTTATTAATAATTCCTCCCCCCTTTCACCCCCCTTCCCCCGCAGTGGCGCCACCTGTTGACAGTGAGAAGTACTATTTTCCCAAAAAAAAAACCCTATTTTTATTCTAATTCTTCGATTTTTGACTTCCCCCCTTTATAAAAAAATTCCTCCCCCCTTATGAAAAAACCCCTGGCGTCATCTGGTGTCTGTGAGGAACACTAATTCCCAAAAAGCCCCTATTTTTATTCTAATTCTTCGATTTTTCTTTATTTTTCCCCAATGGTTGACCGGGACTACCGCAGAGTGTTGTGCAGGCTCTGAGACGTAAACGACAGAGACGTCTGTAGACCCTGCCAGTGTGAAGACGTCAAGTGTTTTCATCTCCAGATACTCGAACTAGTACAACTATGCAAAACATCTGTATGGTTCTAGACCTCGACGGTTTCCGTGTAAATGGTCGTTTCCTAGTGCGTGAACTTGGATATGCAACTCTGAATGGGAAATGTGGTGTCTATCGTTTCAATCTTCGACAGCACCAACCTTTGTCAGCAAAAGACAGAAGGACAGCCAACTACGTGTCTAAATATGTGATAGGTCTACCCTTTCATCCTCTACCTCGAGAAAAGGTGTGGTCGCTAGATCACGTCCCTAACATCGTGAAATATGTTTACAAACTTGCACGTACTGAAGAAGCTGCTGTGGTGGGTTACAAAGGAGGCACTGTGGAAAGAATTCTCTTGGAACAATTAAATCTTCCCAGTGTTAATCTCGAACTTTACGGCTGCCCCAAATATTGTGATCTCCCCAAAGTTTCCAAGTTCGAATGCGGATATCACACCGGAGAGGACGTCCACTGCTCTTTAGCAGAAACAGTTGCTTTCTTTGGATGGATCGATCGTCGAGAGCATGTCTCAACAAACACCTGCTTATCAGCTCGTTCCTGATTGGTCATCTCAGGTGGTGCGGCTCTCTAGTTAAATAGGGAGCGAGTGCTCTGTGCCGCATTGTTCACGATGCAGCCTAGCAATCCAGATGCGTGGTGTCTTGGTGAAGATGTGTACATCGTGCCCTCACTGTTCAAAAATAAGTTTTCTGTGCACGTACGCCGCTACAAGAAATTTGAAAATGGTGAACTCATCTACCCTACACCAGCAGGAGTTAGCCTCTCCATACCTGAATGGGAGGCTTTCTGTGCCGCGGTACCCCACATAGAGGACAAAGTGAAAATCGGACCCGATCAACAGACATGGTACGTGATGCACAGTTTACGTGCCTACATGTATCGCACTGCAGGTGGTGAACGCTGTGTCGACTTCATCAAAGAATCAGCAGACCAAAGAACTCTACAGTTCCGTGTGGTGAGACGCTGTATAACATTGAACGCTTCGCAGTTGTTCACGCTGGCTATTCACTTAGACGAGGTGATGCGCATTGTGCACAATGTGTGCGGTACCCCCAAAGATCACCAACTCCGTACAGCCATTATGGAACATTCTGAATCCATTCGTCCTTTCCTACTGAGTCCTGTTTTTGACGGTCCCGATTGTGTTTACCCGCTGCTGCTGAATATTTTTCAGCAAGAACTTATGCGTGTGATACCGTTAGATGGACTGCAACCTGAAGAAAAAATACCGACCATCGTAGGGTGGTCTGGTGACTTGGACATTAATGGTCTAGCACAGGTATTTGTGGATACGGCCTGGAAGCGAGGTCTATTGAATTTTGTAGATTCTGGTTTTGTTTGCAATCTAAAATATAATGCTATTGTCGACGAGGCAAAAAATGAAATGTATAAATTAAATAAATAATTATAACCTTATATAATGTGTCTGTCTTTTCATCCTTTGTCATTTTAGTCTTGGTATGGATAGGAGAAAGAAGGTATTAGCTAGTGTGGGTAGTGTAATCGTGACATTGTTAACGATAGCCTTACTTGTATTAGAACTTGCAGCTCCTAGTAAAAATATTCAGTGTGGGGAGTCAAAAGCCTTAGACGGAGAATGCAAAATTCGTGTGTGTAACTTAACAGTGGATATCAGACAGTTTATAGGTGACGTTCCTACAGTGACAGGTGTTACACTTTCACTACATCAATGGCAAAACCTGGTGGGGTACGACGTCTGGGTGCAGCAGAAAACAAAACTTTGGAGTCCCATTATTTCGACCCCGAAAGAGGATTCGGTAGTGTAAAAAAGTTGGCACAGAATACGGGACTGCCACTCAAACTCGTCCGAGAATGGTTAGAAAAGCAGCCTGCCTACACATTACATAAACCTGTTCGCAGAAAGTTCCCTCGTAACAAAGTTTACGTCACAGGGTTAGACGAACAATGGCAAGCCGATCTCATGGTCGTGAAAAATCTAACTCGCTTCAATGACGGGTATCGCTACATATTAACAGTCATCGATGTGTTCTCGAGATACAGGTGGGCGCTGGCCATGAAGGCTAAAACGGGGAAAGAAATGGTCTCAGCTTTCAAAAAAATACTTTCCAAGGGTCGATCCCCAATGAATTTAAATACTGATCAGGGTACGGAATTTACCAACAGAGTGTTCCAGAAATTCCTGAAAAAGAAAGGTATTCGGTTCTTTGCTACATACTCCGACAAAAAAGCAGCTTTGGTGGAAAGATGGAATCGTACCCTACGCGAGAGACTAGGGAGATATTATACACGCAACAATACCTACCGCTACCTGGACGTGCTGCAGCGTGTTGTAAGGGGATACAATGCCACCGTTCATAGTGCACACGATATGGCCCCCAAGGACGTGACCTTACGCAACGAAGACGTCGTGTGGGTTCGACTCTATCGCAATCCGAGTGTAGTAAAAGAAAAACCAGCATTTAAAGTAGGTGACACAGTTCGACTAGCCAGTGTAAAAGCGCCCTTCAAGAAGGCAGGTACACATTTGTGGACCGAAGAAATATTTATAGTCGACAAGGTATTACAACGGCACCCCCCTGTGTATGTCGTAAGGGATTCTGAGGGAGAAGTGTTGAAAGGCACATTCTATAAATCGGAGCTTCAAAAAGTGACAGAACCCGAACTTTACACGGTTGAGAAAATAATCGAGAGAAAAGGTCAAAAGGCACTGGTCAAATTTCGCGGATATCCCAAACCTTCCTGGATCCTTAAAAAATGGATAGTTTCTACCTGACTCTTCCCTCCACGGCTAGTCAGAATATTTATCCGAACAATTCGCAGACCGATTTCACAGTCCGTCTGGCACACCCCTAAGACTGAGAGGAAAATGGAAAGTGGGACTAGCAGAAGTTCACTTACCGGTGAGCTGGTACAATGTGGATGGTTCTAACGACACATATGAATATTACGCCCCTGCCACCCCTGAAGAATACAGGAAAATCAAACTTAAACCGGGTAAAATAACTCGAATGGAGCTGTTGTCTCTCCTCACCACACAGCTCCCCAAAGAAATAATAGTTTCCTATAACGGTGGTTACTGGGTATTCAAACCGAGTGAGGGGTACGGACTGATGTTTCCTAAAACGAATTTCGGTAAACTTCTGTGTATCGGCGAGGGAGAAGTTGACAAACCCTTCCACCAACGATTTGCCAGCAAACTTTGCAATACACCAACTTTCGACATAGATGACGAGTGTTATTTCTACGTGATCCCGCCAGGTAGTTTCCAAGAACGAAAGGTACCCCACGGACGATACGAAACTGTCGAATCGTTATTCGATGCAATGAACCAGATGTTACCCTACAGGCTGAGAAAAGCTTACCGTTTCAAGCAGCAGGCAGATCACACCGTGTTGATGGATACAGACAAGTCGCATTACATTAAATTTCCTCGATCGAACCCCGGATTAGGTGACATGCTAGGAATTGCTAAATTAGATATACCGCTGAATAAAGTCCTGGGTGACTATCCCATCGATATGAACAGAGGAATGTATGGTATTTATTTGTATTCAGATCTGATTGCTCCTCAGTTGTTAGGCGATACTCACGGTGAACTGTTGCGTGTCGTGAATCCTGCCGTCAGAACCAGTAATAACGAAGCCATTGTTGCTGTATATCAACAGCCTGATTACTACCCCCTTGCAAGGAACAGTTTCGAGAGTGTGAGAATCTTCCTTCGTACTGACACCGGAGAACCGCTGCATTTTAAATTCGGTAAAGTTTTAGTCAAGTTACATTTCTGTCATGAGGGTTAAATTCGTTCCCCCTTCTGCAGGCGCCTACGTGAGCTACTACAGGAGCCAGACAGGGAAGGGTGTGTTCCATGGTCCTCGTTATCAGAGAGGCGATTGGCTAGGAAGCATCTTTGCTAGGATCGGACGTTTCATCAGCCCTCTCGTACGACCTGCGCTGTCTACCCTGCGTAAGGGCGGGCTACGGTTCGTTTCAGAGATGTCCCAGGGGCAAAACTTCAAATCTGCAGCCAAAGCGGGGCTCCGTGAAGCGGGTGCCGACCTCTTGCAGCGTGCCAGTTCAAAGCTGCAGGGAGGGAAAGGAATAAAACGTCGTCGTCAGCATCCCAAGGTTCATAAAGTGAAGAGACATTGTACTGTGCAGGACGTGTTTTCATCATGAGCATTCAGAAAATTCACGCTGATTCTGGCGACTGTGCCAATTCAGAACTGGATCTGTTTCTGGTTCCACCCACTGTCTCACAATTAGAAAGAGGCTGTTATGTCAATTATTTACCTGTGGCTTCCCTGGAAGGTAATGCACCACTCGAATTCATCATGAAGGGGACGGACGATTACATTGATCTATCTCGATGTCACCTACGTCTCGTCTTGAAAATTGTAAAATCCGATGGTACAGCACCGTCGGAAGTGATTGCCCCCTGCAATCATTTCTTCCACGCCCTCTTCAGCCAGGTAGACGTCTTCCTCAACGATCATCTCGTGAGTGCTTCTCACACCCTGTACCCCTACAGGGCGTATCTAGAGACTCTATTGAATTACGGGGCCGATGCCACACGAAGTCAGCTAGGCACCTCGCTCTGGTACCTCGACACCCCAGGTAAAATGGAACTGACCAGCAGGGAGAATGAGGGGTGGCATCAACGCAAGGGGTACGTCAAACCAACAGGTATCGAACTCATCTCGTGTATCCACGCTGACCTGTTTAATCAAGATCGTTACCTACTCAATCAAGTCGACCTGAGACTGCGTTTGCTGAGATCCAAACCCGAATTCTGCCTCATGACAGGTGAAGCAGACCCCTCTTACAAAGTACAGATACACGAAGCTGAATTTTTCGTGCGTAAAGTCAAACCCACTTAGGGTGTCATCCTTGCACACGCTCGCCTGCTGGGTACGGAGAGTGCCAAGTACCCTCTGCGAAGAACGGATTTACGTATGGTTTCCATCGCTTCGGGCCTGACGAGTGTGAACCGTGACAATTTATTTCTCGGCCAGCTCCCTGTACGGCTTGTACTGGGTATGCTGGAAAGTACCAGCCTGAATGGATCGTACGAAAAAAATCCCTTCAACTTCCAACATTTCGACCTAAACTACATCAGTCTTCACATAGACAGTGATCATCAGTCCTACACCCCCGACTTTACGAATGGGCGCTATCTCCGCTGTTACCAAGGATTATTGGAAGCTGTGGACGCCTGGAAATCCGATAGCGGTATTAACTTATCGCGACAAGCCTATGGAGAAGGTTTTACATTATTCGGATTCCAATTGACCCCCGAGCAACGTGAATGCAATCAAGTATTTTCTTTAATAAAGAGTGGGAGTGTGAGAGTCGAATTAAAGTTTGCCAAGCCGCTACCCGCATCGGTCACTGTGATCCTGTATGCCGAGTACCAGAATTTGTTGGAAATCCCATTGGATCGTAAAGTCCTGTTTGACTACAGCTCATGAATTCCTATCAGTTAGAATCCATCCTTTCGATGTTACCCACAAGTCTAGGAGTGTTCCCCCGTGACAGACTACCTCACAGAATCAATCAGTCAGAAGCCTTGTTTATCTACAATACCGATCCGTCCTCCCTGCCTGGAACCCACTGGATAGCGGTTTACAAGAAAGGAGTGCAAGTGGATCACTTTGACCCCCTGGGTACGAGTCCCGATGCCTCCATGCAAGAATACTATAGTCGACTAGGCATACGTCACGTCTTACACCCCTCGATACCTCTGCAGGACCCCCTGGGAGACACATGCGGTGCTCACTGTCTGTATTTCCTGTTTAAAAGAGCGTGTGGTTCGACTCTTCCCACAGTACTGCATCGTGATTACACGTGTCGAGTAGACTTTAACGACTGCATGGTGGTGCGATGGCTCTCCACACTCCTTCAAATATTATAATTGCAGCACCTTCACAGTGTGGGAAGACGACTTTCACTCTGAAACTCATCAAAGAAGCAGCTCAAGTATTCGAACCCCCACCCCAGCGTGTCGTTTACTGCTACGGTGAGTGGCAGCCTGCCTTTGAACCCTTCAAGAAAACGGTGGAATTTTATGAAGGACTACCTACGGATCTGGAATTTGATCCTCACAGACCTACACTTCTGGTACTGGATGACTTGATGGAACAGTCTGTAGCCAGTGAGCGCATATCACAATTGTTTATTCGTGGGGGTCATCATAAAAATATCACGATTGTCCTGATCTTACAAAATCTGTTTTTAAAGGGAAGACATTCGAGGACTATATCGCTCAATGCTCACTACATGTTTTTATTTCGCAATTGTCGGGATGCATCACAAATAACCCACCTGGCGAGACAAGTGTACCCCCATCAATCTAAACTCCTGACGGATGCCTATAGACTGGCTACACAGGTAACCTGCGGTTATTTGTGTGTTGACCTTTATCCCAGAACGTTGGACAGTGAAAGGCTCCGTGCAAAGATTCTTCCATCAGAAGAACCCGAAATACTTTACGTTCCAATTGAAAGTTAAATCTCAAGGCCCGTTCCTTCAGTGCTTACCAAAGCTAGGGGGAAAGCAGCGTACAGCTCTGATGAAGCACATCTCCGACCCCCAGATGTATGCTCTATGTGAAGTGTGTTCCAATTTCTTAAAAGGAAATATACCTGTTTTCCACAGAGTATTAAAGAATTTACGCCAGCACAAGACGGTCATAAGGAGTCTAGCATCCAAACGTGCATCTTTACGTCACAAGAAGCATCTGCTGCAGCGTGGTTCAGGGTTCATTATACCCCTGCTGACTGCTGCCCTCCCCCTGTTGGTTTCGCTATTTAAAAAAAAATGATTTCTGTAAAAGCTGTGCAGAGAAAAAACATAAGAAAAAAAGTATGTGATTTGGACTCAGAGATGAAGAAAATATTGGAGTCTGACGATGCTGACGATAAATCCGAAAAGTATCTGACTGCTTTGAAAAATTATTTGTTATTCTCAAAACAGCTTGACACTCCACATGAACTAAAAGTCAACATCCCCAGAAGCACTATAGCTGAAGAGCGCCCACCAAACGACATTGCCGTACCCATCCGATGTAAGAAAAGAAAATTATCCGAGTGGTCAGCATATTGAAACCTTCTGTAAAATCCAAGCCCTGTGCGCTTGAAGATTTGTGTTAAAAAACCCATATATTTAAAATGTGCATTACAAAATATCCAATAAAAGAAAGTAAAACTGATATTTGTGTCTCTTGCTTCATTCACTCTTCTACGCCATTCCGTTAATTAGTTTTACAAATCCGTGCAGTGTCCCCCCAAACACGGTCTTGCTGGAGTAGTTCTCTAAGCACGGATGCATCCAGGCTTCTCATTGGTCCTTCTACGGAGCGCTCTAAGCTTAGATGCACCGGTGGTTTTTATTGGCTGGCGTCAGCATGCGCTGCTCGCGCTCGCACTGTGAAGCACGGCATTGAACTTTCCCCTCGCCGTAGTGTGTTTCAGCTAGGTAATAAAGAGGCAGATTTTTTGAAACCTTTTTTATTGAAACAATTCACAGACAATAATTTACATGACATATCCAATGCTGGACAGTAAAACAATGACAGATCTGCTATAGTTTTAAATACAATAAGTTAAATACAGTAATTCAAAAGCTGACGACGCCTCAGTGCTGGGTCATTACGTGTGAACTAAGGTTCCTTAGGAACATTGAAATAATAAGTTTAAAAAGGTCTGTTACGGATACAAGATCCACTACAGATACTGAAATACTAATAATAATAATAATAAGACCCCCCCTAGGAACATTGAAATAAATAAAGTGTGCAGTGAAATAATAAGGTTCACTAGGAACATTGAAATAAATAAAGTATGTAATGATATAATATTTTCACTGGTGAGCAACGAAATAAAGCGTGTAATGAAATAATATTTACACTGGTGAGCAACGAAATAGAGTTGTAATACTATGCACACTGAAATAATAAATGAAGATGCAATAATAAATAAATAATAAATAAATAATAAATTAGTTTACAATAATACATTAGTGTACAATAATAAATAAAACGGTGCAATTACTCATCCATGAGTTGGATAAGGGTATCCAGGCCCAGGTCATTGTAACCATAAGGTACAGTGAGAGTTGAACCCGGGCTGAGATACCGCTTATCGAGGTTAGCCTTAAACCTTTTTACCATGGGCCTGTTCGTAAGTGACCCATCCACTTTATTACGAACCACATTAAAAGGGACATCGAAGGTCTCGCTGACTGGGGAATTCCCTAGGACCATGGATTTCAGAAGTTCAAAATTATATTTACACCTGTTTTGCTTCGTGAGAGATATGCCCTTGGCGCGAAGAATTTCATCGCCGTTGCTCAACCGAAGGGCATAACTCTTGGCCCCGGCGCTGATGTAGTCCGTGATGTGTACACCGGGGCCATACTTTGAAGAAATTTCGTCAACGAGACCTCCAAGGAAGGGATTTTGTGGTGGTGTGTAGGTGTCGCGAGGAGACGTTGTATAAATCACCGAATCCGTGTCAGAATACATTGCACGACTATCTAATTTCGATAGAAGCTCGTACAGCTTTAGTCTGGCGTGACTCGTCACCATTGCAGCGAGAATCAGGCTTCCACGGGTGTTCGCTGGAGTGGCAGACTCCGCCGGCTTGTGCGTGACAAGCACGGCCTGATCACTGATAACAGCGACGTCAGTGATGACTAGCGATGCGTCCGTCAAGAGCTCCATGTACTTGACAGGACAACTCACAATGGTCGTCTGGGTTCGACTCATGTTCTGCGCATGCTTCCCCCATGACGAATTAAGCGAGACCTTGGAAAGAGTTCGCTTAAGGTTGTTTTTCTCAACTTCCGAGGGGAGGATCCGAACCCCCTCCACCTGGAAGAAGGCCTCACAGAAGGCTTCCTTTTGCTCCTCGGTCTGCACGTCAGGGGGAAACCCGGAGTAGCGTTGCTTCAGTCCCAGAAAAGTGTCTATGTACCCAGCATAGACACCTCCCTTTTTTGTTGTAGGGTCATATTGCAGGATGGTATTAAAGTGCCACACATCGTGGAACTGGAGAAGTCTGTAGCCAGCACGCATCGCAGCGTAAATTTCGAACGTAGGCCAAGATCCTGTCAATGCGCGCTGGTTCACGGTGTGCCGACAAGGGGGTGCCAGCTGTCCATCCGCACAGATCCTACAAAGGGGAAAAAGCAGCTTCCCATTACATCTATAGGGCAGTACAGGGATGAATAAACCGTCGGGGGGTAACAGTGTGGCGTGTGCAATGCCAAAATAGTGGTCGAGGTCCGTGGCGAAATCGGAGGTGATCCGAACCGGGTGACCTTTACCGAATGCAGCCTTCTTGCAAACATAGGGGTACAGGCTGTTGTAATCAACGTAGTTAAGGCTACATCCTAAGTCAACCGATGCTAATATGGAGAACACCTCCACGCGCCCTCCGTAGAGGTAGTCACGGGCCCCTATACGCCTGATAGGCTCGACGGATTTATAAATTAATGCGACGGACTGGTTTTTGCGCATCAACTCGTCGAATTCGTGCTCCTACATAATTTTGCATGTGTACCCGTTCATCAGCACTTTCAAGGTCTCAAGACGATCCATGGTCCGGGTGTTTAGCAGACCAAATGGCTTTCTCGTGTGCTGATCTATTTTTTCAGGTTTGAAACATTTCAAGCAGTGATGAAAGTAACAGCCTAAAAATTCATAATAACAACGGGTACTGTGGCACACACCGTCCAATTTGTACTGCCCTATCTTATACTCACCTCCGGGTGATCGCGCAGTTTGAATTTCGATGTTGTCCTTGGAAGCCTCATACTCTAACCACGCGAGAGCTTTCAAGGACTGCCGGTCATTACTCGCCGAATACCCTTGGGCGGGACACACACCGAGGGTATTCTTTTGCAAAAACTTTCCACGGAATATGCGAAGGCAAGCACCGGCAATAGTCAGGTCACGCGCAAATGGGTCTACACCTGTGAGATTTAAAAATTCCTCACGGAAAGCTTGGGCGCCTTCTGTATCTGCCTTGCAGTAATACAGAAGCTGCTGTTGAAAATCCCAGGGTTCAAGGCTTGCTGCGGCATACCACTCATTGAATGCTGACAGAGTTTCAGGCTCCATGTCTTCCGGCTGGAAAAAAAGCCGATCAGGGATGGGTCCTGCATACTGTAGATTTTCCTCCTTCACGAATTTAAAGGGGAAAAAGCCTTTCACCGTCTCCAAGTTGAAGGTCTTCGTGAATGATCGAAGAGGAGCCTGAATAAAGGATAACGTGTCGATAAACCTTATTTTAAGGCCAGGTAAAAAGATACCTAAAATCTTGGATCCATCGAACACGAGATCCGGTTTTAAAAATTTTCTGTACAGGTAACTAATGATGAACATGCCGTCAAAGCCTTTGAGATTATGCGCTAGGACTGTGGCGTCCTTGAATCGTTGAACCCCGGGACGTTCTTCGGCTAGAAGCCAATCCATAAAGGCGTCCGTTTCCGGGAATGAAGCATAGACCCACTCGTCGTCCACTTGGTATGTGACCACACACAGTATCGGTTTCAGCAATCCGTCGGCACACTGCACAGTCTCTACATCAAAGTAGAGGTAAGTCTGACCGACAGGGTCAATCTTGCAGGGCTCGACGAATTTTAAAGTGTCAACCTTGCAAACGTGTTTTTTCAGGGGATCGTAAATGTTGATGCATTTAACACAGCGATGTTGTGTCTGACATGCCTTCAGCAGATGCGCCTGAAAGCATTCAGCCCCGCGCAAATACACACAACACACTGTGCAGAGCAACAACTCCCCTGCATGAACCACATCGGTTGACAGGCACCTGTTGCAGGTCCCCTTGCAAACATGCCCGTGATTAAACCCCTTTAAACATTTCAGACAGAATTGCTTGACCCCGAAAAACCCTGATGGTTTGGTAATCACATCGTAATGCCCAGCACTAAACAATAAATAGATGTTGTCCCCTCCTTCGGGACCGATGAACATGGGGAGGAAGGCGTCATCAGCAGAATACACTACAATTCGGTATTGCACCATGTGCGTCTGGAAAAGCTGGACTTCCGGGAGTCCGCAGGGGGCAACAGGGACCCCGGCGTCCAGGTGAAGCTTAAGGGCCTCCGTCTGCTGCAAAGGGCAGCGGTAGTCCCGGATTCGGACATACGTGTTCACCAGCCCTTTATTTTTCAAGCAGAGCTCTCGTGCGACGACGAGAGCTCTTGCAAGGCAGATCTGGTCCCTGTTGACAATTTTTGTGAGAGCCTTCTTATTGTGGACGAAAGACTGGACGTCAGCGATGCGTCGAGTCTCCGGACCCGTGCGTCTTCCATCGCCCCCGCTGCCGACACGGTCCAGGTCGGCACACACAAAATCAAACTCTAACTCGCTCCCAGGACCGAGCGACTCATTAGACTGCACTACTTTGTCTAATGCAGCCATGAATCGCTTCCCCGTCAGGGTGTTTCGCCGAATTAAGGCCAGGTTGACGGGGTTTTTCAAATCCCGGGAGCGTAATCATAACCGAACATGGCTATACTCACCAGCGGGGACAATGTCGGCCAGCATTTTTTCGTGCAAGTCGTGCAGGACTGGGATGAAATTATCAGGCTGTACATCCTCCATTCCGCCAAGTCGCACACTAGTTGAGACAAATTGTGTGCGAAACTTGGCGGAGTTGTAGTGGCGTGTTTTGGTCACAGCGTAGTACGGCACTGCAGCAGGTCTGACTGTGGTGGATGGTCCTGGAGCGTTGAAGGACTCGACAGACCTAGATAGATAATTTATTCTCAGAATATGCAGTACTTTACGTAATTTTTTATCTTAGAACTGAAGTTATAATGCTGTATTGCTCAGATACACACTTTTAAAGTATTACATTTTCACCAGATACACGCCTTTAAAGTATTATATTTTTTAAAGTATCACATTTTAACCAGATACACGCCTTTAAAGTATTACATTTTTTAAAGTATCACATTTTCCCCAGATACACAATTTTAAAGTATTACATTTTCCCCAGATACACACTTTTAAAGTATTACATTTTTCTAATATTCTTCTTTATACATAGTTTGACCAATAAAAATCATATATTTATTCACATATATAGAAATTTTGCCTACAGTACAAGTCTGAGAAAAAAAAAATGTTCCACGTGAGTAAACACTCGAATGTGGAAAAATTTAACAGTTGTAATAAAAGACAACACACATTGCTAGTATAATTTTGCCTACAGTACAAGTCTGAGAAAAAATGTTCCACAGGAGTAAACACTCGAATGTGGAAAAATTTAACAGTTGTAATAAAGGACAACACACATTGCTAGTATAATTTTACCTACAGTACAAGTCTGAGAAAAAATGTTCCACGGGAGTAAACACTCGATTGTGAAAGAATTTAACCGTTGCTAGCTCGAGCAAAGGACCTAATTAAATATTTAACTAATTTATAAGCAGAATAAAGAAAGTAAAATGGCTTTACAGGCTATAAAACTATATATGCTTTAGTAAATGACTGAACCGTTTAAGACCCCGCTCAACATCAAAAAGAAATTTCATTTACCTGACTGCAGAGCCGCTGAAGACCCCCGAGGTGACGTCATCACCGGCTACTTCGTTGAGGGGGACGCCATGGCCCACGATAGGCGTCGGGGTCTTGACAGCAGCGTCCAGCGTCTTGAAACGCGCGTCATTGGTTGAGACGGCATCAGCTGCGGGGGCCGTGCGGTCCGGAGCATTGATGGGTCTAGAAAGATAATTCCGTTTCAGAATATGCAGAACATTTACATGTTTTTCATCTTAGAACAGAAAAGACAATATGCAGTACATTTACTAGCATGATCAAAATATCTAAGTAACTAAAGTTTGAAAATTAGGTTTTAGAATAAAAGACAGCACAGTTTGCTAGCCTGAGCAAAAAAAAAAAATCTAAGTAACTATTTAACTAAAGTTTGAAAATGACTTTACTAGATAGAAACAAATATAAATCTCTATATTGAAACAGTTATGTTGTGATAAAAGACAGCACACAGTACATTTACTAGTGTGCACAAAAAATCTAAGTAACTAAATTTAGCATTTAGAATAAAATGACTTTACAGGTTAGAAACAAATATAAAACTCTATATTGAAACAGTTATGTTATGATAAAAGACAGCACGCAGTACATTTACTAGCGTGAGCAAAAAATCTAAGTAACTAAAGTTAGCATTTACAATAAAATGACTTTACAGGTTAGAAAACTCGATGTACGTTAATAAATAGCTGAGTTTCTTAAGGACAACGTTAAATAAAATTTCATTTACCTAGTTGCCGTTGAAGGGGGCGCGTCAGGCCGGACGACGGTGGGAGGTCTCATCTCCGTTGCTGCTTTTGCCGCGGCGATGCGCTTCCGGTGGGTGAGGGACATCCTCATAGTCCTCTGCCATAAATCCTGCCCTGCCTCCAACTGACGACACGGACGTTTTGCATGTTGGGGATCCTCCATGGGCAGGCTTCTTTTGGAGATATCATCTAGGGTCTTCACTGATTTTAGGAGCATTCAAAATGCTCCATGTCCGTAGTTTTCCTAGATAGATAATACGGTCTCAGAATATGCAGTACATTTACTAGCGCGATCAATATATCTAAGTAACTAAAGTTTGAAAATTAAGTTTTACAATAAAACTCTATGTTGATCAGTTTGTTACCCCGAGCAAAAGATCTAATTAAATATTTAACTAAAGTTTGAGAAAAAATTTAACAGTTTGCTAACCTGAGCAAAAGATCTAATTAAATATATCACTAAAGTTTGAGAAACAATTTAACAGTTTGCTAACCTGAGCAAAAGATCTAATTAAATATTTCACTAAAGTTTGAGAAACAGTTTGCTAACCCGGGGCAAAAGATCTAATTAAATATTTAACTAATTTATAAGTAGAATAAAGTAAGTAAAATGACTTTTACTCGATAGAAACAAATATAATATTCTATGTACGTCAGTAAATGATTGTGTCTTAAGGACAACATAGCATTAAATAAAGTTTTATTTACCTGTTAGCTGTTGATGATCCAGCAGGAACTTGCTCAGTAGACATCTTGGGATAGTCAGCAGCGTCGATAACTCAGTAGAGAAGCTAGCAATGGAATGTCCTTGGGCTGACTTGACCACGTATATATACACCCCCAAATCCCACTATCTAATACGTGTCACAACAAGATCAGAATAACGTGGACTGTCCAGCGAGTGACACGTCACTTACCCTTAGAGAGCAACAATCACAGGACACTCAACCCTAGGGCAATTGCATCATTTGTCACGAGATGTTTCGTTGCTACCTGACACGTATGTGCATGATGAAACCTCCGAGTTTGAAATTTTTCCATTGCAGGTTGGTTCTTGTTCAAGAACAGAGTGAAGGTAGCGCGTTCGACTCTCGTTGGCCGGAGAGAAGTTTTTTTTTTTTCGATAAAACGCCTCTACAGAAAACTGTTTTATTTAATAAAGGTAAGGGAATTTTGATGAGTGTTTATTACTAGGGAGTTTAATAGCAGGGAATTTTAATTATAAAGGAATCGTTTAGTCGTCCTGGCTAAATGAATAGCAAAGAGTTTTAATTACTAAGGAATAAATACAACTCTGTGAGTTGATTTACAATTTGAGATCTACATTCAAAAGAATTCAGTGCTAGTGTTGGCTTTGATGTAAGAAATACATAGAAAAAGCTAGGTTAATATTTGAAATGCCTGACCCGCATCAAGGCCACAGCAAGTACACGGTATAGTCCGGGAACCCAAGACAGTCGGACGGAATCCACAGAGCGAGGGACGATTTTTTTTTTTTCCGGTGAAACACATCTACAGAAAAACTGATTTTTATTTCGACCTTGGAGTGATTTTAATAAAGGTGAGGAATATTTTGACGAGTGTTTAATTACTAGGGAGTTGATTAACGGAGTTTGAAAATTTTTCCACTGCAGACGTGTGTTCTAAAAGCAGATTTAACATGCCATCCCTACGAATAATTTAAACCATTATTAATTTCACCCTATGGTATTTTCTATGGAAGCAGTAAGAGTAAAATGAGTTTCAACTGTAGGATGATTTTTAATAGAGGTAAGGGAATTTTGATGAGTGTTTAATTACTAAGGAATTTTGTATCATCCTTTTCTGTACAATTATTCTAAGACCAGTCAATCGTTCCATGCAATTATTCTGAGACTTGCATCAGCCGAGTGAAGGAGTGGGGCCTTAAAATGGTCAACCAGAGGGTTTTTCATAAGGGGGAGGGCTTAAAATATAGGTCAACCATTGGGACAAAATAAAGAAAAATCGGGAATTAGAGTTAAAATAAGGAGGTTTTTCCGAAAACAGTACTCTTCATTGTCAACAGAAGGCATCAGGGTTTTTTCATAAGGGGGAAGAAATTTTTAATAGGGGGGGAGTAATTTTTAATAGGAGGGGGAAATCAAAGAATTAAAATAAGGGTTTTTGGAGAATTAGATTGGAGAATGCGATAACGGTCAAACTTGGAGGCGGGGTTTCCGCGTAAAAACAAAACGTGTGGTGCCGTGTGCAAAGAGCGAGAAAATTCGAAAAACAAAACTGTGATTCTAAGACGTTATCGATTCTAAGACGCACCCCGTTTTTAGAGACGTTTATATGGGAAAAAAAGTGCGTCTTAGAATCGAAGAAATACGGTACATAGGAAATATCAACAAGAATCATCCCGCATCAATAACTGAATCATTCTGTAGAGGGATACAACAATCAGATGGAAATGGCTATGGATCTCGTGCCTACTACATAAATAAAAAAAATAAATACCCCTCAAGCTGCTACTGCCACAGAGGTCTAACAGGAGCCTGTTAGTTTAATTCGCCACAGTAGAAGGTCTGTGGGGATGGCGAGACCTCAGCATAAAGACAACACAAACATCCATGCCTTATCCAGGGCTCGAAACCAGGTCCTTTTGATCACTAGTCGAGCGTGCTAAACCACTCGGCCACGGCCATTAACAAAAAAGATCTAAGTTGGATCCAGTGTCATGAAGATAAATGAAAAAAAATTGTAATCGTAGAAATCTATTATTTTTAAGTCATGAGAAAGACAACTTGATAAAAGTGCAGAAAGAAAGGATATGTTTTGACAATGTTATTTCTTGTCATTGTAATATACTTGACTCTGTTAGCTATTCACAGAAAATATTTGGACTAAGAATTAGGTTATCTCATCTCTGAGAGCAATTTTGTACACACAATAGCCAAAATAGCAAGATCACGAGTGGGAAGGGGGTGTTAGTAAGTCCGCAGAGCCAGGCTCGTAATCTGCAGTTCCCAGGTTCGAGTCCCATGTGTACCGATGTAGGAAATCAGCGACTTAAGAGTTTGCCCTTGATTTTGTTACTTCATTTTATATTCTCATAAAAATATATATTTTGAATATATTAATTCATTACTTTCGCAATGAGAAATTTGTCAGTTTACTAGGGTAAGAAATTTGTCAGTTTACTCGGGTGATACGAACAAAAAAAATTATTGAAAACCGATGTCGTTTGGTTGGGGGCCGTAACTTAAGATGAAGTTTTCAGTGTGTTTTACCATTTTTTGGCACATATTTATAGTTATACTAGATGAAACTGCCACCCCCACCCTCAAATGGGAGCATTTGTTTTGTCAAGTAGCTAACGGAAAGCTACTCCCATCTACTTTTAAGCTTGTTTGGTACCGAAAAATATTATTTTGCTCTCAATAAAGGGGACATTAGAAAATAACCATTGGTAAAAGCAATCCTGGTTAGCAAGCAAAATTTTGCAAAAGGCTAAAAAAGTTCGAAACTACTGCAATTGATGATATATAACATGTTTGTTATCTCCGTTCTGCCATTGGTAGGAGAGGGCACACCGATGGGTTTGGAAAGGTCGCTGTCCGTCGAAGGTGCTGTCCGTTGGTGCAGTGTGCGGGAGAGCCCATACCCTGTGCACGTTAAAAATCACGCTGTATATCTTTGACCGAAGGCTTTCATCTGTTTCCTAACAGCTGTCCAGTGTGTCCTCTTATCTTCCATTCAACCCTTGAGGTTCTTGTGACACGGTTATTTAATCTATTATGTGCAGAATAAAAGAAACTCAGCCTAACTCACAATCAACCACAAGTTTCAATATGACTTTTGACTTTGCTGATGATCGATATAATTTGTCGTTGATCACAAGCAGGTTTAAATCATAAAGAGTATTATCACAAGCATGTATAATCATAAGCAGGTTAAAGCATGTTTAAATCAAAAAATTTTTATCACCAATCCAATGAAAGTAAGAATTGTTTCATAAAAGCTGACTCCCCTTTCTTTTTCTCTAAATCAGGGCCTGGTTTAAATATAATCTCGTTATCACTGTAGACGAAGATTCTCGACACAGTGGTTTGTCTCTACCAGAACTCTGTATAGTTGATTGAAAACATATAGCATACTGATTTCGAATATGATGTTAGAAGGGAGAGTATACAGCAGTTCAGATTGTGTATTCTAGACAAAGTTCGCATTATAATGCAGTTTTACCTAAAACTGCATTATAATACGGAATTTAATGATGGCAGATCTACATTATAATACGAAGAAATCGCTTAACTGATGGCAGAAGGTGATAAGGCAGTTTCCTAGAACTGCATAGATGTAGTTTAAGGAGAACCGTTTAACTCCTTGTCACTGTTACAATCCAATGACAGAACTATATCTCTGAAGTTTCCAAAAACTACATAGATGAAAATTTTAGGAGAACCGTTTAACTTTCTACTAATCGATTTGTTCGTATCAAAATGTAGATCTACTGCATCATTAAATTTCGATGGCAGAAGGTCTGAATTATAATACGAACGTTCGTATTTTAATTCAGATCTCCTGCATCAGTTAAACTGTTTGTTCGCATTATAATGTAGATCAGAAGGTTAAATTAATTCTACTCACCTTTGCATTTCAAATTTTGGGAACACTTCTAATTTCCTTTTCCGCCATACTAGAATTTCGGGAAGGATTGCGGGTTCCAGCTTCCCCTTCGCCTGTACGCTCACTCATAGTACATCTTTTTTTATGATTAGAACGACGTCTGCCAGATGGTTTAGTGAAAAGCTCTGACGCCACGTCAAGGCACCATCTATGTCAGAGTGTTTTGCTCTAACCAGGAGAAAACCCCTCCACACATAGGCAGCCAGTGTGGAAGGAAAAAGAGGGCTCAAAACACCACAAAACGTTCATTAAAGCGTCAATCAGAATTTATTTTCTGTTGAGCTAATTTAATGAAAATGTTTTGTAGCATCTTGCGCAAGATCTATTTAAAAGAGATTGGACCTTGCTCACCCCCCCCCCCCGTTCCTATTAGAAGAAGCCCCCTTAAAAGGACCTTCCCTTCTCTCTAAGAAACCCCAGAGATTGTGCCTTGTCACACTCTGCTATCCAATCCGTCGATGAGATCCTCGTTGTGGATGTGTCCGGAATCGCTGTCACTTGCATCTCTTCTCTTGGAGGCACGAATGGGTGACAATGTTATATCTGGCAAAGAAAAGTTCATATGGGAAAACAATTCACAAAATGCATATAAAACGTACATATAATTTTCAAGTTGATCATCATTTTGGAAACTAGGTTCACAAAAGAAAATCCGTACATGCGACTGAATGGAGAAATATTTCAAGACGTACCTTCATTGTCGTCCAATTGGCGCTCTTCCCCACATGGGGAACTTCTTGTCCTGATGACGTTTTCCTGGAACTTCTGAGCACCTTGTCATCTGAACCAAAGGAAGAAGCACAAAACATTAAAGCAGTAGTAGATTCAATCGACATTTCTCAGAACTGTAATTAAAAAAAATAGGTTGTCCACGTCTTTTACAAAAAATCAAAGCATTAAAATGTAAACCTGCCTTAAATAATTAATATTACGGTTCAAATGTTAATAAAATGAAAAGTTCTTATTAATAAGAATAATAAAACTATTTAAGTAAGAGATGCAGCTGGTTAAATATTATTTATTATTTTTAATTTATACAAGATATGAACAAAGTGAATACAGAATAGACACCCAACGAATAATTAAGGTTCTCCAAAGAGATCTTCACTAATTTCTAAAAAAATGTAGCCAGATATTTTTTCTGAATTCTGTACTCAACCATAGTGTTCGGATATATTTTTGAGCGACTGTACCCCATTATATGCAGCTCGGAGGTAAAAACAACCCAACTCTGGTATCGTAACACCGAGTAAAAGTTGAAGGTTCAAAGCCTTGCACGTCTCCGTCTACTGAGAAATAACTCCTGAGCTAAAGTATATTCAAATAACAAGAGCACGATTGCTTATTCTCCATTCAAATCCCAATACATTAAATATTGCTCAATATAATACCATTTCTTAAAAAATAATAAAATAAATACCCCCTCAAGCAGCTGCTTGCCACAGAGATCTGACAGGAGCCTGTTAGTTTATATGCCATAGTAGAAAGTCTGAGAGGATGGCAGGACCTCAGCAGAAAACAACACGAACACCATGCCTTTACCCGGGGCTCGAACCCAGGCTTACCAGCGCGATATTACAGACATCCGCACTTAATGCCGCGCAACCAATCTTCTGGGCGTCAAATGCCCTACAAACAGCATTGATATTGGCTAAAGAAATAAAACAACTGTGCACTACATATATTCACTACTGCATAAATAGATAAATTCCGTGACATAGGTAAATGGGACATTGAGAGTTAGGCTTACCTTCACAGAGGAGGATGTCAAGATCAGCACAGGCAGCGCCAGGAAACGGCTTGTTGGAACTGAGAACATCTGGGTCCCGATGACGTTTTCCTGAAACTTTTGGGCACCTTTTCATCTGAATCAAAGGAAGAAACGCAAAACATTAAAGGACTAATAGATTTACTTGATATTTTTCAGAACTTAAAAAAAAAGGTTTTCCACTTTTTTTTACAAAATATAAAAGCATTAAAATATATACATGCTTTAAATAATTGATTTTACGGTTCAAATGTTAATAAAATGAAAAGTTCTTATTAATAAGAATAATAAAACCATTTAAGTAATATATACAGCTGGTTAAATAATATTTTTTATTTTTAATTTATACAAGATATCAACGAAGTAAATGCAGAAAAGACACCCAACGAACAATTAACATTCTCCAAAAAGATTTTACGCTCATAGATTAAAGATAAGAGTTGGTGATATTACGTCCCTCTCAATGCTCTTTTGAACGACTTCAGTTTCTGGAAAGCATCTCTGTCGCACACGCCCCAAGTCGGGAGTGGACACTGATACTTGCCCAATGGGCGAAGCAGGACATTGCGTTGCAGAATGATACGAGAAATGTGTGGAATTCGCATCATAGCCGTTTAAGAAATATTTAACTACCAATGTGTGTGTATATATAGATTTGATTATATAAAAATGTGATTTACTCTAATTGAATATATCAAAATACTCGGTAAAAATACTTCGCTGTTCAAAGAGGAAGAACAGGAGGTTTGCGAAAATAATTACAACCCGATTTCGAGTTGAAATCAAATGAAACATCCAGTGTTGTGAGTAAAGTTTTCCCATCATGCTCCCACTTTTCATATGGGTTTATTATAAAAACAAATATACCTTCCTATTGAATATTCTGTTAGCAGTCTAAAACGAAGGTCGTATTACCAACTTACCATAGCTAAATTTATAAATAAAAAATAAATACCCCCTCAAGCAACTGCTTGCCACAGAGGTCTGACAGGAGCCTGTCAGTTTATATGCCATAGTAGAAGGTCTGAGAGGATGGCAGGCCCTGAGCAAAAAAAACGACACAAACAGACATGCCTTACCCGGGGCTCGAACCCAGGTCCATTAGATCAGTAGCCAAGCGCGCTAACCACTCGGCAACGAAACAAAATTTAATATTTTTATTTTTTTGGTTTAGGTAACCAAGACGAAACTTCCGGTGCCACTGCCACAACTTTCCAGCATCTTTGCAGTTCCCAGGTTCGAGTCCCACCTGGGCCGACGTTAAGATTTATCTCCTCAAAACTCCCCGCCCTGCCCTCAGTCAGTAGGGGACATCGATGGGCTTGGAAAGGCCACTGTCCGTCAGATGATCATTAAGCCATGGCGCCTTGACAGGGAGAGCCATACCCTGCAAACTTTAGAGAACACGCTGGATGTCCATGAGAGGAGACTACCATCTGTCTCCTAACAGCTGTCCAGTGGGTTCTATTCCCCTAACCTCCTCTGAGCACTCGGGATACCTGTGACTTGGCTATTTACTCCATTGTATGCAGCTCAGAGGTAAAACAACACAACTCTGGTATCGTAACACCGAGTAAACGGAATCCTGCAAAGTTCGAAGCCTTACACATCTCCGTCTACTGAGTTAACACATAAATATTATAGTAATAAAACACACGAGAAATAACTCCTGAGATAAAGTATAGTCAAATAACAAGAGAATGATTGCCTATCCCCCCTTTCAATCCCAATACATTAAATATTCCCCAATATAATACTATTTCTTATCAGCGCGATATTACAGACGTCCGCACTTAATGCGGTGCAACCTATCTTCTGGGCGTCCAACAACAACGATATTGGCTAAAGAAATAAAACAACTGTGCACTACATATATTCACTACTGCATAAACACGTTAACTCCATTACTAGATAAATGGGGCATTGAGAGTTAGTATTACCTTCACAGAGGTGGATGTCAAGATCACCACAAGCAGCGCCAGGAACCTTTTTATGGTCCTAGTGCTCATGGAAAACACTCAACTGAGCACACTTGTTTCCCACGTTGCTACTTGTTCTCCACCGTTGATACTTTAGATCCTGGCTGGTGTAGGCTGACATAGCGACCTCTCCACGCACAAACGAGAAGAAACAAATGACGAAACTCCACAGAAAAGAACCACTTCTCTACGTTGAAGCTGAGAAATGATTTTTTCATTGTTTCGTAACGAATGTTTGTGTTTCGCACAACAAACGTCTGCGACTTGGTTTGTTACGAATGGCAAGAGTGAAAGTCAGACCTACGTTCATCACAGCGTTGCCAATCGCATACTCAGAAACTTTGAAATGGAAGTTGACATTTCAAAAAAACGTTATAAACACAGCATGAGGTTCAATAATTAGCAGTTACGAATTAACAGTTACGAATTATGGAAGTTGACATATTTTAATATCATTTCCTAAAAATGGCAAGCCTGATGCTCGAATTTTTAGATGTGTTCCTAGACAAAATATGTTACTCAAAATCTCAAGGGCGGGAGTGGGGGTAGAACTCAAACCTTTCCCCCTCCAAACACACACACTTGGGTACATCTAGGGTTACCAACCATATCGTATTATCGATATTTTTCCGCGTCCCATACGAACTGCAGACGGAAAGATGTTATTCCCGAATAAGGCTGAATCGGTCTGACCGAGAGTAATGCCGATCACGTGATGTGCATTAAGTCGAATATAAGAATTGAGCCTTAGTTACGGAAAGCCATCTCAAACAACAAAATAAACTATAACAAATGTAAAAATTTAATTCAACTGCAAAGTTACATTGGGAAGTTTTAACAACTGCAAAATTTCAATCCCCGAAATACTCTAAAAAATAAAGGCACCTGCTCTGTTCTTGTCGTAGGTTGGGTTGACCTATTCCTTTTCGTTTAGCGCAATCGTCTGAGTCATACCAGAGGAAGTTGGAACCCGAAGGCGCACCGTGCTGCCAATTTGCTAATAAGCTAACCTCAGCTGATGTAAAGTTGACCAAGCTAATGGCAGATCTGAAGAAAGCGGCAGCAGCAGATATCCAAGTTCGCTCCATATGGCAAAATAGATATTGTGGAGCCTGGTGGTCAACAATAAGTGTCGACCATAGTGTCCATCCACAGAGCAGCATGACACTCTACAACCTGTTCACCCCTCAAATGACTAAATTCTCCCGAGCCAATAACGGCGTCTTAGGAAGGGTTGTTCCCTTGGGAACATACTATTGCTATCAGTCAGTACGCACGACTCACATAAGTGAGTCGTACGTACTGACAGCAATCGTAGGTTCCACTGGTCAGCAAAGGCTCCCAGAAGATTCCCAGACTGCATTTCTCTGCTTGCTAATGACGTCAAGTCAAATCCCTTCAATGTCATAGCTTGCACCATATTTCCTCTGGGTAAGGGAGTGGCGATTGCCCTTCTACCACAGCTTTTGATGTGTGCGCAGCTGTAGAAACTGAAGAATCCAACGATAGATCCTTATATGTGTGAGGTAAAATAGAATAACGGCATTTACGAAGTTGTAGATGATGTAGCAGCTGCGGCGGAACATCATAGTGAACTAAAACATGAAGTACACGAAGAAAGTTCGACTTTAGTTGACGGTGCATCGGTTACGATGGCTATTTCTAGTTCTTACATCTTTAATAATATATCTGACAGGTATGATATACTATGTGAATACAATAATATTTAAAACAAAATCCCATCTATGAAGATATAAAATAGATGAAAGAAAAATTCAAATGACTCTCAGGTTTGCCACCCTGGACCCTCGACATTCCAGAAATAATAACAGATATTCCAGGAATCACAAACTGCAAACACTATTACATTCAAGAAAATATCCTAGAGAAAACAGAGAGGCACCTGGAGTATCTTTACCTCTCACATAAAAAAAAAATTACTGATGGAGTTTCAAAGAAACTAACTTTGATTAGGGGCATTCTACGACAAAGAAAACAACTATAGATTTAGTTTCAATCTGACAACATATACCAGCCCAACAGACACAGGACTCGTGACACTGAAAGAAGCCTAGAAAGGGAAAGAAAAAAATTGTGTTTATCACAGACAGTAAAGTAACACTTCTTTCCATGAAAAAAAGAACCCTACAAATGCTGCCACCAGAATATAGTACAAGAATCCTACAACTCTACAAATGTCAATAATAATAAAATATATTTCCAGTGGGTGCCTAACCACATAGGACTCACTGGAAATGAGATTGCTGACAAACTAACTAAAGAAATCAATAGTGTTACTCCCTGATCCAAAACTCCCACAATATCAACAAACTCAAGGCAATCATCAATTCACAACCATTGGAAAGTCTTCAAAACATTTTCTCAGAACAAACTTCATTGGCGCCCAATCACAGAAGACTAGTGTCCAAAAATATTTCGAAAACATGCTCTTGCCTCAAAAGCATAAAAGACCAAGTCAAAATCACTCGCTTAAGAACAGACCATACACGTTTAAATGATAAAATGCACATAATGAAAAAATCGGAGACCAGCAAAGGCCAAAATTGTGATGTAAATGAAACCGTGTCACATGTTATCCTCAACTGTCCGGCCTACTATTAAAAACCTACTATTAAAAACCTACCAAAAAGGCCTACTATTAAAAACCTACCAAGCATCATCCCAAAAAAGCTTCTAAAACTATTCGACAAATTTTGGGAGGGGATCCTCAACTGTCCGTCCTACTCTCTACATAGAAATATTCTCTTTGATGAAATGAGGAAATTGGGAGTGCATGAATTCTCACTTGAAGTATTCTTTCCCCTAAGAGCCACAAAAATGAAATATACCTTCTAATCATCAAGTTTCTAAAAGACACCACGTTATACAACATAATATAGAAGGAAAGAAAACAGCAGGTTTTCTTGCAAGTACTGGCACCTTTCAAAGGCTCATGAATCCACTAACTCTGATTGCAGAACCCCCATGGAATTGCCCATCTCCAACCGCCAACGACCTCAAGAAAGGAAGCTACGACACAACAATCATACCTGGATGATCAACTAGAATAGAACTTTCCCCTGAACTTTGATAGAATATAGACCTCTCACCTCATCCGGGAAAGATAAGATACCAAGACGATTTTTTCTTTTGTCTCTATCACAACTCATACAACTACAAAAATTATAACTTTATTCCCGAATTTCTACAGACTCTACCTTATCCCATTTCTCTCTGTGTGTGGTACCAACTTTAAATATGTAGACGTTTGCAATGTAGAATTGACAGAAGCTTCCCAGATACGAGAGGATGAAGATGATGAAGGATCAAGGAGAGTTTCTTTGAAAATGCTAATAAGAGAAGCAAAAAGAATTCGATTTATGTAAATGTCGTAAAAAAATGTCGTAAAAAAAACACTGAAAAACAAAACAAAAACATATCTGCTTTGGAAAAAAAATCAACATTAATCAACTCACCACATCCATTCTTCTAAATCCTCATAAATTGAATAAAAGAAAAAATATTCTTCATTTAATCAAGCCTCTGGAAGAGAATTTAAAAAATATATTTTAATTATCAATTTAATAATTCTTCTAACTTCAGTCTGATTTATTACCCTTTTCATGAAAATTTTAAATTTTAAACCTTAAAAATCTTTTTTCTACCTTCATTTGACTAAACTAAACTACTAAACTACTAAAACTACTAAAATCTTTTTTCTCCTTTATTTGTAGGACTAATAACTGCTAAAGAAAAATCTCCAAATAATCAATTCAACAATTCTTCGTTTAAATAAAAATTTTAAAAATGAAATTCAATTTTTGAGTTCATATTTAAATTTCTACTTTTAAATTAAAAAAAATTAATTTTTCATCAATTTGAATTTCAACTTAAATATTGATTTTTTTAACTTCTTTGTCTTTATTCCCTGTTTCTCCTTTTCTTTTAAATTGTGAATTAAAAAAGGAAAGAACAAACTTCAACTTTTAATGATGTTTCAAATGCTGATTGGGAAAGCCTGCATCAAGGACCTCCCAGAAAGCTGTCAGGTTTTACAATACAATTCTTGAAACATTTCCAATTTCTTTTTCTCCATACCGTAATTTTGGGAAGGGTTGCAGGTTCCTGCTCCCCCTTCGCCTATCCCCGACTCATAGTAGAGCTTTTTTATGATTGGAAAGATGTCTGCCAGATGGTTTGGTGAAAAGCTCTGACGTCACGTCAAGGCACCATCCATGTCAGTGTGTTTTGCTCTAACCTGGAGAAAACCCCACCACACATAGGCAGCTAGTGTGGAAGGAAAAAGAGGGCTCAAGACAGACATTTATTTTCTGTTGAGAGAATTTAACTGAAATGTTTTGTAACATCTTAGCAAGATCTGATTAAGAATGGATTAGACCCTTCTCCCAGTGACACAAACTCCCTTTAAAGAATCTTCTTTTTTCTGTAAGCAACTTTCCCGCAGAGCATTTGGTCAGACCTCATTGTGGACATCTCCGGATTCTTGCATCTGGCCTCTAGGAGTCACGTATGGAAGACAATGTTATATTTGGAAGTCTCTAAAAGTTCCATATTTAATGTGAGCATTCAAAAAAATTCTTAACAGGTGTCTGTAGATTTCCACCCGTTCCTTCGAAGTTAACGAGCTACGACTTGTTTGAAAGCTTGTCTAAATTGGTCATTACGTGTTAAAAACAAAGGCTTTATCAACCTTTCTCATTTCGCTGGCGGCATGTAAAGTTCGGTCTGCGAAATCTGAGCGTTGTTGCTATGGAGCCTATTAAACATGAGGAAATATTTTACATTTTCACAAGAATGCAGCTTGGGGACGATGCAAAAAAAATCATGCCGATTTATCATGTATATGGGGATCATGTTTGTTCATAAGACAGTGTTATGGGATGGATGCGCAAATCTATAGAAGGATGGCAGAGCTTCGAAGACCACCTTCTGCAGGAAGGCAGAAGGAGGCCGTGAACGAGAGAACCATCGCTGCTATTCTTGAATTCCTTAAGGAAAACCAACACCTCACCGTTCAGGTAATAAGTTTAGATGTCAATGTATTGATTGGCAGTGTGGAAACAATTATTCATCAACATTTAAAGTTCCGAAAGATCTGTGCCGAATTGGTACCCCACAAACTGACACAACAGCAAAAAAAGTACTAGAGTAGACTCGTGCGAGGAAATGCTAGCAATGTTCGAACTTAGTGGACCCCAACGATTAACAGACGTTGTCACAAGTGATGAGACTTGATTTTATTACTTTACAACACCCAAATATATCGGCAACTATGTTTGGGTTGCTGAAGATGAACCTTGAACTCATTAAGGAAATGGGAATTTGAGACCTCTGTGGCAAGCAGCTGCTTGAGGGGGTATTTATTTATTTATTTATAATTCAATCTGAATTGGCGTAGCATCCCGAAATCCTCCGATGACTTTCGCTCATGGAAGATGATTTTCAGAATTTTTTTTCGATTCCCAAGGAAAGGTAGACGTGGACACTTTGCTGAATAAATATAATCGTATATAAATGGACAATACTACCAACATTGTTTTTCCCAAAATGGTTAAGGAGATGAAGGAGCACCGTATAACAACAGGCGTGTCAAGGGTTATCCTTCTTCAAGACAATGTCAGTGCTCGCAAAACCCATCAAGTGACGACCTATCTGGAGCAGGAAAAAAAAACAGCTACCCCATCCTGCGTATTCATCCGATCTTGCACCATATGATTTTTGATTGTCCCAAATATTAAAAAGGAACTTTCTTGGAAGTCTTTTTCAAGGGTGCAAGAACTGCAAAATCATTCATTCATAGCTGAGAAGTATTCCCCAACAAGGGTACCCCAAGCGTTTCAGAACTGGCGTTGACGTCTGCAGCTTTGTATAAATGCTGGACAGGAGTACTTTGAAAGACAGGAGAAATTTTGTTCAGATAAGTGCAATTGTTCTTGTTCTACAGATGTATGTCAAGTACTTTTTGAACGCCCCTCGTAGAATACTAAATGAATCTGATTTAAATCAGGTATTCCATTTTTCAGGTAAACATCTACGAGTTGTGAAATGGTTAAAAAAATGTGATCAATTTTTTATGACAGTTATCAGGAAAATGATTAACGAATTCTTCTTCAGAAATGAACTGCCGAATTTAAATGAAATATTAATAACGATAAATTCCATTCCTGATTTGCCAAATTTTAGCCAAGCAACATTAAATTGATTGCTAATAGATATCAGCTTTATATTTTCCACTCGCAAACGCGAAGGTGCTTTAACTGAAAGAGACAACATTTTAATGTAGAGGTGAAAATGTTTGAGACAATTTAAAGCACATAGTGGTAATAAAAGAAAAAAATTGCTATTTAGATGAAACTTGGGTGAATTCGAGTCACACAGCTTCTAAAGTAAAAAAAAAAATTAGAAACTAAACTGTGGCAGAATCAGTGTCAGCATCTCGGAAAACATTGTATTCATGGCTCACCAGAGGCCTGAAACAATCAGATGTGAAAGGCAAAAATTTATAATTGCTCAAATTGGAAGTGACCATGGTTTTCTTGATGGAGCACAGTTAGTGTTTGAATGAAAAAGTAGTAAAGTTTATCATGAAGAAATGAATGAGAAAGTATTTAAAAATCGGATGTTATGTTTATTGCAAAAATTGGCAAAAAAGCTCTGTTATAGTAATGGGCAATGCTCCGTACCAGATCGTAAAAAACTGAAAAAGCAGCAACTATGGCATGGAAAGAAACAAGATGTTATTAACTGGTAAAAGGAGCATGGTATTGAGCATAGTGACCATGTGATGAAGATAGAACTGTTAAATAAATTTAGACAAGTGAAAGACAATTACGACAACTATATTATAGATGAATTTTTAGTAGAAGCAAGACACGTGGTACTGCATTTCCTTTCCATATCATTGCCCGTTAAAACCAATTGAAATGACTTGGAGTCAAGTAAATGGCTACAGGGCCAAAAATAACAAAATTTTAAATTCATAGTTCCGAAAGATCTGTGCAGAATTGGTAACCCACAAACTGACACAACAGCGGAAAAGGGCTAAAGTTGACTCGTGCGAGGAAATGCTAGCAATGTTTGAACCTAATGGCCCCAAACGATTAACAGACATTTAGTATTCTACGAGAATCGTTCAAAACGTTCTTGGAGTAGAACAAGAACAATATTCCTCTGAAATGCACTTTTTTGCGCACAATGGGCTAAACTAGGATAAGCGCGGTTATTACTTGAAGAAGCAATCAAACTTGTTTCAACAGAAAATTGGAAAATTATATTAGACATGCGGCAGCTGAAGAAGAGGATTTATGGAAATTTGATATAATAGCAAATTCTAGCCACTTGACAACTGAAACAAACATTTAATTTTAAAGTGAAATTCGTTGAAATGTTTTTTATTCCTTATATTATATCATATTTTTTCATAAATATTTGCATAATAATATTAATTTCACAAGTCATTGTCGGTGCTTCTGGAGATGTAATCCTGCTTCGTAAGGGACAAAAAAATTAACAATTGGAGATATATATATAACGCGAAATGTTGTTGCATTAAATATCTAGTAAAATATGTATTTTTTATATATCTAAAAAAATGTATGTTGCGCTAAATATCTAGCAAAATACACTTCTGGCATTGTATGTTTATAATCCACAAGTTTGACATGTGCTTAAAAATGCGGTCTCAAATTCTAACCAATAGCTGTTAATTTTGTGTACATTGATACTAGGAAAGGCTTGCTTATTTCGCACGGGTTGTTTACTCAAGTGGAACGGAGTATAATGATGAGTTAACACGTTTGAGCCTAATAGGAGGTTGACACTTGAGTTTGAAAAGGATGTCGATACATTTGAGCCTAATGGGACTTGACATGTTCCAATCTAAGTAAAATCTAATGGGGAACTTGAGATGCCCAATTTTAAATCTAATGGGAAGTTGGGTGGGCTTTGCACACCATGGCAAGCAAACAACAATGACAAAACTTTTTCGCACACCATGGGCTAAATGGCCAGGTCGCATGGACCCCGAAGGCTCAGAGAAGGTTGGGGGAGGGGACCCACTGGAACAGCTGTTGGGAGACAGATGGTGACCTCCCGTCAAGGCTATCCAGCGTATTCTTTAACGTGCACAGGGTATGACTCTCCCGCACATTTGAGCCTAACAACGTTTGACATGGTTCAATCTAAATAAGTCAGGTTGTTTTACCTCTGAAAGGCACATTTTTGAGCACAATGGGCTAAATAACGAGGATACAAGGACCCTGAAGGCTCATATGACAGTTGTTACTCACTGGACAGCTGTTAGGAGATACAGGGGTTTACAAAAATAATGGAAACACACTCTGTGTGTGGAGAACATTTCATTAATAAGCTGTAGGCCCCCTCGAGCATTCAGAATAGACGCAATTCGATGTGGAATAGACTTATACAAGTCGTGCACATATGGTAATGCACATACGGCCTTGCACTCCAGATATTCCCACAGATGTTCAATAATATTGAGGTCTGGAGAGTAAGGTGGCCAGGGTAGCTGCTGTACCCTATCCTCACACTCTGTAAACCACAACTCGACACGTTTCGCATAATGCTTGAGTACATTATCCGCTTGAAACTAGGGACACTCATTAGGGAACAAAGATGATGATCCCAACATTGGGTGCAGGTGGTCCCCGAGAATGGATTCGTACGTTGCGGATGTGACACGACCCTGTAGGATAACCAATGGCCCTAAGGAATGCCATGATATGGCATCCCACTGCATCAGGGATCTACCTCCATGCTTCACAGTCGGAACCAAACAGTCGGTGTGGTATTCTCTACAGGTTCAGGGGACGCTATCGTTGCCTACCTTATGAATGGAGAGTAGAAATGGAATACTACGTTAATCGACAGGGAGCATTATCGGAGGAAAAAGATTTCGCGGTTAAATTTTTCTTGGGGGAGGGTCGAATTTTATGTCCTTGAACCCCTTGCAGGGCACAAAGTTAATTTCAGATGAAGTTGTAGACAAAATGTGGTGAGTTGGGTTGTTTTACCTCTGAGCGGCACTTTTTTGCACACCATGGGCTAAATGGCCAGGTCACATGGATCCCGAAGGTTCAGAGAAGGTTGGGGGAGGGGACCCCCTGGAACAGCTGTTGGGAGACAGATGGTAGCCTCCTGTCAAGGCCATCCAGCGTGTTCTTTAACGTGCACAGGGTATGGCTCTCCCACACACGTGCCACGACTTGACGTCCAATCCGACGGACGGCAGCCTTTCCAAGCCCATCGGTGTCTCCTACTGACCGTGGGCAGGGCGGGGAATTTTGCGGAGATAAATCTTAACGCTGACCCAGCTGGGACTCGAACCTGGGAACTAGAGATTGCGAGCCTGGCGCGCTACCGACTGAGCCACCCCCGCCCCATCGACATTCGGCAAATATTATATTGTAAAAAGAAACCATAAGTAAAGATTACTTTTTAAAGTTTTATTTTCCAGTTTCACGAAAGGTAGAATTTGTGTTATTTGCAGAATATTTTATAGGCCGATGACAATGTATTTATTAATAACATTAGTACTATATTTTGTAACTGTTCAAAACAGGAAATGTAGTCGACAATGAAATTTTCCTTTGTACTCGGCTAAGTCCTCGAAATAATATTAATGTCCGTTAATTATCCATTACTAATTATCTGGCATTATTTTTTTCTCACTTCATAAACTAATAAGTGTCTTTATAAGACTCAAAAATGAAAACGAAATGGTTAATATAGAATTTTGATTTCACGCTTAAACCCGCAAAACCAATACCTCAAAAGAAAACGCTTTAAAAGGAATTTTTATCATTAAAGAATAAAATTTCGTTCATTGTGGGGTCATTTTACCTCTGGTGACACTTATTTGAACACAACGAGCTAAATGGCGAGGCCACAAGGACCCCGAGGGCTCAAAGTAGATGGGGGGAATGGGACACATCAGCTATTAGGAGACAATGATAGCCTCGAATCAAGGTCATTCAGCATGTTCTTTAACGTGCACATAGTATAGCTAATTAGTATGGCAGTCAGCACACAGGATCACAGGTTTAACGGCAGACAGCGGTCTTTCCAAGCCCATCTGTGTCTCCTATTGACCTGGGGGCGGGGTTGGCTCAATCGGTAGCGCGCCAGGCTCGTAATCTGTAGTTCCCAGGTTCGAGTCCCAGCTGGGTCAGCGTTGAGATTTATCTCCGCAAAATTCCCCGCTCTGCCCACGGTCAGTAGGGGATACCGATGGGCTTGGAAAGGCCGCCGTGCGTCGGATGAGACGTTAAGACCCTGTGCACGTTAAAGAACACGCTGGATGGCCTTGACGGGAGGCTACAAATCTGTCTCCAAACAACTGTTCCAGTGGGTCCCCTCCCCCAACCTTCTCTGAGCCTTCGGGGTCCATGTGACCTGGCCATTTATCCCATTGTGTGCAAAAAAGTGCCGCTCAGAGGTAAAACAACCCAACCCATTTTTGATGGGTATTACGTACCCCTGAACCAGGCGTTTCCGAAATTTTTATCCCGCGAAAGTATTGTTACTGACCTCACCAGTACACCGCTCACAAGTATATGACTCACCAGTACACGGGGCCACGGCTTAACGTCCCATCCGACGGACGGCGGCCTTTCCAAGCCCATCGGTGTCCCCTACTGACCGTGGGCAGGGCGGGGAATTTTGCGGAGATAAATCTCAACGCTGACCCAGCTGGGACTCGAACCTGGGAACTACAGATTACGATACATTCCCTGCATGTACTTATTCCTTTCCCTGTAATCCTCTCTTACAGTGGTTCTCAACCCATTATGCTTCACGTACCCCCTGGAAATGTCTATGTAACTGGCGTACCCCTTGTATAGATAGATAAAACTATAGTTATAGTATAACAATGGGAATAAAATAAAACATATATATCAGTTCAACTCAAACTTTTATGCTTCACGTACCCCCTGGAAATGTGTATGTAACTGGCGTACCCCTTATATAGATGGATAAAACTATAGATATAGTATAACAATGGGAATAAAATAAAACATATGTATCAGTGGTTCACGTACCCCCTGGAAATGTGTATGTAACTGGCGTACCCCTTGAAAAGATAGATAAAACTACAGTTATAGTATAACAATGGGAATAAAATAAAACATATATATCAGTGGTTCTCAACCTTTTATGCTTCACGTAACCCCTGGAAATGTGTATGTAACTGGCGTACCACTCGTATAGATAGATAAAACTATAGTTATAGTATAACAATGGGAATAAAATAAAACGTATATATCAGTGGTTCTCAACCTTTTATGCTTCACGTACCCCCTGGAAATGTGTATGTAACTGGCGTACCCCTTGTATAGATAGATAAAACTATAGTTATGGTATAACAATGGGAATAAAATAAAACTTATATATCAGTGGTTCTCAACCCATTATGCTTGCTTCACGTACCCCCTGGAAATGTGTATGTAACTGGCGTACCCCTTGTATAGATAAATAAAACTACAGTTATAGTATAACAATGGGAATAAAATAAAACATATATATCAGTGGTTCTCAAAATTTTCTGCTTCACCTACCCCCTGGAAATGTGTATTTAACTGGCGTACCACTTATATAGATAGATAAAACTATAGTTATAGTATAACAATGGGAATAAAATAAAACATATATATCAGTGGTTCTCAACTCATTATGCTTCACGTACCACCTGGAAATGTGTATGTAACTGGCGTACCCCTTGTATAGATAGATAAAACTACAGTTATAGTATAACAATGGGAATAAAATAAAACATATATATCAGTGGTTCTCAAAATTTTCTGCTTCACGTAACCCCTGGAAATGTGTATGTAACTGGCGTACCACTCGTATAGATAGATAAAACTATAGTTATAGTATAACAATGGGAATAAAATAAAACGTATATATCAGTGGTTCTCAACCTTTTATGCTTCACGTACCCCCTGGAAATGTGTATGTAACTGGCGTACCCCTTGTAAAGATAGATAAAACTATAGTTATAGTATAACAATGGGAATAAAATAAAATATATATCAGTGGTTCTCAACCTTTTATGCTTCACGTACCCCCTGGAAATGTGTATGTAACTGGCGTACCCCTTGTATAGATAGATAAAACTATAGTTATGGTATAACAATGGGAATAAAATAAAACTTATATATCAGTGGTTCTCAACCCATTATGCTTCACGTACCCCCTGGAAATGTGTATGTAACTGGCGTACCCCTTGTATAGATAGATAAAACTACAGTTATAGTATAACAATGGGAATAAAATAAAACATATATATCAGTGGTTCTCAAAATTTTCTGCTTCACCTACCCCCTGGAAATGTGTATGTAACTGGCGTACCACTTATATAGATAGATAAAACTATAGTTATAGTATAACAATGGGAATAAAATAAAACATATATATCAGTGGTTCTCAACCCATTATGCTTCACGTACCACCTGGAAATGTGTATGTAACTGGCGTACCCCTTGTATAGATAGATAAAACTACAGTTATAGTATAACAATGGGAATAAAATAAAACATATATATCAGTGGTTCTCAAAATTTTATGCTTCACGTACCCCCTGGAAATGTGTATGTAACTGGCGTACCCCTTATATAGATAGATAAAACTATAGTTATAGTATAACAATGGGAATAAAATAAAACATATATATCAGTGATTCACGTACCCCCTGGAAATGTGTATGTAACTGGCGTACCCCTTGTAAAGATAGATAAAACTATAGTTATAGTATAACAATGGGAATAAAATAAAACATATATATCAGTGGTTCTCAACCTTTTATGATTCACGAACACCCTGGAAATGTGTATGTAACTGGCGTACCCCTTGTATAGATAGATAAAACTATAGTTATATTATAACAATGGGAATAAAATAAAACATATATATCAGTGGTTCTCAACCTTTTATGATTCACGAACCCCCTGGAAATGTGTATGTAACTGGCGTACCATTATATAGATAGATAAAACTACAGTTATAGTATAACAATGGGAATAAAATAAAATATATATATATCAGTGGTTCTCAACCTTTTATGCTTCACGCACCCCCTGGAAATGTGTTTGTAACTGGCGTACCCCTTGTAAAGATAGATAAAACTATAGTTATAGTATAACAATGGGAATAAAATAAAACATATATATCAGTGGTTCTCAACCTTTTATGCTTCACGTACCCCCTGGAAATGTGTATGTAACTGGCGTACCCCTTGTATAGATAAATAAAACTACAGTTATAGTATAACAATGGGAATAAAATAAAACTACAGTTATAGTATAACAATGGGAATAAAATAAAACATATATATCAGTGGTTCTCAACATTTTATGCTTCACGTACCCCCTGGAAATGTGTATGTAACTGACGTACCCCTTGTATAGATAGATAAAACTATAGTTATAATATAACAATGGGAATAAATTAGAACATGTATATCAGTGGTTCTCAACCCATTATGCTTCACGTACCCCCTGGAAATGTGTATGTAACTGGCGTACCCCTTGCATAGATAGATAAAACTATTGTTTTAGTATAACAATGGGAATAAAATAAAACATATATATTAGTGGTCCTCAACCTTTTATGCTTCACGAACCCCCTGGAAATGTGTATATAACTGGCGTACCCTTATATAGATAGATAAAACTATAGTTATAGTATAACAAAGGGAATAAAATAAAACATATATATCAGTGGTTCACGTACCCCCTGTAAATGTGTAATGTAACTGGCGTACCCCTTGTAAAGATAGATAAAACTATAGTTATAATATAACAATGGGAATAAAATAAAACATATATATCAGTGGTTCTCAACCTTTTATGCTTCACGAACCCCCTGGAAATGTGTATGTAACTGGCGTACCATTATATAGATAGATAAAACTATAGTTATAGTATAACAATGGGAATAAAATAAAACTTATATATATTAGTGGTTCTCAAACTTATATGCTTCACGTACTCCCTGGAAATGTGTATATAACTGGCGTACCCCTTGTAAAGATAGATTAAACTATAGTTATAGTATAACAATGGGAATAAAATAAAACATATATATCAGTGGTTGTCAACCTTTTATGCTTGACGTACCCCCTGGAAATGTGTATGTAACTGGCGTACCCCTTATATAGATAGATAAAACTATAGTTATAGTATAACAATGGGAATAAAATAAAACATATATATCAGTGGTTCTCAACCTTTTATGCTTCACGTACCCCCTGGAAATGTGTATGTAACTGGCGTACCCCTTGTATACATAAATAAAACTACAGTTATAGTATAAAAATGGGAATAAAATAAAACATATATATCAGTGGTTTTCAACCTTTTATGCTTCACGTACCCCCTGGAAATGTGTATGTAACTGACGTACCCCTTGTATAGATAGATAAAACTATAGTTAGAGTATAACAATGGGAATAAAATAAAACGTATATATCAGTGGTTCTCAACCTTTTATGCTTCACGTACCCCCTGGAAATGTGTATGTAACTGGCGTACCCCTTGTAAAGATAGATAAAACTATAGTTATAGTATAACAATGGGAATAAAATAAAACATATATATCAGTGGTTCTCAACCCATTATGCTTCACGAACCCCCTGGAAATGTGTATGTAACTGGCGTACCATTATATAGATAGATAAAACTACAGTTATAGTATAACAATGGGAATAAAATAAAACATATATATCAGTGGTTCTCAACCTTTTATGCTTCACGCATCCCCTGGAAATGTGTTTGTAACTGGCGTACCCCTTGTAAAGATAGATAAAATTATAGTTATAGTATAACAATGGGAATAAAATAAAACATATATATCAGTGGTTCTCAACCTTTTATGCTTCACGTACCCCCTGGAAATGTGTATGTAACTGGCGTACCCCTTGTATAGATAAATAAAACTACAGTTATAGTATAACAATGGGAATAAAATAAAACATATATATCAGTGGTTCTCAACCTTTTATGCTTCACGTACCCCCTGGAAATGTGTATGTAACTAGCGTACAACTTGTAAAGATAGATAAAACTATAGTTATAGTATAACAATGGGAATAAAATAAAACATATATATCAGTGGTTCTCAACCTTTTATGATTCACGAACCCCCTGGAAATGTGTATGTAACTGGCGTACCCCTTGTATAGATAGATAAAAGTATTGTTTTAGTATAACAATGGGAATAATATAAAACATATATATTAGTGGTCCTCAACCTTTTATGCTTCACGAACCCCCTGGAAATGTGTATGTAACTGGCGTACCCTTATATAGATAGATAAAACTATAGTTATAGTAAAACAATGGGAATAAAATAAAACATATATATCAGTGGTTCTCAAAATTTTCTGCTTCACGTAAC
Organism: Ryuthela nishihirai; assembly: GCA_038380435.1. Taxonomy (NCBI): domain Eukaryota; kingdom Metazoa; phylum Arthropoda; class Arachnida; order Araneae; family Heptathelidae; genus Ryuthela; species Ryuthela nishihirai. Next base: position 115,231,316 of record JAWZYU010000001.1, read on the forward strand.
CCCTGGAAATGTGTATGTAACTGGCGTACCACTCGTATAGATAGATAAAACTATAGTTATAGTATAACAATGGGAATAAAATAAAACGTATATATCAGTGGTTCTCAACCTTTTATGCTTCACGTACCCCCTGGAAATGTGTATGTAACTGGCGTACCCCTTGTAAAGATAGATAAAACTATAGTTATAGTATAACAATGGGAATAAAATAAAATATATATCAGTGGTTCTCAACCTTTTATGCTTCACGTACCCCCTGGAAATGTGTATGTAACTGGCGTACCCCTTGTATAGATAGATAAAACTATAGTTATGGTATAACAATGGGAATAAAATAAAACTTATATATCAGTGGTTCTCAACCCATTATGCTTCACGTACCTCCTGGAAATGTGTATGTAACTGGCGTACCCCTTGTATAGATAGATAAAACTACAGTTATAGTATAACAATGGGAATAAAATAAAACATATATATCAGTGGTTCTCAAAATTTTCTGCTTCACCTACCCCCTGGAAATGTGTATGTAACTGGCGTACCACTTATATAGATAGATAAAACTATAGTTATAGTATAACAATGGGAATAAAATAAAACATATATATCAGTGGTTCTCAACCCATTATGCTTCACGTACCACCTGGAAATGTGTATGTAACTGGCGTACCCCTTGTATAGATAGATAAAACTACAGTTATAGTATAACAATGGGAATAAAATAAAACATATATATCAGTGGTTCTCAAAATTTTATGCTTCACGTACCCCCTGGAAATGTGTATGTAACTGGCGTACCCCTTATATAGATAGATAAAACTATAGTTATAGTATAACAATGGGAATAAAATAAAACATATATATCAGTGATTCACGTACCCCCTGGAAATGTGTATGTAACTGGCGTACCCCTTGTAAAGATAGATAAAACTATAGTTATAGTATAACAATGGGAATAAAATAAAACATATATATCAGTGGTTCTCAACCTTTTATGATTCACGAACACCCTGGAAATGTGTATGTAACTGGCGTACCCCTTGTATAGATAGATAAAACTATAGTTATATTATAACAATGGGAATAAAATAAAACATATATATCAGTGGTTCTCAACCTTTTATGATTCACGAACCCCCTGGAAATGTGTATGTAACTGGCGTACCATTATATAGATAGATAAAACTACAGTTATAGTATAACAATGGGAATAAAATAAAATATATATATATCAGTGGTTCTCAACCTTTTATGCTTCACGCACCCCCTGGAAATGTGTTTGTAACTGGCGTACCCCTTGTAAAGATAGATAAAACTATAGTTATAGTATAACAATGGGAATAAAATAAAACATATATATCAGTGGTTCTCAACCTTTTATGCTTCACGTACCCCCTGGAAATGTGTATGTAACTGGCGTACCCCTTGTATAGATAAATAAAACTACAGTTATAGTATAACAATGGGAATAAAATAAAACTACAGTTATAGTATAACAATGGGAATAAAATAAAACATATATATCAGTGGTTCTCAACATTTTATGCTTCACGTACCCCCTGGAAATGTGTATGTAACTGACGTACCCCTTGTATAGATAGATAAAACTATAGTTATAATATAACAATGGGAATAAATTAGAACATGTATATCAGTGGTTCTCAACCCATTATGCTTCACGTACCCCCTGGAAATGTGTATGTAACTGGCGTACCCCTTGCATAGATAGATAAAACTATTGTTTTAGTATAACAATGGGAATAAAATAAAACATATATATTAGTGGTCCTCAACCTTTTATGCTTCACGAACCCCCTGGAAATGTGTATATAACTGGCGTACCCTTATATAGATAGATAAAACTATAGTTATAGTATAACAAAGGGAATAAAATAAAACATATATATCAGTGGTTCACGTACCCCCTGTAAATGTGTAATGTAACTGGCGTACCCCTTGTAAAGATAGATAAAACTATAGTTATAATATAACAATGGGAATAAAATAAAACATATATATCAGTGGTTCTCAACCTTTTATGCTTCACGAACCCCCTGGAAATGTGTATGTAACTGGCGTACCATTATATAGATAGATAAAACTATAGTTATAGTATAACAATGGGAATAAAATAAAACTTATATATATTAGTGGTTCTCAAACTTATATGCTTCACGTACTCCCTGGAAATGTGTATATAACTGGCGTACCCCTTGTAAAGATAGATTAAACTATAGTTATAGTATAACAATGGGAATAAAATAAAACATATATATCAGTGGTTGTCAACCTTTTATGCTTGACGTACCCCCTGGAAATGTGTATGTAACTGGCGTACCCCTTATATAGATAGATAAAACTATAGTTATAGTATAACAATGGGAATAAAATAAAACATATATATCAGTGGTTCTCAACCTTTTATGCTTCACGTACCCCCTGGAAATGTGTATGTAACTGGCGTACCCCTTGTATACATAAATAAAACTACAGTTATAGTATAAAAATGGGAATAAAATAAAACATATATATCAGTGGTTTTCAACCTTTTATGCTTCACGTACCCCCTGGAAATGTGTATGTAACTGACGTACCCCTTGTATAGATAGATAAAACTATAGTTAGAGTATAACAATGGGAATAAAATAAAACGTATATATCAGTGGTTCTCAACCTTTTATGCTTCACGTACCCCCTGGAAATGTGTATGTAACTGGCGTACCCCTTGTAAAGATAGATAAAACTATAGTTATAGTATAACAATGGGAATAAAATAAAACATATATATCAGTGGTTCTCAACCCATTATGCTTCACGAACCCCCTGGAAATGTGTATGTAACTGGCGTACCATTATATAGATAGATAAAACTACAGTTATAGTATAACAATGGGAATAAAATAAAACATATATATCAGTGGTTCTCAACCTTTTATGCTTCACGCATCCCCTGGAAATGTGTTTGTAACTGGCGTACCCCTTGTAAAGATAGATAAAATTATAGTTATAGTATAACAATGGGAATAAAATAAAACATATATATCAGTGGTTCTCAACCTTTTATGCTTCACGTACCCCCTGGAAATGTGTATGTAACTGGCGTACCCCTTGTATAGATAAATAAAACTACAGTTATAGTATAACAATGGGAATAAAATAAAACATATATATCAGTGGTTCTCAACCTTTTATGCTTCACGTACCCCCTGGAAATGTGTATGTAACTAGCGTACAACTTGTAAAGATAGATAAAACTATAGTTATAGTATAACAATGGGAATAAAATAAAACATATATATCAGTGGTTCTCAACCTTTTATGATTCACGAACCCCCTGGAAATGTGTATGTAACTGGCGTACCCCTTGTATAGATAGATAAAAGTATTGTTTTAGTATAACAATGGGAATAATATAAAACATATATATTAGTGGTCCTCAACCTTTTATGCTTCACGAACCCCCTGGAAATGTGTATGTAACTGGCGTACCCTTATATAGATAGATAAAACTATAGTTATAGTAAAACAATGGGAATAAAATAAAACATATATATCAGTGGTTCTCAAAATTTTCTGCTTCACGTAACCCCTGGAAATGTGTATGTAACTGGCGTACCACTCGTATAGATAGATAAAACTATAGTTATAGTATAACAATGGGAATAAAATAAAACGTATATATCAGTGGTTCTCAACCTTTTATGCTTCACGTACCCCCTGGAAATGTGTATGTAACTGGCGTACCCCTTGTAAAGATAGATAAAACTATAGTTATAGTATAACAATGGGAATAAAATAAAATATATATCAGTGGTTCTCAACCTTTTATGCTTCACGTACCCCCTGGAAATGTGTATGTAACTGGCGTACCCCTTGTATAGATAGATAAAACTATAGTTATGGTATAACAATGGGAATAAAATAAAACTTATATATCAGTGGTTCTCAACCCATTATGCTTCACGTACCTCCTGGAAATGTGTATGTAACTGGCGTACCCCTTGTATAGATAGATAAAACTACAGTTATAGTATAACAATGGGAATAAAATAAAACATATATATCAGTGGTTCTCAAAATTTTCTGCTTCACCTACCCCCTGGAAATGTGTATGTAACTGGCGTACCACTTATATAGATAGATAAAACTATAGTTATAGTATAACAATGGGAATAAAATAAAACATATATATCAGTGGTTCTCAACCCATTATGCTTCACGTACCACCTGGAAATGTGTATGTAACTGGCGTACCCCTTGTATAGATAGATAAAACTACAGTTATAGTATAACAATGGGAATAAAATAAAACATATATATCAGTGGTTCTCAAAATTTTATGCTTCACGTACCCCCTGGAAATGTGTATGTAACTGGCGTACCCCTTATATAGATAGATAAAACTATAGTTATAGTATAACAATGGGAATAAAATAAAACATATATGTCAGTGATTCACGTACCCCCTGGAAATGTGTATGTAACTGGCGTACCCCTTGTAAAGATAGATAAAACTATAGTTATAGTATAACAATGGGAATAAAATAAAACATATATATCAGTGGTTCTCAACCTTTTATGATTCACGAACACCCTGGAAATGTGTATGTAACTGGCGTACCCCTTGTATAGATAGATAAAACTATAGTTATATTATAACAATGGGAATAAAATAAAACATATATATCAGTGGTTCTCAACCTTTTATGATTCACGAACCCCCTGGAAATGTGTATGTAACTGGCGTACCATTATATAGATAGATAAAACTACAGTTATAGTATAACAATGGGAATAAAATAAAATATATATATATCAGTGGTTCGCAACCTTTTATGCTTCACGCACCCCCTGGAAATGTGTTTGTAACTGGCGTACCCCTTGTAAAGATAGATAAAACTATAGTTATAGTATAACAATGGGAATAAAATAAAACATATATATCAGTGGTTCTCAACCTTTTATGCTTCACGTACCCCCTGGAAATGTGTATGTAACTGGCGTACCCCTTGTATAGATAAATAAAACTACAGTTATAGTATAACAATGGGAATAAAATAAAACTACAGTTATAGTATAACAATGGGAATAAAATAAAACATATATATCAGTGGTTCTCAACATTTTATGCTTCACGTACCCCCTGGAAATGTGTATGTAACTGACGTACCCCTTGTATAGATAGATAAAACTATAGTTATAATATAACAATGGGAATAAATTAGAACATGTATATCAGTGGTTCTCAACCCATTATGCTTCACGTACCCCCTGGAAATGTGTATGTAACTGGCGTACCCCTTGCATAGATAGATAAAACTATTGTTTTAGTATAACAATGGGAATAAAATAAAACATATATATTAGTGGTCCTCAACCTTTTATGCTTCACGAACCCCCTGGAAATGTGTATATAACTGGCGTACCCTTATATAGATAGATAAAACTATAGTTATAGTATAACAAAGGGAATAAAATAAAACATATATATCAGTGGTTCACGTACCCCCTGTAAATGTGTAATGTAACTGGCGTACCCCTTGTAAAGATAGATAAAACTATAGTTATAATATAACAATGGGAATAAAATAAAACATATATATCAGTGGTTCTCAACCTTTTATGCTTCACAAACCCCCTGGAAATGTGTATGTAACTGGCGTACCATTATATAGATAGATAAAACTATAGTTATAGTATAACAATGGGAATAAAATAAAACTTATATATATTAGTGGTTCTCAAACTTATATGCTTCACGTACTCCCTGGAAATGTGTATATAACTGGCGTACCCCTTGTAAAGATAGATTAAACTATAGTTATAGTATAACAATGGGAATAAAATAAAACATATATATCAGTGGTTGTCAACCTTTTATGCTTGACGTACCCCCTGGAAATGTGTATGTAACTGGCGTACCCCTTATATAGATAGATAAAACTATAGTTATAGTATAACAATGGGAATAAAATAAAACATATATATCAGTGGTTCTCAACCTTTTATGCTTCACGTACCCCCTGGAAATGTGTATGTAACTGGCGTACCCCTTGTATACATAAATAAAACTACAGTTATAGTATAAAAATGGGAATAAAATAAAACATATATATCAGTGGTTTTCAACCTTTTATGCTTCACGTACCCCCTGGAAATGTGTATGTAACTGACGTACCCCTTGTATAGATAGATAAAACTATAGTTAGAGTATAACAATGGGAATAAAATAAAACGTATATATCAGTGGTTCTCAACCTTTTATGCTTCACGTACCCCCTGGAAATGTGTATGTAACTGGCGTACCCCTTGTAAAGATAGATAAAACTATAGTTATAGTATAACAATGGGAATAAAATAAAACATATATATCAGTGGTTCTCAACCCATTATGCTTCACGAACCCCCTGGAAATGTGTATGTAACTGGCGTACCATTATATAGATAGATAAAACTACAGTTATAGTATAACAATGGGAATAAAATAAAACATATATATCAGTGGTTCTCAACCTTTTATGCTTCACGCATCCCCTGGAAATGTGTTTGTAACTGGCGTACCCCTTGTAAAGATAGATAAAATTATAGTTATAGTATAACAATGGGAATAAAATAAAACATATATATCAGTGGTTCTCAACCTTTTATGATTCACGAACCCCCTGGAAATGTGTATGTAACTGGCGTACCCCTTGTATAGATAGATAAAAGTATTGTTTTAGTATAACAATGGGAATAATATAAAACATATATATTAGTGGTCCTCAACCTTTTATGCTTCACGAACCCCCTGGAAATGTGTATGTAACTGGCGTACCCTTATATAGATAGATAAAACTATAGTTATAGTATAACAATGGGAATAAAATAAAACATATATATCAGTGGTTCACGTACCCCCTGTAAATGTGTAATGTAACTGGCGTACCCCTTGTAAAGATAGATAAAACTATGGTTATAGTATAACAATGGGAATAAAATAAAACATATATATCAGTGGTTCTCAACCTTTTATGCTTCACGAACCCCCTGGAAATGTGTATGTAACTGGCGTACCCCTTATATAGATAGATAAAACTATAGTTATAGTATAACAATGGGAATAAAATAAAACATATATATATCAGTGGTTCTCAACCTTATATGCTTCACGTACTCCCTGGAAATGTGTATATAACTGGCGTACCCCTTGTAAAGATAGATTAAACTATAGTTATAGTATAACAATGGGAATAAAATAAAACATATATATCAGTGGTTGTCAACCTTTTATGCTTTACGTACCCCCTGGAAATTTGTATGTAACTGGCGTACCCCTTATATAGATAGATAAAACTATAGTTATAGTATAACAATGGGAATAAAATAAAACATATATATCAGTGGTTCACGTACCTCCTGTAAATGTGTGATGTAACTGGCGTACCCCTTGTAAAGATAGATAAAACTATAGTTATAGTATAACAATGGGAATAAAATAAAACATATATATCAGTGGTTCTCAACCTCTTATGTTTCACGAATCCCCTGGAAATGTGTATGTAACTGGCGTACCCCTTGTATAGATAGATAAAACTATAGTTATATTATAACAATGGGAATAAAATAAAACATATATATCAGTGGTTCTCAACCTTTTATGATTCACGAATCCCCTGGAAATGTGTATGTAACTGGCGTACCCCTTGTATAGATAGATAAAACTATAGTTATATTATAACAATGGGAATAAAATAAAACATATCTATCAGTGGTTCTCAACCTTTTATGCTTCACGATCCCCCTGGAAATGTGTATGTAACTGGCGTACCATTATATAGATAGATAAAACTACAGTTATAGTATAACAATGGGAATAAAATAAAATATATATATCAGTGGTTCTCAACCTTTTATGCTTCACGCACCCCCTGGAAATGTGTTTCTAACTGGCGTACCCCTTGTAAAGATAGATAAAACTATAGTTATAGTATAACAATGGGAATAAAATAAAACATATATATCAGTGGTTCTCAACCTTTTATGCTTCACGTACCCCCTGGAAATGTGTATGTAACTGGCGTACCCCTTATATAGATAGATAAAACTATAGTTATAGTATAACAATGGGAATAAAATAAAACATATATATCAGTGGTTCACGTACCCCCTGTAAATGTGTGATGTAACTGGCGTACCCCTTATATAGATAGATAAAACTATAGTTATAGTATAACAATGGGAATAAAATAAAACATATATATCAGTGGTTCACGTACCCCCTGTAAATGTGTGATGTAACTGGCGTACCCCTTGTAAAGATAGATAAAACTATAGTTATAGTATAACAATGGGAATAAAATAAAACATATATATCAGTAGTTCTCAACCTTTTATGCTTCACGAATCCCCTGGAAATGTGTATGTAACTGGCGTACCCCTTGTATAGATAGATAAAACTATAGTTATATTATAACAATGGGAATAAAATAAAACATATATATCAGTGGTTCTCAACCTTTTATGATTCACGAATCCCCTGGAAATGTGTATGTAACTGGCGTACCCCTTGTATAGATAGATAAAACTATAGTTATATTATAACAGTGGGAATAAAATAAAATATATATATCAGTGGTTCTCAACCTTTTATGCTTCACGCACCCCCTGGAAATATGTTTCTAACTGGCGTACCCCTTGTAAAGATAGATAAAACTATAGTTATAGTATAACAATGGGAATAAAATAAAACATATGTATCAGTGGTTCTCAACCTTTTATGCTTTACGTACCCCCTGGAAATGTGTATGTAACTGGCGTACCCCTTGTATAGATAAATAAAACTACAGTTATAGTATAACAATGGGAATAAAATAAAACATATATATCAGTGGTTGTCAACCTTTTATGCTTCACGTACCCCCTGGAAATGTGTATGTAACTGGCGTACCCCTTATATAGATAGATAAAACTATAGTTATAGTATAACAATGGGAATAAAATAAAACATATATATCAGTGGTTCACGTACCCCCTCTAAATGTGTGATGTAACTAGCGTACCCCTTGTAAAGATAGATAAAACTATAGTTATAGTATAACAATGGGAATAAAATAAAACATATATATCAGTGGTTCTCAACCTTTTATGCTTCACGTACCCCCTGGAAATGTGTATGTAACTGGCGTACCCTTTATATAGATAGATAAAACTATAGTTATAGTATAACAATGGTAATAAAATAAAACATATGTATCAGTGGTTCTCAACCTTTTATGCTTCACGTACCCCCTGGAAATGTGTATGCAACCGGCGTACCCCTTGTATAGATAGATAAAACTATAGTTATAGTATAACAATGGGAATAAAATAAAACATATATATCAGTGGTTCTCAACCTTTTATGCTTCACGTACCCCCTGGAAATGTGTATGTAACTGGCGTACCCCTTGTATAGATAGATAAAACTACAGTTATAGTATAACAATGGGAATAAAATAAAACATATATATCAGTGGTTCTCAACCTTTTATGCTTCACGTACCCCCTGGAAATGTGTATGTAACTGGCGTACCCCTTGTATAGATAGATAAAACTATAGTTATAGTGTAACAATGGGAATAAAATAAAGCATATATATATATATCAGTGGTTCTGAACCTTTTATGCTTCACATACCCCCTGGAAATGTGTATGTAACTGGCGTACCCCTTGTAAAGATAGATTGAACTATAGTTATACTATAACAATGGGAATAAAATAAAACATATGTATTGTTACTAGATCTAGCGACTTTTGAGCTCTCACGGCGTTGCCCAAAAATTTTACCGCCTACCCCACGTTGAGAACCCCTGATCTATTAGATATACGATATGTCCAGGATAAAAATTAGTCATTGACTGCACAAATGTAAATAGTGCTATATTCAGATACAAGAAAGAATAAGCCGCTTTATGCTGTACGACCATAAATAAAATAATCAGTTAATGTTTACGAAGTAACAAATATTATGTAACTGTGCTTGAATCAGTATTGGTTACACTTAATAAATATAAGAACAGAATAAGTTACACATAACTATTGTACATACAACATAATTTAAGAAAACAATGAAATAGAATTAGGAAGAAAAAGCACATTGAAATCACAGGACATCGCCATCTTTGATTTTTCGGTACAACCAATACTTGCACCAGATTGAATTTAATATATATAAACAGACTTAACTCGACAGACTTAACTCGTCTCCATTGCCATCATCGAGAAGAGACTCGTTCGATATATCAGTACCAAAAATCGCAATGTTCTTTATTAACTGATTGGGATAATTACTCTACTTGTGATACACTAACAACCAACTCTTCGACACTCTGAACTCTTAACAGCGAATGAAGCCTGTCCTCCATTGTCCTCGCAGTACACCAACACACAACGATCTATGATGGCGTTAGTTACGTGTTTGCGAGCCTTACATTCTTTATCCGTTTAATATCCTTTTGGGGAGATGCGAAGTCAACAATCAGAATGAGTGTTGCTTATGAACGGTGAAGTTACGTTTGCTTAGTTCGTCAAAGTGACATAGCTCTCTCGTAAACCCTAAAGGAACATGGTTAGGTCCTGTGTAAGCCAGTTATGTAGGCAAGGATTATGATATCCTTTCGCCGAGTTTTGAGTTCTGTAAAGCGATTTCTGTACGGGAAAGTTCAGATTTCCACCTCATTATATGAATGCGTGCAAAAGCAAAGCAGCATTCAAGTTTTATTAAGCTGGTTGGAGAAAATCTCTAAGAAACATCGATAAAACCATTTCATCCAACGAAGTGTTGAGCGCAGCTAAGACCCACAGAATGGAGCACATTCCCATGTAATATGTATGGGTGAATGTAAATAAACAGTGTGTCATTCTCTACTCAGTACATTGGACATGTATTTCTTTCGTCGAAGGCACGGCACGTCTGATGCACACTTAAACACGGGTGTAAAAACCCGCGAATATGCGATTTCACCCACAGTAACTGGTGACGATTAATTAACAGAGAAATTTAAAGGAAGTTCGGGAGTGGTTCACCATTCGTCTACCACATGACATAGGCCCTCTTTGAGGGTGTGGCCTCCGACCATTATGTTAATTCCGCTTTGACCACATTGAATCATCAAGCCTGGAACGAGGGCCACAGAAACAAGAATTGCATGATAGAAATAACTTTTCATTCATTTTACTTCGTGGAATAGGAACAATAGATTTCAATACAGTTTTATCATCACAATCATAATTTTATAGATTCTGAGCGTACACAAATATTTTCGCTTTGTTAAAAGAGCTGAAAGTCGAATGAAATCACCCTTGGGGGCTCATGCTGCCCTTAAAATACAAGTTGGGGACCACTGATGCGGAGTATTAGTTCGAGGAATAATAAAAATATCATTAAAGTTGCCTAACAAACCATAATTCTAAAAGTGAATAAAAATGAAAGGAACTTTTCTGTTATTTTTGTTTCATTTAAGTGTTTGTGTTTTGTGCGACAGAACACAAACTAAATAAATGAATAATATATTTCCTTTTAAAATTCAATCTCTCTTTCAGAAATAAGTTTACCTTTTTCAGAAATTGTTTCAGAAAGGAACCGAATTCCAGGCTTAAACTAATAAAAATACGCTTCTTTAAACATCCGTGTTCAGTGTTCTCTTCGTGTGATGTTAAATGGAACTAATTTGTACCAGGACTCGATAAATGTCGGAAAGCAAAATGTTAACACAACAAAAGGAGACTCGTCTTCAGTGTGGATTTTATCCAAGGAAGCATTTGCAGTGTTTTCACTGCAGCGAAAACTTCGCAGAAATTGGAGCATTGTTCGTTCAACATAATGCATATGGTTAACATAATAAATGAGTTGATAACAAGGAATGGATAATGAGAGGAATGAACGCATGAAAAAGAAGAAGCTCGGAAAAATCCTCTTTTGAAAATGCTATCTTTGGTTCAGCGAGTAATTTAAAAGTGAAATATAGTTTCGGAAGTGCCATCACATGGGTTTTAAATCCAGCTCGTTACTAATCCGAAGAGTTTTAAAAGGTACAGTTATCTTCAAATGGATCATAAAGACATTGTCGTAAAAATCGAAGCCTTAGTAATCCGATTACACTTTATAGCGAGTCAAGACTGAATTACGAGCTTTTTCTTTAATTTGGTGAAATATAATGGGTAACGTATCTGAAGGAGCTGGTTTCTACTGAAAAATAATGCTATTTAAAATGAAGGGAGGGGGAAAAATGAAGGGAGGTGGAAAAGAAAAACATACCTATTATTTACACAAAATCTTAGATCATGATGTTTCAATGTTGGTAAACATTCCTAGATAAATATATAATTTAACTTCATTAAAAATGTAAAGAATAGCACGTAGAGAATTTAAGTAATTGCAGAGAACACTTGAAATTCTATCAATAGTTTGTTTCTGATTTTTTGTTTATAAGGTAAGAGCAATGCGATAAAAAAAATAAGTATCAAACAAAATGGAATATAAGGAATTGGAAGACAAAAAAATCACTTCAGGCAGCCTATTCGTCTTTAAAAGAAACCTCTAAGTATAATATACCACAGAGAATAAACAGTGCGATATCTCAATTGGAAACACACACATATAGCATTTGTAATTTGATATGACGCTTTTAATAGTTTTCCAACTTAGTAAACTGAAGTTTAAGGTTCGGATGACAACTGTGAGAGTTCACTTCCATCACTCAGACGTGGATGTGAAAAAATATTTAACCGAGATGGAAAAGCAGACATTTATCGAATAGCATGCAAGCTGTAGCTATGCGCAGAAAAGCCACAACCTGTGCACATTAAAGAACACACTTTATGGCTTTAAGGAAGTCTCCCATCATAACTTAACGGTTGTCCAGTAGATATGCTTCTTTAAAACTGCTATACTTTTCAAAATTAGGTCTTCTGTTACTGCAGTGTCCAGGCTTATGTTATCGAGGTGGCCTTTTCTTAGCTATGACCGTTTCGGAGGAGCTGTCGGACAAAGAGACAGATAAACACTCTAAAATATATTGAAACATAATACATACATTCAATAATGAAAACGAGACTGTAGTATTACGTGGCACCCAAGGTGTAGCATGGAGTGTAAATTACGTCACTAACGAGTTTGAACGATGAAGTTAAAAAAAAGAATATAGCCGTAGTCTGGAGAATGCATGTGTAGAAGAAAGTGATTTATCTTGATCTGTGCGCGTTCAGTAATGAGAAAAATAATTTTTAGGGACAATTTTGATTTGTGAAATTGTAGATATTTAACTAGTAAAAAAGTCATCATTTCAAGTAAAATTGCAATATATCTGTATTGCAGAGAATGCTTTTGGTTTAACAAATAGTCTAGAAATTTTGATCACAGGATCATTTAATACCGATAGATAGCATATTGGTGTTTAGTGAGATTAGTTCAGAAATCGCTTATGATTTTATGTAATTTTATTGCCTTAGTGTTTAAATTAGTTCATTTATAGTCTGTTTACTTATTTCGAATTCACCCTCGGTTTCCAATCATTCAAATGCAACAGTACTGTTCATACAAATTTTATGTAAATTTGCCCAAAATGAGAATTTGGAATCACCCAAATCACTCACAAAAACTCCCTGCGTAAACTGAATAATTACCTTTACAAACACTCTCATATCCATGGTGAAATGAGTTTCTTGCTAATTGGCAGGAGGAATTGTTCCAGCGTTTATGTTTTTGCAAGTTAAGGAAAGTGACGGTTAAGGGGAGTCACAGAATGAAAGGAAGAAAAGCCATGTGGAGTTGCAAACCATTTCGAAGAGCGAATACCGTAGAAAAAGAATATTATTTCTAATTATGAAAGGAAAAACAGATTGCTTTGCTACAGGCAATATGCAAAGTGTAATTTTGAAGATTTAAAAGCTCAAGGAAAGAAATAAAATTTACTGAACGAAAAGAAAAGTATTTTATTTGCTCTGAACAAATTAGAGTCCAGTGGTTAGAAAAATATTTTTCATTTCCCTTCAGTTTCAAATTAGATTATCATCAATGACAACTGTTGGAATGTCCGTCGAGGAAAGAAATGTTTACTATTAGGGAAGAAAAAAAAGAATTTTAATTTCTATACTTTACGTTTCGATTTTTTAATTAATTGCATTTGGAAGTAATAGTCAAAGTGAATCACTTATTAAGACTTGACACTTCGTCTGGATCTACGGTAATTCTGTATTCAAAAAATAAGTTTCAGCAGTTGCGTATATGTTTTAGATTAAGATCGCAGTTTTGAATGTGTGTAGAGCAGTAAGTATCTCTTCATCGACATAACAAAGAATAGAAGTTAGGAAAAATCCTTAAATTAATCAAGTTATTAAAATTAAAAGATCAGTGCCACACATGTCGAAATACCATATTGTGTAAATTCCAAACAATGTTATAACTTATTCGATTTCTGTTCTCCGATATTCTTACATTTTTTTATTATATTTGTTATTTAATTTCTTTAGTTAACTCACTGTATCAAATCAATTTTGCTCAGTATTATTAGAATAATATACATTGCTCAAAGTGGAAATCGCAACACCAAGAAGGAATGGAAATAGAGATATGTAATTCGCAGGAGGCAATCGGCCATGAGATATATAGATGCAAATGAGCAAAGTTCAGCAGCAAGTGGACATGTGACACGCACAGAGCCGTGGATAAATTCCGGAGGCCACAAGCTTGCATCGTAGCATCACCGACAGAGAGGTTGGAGTGCATGCTGTGTAAATGTTCGGAACATGCCTTGGATATGCCGGCGAACCCTTATGCGCAATTGACCCCTTCTGAGAGAGAGAGAGTGAATCGTCGATGTGCGAGAACTCGGATTCAGCTTTCAAGCAATTGTCACACGTATGGGGCGCAATGTGAGTAGAGTGCAATGGTGCCTCTCCCACAACAGCAGCAAATGGCACGAAGGACAGGTACGAGACCAGCACGCCACACCACAGAAAGTGAAGATTGCATGCTCTGCAGGAGGGCAGTTCGCGACCCTTTCACCATAGCAACTGTGCAGCAGAATGATTTGAAGACCATTTTAGGTATCATGATCTCCACACAAACGATAAGACAACGTTTGAATGACCCAGGAATGAGGGCAAGACGTCCAGTTCGGCATACCCATTGCAGCGACATCGCCAGTTATGCTGTTTCCACTAGTGTCGAGCAAGGCAACTTTGGACTACGGAATGGAGGAGAGTGTTGTTCGCAGATGAATTCCAATTCTGCTTCAACATGCCAGATGGCCGTTTGTCAGCATGGTGTCGGCATCGTCAAGATATGAGGAAGCCTATTCTATTAGCTGCAATACGGCTCCCCACCGTGGTAAATGGTATGGGGTGGCATCACATATGGCTGCCGAACTCCTCTGCTCCATGTTTCTGGTGTGCTAATATGTTCCATTGATGACATCGTTAATCCTGTGGCATAACCCATCCTTACCATCATGCCTGAACTGATTCTGCAGCAGGACAATGCCACTCCACACACTGCACGTGCAATAATGGACAGTCTCCAAGGTGTGAACATTCTCCCATGACCGCCAAACTTCTCAGACTTGTGACATGCATCGGTAAAACTCCGCTTCTATTGTCATGCCCACAGTAATTTTATCAAACGGACACGAATGCTAGAATGAAAGACATAAAATTACACATGGGCACGACTATTAGAGTGAAGAATTTTTTTGGACGCCATTGTCTTCCATTAATAGTGACATTTTTACATTTCGTCCATATTTCTGCGTTCAGCTCCTGTTGAGGAACGACCTCGCCGCTGGCGTGGAAAGTTCGCGACGTGTCCGTTGCTCCCCCCCCCCCCCCCAGGTATCAAAGGGGTGAGCTACGTGACCTGTCACTGTCAACAAAAACACCAGATGGCTGCACGATTCTCACCTCGGCTCCACCAGGTGGCCAAAAAATGAGTACTGAAAAGGAAAAAAAAACCGGACATTCGGTGTTCTTCTCTCAGTTGTTGGCAGCGATGGTCCTCTCGAGTGAATGCAGCAGATTCTTGAAGTGCCAACATGAATGTGCGATCGCCGCCGAGAGCCATTGGCCTATAGGCGTCCGTCCTCCCGCACATTTTATCCCTTTTCTGGGGACACCATGCATACACACACCATTTCAGGGGATTCAGAGTTTGGGAAGTGGGCTGAATGTCATGTAAAGTGGTGACGTCTGGTACAACGAAAATAGGAGTTTGTACCTTTCGGGTATAGAGTGAAGTGATTGATTAATTTATGTTTTAATGCAATTAAGTGAGCAAATGAATTGAAATGTCCTGACTAGAGTTGAATTTTGCAATATTATATTGTAATCGAGCTAATTGGAGTTTGATGAATAGCTTGTAGGCCAACTATCTGTTGCATAAAGGAGGATTTTATAGTGTAGATCGCATAGTATTAAGTGAAGTACACCAAATGTTTTATACGCCATTAATTGCTGTGTAATGAAAAAAAAAGCGAATTTTGTACTCTCAGACTACATAGTCCTTTTGTGTGAAATGATTGTCACCATAACGGGAGAAGAAATTTTGTAATGTTAGACTACATAGAACCAAGTGATGTAAATCAAATGTCTTGCAGATTAGCGGCCATTGTTGTAGTCAAAGAAGCAGGCCGAAATGTTAGATTGTAGGAGGCTTAATTCATTCAGCACTGAAACCTTTTGGAATATATAGGCGGAAAGTGCTGAAATCCAACAAGTTCCTGGTGTTTTTGAAGTTGTACACGTTCATCTATCGATTAAAAAAAAACTTCATGATACAGTGTATAGTAATATTATAAGCCTATGAGTATGTCGCCTGAGTAAGTAAGGATAATTGGTAACTCCATGTAGCTGTGGGGACACAAACTATACTGTCATTAACTCTGATTGGAAGAGCCTAAAGTGGTTAGTGACCACGTGGTTAAAAGTTCGATTACGGGTTTTCCAGTCCACCTTCACAAACTGTTATGCATAATGGAGAGATATAGTGCTTCATCTGTTATTATTAATGGAATTGTATTTAGCAATGAATGTACAGTGTAAATTGTCAGGCCACCGTGCATCATACTTATGTAATCCACCCTCTTCTGTGAGATCTTTCAATTCTTCAAGAAAATTTTCGGCGGTTTCCAAGTCAACATTTCCCCATTCATTTTTCCATTCTTAAAACCATGACGCACTTTGAATTCGGAAAACCAGCCATGACTTGTAGTAAAACGTTCTGTATCATTGTCATTTCCTTTCTAATCAACAGATGTACTTCGTGCTTTAGCATAGATGATAGCTTGGCTAGGGGCACTTTACAGCCGTTCGTCGTTCTTGCAGTCGTGTCACCAGCACTTTTTTCTCTTTATCCTTGACCGCTTATACGACGATTTTTGCGAACTTAAAGGTTTTCATGCTTTAATGTTGCTTTATTATTTTTTTAGCATTATCTCTAATATTTCGCAGAGTGCTCTCTCCTAAATTAAGAGCACTGCATATCATTGCCATCCAGTGGGTTCCCTCCCCCAACCTTCTCTCAGCCTTCCGGGATCTTGTGACCTGGTCATTTAGCCCATGGTGTGCAAAAAAGTGCAGCTCAGAGGTAAAACAACCTAACCGTATCTTCGTTTGAAGTGAATACCAACTCAGTGACCGACTGCACCATCGATATGATTAAGGTTTATTTTCTACTCTTTAGGACTCTATAGGAAGACAGATTTTTTAAATATTTTTATTTAGAATTCTATTCTCTCCAGTTCAATTCAACCTTTCAGTTTGGTATTAGACATTAACCTGCGAGGCATCAACATCAATATCAATAGTGTCGCCCAGTCGTCTGCTGACGACCATTACTCGTTGTTTCCCGCCGAATTTCCCATTTCCAGGATGGATCTTTCTGCGCCCGATTGCACGTACTCAGCATCGCTCTGTCTGTCATCAAGCTAAAAACCTGATTTGCCTGCCTCTCGTTACTAATAACTCAGAATCTGGCACTTCGGTAGGATCGGCAGTGGTGGGCTGTGACGTCACGTATCGGACCAGGTCCCACCATTTTACATCTGTACTGCAGAGTTCATGCTCGCGGCTGGTAAACCACACAGCGGGTAAACATCATCACCGACTCGGCACTATCTTTGATCTCGTGAGGAATCCTCCTCATTTTGTTCTCTCCAAGATCTGCCAAAATCTCATTCATAAGAAGTCAGTAGGAGACACTGATGAGCTTAGTTAAACCGTGGCTCCGTGTTCAGGACAGTCATACCCTGTACACGTTAAAGAACATACTGGATGGCATTGACGGGAGGCTACAATCTGTCTCCTAACAGCTGTCCAGTGGGTCCCCTCCCCCAACCTTCTCTCTCTCTAGGGGTCTTCATGATCTGGCCTTTATCCCACGGTGTGAAAAAAGTGCCGCTCAAAATAAAACAACCCTGACCAACGATGCAGAGAACTGTATTTTTTTTATGAACTTTTCAAGATTTCAACGAAAATGCACGTTGTAGTGCTACTGCTTCTTTAAAAATTTACCGTGGTGTTGCCCTGGTACAACACCAATGGCATTGCCCCTGTTCATCTCTTTATTGCCGGATCGGTACTTGGATTTCAAACAGTGTTTCACCACCTCACTTTGGATACAGTGGCAGAAATCGTGGAAGAGATTAACAGATAATTCTGGATCATGCCTCTTTGCCAAAAATATGAAACAATCTCCGAGTTTTGCGACACCATTTGAACCGTTCATATTAAGTGCTTATTCTGCTTTTGATGCAGAACGTTTATATTTTAGCCATTATTTACTATCCGAAACAAGGACCCCGAAGGTTCAGAGAAAGTTGGGGAAGGGAACCCACTGGACAGCTGTTAGGAGAAAGATGGTAGAGTTCTTTCAAGATCATCCAGCATGTTCTTTAACGTGCACTCGGTATGGCTCTCCCACACACGGGGCCACATTTCATTGTATTTATTTTTAAAGAAATTATAAAAATCGTATTTTTGTTTGTGTTCAATGAGTTTTTGTTATATTTAGACCAGAAAGGTAAGATTATTTCCCTTTCGATATTTTTATGCTCATAATACCAGTTAATATCCGTTGTTTTGATATCGGTTGAAACTTTTCCATATGGTTTCTCATCTTTTGATCCTAATATAGCTGCAATGAGATAATGATCAGCTATCTTACTCTGTGAAATCATAGTTTTAGACAAATAATTGTTCCCTCCAATTTTACATTTATATGATCGATACTTGTACGCCATAAATTGTTACTTACTACTTCTTCTCTAGTTACGTCTCTAATGAAGTGATTTCGGCAAGTCACTCCGAATTTTTCCAAGTCTCCAAAATTTTATTAAGTGGCTTCGAATTTTACCAACTGCTCTAGATTTTGCCGTCTCCATTTAACCAACTTCCCTATATTTGCCAAGTTGCCTATATTTTGCTAACTCCTCTTACTTTTGCAAAAAAAAATTACGAATTTTCTCAACTCGCCTAGATTTTACGAGGTCGTCTCGAATTTTGCCAACTCCGAGTTACTTTGGGATTTTTTCCCCTATCCCCTCATAGCTACGCCCCTGACTGCATACTACTCTCGCAGCTGAGTTTATTATATAATAAATATATAAATATACCCCCTCAAGCAGCTGCTTGCCACAGAGGTCTGACAGGAGCCTGTCAGTTTATATGCCATAGTAGAAGGTCTGAGAGGATGGCAGGACCTCAGCAGAAAAACAACACGAACAGCCATGCCTTACCTGGGGCTCGAACCCAGGTCCCTTAGATCAGTAGCCAAGCGCGCTAACCACTCGGCCATGGGACGGCTAAAATAAATACCCCCTCAAGCAGCTGCTTGCCACAGAGGTCTGACAGGAGCCTGTCAGTTTATATGCCACAGTGGGAGATCTGAGAGGATGGCAGGACCTCAGCAGAAAAACGACACACACATCCATGCCTAATTCCGGGGCTCGAACCCAGGTCCCTTAGATCAATAGCCAAGCGTGCTAACCACTCGGTACTAAATATTTCCTGCCTTAGAAGGAGTGCTCATTACTGCTCCCATAACTGCAGGCCATTCAGAAGAATGATTAAATGGATCCATCTCGACTGTGCCTTCAGAGAAAGTGCTCCGGAACAGATGATATATTAAAATTTTCCAATAACAAAGAAAATGAAACCACGCATTTTTCATCTGACACTTTTGTATTTTTTTTTTCTCATTTCCTTATGGAAGACAATACAGGTTTACATTCGCCATAGCAGTCTGGGTTCAATGATAGTTACCTAGCAGAGGCAGAATGTCAGGCTAGAGGCCCTTTTTGATTTTTTTTTTGTTCAGGCTGTGTATATTTATTTTGGATGTCGCCAAAATAGTCATATGCTACGGGGAGGCTCTCTCTCCCGACATCTGGAAAGTTAATTGCAGTAGCAGTGTACAGGGAACGGCTAGCGTCCGCTGGCAAGTGACCCGGGTCCCTGAGGGCTAACGGACGCCCAGATGGTGAGGCATAGAAAAGAAAGGAAGAAAGGGTTTGGCAACGATGAAGGGAGAGCCGGTCGAGTTACGGAAGGAGACGGACGAGAATTGTTAAAGCTGGGAAAAATGCCGACTGGTAATAGCGGCATTGGCTCTGTAAATACAGCTGAACAGGCATAGTAAGCTGGTGTTGTTGTAATCCATGTAATTGAGCATATGTCCTCGTCCAGCAAGTACGTTGGAAGGTTAAATAAATCTTTGTTATTTTTAAGTAAAGCCTGAAGTTGGACTAATTTATTGGGGAGGAGCCTCAGTATCGAGTCTCTGCAATTGTGAATAAACCGTTTGATTCTATCCGAAAGACTCTTTCACCCGTCGCGTATAGCGATCGAACCGAGGGACCGACAAACGAAGAGTTAACATCACACAGAACTAGGAAAAAGTTGCGATAAATAAAAGATCAAATCAACTATTCGATTGAAAGGGCATTAAGCTGTAAAATAAATCGTTAATTGAGCTACTACTAAAATTTTCTTACCAGTACCGGAAAATAAATTCTTGCCGGTACGGCACACCGGTGCACATTGGCCTACTTTCAACACTGGATGTTTATAGGCGTCTGCATTTTATTTTAGTAGTATAGTTCTTTTTTTATGGTTGATAAGAGAAGTGCCTGCTGCGATCTCTTGACAGTTTATACAAGTAAGAACCTCGATATGAATTTTCTTTTAAAAATATCTACGATGATATAAAATATAACTGTATAAAACATGTTATCGTGCAGAGATATATAAATCTCAATTCATTATAATACACTAAATATTGTAGAGTGTTTAAAATATTAAAATTTTCTTGTTGAGCCCAGCTACTACGTGTTTTACAAAACAGGACTTTGTTAAGAAGAAGAATTTTAATTATTCCTTTGTTAGTTTCCGTCGAAACGAAAAGAAAATTATAATGGTGTCTCACAAAAGGAAATATTTGGGAAATGAACAATTTTCAGTCAAAGTGTACGTAAAATTACTCACGTAGTGTAAGCAGTAGAAAACCTTGCTCGGCAGTGAAAGGGGAGCTCTGTCTCATAGCCCGTTGCTTAGTTTCTACCTAAACTATCGAGATTTTTATTTCCGTTACGACATATTTTGCTGCCCTGTGACTTCCATGATACTTGACCGCTGATCCAGTATTTGTCCCCCTCGTGTACCGGGTGTTTTGTTTAAAAATCAGGTTCCTACTTAGCCCGTGGTTTCGTTTCTACACAAATTGTCACAGCTCGGGTCTCATCTTTAAACTCCATATCTATTTTCGTTGTATCTCCCCCATCATTTTAGCACAGATTGCACACGAAGAATTTCCCGCTGTTGCAAAGGTCATTTCCGACTCGGCGCGCTCTCTCATAGCTCGTGGTTTCTACGTAAACTATCGAGATTTTCATTTAGACATATTTTGGTATTCTGTATTTCCCACGTACCTGACCGAAAGTTCACGAATTTCGTAGGCTCGTTGCCCCCTGCCTGATCAAGGTCACTTCGATACAATAGACTTGGACACCGCACAAACAGAAGACGTAATTTTAAAATAATTTATATAAGATATATGTCGCGAGAGAAATACATATAACTGTTTTACATTTTGTAGCGTATGATAGCGATATTTAAATTTCAAATATGTAAATAGTCTCGATTCTAAATATTTAAGCGGTTAAAGATTTCTAATTGCTTATCAAAATGTAACTCACCGTTGGTTAAAATGGCTTTGAATGTAAATTTCATTGCTCTTTTCACTGCTAGCAATCTCCTTTGCTAAAAATGCTGCAATGTCATACCACTTTTCGCGGAATATTGCATTCGTATACCACTGTTCGCGGAATAATGCCTCGGTTTTGTTGCCGGATTCCCAAAACATTGTTCTTTTATTAAATGTCGTTATATTATTCTTTCATCTTTCTGCCTTTTTCTCTCTTCCATTCGAACTTTTCAAATAATTTTTAGGTATTTTTTCACTTAAAAGTGAGGTCCTCCTTGAGCAAGTGGTTATTATGTTGCTGCGGTTAAGTGATTGTATGAATTGAATATGCTATTATACGAGTAATTATACGAGCATTATGTTAATCCGTCCCTAGCTACTGCTATTTACTGAGCAGGGGTGGTTCAGGTGAAACCGCGCCAGGCTCGTAATCTGCAGTTCCCAGATTAAGGTCCCAGCTGGGCCAGGGTTGAGGTTTACCTCTGCAAAACTCTCGCTCTGCCGTCGTTCAGTAGGGGGACACCAATGGTCTTGGAAATGCCACCGTCCGTCGGATGAAACATAAAGCCGTGGCTCAGTGTGCAGCAGAGCCATACACTCTGCACTTTAAAGAACACACTGGATGACCTTGATGGGAGGTTATCAACTGTCTTCTAACAGATGTTCAACTAACATATTAACCTTCTCTGAGTTTTCGGGGTCCTTATGACCTGGCAATTTAGCTAATTGTGTGCAAAAAATGACGCTTGAAGGTAAAACAACCCAACTGCCATTTAGCACAATGTTGCAAAATTTACTCGAACGTAAAGAAACGTTCCCTTTAAATTTTGGGGAATGTATCTAACTTTGAACAGATTTAACAACTGTTGATACTTTAAAATATAGTTTCCATTCACGTTTCATAATTACCGTCACCTTTTTAAATTAAATATATTTTTCCATCTCTCCTCAAAGCGTAAAATCTCTTTGGGTAACTCTTCGTTGGCTGTTCTTTCTCCATTCATTTGGTTGATATCTAGTGCCGATTAAAAACAATAAATAATAGTTAACCATAGTTTTCTAATACTTAAATCGCTTTGCTCTTCTTATTAATAAGAACTTCTCGTTTTCTTAATTTTCCAACATTAAAATCATTTACATAAAGCGTGTATATTTTTAAGGTTTTTAATTAAAAAAATAGAAATCCTAGTTGTGTTAATGTTCTGAAACATGTCAAGTAAATCAGCTATTCCTTTAATGTTTTGTGCTTGTTCTTTCCGTTCAGATGACAATATTCTCCGCAAGTTCCGGTAGGAGTCATCGGGACTCAGAAGTACCCCGTGAAGGGAAGAATATTAATATGGCTGACAATTAAGGTACGTCTATAAATGATTTTCAATTATTGGACCCATTTTAATCACATTGATAGGAGAGCATCCCCTGGATGGCTTATATTTGTCCATAAACTTAGATTAAGGAATAAGTTATTTTCAGATAACTGGAGGAGCAGGGATAATCCTAGAGTTGGGTGGAAAGTGTGAAGAAGGACCTTCGTAGAAAGGACGGTTGCAGTGCCAAAGTGTAATAGTTGTTACTTAATGGACATGTTTATCTAAATGAATGACAAGTCTGCTTTGGTCTTTCGTTGATCATGTCTTCATTAGAATTATAGTCACATAGTGATCTAAATGGCTAAAAGGACCCTTAGGGTTTAGAGAAAGTTGAAAAGGGGACCCACCGAAAACAGCTGTTAGGAGACAGATAGTTGTTTCTCGTCAAGGCATCTAGGTTCTTCTTTAAACTGTATCTAAGGTATGGATATTGTGCACAATGTATCACGGCTTAATGTCCCATTCGAAGGACTGGATTTAGTTTCTACCTTTTTCCATTATCCATTATCCATCAACCCATTCACCCTCTCCTCCATAAGATGGCTTAACATCCCATCTGTGAGAGCCTTTCGAAGCACATCAATGTTCTTATTGTGACCAAAGGTAATACGGGGTTAATTGGAGAAAATTCTCAACTCACGCATATACAAGAGGGTGGACGGCAAAATATTATTATTTACATGTTTTGGAGAAAGGCATCATGCATTGACCTATCATATCATAGAGAAAGAATGTACAAAATTCCACTCGCTATACCATTATAGCAACTTTTCTACAATGTTAAACTTTCATAGAGCATCGCTCCCGGGGCGGACTAGGGAACTACGTCTCAGGAAAACAAAATCCATAGCATTCCACATTTATTTACTTCTCCTACTGAAATTCTGGCGGAAATAATTAAATATATATTTTCTGATTTTGAAAATTTAGTACAAGTTATTGGATTTTTAAAAAGAAGTGAATATTTTCAGATTATTCGATATTACTTCTATATAATCATGATAAATTAATTCTTCTATTTCATACTGGTTTCTAACTCTATATAACGTAGCAGTCTGTGGTTCTGCACAAGATCATGACAGAAAACACTGGTTCCATAGTCTGACGTTGGTTGCTCAAATAATTGCTAAAAAGTAGGTGAGTGACTCTCTGTATTTCCTTACTCTATATATCATACAGTGACTTGAAATAATTTCTTGAAAAATTCGGTTCTCCTGAGTGGGACCCGAATCCACGACTACCAAAACATGCCAGGCGTTCAAACCGCTGGACATTCAAAAGCTGACAATTCTTTTTGGGAAACAATATTATATGCATTTCCGGAATTTTTGCTGATTCGCCAGTGGCGCCATCTATTATCAGGGAATGGGACAGCCAAACACAACATCTCCCATAACAGAAGGCTGATGGACAAGTTATGACGTCATCGTAAGTAGTCCTAGGTCTAGAAAAAGTCTTAGAAAATTTGCGCATTCTACCAAGTCCCAGGAAATGGTGCAAATCTGGAATGTATGATGCAATCACCATGTCCAGACTTGTAAACCACTGAATAATTCAACCCTCCACTCAGGTGTTATCATGGATGTTATCATGGATCCTCAAAATAATTGTAAAGTTCAACTAACCTTTCGGTGCCAACGTTCAGGGAATCCTCTTCATCCCTTTGGTGGCCATCTTCGATGACCAACCTATAAATTCATTATTTATCAAAGAGTCCTCTCAATCCCTCTTTATTGAAAAACTCTCATTAATTAAAACTCTCTTAGCAAAAGTTCCATCCCTTCATCCCCCGAGCAGCCATCTTGAATGGTCAACCCTTTTCGAAATTTCCATTGACGATCATCTTGGATGACGTCACCCATCACGCTGTGGACCCCCCTTTGCTTCCGTATCAGACGTGATGTGTTACAACACGTTTTGGAAAAGTTCATCCCCCTCACACCCTTGACGGCTGTTCTCGAACCCATCTCAAAATTTCTCTGGCGAGAGACATCGGATGACGTCACCCATTGAGAGTAAACAGCCCTTCTCCTCAAACCCGCATTTTCACCCCACTTCAACCCCCTTTGTTCCAGACCATCACAGGAGATAGGGTATGATAAAACATGTAATAATCTGAAAAGGGAAATCCAGTTGTTTCATAAAATAGGACTGAGCGACACTTTCGTGTCACAGGATTTTGTCCCTTTTCATGGATATTACGTTTTATCACCTCTTCACCCTTTGCGGGAAGCAACAAGGATTTAACCCGTGTCAGGTCATGATTCACCTTTTACCATCCCTCCGCTGCATTCTTAACATATTTCGTGCCCACTACAAGATTTTGGGTTTTCTAAGTTTGAAAATTCTCGGGCTGTCGGTAGTTTCCATCGTATTTCGTGCTCTGAACAAAGTTCCGTTATTGGCTGTTTCTTTCCAGGTTCTTAAACCTAACCACTCTCATTATCATCTCCTGCATTAACAAAAACACACACGTTTCGTTTGTTACGAGACATCTGACAGAAAACGTAACGTATGACGTCGTGCTCGAAAATATTCAAACGCGTTGAAGAAAAATCCTTACACCTACCGAAATATGAATATTCAAGTTCAAATCAGTGGTGAAATATTTTGCAATAACACCTTTTGATTAAAAAAAATGCTTCTGCTTCTTCGAAACTCGAGGAAAAACTAAATTCATACATGCAGTACAACTATTTGATTGTTGCATAATGATGTTAAAATTATTTTTCGCTAACATCTATACATTTTTATGTCTGTAAAAATACATTTAATTTAATCTATGTTAATATTAGAAAAACAGAATTCGCTTCATCAACTTAAGTTACAAAAGAATTATCTTTTTTATTCCGACACATTTTAAATCCAAATATTTCCGAAATGCACAATGAACGTCAGAACGTAAATACACAATGAACGGAAAATGGAACAATGAGATCTGTTCATTCTTTCATCTAACAAAATTTCAGCGCTTAGTAACAATAAGAACGAAATCGTCACAATGTCTTCCCCGTCTGTATAACCTTCTTAATATTCCCAAAATTCTTTATTCGCCAGGAAACCTTGCCGAGATGGTGGCCCCATTCCTTGGACTGCCTGGTCGAGCCTGCTGCATAACAAAAGATAGGTAAGATATTTGATTTCGATCATCCTCAAGTACAACCACATCTACGTTTGAATTTAATTGTCTTACGTTTAGGTTCCCCCTTGAGCATTATATAATTAACCTAAGGCGGTTATCATAATATTATGGCATAATTACAGGAACAGTGACTATACTTAAATGCATAGTCGCTGTTCCTGTAATTATGCCAAAGTAATGTGATAATTAAATATTAGAAACAACTTGTTCTATTCATAAATTGAGCACTAGGAAGTGCTTTAGTTAAGCACAATCTCATTTAATTTTGAATTACATTAAATGTCTTAAGTTTAAATCTAGTGTTTTAGGAATCCAACTTGTAGTATAATTGCTGTTCATGAAAGAGTTTACATTATGCAAATCAAATGTGACGATTTAGAGCTCGAAGTAATTTTGTTCCATGAATTAATATTTGGTACAAGATGGGTGTTGTCGTAAAGAAAACCAATTACGAGTCAATTGTATTTTTCACGGGGAATTTCCAATTGCAGTTGAAACTGCTGAGAAATATTAAGAATGCGTTTACTAGATTTAAATGCGGCGGAACAAGCGTATGGTATATTAATATTTCTCAGTAGTTCGCATTTTTAATATTTCCCAATGTTCGCATTCTTAATATTTCTCAGTGTTCGCATTCTTAACCCGTAACTGGTATGCGGGGTCTACCAGACCCCAGCGCTATTATTTTTCTTGATAGTTCAAATAATCAATAACTCAAATAATTTGTTAAATATCTGAAAATCAATAGTAACCTATCAGAAATCAGTGATCAGTGAAATCAGTAGTTTCAACTGCAATTGGAAATTCCCTATTTTCCTTCAAAGGAAGATAGAGCGCCGTCAATCTTGTTGAGTAGGTAACTCGGCGTCGTATCTTCCTTTCGAAGTGAATACGAACTTGGTGATTGTTTTCTCCATCGATATATTTTAAGTTTATTTTCTACTTTCTAGGACGCATATAGAAATACAGGTACTTTTTTTCATTTAATACTCTTGTTCAAACATAGCAGGGAAAATAATTGTAGAAATGCACACGGAACCCTGAAAACGGGATGAGAATGGGTCCGAAAATATACACATCCTTAGTGCAAATCTACCTTTTCAACATAGGCTTATACTTTACATGCTCATGCATGAAACTATTCCACACATTTTTGATTTCATCCATTACTTTTTAGTTCAGATCTTAATTGTACCCTGTCTATGAGAAATGCATCGTTCAATGAGCAGGTTTGCTTTTTAGCAAAGTGCATGGTCTTATCGCTACTGTGAGAAAGAGCGTCCCCTGTGCCATTTTGGCATGGAAGTCACTCCCGGAAAGGCACTGTCCCACAGAAACTGTGTGCTATTGGGGGTTGGAATGTTATTAATTGGAAAAATAAAAGGAGATGAAACTTAAGTGATGGGAATGATACACCATGAATGTCATTTGAAAATCCGTTGATGTTGGTGCATGTTAACGCTATCACCACCTAACAAATGACGTGGGGATTAGCATTTATGCTGCTGCAGATTTCTTTTCGCATTACTTCTACTTCATATCACACCGGGATCGAAACTTTCACACATTATATTATTCTATGAAACTCGTATTAATCGATACTTTTTTTGCTTGTTTTTCCATTTTTACACTGAAATGTTTTGTTACATCGGCGCCGTTTTCTAAACATTCACACATTTCTTATGATATTAACAATTTTCAGTCAGGGTTCCTTCTAACATTGATTTTCCTTTCTAATGTACTTTATTTCCTTTTCTGGTGGGATAAAACCATATTCTCCCGGTAATTGCTAAATACCTTTAAATTGTGATGAACAGTGTAAGAGGACATTTTAAAATTAGCTGACCTCTTGGAACTCTTGCAAGCAGTTAACTGTTGAAATGCGTCGTTAAGTCGAAAAGATCTCCTCGAAGATAAGATGCCAGCATACGGGACCTTCCGTCGACCAGCCCAGCAAAGCGATTGGGCTCTACATTTCGTCATGATTGAAAGCGATTAATTATTTCACTTCGACATTAGGGTTGAAAAGATCCTTGAGGAAGATAAAATTCACGGATAAAATTCTGGATTTGGAATGTTTTACTTCGAGTGACTCTTAGTTTGTAAAGATATATATCCAATGTACGTTGTACGAGAGAACATCGATTTTTTTGTGACATATCTATAAGTGCAGAATTCTTTTACTGAGGTCCGATAGCAACATATGTCAAAGCAAACGACTCCGTCCCTCACCGGTGCGAGCCATCGAGTCTCACTGAGGTTGTGAAAAGGCATTATTGGGGCGACTATGAAAATTAAGCACAAAATTCACTGACCTGTGACGTATTTGGCCCGCTGCACATCCATGCTTGTGGATGCGGCAATCCATCGCTGATCCAACCGTTCGCGATAATAGGAAAAAAATTAATCAGATCTCCATTAACATACACTGAAGTTAATGTTGTGCTTGGATGTAGAATTAAAGATAGATGTTTTACGCAACGCAAGCGAAAACGCAAGGGTAGTTGCAACGTATGAATCGTTTTCTACTTTTAGCATTGCTAACTTTCTATAAAACTAAACCGTGTACGAAAGCTCTTTACAGATTTATTTTTTATCCGATGAAAGACAACCGAATACCCGACCTTGCAAACAAACGTAACTCGTAGCGCAAAATTAAATTTCATCAACATGATGAGTCGTTGGTCTTGTGATCACACGTTCTCCAGTAAACGGAGGAAAAGACGATTTTTAAAACTGTAAGAGTGTTTATAATTCCAGATTTTTTTATATGATATCTCACTTCCAAATAATTTTTTATTAGCAGATTTTTCTTTCGAGGAAGGAATAATATTTTGTTTTCGATTGTTACTGAGCAGAGTTACTTCCTAGGAAAGAGTAATACTTTGCATAAGTGAATCTTATGCTGAATTGGGGATACAGCAAATATAAGTATTAGGAATAAAAAGTTTTAAATTTCAGACCAAGTCGCGTAACGGATATACGGGAATTAAAAAATTAGTTTTATTGGTTATTCTTTTGCTGATGCAATCGCAATTCCTTTGAGCCGGTTTAGTAATAAACTATTGAAATAAAAAATAGGAAGGTGAGTTTATTTTTTTATATGTGATTTTTTGGTGTTGTTGCGATCACGATGTCTTTGAAATGGCTTAGTATTAAAAAGGGAAAATAAATTAATTAATTGGGAGGAGATTGAAATTTGTAAGAAAGAAGGAATTTTTTTACCTCTGATTAGTGTGGTGAGGTTTTTGAAATGCTTTAGTATTAATATGAAAATATGGAGAGTAATGAATTGAGACATGGCAAAAATAGGAATTTAACATAAAATCACTTAATCGTTTCAAAACAAGTCCTGACGTGGTAAGGGACGTGGAAAGTGTGGTGCAGAATACGTCTGAACACAAATATCTGAAGATATAATCCTTCAACCATATGGAGACTAATTTTAAAAAGAGAGTCACAACACTTGAAGGTTTAGGCGTGCCAAGGGAAATTTGAAGATGGATTGTCTTCTTCCGATGGGGTACTTTGTTTATTTACAAAATAGCTGATCTATCATAAAGGGGAGATGGGATAATAAGTTTCGATAAGAGGATGAATATTATTTTTTAAAAATAAATTGCCCGCAAAATTTATTTTTTAATAAAAAAGTAAATTGAATTGATTGCCCGTCGTGAGGGGCAGAACCTTTGATAGGTGTTTAATAAAGGTGGATGCATATTATTAAGGGTTTTTTAATGAGGAGGTCGAACTTTTGATAAGCGTTTTAATTAAGGGAGCTCATATTAATAAAGGGGCCGTCACTTTTGATAAGTGTTTAATTAATAAGGATTTAAAAAATTCATTTATAAATATTCGCAAGTTAAATTATAAAAAATAAAAAAAATCGAGAGCTAACTTATAAAGAAATAAAAAATTTGTAGGTTAATTTATAAGGAATAAAAAATTCGTAGGTTTATTTACAACCAATAAAAAGATTCGCAAGTTATAAAAAATAAATACAAAAAATAAAAAAAATCCCCCACGTTTAATTATAATAAAAAATAAATTCCGAAAATATAAAATTCGCACGTTAAATTATAAGAAATACAAATTCTTAATTTACAGGGACTAAAATACGTAGGTTATTTACAAGAAATAAAAAATCATCATAAAAAAACATTCGCACGATCAGTTATAAGAAATTAAAATTGCATAGGTTAATTTACAAGAAAAATAAATGCAGGAAATATGAAATTCGCACGTTAAATTGTAATAAAAAATAAATGCCGGAAATATAATATTACCTAGATATTTTATAAAGATAAGTTATTTCAACTTCATCCACATTTCAACACTCTAAGAATATACTATCCTTGGTGTAATGGATTAACATGCTGTGTAATGTGCTAGTAAGGTGAGGGTCGCAGGATCGCGTCCCACTATAGGAAATTTATTTTAAATATATTGTGTGTTAAACACTAGATGTCACCACAATTAGGTGGAATATATCGGAATTTTGGATGATAGCGGAAACCAATATGGCGGACGTTAGACTTCAAAATGGCGGACTCGGGACTTTGAGTTACTTCGGGAGTTTGTGGTCAAAATGGCGGACATAGGGTTTTTTTAATAAAGGAGGATGGCCCTAAGGAGTTAATTAATGAGTTATGAATATTAATTATGAATAATAATAAGTTATTAATAAGGGAGAAAGTAGTGGGATGCATAAGGGGGAGTTGTCAATTATGAATAGTATAAAGGGGCGTGGTCCACGACGTCATAGGGGGAAAGCACTGGAATAGGACTATGGGTTGGGTTGTTTTACCTCTGAGCGGCACTTTTTTGCACACAATGGGCTAAATGGCCAGGTCACATGGACTCCGAAGGCTCAGAGAAGGTTGGGGGAGGGGACCCACTGGAATAGCTGTTGGGAGACAGATGGTAGCCTCCCGTCAAGGCCATCCAGCGTGTTCTTTAACGTACACAGGGTATAGCTCTCCTGCACACGGGGCCACGGCTTAACGTCCCATCTGACGGACGGCGGCCTTTCCAAGCCCATCGGTGTCCCCTACTGACCGTGGACAGGGCGGGGAATTTTGCGGAGATAAATCTCAACGCTGACCCAGCTGGGACTCGAATCTGTGAACTACTGATTACGAGCCTGACGCGCTACCGACTGAACCACCCCCGCCCCAAATAGGACTATGATACTTGCATCTGATTGTGAGTAAGTGAGGTAGTGACTGAGTGTATGCAGCCGATTCTAAGTGAGGTAGTGACTGAATAACTGATAGGGGGTATATCTTATTCTAACTAAGATGCAGAAATCGAAGAGCTCTTACAATTTGCACGTAAGGGTAATCCTAACAGTTTTTTTTTTTTCAAAATTTTCGCAAAAAAATTGGCAAAAAATTTCGCAAAAAAATTGGCCTTCGAAGTATTCTTCCAGATCAAATAGAGGTCAAGGCTGGATCTGTAAGCGCTAGAAACAATTTGGTTTCCATCTTCTAAACGATATTACGAATTTGATCAGTCTATCGAGGTCAGTTGTCAAATTTAAATCTATATATGCTAAATATGACAATTGATGCCTGTTGGTATTTCTTTTCTATATCTTAGAAACGTTACGAAATTTCTGATCCATTAGATTCCTTGAAGTCAAAGGTCAAATTCCTCCTTGTGCTAGAGAAGTGAGATTTGGTGCTCAGTGGTTCTTCAGGTCATAGATCTTAGAAACGTTAAGAAATTTCAGATCCTGTGTGATGTTCACGGCCAAATAGCGATAAGGGTGATGGTCGTGAAATCAAGAGGTGCGGAACATTATTCTTATATGCAATTTTGATTTCTCGATTAAAATATAACTAAAGAATATAGAAGTGGATAATAGAATAATATTTTTATAAGCAATGATTTCAATAATATCATTGTAATGTTTCTCAAAATATTTCAATGTGGTTGCAACTAAAAATAATCTAAATTGAAGAACATAATGTGAAATATATCATATAATTATACACTATCTATTAAATAACAGCTAACAAAAATTAAAATTTGAAATAGAAATTGACCAAAAATACACAAAGTAACATAAAGTATTATTAATTTCATTTAAATTTTAGTAACTAATATCGTGCTCCATACCACCTAAATAACCTGCTACTATAATATTAGATTCAAAAGAGATCACAAAATGCGACAGTCTCACAGTAAAGTAGATTTTATATTTTTCACTTCCAGTAGGAGGAGGTTCCTGTCCACTGAGATATTGTTCTATGCGAAAACGTTGAAACTTTGCTCCCTCTTCATCCCGGTGATGAATCTTCGTTCACAGTATTTGCATGCTGAGCGTATATTGTAATTCACGAACGATGTATTTGTAATAGGAATTTTAAATTTTGGTTGTGGAGGTAAGAGGAAAGATTAGTGCCAATATCAAGAGCTTTATATTGGCACTAATCATTCCTCTTACCTCCAGGGAGTAGTGGAAAAATAACACTTTTATTTTAAGAGATAAACAAAAAAATTAATTTTGTGCCAAACAGATACTAATAAACAATTATTATTTGCATTTTCCCACTCATCTATTGCAGTGGTCCTCAACCTTTTATGCTTCACGTACCCCCTGAAAATGTGTATGTAACTGACGTACCCCTTGTATAGATAGATAAAACTATAGTTATAATATAACAATGGTTATTTTTACTTTGTTACTAGATCTAGCTAGTTTTGCGCTCTCACGGCGTACCCCCAAAAGTTTTACCGCGTACTCCACATTGAGAACCCCTAATCTGCTGCTTCCAATTTCCACAGTTTGACCCAATAAATGCGGAAAATGATGAAAATTCCAATTGTGACCTGTAATGATGGAATACATAGGAAAATGTTGAAGTTTCAATTAAATTTTGCAAACGACCTACTGGTTATAGAAGTTTGAAATCTTTGTGGTAGAGTGTGATGTGCAATCGGTTTTACATTTGCAACAATCATTTGCCTATTTCCACTGTGATGGAGGGAGGAAGCTTTTTTTTTGTTTTAATAGATAATTGAGGAATTATTTTATGTTTTATAGGTACAGAAGAAATATTAAAATTTGCATTTACGCAATGACCTGTTAGTTTGAATTTCCAATATTAGATGATCCTAAATTGGGAATAAAATTTCATTCCTTTGAAAGCGAAAATCTGATATTCACGAGAGGTGATATATTATTCTTCTAGTTACAAATTCTGATCACATTACGACAAATGGTATTTGATTTCAGAACACCCTGAAAATATTCTGGTGACTCAATTCAAGATTTTGCGAACGATAATTATTATAGCAATAGCTGTCGAAATCTTCAGATTTTTATTAGCAATTCATTCATATGAAACATAATTTTCTTGCAGCCTGCGACAAGAGATCCATTCTAGAGACTTCTTTTCCCAGGTTCAGGGTCATTCAATTAGGTTCAGGGTTTCAATTAAATTTTGCAAACGACCTACTGGTTATAGAAGTTTGAAATCTTTGTGGTAGAGTGTGATGTGCAATCGGTTTTACATTTGCAACAATCATTTGCCTATTTCCACTGTGATGGAGGGAGGAAGCTTTTTTTTTGTTTTAATAGATAATTGAGGAATTATTTTATGTTTTATAGGTACAGAAGAAATATTAAAATTTGCATTTACGCAATGACCTGTTAGTTTGAATTTCCAATATTAGATGATCCTAAATTGGGAATAAAATTTCATTCCTTTGAAAGCGAAAATCTGATATTCACGAGAGGTGATATATTATTCTTCTAGTTACAAATTCTGATCACATTACGACAAATGGTATTTGATTTCAGAACACCCTGAAAATATTCTGGTGACTCAATTCAAGATTTTGCGAACGATAATTATTATAGCAATAGCTGTCGAAATCTTCAGATTTTTATTAGCAATTCATTCATATGAAACATAATTTTCTTGCAGCCTGCGACAAGAGATCCATTCTAGAGACTTCTTTTCCCAGGTTCAGGGTCATATAAAAATCCAACTTTCAATCAATTAATAATTAATACCCCCATTGTACTAAATGTATTAACCATTACTCTCTTGCATTTGTAATTATTCGGTGTAAGAATCTGCCTTTTTGAAAGTTTTTCTACATAAATGCAATTTAATTATTAGAAGAAAGAGTTATGAGAGATTAGAAGAAATTACCCTTCAATTGGGTAGCACTAAAGGCGAAGACATTGCTCTAGAGCAGTGGTTCTCAACCTTTTATGCTTCACGTACCCCCTGGAAATGTGTATGTAACTGGCGTACCCCTTGTATAGATATAAGAAACTATAGTTATAGTATAACAATGGAATAAAATAAAATATATTTATTTATAACATATATCTAGCAACTTTTGAGCTCTCACGGCATACCCCAAAAATTTTTACCGCGTACCCGCCACGTTGAGAACCCCTACTCTAGAGTAACGCCTCGATTTTCTAATTACTTGTTTAAGGTACTCATTATATTATTTTTCAATCGTCTAATAGATAACGTTGCATAAAGTTGTGCAAAATCCATTATCCTTGACTTTATCATGATAGAGAGGGCTCCATTTACTACTGGGCTCCAGGGCCCCCAAATTATCGATCCAGCTTTACCCTTAAAACAATTCCTTGAAAAGAGGTCCGACAGATAGTATAATACAAGACATAAAGACAGTCTGGAAGTCAATGTCTTTTGGATTTTATATGTCCAAGAGAAAAGAAAAGTTGGATAAATATAAGAGACTTAGAGATGATTAAAAGATAACCGATGTTAATAACTATGTTTCGCATTTAATTGAAACATTTCATAGTAACTTAATGGTTACTATGAAATGCAGAAGGGTAAATTAAGTAGTAAGTTAAAGGGTAAAGATAGTAACTAAGTAGTTTTTTCTAACAAATGTACCAAACTACTTAGGTGAGAAAGGTGACACCAGAGGTCTTGAGAAGGCTGCCGTCCGTTGGATGGGTCATACCCTGTGTCCCTTAAAAAACAGACTGTGTGGTTTGACAGGAGGTTTCCATGTCTCCTGAGAGCTGTACAGTGGCCTTTGTAATCTGGATCTTTAGCTTATTAGGTGGAAATAAAAGTGCAGCTCAGTATGTCAGTATGTCAGAGGAATTAGCAACCCAATCTCTCCCACGTACACGATAGATAGATACTTAGTTTTAAAACAACCTAAAATATATTTGTTTTCTATATTATGAATCATAAGTTATTTTAATGTCTTTTCTCATGGTTTAATTCAAAGCTTTAGTATTTTTTAAGATGCCAGATGCAGAGCAAACGAATGTTTTCTTATACGATTATTACGAGGCATTTGCTATTGACGTCATATCGCGATTGTTACTCTATAGATGATACCACATCGATGAATAACAATTAAATTCCGTTTGACGAAACAGAATACAAGTTTTAACTGAAATGTTTGTTTTTCGCTGTGCTCTGATTAGAGTCGTCACTTCCAGGAAGTAGAAGCAAGTCATCCCAGATCCTTGGAGACATCCGACGGGAATCGACATCAATCAGGTGAGAGGGTAAGTCATGAGGTAAGTGGAATATGATTATTAGAAACTGAGCATCTCATCATATATACCATATAGCTTAAAGCAGTCAATCATAATGAAATGTTTGTATCGCCTTGGGGAGCAAAAGAATTGATTTTAAGATTAAAACATTTCTTCATTTTTATAACTCTAAAATCCGAATGTTTATCATATAGTTTACTTCTACGGAGCAGAACGCTTTGCCAACTTGGGCTGCGTTGAAACTTGTAAAATTGAAAACATTCGGATTTTAGAGTTATAAAAATGAAGAAATGTTTTAATCTTAAAATCAATTCTTTTGCTTCCCAAGGCGATACAAACATTTCATTATGATTGACTTCTTTAAGCTTAAAAAGTATAAATTGTGAAATTAAAATTAAAGTGATCGTTAGTATCAAAATCTTTCATTTTTAGTTTTTCTTGTAGAAAAGAATAGTCTTAATGGTTTACGAATAGAGTAGATTTCACAAATGTAACCTATAGATCATTTTGTCTCGAAACAGGTATAAATGCTCTCCACACTTGCACAAAGGAAGTTTTGTCATGCATATTGAACGTGTCTTATTTATCAAGTTGGATCCAAATAAAAAACTGCTGACTTTAATGCAACCGATAACTCATTACCTAATTGTGCATAACATAATAAATATTTCTAAATTCAAGTTTAAAGTTTGAGTGGAAGGGAAGGAAATCACTTAATTTTCGTTCACAAAAATGTTTTTCTAACATATCGTGATGTAAAAGCACCGAATACTTAAATTGTTAGCAAAATAAGGCTATAGAGTGTCTTCATTTAGATATGATACTTTAGTTGTTACAATGAGTTTGGGCCATTTCTTGGTCGATCTCATCGCTATCAGAGTCAGTAAGAATAACTACAGGCAAATGGAATGGGCGGGCATTATTTCTCCATATGATGCTTAGAAACAGAACAAAAGATATGTTGGTTGGGTTAACCATAGCATTGACCCTTTGCGTTACGTCATTCCATTCCTTCCACTTTCTATTTAATATATAAAAAATAGATAAAGTAACGGCGTCGATTATATTAAATCACTATATTCTAAATAAACTGAACGTTTCCGTTATTTATGAAATTACGAGTGTAAAATAAGAGTTAAAATTTCAACGACTTTTTAACTCTGGAGACATTATATTAACTTTTAGTACTGAATGTATAAAAATCTATTTTATAATGTAATACTGATCTAAAATGTTTGACGAATTGGTTGAATTAAAATGTTGCCATAGTAACCTCCACAGTCGAAGCAGACAGCCCCTCGCTTGTCTCGGAAAGTGATGTCACGTAGTGCATGTTGCTTCCGAGACGTAGTGCATGTTGCTTCCGAGACGTAGTGCATGTTACCGCACCCAAAACAGCTACGCGCGCTGATAGTGGTAGCAACTGATCGCTTCGCAAATTGCATGAGCGCTTTTTGTTCTAATTGCTCGCGCCTGGAAGGAGGAATGTACCTGGCCATCTGTCGATCAGAGTCCCGTGGACGCGCATTACTTCGACTGCTCACTAAATGATTTAATATATAATCTATGTGGTCTCTTGGATTCAACCAGTCCCAGCGCTCCTGCAATGCAATGTATTCATCAGTGCTATTCGGTACCTCAGATTTAATTCGATCGGCCACCAGCAGGTCGACCAATTCCTCAAATGTGGACAATTTTCTACTTTCAATATACGTTCTCCATATTTCCCTATTTTTTCCGAAAACGTGGTCCACGTTTCGTGTGCAAGCTTCTATGCCCTATCCAAGCTTCTATGCCCCATATTCCACCAAAATTCCTTCTATGCCCATTCTCCGCCAAATCGCGCTTAAATTAACGGCAGAAAGCGCTTTAAAATCGTCCTTCGTCAGAAGTGCAGGAAGTGCCAGACGTGATGAAACATCAATCACTAAATTAATTTCTGGCCTAATCATGGAGTCATGGGGAATTGCATCCCCCCACTAACTGCACAGGAACGTGGATCATTGCAGCTATCTCGAAATCTCCAAATGCTGTCCTCAGCTTGATCGTCGTCTTCGGCGTGAAAAACTGCTCTGGGACAACATCTCTTCTAATCACGGAGATTTCAGGGCCAGAATAATCACAGCTGTGAAAGCATTCTGGCCACATCGCACATTCGCCGTCTGAAGTTGAGTAAGTCTAACCGTTGTTAATTGCCCTTCGTCCTGAGCTTCAAACATGTGCGTTGAAACGCGGGTACATCATGCCTCTTCCTGCTCGTCTCATACAGTGTACACTGTATTAAATCCAGCACTGGGAGATTTCCTCTTTGCCCGCCATTGAGGACAATCTCTGCGAAGATGCTGCTTCAAGCCGCACCAAAAACAGCCAGGCGCGCTGATAGTGGTAGCAACTGATCGCTTCGCAAATTGCATGGGCGCTTTTTGTTCTAATTGCTCGCGCCTGGGAGGAGGAATATACCTTGCCATCTGCCGATCAGAGTCCCGTGGACGCGCATTAATTCGACTGCTCACTAAATGATTTAATATATAATCTATGAGGTCTCTTGGATTAAACCAGTCCCAGCGCTCCTGCAGTGCAATGTATTCATCAGTGCTACTCGGTACCTCTGATTTAATTCGATCGGCCAACAGCAGCTCGACCAATTCCTCAAATGTGGACAATATTCTGCTTTC
This sequence comes from Ryuthela nishihirai, assembly GCA_038380435.1. Classification (NCBI taxonomy): domain Eukaryota; kingdom Metazoa; phylum Arthropoda; class Arachnida; order Araneae; family Heptathelidae; genus Ryuthela; species Ryuthela nishihirai. Next base: position 115,270,236 of record JAWZYU010000001.1, read on the forward strand.
AATATACCTTCTCCATATTTCCCTAATTTTTCCGAAAACGTGTTCCACGTTTCGTGTGCAAGCTTCTATGCCCTATCCAACTGCCTCTTGTATTAAACTGCAGAGACTTTACACCTCGCCAAAATGTAAGCTTTGAGCTTACTGTAATCGCTAGCATCCTCGTCAGACAATAAAGCCAAAAGATCGTTCAGCTTCTCCCGAAAAATGGAGAGGACTACCTGGCTCCTAACCTTTTCAGGCACGCCCTGATTAGCGAAAACGCTCTTGATCCTCTTGAAATACAAATGAATGTAGAGGAGAGTTTCTGGGGGCGATCCCAACGTAGTGTGCAGAACCAAAATCCAATATTTCAGTACCTCATGCTCCTTCCTTTTCGCGGTGCTATGGGAATCGGACCCAGACGAATCATAACCATCACACGACGCACCGTGAGATCTGACGTCACTTGCCTTTGCTGTCTCAAGCGCAAGATGCCTCATTTGCAGTTCATGCTCGCGTTGTGCTTGCATTTCTTCGCGCTGCGCTTGTCTTTCTTCGATTCCAGTCGCAAGGGTCATTCTTCGGCCTCGGCCTCGCTTTGCGATTGTCTATCAACTAGTTCGAGTTGCGTTAATTCGAGTTTCCTCAATTCCAGTTCGAGCTTTCTAGCGTCATCGGATTGTTCTGCTATTTCTTGAGTCGGATTTGTCAGTCGCTGACAGCATCTACTGACAAATCAGACGCAATAGCCTCCATGTTTTGCGTTGATCTGTGTCGGGTAGTGTCCACGTAGTGCGATTTAGAACCGTTTTTCGCCTTCCCTCGCGTATTTTATGGCATAGCACAGAATAATAACAAGACAAAAAACTGGTTCTACATATTAGATCTTACCGCACCTGATGTGAAGTTCTCGCAGCGATGATTTACTTTCCTGCCAGCATTCAACATTTGCTAAAATTGTCCCTTAATGTAACGCCACCTCGTACCGAACTCTCACAATACAGATCCCGCTGATGACGCCAATGTAGATAGGCTCCATCTCTGCCTGTCTGGGCAGGAGAGTACCTGAACTCTTCAGGATGATTTCCTTAGGTGCTAAGCGATACATATATACAATCGGCCAATGATGCTTATCAGGTAGCAGAGCATCTGGTTTAAAAAGTTTCGTTTCGGACCTGTATTAGCGAGGTTCTATGGGTAACTGCTATTGCAATTAACTATTGCTTAGATAGGATAATGCACTCATTGCTAATATAAGATCAATGAGTGGAGGGTTTAAACAGGTTTAGTGTAGTCAAATGATGGCCAAAATCAGATGCCATGAGTACCGTTTTCTTTCTCCTAAGGTGTGGCTATAGGTATGATAATTTGAACCAAAATTTTCATTGTTTTTATGCTTTTAAGTAAAGCTGAATAAAAAATATATTTAGTTGCTGGTGATAACAAAATAAGTGATTGAGAACCGTTCTTCCAGTACGTCAGTATATCACTTAAGAAATAAAAGATTAAGATTCATTTTGAAAAAGACGTTCAAGCATATTTAAAATTATACAGTTGAACTACTGGCTCTAAAAGAAGTTTTTGTCAAGGAGAAAGCTAAACATGCCCGCGTCAGAGTGAAATGTCAGTGATGGTTGAAGACATATTCCATTTAAAAGTGACCTGGATCAAATTTTGTATAAGGCATGAATAATGGAATTCTCTTCTTGAACATCTCTCTCACAAGTTCATTATTTATCACTATAAACTATACAGGTGAAAGGACTAAGGATATTATTACAAAATTACAAGTTCCATACTTTCTGTTTTGATTCATTTGGCAATGGCAATCAGAAAAAAAAATAAATGATAGGGATAGTAAAATTATATTAATATTTATCTAAAATTTCAATGGTAGATCTAAAGGCAGAAAAAGTGCAAAATAATTAATTAGGTAACTATACACATATATCAGGAATTTATTTAATATCTACCGTTTGTTTAGTTTTGCCTGCGAAGCGTTACATATATATACAATCGGCCAATCATGCTTATCAGGTAGCAGAGCATCTGGTTTAACAAGTTTCGTTTCGGACCTGTATTAGCGAGGGTCTATGGGTAACTGCTATTGCAATTAACTATTGCTTAGATAGGATAATGCACTCATTGCTAATATAAGATCATTGAGTGGAGGGTTTAAACAGGTTTAGTGTAGTCAAATGATGGCCAAAATCAGATGCTATGAGTACCGTTTCCTTTTCCCTAGGATATGACTATAGGTATGATAATTCGAACTAACCCTTTTAATGTACCTTTAGGTGAAGGTGACAAAAATATATTCAGCTGTTTGCGATAACAAAATAATTGCTTGAGAATCTCCGTGTATATTAATATATTCCTTTAGGAATGAAAGATAATGAATCGTTAGGTAGCATAGCATCTGGTTTAACAAGTTTCGTTTCGGACCTGTATTAGCGAGGGCATATGGGTAACTGCCATTGCAATTAACATTGCTTAGGTAGGATAAGGCACTCATTGTCTAATACAAAACAAATGAGTGGAGGGTTTAAATAGGTTAGTGTAGTCAAATGATGGCCAAAATCAGATGCCATGAGTACCGTTTCCTTTTCCCTAGGATATGACTATAGGTATGATAATTCGAAATAACCCTTTTAATGTACCTTTAGGTGAAGGTGACAAAAATATATTCAGCTGTTTGCGATAACGAAATAATTGCTTGAGAATCTCCGTGTATATCAATATATCCCTTTAGGAATGAAAGATAATGAATCGTTAGGTAGCATAGCATCTGGTTTAACAAGTTTCGTTTCGGAACTGTATTAGCGAGGGTCTAGGGGTAACTGCTATTGCAATTAACATTGCTTAGGTAGGATAAGGCACTCATTGTCTAATACAAAACAAATGAGTGGAGGGTTTAAATAGGTTAGTGTAGTCAAATGATGGCCAAAATCAGATGCCATGAGTACCGTTTCCTTTTCCCTAGGTTATGACTATAGGTATGATAATTCGAACTAACCCTTTTAATGTAACTTTAGGTGAAGGTGACAAAAATATATTCAACTGTTTGCGAAAACAAAATAATTGATTGAGAATCGTTCTCCGTGTATATCAATATATCCCTTTAGGAATGAAAGATAATGAATCGTTAGGTAGCATAGCATCTGGTTTAACAAGTTTCGTTTCGGACCTGTATTAGCGAGGGCCTATGGTAACTGCTATTGCAATTAACATTGCTTAGGTAGGATAAGGCACTCATTGTCTAATACAAAACAAATGAGTGGAGGGTTTAAATAGGTTAGTGTAGTCAAACGATGGCCAAAATCAGATGCCATGAGTACCGTTTCCTTTTCCCTAGGATATGACTATAGGTATGATAATTCGAATTAACCCTTTTAATGTACCTTCAGGTGAAGGTGACAAAAATATATTCAACTGTTTGCGATAACAAAATAATTGCTTGAGAATCTCCGTGTATATCAATATATCCCTTTAGGAATGAAAGATAATGAATCGTTAGGTAGCATAGCATCTGGTTTAACAAGTTTCGTTTCGGACCTGTATTAGCGAGGGTCTAAGGTAACTGCTATTGCAATTAACATTGCTTAAGTAGAATAAGGCACTCATTGTCTAATACAAAACAAATGAGTGGAGGGTTTAAATAGGTTAGTGTAGTCAAATGATGGCCAAAATCAGATGCCATGAGTACCGTTTCCTTTTCCCTAGGATATGACTATAGGTATGATAATTCGAACTAACCCTTTTAATGTACCTTTAGGTGAAGGTGACAAAAATATATTCAGCTGTTTGCGATAACAAAATAATTGCTTGAGAATCTCCGTGTATATCAATATATCCCTTTAGGAATGAAAGATAATGAATCGTTAGGTAGCATAGCATCTGGTTTAACAAGTTTCGTTTCGGACCTGTATTAGCGAGGGTCTAGGGGTAACTGCTATTGTAATTAACATTGCTTAGGTAGGATAAGGCACTCATTGTCTAATACAAAACAAATGAGTGGAGGGTTTAAATAGGTTAGTGTAGTCAAACGATGGCCAAAATCAGATGCCATGAGTACCGTTTCCTTTTCCCTAGGATATGACTATAGGTATGATAATTCGAATTAACCCTTTTAATGTACCTTTAGGTGAAGGTGACAAAAATATATTCAGCTGTTTGCGATAACAAAATAATTGATTGAGAATCGTTCTCCGTGTATATCAATATATTCCTCTAGGAATGAAAGATAATGAATCGTTAGGTAGCATAGCATCTGGTTTAACAAGTTTCGTTTCGGACCTGTATTAGCGAGGGCCTATGGGTAACTGCCATTGCAATTAACATAGCTTAGGTAGGATAAGGCACTCATTGTCTAATACAAAACAAATGAGTGGAGGGTTTAAATAGGTTAGTGTAGTCAAACGATGGCCAAAATCAGATGCCATGACTACCGTTTCCTTTTCCCTAGGATATGACTATAGGTATGATAATTCGAAATAACCCTTTTAATGTACCCTTAGGTGAAGGTGACAAAAATATATTCAGCTGTTAGCGAAAACAAAATAATTGATTGAGAATCGTTCTCCTTGTATATCAATATATTCCTTTAGGATTAAAAGATAACGAATCGTTAGGTAGCATAGCATCTGGTTTAACAAGTTTCGTTTCGGACCTGTATTAGCGAGGGTCTAGGGTAACTGCTATTGCAATTAACATTGCTTAAGTAGAATAAGGCACTCATTGTCTAATACAAAACAAATGAGTGGAGGGTTTAAATAGGTTAGTGTAGTCAAATGATGGCCAAAATCAGATGCCATGAGTACCGTTTCCTTTTCCCTAGGATATGACTATAGGTATGATAATTCGAACTAACCCTTTTAATGCACCTTTAGGTGAAGGTGACAAAAGTATATTCAGCTGTTTGCGATAACGAAATAATTGCTTGAGAATCTCCGTATATATCAATATATCCCTTTAGGAATGAAAGATAATGAATCGTTAGGTAGCATAGCATCTGGTTTAACAAGTTTCGTTTCGGAACTGTATTAGCGAGGGTCTAGGGGTAACTGCTATTGCAATTAACATTGCTTAGGTAGGATAAGGCACTCATTGTCTAATACAAAACAAATGAGTGGAGGGTTTAAATAGGTTAGTGTAGTCAAATGATGGCCAAAATCAGATGCCATGAGTACCGTTTCCTTTTCCCTAGGTTATGACTATAGGTATGATAATTCGAACTAACCCTTTTAATGTAACTGTAGGTGAAGGTGACAAAAATATATTCAACTGTTTGCGAAAACAAAATAATTGATTGAGAATCGTTCTCCGTGTATATCAATATGTCCCTTTAGGAATGAAAGATAATGAATCGTTAGGTAGCATAGCATCTGGTTTAACAAGTTTCGTTTCGGACCTGTATTAGCGAGGGTCTAGGGGTAACTGCTATTGTAATTAACATTGCTTAGGTAGGATAAGGCACTCATTGTCTAATACAAAACAAATGAGTGGAGGGTTTAAATAGGTTAGTGTAGTCAAACGATGGCCAAAATCAGATGCCATGACTACCGTTTCCTTTTCCCTAGGATATGACTATAGGTATGATAATTCGAAATAACCCTTTTAATGTACCCTTAGGTGAAGGTGACAAAAATATATTCAGCTGTTAGCGAAAACAAAATAATTGATTGAGAATCGTTCTCCTTGTATATCAATATATCCCTTTAGGATTAAAAGATAACGAATCGTTAGGTAGCATAGCATCTGGTTTAACAAGTTTCGTTTCGGACCTGTATTAGCGAGGGTCTAGGGTAACTGCTATTGCAATTAACATTGCTTAAGTAGAATAAGGCACTCATTGTCTAATACAAAACAAATGAGTGGAGGGTTTAAATAGGTTAGTGTAGTCAAATGATGGCCAAAATCAAATGCCATGAGTACCGTTTCCTTTTCCCTAGGATATGACTATAGGTATGATAATTCGAACTAACCCTTTTAATGTACCTTTAGGTGAAGGTGACAAAAATATATTCAGCTGTTTGCGATAACAAAATAATTGATTGAGAATCGTTCTCCGTGTATATCAATATATTCCTCTAGGAATGAAAGATAATGAATCGTTAGGTAGCATAGCATCTGGTTTAACAAGTTTCGTTTCGGACCTGTATTAGCGAGGGCCTATGGGTAACTGCCATTGCAATTAACATAGCTTAGGTAGGATAAGGCACTCATTGTCTAATACAAAACAAATGAGTGGAGGGTTTAAATAGGTTAGTGTAGTCAAATGGTGGCCTAAATCAGATGCCATGACTACCGTTTCCTTTTCCCTAGGATATGACTATAGGTATGATAATTCGAAATAACCCTTTTAATGTACCCTTAGGGTGACAAAAATATATTCAGCTGTTAGCGAAAACAAAATAATTGATTGAGAATCGTTCTCCTTGTATATCAATATTTCCCTTTAGGATTAAAAGATAACGAATCGTTAGGTAGCATAGCATCTGGTTTAACAAGTTTCGTTTCGGACCTGTATTAGCGAGGGCATATGGGTAACTGCTATTGCAATTAACATTGCTTAGGTAGGATAAGGCACTCATTGTCTAATACAAAACAAATGAGTGGAGGGTTTAAATAGGTTAGTGTAGTCAAATGACGGCCAAAATCAGATGCCATGAGTACCGTTTCCTTTTCCCTAGGATATGACTATAGGTATGATAATTCGAAATAACCCTTTTAATGAACCCTTAGGTGAAGGTGACAAAAATATATTCAGCAGTTTGCGAAAACAATATAATTGATTGAGAATCGTTCTCCGTGTATATCAATATATCCCTTTAGGAATGAAAGATAATGAATCCTTAGGTAGCATAGCATCTGGTTTAACAAGTTTCGTTTCGGACCTGTATTAGCGAGGCTCTATGTGTAACTGCTATTGCAATTAACATTCCTTAGGTAGGTTAAGGCACTCATTGTCTAATACAAAACAAATGAGTGGAGGGTTTAAATAGGTTAGTGTAGTCAAATGATGGCCAAAATCAGATGCCATGAGTAACGTTTCCTTTTCCCTAGGATATGACTATAGGTATGATAATTCGAAATAACCCTTTTAATGAACCCTTAGGTGAAGGTGACAAAAATATATTCAGCTGTTTGCGAAAACAAAATAATTGATTGAGAATCGTTCTCCGTGTATATCAATATATCCCTTTAGGAATGAAAGATAATGAATCGTTAGGTAGCATAGCATCTGGTTTAACAAGTTTCGTTTCGGACCTGTATTAGCGAGGGTCTAGGGGTAACTGCTATTGTAATTAACATTGCTTAGGTAGGATAAGGCACTCATTGTCTAATACAAAGCAAATGAGTGGAGGGTTGAAATAGGTTAGTGTAGTCAAATGATGGCCAAAATCAGATGCCATGAGTACCGTTTCCTTTTCCCTAGGATATGACTATAGGTATGATAATTCGAAATAACCCTTTTAATGTACCCTTAGGTGAAGGTGACAAAAATATATTCAGCTGTTTGCGAAAACAAAATAATTGATTGAGAATCGTTCTCCTTGTATATCAATATATCCCTTTAGGAATGAAAGATAATGAGTCGTTAGGTAGCATAGCATCTGGTTTAACAAGTTTTCGTTTCGGACGAAAGGTGGATTTTTTTAAGACTATCAGTCGCTCTTTTCTCAGCATGGGGAAGGAATAGGTAAGTGAAGACACTCTTCATCAGCAAGCTCTTCTGGGTAAGTATAGGTAAGTATATTTTATTTATTTTTCTTCATGTCTAAGCCAAAATTCCACTGTGGCTAAATGGTCAAAACGAAAGGTGGATTTTTTTAAGACTATCAGTCGCTCTTTTCTCAGCATGGGGAAGGAATAGGTAAGTAAAGACACTCTTCATCAGCAAGCTCTTCTGGGTAAGTATAGGTAAGTATATTTTATTTATTTTTTCTTCATGTCTAAACCAAAATTCCAATGTGGCTAAATGGTCACACGGAACCATTCATTCCGGTGACTTAGCAGTACTTTCTGATCACCGGCCACTATTGGTGAAAGCCCTAGTGGACAGTCGCCTGCAGATCAGGGAAGGTGCATCATAGAAGGATTCTGCCACTGGAAGGGATGGGGGCAAGGTCTAATTGTTTTCTTTTTTTTAATTAGATCTTGCACAAGATGCTGCAAAATATTCCATTAAATGCGATCAACAGGGAATGCTGTTTGACAATTTAATGCAACTTTGTGGTTCTTGTTCCCTCTTTTTCCTTCCACACTAGCTGCCTGTGTGTGGAGGGGTTTTCTCCTGGTTAGAGCAAAACACTCTGACATGGATGGTGCCTTGACGTGGCGTCAGAGCTTTTCACTAAACCATCTGGCAGACATACTTCTATGTAAAGGAAAATGCTGATTGACACTTTAATGCGACTTTGTAGTATCTTTTTCCTCCCATGCTAGCTGCTTATATGACTCAATCGGTAGCGTGCCAGGCTCGTAATCTGTAGATCCTAGGTCGAGTCCCGCCTGGGCCAACGTTGAGATTTATATCCGCAAAACTCTCAGTCAGTAGAGGACACCGATGGACTTGGAAAAGTCGCCGTCCGTCGGGATGGGAACGTAAAATCGTGGCCCCCGTCTGTGGGAGACCCTGTGCACCTTAAAAATATGCTGGATGGTCTTGACGGGAGCTACAATCTGTCCAGTGAATTCTCTTCCCTCAACCGTCTTTGAGCCCTCGGGGTTCTTGTGACCTGGCCTAAATGGCCCATTTTGGACAAAAAAGTGTAACTCAGAGATAAAACCAATGAAGATCCTATTTTTTCGTTTTCGGCTATCCGTAGTTGCGTTAGAGTAAGATGTAGGCATAATTCCTGTATTTGTAACTGCGCTCATTAGTGAACGTCTTAAATATTTCACTCTTGAAACATTGATTTGTTTACCACCCCCCCTCCTGGAAGCCTTTTGCAGCCCTTGAAAGATCCACTCCTCCCCACTCTGAAAAAGTCTTTCCTAATGCCCATTCGAAGTTTCTAGCTGAAATATTTAGTGCGTTGCCTTGACCTAATTCGAAATGGTTTTACACAAATTTGACATCTAACGTATGCGAAAAGAACTGTACAAAATAATCTCTGAATGTTTTTGAATATCGTAAGAAATGCAATACCGATTATCAACATTTTTCTAAATACCCTTCCTTTGTTGAATTTTAAATTTTTATGTGAAATTTGTTTTTATAAATGAGCAAATAAAATTCAAGTGCTCAAATATATAATTTTTTTTTTTTTTTTCAGATTCCTAACTCTATATGTATTGAACTTAGGCTCTCTGAGATGAGTTCGAGCTCGAGCGAGCTTGTGCTCAGAATGATTTAAGTTTCAAATACATAAAAATTTGAAATAAGCACCATGTGGGTTTCGATTTTTTTTTTACATATTCTCTAGCGTTATTACATAAATAGCTGTTTGCGTTTAGCAGGAGGCTTACGAATTTTCATTTTCTACTAGTATTTCTATTTTTTTCGTTCCAAATAGCCTTAGCATTTTAATTTTATTATAAAATGATTATTATTAATAACAATAAAATAAATGATTAGCGACATGCATTTCTCTATATAGGTCTTATGATGCGTCAGAGAATGTTTTCTCCAAATCGGTCTCAGGCTCAAATAATTGACGAAATGGACTCTGGGCTCAGACGGACTCGGGCTCAATAATTGACGAAATGGTTCAGGCTCGGATGGACTCGGGCTCAATAATTGACGAAATGGTTCAGGCTCGGATGGACTCGGGGTCAATAATTGACGAAATGGTTCAGGCTCGGACGGTCTCGGATTCAACAGCTTTGAGCACGGGCTCGTAAAATTGATCCCGTCCTGATCTCATTTCTGCTAAGCTTCATTGCAACTATACCAATGCGAGATTTGATGTGATGAACGTAAGAACGTCTCAAGCGAAATGGGATGAGTTGTTCACGCTTTGTATGAATTTTTATGAGCAAAGAATTTTTGAATTCTTCTTCCAGATCCATAACCATTGTTAGTTTATTAAAGTGTCTCAAGACAGACAACAGTGGAATACGATTTTGGCGGAAGAAGAGAAACATAATTCATTACAGCTCACAGAATGTTTAGTTCATTTAAAAAAAAAAGCCACCAATGTTTTCACTTTATCGGGTGTAGACATTCACTTTATTGTTTTTACAGATAATTCTTTTTGAGAGGAATCCAATAAGGCCGCAAAGTTTTCAAAAAAATTTTAAAATGAATTTCACATTTTCTATTCGTCCGACAGATGCAATTAGTTCACTTTAAAGCAGGGGTTCTCAATGTGGGGTACGCGGTAAAATTTTTTGGGGTAGGCCGTCAGAGCTCAAAAGTCGCTAGATATATGTTATATATACATATGTTTTATTTATTCCCCTTGTTATACTATAACTATAGTTTTATCTATCTATATAAGGGGTACGCCAGTTACAAACACATTTACAGGGGGTACGTGAAGCATAAAAGGTTGAGAACTACTGTTATGTGCATGCATGTTTTATTCCCCTTGTTATACTATAACTATAGTTTTATTTATCTATACAAGGGGTACCCAGTTACAAACACATTTCCAGGGGGTACGTGAAGCATAAAAGGTTGAGAACCACTGATATATATATATTTTATTCCCATTGTTATACTATAACTATAGTTTTATCTATCTATACGAGGGGTACGCCAGTTACATACACATTTCCAGGGGGTACGCGAAGCATAAAAGGTTGAGAACCACTGATATATATGTTTTATTTTATTCCCATTGTTATACTACAACTATAGTTTTATCTATCTATACGAGGGGTACGCAAGTTACATATACTTTTCCAGGGGGTACGCGAAGCATAAATGGTTGAGAACTACTAATATATATGTTTTATTTTATTCCCATTGTTATACTATAACTATAGTTTTATCTATCTAATATAACTATAGTTTTATCTATCTATACGAGGGGTACGCCAGTTACATACACATTTGCAGGGGTACTTAAAGCATAAGAGGTTGAGAACCACTGATATATATATTTTATTCCCATTGTTATACTATAACTATAGATTAATCTATCTATACGAGGGTTACGCCAGTTACATACACATTTCAAGGGGGTACGTAAAGCATAAAAGGTTGAGAACCACTGATAAATATGTTTTATTTTATTCCCATTGTTATACTATAACTATAGTTTTATCTATCTGTACGAGGGGTACGCCAGTTACATACACATTTCCAGGGGGTACACGAAGCATAAAAGTTTGAGAACCACTGATATATATGTTTTATTTTATTCCCACTGTTATACTATAACTATAGTTTTATCTATCTGTACGAGGGGTACGACAGTTACATACACATTTCCAGGGGGTACGCGAAGCATAAAAGTTTGAGAACCACTGATATATATGTTTTATTTTATTCCCATTTTTATACTATAACTATAGTTTTATCTATCTGTACGAGGGGTACGACAGTTACATACACATTTCCAGGGGGTGCGCGAAGCATAAAAGGTTGAGAACCACTGATATATATGTTTTATTTTATTCCCATTGTTATACTACAACTATAGTTTTATCTATCTATACGAGGGGTACGCAAGTTACATATACTTTTCCAGGGGGTACGCGAAGCATAAGAGGTTGAGAACCACTGATATATATGTTTTATTTTATTCCCATTGTTATACTATAACTATAGTTTTATCTATCTATACGAGGGGTACGCCAGTTACAAACACATTTCCAGGGGGTACGTGAAGCATAAAAGGTTCAGAATTACTGTTATGTGCATACATGTTTTATTCCCCTTGTTATACTCTAACTATAGTTTTATCTATCTATACGAGGGGTACGCCTGTTACATACACATTTGCAGGGGGTACGTAAAGCATAAAAGGTTGAGAACCACTGATATATATGTTTTATTTTATTCCCATTGTTATACTATAACTATAGTTTTCTCTATCTAAACGAGGGGTACGCCAGTTACATAAACTTTTCCAGGGGGTACGCGAAGCATAAAAGTTTGAGAACAACTGATATATATGTTTTATTTTATTCCCATTGTTATACTATAACTACAGTTTTTTCCATCTATACGAGGGGTACACCAGTTACATACACATTTCCAGCGGGTACGCGAAGCATAAAAGGTTGAGAACCACTGATATATATGTTTTATTTTATTCCCATTGTTATACTATAACTATAGTTTTATCTATCCTTACAAGAGGTACGCCAGTTACATACACATTTCCAGGGGGTACGTGAAGCATAAAAGGTTGAGGACCACTAATATATATGTTTTATTTTATTCCCATTGTTATACTAAAACAATAGTTTTATCTATCTATACAAGGGGTACGCCAGTTACATACACATTTCCAGGGGGTACGTGAAGAATAATGGGTTGAGAACCACTGATATATATATTTTATTCGCATTGTTACACTATAACTATAGTTTTATCTATCTATACAAGTGGTACGACAGTTACATACACATTTCCAGGAGGTACGAGAAGTATAAAAGTTTGAGAACCACTGATATATATGTTTCTTTTTATTCCCATTGTTATGTTATAACTATAGTTTTATCTATCTATACAAGGGGTACGCCAGTTACATACACATTTCCAGGGGGTACGTGAAGCATAAAAGTTTGAGAACCACTGATATATATATGTGTTATGTTATTCCAATTGTTCTACTATAACTATAGTTTTATCTATATATACAAGGGGTACGCCAGTTACATACACATTTCCAGGGGGTACAGGAAGCATAAAAGGTTCAGAACCACTGATATATATGTTTTATTTTATTCAATTGTTACACTATAACTATAGTTTTATCTATCTATACAAGGGGTACGCCAGTTACATACACATTTCCAGGGGGTTACGTGAAGCATAAAAGGTTGAAAAACACTGATATATATGTTTTATTTTATTCCCATTGTTATACTATAACTATAGTTTTATCTATCTATACAAGGGGTACCCACTTACATACACATTTCCAGGGGATACGTGAAGCATAAAAGGTTGAGAACCACTGATATATATGTTTAATTTTATTCCCATTGTTATACTATAACTATAGTTTTATCTATCTATACAAGGGGTACGCCAGTTACATACACATTTCCAGGGGATACGTGAAGCATAAAAGGTTGAGAACCACTGATATATATGTTTTATTCCCATTGTTATACTATAACTATAGTTTTATCTATCTATACAAGGGGTACGCCAGTTACATACACATTTCCAGGGGATACGTGAAGCATAAAAGGTTGAGAACCACTGATATATATATGTTTTATTTTATTCCCATTGTTATACTATAACTATAGTTTTATCTATCTATACAAGGGGTACTCCAGTTACATACACATTTCCAGGGGGTACGTGAAGCATAAAAGTTTGAAAAACACTGATATATATATATATTTTATTTTATTCCCATTGTTATACTATAACTATAGTTTTATCTATCTATACAAGGGGTACGCCAGTTACATACACATTTCCAGGGGATACGTGAAACACAAAAGGTTGAGAACCACTCATATATATGTTTTATTTTATTTCCATTGTTATACTATAATTATAGTTTTATCTATCTATACAAGGGGTACGCCAGTTACATACACATTTCCAGGGGGTACGTGAAGCATAAAAGGTTGAAAAACACTGATATATATATTTTATTTTATTCCCATTGTTATACTATAACTATAGTTTTATCTATCTATACAAGGGGTACGCAAATTACATACACATTTCCAGGGGATATGTGAAGCATAAAAGGTTGAGAACCACTGTTATATATGTTTTATTTTATTCACATTGTTATACTATAACTATAGTTTTATCTATCTATACGAGGGGTACGCCAGTTACATACACATTTCCAGGGGATACGTGAAGCATAAAAGTTTGAGAACCACTGACATACCAGTTTTATTTTATTCACATTGTTATACTATAACTATGGTTTTATCTATCTATACAAGAGGTACGCCAGTTACATACACGTTTCCAGGGGATACGTGAAGCATAAAAGGTTAAGAACCACTGATATATATGTTTTATTTTATCCCATTGTTATACTATAACTATAGTTTTATCTATCTATACAAGGGGTACGCCAGTTACATACACATTTCCAGGGGGTACGTGAATCATAAAAGGTTGAAAAACACTAATATATATATTTTATTTTATTCCCATTGTTATACTATAAGTATAGTTTTATCTATCTATACAAGAGGTACGCCAGTTACATAAACATTTACAGGGGATACGTGAAGCATAAAAGGTTGAGAACCACTGATATATATGTTTTATTTTATTCGCATTGTTATACTATAACAATAGTTTTATCTATCTATACAAGGGGTGCGCAAGTTACATACACATTTCCAGGGGATACGTGAAGCATAAAAGGTTGAGAACCACTGATATATATGTTTTATTTTATTCACATTGTTATACTATAACTATAGTTTTATCTATCTATACAAGGGGTACGCCAGTTACATACACATTTCCAGGGGATACGTGAAGCATAAAAGGTTGAGAACCACTGATATATATGTTTTATTTTATTCCCATTGTTATACTATAACTATAGTTTTATCTATCTATACAAGGTGTACTCCAGTTACATACACATTTCCATGGGATACGTGAAGCATAAAAGTTTGAGAACCACTGATATATATGGGTTTTTTTCCCCATTGTTATACTATAACTATAGTTTTATCTATATATATACAAGGGGTACGCCAGTTACATACACATTTATAGGGGATACGTGAAGCATAAAATTTTGAGAACCACTGATATATATGTTTTATTTTATTCACATTGTTATACTATAACTATAGTTTTATCTATCTATACAAGAGGTACGCCAGTTACATACACATTTCGAGGGGTACGTGAAGCATAAAAGGTTTAAAAACACTAATATATATATATATTTTATTTTATTCCCATTGTTATACTATAAGTATAGTTTTATCTATCTATACAAGGGATACCCCAGTTACATACACATTTACAGGGGATACGTGAAGCATAAAAGTTTGAGAACCACTGGTTTATATGTTTTATTTTATTCACATTGTTATACTATAACTCTGCACAATATACTGCTTAAAGTAGGCTGCTGACTCCTTTGCCTAACCTTGTCATTACTTACAAGGTTGAACACCTCATACCCAAGATACTGTGTAAGCATCTATAATCAAAAGCATCTAGTTTCCTGTTATTTTGTTTACAAAGCATCCAAGTCTCACTACCATAACTATCCCTAGAAAAACCAAACAATTATAAGTCTAATTTTAGTCTTTAGGTGTATATGAATATTTCTCTACATTCTCCATAGACTTTTAGAAGTCCCGGCAGCAATCCCTATATATGTCTGTTAATCTCATGCCACCCATCACCAGTATCTGTTATATAGCTCCCAAGATAATTAAACTCAGACACTTGCTCAAGAGTGCAACCATTCAGATTAACTCAATCACCGCCTGTCTGACCAAGTTTAATCACTTTAGTTTTCTCTCTGTTTATAACCAAACCTACTCTATTACAGTCTCATCAACAGCTCGAATGAAAGAGTTCATCTCATAAACATCATTTGCCAAAAGGGCTAAATCATCAGCATAATCTAAATCAGAAATTTTGAAATCTCTACACCATTTAAGACCAAAATCTTTCCCTTGCAGTGAATTTTGCATAACATAATCAATAACCAAGCTAAAGAGAAAAGGAGACAAAAAGAGACTAAACCAATAGCTACAAGACATACCAACTCTCCCACACTACGCAGTGCTATTAGATAATAGAGCTTTTATTAGGTTAACTAACTTGTCTTGTATGTCTAACCTGGCCGTTTAACTCACCGTGTGCAAAGAAACTGCCGCTCAGAGGTAAAACGACCCACTCTGCTGAAACAGCTGTTTGTCACAGAGTTATAAAGTTTTTTTGGTTTGTCATTCAGGTAGATCAAGAATGCTATCACGAACAGAGTCAGTGAATAGCCTCTTCCAGAATAAAGAAAAGCAAGAGTCCCTCACATATGAAATTTATATTAAATTATGATCATATACACTATTATACATGATAATGACAATTTTTTTACCACTGAGCAGCACTTTATTTGAAGACAATTAGTTAAATGGCCAGGTCACAAGGACCCCGAAGATTGAGGGACCCACTGGAACAGCTCTATGGAGACAGATGATAGTCTCCCATCAAGGCCATCCAGCGTGCAATTCCATTCTGTCCCCGGTGAGAAAGGGGACACTGATGGGATTGGAAAGGCCGCCATCCCCTAATGAGGGACGAAGCCGTGGTCCAATGTGCAGCAGTCTTATCCTGCACCAAGCCCGGATCTAGAAAAAAATTAAAGTGGAAGAGGATGGCAAAGTGATGCAATCGCACCGAAAAAGAGCAAAGGGGGTGGGGAACCAAGAGACAGGGTTTCCCAGGGTGAATGAAGGTGCCATTGCACGAGGAAGCATTTCTTGATGTTCAATGGCTAAGACTTTTGATGTGACAATGGGGAGACTGATGAGTTAGGATGTTTTACCTCTGAGCGGCGCTTTTTTGTACACAATGGGCAAAATGGCCAGATCACAAGGACCCCCGAAGGCTTAGAAAGGGGACCCACCAAACAGCTGTTGGGGGACAGTAGTAGCCTCCCATCGAGGCCATCCAGCATGTTCTTTAACGTGCACAGAGTATGGCTCTCCCACAAAAGGGGCCGCAGCTTAATGTTCCATCCAATGGACGGCGGCATTTCCAAGCCCATCGGTGTCAGCCTAAGAGTTCGGTTCATAAGTTAAGTGCAAGCTACGTCCCTACTGACCATGGGAATGGTGGGGAGTTTTGCTGAGATAAATCTCAGCACTGACCCAGCTAGGGCTCTAACCTGGGGACTGCAGATTACGAGCCTAACGCGCTACCGACTGAGCCACCACCGCCCCTGGATAATGACAAAGTAGCTGTACATCTTCAAACAAATATAAATATAACTACTTTATCTGTCACACGAAAAGAAAACAAATATAACAATGAAAGGATATACAAATACATCAAATTTGATTTCATTGGTTTGCAATGTCTGCTATTTTTTCTGGAGTAGCTTCTGTGGGATTGAGGAAAAATGAAATGAGGGATTGTGCAGATGCACCTAAAGCACAGTTTGTATTTTAGTTTCACGAAATCCATCAAACCCTCACTCGATTTTTTTCTGTGGGGATTTCCTTCAAGATGCAGCTCATCACCCATCTTTATCATAAAGCACAGTTTGTATTTTAGTTTCACGAAATCCATCAAACCCTCAATCGATTTTTTCTGTGGGGATTTCCTTCAAGATGCAGCTCATCACCCATCTTTATCATAGTCCATTAATGAACTGGATGACAGATTACTATTAGTCATCACCCAAGTAACTTTTAATATGCTCCATAGAGTGCGGGAGGTAGTTGAAAACCTTTCGATATTTGCCGCATTATCTACGGCGCTCATATAGAACATCCCTAAACTCTTCGTACATTTTCTTCATTTGCCATGTATTTTATTTTCTTCCTATTTGGGAAATAAAGTGGTTTGGACAGTTTATACCTCTGAGCAGTGCTTTTGTGCATACAATGGATAAATGGCCAAGTCACAAGGATCCCAAGGGATCAAGAGATGTTTGGGGAAGGCGACCAATTGGACAGCTTCACAGCTGTCCAATTGGAAGAAGGCAGATGGAAGTTTCCTGTTAAGGCCATCCGGTGTGTTTTAACATGTACAGGGTATGGCTCTCTCTTGCACATGGGACCAGGGTTTAATGCCTCAAACGAAGGACGATGGCTCAAAGCAAGCACCCTTAAGACTTGAACCTGGGATCATCAGATTAGAAGCTTAGAGCTCTTCTGACTGAGCCAATTCCGTCCCAAAAAGGAGATAAATATTTAAAGCAGTAGAGCTAGTTCTCAATTACTCTGCACACAAGTGATGAAAACTATTGTTGTGCTATTACTGTTTGGCACTTATTTCGGTAACTACATAAAAATAAATATTCCCTGAAGCAGCTGCTTGCCACAGAGGTCCGACAGGAGCCCGTCAGTTTAATACGACACAGCAGATCTGTGAGGATGGCAGGACTTCAGCAGAAAAACAACACAAACATTCATGCCTTATTCGGGGCTACAACCAAAGTCCATTTGATCAGTAGGGAAGCACGCTAACCACTCGGCCACGGGACCGGATATAGGCGAGGACAAGGGAACCTGGCCCCCTTGTCCCCCCTATATATAACTAGGGGTAATTTTTTTATTTTCTGATTTTGACGCACTGACAATAAGTTTTTATTCTCTTGATCAGTGTACAATAAGCTGAGGTATTTAAATTATCAATTGCCAATGAAAATGCTACTTTTTTATTGGGCACATTGTCCCAGTTTTCAGGATCATTGATTTATTTTTCCAACACTCATTTGCGTTTTTGTTCGAGTCAATAATCGTTTGGTACGAGTAGAAGCTCTCGTCGTAACCAAGACTGAATTTTTGTGCGTCACATTTATATATGGACTATATTTATCCCTTTAAGTTTACGTTTAACAGGCAGTCCTGAGAGTTTGGTTCATAGGTTAAGATCGTAATAGGCTCCTCAAAAAGGCTTACTACATATCTTAGCATGCTGCACATCGAATTAGTTTTGACGCCGACCCTGCATCTTCTTTAAAAGAGTACCTTTAAATAGGACCAGGAAAGTAATCAACGCAAAATGAATCATGACGCTTTAAATTTGTTTAGTAGATTTTTTTCCCATATGGCACAGGGGTAGCGCAGTCAGAGTGAATCAGGCTCGTAATCTGCAGTTCGAGTACCAGCTGATCCAATGTTGAGATTTATGTCTTCAAAATTCCCCACCCTGCCCTCGGTCAGTAAGGGACACCAATGAGCGGGGAAAGGTCGCCGTCCGTCTGGTGGGACGTTAAGCCGTGGGACCGTGCGCTGGAGGGCCATACTCTTAACACGTTAAAGAACCTGACAAATGGCTTTGACAGGATTTCATCTGGGTTCCCTCCCCCAACCTTCTCCGAGTCTTCGGGATCCTTGTCACCTGGCCATTTAGCCCATTGTGTGCAAAAGAATGTACCGCTCAGAGGTAAAGCCGCTCAACTCTTTCTATATTAAATTCTTTTTTGTCAGCTGCCATACCATGTGCCCATTAAAGATGACGCTGGATGGCTTTCTATTCTTTTCCTAACAGTTCACCTTCCCAAACCTTCTCTCCCTTGGGGTCCTTGTGACCAAGTCATTTAGCCCATTTGGTTCACAAAGTGTAAGTCACATAAGTGCCACTAAGATGTAGAACAACCCAATAGATATTAATATTTTTTACACGAGGTATTAACGACAATTACTTTTCTAGGAATATTATCCAGTATCAGTGGCGGTCTCAAGCAGAAGAGCGGCCACCCCTGACAAAGGCTGTGAGAAATCAAAGAGAACTATTGCGCAGTTATAAAGAGTTAGGTTTTTAAGAGTTGGTCACTGCCCGCCCAGTGGCGGTGTTTAATGAGGAGGTTTGGGGAATTCTTCCCTGCCCCCAAAATGTACATGTTACATATTTTTTTGGCATTTCTATGCTTTTGAAAAAGATTAGATAAAAATTATTTTTTATTTTTGATTAGATAGGTATTGATGAAATATTACAATCGCACTTTCACCGAATATTTCAATAACGTCCTAAAATGGTGGAAAAAGTGTGAAAATGCCACAATATTTAACAAACATTGCCAACGATATGTTTATGATAGAAACTTGAAATTTGCATGATAGATTATGGTGGTTACATAGTTTACATTGGCAGCAATGATTTGCTTCGTGCTTCCAAAATATAGCTGGGAAAATGCAATTTTTTGTTTAATGAGAAACTCCATTTGTGTGGTAAAGGTACTAATAAAATATTAATGCCTGCATTTTTCCAATCATCCATTACATCAAATTTCTAATATGAGAGGAATGTAAATATTGAAAATCAGAACTTCATTCTTTTTGAAAACGAGTATCCCTTTTTCACCAGAGGCGATATGTATTCTTCTAGTTGCTAATTGTTTTCCATTTCCTTCTCTCGTAAGTTATAAGGAAAATTTACGAAAATTATCGATCTAAAGATTTTTTATTATCAGAATGTCGAAATGTATTTTTCTTCTTATTTGGGAAGGGAGGGGGCAATGTTGCCTCTCTGTAAATGTTACTAACAATCAGCTAAGTTATTTAGTTGAAATTTATATCGAAGTATATTTCGAGCTGACTAATGTCCTTCTACGGCTTTTATGGCAAACTTACTGGAAGCTGTGAGAGGGGGGGGGGGGGGGGGCTATTTCTAGATTGTCAAGTATGGCATGCTATGTTGGTAGTGAATTTATAATTTCCTGTCTTAAACTTCCAGACACATTTCTCATTAATTATGAATGTATTCCTTCGAAACCTTAAAGAATACAATGCTTGTTGTAAAAACTGGAGTAACATGGAAATCAGTGCCTAAAAGTAGCAAGGTGACTGTTTGGCTTAGTTGGTAGTGTTGGAAGCCTCTACTCCATAGTTTCAGGTTCGAGTCCCAAATATAGCAGCGTTGAGATTTTATTTCCATTAAATCCAAACCCTTCATTTGGTGAGAAAGCAGAACCGATGGACTTGGAACGATGCCTTCCTGCGGTTGCGACGAAACTCCGTGGTCCGTGTGGAGGTAAACCACACTCTGTGCACGTTTATTGATGGCCTTGAAGGGAGGTTTCCATCTGTCTCTTAACAACTGCCCAAAGAGTCTTGTTCATTCAACGAATGTATAAGCCTTTGAGATCCTTATTACCTGGCATTTAGCTAATTGTGTTCACAAGAGTGCGACTGAGAATAAATAACTCTATTAAATAAAGGTATCTGTTGTAGAGTGATTTTATAAAATGGATTTTAAAACAACACTTCTGCTAAGATTTTCAACAAATTTTGCTATTTTTTCGAACCGTAATCCCAAGCTACAGTACGGAACTTATATACTCCTCCCCCACGAAAAACTATCATATTCACTGGGAAAACCCAACGTTTTAATTTTTTTTCTTTGTAAGTACTAATAAAATATTATTATTTAAATTTTCCAAATCATCTGTTGGTTCGAATTATCACTGTTAAAGGGTACAAATTTGGAAAACGATAAATTTCGTTCTCTTTGAAAAGGAACATCCTATATTCTCCAGATGCGATATACAGGGTGATTCAGAATTCATCATCAATATTTAGTGGGGAGGAAGGGAATAAGAAAAGAAAGAGATTTCACATAGGAAAGTATGGGGGCAGACGAACGCATGGTGGTGTAGAGGGCGCTGTGTGTACACACCTCTCATACAGAAGCACAGCTGTTTGACGCGTGCAGTCAGTTGTCATTCGACAAGGTGAATTTGCAGAAGTAACATGAACCGGTATACATGGAATGAATGTGCAGATATGCATGTAACTTACGGTGCGGCAGGAGAAAGATGTCTTTGAGCCAGGCAATTGTATGCAGCGCGCTTCCCAAACCGCCGTGTGCCACAGCATCAAATGTTTTCACGTATTCATCGCCAACTGCGTGAAACAGGATCGTTTGCTGCTAGTAATATTAATCGAGGGAGGCGCAGATCGGCATGGACAGTAACAGTAGAGGAAGCTGTCCTACAGGAAATCGAGGAACAACCTGGTGCTAGCACACGAGGTATGGCTAGGCAGTTTGGAATTTCGCAAGCAACAGCGTGGCGGATATTACACGATGAAGGGTTACATCCGTTTCATCTGCAAAGAGTGCAATTATTGGCAGCAGACGACCATCCCAAGCGTGTTATTTTTTGTCAGTGGTTCATGCAGAGAACAGCCGTTGATCCCAATTTCCCAACGTATGTTCTTTTCACCGATGAGGCGTTGTTCACTCGAGAGGGTGTCTTCAACACACACAATTGGCATGTGTGGGCTCATCAGAACCCACACGGTACAAGACCTGGAGCTGCGCAACAATGTTTTGCTGTCAATGTGTGGACTGGGATTGTCGGTGACTGTTTGTTGGGCCCGTATTTACTACCATCCCATTTGGACGGTGCCAAGTACCTAACATTTCTTCAGACTGTGTTACCGGATCTTCTGAACGAGGTTCCTGATGGTAGTCTCCGGCGAATGTGGTTCCAGCATGACGGCGCTCCTGCACATTTCGCAAATGCTGTGCGTGCTTACCTATGCAGACAGTTTGGTGGTCAATGGATTGGCCGTGGTGGACCGGTTTCTTGGCCACCACGTTCACCGGATTTATCTCCAATCGATTTCTTTGTATGGGGTGCTATGAAAAACATGGTGTACGAGACCCCTGTTGATAGTGCTATGGATCTTGTAGCACGCATATCAGTTGCTGCCTCAAACATCCGGGAAATGCCAGGCATCTTCCACAGGGTCCGGCTGTCCATGCAACGCCGTTGTGAGTCATGCATTCTAGCACATGGTCGGCAGTTCGAGCACCTCTTGTAAGTCTGTACAACCAATGCAAAGAAATGTTACATGTAAGATAATAAATGTTTTTTCCTTACCACTTCCTTCTTATGTGTTCTTTCCATCATTGAACTGGGGTCATTTTGCCCTACTACATGGCATACGCGCCCATGCTTTCCTATGTGAAATCTCTTTCGTTTCTTATTACCTACCTCCCCATCAAATATTGATGATGAATTCTGAATCACCCTGTATGTTCTTCGTGTTTTGACAGAAATTATTCTTACCGAAAAGGGCAGCGTATGATTTTTCTCACCTTGAAAGAGATCTTTCAAAGAGAATTATTCCAAAGTATGTGTACGGTACATGAAAATCAATATGGTACCTTTTCAGCTCTCCCCAGAAATATCTAGGCCGTAACAACGGTGAGGCAAGTAAAGCATTAGCCTCGGGCGCACAAGATGAGGGGCGCATAAAAATACAAAATGAGGGGTTCAGAAAAATACAAGATGAGGGGGCTCAGAAAAAGACTGCTATGAAACTATATAGCGGTGCAATTTCTATTATTGCCTCTGGCAATAATAGAAATTGCACCGCTATATAGTTTCATAGCAGTTACGGCTCTAATATAGATAGCAGTTACGGCTCTCTAATATAGCAGTTACGGCTCTAATATAGATAGCAGTTACGGCTCTCTAATATAGCTAGTTACGGCTCTGCCCCCCCCCCCCCCCTCACAGCACGGGGTGTCTGTGTGTGTGTGTGTGTGTGTGTGTGGAGGGAGCAGGTTGATCCATTTGACAGAGCTCCAGACCCAATATTTTATTTTCCCAATTTCTACTCCCAAATCGATTGCATTCAGATTTTCTTCCGTTAACCCCCGTTAACCCCCGTTGGGCTTCTGAAGATTGC
Source organism: Ryuthela nishihirai (assembly GCA_038380435.1). Classification (NCBI taxonomy): domain Eukaryota; kingdom Metazoa; phylum Arthropoda; class Arachnida; order Araneae; family Heptathelidae; genus Ryuthela; species Ryuthela nishihirai. The sequence goes on from JAWZYU010000001.1 coordinate 115,293,675, forward strand.
CGTCCGTCAGATGGGACATTAACCTGTGGGTAAAACGCCATACCCTATATAAGTAAAAGAATGCACTGAATTCTCTTGACAGGAGATTACCATCTGTCTCCTACTAATAGCTGCCCAGTGGATCTCCTACACCAACTTTCTGTAAGCCCTTTTGACTTGGCCATTTAGCCTGTTGTGTGCAAAAGGGTGCAGCTTAGAGGTTAAACCTAAGACTTAACCACCCCAAGTGCTGAGTAAAATAACTTTGTCTCTTTACTATTTACTTGGTTCCTAATCAGAGGTACACGAATTTGCACATCGTACAATCATTTATTAGGGTATAATAATCTTTCATCCTTGAATTTTCATTATTACTGAAGTGCGTGTAGCTAATAACCAACAGGACGTGGGTTCGAATCCCTGATGAGGCATGGATCTTTCTTTTTCTGTGTTGTCTTTCTACTGATGTTTCGCCTTCATCCCAGTTCTTTTCCATAATATATTATGCATACTAACAGGCTTCTCTCACATCTCTGTGACAGGCTGCTCTAATAATTTAATATTTTATTTATTTTTAGAGTGCTATAAATAATACTAACTACCTAAGCTTTATGAGAGAATTTTCTTGGAGCACGTTTTCGGCATGTTCGCACAAAACTTATGTTATATATAACATATTTCCATAGGCCTTGGTTAGTATCGAATAAAAAGTGGATTGGTGAAGGAAAAGTGGGTTGGAACTTTTCGGAATGTCGCCATTTGCAGTAATATATCCATTGCCGATTTAGAAAGAGCATTTCATGACATGAAAAGAAAGCATATTCGTAGGTAATGTAAAATTTTAGTGTAAAGTGTTTTATTGAAGATAAATTAGTCATCATAACACGTGACTCTTTAATTCCATATTTTCAACATAATTCACTCAATATTTAAAGGGTTATAGAAATTTAAATATTTAACAATCTCATTGTATCAGAAATCTATTCCAGAAGTACTTTAAAATTATATAATAATTTTATATAGGTCGGATCTAGAAAAAAAAAATATGGGAAGAGCAATTAACTGGATCGAACCGGAAAAGAAATAAAAGATGGAAAATAACTGAATTGGTGTTTCAGTATGAAATTGCCACTCCGTTGCAGTGGTCTAAAAATTCTTTTGAAAAATCCTGTTGCGTATTTGTTTCATATTATTTTCATCTCCAATCCGGTTACTAACATTCTGAAGATGAGGGAAAGAGGGACATGCCCTCCCCTCGAAAATATGAAAATGAATGAAAAATAATATGAAACAAATATGTAACCAGTTTCATCAAATAATTGTTTATTTTGGAAGTTTCTATAAATAATTATTGCTCTCTTAGTAAAGATTATGTAAGTTCCTTACGCATTGCTTCTGTTAAATATTCCAGCATATGCAACTCCTTAAAAATAATAAGAGAATATTATTGAAATTTAAGAATTAGCTCCACTAAATGTAGATCTTCATTTTTTGTTTTGTTGTAGCATTTTATCATAAAGTCTTATATTTCAAGTTAGAAAGCTTCAAAAGTTAGCTTTCTGTTTATAAAATGTGGAAATTCTTTTATATCATTGTCTAAGCATTATATCTATACGTAGGTACTGAACAGAAAAAAGTTTCATGTTATTTGAATATGGAGTCATATTCAGATATCAGTAACTTCTTAAGTAATATTAATATGGACAAAATATGACTATAGTTATACTTGAGGCCTCTATCAAATCTCTTTAAATGTTGAATTATTCACAAATAATCGTTCAATATCCAAATAATTTTGTAAGCTGGAAAATGTACTCAAAACCTGAAAAATTATTGCAACATATTAAAATGAAAAAGAAACATTCTGTAAACTTCAGTAAAATGTATATTTTAGCTGCATATGTAATGATTGAGCAGTATATGAATTTTGAATGATTTTTAAAGTTTGAAAGTTTTTTTTAAAGTTTTTTGAATGATTTATTAAGTTAATGTTAAATATTCCAGATTTTATAACTCATTAAATATTAAAAATATCAAAGGTAGGTATTTAGGCAGACCGCAGTCAGATCTTCAAATGTGATTGCCAATAATCACATTTTTCTATAAAAAGCGCTTTTAAGAAATTGTAAAATTGTGAATTTGATTCCCTCTTGATCAAACATTTAACTATTTCAACTGTTTCTACTTTCTGTTGAGAACCTATCAATGCATGAAGTTATTATTCCGTCCTAACACTTTTTGATCTCCCCTTCAAATCCGAAAGAATTATTCCATCTTTCCTTTGCTTTTTGCTGAAATGCAAGTTACAAGAAGGAAATAAACACACCACATTCTGCAGTCGACACTTAGAGTCCCCCTGTTGCCTGGAGGGATGCAAGCAGTTTGTCATTTAGATGTTAATTGATGGTCGTTTGAACCCTCTGAGAGGGAGACGCACAAAGAGGAGAGGGAGAGTTCACCCGTTCAACCTACCTTCTCCCGGCCGACGGGCCGGTATGGTAGCGAAAGGGATTCGGCCGGGACGGCCGGAACCGTAGCGAAAGGGTTAACCCCCTGAGGTGACCCTACTATGTGCTGATGAATCTGCAATAAACACACGTACCTTGGGTCTCACGTTCCGTTTTTTGATGATTTGCACATCTACCCTCATAGCTTCCATCCTGTTAGTTTTGGGTGTATACATCACTTTCTTCACGATGTTGCGATTTCCACTTTGAGCATTGTATAAGTTGAAAAATAATCAATACTCCAATGACAACTTCAAAAATTTTCTTTGGCATTTCCAAACATTCAGCATGTAATAAAAAAAATCTTGTGTATCGTAACTTACATTACATTCCTATACAGTACAGCGATCTTTCAGTTCATTAAAACTAATAAAAACTTAGTTCAGATCGATTAAACGTCAGGAAATGTTCAATGGTTTAGTTATGTTTAGTAGACACAAAAATATTAAGGTGACTCACGAAGAAGTGTTAAAGGCATTTGTGAAGATTGGATTGATTTGTTTTATCTCTGAGAGGCATTCTTTTTGCACACAGTAGGTCACAATGACCCCTAAGGCTGGGAGAAAGGGACTTAATAGACAACTGCTAGGACACAGATGGAAGCCTTCCATCAAAACCATCCAGCATATTCTTTGGCATGACAGGTATGACTCTCTTGCACATGGGGTCAGAATTTAATGTTTCTATCACACTGACAGGAGCCTTCCCAAGCATTTGTTTTTGTAAAACGTATACTATAAATTATTCCTTCAATATATGATAATGTTTTATTTTAGAAAACTGTACACAGTGATGTTAAATTTGCTGGAAATTTCCATAAATGATGCAAAATTTTTTTTTTTAAGTTTTTGAATAAATAAATGCATTTTTAACTTAACTATGAAACTGTTTCATTTTAACAAACATTTCAACACTTCTTTTAAACATTTGTTCTGGAGTTTGCCAGAAACTGATCGCTAATTAATAGCTATTTATGTTATGTGGATATGATGCTTCCATCTGTTCTGCATCACACTCCAAATTTCACAGTACATATTACAATAGTTATTTGTGTTTCTAGAGTTTTTTTATTATGTAGTCACTCTCCACTCTCTAATTTTGCTGTATGAGTCACCAGTGTCACTCCTAGTTCTTTTGGCACCCTGGGAGAGAAAACTATTTGTCACCCCCTACCCACTTCAAATTTGATGAATGAAAAAAATTACATATCGGCAAGTTCAAATTTAGCTCATTTTCATATAATCGTATTCATTATAGACAAAATGAATATTATCGTAAAATACGTTAATACAAAGCAATTCAGTTGTAAATATTACAGAGTAATACATATAATTTTGACTGAAAAAAGGGCTAAGGTTGATCAACAGAATTATGATTTTATATTTTAATATCATGGTACAAATTTTCAGTGGTTAACCGAGTGTAATTCAAAATGAACAATCAAACTCTAAATGAAGTAATTCAATTACAAAAGTAAATGAGTTTATATAAATAACAATTTCAACTGAACACCAATATGCCTTCCATCTGTATGAGGTTGATCATAATTATTATACTATCTGTAAAATCATACACCTTTTATAACTGATTTACAAATATTTACATTGCACAATTCTTACAATCTCAACTCAATGCATGAAACCTAACTCTAAGACCATTCCTGGTCTAGTAGTTAGCGTATCGAACTGCTAAGACCAGTAGGGAATCTCCTTTGCGTTGGTGTTTGTGCGTTGTATAAGAAACCAAGATAAGCCTAATACAGCTTCAGGTTATCTATAATTTTAGTTGTTAGTTCATGGTGAACATTCCACTTTACTCTCCTTCCTGAAAAATTCAGAACCACTACTGAGCTATCGTTTATTTTTCAAGGTTCAAGGTGTTGTTAGTTCATGGTGAACCAATGAGGGGCTCCCTACACCAGTCACAACAGGAGAACAAGAAAGCAGAGGCAGAAGAGATTTCCTCTCAGCTATCTCTCGGGACAATTAAGAGTATTAATCTCCTAAAAAAAGAAAAGAAAACATTAGACCTCTGCCATCCTCACAGACTTTCTACTGTGGCCTATAAACTGACAGGCTCCTGTCAGACCTCTGTGGCAAGCAGCTGCTTGAGGGGGTATTTATTTATTTTTTTTTTGTAGAAGAGACCAATGTTCTGAAAGAAATCAGTGACAAGTCGGAAGCGGGTTCACTGCAACTTCAGATTGTGGTGGTTACCAAGTAGGGAGGTGATGGTATAGTCGGTGGTTCCGATAACATGAAGCTCCCGGAACAAAGCTTCTCTTTCAGCATTGCAGCGGGAGCAGCTGAGTAGAATGTGCGATACAGTTTTAGGTGTGCTGCATGTGGCACAGTTAGGACTGTACGCTCTGCCGAGAGCGTGAAGCATAGAGTTGCTGTATATGACATCAACTCGGAGGCGATGAAGGATGGTCTCCTCATGAAATGCGGAGGTTACTAAGATTATGAGCAGTGAGAGAAGGGTAAAATTCTTCATTCCAACAGATTAATGACGCAATTTTCACGCTGAGGCATACCATGAGCCACAGAGGAGCTGAAGTCAGCTGAGGCATACCATGAGCCACAGAGGAGCTGAAGTCAGCTGAGGCATATCATGGGTCCTACTTCTCTGTGTCATGAGCATCAAATGAACCACAGTTCTTGTTTTATTGTTGTCCTAGGTACAATATTTTAGAAGATGCAAGTATCAGTACTATACAATTTGAAATATTATTTTGAAGTCTGTTAAGAGCACTGAAATGAACAACTGTATGATCCACGCAAGAGGGCGCCACTTTCGCCATACGAGAGTTTCGTATCTGGTCCACCTTTATCTGTGGTGGCAGTGCCCCTGTACCATTGACGCCCTGGGTAACCGTCCATCTTCGACTGCTTTGGTATGATTCCGTACGCCACTGAAAACGATTGCATCTAAAATTCATAATTTCAGCTTTTTAACGCTATTTTATAAAACTGAATTCAAGCACAAACTATTTTTCAAAAAGAATACGAAAGCAATATTACACTCATATTGAATTAACCACCGAGTTCTAGATATACTGGAGGCAGATATGGCCAAATGACAATGACAACCAATGACAACAACGGAGCAGAGAAAGCTGTGCAGAAAGCATGAAATGTATTTTTAACGTAGTTAAAGCGTATTTAGTATAGTGATTATAAAACACGTTTCGAACACTTTCAGTTATAGGATGCACAAATCGTTACAACAAGGATTAAACACTTAATTTCTACAAGTGAATTTATTTAATCTCCACTTTTAAGTTCAATTAATTTATAGTTCCTAATGATTAGTGTTACTCAATAGTAAACACGCATATTACCAGGAGGTTTCTTCAAAGTTTCAATTTATATATCGCAAATAACTCTAAATTACATTAATGATAGTGTTTATAGATATTCTGTTAACCAGTAATTATTAGGGATAGTTAATAGACATGAAATATGTCCAGAATGGAAAAACAAAGTTGTGAATGGCGACAAAACACAGTGAAATATGCAGCACCTATTGCAAACTAGACTGCTGCATTAGAGTTTTATCAAGAATATCAAGGCAAGCGTTAATTAATAGAAATTATCAAAAGCAAATACATACTCCTTCTTTTAAATTAACTATATTGTAGTACTTTACAATATTCAGTTGACATTATACACAGGAAAAAATATTTTTATACCTTCATATTTCCTAAGAAACATCTTATAAAATCATAATCAATACCAATTTATTGCAAAATTTCCATGTTATGTCACAGCTAAATATAATTTCGAAGCTCTCTAATTGCTAATTACGCTTTGTATAGAAAAATATTGTTAAAGATGAATTAAAAATCTCAATCAAATCTGCCTAAATCGCTATTTTGAAAATTATTCGTTAAAAATTTCAAGATTTCTGGATTTAATTACGTAAAGCCACTCAGAATTAGCAAAATTCTTTACATTTTAAACAAATATTGTTGAAAATTGTCATTTAGATAGGTTTTATTGAAATCTTTAATTTATCTTCAGCAATAATTTTTGATACAAGGCATATTTTAGAAGTTCTAAATTATTCCTCTGATGTAATAATGAAATTACTGAGGAACAAAATTCCCATTGGCATAATGTTGAAATTCCTTAATCAATTGCTAGGGCTCTCTATTATGTATTTACCAGTGCCATGCTGAAAGCATGTAAGAAGCCTTACGGTCTGAGTTAAAGAGCTGATCAAAGCATGTGCTTTGACCACCTCAATGGCTTTGACAAACGCAGTGACGAACGGCATGTGAATGCATCAGAAACACATTAAAAAAAAATTTTTTTTTCACCCATAAAATATATTTATGTATAAGAAGTACGTACACAGTAATTACCTTGATATTTTGTGTTTTATTTGCGAAATAAAAAAGATATATTCATAAAATGGCTTTGTAACGTGTGTAGAGTCCAAAACAAGTGAATGTACTGGTGTTTTATCCAATTATTCGGCCATGCACTACCTCCTTACTGATCCATGGAGTCCAATGGCGCATCCATAGGAGTTCTACCTTTCGTATATATATATATAGAACTCTGTGCTCCATCAATCCTCCTCCACCCACCTTCTTAAAAATTTTTTATTTTTTTTATTTGAACTTTTCTTTCGCCCATGTCTTCTGTAAGCAGTTATCAAAATCCAGGGACATTCATAGTGCACATCTTGTAAAAATCCTGTATGTGTTCACTTTTAGTTACTGGAACTAGAACCAACATTACTATGTAAATAATTAAGAACAATTATTTTTGAAATTATATATTCTCTAATGTTCCCAATGCTAATATTTCTGTTTCCTCTAGGTTATGAGTGAGATTCGAAACGAGATGGAGGCATCCCGATTGAGAAGCATTAAACCAGACTTTGTAGTTACCCCTCGATCAGCTGCTTCTTACTGAGGTCTGACTGGACAAGAAGGCGAAACCTCGGCAGAAAAACAATACTGAAAAACCAATATCGGTACCTTATCCGGTTCTCAAATTAAGCCCAGTAGACAAATACGTTAATTATTCATCCTTTCCTGCCTTTGTTACGATTGTTTTGTGATTTGCTACCTGAAGTAAGTGAATTAGAAAAGGCCTCCATATTAGGTCAATGGCATTTTTTTTAAATGAAACTTTCATATAATCTTAAAATATTTCGTAGCATGACTAATAACATAACAAGTGGGGAAAAAAAAGCTACGAATTCATGTTTTGCACTCTTAAACTGGTACTAGCTCGTAATTTGTCATAATATTATGCATCTTACTGGTGCAAGCATACAACTCTGTTCTTTAGCATTTATTGAATTCTGTTAGGATAAAGAGCTGGCATTATAAATCAATAACTCGGTTTCACTAATTTCTCACTTATGTCTTCAGTAACTCCGAAATATTATCCTTTTATTTTTCTAAGAAATCTGGCAATTTTACGTCTGGTTTACACTTTGTTAAATATCTTGTCAGGTTGGCAACTAATGTGCACTTGTGTTATGTTTAGTATTTTTTTTTTAACGAGAGGAGGTGTCGGTTAAATGTAATATGAAAATGACTGTAAAATCATGTAATAATATATTACGAATAAAATAGTGTTGAAATATATAACGAAATTCTTTTGTACACGGAAAATAAATATTGTTAGAGAAAATGAGTGGAATTTGTCGCGACGGTAAGTGGGAATTTCACTGTTTTATACCTTATCAAGGAGTTGGAAGTGCGTTTCATGTATATGAAAATTGCCGGAGTAGTTCTTCAGCATAATTATACTTGAATAGAAGCGTCAGATAATTTTTTTAATTTGTAAGTAAGTTAACAGTGAGAATAATATTTGAAGTGTTTCAGCTTCGAGTGTGTGCTTTCGCAAAGGAAATAAAGTAATGTAAACAATAGTTTATGCAGAAATTGGTAATTTACCTAGTAGGAGACACGCCCCTTTTTTTTCTATGTTAGTGAGTGTATTTAAGTCCTTTGGGCGTCACTGACTGAAAGCTAAGTGTTTTTTATAATATTTTGGCCTGAACATTCACTTTTTGATTTGTTTCCATAATTATATGCTGTATTCCATCAATATTTCACTGATATATATATGTATACAAATGTAATATGTTTTATGTTTTTATAGAAAAAAAACTAATTTACACTTCATAGTAAATACACAGATTATTTGTAGATATAGAATTCAATAAATACGTGTGTGGAAAAAAATATTGCCGATGGTGCTGGATCCATTGGCAATAATTTTTTTCTGCACAAGTAATTTACACTCGTTTCATTCTTTTGGACAGGTAGTAATAAATCTAAAGTCTGTAGGGGTCCATTTTGGGATGTATAAAGAATTGTGTAGTTCAAAAATGTTCTATTTACAACTTAATTATTTAGTAATTGAGATCCTTTTAAGCAACAGATGGCATCAGTGGTTTTCCTTCCTGGAAAATAAAATGGAGACGAAACTATCCTCCCTTCAGGAATGCAATCATGTTTGCCTGTTGGGGAAAACAAACTCTCAGGTCTCTCTTATAGGGGCCATAACCTCTGTGCCCACTGGCCCACTCCTTATGATTGCCACTGTTTCTGCATAGAGCCTTTTTTTTTTCTTAGCTTGTGTTCCTCTATTATATATTATTATATGACAGGATATTCACAATGCATTTTGAGGGGTTTTCCCTTACCCCCTTCAAGTGCTGTCTTGTTTTTACTACTTCAGCAAAAAGTGTTATTAGCTCCCCACTCTCCATTCAATGCCATGTGGTAAATAAATAATAAATACCCCCTCAAGCAGCTGCTTGCCACAGAGGTCTAACAGGAGCCTATCAGTTTATATAAGGGGACACTAAATGTGATGTTGCTTGGAGGAAGTGCTAAATTATCTTGGAATTACTAGGTTTTCTTATAGCACAGTCCAAAAAACAAGATAAACCTTTTTCACATACCCTGAAAGCAAAGTCTCCAGTAACCTTTGGCAAGGCAGTAGGAATAAGGTGGAACTTAGAAATGGGAATAAAAAAGAAGCCTTTGAATTGCACAATGAGCATCCTGTTGTCCAATAATAGATAATTAGTAATGTAAACAGAAGACTGTGCCTAGAAGAATGAGATAACTAGTAAATGTAAATTACAGTTAAATGGTGTACTTAGAAAATTTTGGAAAGGAAATTGTATGCTTATATTTCAGTAAATGCATAAAGAAAAATTTTTGAGAGATATTACTTTTTTTTTCCTTTTTAGATTTTTTTATTTTGTGTACACTTGTAATACTTAATTGACTTTTGCATTCATAATTGATCAAAACGTTGAATGTTCACCATAAAAATATATTCATAATACAATGGAAAAAGTGAGCTAATACATGATGTAAACATTAATAAATTTCCTCATGTATAAGTTCTCAATAGCTGGCCACATTCTTATTTAATATATATAATATTATATTAATAACGTGAATATTAGAAAATGTCAAAAAAGTGACAATTTTTCAATGTATAAATGATGTAAAATCGTGTAAATAGTATCTAAGTAATAAAAACGGTTGAATTTTTTAAAACTGTTTTCCTATTCTGGTATAGAGCATTATTGAAAGATTTGGTTAAATCTGATTTTCAAAAAAGAAAAGAATTGCATTTTAAAATTTATCAAAAACATTAACCTGAGAACAAAATTTTAAGTATCTACAGTGGTTCTACTAGTTCTACAAAGGGTATTTTTCATTTTTGCCTCCATAATGTTTTATTAATTTCTGAGTATTATGCAGATTTTTTTGCTGTCATTTTGCAAAAATAATTTCACTGCATTATAATCAGCATATAACAAAGGAAGCACTTTATTTTTGCCAGTTAGATTGATGAAATGCTTGTACTCATTTATAAATATACTGACTCTTGCAATGAGCAAGTTTAAATCATCTTACATGGAAAAATGTTTTTTTGGTTTGAATGCATTTTGTAACTTTTTACAACATTTGTTATAAGTTTAATAATTTTTGAAAAATTCATATCAGTAAAATATTCTTTTTTGAGAACCTGAAATGCGCATAAAATCATTAACACCAATGAGATAAAAATATGATAGTGATCAACCACTGTTACAGTCCTCCAGTTGGAATCAAAGGAAACTCATTTGACACCCATATTTTACATGGCTGTTTGCTTTATACTATGAAGAGATGGATTCACTAATTTCAAATTCTTGATAGTATAACATATAACTTAGAATATTCTAAAATTGATGCAAATTTTTTTGTATTAAAGCATAAAGGAAATTTCTGAAAGACGTTATATTTGATATTGATGTAGGATTAATGTAGTATTCATCACAAGAGCATAAGTTGTGATAAAATATTTTTTATTATGAATATGCTTTTTTTTTCACAACTTGAATGAGTGGAATGTGCAAATAACTGCTTAATAAATTAGTTTAATGTAAAAAGAAAATGTGTCTAGTTTTATTGCATCATAATAATGGAAATGCTGTATTCTGCCAGTTAGATTAACACACAGTTAACAAGTTAGGCACTAAAATTTTTTAGTACATGCTGGTATAAGCCAGCACTTTCGACTGCACTTGGCAGTTATTTTTTGTGTAATGCAAAGTTCCTTGGGGATAGAGTAAAAAGGCAACACTAAATTATAAAAATATCTGAAAAAAATTATCGCTGATGCAGTGGGAATCGAACCCACAACTCTCCAGATACATGCCAGAGCACTGTACCCTTAAACCACACATAAGATGCTAAAATCTTCCAAAATAAGGCCTATAAATCTTTCACTGAGATGTGGCGGACCTTGTACAACTTGTACCATCTATACTTCATCTATACTACAACTTGTACCATCTATACTGGTGAGTTAAACATGTTCATTGGTTGGTGGTTGGCCAGTAAGGGGGTATGAACTCATACAACTTGTACCATCTATACTTCAACTATACTACAACTTGTACCATCTATACTTCAGGAGAGGCAACTTTTTCCATTATTGCTAATGATTTAGATGTTAATGAGGAGGTCAATCACACTTAAGCATTTACTATTAAAAAACCATTCATATTAAATGCACAGATCTGTGTATTTACTATGGACTAAATTATACATTTCATTTGAGCATACTTACAGATGAAAAAAGTCCTGTAACAGAGATGGGTTTTAGCATTCCTGATACTGGAGTAAAAGATCCTGAGTAGTGGAGACCATCAGGCTATTGCCAGGAGCACTTGGATGTATTGCTGAAATTATTGTGCCAGCAGTGAGAAGCACAGAACAGATAGCCATGGTCACACATGCCGGTCACTAAGTTTAAAGGAGCAATAACAGTTGTTGAGCTGGTGAGTTAAACATGTTCATTGGTTGGTGGTTGGCCAGTAAGGGGGTGTGAACTCATAGCAAGATGTACCAGACAGCAGATAGGGTTTGTTAAAGTTGTAACATCTTCTCTGAGGACAAAATTTTGAGGGTTTCTCGGAAAAGCAACATGAGTTTGTGGAGTGGGGGAAGAGATAACGATTGCAGAGTCAAACTGCAGAACTACCTAGCCTTCAAGGACAAATTAACAAGGGTGGTGTGTGGAGTTTTGTTTTTAATATCACCTTCATGCTAAGCAGTCCTCTGTTTTAGGGTGTATCTTTAGGACAGCCGATATACGAAATAAGGAGGTGAAGTAGCAGTTAGAGGAATGAAGTTAAATCATAAAGTTAAACTTAAATATCAAAACCTTCCCTTACCACCTCTTCAACCTCACATAACTTTACTCCCTCTATTATCTTCCCCAATATTTCATCACTTTAAGAGGTTGCTAACACTTATGTGTTAGCAACCTCTTAAAAAAGTTCCGTTCAAAACACTACCCAATCTATTTAAAATTATTAAATATAAGAGAGATTCCATTGATCACCATCCCGTGGCCAAGTGGTTAGTGCACTTGGCTACTGATCTGAGGGACCTGGGTTCGAGCCCCGGGTAAGGCATGGTTGTATGTGTCATTTTTTCTGCTGAGGTCCTGCCATCGTTACAGACCTTCTACTATGGCATATAAACTGACAGGCTCCTGTCAGACCTCTGTGGCAAGCAGCTGCTTGAGGGGGTATTTATTTTTATTTTTCCATTGATCCCACTGGCAAAGAAAGGCATAATATACTTCATTCTCCTAACCCCCACTAAAATAATGGAAGGCAAAGAAGTTCAGTTTTGGCTAGATGTAAGTGGTGACCTCAAACAGCATTTTGTTTCGTATCAAACATTTGGTATAGCAGCGGGGAAAACGTGGAGCAAGTAAACTGCCAATTGCTCATGTCCAAAACTGTACTTTGAATTAAAAAAAAACATTGAACCTTTCATAGAGCATCTTAACTGTTCATAGATGGGAATACTAACAATAAAAGTCAACCCTGAGCAAAGAAAAGGAAACGAAAAATAAATTGCCCAAATTATCAACAGACTGTTTCACTTTACTGATAATCAGTAATCAGCATTTAGTCAAAAAACCAATAAAATCTTTCCCATTTGTGCCTATTACTGTAAATAAGTGCTGTAATACCGAGAATTTAATTGTTGATATTTTTTTCTGAACAGGAAAGGTTAAAATGATATTCAATGTGGAATAAAATTTTATAATTGTTCTTTAACTGTATTTTTAGTGTTAGACATATACTATGAGGTTAAAATAAAACTATACAAATACAATTGTTACTGATTTCAAAGCAGACAGACAACTTGAGATTTTGTATAAGACAACTGGATTTTTTTCCCTTGGGGGGGATCCAGACCCCCCTCTTTTCAAAGTATTGGGATATATGTTTTAAATAGTATTTTTACTAGTCTCTGTCCATGCAGAGGAATTCGTTACAGAACTCATCAACAGGGGTGAGGAAATTAGAAAAGATTGGACTAGCCAGCAGTTTTAACAGACAAGCCAGAACAAATACAATTATTTTTATAAATGATTTTTCTTTAATAAATATTCATATCTTTAATAATTTTGCTAAGATCATTGTGGTAAATCCAAAATTTATTTCACGTATATTATTAATGTCACAGGTTTGTGGATATACACCAAAGAACCGAAAAGCATGGGTGTAAAAAAAACCATACTTTGGTGTTTTTGATGGGGGAAAAAAAAAACAAATGTTCCCTGCACCAAGGAGGACAACATTAGCATAATTCCTGTGTACAGTAATATATGCAGGCTATGGGCATACATCTGCTTTTGTGGGAGTAGTTGTGCTTGAGAAAACTGCCTTTTAAATGCTATTATTTCTGAATGATTATTTGATATCTACAGGCAGACAGAAAACAAGATGAAAACATTATCTTTTTTTTTGTTAAAATAAGATAAACTGATTGTAGTTCTTCTGATAATTATAGTGGTATCAGCCTACTTTTTGTTTCAAGTAAAGTTCTTTACCTGATTGTGCCTAATAGAATTAAGAATTTTGTTGATGAGCAGTGTGAACACAGAAATGGTAGGGGATGTATTAATAAGATTTTTTCACTTAGGCAGATTCTTGAGAAATGTTTAGAGTTTCAGAAACCTGTGATTATTTGCTTTGTAGATTTCAAAAAGGTTTTAGCTCTGTTGATTGCATTAATTTGTGGTTGATTATGAGATCGTACAGGATACCAGACAAGTTAGTTAGCATAATGAAAATTCTCTATAATAACACTGAGTCTGTGTGAGATTTGGTAATGCTCTTAGTAATTGGTTTAACATTGTTATTGGAGTTGAACAAGGGTGCATTTTGTCTCCTTTTCTCTTTGGTTATTGATTATGTTATGCAGAATTCTCTGCAAGGATAAGATTTTGGCTTTAAATGGTCTAGAGATTTGAAAATTTCTGATATAGACTATGCTGATAATTTGGCCTTTTTGCGAATGATGATGATGAGTTTCATTAAAGCTATTGATGAGATTGGTAGTAGAGTAGGTCTGATGATAAACATAGAGAAAACTAAAAAGTGAAGAAAAGTGGTCAAGCAGGTTGTGGTTCAATTATTTTGAATGGATGTACAATTGAACAAGCATCTCACTTTATCTTGAAGCTATGTAACAGATGCTGGTGACGTGTAGCATGAGATAAACAGAAGAATTGGTGCTGGGACTTTTAAGAATCTATAAAGAATGTGGGAAAAGTAGGCATATACACCTAAAGATTAAAATTAAGCTGTATTAAAATTTGGTTATTTTTAGGGTTAGTTATGGTAATGAAACTTTGGTCTCTTTGTAACAAGATAACATGAAATTTGATGCCTTTCATTCTAGATGTTTGTACAGTTTCTTGGAGATTTGGTGGTGTGATTTTGTAGGTAATGATGAGGTTAGGCAAATGTCTGCAGCCTCATTTGAACATCATATTATGCAGAGAGAGACTGCATTTATTTGGACTTGTTGCCCTTATATATAACAATAGATTAGCAAATAGGGTTATGAACAGTGTGCCTGAAGACCTCAAAAAGAGGGGAAGACCTAGGATGCAGTGGGCAGACAATGTCCAACAGGATCTTGATAGCATTGTCCTACAGTGGCCAAATGCAGCATCTGTAACTCAGGACAGATGTGTTTGGAGAATTAAATTGCAGAATCTGGTTGGACCTTTGTAGCTCATGGCTGCTTGAGGATTCTGTATTTTGTGGTTCTTGCTAACTCTGGAGCTGTGGTAGGCTGGGCAGCAATCACTGCCAGAACCAATAGCAAATTGGGGCCACTAACTAATAGGCATCATAAAATAAGAGGCTCAAAATTTATTTCTATTGAACAAAAATATTCCTATAAAATTAATTCCAGTAGAAAAATTTTCATGTGAATCAGTTATTCATGAAGCTATACAAGTTGAAGCATCTCCATTTAAGAACTTTGAAATCAACATTGTTATATTGTTATTGACACTACAACAACTAAGTACTCTCTTCAACTCTAATGAAAAACTGATTAAAAAAAATTACTTCCCTAGATCCCTAGAATTCTGAAAATATCAAAAAGTGAACAAATAAAGATGATACTTTAATTAAATTGGCCAAACACCAACATTAATTTTGAAGAACAGGTAATTTTCACAATTTACTGTTTATTACCAAGACTGTATTCTGGAAAAATACGAAGAGCATTGAACAATATATCAAGAACCAAATGTTAGAGTGTCTAGTGATATTGAAATTTAAATGATGAAATGTAAGAATAGGCAGTGAATAAACTGCAGTGTCAAAAGGAAATGCAAACATTCTTTAACTGTGTATTTCAAGTGCTACATTAATTAAGCAGTCACTGTTCATTGTTCATTTTGTATAACAACATATTTCGCCCATAAGTTCCTGTTAACTTTGTCCTGTATCCAAGTTTCTTGTGAAAGAATGTTTTCAGTGGTAAAAGTCTTTAAAAGAAATTCTTTAAGGTCATCTTTAGGTTAAGATTTGTTGGAAGAATTTGTCCTTTTTAATATGTGAAGAGATTTTAATTTTGACAAAATCATGACAATATTGCATCATATTCCATGCAATTATCAAGGTATTTGATATGTCAATATTTTTACTCTTTAAATAAAATATTGAAATAATTAATTGAAAAAAAAATTGTTGTCCTGAAACACTGTGACATACATAAGTACACATGGGTTTCACCTGATGGGCTGCATAAGAATATGATTGATTACATATTAATTAACAGCAAATGGGCTAGTTTTGTTAGGAATACCAGGGCATATAGGGGAGCTGAAATTGAATCTGACTATTACCTGTTAAAAGTGTCTTGCAACTTAAACTTAAAAAGTGTTGTGCTAGGGTTAAAAAATTTACTTTTAATACTGAAGCTCTGAAAGATCCAGTTATAGCCAAAGCTTACCATGATAGATTACTTAGTCATTATGACAGTCATGAAATTACTACCGAAATGCTTAGAGTTGGGAATGTTTCGGTTACCACTTGGATGACTGAAATTCTGAATATCTTTTATGATAAAGGCATGGTTCTTAAGGATTTTACCAGAGCTATTGTTATCCCTATTTTCAAAAAAGGTGATATCAGTTCTAGTGATAACTATAGGGGTATCAGCCTACTCTCTGTTCCACTTAAAGTTCTTTTCATGATTGTGCTTAATAGAATTAAGAATCTGGTTGACAGTCAATTGTGTAATGAGCAATGTGGATTCAGAAGTGGTAGGGGATGTGTGGATCAGATATTTTTGCTTAGGCAGATTCTTGAGAAATGTTTAGAGTTTCAGAAATCTTTGGTTGCTAGCTTTGTTGATTTCAAAAAGGCTTTTGACTCTGTTGATCGTCATAATTTGTGGTTGATTGTGAGATCATATGGTATACCAGACAAGTTAGTTAACATAATGAAAGCTCTCTATAATAACACTGAGTCGCATGTGAGAGTTGGTAAGACTTGTAACAATTGGTTCAGCATTACTTTTGGTGTTCGACGAGAGTGCATTTTGTCTCCTTTTCTCTGTAGTTTGGTTATTGATTATGTTATGCGAAATTCACTTCAAGGGAAAGATTTTGGCCTTAAATGGACTGGAGATACGAAAATTTCTGATTTAGATTATGCTGATAATTTAGCCTTTTTGGCAAATGATGTTGATGAGATGAACTCTTTCATTCGAGCTGTTGATGAGACTGGTAGTAGAGAGGTTTGGTTATAAACAGAGAGAAAACTAAAGTGATGAAAATTGGTCAGGCAGGCTGTGATTCAGTTAATCTGAATGGTTGCAGTCTTGAGCAGGTGTCACAGTTTAATTATCTTGGGAGCTATGTAACAGATAATGGTGATGTGCGTCATGAGATTAACAGACAAATAGGGATTGCTGCCAGGACTTTTAAGAATCTATGGAGAGTGTGGAGAAATAGGCATATACACCTAAAGACTAAAATTAGACTGTATAATAGTTTGGTTCTTTCTAGGGTTAGTTATGGTAGTAAAACTTGGACACTTTGTAAACAAGGTAACAGGAAACTAGATGCTTTTGATTCCAGATGCTTACGCAGTATCTTGGTCATTAGGTGGCTCAACTTTGTAACTAATGATGAGGTTAGGCAAAGGAGTTTGCAACCTCCTTTAAGCAGCATATTGTGCAGAGAGAGACTCCGTTGGTTTGGTCATGTTGCCCGTATGAATAATTATAGATTGGCGAATAGGGTTATGAACAGTGTGCCTAAAGGCCTCAGAAAGAAGGGGAGACCTGGGATGCGGTGGGCAGACAATGTCAAACACGACCTCGTTAGAATTGGTGTGCAGTGGCCAGATGCAGTAGATGTAGCTCATGGTAGACTTGCTTGGAGAACTAAATTGCACGGTCTGGTTGGACCTCCGTAGCCCATGGCTGCTTGAGGATGATGATGATGAATTACTGTCACTCACGCTCACAGCATTATATCAATAATTCACTAATAAAGTATCACAGGAAAAAGTCCTGTTGACAAGAAATACTTGAAATTATTTCAGTTAATTATTTCAAGTATTTCTTATCTACAGGACTTTTTCTTGTTACACTTTATTACTGAAATAAGAGTTATATTTTAATTCTTATTTTTATATAGGGAGATGTTATGCCACTTTTTTTTTCTTCTTTCATATTCCCACTTCTGTACAACACACTGTCTGCTAAGCAGTTAGTAATTGGACAGTGTACCTTACAGTTTTATGTAGAATAAGAACCATGGCAAACATCCAAGCCTTCAGTAGTGGGATTGGATAGAACTGTGAAGGTTGGGGATGAACTTACTGCTTTCTGACTGAAGGATTTGGGTCCTAACATAATAATCCCTCCTGTTTATCACAGATGGTTGCACCAAAAAATAGTTGTGGGCCAACTATAGCCAGTCCACTCCTGATGGTATGTATCGCATTAGCTCATGGTGACACTGTGGTCTGAGATATTTTGAGTCACAGGATGGCATGGTCGTGTGTGTGTGTGTATTAAATAAATAGCAAAATAGGACAAGCCTGATACAACTTCTAGGTTATCTCATTGTTTGTGTACAGGTATACCTTCTCCCCCCTTCCCTTTTTTTTTTAGCTTGGAGATGTTGATGAAGGGGCAAATCCTTACATTGCTTTAAGCTATGATAAGATAAAGCTGTACAGCATATTTGATGGTCATTGCTCTTACTGTTTAGAAGAAATATTTTTCCAACTTTTTTTTTCTTGGAGAAGGAAAAAGGTTGGAAGATCAACCATTATATTGCTTTAGTTATAACAAAAAGTAGATTTAGTGGTCCTAATGCTTATTGGTGAGGGGGGAGAGAAAGTTTGAGAGGCCAATCAGACAAAAATCTCACCAATCACAAGAACCATCACAAAATTTGGTTGAGTATTTTAGATCTCAAAATGTACAATGAATAGTCAGCTGTACAAAATATACATAAGTATTGTTAACAAAAGAAAAAAATATTCTACTTCAACTGTAACTAGAATTAGCATACTTTTGTATTTTATTGCATGGAAATTTGTAGCTTACCATGTGCTTTTTTTCTTCTACATTAAATAGGATATTACTGCATTCAAGGTTTACTTCTCTACTTTTTCATGTATTTTTAACTAATTTAAATTTTGAGGTACCTATTTTATGCTAATTAAGTAGTGTTGTAAGAGTATAAATATTAATGTGGAACTGTTTTAGCTCTGAATGTTTTATTGAGAATTTATTTTAAATTTGTAAGATTTTTACAAGCTGTGTGATATTTTGCTTTGGTGTGAAATTATTGGAATATTGACACAGAAAATAAAAATGTCTTATTTTTAGAGCAAATTGTTATGACACCAACAAAGAGAGGACATGGACATACGACTATCACTATGGAAAGATTGAAGTCATCAGATATGGATCAGAGCAAAATAATGCATGTTGCTGGAGGTGATCATAAAGGCATTATCATCAGCAGAGACTGTGGAGCTGGTATGTTTTTATGTAACTCAACATCTGTGTTTTCAAGTGCAAGATGTATTTACATTTCCCACTCAGTTTATGTAGAAGACATAAATGCTCTTTAAAATGTCTTTACAGAGAAAATATGTTTTGTTTTTTACACTCAGTACATATTTACAAATTGCACTGAAAATAGTGTTGCACATGATGTTCATTATTGAGTGATTTATGTTTAATACACTTCCTTTGAAGTAATAGGAATCATTATTACTTCATTACCTTTAATTATATATAGTGTTACGACAGAAGAATCTGGCAACCGAAAGCAAAGTTTCAGCCAACGAATAAGAACGTTGGGAGAATTTGAGAACAGTGGAGCGTGAACGGTTGTTGTGTTGTAACGGTCGTGAGTTCGAAAATGGACGGTGAGCTGTTCTGAGACAGTGCGCGTAAGTATCAAGAAGTAACTTGATGTGTTGTGTATACGCGGAAGGATAAAAGTGGGATCTTTTATCGTTAAGTATCAAGAAGTAACTTGATGTGTTGTGTATACACGGAAGTATAAAAGTGGGAACTTTTATGGCTAACTTCGAATGTCTACACGGACTGTCTTTTTGTTCGGCTAGTGTGTGAACAGTTATTAGCACAGGACGAGAATTGGTTTACGGGTGAAGATCTTCGGGTGACCTGGTAAATCACGTAAAAGGTAGTATTTAGTAAAATACACAGAGCTGATATTGTGTGCTCTACGCAGGAAGATTGATGACTTGTGCATGTTAATAGTTGATTTGTTAATAAGATACTTCATCCATATTTCCTTTGTAACAATTTACCTTGTATTGAATTTGGTTTTGAAATATAGCTTTTAATACTCACGCTCAGTGGCTATCCATTTTTGTAATCCGCAACATTTGGTGTCAGAAGCGGGATAATTTATTGAATGCCGTTAACTAGAAGTATGGATGAATTAGTAAAGTTGATAAATAGCTTGAAAGCCGATATGAAAGATATGAAAGCCGATATGGCTGCGCTGACTGATATGAAAGCCGATATGGCTGCGCTGATGACTGATAGGAAAGCCATTATTGCTACGCTGATGACTGATAGGAAAGCCGTTATTGCTACGCTGGTGACTGATATGAAAGCCGATATGGTTACGCAGATGACTGATATTAAAAGTGATCTAGCTGCCCAAAGCGATAAAATAGGTGACTTGAAAGCCGAAATGGCCGCACAAAATACTGAGATGAGAGCTGAAGTGGCTTCTCAAGTTGGTAAGTTTATTGATCACTTCAAGGATCATAAAACCGAACTCAATAGACAATGCAATAGTTTAAATGTTGAATTTGTCAGTGAAAAAGATGATCTTGATAGTGTTAAGTTAGATTGTAAACATGGAAAAGAAAAAGAGAAAGGCAACGCATATAAAAATGTGGATCTGCTACTGGAAATCAAGAATCGTAGAGATAGCGCAGATAATGCCTTTGACCACGCAACTACTGGTAATGCATGGCAGAGTGTCTATGTCGCTGGTGACATGTCTAGGAACTGTGAAGAACAATCACACAGATCAGAGAGCTGTGAGACTATACAGTACGCTTTGCACTTCAAAATACCTAGGTATACAAGTCTGGCACGATCTGAAGAGAGATCCACACGAAAGGTATTCTATTCCTCGCCGTCAGCAAAATGTGTCATGGACAATTATCGCAAAGGCAGAGTAACGAGTGGTAATGAGGGGGAACGAAACAGAGTTTACGTTTCGCAGAGTGGTCCGAGTAAAGAAGAGGCGTCCATTCATCATAGATACAAAGTGCCCTGCGTCGTTACCGGGGAAGTCGGAGAGATTTTTCCGAAGCATATAGCCACACTTGAATCGTTTGTAGAAAGTGGGGATTTAAGGAAGAGGAATTCCGAAGAATGGCTTAGAAGCATAACAGGTGATGCTAGTAAAAGAGCTTCAGGCAGAGACGGTACTTCAAAGACTAACTTTCTGGATGAAACTAAGCCTCAGAGTTACGATCAGAGAGAAGTAAAGCCCTCAGACAATCTCAACGAAACCATGCTGAATTTCTTTTCTGAACAGTCAATGCACAGATTTGGACATTATAACCATTTAGATTATAAGGATATAGAAAAGTTTTATCACGACTACAAGAGCTCTAAAGTGGACAATATCATGTTACAGAACTCGTCGCTGATCTCCAGAATGAATAATTTGGCAATCATGACTGATATTTCCCTGGCTAATTACAATGAGAGCTCCAAGAAAGTGAATTCGGAAGAAACAGCAAATATGATCTCCTCGGGTCATGTGTTTTGCTGGAGACCCGAGTGGCGCCATCGGATGGTAGATAAAAACAGCACAGGAGGTGTCGGCAACAAAGTGAGTCTTGTCTTGGCTCCTGCACTTGCTGCTTTAGGTCTCAAGGTCCCTATGATCTCCGGTCGTGCTCTCCAATTGACGGGAGATACTCTGTACAAATTGGAATCCATCCCTGGCTTCACAGTCGACTGCACTAAAGATAAAATCGAGCAGATGATGGAAGACGTCGGATGCTGCATCGTAGGACAGACAGAGGAGCTGGTGCCAACAGATAAGGAGATTTACCGCTGCAAGGATCTGATGGCTACCATAGATAGCGTTCCTCTAATGATATGCTCAATTGTGTCCAAAAAGCTGGCTGAAGGAGTGTGTGCTTTGGTTTATGATGTTGAATTCGGAAAAGGAGCTATTGATCTCATCAGTACAGAAGATGTTGCTGTTGATTTAGTTAAGAAAGTGGTTGCAGCATCACAAGCTCGTGGAATGAAGAGTTTGAGTTGTTCAGCTGTTATCAGCAACATGGATTCACCTCTTGAAAACTCTGTTGACAACTCTCTGGAAGTGATGGAAGCTGTTCAGTGTTTCCTCGGTAACGGATCCTTGGAACTGCAAGAGCTCGTCGAAGAGTTAGGAGGAGAACTTCTGCGTTTGGTAAACATTGTGGATAATAGGGTAGATGAAGCATCACGTGTCTGCAAGGTTCTGCATAACGGCAATGCTTTGAACAAGTTTCGTAACATGTTAATAGAACAAGGAGTATCTGAAGATGTTGCAAGCTGGCTATGTGAAGGTAAAACAGAAAAAAATATTGCTAGCAGCCCGACACATCACTGATTTCACTTATACAGGAGAAACAGGTAAGGTTGTCGGATTAGAAGCTGTAGTTCTAGCAGGAGTATGGAAGGAGGAGATGGACCGAAGCGCTAAAAAGAATTATGGAGCTGATATTATAATTGTGAAGCACCTTGGGGATCAAATTGATTCAGGTGAAGTATGGCTGAAGGTTCATCACGACAGTTCTGAATTAAGTGAAAGTCAACTGACAAAAGGGTCAGACTGGAGGATGAAACTCCTCCCTAGATTTTATGTCACTAATGACTTTCATTCCTTGTTACTGTTGATAGAAGTAAAAATCCAAAGAAGAAAACTTTCGACAAAGAAGAAAACTTTTTACAGGTTTTGCACGAAAACTCTTAGTCGATTCTTCTCCCTGCGGAGACATAAACGTGTTCACAAGGGCTATAGGCCTTACACGTATTATATTTGTGGACGAGGCTTCAGTCAGAAAAGAAATCTAAGTCATAATGAGATTCGCTTTCATTTTGACACAGACGTGGAATATCGCGTTCGTCGACGTCCAGCTACAAAGAGCAAGGTGGTTCACGTGGATCGTTTGGCCCCGTTTCATCGAAGAACTGAAGAAGCTTTGGAATCCAGAATTGTTCGGGACGAACAAGACCTAGGAAGGGGGCAGTGTTACGACAGAAGAATCTGGCAACCGAAAGCAAAGTTTCAGCCAACGAATAAGAACGTTGGGAGAATTTGAGAACAGTGGAGCGTGAACGGTTGTTGTGTTGTAACGGTCGTGAGTTCGAAAATGGACGGTGAGCTGTTCTGAGACAGTGCGCGTAAGTATCAAGAAGTAACTTGATGTGTTGTGTATACGCGGAAGGATAAAAGTGGGATCTTTTATCGTTAAGTATCAAGAAGTAACTTGATGTGTTGTGTATACACGGAAGTATAAAAGTGGGAACTTTTATGGCTAACTTCGAATGTCTACACGGACTGTCTTTTTGTTCGGCTAGTGTGTGAACAGTTATTAGCACAGGACGAGAATTGGTTTACGGGTGAAGATCTTCGGGTGACCTGGTAAATCAAGTAAAAGGTAGTATTTAGTAAAATACACAGAGCTGATATTGTGTGCTCTACGCAGGAAGATTGATGACTTGTGCATGTTAATAGTTGATTTGTTAATAAGATACTTCATCCATATTTCCTTTGTAACAATTTACCTTGTATTGAATTTGGTTTTGAAATATAGCTTTTAATACTCACGCTCAGTGGCTATCCATTTTTGTAATCCGCAACAATATATATATTTCTTGCAATTAAGTATTCAGTATCACAATGCAAAACTGATGTTGTTGCTGTCATTCTAATCAATGCTTCTGCACAATTTCCATATTCTGAAAATTGATCATGGATCAGTTAGAATGTTTTCAAATCAGTGTATTTGTTCAACATGATTTCTGAATTGAACAAACAACATTTGATACATTCTGAAGTTATTGGGAAATTTAAAAAAATAAGATTTGATTTAGTTCAAATTCTGAATTTTTACTTTTCCTTTTTTTGGGTACTGACATACTATTTAATTTTTAAAGTGTTGATTTGTATTCATTGAAAATATTCTTCCAGCATAAAGCTTGGATACTGTTATCATTAATCACATATATAGTATTTGTGAATACAACTAAACCTCATGGCATTTGAAAGCTATGGTTATGCACCGAAGAACCGAAACATTATGACCACCTGCCTAATATATGATGTTGGTCCTCCATGTGCTGCCAAAACTGCTCTTATCCAGTGAGGCATGGATGCTACAATATTTCTAAAGGTGTCTTGTGGTATCTAATATCAACACATTACCAGCAGATCCTTTAATCTTGTAAGTTACATGGTTGAGCCAACGCAGATCAGATATGCTATTCCAACACAAACCACAGATGCTCGATTAGATTGATATCTGGAGAATTTGGAGGCCAGGGAATACCTGGAAGACTTCCTCATGTTCCCCAAACCGTTCTCAAACAATCTGGGCAGTGTGGCATGGCGCATTATCCTGCTGAAAGAAGGCACTACTAGAGGGGTATACCATTGCCATTAAAGGATGTACCTGGTCTGCAATGATGTATAGGTAGTTGGTAGATGTCATAGTTTCCTGCACATGAATGACTGGACCCAGGGTTTCCCAGCAGAACATTGCCCAAAGCATTACACTTCCTTCACCAGGTTGTTTTCATCCCACAGTGCATCCTGGTGCCAACACTTCCCCATGTAAATGATGCACACATACCCAGACATCCACATGATGCAATAGAAAACGAGATTCATTGGACCAGACTACCTTTTTTCAATCATTCAAGGTCCAGTTTTGATGCATGCCCATTGTAGGTGCTTTCAATGGTCAACCAAGGTTAGCATGGGCACTTGGAGCTGCCTGCAGCCCCATTTTCAGCAGGGTTCAATGTACTGTGTGTTGTGACACATTACTCCCATCACCAGCATTAAAATTACAGGTAAGTTGCACCACAGTATCTCTTCTGTTGGCTCCATACTATATGGGATAGCCTTTGCTCACCTCTAGCGTTGATGAGCCATGGTTGGCCCACATTTTTCCGGCTGTTCATGGCTTTTCTCTCCTCGGACCACTTTTTGAAGGTACTAATCATGGCTGACCGTGAGCACCCCACAAGCCTTGCCGTCTCAGAAATGCTCTGACCCAGTTGTCTGGCCATTACAATTTGGCCTTTGTCAAACTCACTTAAGTTCACTGCCTTTCCCATCTGAAGAACAAGAATAACACTGATTAACAGAGTTTAGCATCAGGTGTTATTTATATCATTTCAATGCCTTCACATGCACCATCATTTACCTGCAGTTGCTTCAATTTGCATAAAGATGTGCTGGTCATAATGTTTTGGCTCTTTGGTGTATCTGACTTACACTCACAACTAGATCTAGTGTATCCATCTGGTATTTAGTACATTAACCCTTCCCAGGTCACTATTCAACATAGATGTTGACAGAGTCAGAAACGTGAGGTCAAGGATGTCAATAGACATCTTTTGTACAATACATATAACTTTGATTTTTTTTTTAATTGCATTTGAACTTTTTCTTAGATATATCTTTTAAAAATGCACAATTCAAGTTTGTAGAATTAATATTTTATTTCTTCATTTGATGCATATTTTATTAACTATAATATAAATAATTTGTTAAAGCCATCTGATTGCCATTTCTTACAAGTGCTAAATGGTATTGCCAGTTTGCTTGTTAACCTTCCTCTTTGCTGAGACAGTCTTCTGATTTAACCTCACAAGTTTGATTTGAACTATTATCAACAAATTTTTTCTTTAATTTTTGGAAATCGCCTAAAAACTAATAAAAAAACTGTTTTTAAAAACTGCAGATTTTGGAAGTAATTAAGAATTACATATCGCCATTTATTTTTTTTCGTTTTCACACTCTTTTTCTGCCATAAGCCTATTTCAGTATTCCTAGAATTATTTTTATCATTTATCGCAGCATTCTGTGCATCTTTCCTGCTCTTAAAATTGAAAGAGGAAGTAACATGAGCCTTCTTAGAAATGAAGCCAGCAAGCTGAGTTGGAGTTTGTTGCAAAGTAAGTCACAGCAGCAGTTGAATGCAGTGACCTAGTTATTGCTCACACGTGCAATAAAGTGGCTCTATAGTGGATGTTTACAGAAAGAGTTCTTCTCAGATATAGGATAATGTGACCATGCATCAAATCAGTATTAGCCTTTATTTTCATTTCTGTAGACTTATTTTTATTTCCATAAATTATTGATTTTTCTGTCGGCTATCAATCTTTTGAAGTTATGTTACATTGAATGGCCAGCTTTACAAGTTGTTGGGGATATTATTTAGCATTGTATTAGGTTATATGTTAATATTTCTTTTATTATTTCTTGTAAAAAAACTTTGATCTTCTATCATTTACAGAAAATGAATGAGGTATTGGATATAAAAGCAAAAAGGACAAAGCATGGCCTTTTTTCCTTGACACGGCAAGTCATTAACATGAATGATTTAAATCAAATGCTTCCTCCCAGTAACCTAGATTATAAACTACCTGCATAAAATTAGTATTTTATTTCCTTTTTTTAATTAAACCTTAGTGTTTAATTAGATCTACTTTATTCCTGTAAATTATTGATATTTACGTTGATCGATAATTATCAATTTTTCAAAGTTATGCTACATTGGATGGCTGGCTTACAACTTGTTGCTGTGGATAGTAACATTGCATTAGGTTTATGTTATTATTTCTTTTATTATTTCTTCGTTTTCCAGTAAAAAAGCTTTGATCTGTATCGTTTTCTGGAAAGGAACAAGGTCTTTGATATGGAAACAAAAAGCACTTCCTTGGCATAGATATCAATCCTCAGATGGGAAGGCAATTTTCTGGAAGGGTTTTTAACCCCAACTCCACTCTCCCCACTAAAATCACTGAGATGTTTGATTTACTCTCCCTTCTCTTTAGCAAAATTGTCTTTTTTTTTAAGAGTTTTTATGTTCATATTGAATGACTTTAAAGCAGCACACCTCCTCTTCTCAGTATCTTGGCTGTGCCACTCTAACGATACAGATGTTTTTTTATATTTGGTGGACTGACTTTTCAACACTTAGAAGATATCAAAATTTAACAACCAAAAAAAAACATTGTAATATTTGGTAAAAAAAAAAAAGCAGCCAAGTTCCTCCATTTCTTAAACTGGACAGAAAATTCAATTATTGAGAGCAATCCAAGTAACTTTGTATAATGCTGGCCAATATTTTAAAATATACCATGCTGAAAAAGAATCATTAAAAGAAATAAAAGTCACGTTTCATGAAAATATTATATTATTCGGGAAGAAATTTACTTTTGATGAATATATAATTTAACTCTTTTTATTCATCAGGTTTTCCAAAATTAAGCCTTAATTGTATGGTTGATCTATTTTTTTCAATTTAATACTGTAAAAAAGTATTTTTAAAATTACTGTGCTTTAAAAAATTATGCAAATTCATAATTAAATTCTGTTTAATTTGGTACATAACATGATATATTTCAGTTGATTAGTTATTTTTTTTTAATTCAAATTTAACTTGTTTAATTGACTCAGCACAGTGGACAAAATTTTTGGGCTTTTCTCAAAGTGTACAATACAGAGGAAAAAAAATATAAAAAGAGAGCAAGTTTCTTGCTTCAATCAAATGTGTATTTTTTTTATTCATAAATAAATAGCTTTTCTATTGATATACATTATAATCATTTCTGTCTATTAGTTTTTTTTAAATAAATATTTATATTGCCAGATGCATTTTTTACTACACGACTAAAAAAGCCCTGTTAAAATAAAACTTGCCATCTTTTTTTGTAAAGTATTTTATTTTAAAAAAAAATCCGGAATTAAATGTGATTAATTTGGCATATAACATACCATACTTCCTTTCATTAGTTATTTGGCAAAAAAGTTCTAAAGTTAATTTTTTTGGCTGATCATGGTGAAAAAATAGCTGAACCTCTGCATATAAATCAGTTTTTCAGGCTGGACCCTGGAAGGGTTAATCCTGTGTTTAATGCCAATTGAAAACTGCATGTTTTTTCCTTATATGTGCTCTTAAATGGAAGCAAAAACATACTGAGTACTTTATTAATTTTTGGATCACCGTCAACATAGACATTGACAGAATCTGTAATGAATGGTCAAAGACGTCAATAGTTTTTTGTACAACACATGAAACATCGTTTTTTTTTATTGCTGTTTGAAAATTTACTTACCAATACCTTTTGAAAATGTGTAATTCAAGCCTGAAAAATATTTTTTCATTTGATGCATATTTTACTGAACTACAATATAAATAATTTGATAAAGCTATTTGCCATTTCTTAGAAGCACTAAACGGATTGCTGATTTGTTTATTAATGCTGCTCTTTGCTGAAGCAGCCTTCTGATTTAAGGTCACAAGTTTGATTTGAACTATTATCAACAAATTTTTCCTTAAATTTTTGGAAATCTCATAAAAATTTACAAAAAAACTTCTATTTTTAAAAACTGCAAATTTTGGAAGTAATTATGAAGTATATACCTCCACTTTTTTTGCTACTTTACACTCTTTTCTGCCATAAACTTATTTTAATATTCCCAGAATTATTTTTTTTTATTTATCCCAGCATTCTATGTGTCTTTCCCACTCTTAAATTCAAAACTGTAGTAAAAGCATCCTTCTCAGGCTCCAAGACTGGGTGCAGCTGAACTAATTACATTATGTGGCTCACTGCACAAGACAAGGCAGGTGGCTCACACATGCTATCTCCATTCCATCTATTATAAGTGACTCCATAAATAGATTGTTTACAGTGTTGGTCCAGCATACTGGATATCCTTTTTAAATTAAGTATTTTTTTTTATATTTAATCCTTAGTTTTTCAGTAGAATTATTTCCATAAATTTATTGATCTTTCGTACGATCAATAATTATTGATTTTTCATAGTTATGCTACATCGGATGGCCAGCCTACAACAGGTACTTTGGATATTTTATTTAACATCGCATTAGATTATATGTTAATTTTTCTTTTATTATTTATTACTTTTCCAGTGAAAAAAAATTTGGTATCATTTTTTTAAAATGAATGAGGTTTTGGATGCAGAAGCAAATTCATTTCTGTAGATTTATTTCCGTAAATTATCGATCGTTTGATCAGCTGATTTATTGATGTTTCTGAGTTATTCTACATTGAATGGCTGATTTAAAAGTTGTTGCGGATATTTTATTTAACATCCTATAGGTTATATTCAAATTTTTTAATTATTTCATGATTTTTTAGTAAAAGAATGAACTTGTACAGTTTTCTGAAAATGAATGAGGTCTTGGAAACAGAAGCAAAATGAACTTCCTTGACACGGAACTCAGTCCTTATGTAGGAGGGCAATTTTGTGTTTCCCCCCTCCCTCCTCTGCTATACTTACAGTGAGCATTTCACTACCCTTAGAAAAATTATATTAAAAAAAATTTTAAGAGTTTTAATGTCTATATTTGAATGACTTTAAGAGCACCTCCTCCTCCCCTTAGTATTTTGGCTTGCCATTCTGACAATGTAACATTTTTTTTGCTTTGGTGCACAAACTTTTTTGCAGTTAGCCAAGATCACCAAACTTTCAACACCCAAAGAAAAATATTCATAATGTTTAGTAATAAAAGCAGAAGAAAAGAATTATTAAAAGAATAAATATTATGTTTCAAGTAAATATTATGTTATTTGGGAAGAAATTAACTTTCGATTAATATATAATTTAATTATTTTTATTCATCACGTTTTCTAACATTAAGCCTTAATTGCATAGTCCAATCTATTTTTTCACTATATGAATGTGAAAATATCTTAGTAAAATTAACATGCTTTTAAATTTGTTAAATCTTTATTTTCATAAAATTGGTAAATTTTTTTAATTTGGTATATAATGTGACCTATTTCTGTTGATTGGTTATTTTTTTTTAATTCTGAAATTGACTTGTTTATCTAACTCAACACAATTGGTTAAAAACCTGGAATTTTCTCAAAGTGTGGTACCGAGAAAAAAAATTACAAAATGAGAGAAATATTTACTTGAAACAAGAAAATGTTTTTTTTTTATTTGGAAATAGTTTTTCTCTTCATGTGCATTATAATCATTTCTGTCTTATTAGTTTTTTAAAATAAGATTTTGTTTTGCCAGATGCATTTTTTTTTACTATATGATTAAAAAAGTCCTATTGAAATAAAATTAGTCATTTTTTTTGTTAAATATTTGATTTTCAGAAAATCCAGAATTGAATGCTGATTAATTTGCCATATAACATGCCATAATTCCTTTTATTAGTTATTTGGCAAAAAAAGTTCTGAAGTTATTTTTTTTTGCCTAATCAGAGTGAAAAAATAGCTGGACCTCTGAATGTAAATCTGTTTTTCAGGCAGGACACTGGAGTGGTTAACTGAAAATAGGATTATCAGGAATATTTTCAAGGACAAAGCATTACTGACTAGGGAACACTGATAGTAAATTTTTGAACTCTTGAGTATTGTATTCTCATATATTGGGTAACACTTGATAGCTCACTTGACAGCTAATTCTCTAGGTTAGAAATTGAAGTTATTATTAAATTTAATTGTAGCCAGCAGCTTGTGAAATATATCTAAAGTAGTGAAATGGTAGCTTTGTAGGGGATCTGGCAACAATATGCCAAACTGTCAATGCTGCTTATTCGTTTGTGCGCGATTTTTTTCGTGAATTAATATAGTAAATACTGCTATTTAATTCTGCTTTCTTATTTTAGAGTGATTCGAACTGGTTTGTTCGCGATTTGTGGTAGGTTGTTTTTGTAATATTTCGTCATTTTGCTTTGATGTCTTTTTCAAGTATGAGGTAGACTGATTGAAAAGTG
The DNA here is from genome assembly GCA_038380435.1 of Ryuthela nishihirai. Taxonomy (NCBI): domain Eukaryota; kingdom Metazoa; phylum Arthropoda; class Arachnida; order Araneae; family Heptathelidae; genus Ryuthela; species Ryuthela nishihirai. The sequence continues at coordinate 115,324,559 of JAWZYU010000001.1, forward strand.
CCGCCATTAAATGAGTGGTTGTGCGTGACTGCAAAGTGCCTCGAAAAAAGTCCGTTAGCCACTGTTGGTGGCAGTTGATTTTGAATTGTGCTGTGTGTCTAATTTGATAGTAAAGTAATTAAAGTCAGTTTTTATCTTTAATTTTACTTTAAAGTGATTATATCTTCAATTTCTATAGTTTATTAGTCATTTTTGAAGTAAGCAAAGTATATTAAGCTATTTTTGCATGGAATGAAAATCTTATAAAATGACCAGCGGAACAAGGAAAAAGAAATCTTCACCGACTAATATGAAAATAAGAGTTAAAAAGTCCAAAATGTATCAGCATACAAATAAACGTGATAAAGAACCCAAAGAAATTTCCTTTTTAGAGGAGGACTTGATGGTTTCGACTGACTCTGTGGTGTCACCAACAAAGTCAATAGAAGACAACTCACAACCAAAGAACATTTCTACTACTGATCAAGAAAAACCAGAAAAGGAAAACTTACAGGTAAATTCTGACAAAAATAAAATACCTATAAATGAAAGCCATATCAGTAATGATAAAAAAACATTATAGAAGAAAATAATAACCTCAGTAATATCACAGTAAATAACAAAATAAATAACATTTCTGAAAATGAAAAAGATAATAAATATACACTTGTGACTTCCCTCGATACAGAAAACTTAAAGTTCAATGATAATAAAGACTTAGCATTAGTGATTACAGGAATTAAAGATGACATAAGTTCTCTTGATATTCGAAAAGTAACTTCATTTTTTTATGGTTTATTGGGAGAGCATATCACTGGAAAATTTATCTCTTTTGGACGTCTGCTTTTATTTCCTAAAAACTCAACTCAACAAAGTAAAATTCTTGAACTCAATGACTTATTATCTATACCAACAATAACTCAATTTTCCAAATTCAGGAAATCTTCGTTAGGAACAATCATTGTTGTACCTGTTAACATAAATGATGATGAGTTACTTGATATTTTATCCAATCAGAAGGTATTAAGTCTTCGCCGAATGATTCATTTTGACAAACAAGCTATTTCTAGAAAAGATTCTAACGGCGCAAGAACACATAAAGTAGTTCTTGAATTTGAGGGCGAGAACTTGCCTCTTAATGTGTATATCAACTTTAACAGACATTATGTCAAAAGTTACACTCTACCCCCAAATCTATGTCTATGCTGCTGTTATTTTGGACATGCAGTTTCAATTTGTAAAGGGCGACAAACTTGTAAACGCTGTGGTGGTAAACACCACCACAGACAGTGTACTTCCAAGACTCTTAGATGTCCAAACTGCTCAGGATCGCATCCAGCGACCTGGGCTGGTTGTATCATTCGAATAATAGCCTGTAAAGCAAGAGAAAATCAGTTAGCTGAAGGAATTAACTGGAAAGAAGCTTTTATTAAAGCAAAAACTAACATAAACTTTCTTAAAGGCTTTAGAAATACTGAAACTTTTGTCCCTAATGACGATCAAACTGAGGAAGAATCTGCAGATTACACTAGGATTCAAACTCGTGTTTATGAGGACCATAGAGAGAACTTCATCGATAAATTCCGAACGGACCTGACAGAGAACTAGCCTGCAATACCATCTACTTCAAATGATTTTCCGCTAAAGGACATTTCTGAAACTCAACAAAAGAAAGGCATAGACTATGCTTGTATGGTTAAAAAAAATATTTCAGGAGCAAAGAATTCAAATAAATCTGCTAATGCAAAAGCTTCAACTTCAAGTCGAACCGAAACTACTGATAATTCGACAATGAATATGGATTCTAAAGGCCAAATTATCGGACTACTAATCAAACTTTTTGACTACTTACTTCCTAGTGGACCGGAATTAAACTTAAAGACACTCTACTATCATTTCTACATTGCAGTCCATGGACAATAGAGCGATAATTATACAATGGAACTGTAGAAGTGTATTAAATAAGAAACATTATCTCAATCACCTAATCAAATCAAAAAATATTCAAATTATGTGTCTACAGGAATCTCAAACAAACAAGGTACCAAAATTTACTAATTTCATAGCATATAAACAAAAAAATGGTGACAATACCAGGGGAATATTAACTTATATACATAAAAACCTACCTCAAAACAGAATAAATATAGATATAGTACATAATAAATTAGAAGTCATTATTATACAAACTAAAATAAATAATATAACTACTTATATCATAAATATCTACAATGCTGGAGTATGCATAAAATATAGTCGATATTTAAAACTAATTGAAAACTTAAATGATGAAATAATAATATGTGGTGATTTAAACACACATAATGGAATGTGGTTCTCATACAGAAATGAACACAAAAGCACCCACTTGGTAAAATTCATTGAAAATAATAATTTAATAATTTTAAATAATAAACACATAACACATATTAATAAAAATAACTTCAACTGTGTAATTGATTTATCTATTTGCTCTAATAAAATCTTAAAAGAATTACAATGGCACATATTAGAAGACAGTTATGATAGTGATCATTTACCTATCTTTATTTATTTTAAAAATTATAAAAGCACAAAACCTAATATAAAAATAATAAATTGGAAGAACTTCAAACAAGACATTCAAAATAAGGAATTAATAAATGATAAATGTGGTTATATAGAATTAACAGAATTTTTAAATAACAAAAAAAATAAAAATGCTATCACTATCACTAAACAAATACCCAAAAATAATATACATACAATATTTGTCAATAAATTAATAGCCATTCGTAGAAGGGCAGAAAGGAGAATGAACAGGAAAAAAGCATTTACAGATGCCCAAAACTTTATCAGACTAAATAAAGCTATCTCAAAAAAAAAAAAAAAAAATTTAGAGAAACTTAATTGGAGAAAATTCACCGAATACTTAACACCTCATACAACCACATCAAACCTCTGGAAAATTTATAAAAAATTATACACTAATACTACCCCAAACAATCCAATTCAAACATATGCAATTAATAATAATAAAACATTAAAAGAAACAACAGAAGACTTAGCACAATTTTACATTAATTCACACTTCAAATATGACAATGAAATAGATAAAATTTTTAAAAATTCAAATATCTTTCACAATTTTTTTTTCATTGTAACTCAACTAATTATTTAAACCTTCCCTTTACATTTCATGAATTGAAAACTGCTATAAAAACTCTCAAACAAAATACCACACCAGGCCCTGACGAAATTACTAATAAACTGCTTAAGAATTTAACACATAAATGGTTAATTAAACTTTCAGAAATTTTCAATACATTTTGGTCTCAAAAATGCTACCCTGAATCATGGCTAGACAATTTTATGATATTCATAAAAAAAGAACATAAACCTGCTGATGATCTAAATCGTATTGACCCATTTGTCTTAGCTCAAACATGCTCAAACTGTTTGAAAAGTTAGTCTTTAATAGACTTAACTGGCATTTTGAAAATCATAACTTATTTGATTTTAACTTCTTTGGTTTTAGACCAGGACGATCCACTAAGGATCTATTATTGAATCTTATCTCAGACACTGAATTTGCAATTAAAAATTGTTTTTTCCTTTTTGCAGTTGTAATAGATTTAGAAAAGGCTTTTGATACAATCTCACACCAAGGATTATTAGCTAAAATTAGAAAATTTAAAATTTATGGCAATATATATCACTTTTTCTCTCATATAATACAAAATAAAAACTTTAGAGTTAAAATTGCAAATAACTTCTCAAATAAATATGAACTTAAAAATGGAATAATTCAAGGAGACATACTTTCTCCAATATTCTTTAATATATATCTAAATGACATCTCAGAAATTTTTCCTCAGATATTTCATATAGTACATATGCAGATGACCTTATCTTCTGGACCATTCACACAGATCTTAATATAATAAACACAAAAATACAAAATACTCTTAATAAACTAGTAAATTATTGTAAAAAATGGAATTTAAAAATATCATCAGAAAAATCAAAAAACACATTTTCACAAAAGACAGAAAATCACAAATGAAATAAAAATAACTTTAAATAACAGAATTAAAAATTACAGTTAATATAAAATTTCTTGAACTTCATCTGGACTCGAAATTATTATGGAATCATTTTCTTAAAAATGCAAAAGAAAAAGTTACTAAATTATTAAATTTTTTAAGATTCCTTGGAAGCTCTAAATGGGGCTGCTCCACAAAAAACCTTTTATTAATATTTAATTCTATAATCCTACCTAAATGTGTTTATGGAATTGAGCTCATAAATAACCTTTCTCAAACAAAAATAAAAAATCTAGAAACAATTCAAACAAAAGTTTTAAAATTTTGTCTTGGACTTTTGCAATCAACAAACAACTTAAATATATACACTGAAACTGCATTTCCCACAATTGAAATAAAAAAAAATATATTTACTATCGAATTTAATATTTCAAATAATCACTAAAAATCAACAACACCCTATAATAAATAAATTTAATAATAACTTTCAAGATGCAACTTTGAAGCGTTTTTCAGAAAAAGAAAAGATATTGGAACTAATAAATAATAAACTTAGTGGAGATTATCTTCCAAACTTTCCCTGCTGGATTTCAACATTACCCATTATTTCTGATAAAATACCAGGAATTGAATCGAAAAATCAATATGATAAATCAATTATAAAATCATTAACTGACACATTTATTAGTGATAACTATAAAAATTATATACATATATTCACAGGTGGATCTCTTAATCTGACTCCACTATCACATCTGGAGCCTTCTATTGCCCAAATGAAAACTATGAACACCAATTTAAATTTAATATAACTAAACCAGTAATTATAGCTGAGATGTTTGCTATTATTATAGCAATCAACTGGGCCTTAAAATATAAAACTTAAAAAATTGTCATATTTACAGATTGTAAATCATCACTAGACTTAATAGATTCTGAAAAAAATTCATCGCCGCCACGGCGGGAATCGAACCCGCATCTCTCCAGATTCATGGCAGAGCGCGCTACCATTGCACCACGCGTCGGACAACGAATATTTTCAGAATATGACCTTTTTTAAGTTTTTCTTCTTGAGACGTGACTGAGACAGCGCCATCTATACTCAAGGAGATGCAACGTTTTACAGTCGTTGCATTTGATTATCAGATGTTAATGAGAAGGTCGCTGACGCTACCGCGTTAAATATATAATTGAAATCCAAAGTGAATGCACAGTATTCCCTGTTAAGAAACAATAATTAATAGATTCTGAAAAAAATTCATCGCCGCCACGGCGGGAATCGAACCCGCATCTCTCCAGATTCATGCCAGAGCGCGCTACCATTGCACCACGCGTCGGACAACGAATATTTTCAGAATATGACCTTTTTTAAGTTTTTCTTCTTGAGACGTGACTGAGACAGCGCCATCTATACTCAAGGAGATGCAACGTTTTACAGTCGTTGCATTTGATTATCAGATGTTAATGAGAAGGTCGCTAACGCTACCGCGTTAAATATATAATTGAAATCCAAAGTGAATGCACAGTATTCCCTGTTAAGAAACAATAATTAATAGATTCTGAAAAAAATTCATCGCCGCCACGGCGGTGTCCGACGCGTGGTGCAATGGTAGCGCGCTCTGGCATGAATCTGGAGAGATGTGGGTTCGATTCCCGCCGTGGCGGCGATGAATTTTTTTCAGAATCTATTAATTATTGTTTCTTAACAGGGAATACTGTGCATTCACTTTGGATTTCAATTATATATTTAATGCGGTAGCGTTAGCGACCTTCTCATTAACATCTGATAATCAAATGCAACGACTGTAAAACGTTGCATCTCCTTGAGTATAGATGGCGCTGTCTCAGTCACGTCTCAAGAAGAAAAACTTAAAAAAGGTCATATTCTGAAAATATTCGTTGTCCGACGCGTGGTGCAATGGTAGCGCGCTCTGGCATGAATCTGGAGAGATGCGGGTTCGATTCCCGCCATGGCGGCGATGAATTTTTTTCAGAATCTATTAATTATTGTTTCTTAACAGGGAATACTGTGCATTCACTTTGGATTTCAATCATCACTAGACATTTTTCAACATAACCCTTTCAAAAATAATTTTTCAATATTTATTAATGATATATTTACTTTAACTTAAAAACACAGATCAGAATAACATTATAACTTTACAATGGATACCTTCACATGTTTATATAACATATAATGAACATGTAGACACTTTAGCAAAAAAGGCAAAAGATGTAAACCACACTATAAATTCTCCTTATCATTTTGTTATGCATAAAAAAATAAATAAAATAAAATTATTGGCAGAATTACAGAATTGGTACATGACAAAAGCTAGGAACACACATAGATTTCAAATTTCTAATAACATTGGTAAATTTAATAATTTTGGATTAAAGAAAAAAGAAATCTCTATGATTTTAAGAATAAAGTCTAATCTAGCTCTTACAAATTCCACAATATTTAAATTTAGAAAAACAAACTCACCAAATTGTGTTTTCTGCAATAACATACAAACACTAGAGCATATAATTTTCAGTTGTAACAAATATGAAGAGAAGAGAAAAATTTATTTTAATAAATTGCAAAAATATAATGTAAACACATTTAATTTTAAAAACGTATTAGAACTAACATAAAAAAAATTAAAACTAACTTTTTATAAATTATTAATTATCTCAAAAACATCAATCTCTTAGATAAACTATAAAAAAAAATAATAATTAAAAAAAAATGAAAAAAAGTGAATGAATATAAATGAATAATAATTAAAAAAACGTGTATATATATATATATACGTAAGGATCCACAAAAATTATGCCTGAATGAGTCTGCATTGTTTTAACTCTTTGTCAGGAATATTCAAAGTTTGATGTGTATTGATGATGATGGTAGCTTTGTACATATAATCAAAAAGAATGGCAATATTGTCATGTTTGTTATATCTATATACCTGTATGTTTAAGTGATTTTTTTAAGTGAATTTAATGTGTATAAATTTATTATTTGGTTTATCACTTGTTACTGAACATGAAAATATTTTTTGTGTATGTGCTCCATCTGTATCAGTGTTTAAAAGTGACAATATAATATTCTGGTTTAGAAGAGTTTGCATTAAACTGTGGAGACAAAAAAGTGAGATTTGTTATAGTTTGTTGTGATATCTGCAGTATTCAAAAACAGAAAAAGAGATTCATTACTAATAAAATTAAATTATCTGTAAGCACTATTAGAAATGTGTTAAAATTTTAGTATATAGTAATATCTGGTTAAATCTTAACAGATGAAAAGATGACATCTACATTAAAACTTAGCAGCACTAAAGCATTTCAAAAAACCAAAACATATGTATAAACTGAATAGTCAATCACAGGATGTGTCCTGTAGACATGAAACTCATGACATAATAAGCTGAAGAAAATTGGTTTTGCCATGAGTATAACCAACCAAAAAAATATTGCTAAGATAAATCTTAAGAAGTGTGATGACCCATTCACTTTTGCTTTTCCTTGTCTCCTGGAAACATGCCAGTTATGCTAACCACTACACCATCATCAGCTAACGTTTTTTCTTCAGCTGGTGTAGCATAAATTTTTATTTGATTTGCACAGTGGTGCCATCTATTTGGAATTTTATAGCCAATGATGTAGTGGTTAGCATAACTGGCATGTTCCCAGGAGATGTGGGTTTGAATCCCACTCACAGCAAAACCAATTTTTTCAGCTTATTATTTCATGAGTTATATGTATAAACTTAAAAAAAAAATTGGAATTACTTTTTTTCAGTGCTGCACCTAATTTAAAAAAAAAAATGATTCTCTGAAAACTGTATAGTGCATATTTCAGTGTAGTTGCAATGATGAGCTATTCAAATTATAGTTCACAGGCATGATATACCAGCTAGCACATACTCTAGACCAGTAGCATGCAACCTATGGCATGCAAAACACGTTTGTGTCACTAAGTGAATTTAGATAGGTATTAATATTTTCATGTTGTTGGGAACTAGCATTTAATCTGAAGCAGTTTATATTTATTCTTACAGGGAAACTATGAAAACCTCTGAATTCATTGTAGATACAAACAGCTTTGCCCATGATTTATAATAATTATACTTAAAAATAGCAGACCTCTTATTTTAAAATTTTGTATTAATCAGTATAGTATATAAAATAAATTTTTTCCCATCACTGATATGTGTAAGAAGATGAAACTAAAACTGTATTTTAAATGACAATGACTTTGTTTAAGGGCTCTTATAATTTTGTGGCAGACTATGGAAGATCCAAAGAACTCAAGTAAGAACTTTTTATTTTATGAAATAAAGTGTGGAAAACCAGGTAGAATCCATAATTAATAAGAAACAGATGCCCCAAGGAGGTGACAGCAGCATGACTGCTGTGATGCCCCCTCATTCACTTTTACTTTAACCAGTTTTGCTTAATTTAAGTTATATTTATCATTTTGCGGATTTTTATTTCCTTTTTTGGCATTACAGCGCTCGTTTCCAAGAGTTAGGAGTTGTTCATGCACAACTCTAAACTTTCAATTGTCACCCGCTAAAGCGCATGTACAAGGACACGCCCACTCTTGCGTCATAGCTTGCACTGCTCATCAATTTATGCAAATGTCTTTCCCGGTGTGCAACATGACACGTGCGGGCTTTGTACCTCTTGTTATAACCTGGTGACATGTTGTCACAGTAGCACAGAAGAGAGAGTTCACAGTTAGTGCAGTGTGTGTAGTCAGAGTTTTTGGACAGAGTTGAGAAATGATGTAGTATCTTCTTTATTGAAGTTTTGGTGAGTGTTTTTTGGAAATAAATTGTTTGTTATATAAACCTTTTGAATCTTTACTAATTTTTTTCTCTTGAGCAACGTTAATTGTTTGATTAGAATTAACCTTTACATTTTGACAATCATTTAATATTTTTGAATTCTTACTCATTAACGCTCACTGGTATTTCGAACCCTAATTAAACTTTATTTTTTGGCAATTTGTTAATTATTGCCAAGCGGCCGACTCAGCTATCTGGAACATGAAAATAATTGGATCAAAGGGTCCAAAACTAAATAAACTTTAAAAGTATTTAAATCTTTGGAGCGTTACACTGCCTACTCAACAACAATGAGTGGCAGCTGCAGCCAATGTATGGCCGCAAGATGGACACACTGATCCCCAAGCCTTACCCTTACACTCAATGGTCCAAGGTGAAATTAAATATCTGCACAATATCAAAAGAAACATTCAACACCATTTGTTATGCATAGTAAAGAGGAAAAATATTTTAAGATCCAGAGTCAAAATTTTGATATGTCAATAAATATTTTGTGGAAAAATGTCACCCTGGTAACGCTGTGATTGTCACCTATGTCAAAATTGTATACGTATGTTATGATGTGTAATGATACATCCCAAATTTATTGTTGTTAGTATAGAATCACCAAAATATTAGCTAATGTGTTTAATTGCCTCGGAAATTGTATACATTAGAGCCACACAAAACCATTCAGACCATATGGCATAAATTGCCTAATACCGAACTGCCTAAATATAATTTGAATAAACATCGTCATTTAAAATGGAGTTTTAGTTTCATCTTCTTACAGTATAGTATAATGTTTTATATTGAATCATCTCCAGTACCAAAAAAGAAACCTGCCTATTGTTTACACTTTTGAAAAACAGCTTGCCAATGAAAAAGATCGAATGCCTTAAGTTCAATATCATAGCAGCTATGTTTATTTCACTGTGCTAAAATATGCTAATTCTTTAACAAATAGCATTTGCAGTCTCCTTACAATATAAGCCAGAAAGAGTTCTTGTCAATTTTTTTTAGACTTTTTTATATTATCAGGCAATTGTGCAGAATGTTTTATTGAAAGGGAAAAAGCATTAATGTTATGTAAAATACATTACTTCAAAATATTTTTAATTTAGGAAACTATTATATATATAACTCATGGATACAGTCAGCTCTACATTATGGGTTACTTTGCTGTGTAGGTACTGTACATCAATCCTTAGACCAGTGATAAATCTGCAAAATAATAAAATGGTTAACTGATAATAATGGATTGGGAGATACTCTACATAATGCTTATATTAACCATAACATATACTGCTTAGAAATTTGTACAACTATAAATTAATCATACACCTTTTTGAAAATGGTAATTTCTAAAATCTGAAAGTAGATAAGTGTCTGTGATCAAATGGAAAGAAATATGAAATTCTGCAGTAAAAAAAAATTCACAATTACATAACTTATTTAGTCCCTTAAATATTTAATAATTTACCTCTTGATCTGAGAAATCATAAAGGTGAATTTTTTTTTTATAAAAAGAGATTTTAAAAAGTACTTCTTGGCTATGGATGATATTGAACATATATTTGCAATTTCTAGATAATGTAAAATTAGTGTTTTTGATTTGAATATTTTTTAATTTGATAGGCTACTTATGATGTTTCATATGAATTATAGATTGCCATGCTCTCCTACTCATCACTGTCACCAATAGCTGATAAATTAATGTGTTAATTATAATTTTTTTTCATTCTTAATATTTATTTTAAATTTACTTCTGTACTGTTAATTTAATACGCACTATAACAACCTAGTAAATCTTTTGCTTTTGGGTTGTTTATATGTTGAGTAAATTTATTGTAGAATTTCTAATGATAATAAACTTGAAAAAAAAAACACTCACCCACAACTTTCTTCTGTCTTTTCAGGAAAGGGTGAAACTACTCCACCAAATCTCTTCCTGGGATTTAAAGTGATTCTTAGGAGTGGAGCAAGTAACAAATATATACAGGTAGTCCCTTTCAGAATGTTTTTTACTGAGACATATATAAAGCTCCCATAAGTTAAAGGAAAGAAATTAAACTTTATATACAAGGCTGAACTTTCCGTTAGTCCAGGTGTAAAGTGACTAAAGAGAATAATGTTATATTCAGTAATATTGCTAAATCTTAGAAGTGTGATGGCCCACCCATTCACTTTTGCTTTCCTTGACCAGTTTTACTTTGTTATATTTATCATTTTGGGGATTATTATTTCATTTCTGGACATCGCAATTCTCGTTTCCGAGTGTAGGAGTTGTGCATGCACAACTCCGACCTTTCGATTGTCAGCTGTTAATGTGTGCGTGTAGGACACAACCCCTCTTGCATCATAGCTAGTGCGATCGTAAGATTATGCAATTTTTTTTCCCAGAGTGCAACAGACGTACGTCTGTTGCACTCTGGGAAAAAAATTTGTTTTTGACTTAGTATGCAGCATGCATACTAAGTGATGTTAGGTCACAGAGTAGAGAATTGAGAGGAGAATGAGATTAGTATTGTTAGTTAGAATGAGATTTGTGTGTAGAGAACATCAATAGAAATGTATGAGTCAGATTGTGAGAAGTATTGTTGAGTAGAGAATGATGTTAGAAGTTGTTAGTAGAGATTTAGATAGAAGGAGTTGTTAGTAGAGATTTAGATAGATGCGAGTTGTTAGTACTCCAACTTTTGTATTATTCCATTGAATTTGGGTGAGTCTGAATTTTTTGGAAATAAACTTGGTTTTTAGAAACTTTTGAATTTTTGCTATTTTTCTCTTGAGCAACGTTAATTGATTTTTTTTTTATTAGATTTAAACTTTAATTAAGCCTAACAATTCTTTTTGAATTCTTACTTGATAAGTAATGCTATATATACAACAAACCCTATTTCAACTTTATTTGGCAAGTTAAAATTTTCTGGTGCCCGACAAACATATCCAGAATTTTGTATAAATTTGGATCAGGCAAAAGGTCCATCTTGAAAACTTAATAATCTTTGGAGCGTTACAGAGCAATAAAGAAAATGGCACCCAAACAGGGACTGTATATATATATTGTATATTATTTAACATGATTGTCAAAGATAATAAATTTTTTAGCTCCTTAGTTATATGTACTATTCATAGATTTAATGGCAGCTTAAGCCAAAATTTTTTGTTGAGCAAGAAGCTTAACTTTTATGCATTAGTCAAAAGTACTGAAGTTTCAGCGCAGTTATTGCTGATAGTTAAGATCTTTATTATATGTATGTAAAGATTAGAAGTGTCCAGACACACGATAGATAAACTTTTTGATAACAAGTTTATTTTTGCAAGCTTAATATAGCTTTAGTATTGTATTGTTGTATAGCAGTACCTTTGAGCGCTGCTCAAGATAAATAAAAAACTTTCTTTATCTGACTGTAACGCTCCAAAGATTATTAACTTTTCAAGTTGGACCTTTTGTCTGATCCAAGTTTAATCAAAATTCTGAATAGCTTTGTTGGGTGCCAGGCAATTTTAACTTGCAAATAAAGTTGAAATAGGGTTCGTTATCTATATAGTGTTACTTATCGAGTAAGAAGGTAAGAATTCAAAAAATTCAATTTGAGTAAGAAGGTAATATTCTTTGTAAGAATTCAAAAGGGATTGTCAAGTTTAATTAAAGTTTAAATCTAATCAAAAATTTATTACCATTGCTCAAGAAAAAAAATAGCAAAAATTCAAAAGTTTCTGAAACAAAGTTTGTTTCCAAAAAATTCAAAGACTCACCCAAATTCAATGGAAGAATACAAAAGTTGGAGTACTAACAACTCGCATCTATCTAAATCTCTACTAACAACTCCTAACATCTTTCTCTACTCAACAATACTTCTCACAATCTGACTCTTACATTTCTACTGATGCTCTCTTACGCACAAATCTCATACTAACTAATACTAATCTCATTCTCCTCTCAATTCTCTATTCCGTGACCTAATGTCACTTAGTATACATGCTGCGTACAAATTCAGCACATCTGTTGCACGCTGGGAAAACATTTGCATAATCAGATAATTGCGCTAGCTATGACACGAGGGGTCCTGTCTTATATGCAGCATAAGCGGCTGACAATCAAAAGTCAGAGTTGCACATGCGCAACTCCTACACTCGGAAGTGAGAATTGCGATGTCCTAAAATGAAGTAATAATCCCCAAAATGATAAATATAACGTAAATAAAGCAAAACTGGTTAAGGAAAAGTAAAAGTGAATGGATGGACCATCACAACTCCCCCTCCCAAAGGGAGTCAAAATTTGACCTAACAGATTTTGACGAGCAAATTTAGAGTAATAGGACACTTCTCATGTTATTTACACACCGCTGAACATAAAGTAAAAGTATGCTTACTCAAATTTTGATAAGACAATCAATCTACTCTCACTTCGACACAATGTTCTATCACAACCAAAGGTAACTCCTCCCTTTCCACCTAAAAATGTGTACAGCTGCCTAGTGTAAATATATACCAATGGCTGTTGCAGTTAACTGTATACTAGCATTATTGGACTAACTAGTATCACATTCTGATACAAACTTCAAAAGTTGCATACAATAGCCTGTACGAAAAGCTGATTAATATTACTCCTGTTCTTCTTAACTTCTAAAAAAGTTAAAAAAATTCAGTTGCAACAAATTCTGCTCTTTTACAGAATACAATTACAGACACATCAAGCAGGGTACAGAACTTCCATTTATTCCCCTAACCACAATGAAAATATGTGAAAGCTAAATCTTCTGTGCCTATCATACATAAAAAAGGGTATTGGAACAACATTAAATCCTCCTAACTACATCAAACATAATTATCTAATAAATTCCAAATTTTACAAATAAGTGGGAGTATAATCATCCGCTATTAAATCTTCACCTAAACACAATGACACGAGCTAGTTGAAATAAAAAATGCATTAGTTACCTCCCCTCTTCGAGCTTCACGTTATCCTCCCAAAGGCGTTATGCTGGTGACCATCTTGGCTATCAGACTATGTTGTTGGGGACAGCTCCAAAAGGGTACAAAAAAAGTCTTGCAGACATCATGGTTAGCTCGTATATAAATATGCAAACAAATGCTGCCAATGTCATCCCGATAATTACACATCATTGACGCATCAATATCACTGATGACACCGAACAGATTTAAACACGTATACATACATCATATCTAAGAATATAGAAAAACTGTATCGATAATTTATCATATATGACACTAACATTTCATCTAATACAATTCCATTCACTTCTTACATGAAAATACCACTTTGCATACAAAAAAATTCACTTCAAAATGCAAAAATACAGCTCAAAATATTTAATCACTGTGTACTAAATTCTCTTTCATTCGCATCCATAAACATTTTACAATTTCTAAATTCTAACTTAATGTTAATGTACAGTTCAGCTTTCAGCTGAAATGAAGAAAAAAAAATCTGCAAAAATACACTTTAAATCACATTAATACAATATAACAACTAGAACTTCAGATGAACAAGAATACATAAAAATTCTGTTCACATTTTAAACACAAACTATAAACCTTGAGTGGAAAATTCATTTTTCAAAAAATAAATATTGAAACTCCAAAGTTTTGACAAGATATTAAACATTTTAAAATCTCTGAAGTCTAATTATTTTGATTTATACTTATAAATCAAAATAATTAGACTTCAAGCTTCTCCATCTTCATCTATTCCAGAAAAAAGAAATAAAACATTATAAATCATTAGTTCACAGTGTGGCAATTTTGGACAAAATTCTTTAGCAGCCAGCTCATCTGCAGATGCAACTTCACCTTTTATCTTTACGTTATGAAACGCGTATCTTTGAAGAAATCCTGCAAGTCAACCTGTACTTGCAGAAAATTCATAATTTTTGTTTAACTGAGCTGATGTGGTTGGTTCCATTTCTTGTATCTGCTTATATATTCATAATGCCATCTGTTTGATAGTATTTCCATCCAGAGGTATTCTTTTTTGCGAGTTATCTTCTATCCACATTACTTGTGCCTTTTTCCATCATCACTTTTACAATATCTCTCATGTATGATGATGACTTAGAACTCAATTTTGTTCCAGAAAGCACAGATTTTCTAATAGCATCTTCAATTTTTTTGATGATTCTTATGATAGCTTTGTTCAAACCAAAATATTTTGTTGAACCTTCTCCAGTTGCAAAACTATCTAAAATTTGGATCTTAGTATCCAAAGAGATAGCTTTCCTTTTCTGCTTTTGTATAGTTGAATTATCTGACATTGTGGTAAGGCTTATGAAAAGTATTTGAATTGTAGTTAATAAATCAGATGATGAAAAACTGTAAATTACCTATCAGCAAAATTTAATAAATTTATATTACACACACAAAACTTCAGAAAACAAAATTTTTTTCGATTTCTTCTATTAAACATCTAAGCACTTCTAACTTTAAACACAAAACGAGAGATCAAGACTAACATAAATGTTGAAGATAAAAATTGAGGGGAATACCTGGAACTCAATGTTGCCACGTTATTCCAAATGAAGTAGGTTTTGTACAGTTTTTTCATAAAATAGAGAATAAAATAGAGAAAACTTGTTGTGTTAGTATAGTTTTATTTTTGGGGATTTTAGTGCACAAAATGTGTATCTATAGTACATTTTCAAAGTTAAAAACTACTTCGAAAAATGTGACCATAAAAGCGGCATCTTTGTTTATAAATGTAAATTCTAGGCATTTTTTCTTGAATAGAAATATTTTTTCACAATTAAATTCAAATGGAAATTTTTAAAAAGGTGCTGTTTGAACAGTGTTAGATCAAAATAAATCATGTAAAAAGAGAATTCGAATTTTTTTCTAAACAATGTTAACTCAGAATCGTGTAAAAAAAATCTGTGTAAAAACAGAATTGGGTGTATATAAATAAAAAAAAGTTCAAACTTTATATATATTTTTTAACTTATTTTATGGTACTAGAGTACATAATGAGATTAAAAGAGTCAGTAACCACCTTTGAGCAGCATGATAATATACGCAGACTTTGTGAACCTGATTTTATTAGTCAGGTCATTATAAGGGTTGAGGGTCAACCCTTCCCATTCCAGCTATTTTTTCACGCTGATTAGATGAAAAAAAATTAACCTTAGAACTTGTTTGCCATATAAGTAATGAAATGAATTATGGCATGTTATATGCCAAATTAATTAGCATTTAATTCTGGATTTTTTGAAAATAAAATATTTAACAAAAAAGACAACTGGTTTTATTTTATGCAGCATTTTTAGAGTCGTGTAATAAAAATGCATCTGGCAACACAAAAATTTATTTAAAAAACAGTAATAGACAGATATGAGTATAATGCACATGAATAGAAAGGCTATTTATTTCTGAATAATAATAAAAAAAATTGTTTAAAAAACATTTTTTCAATTTTGTAATTTTTTTCTTCATACCATAATTTGAGGAATGTCACACTGCTTGTTGCAGAGTCCAATAAACAAGTCAACTTTAGAACAGTTTTAATAAATAATCAACAGAAATATGTCATGTTATATACAAAATTAAAGAGAATTTAATTCTTTATTTTAGGTAAAAAATATGAACATTGTAGTAACATATTAATTTTAATAACACTTCTTATGATGATATATTGAAAAGAAAGGTGCATATACTATAGGAAAAAAAAATGCAACACCTGGAAGGGTTAATGGCATTTTATTGAAATGCAGGCAGCTGTAACATACACTGAGATGTGCAATTGATTACATAATCAAACAAAAAAATAGGGAAAATTACCACTTCACCTACCTTGTAAAGTGGTATAATTAGTATGATGCTGAACCACCTGCACAGCAATGCATTCATGAACAAGGCAGGTTTGTAAATAAATAAAAAAAATAAATACCCCCTCAAGCAGCTGCTTGCCACAGAGGTCTGACAGGAGCCTGTCAGTTTATATGCCATAGAAGAAGGTCTGAACAGCTCTATAAAGGCATCCTGAGGGATAGAATGTCAAATAGTGCAAAGTCATTGTTCCATTTTAGCGACAGTGGTTGGTGCACCTCTTGGGTGTTGGAGCTGTTGACCCATCATGTTCCAGATATGTTCAATAGGTGAAAGGTCCAGCGAGTGTGCTGGCCATGGTAGTACCTGAATATTTTGCTTATGTAGATATTGAAGACTAATGCAGATGGTGTGGGGATGGGTGTTATCTTGTTGATAAAAGGTACCATGCTGCTGAACAAACAGCCACTGACTGCAAAATGTTGGACTGAGTAATGTCTGACTAATGGCACCCCACACAAGATACCAGGTGCTGAAGCTGTGTGACGATGTTGCATCCACTGGGTGGCATTCCTTTCCCTTGGATGATGGCAAACATGTTGTCTACCATCGTGCTGACCAAGACAAAAACGAGATTCATCACTAAACACCATGATACTCCACTCTTGTTCATTCCAGTTCTGTCTGAGATGGCACCACTGAAGACATGCTTGCATGTGGACAAATGCAGTGCCAGATGGCTCAAAATGAAAACTGTAAAAGCCTGTTGTTTACTAGCCTTGTAGGTATTTGATGTGTTACCTGTTGCCAGTCCCTTTTTGCAATTACGTTGTAGTCACAAATCTGTCACACAATACCATGCATCGCAAATAGTGGTCCTGTTGCTCTGTGGTCATTTGTGGTCTTCCTGATCCTTATCAGCATGTGCTAGATCCTTCTTGAACCACTGGTGCCATATGTGTATGATATATATCAGCATTTAATTCTGGATTTTCTGAAAATAAAATATTTAACAAAAAAGACAATTTGTTTTAATACAGTATTTTTAGAGTCCTGTAGTAAAAATTGCATCTGGCACCAAATATTTATTTTAAAAACACTAATAGACAGAAATGAGTATAATGCACCTGAATAGAAAGGCTATTTATTTTTGAATAACAAAAAAAATATTTTTTTTATTTCAAGTAAATATTTCTCTCGGTACCCCGTCAAAATAGCCCAAGACTAAATAGCCCCGACAAAATAGCCTATTCTAAAATAGCCCCGACAAAATAGCCTATTCTAAAATAGCCTAAGACTAAATAGCCCCGAAGAAATAGCTTAGCCTATTTAAAATCCAAAGTAAAAATCCAACTTGCGCGTCGGAAAACGCGCGTAATATGTCTTCCTATACTTTGGTAAAATGAAGGTAACTTTGCAACAAGTTGCGTTGAGTGCATCTATAATTAGAAATATTATAGTAACAAATGAGTCACGTGACAGGCACATGGCTCACCGGTAGGCGGAGCCATGTGATTTAGTTTTAGTATTAAAACCAATGCTTCTAGTTTAGCTTCTAGTTTTAGTTTTTTGTTCGCACGTGGCGCACGTGTGTCTTGCGGGAGTCGTTGCAAGAGATCTCTAACAGAAATAAGTAAGTTATTTTAATATCTATTTTACCGGATGCGTTTATTTATTGATATAATATAGAACTATTTAATAGATATTAACTGATAATCCGTTATTATTTGTGTTTTGCAAGAAAAATGGAGAAAATCTCGTCGCAAAAAGGAAAAGATCTGCTGCTGAAAGATGGTCATCGATATCGCAAGGCTAGGGAAAACCGGGATGAAAGTACATCGTGGAGGTGTGTAGTTCCGACTTGTAAAGGGTGTCTAAGAACATTGGGTGCTGACTTCCGGGTCGTGACGGAACACAACCATGCACCAAATCCAGCTAAAAATCAGGCATTGAAATGCGTTTCTGAAATGAAACATAGAGCACAGAGTGCTGTGGAGAATATATCAAGCCTGCACAAGTGGAATATCTTTGGAAGCATCGATTCAGCTTCCAAATTATATTGCCTCCCAGAGAGCAATAGAACGTATACGAAAAAAAACGAATCTTCCATATCCAAATCCTGCAAGTGTTGCCAATATTGCAATTCCAGTTCATCTTCAAAGTACCACAAGAAACGAAAATTTTATTCTGTGGGATTCTGGAGAAAACGATCCTGATCGAATTCTAATGTTCGGCACTGAGGAAAATTTGAGAATATTGGAACAGAATCATCATTGGTTTGTTGATGGCACGTTTAAAGTATCACCTGAACTATTTTTTCAATTATTCACGATACACGGACTAATAGAAAAGTGTTGTATTCCACTGATATATGTATTGTTAAGAAATAAAAGTGAAGCAATGTATGTTCGCGTATTTCAGAAACTATTACAGTTGAAGGAAATTTTAAATCCAACAAGTGTGTTAAGTGATTACGAGAAAGCGGTTCAAAACGCCGTGCAACAAGTTTTTAATAACACAGAAGTTGTTGGCTGTTTGTTTCATTTGGGACAGTGCTTATGGCGAAAAGTGCAAGAACTGAATTTAGCGCAACTTTATGTAAATAATGAAAATGTGCGTGCTTATATAAAAATGTTGTTTGCGTTGAGTTTTGTACCGGTACATGATGTTATAGGAGTATTTGAAGAATTAATTGAAAAATGCCCAAACGAACTAGACCCCATTATCGATTACTGGGAAGATACATATATAGGACGAATAAGACGCAATCACTGAGCACAACCACGATTTGCAATACATATATGGAATGTTCATGAGCGCGTTGTCAATGGTCTTCCGAGGACAAATAATTCGGTAGAAGGGTGGCATAGGGCATTCCAGCAAACTGTAGATTGCCATCATCCATCCGTCTACAAACTCATCGACCATTTCCGAAAAGAGCAGGATATGGTAGAAATCCGCTTAACCCGTCTTGCTGCAGGTATTCGCAACCTAGATGCTAGCAAAACTAAATATGTGCAACTGAATCGACGCCTGGAAGCATTAGTGGAAAATTATGCAACTATGGAACATATGGACTTTCTTCGTGGCATTTCACATAACCTTGAAATGTAATTTTTGTAAAGAATGTGGCAAGGAACACAAACCTTAAAGACTTGTAAAGAATTACCAAACCATATTTAGAATTTTTATTTATATGTCTGTACACAATTTTTAAAATGCGAACTTTAGAATTTAAATAGGCTAAGCTATTTCTCCGAGGCTATTTTGTCGGGGCTATTTAGTCTTGGGCTATTTTAGAACAGGCTATTTTGTCGGGGCTGTTTTGTCTTGAGCTATTTTGACGGGTCACGATTTCTCTCATCTTGTAATTTTTACTTTTACAATACATTAAAATGTTAACAATACATTAAGAGAATACTTTAAGAATACATTAAGAAAATACTTTTAGAAAATTCAGTCTTTTAGCCAATTGTGCTGAGTCAGATAAACATCAACTTTAGAATTTTTTTTAAAATAACCAATTAATGGAAATAGGTCATGTTATATTCCAAATTAAACAGAATTTAATTTTGAATTTTATGAAAATAAATAATATAAACAAATTTACAAGCATATTGATTTTAATAACCTTTTTCAATATGTTATGGTGGGGAAAAAAATTGCACTATACAATTAAGGCTTCATTTTGGAAAACCTGATGAATAAAAATAGTTAAATTGTATATTAATCAAAAGGAAATTTCCTCCTGAATAATATAATATTCAGCCTGAAATGTGATTGAAATTTTTATTTCTTTTAATGATTCTTTTCAATATCGTATATTTTAAACATGGCCAGTGTTATACAAAATGACTTGGACTTCTCACTTTCACAGGATTTTCTGAAGTGGTTATGAAATAGAAAAAAACTTTCTTGGCTGATCGTTAAAGACTTGAATGTTACCTGCTGTTATGCCCCCACTGAGGATGCCGATGAGGGTGAGAAGGATAGGTTTTACAGACAACTTCAGAATATTTTGAGTTCTGTCAAGAAAGGAGATATTACCCTTGTTCTTGGTGACTTGAATGCCAAAGTTGGTACTGACTCTGACCTTTGGGGAGGGATGATAGGCCCTTTTGGTATTGGTAGCTGCAATGGAAATGGGCAATGTCTCCTACTAAACAAATGTCTCCTACTTACTTGTAAGTAAACTCAATGGTTTCAGAATAACTAATGCGTATTACAAACACCACAACATACATAAGTACACATGGGTTTCACCTGATGAGCTGCATAAGAATATGATTGATTATATATTAATTAACAGCAAATGGGCTAGTTCTGTTAGGAATACCAGGTCATATAGGGGAGCTGAAATTGGATCTGACCATTATCTTGTTAAAAGCATCTGGCAACTTAAACTTAAAAAGTGTTGTGCTAGGGTTAAAATTTTTACCTTTAATACTGAAGCTCTGAAAGACCCAGTTATAGCTACAGCTTACCATGATAGGTTACTTAGTCATTATGACAGTCATGGTTTGCTTACTACTGAAGTTGAGGAAGAATGGGACCATTTTAAACAGGCTTTTTTGGAAACCAACTGTACTCTTTTTAGGGAAAAAGGAGCAGAGGAGGCAGAATTATTTAAGTGATAAGGCACTTGAGCTCATTTCAGAAAGAAAGAACTGCAGGAATGTCCTTAATCAATACCCTACTAGTCCTAATAGAAAGCATTACAGAGAGCTTAATAAACGTGTAAAGGATCAGTTAGCTGCTGATAAGAATCTTTAGCTTGATGGCTTGGCTGACAAAGCCGAAGAAGCAGTTAGACAGCACAACAGCAGAGAGCTGTACCAGATATTAATGTTTTGTGTGGTAGAAAATGGACAGGTGTACAGGGATTGAAGGATAAACAAGGTAATGTTATAGAAGGGGAGGATTCTGTCATGGTTAGGTGGGCTGAGCATTTCAGTGATGTTCTAAACAATGTAGTTAGTTCTACTCCCATTGTTTGCAATGATGATGGATGCATTGGTGGCTTTAATGTTGGCTCTATAACACAATATGAAGTTATTTTGGCTGTTTCTAAACTTAAACTTCATAAAACCCCAGGTATAGATGAAATTATTACGGAAGTGCTTAGAGCTGGGAATGTTTCTGTTACCACTTGTATGACTGAAATTTTGAATATCTTTTGTGTTAAAGGCATGGTTCCTAAGGATTTTACCAGAGCTATTATTATCCCTATTTTCAAAAACGGTGATCGCAGTTCTTGTGATAACTTTAGGGGTATCAGCCTACTCTCTGTTCCAGGTAAAGTTCTTTGCATGATTGTGCTTAATAAAATTAAGAATCTGGTTGGTGGTCAATTGCGTAATGAGCAATGTGGATTCAGAAGTGGTAGGGGATGTGCAGATCAGATATTTTCACTTAGGCAGATTCTTGAGAAATGTTTAGAATTTCAGAAACCTTTGGTTGCTAGCTTTGTTGATTTCAAAAAGTCTTTCGACTCTGTTGATTGTCATAATTTGTGGTTGATTGTGAGATCATATGATATACCTGACAAGTTAGTTAACATAATGAAAGCTCTCTATAATAACACTGAGTCGTGTGTGAGAGTTGATAAGGCTTGTAGCAATTGGTTTAGCATTACTTCTGGTGTTTGACAACGGTGCATTTTGTCTCCTTTTCTCTTTAGCTTGGTTATTGATTATGTTATGCGAAATTCACTTCAAGGGAAAGATTTTGGCCTTAAATGGGCTGGAGATACGAAAATTTCTGATTTAGATTATGCTGATGATTTAGTCCTTTTGGCAGATGATGATGATGAAATGAACTCTCTCAATCGAGGTGTTGATGAAACTGGTATTAGAGTAGGTTTGGTTATAAACAGAGAAAACTAAAGTGATGAAAATTGGTCACTCAGGCTGTGATTCAGTTAATCTGAATGGTTGCAGTCTTGAGCAGGTGTCACAGTTTAATTATCTTGGGAGCTAATAACAGATACTGGTGATGTGCGGCATGAGATTAACAGACGAATAGGGATTGCTGCCAGGACTTTTAAGAATCTATGGAGAGTGTGGTGAAATAGGCATATACACCTAAAGACTAAAATTAGACTCTAGAATAGTTTGGTTCTTTCTAGGGTTAGTTATGGTAGTGAAACTTGGACGCTGTGTAAGTAAGATAACAGGAAACTAGGTGCTTTTGATTCTAGATGCTTACGTAGTATCTTGGGCATTAGGTGGTTTAACTTTGTGACTAATGATGAGGTTATGCAAAGGAGTCGGCAACCTCCTTTAAGCAGCATATTGTGCAGAGAGAGACTCCGTTGGTTTGGCCATGTTGCCTATATGGATAATTATAGATTGGCAAATAGGGTTATGAACAGTGTGCCTAAAGGCTTAAGAAAGAGGGGGAGACCAAGGATGTGATGGGCAGACAATGTCAAACAGGACCTTATTAGAATTGGTGTGCAGTGGCCAGATGCAGCAGATGTAGCTCAGGACAGAGTTGCTTGGAGAACTAAATTGCACGGTCTGGTTGGACCTCTGTAGCCCGTGGCTGCTTGAGGAGGAGGAGGAGGAGGCTAAGGTATTGAGGGGGGGGGGGGGTATTACCTTTAAAATCATTCAATATAAGCATAAAAACTTTTAATTTAAAAAATTATATGCTTCTAGAGGGGTGGGAGGTGAAATGTTCACAGTGAGTTTAATGGAGGGGAAGCTTTCCTGAAATAGCTCTCCCACATGACGATTGATTTCCATAGCAAGGAATTCTATTTTGCTTCTGTATCCAAGACATTCATTTTCAGAAAACTACATGCTCAAAGTTTTTTTGCTAAAAAACCAAGAAATAATAAAGGAAAAATTACATATAACCCAATGGGATGTTAAAATATCCGCAACAACTTTTATGCTGGCTTCCGACATAGCATAACTCAGAAAGATTGATAAATCAGCCAACTGAAACTGACTTACGGAAAGAAATCTGCAGAAATAAATATCCAAGACCTCATTTATTTTCAGAAAATGATACCAGATCAAAGTTTTATTGGAAGAGTAATAAATAATAAAAATTAGCATATAGCCTAATGGATGTTAAAATATCCACAGCACCAAGTTGTAGGCCATCCATCCGATATAGCATAACTATGAAAAATCAATACTTATCAATCAGCCAGATGATCACTAATTTACAAAAATCTAGTGAAATGAAAACAACGGTTTAAATATAAAAAAGTAAATGCTAACTTTACAAAGGGTATCTAATACACTACACCAACAATAAACAATATGGGAGTCACTTATAGCACACAGAATGGAGATAGCATGTATCAGCCAGCTGCACCTTGTTTGCCTCATATGTAATTAAATGCAGCTGTACCCAGAATTTCTAAGAAGGGGATGTGTTTACTTCCAGTTTCGATATTAAGAGTGGGAAAGATGCATAGAATGCGGAGAAAAATGATAAAAATAATTTTTTGGAATACTGAAATAGGTTTATGACAGAAAAGAGTGAAATGGAAAAAAAATATGGTGGTACACATTTTGTAATTGCTGCCAAAATCTACCGTTTTTAAAAATAGCTGATTTTTTGCTAATTTTTTAGATTTTCAAAAATTTAAGGAAAATTTATTGATAATAGTTCAAACTTGTGAGCTTAAATTGGGTTACTTCAGCAAATACTAACATTAACAAGCAAATCGGCAATACCATTTAGTGCTTCTAAGAAATTGCAATCAGATGGCTTTATAAAATTTTATTGTAGTTTAATAAAATATGCATCAAATTAAAAAATATTTTTCAAGCCTGAATTTTTTGCATTTTTATAAGATATATATGAATAAAAACTACAATGGCAATTTTTATTTTTTAAAAAATCGATATTTTTATTTATTTATTTTTTATTTTATTTATTTTTGTTGTTGTTGTTGTTGCATTAAAAACGTATACATCCTTGACCCCTCGTTTTGTATTCTGCGAATGTATACAAACGATATGGACACTGAAAGGGTTAAAAGGCATTCTGGATGGCCTTGGTGGGGGAGGGGGGGGCTACTATCTATCTCCTAATAGCTGTCTAGTGAATCCCCTTCCCCCAACATTCTCTGAGCCCATGCAATCTTTGTGACCTGCCCATTTAGCCATTGTGTTAAAAAAAAGTGCCACTCAGAGGTAAAACAACCCAACATTATTAATATTATGCCTCAGGGCATTAGAAAAAGAAGGAAACTTGGAATGTAGTGGGTAAACAATATCAATCAGGACCTTGTTGGCATTGGTCTGCAGCAGCCAAATGCAACATCAGTAGTTCAAGTTAGACTTCTGTGAAGAACTAAAATGCACTGTCTGTTTGAACCTCTGTAGCATGTGTCAGCTTGGAAATTATGTGTGTTTCTGTAGGTAAATTTGCACACACAAAATAGAATTTAACAATTTGTTTTTTAGTGCATCACTGTTATGTGTTTCCATTTTATCTGGTGACAAAAGAACTTGCTAGCTATATTTTTTTTAAAGAATTCTTGGAGACATCTATATTTAAATTGTTCATAATACTCAATATTAATTACTCTTGCAGGAAAATTGGCAGTTGAAGTTTTGGTTTAAAGATGGAATTCAAGAAGCCAATCGTGTAGAAAGTGCTCAAGAATTTTTTACAGAACTTGTAACTCCATGTGAATTTCCAAAAGGTATTAAATTTCAAATAATATTAAAATGTAGTTTTGTAACTTCTACTATTATATAGTAACATTAAGGCTGTAGATCATTAGATGAGGTTCTAGACTATAGTAACCTATTGATAACTCATCTAATTGTTTCTTTTTCCAGGATCAATAGAATGTTTTCGTTGGCTAATCATAGTGTAAATTTGCCTTAAATGCACATAACAGAGTGATATATGAATTTATTGTTCTTTAGTTATAAACAGTTTTTCTTGCACTTCACCAATTAACCTCATATCTCCATTAATATGAGAGTAGTCATGTCAGCTTGTCTATATGCTAGATTCATATTTCACTTTCTGTCTTTGGGGAGGAGAGGCAGGGTCATAACCTGAGGCAGCTTATGATAAATCAACATAAAAAAAAAATACTGTTTTTAACCCGTTTGAAATGATGTGTTTGACTTGAAATTTCTAGCATTTCAATAAATTTCATTGAAAAAAATTATGCTGAAACATATTAACCAACACCACCTTGGAAATTAATATCTTGGTAATAATAAATTAATATCGTGTATTCTATAGTTATAAATTTTTGAATTAGGCATTCTGAAACACTTTGATTATTTTGACAAAATAGTCTAATAGAGTAGGAAAGGATACTTTTTGAAATAACATGAAGGTAATTTTCACTAAAAACGTATTAAATTTAGTGAGAGTTGTTACTTAGTAAAAGAAATTTGCCGTCTACTAACTGTGCCATTTTTAATGACAAAGAAGCTTTAAATTTGTAGCATTTGTTTCTTCAGTTGATATCATATGTTCTTCCAACAGCAGTATGATTTTGTAAAGTTTTATATATATATATTGCATAATGTGCTTTACTACTGATCAAAGGGGCCTGGGTTTGAGCCTCAAGTAAGGCATTGACATTTGGGTTGCTTTTCTGCTAGATTCCATCATCCTCACAGACTTACTATGGCATATAAACTGACAGGCAACTTTCGACCTCTGTGGCAAACAGCTGCTTGAAGGAGTATTTATTTTTATTTATGTGTTTTTTTAGAGACCATTAAAATAGAATAAAAAGAAGTTCAGTAATTCAGATTTTGAAGATTTTTGACACTTTTGAATGCCTGTACTTAAAAACTACTGGATAGAAAAACTAATCATACTGTTTATCACATGAGTACTATAAATGTTCCCTGTTTCACTGAAGTGGGAAACACAGCAGTAGATTCTCCTTTAACAAAATCCCACTAGTTTTAAACAGTAAAAATTTTGATTTCCATGAAGGTTGGCATTAGAAAATACTTGATAAAGGAAGACAGCAGAAAATAATACTTGGTGAAAGGGGGTGTTGGGCTCAAAACGTTTGAGAAAATCTGTCGTAAACAGCCAAGTTGGCTTAGGTGGTCATCATCGAGACCCTTTGAAGCTGAGCATTCCTCAGTCATTTCAAGATAAAATCAGAGAAGGTTGGTTGGGTTGTTTTACCTCTGAGCAACACTTTTTTGCACACCATATGCTAAATGGCCAGGTCACAAGGACCCCGAAGGATCAGAAAAGGTTGGGGAAGGGGACCCACTGGAACAACTGTTGGGAGACAGATGGTAGCCTCCCATCAAGGCCATCCATTGTGTTCTTTAACATGCACAATGTATGGTTCTTCCACACATGTGGCCATGGCTTAATGTCCCATCTGACAGATGGTGGCCTTTCCAAGCCCATCAGTGTCCCCTACTGACCTTGGGTAGGGCGGGGAGTTTTGTGGAGATAAATCTCAATGCTGACCCAGCTGGGACTCGAACCTGGGAACTGCAGATTACTAGCTTGGCGTGCTACTGACTGAGCCACCCCCTCCTCCAGAAGGTTGGAGGTTGTGTTTATTTCACATGGAAAATCCCTCATTTGTCATATTTTTTCCTAAATAAATGGGGCCAGTATTGAGGTTTACCTCTGCAATACCAAAACCATCTGAAGGGTAAGCCTGATCTCACATGATTTGGGCTGCAGCACTGGAGGCTTACCAGAGCAGAAACTTATTCAAAGTGGTTAGACTTGATTTTACACATTCTAGTAGTCGCCATTGTTGTTTTCAGCTTTATCTTTGTGTGCAAAATGTAAGTTCTATTTCTTTATTCTGTTTTGTGTATATTGTTTAAATTCTAGTGTATTTATAGTAATTATTATTCTTATCATGCCCCGTAAATATTGTGTTCCTGTCTACCATAGTAATAATAGTGGATACAATGTGTGATACAGTGTTACCTATGTTGATCATTTAACAAGAAAAAGAGATTTAGTGTTGCATATACCTCAACGGCTAATTAATATATGTTACCATGGAGGGCTAGCTTATCCTACTGAAATTTCTATAAAATGTGTGAATATTATGCATGCTGTTTTTCAAACACATCCAGTAATGTAGAGCAGCAATTTCTTATCTGCAAAAATCAATTATTGACATATGTAAATATTTCAAAGCAGATTTTGACAAAAGAAACAGTATTTAGAACAGATTTTCAGTGTTTATGTAGGAATAAAATAATAGACTTGCTACATAATATTATATTAACATGTGAAATGTGTTAATGCGTAATTACGCACAATCAAAATATGCATCCAAGAAATCATCCAAAGAAAATTCAGCACTCTGGCCAAATGATTAATCATACGCCAGCCTATGTCTATCTGTTGAATTTTACTGGAGTAC
Source organism: Ryuthela nishihirai (assembly GCA_038380435.1). Classification (NCBI taxonomy): domain Eukaryota; kingdom Metazoa; phylum Arthropoda; class Arachnida; order Araneae; family Heptathelidae; genus Ryuthela; species Ryuthela nishihirai. The sequence goes on from JAWZYU010000001.1 coordinate 115,352,526, forward strand.
CAGTCATATCTCAATGATAGACATTGGTATATTTGATGTGGATTTCAAATATTTGTTTGTTCTGTAGTTGCTATCATCAGTATATGGTATTCAGTGTTATCATTTTCCTTAACAAGCTATATGGGTTATATTTCTAGTTCTTATGGAACACTCTTGAATGTTACACTGAAATCTGTATTTTATTTTTGCATTCTTATGTCTCTTACAAACTATGTAAAACAATAACATAGTGCTCAAGTGTTGTGCTTATTAATTTTCACTTGTCTACAGGAATGTCTCAATGGTAGACATCAGTTGTCGCAAGCTATTTTTTGAATTATACAGTATGATTGAGTGATCATTGACATATTTGATGTGTATTTCAAATATTTATTTTCTTGTAGTTACTAGCATCAGTATATGATATTGAATGTTATCATTTTCTTTAAAAGCTGTATGGGTTATATTTCTAGTTTTTATGGAACACCCTTCAATTTGCAGTGAAATCTGTAATTTTTTTTTTATATATATTCCAATGATTTTCTTACAAATTATGTAAGGCAATGACATAGTGCTCACATGTTGTGCTTAATAAATTTCACTTGTCTACTGGTATGTCTCAATGATAGACATTAATTGTTGCAAACTATTTTTTGAAGCTTACAGTATGATTGAGTTATCATTGGTATATTTGATATGGGTTTCAAATATTTTTTTTTTGTTGGATATATGTGTAGTCAATATATTTAGCTGTAAATAATTCAAAGTAATATTTCTATTAAATTTCTTTTATCAATGTGTTTGTTAAACAAATGTTTCATTTTGGTGTTTGTATTAGGGTTTATTTCAATTATGTGATACTGATGATTTAAAACTTGTTAAGAAAATAATTTTAGTTATAATTTTAGTTCTATTAATAAAATAATAGAATTGCACTGATTTGGTCAGCAGTGTATGTTCTAAGAAGAAAGCTGCTATTGAAATTTAAAAGTTTTATTTGAATTATAACCATACCTTTAATGACAGACTGTATGTGTGATATTTATCAATAGTGTTAAACCCTATCTGAAGTTAGTATGAATATATTTTCCTAACCTGAGAATAGATTTTTATCTCTTCCAGTGTATTTGCAAATGTGTCAAAATTAAAAAAAACAATCAATGAAATTATGTTTTAAAATTCAGGTGTATTGCTTTCTTATAATACTATTTAAAATTAAATATAATTAATAAAAAAAAGTAACTATGTTTATATAAAATGTTTATTGAATATAGCCGTCCCATGGCCGAGTGGTTAGCGCGCTTGGCTACTGATCTAAGGGACCTGGGTTCGAGCCCCGGGTAAGTCATGGATATATGTATCGTTTTTCTGCTGAGGTCCTGCCATCCTCTCAGACCTTCTACTATGGCATATAAACTGACAGGCTCCTGTCAGACCTCTGTGACAAGCAGCTGCTTGAGGGGGTATTTTTTTTTTATTTTTTATTGAATATTTTTGATGTTGAGAAATAAGGGTTCTTTTAAGGTCTGTGGAAATAAAATATTTCCTGCAAGAATGGAATTCTTATCTGCATTTATGATAATTTGCTTTATAATTGATATTTGATTCAGTTCAGTACAGGAAATGAAATCATTTAAACAATGCATACATTGAATGAGAAATGATCAGATCCTCTGACTTAAAGCTGTGATATGATGCACAGTCCCTGCTTTGACATCATTAGCCATGCCAATCACATGGCATCAGGCTTTCTCTTCAGACAGCTTTGGCAAAATTCCTCACCCTTCCCATAGTCAGTAGGGAACACTGATGGGCTTTGGAAATCCTGCCATTCATTGGATGGGACATTAAGCTGTGGCCCCATGTGCAGAAGAGCCATACCCTGTGCATGTTAAAGAACATGCTGGATGGTCTTGACAGGAGGATACCATCTGTCTCCCAACAGCTGTCCAGTGGGTACCCTCCCACAACCTTCTCTGAGCTTTTGGGGTCCTTGTGACCTGACCATTTAGCCCACAGTGTGCAAAAATGTGCCACTCAGTGGTAAAACAACTCAACACTAAATAAATGCACTTGTGTTACCCTGTCATGATACTAACATAAGATTTGTAATTATATATGATCCACAAGCATATTAATCTAAGATTTTAATCTCTTAATTTTAATTGTAAACAGCATTGAATCTGTGTTATGGTCAATGTAGTATAGATTTCAGATTGCCTTGTTCAGCTAAGAGTTCAGTAAGAGCAGACTTCTTGTGTTTCAGTAATGGTTATGAAGAGCTGAAAAAATGTCTCCCAAAATCACAGAATAAAAATTCTGATTTCTTAAGAATGACTGGATATCTTTATATTTGTAAATGTAAATAAAAGTTCAAATTTTTCTTAAACTTGTTTCAGATTTGTTCAGAGCTTTAAAACTTGTCAGTTCATGTTTTAGCTGCGACTCATTTTGAAGGAACAGAAAATGAAGAATCTGCAGATACATGGTTTCTTTTTATTTTGAAATCCTGAAATCTCTATGAAATTGCTCAGTCAAATCAAAATATTTACAGGTATATGACAGTATTTTCTTTGAGCTCTTTGAACATTTGCTAACTTGACAGTAATAGAATAATCTTTTCCAAGCTGTAAATGAAATAGCTTTCATTTTGGTATGAGTGAACATAAATCTAATATTCACTCATTTGTATGAGATAGTATCTGCTTAAAATGCATGGTCATAACATAAATAGGATTGAAGAATCTTCCAACACATTGTCATTTACCATTCATAAAGCATGTAAGCTAAGAGTTCAGTATTTTTTTTTTGCCTCATGTTGAAATACTAAGAACTTTTCATTGAGGGGTGAGGTTGGATCATTCTGTAGCTTGCCAGATTCATAATCTGATGTTCCAAGGTTCTAGTCCCAACTGTGCCTGCAATGAGAATTTTCTCTGCTAGCCCCTATTCTCCTCTTGGTGAGAAAGGGAACGTTTGTGCTTAGACCACCATCTGTTAGATGGGACATTAAGTGACCTTTTTGTGCAGACCCCTTTGTGCAGGAAAGCTATATCCTGTGCACATTAGAGAATATTCTGGATGACTTTGATGGAAGGCTTCCATTGTCTCTCTTAACATCTGTAGTGGATCTCATTCCCAAACATTCTCGAGTCCTTAGTGTCCTTGTGACATGGCCATTTAACCCATTGTGTTCACGAAAGTGCCAAGAGAAAAACAATCCAATTTTCCATGGAAATTTTATTGGAAAATTATAAATGAAGATGAGTTTAGATGTCACACTTTCTAAGTTGTTTTCTGACTAAAGAATAGCTGCCTTTATGAGATGAAATAATTACTGGAAGACTATCTGTTATACAGGCCGTTTGTTAACTCTTTCAAGAGTCTATGAATGTATCAGATTTGGTACTTTAGTTTTGGAGAGAATATATATCATCAGCTCCTCGAAAAGTTTGACTGAACTACTGATCAGTAACATGAGCGATTAATTTTTTTTTCACAATAATATATTTTCTGTTATATTACAAATTTGTTGTATTATATCTGTTCAGGTCATGCCTCAAACTTCTGAATGCATTTTGCTAACTAATATCAAACATTGCTTCATGATGTAAACATTTGTAAATGATAATGGAATTTTTTTAATTAGTACAGAAATTACAAAGATAGTGTGATTTCTCTGCCTTTTTGACAATATGTTCTATTCCGTGGAAATGTTCTTATAATCCCAAACTTCAGGTTCATCTGCTCAGGTTTTCCTCCATTTCCATTACACTTCCTTGTACATATCTTATGCACATCTTTAATATTCTCTATCTACCTCATATTTTTCTGTCAGTCTACTTTCTAGAACTTGTCTGTTGTCTTCCTAATTGAGTTGTTCTTTAACCATTCAATACACTCTTGATACTGTATAAGGCAATATACTAAGTTTGAGTGTACATCACAGTACTTCCAGCATACTGCCAATCAAATTATCTAAATTTCACATGAAGGGAACGTTTGCTAAACATAGTGGTGTTTGTTGATTTCATGTGTGTCATTAATTACATTAATAATGCCTAAATTGAACAGTAAAGGTGGCATTTTAATGAACAGTTTTCACAATTCTTTAGTTGAGAAATTTACAGTAAAAAGTTTCCAAATGATACATTATTTAATTACATTCTAATATTAGTAGTAATTACTGATATCCATACATCAGGGATGACCTATTTTTATGATCTAGGGAGTTTGTAATTTTCACCTAAAAGGCAATTGATTATCTTTGGTCAAAACATATATTATTCCATATCCATCAATATTAAATACAATACACAGATTTCCTGTAGATATAGAAATCAATAAATGTTTATGTGAAAAAAATTATTGCTCATGTGGCAGGAATCGAACCCTTAACTCTCTAGATACATGCCAAGGCACTCCACCATTAAACCACACATCAGATGATAACATATTTCCAGGATATGAACTATAAATATTTCTTCTTAATGTGGTGGTTCACCATCTATATTTCAGGAGAGAGAACTTATTTTCCAATTGTTGCTAATGATTCAGATATTAATAAGGAAGTCATTTCACGCTTTAGTGTTATTTATGAAATATCCATCAGTATTAAATACTCAGATTTCCTGTAGATATCAGTAATAATCCTGTAGATAATAAGTATTTATGTGAAAAAAATTATTGCTTATGCAGTGGGAATTGAACCCGTCGCATCAAAAAATTGGGCACACATGCTAATTAACCACCATATTCACTGACCTGTTGATTATTTTTTGTGATAAAATGCAAAACTGTGACTTTGACTTAATTGCAAAATAGTGTCTTGTAACTCTGAAAACAGAAGCATTTGAGGCAAGAAACAACTGAGAATCGGAGGTGGTTACAGTGCAACTCAAACTGTATTACAATACACATTACTTCCATTGCAATTCACACATCTTAAACATCCCTTGCTCCACAATGGCTGGAAGCAGGATCACTATTAACATTTTTAATTCAAAATCTCCTCCCAAAATGTGGCAGACCAATTGAGAAATACCCTATATTTTTCTGCTAAAAAGTTCTTAATAAACATAATAGTAGTTTATTGATACTAATGATTATTTGTTTTTTTTAATGCAGATTATGTGGGCTTTATTAAAAAGACCATGAAATTAATGCAGTTGCGTTATCCAAATATCAAGAAAGTGGAAGTTGAAATGAAAAAAGTGGATGAGATTATGGAGTCTTCTACTACATCAGGTGTGTAATTTGTAAGCAAATTTACAATAATTTAGTTTTGATTTTAAATTTTGTATATTCATATTCACTAAGAACCATTAGAGAACAAAATTCAGTTTTTTCCTGACTGGATGTTGTTTGTGAAGTATTTTTTTTATTGAAGTATCAAAAAAAAAATAGTGACTGTGAAGATTATAAATGCCTGTGGCACCATTTATCAATTAGGAATGGGACACACCTAATGCCTGCAGAAAGATTTAATTTCTATAATGAAACATTCAAATAGAACTCATTGGCTACTATGTTACATACTTAGGTCAATTTGAGAGTTAACAGAAAAAAATTGAGTTTCGACATGAGTGGGCTTTGTGACTTGACAAATCTATTACATGGCACAAAAATCTTAAATAATTCTAGAAATAAATAATAATCTCAAAGTAAAAACAAATTTCATTTAAAAATAATTGTTGAATGTACACCGAAGAGCCAAAACATTATGACCACCTGCCTAATATGATGTTGGTCCTCCACATGCCACCAAAATAGCTCTTACCCTGCTAGCCATGGATGCTACAAGATTTCTAAAGGTATCTTGTGGTATCTTTTACCAACACTTTACCAGCAGATCCTTTAATGTAAGTTACATGGTTGAGCTGCCTCAGATCAGATATACTGTTCCAACATAAACCACAGATGCTCAATTGGATTGATGTCTGGGGAATTTGGGGGCCAGGGCAATGCCTGGAAGTCTTCCTCATGTTCCGCAAACCATTTTTGAACAATCTGGACAGTGTGGCATGGTGCATTATCCTGCTGAAAGAAGGCACAACTAGAGGGGAATACCGTTGCCATGAAATGATGTACCTGGTCTGCAATGATGTTTATGTAGGTGGTAGACATCGTAGTTTCCTGCACATGAGTGACTGCATCCAGATTTTACCAGCAGAACATTGCCCAAAGCATTACACTTTCTCCACCGGCTTGTTTTTGTCCCACGGTACATCTGGTGCCTGGTTGAAACTGGACTACAGATCCCAGGTCTACGACTCTGCCCAGGATTCGGTGGTGAAAGTGCTAGCCCCACTGCATCATCAGGCACTCTGTGTTTGCACGGGGCCCTTCCACACTTCACTGGTACAGAGTCTTTACATTGAGACTGACGAACCATCTTTATCTGTTTGATGTCAACAGTTGTCCCCGCAGCATGCAGCAAAATTATGATCCCTGCCTGGCTATCCCACTTGGGACTGCATTTTCAGTCCCCAGTAGGAAATGTTATATCAGAATTGGCCGACTGCCATTCAGTTTGCATGTCCAAAGTTATCTGAGAGACATTAATACCAGTCTCGATTGCATCTCACAGTTGACAGCTGAGCCACTTCCACCTTGGCTCACTGTTTCCCCTTCATCAGGCCCTCTATGTTTGCACGGGGCCCTTCCACACTTCACTGGTACAGAGTCTTTACATTGAGACTGACGAACCATCTTTATCTGTTTGATGTCAACAGTTGTCCCTGCAGCATGCAGCAAAATTATGATCCCTGCCTGGCTATCCCACTTGGGACTGCATTTTCAGTCCCCAGTAGGAAATGTTATATCAGAATTGGCCGACTGCCATTCAGTTTGCATGTCCAAAGTTATCTGAGAGACATTAATACCAGTCTCAATTGCATCTCACAGTTGACAGCTGAGCCACTTCCACCTTGGCTCACTGTTTCCCCTTCCTGTGATTTCTCTTTGCAGGATGGGGAAGGCCTTTACATACGATTGTGTGTATTGGTAGCTCTTTGCCAGCCATCATGCTGAGCACCCAGACTTCTTGCCTCTTCACAAAGGCTCGAAGTCCAGCACATCAGTGGGATCAGCCATGATCTGCTGGGATGTAATCATTGCAGACCAGATCCCACAGCAGTGTTCCATCTTCACCGCAGAGTTGCATGCTATCAGTCTTGCCTTGGACCACATAGCAGCTAAGCGTCATCATCGGTGTGTCCTCTACACCTGCTCACTACAGGCTTTGATCTCGATGAGACATTGGCCTCACACTGTTCTTTCCAAGATCTACCATAAGCTCCATCATCTGGCAACCACCATCACCATTCTCTTCTGTTGGGTGTCCACTCATGTCAGAATTGGGGGAAATTACTTAGCAGATGCTGCTGTCAAGTCAGCTATGCCCCTTTTCAATTCTCTGCTGCTGATTTCTTACTTGGACTTCTGGCAGCGTTTTTCATCGAGTTCCAGGCACAGTGACAAAGATCTTGGTCTGAACAGGTTGATAACAAGCTTTTCAAGATCAAGCCCATTGTCGAACCATGGCAGTCTTGTTTTTGCAGGAAACTCAAGGAGGAAGTTGTACTTGCTTGGCTCCGCTTAGGTCATTCATATATTACACATTCTTTTCTTCTTCAGGTGGATGACGAACCTAGGTGCGAGTTTTGTGACACCATTTTAACCATTAAGCGTATTTTAATCTCATGTCCAGTTTTTAACCTTGAATGGTGCTTTTATTTTAACTTCCATGATTTTGCGTCCAAGCCCCTTACTCTCAGACATCTTTTATCTGATGCCTCTCTTTTAACTCCTGTCTTTGCTTTTTTACTTTTTTCTGGTTATTTTACTCGTTTATGATATTTTTACCTAGTATTCTAGATTTTATTTTTGTTTCTGATTTTAAATGGGTCCTATACACCCATTGTTGTTGATTTATACACTTGTTTGTAGTACTGTTTTGTTTCTGTGTTGTTCTTTCCCGTTTTTGTGTTTGTTTTAACTTTTGTTGTGTGTTGAAGGTCTTTTATCTGTTTATGTACTTTTGTTTGATGCAATATAGCTGTAGCTGCTCTTACGCAATTAAACCCCAACCAACCAGCATCTTGGTGCCAACACTTCCCCTGGTAAATGTCACACATACCTGGCTGTCAACATGGAGCAACAGGAAACGAGATTCATCAGACCAGATGACTTTCTTCCAATCATTCAAGGTCCAGTTTTGATGCTTGCATGCCCATTGTAGGTGCTTTCAATGATGAACTGAGGTTAGCATGGGCACTTGGAGTGGCTATACAGCCCCATTTTCAGTAGGGTTCGATGTACTGTGTGTTATGGCACATTACTCCTGTCACCAGCATTCAAATTACGGGTGAGTTGCGCCACAGTATCTCTTTTGTTGGCTCATACTATACAGGGTAGCTTTTGCCCACCTCTAGCATCAATGAGCTGTGGTCAGCCCACACCTTGCCGGCAATTCATGGCTTTTCCCTCCTCGAACCTCGAAGAAAGGAGGTTTTTTCCTTCTCAAATTCTTTTGAAGAAAAGAATGTGTAATATATGAATGACCTAAGCGGAGCCAAGCAAGTACAACTTCCTCCTTGAGTTTCCTGCAAAAACAAGACTGCCATGGTTCGACAATGGGCTTGATCTTGAAAAGCTTGTTATCAACCTGTTTTGAAGTTACTAAACATGGCTGACCATGAGCACCCCACTAACTTTGCTGTCTTGGAAATGCTCTGACCCAGTCATCTGGCCATTACAATTTGGCTTTTGTCAAACTCTCTTAAGTCCACTGCCTTTCCCATCTGAGGACCAAGAATAACACTGATTAACAGAGCTCAGCATCAGGTGTTATTTATACCGTTTCATGACCTTCACACCCACCGTTGTTTATCTGCAGTTGCTTAGATTTGCATAAAGACACACTGGTCATAATGTTTTGGCTCTTTGGTGTATATCAAAAGGTAATTTTCCATAATTTTGCAAGCAATATTATTAAATAGTTAAAACTGGGAAAAAAATTAGCAAAGCTCATATTACTATACATTTAATATATGATATACATGTAGGTGATGTGATGGTTCACCTTTAATTTTATTTTGCCCCATTTATTTGCCTTACATTTATGTGGATTTAGCAGGTTCTTACCTTTATGTTTGGACCAGCCATAACTTCTTTGTAGCTCTGAGCTATGAAGGCATACTCACAGTCTACTTCTTACTAGTAATGTTGCCAATCTGTGATTACATGTACCCAGGTCACAAAACTTGCATCATCAAGCACCTGTAGCTATGCTAATGTTCCTCTTCCAGCAGACACATGTGCATTGCATCACCAATAAGCAGCTGTTTTAGCAGTAAATTCAATCAGAATAATGTTGTCAGAGTGAGTATTGTGAATAGCTAATGCTATGTCATCTTGCATTTCTCACATTGATTGGTATCAGCACCTTGATCTTGTAATCTGGTTTTTATGGTGAGTCAAATTGTTTTATTATATTTAATTTCTTTTCAGAATATTTCTTGAGCAATATACTTAGTGATTAGTATCATATACCATTGGTGAATCAGTTACTGAAGAAATTCAATTTGTTAATTGATTTGAACTTAAGAACTCTTTTTAATAATTAATGCATTGCATGATGCCCAAAATTTATCTATGATTTTGATTGGGAACCTTCACATAATAACATGGTGTGATGGTCCACCCATTCACTTTTCCTTAATCAGTTTTACTTTATTTACATTATATTTATCATTTTGGGGCTTTTAATTCTTCAGTGGGTCATCATTTTCCCTCATCCAGACCTCTAAAGGAGTTGCACAAGCACAACTCCGACTTTTGATTGACAACCGCTAGTGCAGACCTAAGGACACACACGTCTTGCATCATAGCTAGTGCAAGCTCACAATCGTAAGTTTATGCAAATGTTTTTCATGGTGTGCAACACACACGTCAGTTGCACGCCGCATATATAGTAAGTGATGTTAGGTCATGAAGTTAGTAAGATGTAGTAGTCAGTAGGAATGAAGCTAAGAGAGTTGTTAGTAGTTGAGATGAAGTTTTTGATGGAGAGTACTTAGTTTTCTTTTTGTTATTGAGAGATGGAGAGAGCCAGTAGTTGAGAGAATATGAGCTTTTAGTTGCTTGGAGTATTGTATTCATCAGTTTATTTGTGAGTCTTGATTATTTGAAAATAAACTTTCTGAAATATTTTGACTTCTCTGTTTTTTTCTCTTGAGCAGGATAATTAATATGATTAGATTTAACTTAAATAATTTGACGATCTTTTTGAATTAAATTCTTTGTGACTAAGTAATGCAATAATATATCGAGCAAACCCTTATTTAACTTTATCTAACAAGATTAATTGCCTGATGCCCGACGCTATTCGTAAAATTAATTGGATCAGTCAAAAGGTCCAAAGTGAATAAGTTTAACATACCTTTGGAGTATTTCAATGGATATTGCAGGAAGTATACTTGTGAGTCAGTACAGGTGAATTTTAATAACCACTGGAAACCAAGTTATTAGTGGTATTGTTTTCAAGCCTTATATCATTTGTGTAAATGATTCATTTATTTGTGATTATGTAATCAGTTAGATTAATAGAATTTTTTTTTCCCTCATGCAAAAATATTGAGCAAATCTGAATAGTACCTGGTATTAAAGCTCAAAAGTTCCCAGAATTCTGGTAACAATATATAGTAGTTTAAAAAAATGAACTTGGTAATGTTCACTTTTTCTTCAATATAACACATTCCATCATCAATAAAACACACTTAAATGAATCAAGTCCAAGTTGGCATATACCAATATTACACATTTTATTTAACAAAAAGTGGGTTGAAATTCCCTTGGCATGAATTTTCTTTGATGGAATTACTATATTTTGCATTTTTGCACTGATGTCTTAGTTGCCATTAGGTGTGCTATAAGCTGGTATTTTGAAACATGTTGACTCTCGTGACACTTGCCATCCTGATTATCTGATAAATGTTTGTAATCTTAATTGTTTTAATTTGTTGATGATGCTTTCTAATTTGCATTCGTGATTCAAATATTACATCTGTTGAGCTCTACACTTTTGTTATTCAGTTCTATGCAATGGTAATATCCTCTAGTACCTTGGTGAATGCTGATATCTATGGTCTTGTGCAATCATAGTACTTCATGAAGAGCATACCTATATCTTAATGTGAAAGTCTTTTTTCAACTGATGTTTGTCATATCTCATTGGCTTAGACATCACAGCCATTTTCTCTCCATTCATCTTTATGGGAGAAAGGCTTTTTTTCAACAAGTAATATCACATAATCTGAGCAAACAGTTATGTTAATACCCTGCACACCTACCATCAGCTTTTCTCAACCAGGGTTCTGCGAGAGATTGTGATATCTACAACTTACTGATCACTCTAACATATCATGAACTGTAGATATAATGATTTTTATGCAGGGGTTCCCTGAGACCTGAACATTTTCCTAGGGTTCCTCCAAAAAGGGTTGAGAAAGCTCCCTACCATCATTTAGCTCATATTAGTGAACTTGTATATATCAACATTTTGTTATTTTCTCTCCTATTTTTGCATAAATATAGCTATATTTTTCCTTCTGCAAATAATCAGTTTAACTACTTTTTTGAAGCTTTAGACCATCTTAATGGACTTCATGATTACTCAATGAATTAGTAATTGGCCTACATGTCATGTAGCATGCATGTTTTTTTTTAATAAACATGATGTGCAACACTAGAAATATGCCAACTTTTATTTTCTTAAACATGCTTTAGTAATGGTGTAATTGTGTTACTTTTCTTTAGCATTATACTATGTCTCATATACATTGTCTTTAGAAAATTATTTTAGTGTCTCTCATATTCAAAAACTACTCATGATTGAGCAAACAATGGGAATGGAGAAATTATTAATTTTCTAAAAATAGATATCAATGATGTCATTTCTATTTCTACATCACTGTTTTATTATTGGCAACTGCTGCCAAATTGTGGGTTAGACCCTCTATACAAAACCTTCATTAAGAATCGTTTTCCTTTTGGATTCCTTCAAGAATCTTTTCATTTTGTGTACCTAATCAACTTTTCAGTTGTTTCATCACTTTATATTCACATTCCATTTGCCAGTTTTGCACTAGCACTAAGTTGATAATTCACAGTCTGTCTTGGGAATGTTATTTATTATTATAAATTATTAATATAGTATCATTTGCTTCAATAATCATTCCATGTAATGGTTTTTATCCTTAGCCAATGCAAAATTTGCCCAGATTCTAATCTAAGAGAACTGGAATACTCACTGCATTAAACTGAATTTTAATAATATTACAGTTAAAACATACTCAATATAACAGAGATTGAAAGTTTTCTTTAAATCCTAGAACCAGCCAAAAATTTAGGAATCCAGGCATGTTGATTTTAGGAGCTAGCTGTTGAAGCCAAGAAGGGAATCACCATATTATGGGATTCCCTTGTTGCCAACACAATTCTGTAATTATCTGGGCCCCTGGAATTTTTCCACCTTTGCAATAAAATTGTTAAAATTCTGACTTGTGCTTGTAAAGATAAAGTAACTACAATAATTATTCCAATTTCTAATTCATGGAGTGATGCATATCGCCTCTGACTCACATGGAAATCTCAGTTTCAAAAGAATGAAGTTTTTTAGTTCACCTACTTTTTCCGTCCTTAAAAGTTTTAATTCGAGCTAATGGATGATGGAAAAATGGAAAATAGTATTTTGTTAGTAATATACAAGATAAAAAAGTATTTGTCTTGTTTTTTGAATTTAAGTTTCTTTTCTCTCACACCCCTTCAAGAAAAGGAGGCAGATTGTCATTGTCAGTAGAATATCTCTTGACACCCTACCATCAAAACAAATCACTTGCACATTCATTAAAGTTTTGCTGTTTCCATATTTAGTGATCTTTAGTGATATAAATTTAAGCTTTCTGAGGATATGAAAAATACAGAATATATTTCAATAGTTCCAATCCAACTAAAAAGAGTTTTCCAATTATCTCTTAAAACAAAGTTTTGCATCCCCCTGGGTGATAAGTAATTACCTCGTTGTCAATTAAAACTTCATTCCATCACCAAAATTTCAAATTTGTAGCATAAATACATTGTTTGCAATATTTTGTTAAAAATTTTAGATTTTAAAAATTTTCCACCATTGTAGGGCACAATTACAGCTTTTTAAAGATTTGGAAAGTTTGAATTGTAATATTTTATCTATACCCATCCAACTTAAAAAGAAGTTTCTTCCATCACCAGAATTTCAAATTTCTAGCATAAATGCATTGTTTGCAATATGTATTTTAAAATTTTGGAATTTTCAACTTTTTTCCACAGGTAGAAAGCACACTTATAGGTTTTGTGATATTCAGAAAGCACAAATTGAATTGTAATTATTCATCTAATATTCTTAATTAGAAGAAAGGTTGCAAAAGAGTGTTAATAAAATACCCTCAGATCTGTAGAGTTGAACACATATTCTAAACATATCATTGCTTTTAATTCAGTTATCTCCATCCAAAAATCTTCACAAATATCATTGTTCTAAGGGGTCAACTTATTGTTGTCAATGAAACTTTATGAACTTCACATTCTATCACAAAAATTTCTAGTGTAAATATCTTTTTAAAACTTTCAATTTTTTCCACTGTTAGAAAGCAATACACGGCTTTTGGAAGATTTGGAAAGCGTGAATCATATTGTAATATAAAATCAATATCTATCCAACACAAAAAGAATTTTTCATTTATCCCCATAAAGAAAAAAGTTTATGTCTACAGACAGACAGATGACAAAGTGAACATATTATCTCCCTTTTTTTCTTTTCAAAACGAAATACACTGATTTTTATAAATTAGGATAAATGAGAAATATCGTGATAATTCGCCAAATAATTGTGCGATTCTCACCAAACTTGTTCATGTGACCAGTAAAGTAATGCCGAGTGAGCATATTGTATGCAAATTAGTCCAGGTTGTGTCAATTTGTGTAATCGGATAGCAGCATAAAAACGGGTGTTTTGGAGTGGATCATTATTTTGTCTTGTAAATGTGAGTAAAGAAATTCGAAATAGCCATTTTGTAGGAATTACCTAGAGACATCATTTGCCAAATGAACTGCAATGGAGAGCTATTGGCCAGCTCAAAGCAAGCCGAAGTCAGTCAGTTACGTGACATGATGGCTGAATGTATGTCCTTCTGTAGTCCATGGACTGTGGAATCAATTTCTTAGCACAGATTCCATGCCTCGGAGCTTTAGCCGAGGAAGGGCTAGAGTTACGATCACTGTACAAGACTGATATCTGTAATTAACAATACAAAGGAGCAGGATGTCTACTCCCTCTCAGTACAATCCTCTCTTGCAGCAGCCACTGGGAGGGTTGTATCAGCTTCACTGTGTGTAGAAGGCTTCATGAGGGAGGTCTGTATGCTACAAGGCCAGTAATTTGTATACCCCTCACGTCACATCACAGGAGAGAGCAGTTGAATTTGGCATGCACGCATGTTAACTGGGCAGAAGAGCAATGGAGGTCCATATTCTTTCACAGTCCACATCACTTCATTAGTCCAGATATTGCTTGAAGATTGATTCCTGACATTGTTTGATATGGAGAGAATGAGGTACCCACTATCATCCAGTAACATCCATCAAAGAGACAGTTACAGCAGAGGTAGTGTGTGTGTGTTTGGGGTGACATACAGACCTCTATATGTTGACAAGTGGTATAACAGCATGGAAGATTACTGTCATGGGGTGGCATTTCCTTAGGTGGACACACAGACTTCTATGTGTTGACAAGTGGGAACCTCAATGCTCAAAGGTATAGAGATGACATCCTGAACACTTATGTACATCCTTACGCTGATGCAATAGACGAAATATTCATCTTACAAGATGATAATGCTAATCCACACAGAGCTCGACTAGTGGAACAATATCTTCAAGAGGAAACCATTATGCAAATGGAGTGGCTAGCTCAATCTCCCCACCTAAATCCGATTGATCATGTGTGGGATGCTCTAGGGAGATGTGTTGCTGCCCTCAACCCTCCACGTGAAACAAAGGGGGGAGCTTATTATTGCTTTAAAGGAACAATGGTCATTACTCCCTACTGAGCTGATTCACAACATCATAAACAGCATGGAACATTCTGTCATACTTGCATTGCTGTTAGGGGTAACCACACTCTTTATTAAAGAACTTTGCCCATTGCATTCTGACACCTCATATTTGGACAAGTTCCTCTAAGTGTTATTTTTTGACGAAAAATGTTTCTAGTGTAAAATATTATATGCCATTCTGAAACTAGCATTGCAATTTATGTTTTCATCAAATTTCATTAAAATCATTCATGTAGTTTTTTTTGTTTATCGTAATATTTCTGAGTTTTCTTTAATTTATGGAAGCCAGTAAAAATTGTTGACCCTGCCTTCTAAATTTAAGAAATTTGAAGTTGCCTCTCTTTTTATTCACATTTTAAGTAATTAATATGTGAACATTTTTACAATTTACATGTTTAAAATAGATAAAATTCAAGTGTTTATTGCTTTTTTTTTTAATTACAAGTTCATCATTTCACTTTGTGATTTGGCTGTTGTTTCTTTACAGTTTCAATGGATGGAAGTTTAACAAGTTCTAGAATATCAGTGAACCAAGAGAGACTTTTAGAAATAATTGAAGCTGCTTTTCCAAATTCTGTTTCAGTAGCTGCTATAGCTAGGTAATGAACAAATTTAGTAAAAATAATTGAGTCTTTTGCACCAAGAGTTCCATTATCCAGATTTTGAAGAGTCTAAAGTCATGGGTCAGCTATCTTTTTGTTACAGTGAACTCCATGGTTACTTTTGGGGTGGGGGTGGCTTAGTCGGTAGTGTGCCAGGCTCGTAATCTGTAGTTCCCAGGTTCGAGACCCAGCTGGGTCAGCGTTGAGATTTATCTCCGCAAAATTCCCCACCCTGCCCACGGTCAGTAGGGGACACCGATGGGCTTGGAAAGGCCGCCGTCTGTCAGATGGGACGTTAAGCCATGGCCCCGTGTGC
The DNA here is from genome assembly GCA_038380435.1 of Ryuthela nishihirai. NCBI lineage: Eukaryota > Metazoa > Arthropoda > Arachnida > Araneae > Heptathelidae > Ryuthela > Ryuthela nishihirai. The sequence continues at coordinate 115,368,575 of JAWZYU010000001.1, forward strand.
GGGAGAGCCATACCCTGTGCATGTTAAAGAACACGCTGGATGGCCTAGATGGGAGGTTACCATCTGTCTCCCAACAGCTGTTTCAGTGGGTCCCCTCCCCCAACCTTCTCTGAGCCTTCGGGGTCCATGTGACCTGGCCATTTAGCCCATGGTGTGCAAAAAAGTGCCGCTCAGAGGTAAAACAACCCAACCCATGGTTACTCCATATCTTCTTTTAGGGCCAATCCTTGCCTTTGAAAGAAAATTACAACAAATTGAATTGGTTCATATTAGTTATTATTTTAATAATTAACAAAATTATACAAAACATTGAAATAATAAAAAAATTTAGAATTAATCAGATTTTTGTAACTATATATTTTTTCACCATTTGTACATATAGGATAGAAGAATCCTACATTCTACTCCTAGCTTTTACAGGCTTTCTCATAAAAGGATTTCCCCATCCTGCCCACAGTCCGTAGGGGACACTGATGGGCTTGGAAAGGCTGCCGTCCATCAGATGGGACATTAAGTCATGGCCCCTTGTGCAGGAGAGCCATACCCCCTGTGCACATTAAAGAACACGCTGGATAGTTTTGATGGGAGACTACCATCTGTCTCCCAACAGCTGTTTCAGTGGGTTCCCTCCCCCAACATTCTCTGAGCCTTCGGGGTTCATGTAACCTGGCCATTTAGCCCATGGTGGTCAAAAAAGTGCTGCTCAGAGGTAAAACAACCCAACCCATAAAAGGACATTCCCTATTAAGACCAAAATCACTGCCTCAGTTAGAGCTAAATGCAACAAAGTTTGCTTTGTTGAAAAAATCGTTAGATCCCTAACCATTATGAGGTGAGGGGGAGGCTCAGTCGTTAGTGCACCAGGCTCATAATCTGCAGTTCCCAGGTTTGAGTCCCAACAGAATCAGCATTGAGATTTATCTTTCTAAAATCCCTGCCTGTAATCAGTAGGTGATACCAATGAGCTTGGATAGGCTACCATCCGTTAGATGGGACTTCGAGCAGTGGCCCCCATATGTGGGAGAGCCATACCTTGTGTACGCTAAAGAATACACTGGATGGCCTTGACAGGAGGCTACCATCTGTCTCACAACAGCTGTTCCAGTGGGTCCCCTCAACCTTCTCTGAGCCTTCAAACAGTCTTGTGACCTAGCCATTTAGTCCATTGTGTGCAAAAGTGCTGCTCAGAGGTAAAGCAACCCAACCCTAACCACTATGCCAGTTAAGGCTAATATACTGCTCACCAGTTTGCCTTGTAATTCCATGTTGCAGTTTATAGCTGCTTATGTGGATGTCGAAAGCTTTTTTTTTTCTGAGTACATGAAAGAGAAAGTTCTGTTTTCTTTGTTATTATCCTGCTACATTGTTTTTATTTTTGCTTTTACCACTAATCTTGTTTGGTGCAATATGGCCTTAGTTGCCCTTGTGCCATAAAATTCTAATCAACCTGCTGCAATGTTTCTAATTAAAGGAAAGGTTGCAGAAGTGTGTTAATAAAATACCCTCAGATCTGTAGAGTTGAACACATCACATCTTTCAACATATTGCTTCAAATTCAGTTATCTCCATCTGACAATCTTCATAAATGTCATTGATATTTATTTTGGAAAAATTCTGAAAAACAATGAATTTTCTCTGGATAAGAATGGAAAAATAGTGAATCATGCTGAAAATTTATGTTAGAGTACTTCATTCCTTAAATTTATCTTTTGGTCAAATTTCTGAAGAATAATTGAAAGTACTGTGAGAAAAAGGTAAATAGGCAGGGTTTCTTTTATTCCTTCCTGGATCGTTTCCTTTGTCAATATCATTTTCATTTATAAACTTTGAAGTTTGAAAATGCAAAAAAAAATATTTTTCCATGAAATTTTGTGTTAAGGTCATTCAGGAAGGATACAACATAGTCTGTTTTATTGGATATCCAAGAATGCCAAATCAAGAATGCAATCAGTGTTAGGTAGTTTTAGTATTGATTTGCCATTTTAAGACATGAATTCATGGATTTCAGCCAACTGCAAGAATTTTTACATCATATTTCCTCTACTGAACTATCTTACTATGGTGTGATATAGAACATCACCAAATTCTACAGTGTGGCAGAACATGGCTTCATATATATGGTTAGCATTAGTTATGATTTATATTAAAGTTCCATATCTCATATTGCAGAGTGCCTGCTGATGAAGTACATAGTGATAAATCACTGAAGGCACAGAGTTTTTGTATTGCTACATTGGTCAAAATGGGAAGGGAACTTACCAGGTACTGCCAAAAAGCAAATCATAAGCAAGATAATTTGTATAAATATTTTGCTATAATAATATGTATCTGTGATATATGTATATTAAAGTGTGTTAGTAGTAAAAGATTTGCACAACTCCCAAGAAACTTTTCTGGGTATCTTTGCATTCCTGCATTAGCAAAATGCCAATAACAGTCTAATATCCACAAGCTATTTACACCATTCATCATTATGCTATTTACTTTTTTCCCTTTCAACTATAATACATTCACTGTATCTTTCATAAATATGTTATCCCCATATTTGTGTAGTATTTAATTTTAATCATACAAGCATAGTGACTACCTAGTAAACAGAATAATTCTGTTCTATACAATAGATTAATATTAATAGTTGGGCAATAGCTGAGACATCATTACTCTCAGCCAAGGGAAATGAGTAATAAGAGAATGTTTTTAATTTTTCTTCAGTTATTCAAGTAAATTGCCCTAAATCTATTCATCACATGCTGAGGAGTGGTCAACTTCACAGGGTCCTGGTGCTGACCATTTATACCCACACGACTGGACTGATTTATGGATTTGAGCTTGATCATGAATCCTGGACTTGCTGCACTGGTGGGCCTCTGTTGAAGGAGAATCTACCGCTGTGTTTTCTGTTTACTTGTGGGTTACCAGTCCTAAGTGAACAGAGGCGCGAAATGCCTTATATCAGCTGGTGGATAATCCTGATCAGAGACCATCACAAGTTTCAGAACCCTCACTTAGCTAGTTGAGCATCATCAATCCTAAACCGCAATAATGTGTCTCAGGCAGGGCATATGGCTCTTGAAAAGGTGGTGCCTGAAGTTCCTACCAGCATCTGTGGCTTCATCCTTTAGTGGAGGAGGGACAGGTCTTTTCCTCATGCTTGTGATCAGAGGACTGTTTGATATTGTCAGCTCTACCTCTCTCAATAAACCTAGTTTCTTTAAAAATCCCACTAATCATTTTCTCTCTGCAGGTATGTGTAACATGAGGACATTATATAGAGATTATTCTCCTGATGTTCTCATGCAGGAATTCCAGCATTATAACCTAGATATTCTATGCTTGCAAGCATGTATTGACAAAGAATGGGATCAGTTTAAACAGATGGACAGGTAAAGATAAGATACTTAAAAATAACTTTAAATTTATGTTTTCAGGGAGAGAGGATGGAAATAATCGCCAAAGTGTAGGTTTGCTTCTAAGCAGACATGCCAGTGATGCTCTTCTAGGATATGACTGCATTAATGAATGATTTCTTGCAGCAAAATTTAAAACAAAAATTAAAGACTTGAATGTCATCTGTTATGCCCCCACAGAGGACTCGGATGAGAACGAGAAGGATATGTTTTACAGCTAGCTTCAGGATATTTTGAATTCTGTGAAGAAAGATATTTCTCTTGTGCTAGGTGACTTCATTGCTAAAGTTGACTGACTCTTATCTTTGGACAGGAGTTTAAGGTCCATTTGGCATTGGTTTTTCCAATGGCAATGGGGAATGTCTCCTTCAGGTAAGTAAACGTAATGGTTTGTGAATAATTAACACATACTACAAGCACCAGGACATTTATAAATATACATGGGTTTTACCTGATGGTTTGCACAGAAATATGATAGATTATATTTTAATTAACAGCAAATGGGCTAGTTCAATTAGGAATATCAGATCATACAGGGGAGTCGAAATTGGGTCTGACCATTACCTGGTCAAAAGTGTCTTGCAGCTGAAGCTTAAGAAATGTTGGCTAAGGTTAAGAAAATTAGCTATAACACTGAATGCCTGAAATATCCAGATATAGCCAAAACATACCATGATAGGCTACTTAGTCATTATGGCAATCGTGGTTTGATTATTGCTGAAGTTGAGAAAGTCTTATAGATCATCAGATGAAGCTTAAGAAATGTTGGCTATATCATCTGTTGTTTGGGATCAGCTTAATCAGGCTTTTCTTGAAACCAACTACTCTTTTGGGTAAAAGGGAACAGAGGAAACAAAATCATTTGAGTGATAAGGCTGTGAAACTTATTTCTGAAAGAAGGAAGTGCAGGATTAATATGAATCAACACCCTACTAGTCCTTACAGAAGGCATTAAAATGAGCTTAATAAACATATAAAGGATCAGTTAACAGCTGATAAGAATCTTTGGCATGATAGCCTGACTGACAAATCTGAGGAAGCAGTTAGACAGCACAACAGCAGAGGGTTGTGCCAGAATATTAATGTTTTATGTGGGAAGAAACAGACAGGTACACAGGGATTAATGGATGAACATTTTGTCTCCATTTCTCTTTTGTTTGGTTATTGATTATGTTATGCAAAATTCTTTGCAAGAGAAAGATTTTGGCCTTAAAAGGTCTAGAGATTTCAAAATTTCTTATTTAGATTATGCAGATAATTTGGCCCTGTTGACTAATGTTGATGAGATGAATTCTTTCATTAGGGCTGTTCATGAGAATGGTAATGGAGTAGGTTTAGTGATAAACAGAGAAAAAACGAAAGTGATGAAAATTGGTCAGACAGATAGTGCTTCAGTTACTTTGAATGGCTGTACTCTTGAGCAAGTGTCTCAGTTTAATTATCTTGGGGTTATATAACAGATACTGGTGATGCACGGCATGAGATAAATAGAAGAATAGGGATTGCCACTGGGACTTTTAAGAATTTATGGAGAATGTGGAAAAATAGGCATGTACACCTAAGACTAAAATTAGGCTGTATAATAATTTGGTTCTTTTTAAGGTTAGTTTTGGTAGAGAAACAGGGACCCTTTTTAAGTAGGATAACAAGAAACTTGATGCCTTTGATTCCAGATGCTTTATGAAGTATCTTGGGCATTAGGTGGTTTGACTTCATAAGTAATGATGAGGTTAGAAGAAAGAGTCATCAACCTCCTTTGAGCAGCATTTTTGAGAGAGAGACTGCTTTGGTTTGGCCATGTTGCTTGTATGCATAGCTGCAAATTAGCAAACAGGATTATGAACAGTGTGCCTAAGGGTTTCAGAAAAAGGGGGAACCTAGGAAGCGATGGGCAGACAATGTCAAACATGACCTTTCTGGAATTGACCACAGTGTGGTTGGACCTCCGTAGCCCATGACTGCATGAGGATTTTGTTATGTATTTATGTATGTATCCAAGATGGTGTTGTCTCTGCCAAAGAAAGAGCATTGGGCATCCTCAGGTTTCAGAGGAGAGTGTGATTTGGGAAGCTATGGAGTCTGACAAACAAAGCAAAACATGAGCTAGATTCCACAGATGGCAGAAGAAACAATCTCTTGTTGCAGTGAAGTAGGTTTATACATAGCAAACATAGACATTTTGGCACACAGTATGGTGCAGTGGAAAGTTCAGCAACATATATGTAGTGTGATGATAATTATGCTTTATATCAGTCATAGTAAATTATGTTATATGCTGAGTCATTGATTTTCTTTCTGGATTATTTCTGAGCTTTCATCCTCCTTTTAGCTCCATTCAGAAAAAACAAGTTAATGTTTTCACTTTTGTATGTCTATAGATATTCAACTTTTTTGTTTTTAGATATAAATTAAAAATTCTTTTTGGGTTGGAGGAGTATTGATGCAATATTAAGGTTCACATTTTCGGAATCTCCCAAAAGCTATAATTTTTTCCGAAGCTCCCAAAAGCTATAATTTTGCCATCTGATGGTAGGAGAAAATTCAAAATTACAGAATTTTAAACAAATATTGCAAACAATGTAATTATATTAGAAATTTTGTTTTGATTGCATTGTTGGCATTCTAAAGTTTGCACTGGCAACAATGATTTTGTCCATTACCCACAAGGGAGGTGGAGAAATGAAACTTTTTTGTTTTAAGAGAAAATTGTCTGTTTTTGAACATAAATTAATTCTTTTTGGGTTGGATAGGTAATGATGAAATATTATTACTCATACTTTTCAAATCTCCCAACAGTTTTAATTGCATCCTCTAACGGTGGAAATTTTTAACATTTCAGGATATTAAACAAATGTTTCAAATGATCTATTTGCATTAGAAATTTAATATTTTGGTGGTGGAGTGTGATAATCAATGGGTTTACATTGACAGCAACAATTTGTTCCATCAGCCCCAGGAAGATAGAAAAATACAACTTTTTGTTTTAAGAGAGTAATGAAAAATTCCTTTTAAATTGAATATGTTCTAATAAAATATTATGGTTTAATTTTCAAATCCCTCCAAAAGGCTTTAATTTGCATTGTTAGAGAGCACTAAATGTAGAAAATGTAAAACTTTATCTAATATTGCTAATGATGTATTTATGCTAGTAATTTAAAATTGTGGTAGTAGAATGTGTTAATCAAGAACAGATTTCCAGATAGCTTAGTGCAATTTATATGTATTTTAATTAGTTGGTTAAATTGTTGCTTAATTACTGTTAGTAAAATAATTCATTTACTTGCTGATAGTTGACTATTTTTAAAAATTTAGTAATTTTAAAACTTGCAACATTTTAATACAGCATAAATAAATACAGTATACTGACAAGCAGTGATGTTAGGATACAGTACTGTGCGAATTCATTGGGACAAGCGAAGCCTAGAGAACCTCTTCAATCTGGCCACATCTAGCAATCCCGTAAACACCCACCCAAGGTCATGTTTTGGGGATGTTTCACAGCTTCCGGGCCACAGACGCTTCACCCCATTGAAGGAATGATGGACAGCAAAAAGTACATAGGCGTTCTGGAGGCGAAAATGGTCCAACACTGCAGAAGCTGTTTCGTAACGGCGATGGGGTATTTCAACAGGATCTGGCTCCATGCCACAATTCTAAGCTTGCGAAGAGCTTCTTTACCCAGCAACATTTGAAGGTATTGGAGTGGCCAGAAAATTTACCCGATCTAAATCCCATTGAAAATTTGTGGGCCATTATTAAAGCGCGCATATCTAAGATGGATTGCACGACGAAAACCAAAATGATAGAAAGTGTCATGAAAGCGTGGTACCACGACCCTGAAGTAAAGGAGATGTGTGGAAAGCTAGTGGCATCAATGGTTGAGAGGGTGAAAGAAGTAATTAAAGCTAAAGGGGTCACATTCACTATTAACTACACTATAAAACAAATAAATATTTTAGTTGTGTCTTTGTTACTGCATTTTCCTATTGTCCCAACTAATTTGCATAGTACTGTATTTGGATGGATTAACCCATACTGCCAATGTTAATCAAACGTAACAACCTTTGAATTCAGATGTTGGTACCCTACTCTGTGCTTATATGGCAGTATGGACAAAGGATATATTAGTACAAGTAAAAGAAATTTGTAAAAATGGGTAGTGAGTTTGGTTGATAGGTGGCAGCAGGAGTTAGAGTTGAAATGAAAATTAAATTAATAGTTTGAAATAAAGGAATTAGTGCCATTACAAATTCATTATTGATGATGTGGAAAATAAAGAATTAGAGTAAAAATTAAGATCTAATTAATGAGACTTGGAGCTACAAAGAAACCCTGAATTGTTTGTAGTAAGGCAGGAAGCTTTCATATAATTCTCATCATTTCCAAGACTTGTGAGTAAAAGAGGAAGCTTCTAAAGGTTGTGTGTCATCCACAACAGTGTGACACTGCCCAGAGCTGTGCTTTACCCTGAGATAAGAGAGTACTCGACAATTGAAGTTGAATTATTGCCCATTTAGAGTTGGTAGCATCACAATTGTTTTTTCATTCAGCAGTGCATCAGTATTAGTGATAAGAATTAAGCCCTGTTGTATGTATTGTATATATATATTATATATGTACATATGTTGTACAACATATGTACAATTGTTCCAGGTATGATTTCTCATCAGGAATATAGATTATTACTGCCATTTTTACCTGTCCATATAACAGGGCTCATATATGTCAAAACAAATTATAAAATGATGTTTTTTAATGTCTTTGAAATTTACCAAATATCCTAATTTCAACAAAATCTGCAAAAATTACCACTCTGAACCATTATGGTCTATATATAAAACTCAGGTTGATTTTCCACAGATCTCATTTACTATTCTGTTAATAAGTTATGATGTGTATACTAAAGTTTGATTTGGTGATGCTTGTTCATCCTGTTGATATCGTTTATTTGGATCATTTATATTGTCACCTTAAGTGCATAATTGAGCCTATCATTTTGCCAATAAAAAGTTTAAATTTAGCATAATATATAGGTAAGACACTTTTACAATGATGTTAGTGTATAGTTTGTATTTTGATAACCACAATTTGATAAGCTGTAAAAGGTGAAATAGGTCCATAGTGAGTCATCCTGAATGAAATTTGAATACTTTAATGTTCTTAAAGTTCTAGCATTTTATACATAAATATATTAGATTCTTCTACTTACAGAAAATAATTAATGAATATTATTATTATCAATACACAAACTATATGTTACCGACTCTTTACCATTGTAATATCTATCAGTGCAAAAGTGTCTTATCTACAAGTTGTGAAATTGTCACCAAGTTATTTTATTAAATTTTGTGTAAAGAGTAAAAAATTAAACTCTGGATTTGCATGTATGAACTGTGATTCTGCCACCTTACTTCTTTGTTAATACTTCTTTTTTAACCTTATTGCAATTAATAAAAGTAGAAGAAAATATTAAGCACTACTAACCAGGGCCAGATTTTCACCTCAAATGCCCTTGCACATATGGAATAGCAATGCAATCTTGTGTATGTTCAGCTTATGAAAAAAAGTTTTTCACAGCAAGAAAAAATAGAAATAAAGTAATTGAATTAGATATGAGAATTTTAATGATAAGTAATGCATTTTTGTTGTAAAGTACCATAAAATTAATAGCTATATATCCTTATGAGTAAATCTGGCTCTGCTATTAACAGTAATGAATTATTTTTAATCTATTATTTACATGTGATAAAATTATATAGAGCAGAAGATATGCAACATAATAATCTTTTTTTTATTAGAAAGTAACAGGTTTTATTCAATCAACTTAAGACTATCAGTTAGTACTTTTATGATTTTTTAATTTATTAAATAAAATTTTGAATCAGTTATTTTTATATTAATATTTTATTGATATTTCATTATAAATAATTTCAACTATGTCAGGTCTTCCATGTCATCTGAAGAAGATATTTATGGACAATTAGCAGAACTTCAGATGAAAGGTTTTGTCAGGCGATTGGACAATGGAAACTACATCCGCATAACTGAAAATGATAAAGGTTAGTATTTAGAATATGTTCATTGTTAAATTAGGTATGTAAGGTAATTGGAAAGAATAAGCAAACATGACTTAATAAGGTGTTAGAACTCTACTTGAAATCAAGATGGCATTGAGTCCACAGGAGTCTGGAACTGTTTCCTAGGAATAGTGCACTATTCTTCCTTTGCAAAGTCCATCAGCTGTTGGTGGTTTAAAGGTCTTTCAAAGAATGTGGAAATCTTTGCAGGAACTTCTCTATCTGCTTGCCACAGAGGTTTAACTTGAGCCTGTCAGTTTAAAAGTCCATTGAAGAGATCTGTGAGGAAGGCAAGACCTCAGCAGAAAGGACAACACAGAAAATAAGCATCTACACATAAACTGGGACTTAAAAGGACCTGGCAAAGCAAATAAAATATATAAAAAAATAATGGGCTAAATAATTATATTACATATGTAAAGAAAATATCTTTTTTTTTTAATAATGGATAATTAATATTTTACTTGAAAAGGAAAATTACTCTTTCACATAAATTTCTTTGTAATAATGTACTTTGAGAAAAGGTCCATACCTTTTATCAACTGTGTTCAGTCAAAAAGATAAACTTTGGAATTTATTTTTGCCAAACAACCAATTAAGAGAAATAGGTCATGTTATGTAGCAAAAGAGTCTTTAATAATGATTAATGAATGGCAAAATTTAAAAAAAAGAAAGGTTTTTAAGCTTTATCAAAATTAAATGGAGAAGAGTACAGTAAAACTACTCCATTTTAATTTTGATGAAATTTTTAAAGCCTTAATTTTGTTTCCTTAAGTATTTCATTATTTTAATATAAACAATTCATAACATTTCTATAAATACTTAAATCTTTTGTTTATTTAGTTTTTCTAATTTTTTAGTCATTTTTCCAAGCAATGCATATGCTCATTTTTTTTTGCAAACTCTAGGATTATAGAGGTAGTGTCACAAAAATTTATTTTGCTTTAAAACCAGGATAATTTAAATAGAAACTGAGGAATGCATAAATACTAAGGAGTAAAGAGCAGTAAAAAATATATAGAAATATTTCAAAGCAAATAAAATTAACTATGGCCATTGAAATTGATATCAAATCATTCCAGATCAATTTGCAGTAGATACTGCTGCAGAAAAGCTAAACTGTATAACAGTGGCAAAGTTTCTTTTAACAATTAAAATTTCTTAATGTTAGTTATGAAATTATCAATTTAACTAAAAATAACTTTAAAATAAGGACTCCCTTTTAAAAATTTAGTTTCCTGATACTTCCTGAGGTAGCAGCCATTTGCGGTCATTTTTGGTCAAGTATTATAACTGCAGTAATTGTTTCACGAGCAATATAAATAATTCTAGAAGTAACAAAGTAAAAACAGTTTGCATCATTGATCTTATGAATACTTGGAATAGATATCCTGCTTCTGAATCAAAGATCCCAGCTGGGTCAGCGTTGAGATTTATCTCCGCAAAAATTCCCCGCCCTGCCCACGGTCAGTAGGGGACACCGATGGGCTTGAAAAGGCCGCCGTCCGTCGGATGGGACGTTAAGCCGTGGCCCCGTGTGTGGGAGAGCCATACCCTGTGCACGTTAAAGAACACGCTGGATGGCCTTGACGGGAGGCTATCATCTGTCTCCCAACAGCTGTTCCAGTGGGTCCCCTCCCCCAACCTTCTCTGAGCCTTCGGGGTCCTTGTGGCCTGGCCATTTAGCCCATGGTGTGCAAAAAAGTGCCGCTCAGAGGTAAAACAACCCAAATCTGAATCAAAGAAGCCTAAAAATTCTGAATTGCTTTCAGAATTAGCAAGATATTTATGGAAAAATGTGATTTCTGAATCTACTTTATTTAAAACATTTGTCAGAATATTTGATGAACACATATTTACCTTTTAAAAACTATAATATGAAATTAGGGGAGGAGTACTTCCAGAATAATAGAAAGTGAAGACGTATCCTTCAGACTGAATATATGCACTTAAAGTTTCAAACCAAAACCAGATATTCACTGCTACATACCACTCATGTTGTCATTCATGTATTAAACATATATCATTTTTTCCCTTTGTATTCCTTTCATAAAATATATCTGATAAATAACAAAAATCATTTTTAACATTGAAAGTGTTTTAACTTACAAAATATACTAAAATGAAGGAAAAAGGTAAGGCTATATTTTTATAGGAATCTTCGGAAACCTCTAAAAAAATTAACTTCGTGTAACTGAAAACATAGATGGGCGAATCTAATGTAAACATGTTAAATAATGCTTTGTACTTTAGTGCAGATGACTGGAGTTTGTAAATAAAATTAGAATATAAATCACTGTTATGGCATAATGTGGATTGCGCTAATGGCCGTTTGGAAGATTGTAAAGGTTTATTAGTTTCTGATGCATCAATCTGAGGTAAAAATTCAAAAGATTAGCATTATTTAGGAGCTCTGAAATGTCTATCTGCAAATTTTATATTTTTTAAAAATTCTTTTGTCCCACTAATTAACCCGTAATGTGTGTTGAGCCATATAGGAAGGCTTGGCGAATTGTATTTTCATGGTTTTTGGCAGTTGACAATAGCACATAATTTAAGTTTCAATAAGGTCCCATAATTTGTTTTCCCTTCCCCCTATCTGATGTTCCTGATCAATAAATTTGATCTATCCTGGGTTCGAGCCCCGGGTAAGGCATGGCTGTTTGTGTCGTTTTTCTGCTGAGGTCCTGCCATCCTCTCAGACCTTCTACTATGGCATATTAAACTGACAGGCTCCTGTCAGACCTCTGTGGCAAGTAGCTGCTTGAGGGGGTATTTATTTATTTATTTATTTATCATGATTAATATAATCCCTTTGGTTTTATGACTAATATTTATCCTTCTTGAGAAAAAATGGAATCCATCACAAATCAAGCCATAATTGCATGCCTTGCTCCATTATCCAGGATATACCATTGCATCATCTTTCAACTATGTGCATTACATTTATTTCATATTTTAATATGATTTTTTTTTTCTTTTTTTTTTCTGTTTCTGGAATTTTTGGACCCATTGTAAGCAAGATAGCAGGAAGCTTGATGTCTTTAATTTTATATGCTTACGCAGTATCTTGGGCATTAGGTGGTTTGTTGTTAGGTAGTTTGCCTTTGTAAAAACACTTTAGTGTGGTTTTTCCTTTGTAAGTAATGATGTGTTTAAGAAAGGAATCAACAACCACCTTTGAACATCATATTGTGTAGAGAGAGACTGCATTGGTTTGGTCATATTAAGGAATAACCTTAATGAACAATGAACCTCAAAAGGCTTCATGAAAAGGGGGAGACCTAGGATATGGTGGACAGACAATATCAAACAGGACCTTGTTAGAATTGGTGTACAGTGACCAAATGCAGAAGCTGTATCTCAGGATAGACATGTTTAGAAAACTAAATTACACAGCTTGCTTAGACCTCTGTAGCCCATAGCTGCTTGAGGATTATGTATGTATGTATGTATGTATGTATGTATGTATGTATGTATGTATGTATGTATGTATGTATTTCTGGAATTTATATCATTCTTAAGATATAGAGATTAAAATGAATGATAATTCTTTTAAACTGCAACTTTATTTGAAAGCAGAATTGATTCTAATATGTTGCAATTTGTTGTGTGAAATATGTGATGATCTCACTGAATAACAAAACTTGATAAAATTTTATTTTTAAAAAGTAACGGTTTAGTGACATTTTAATTAATTTTAAATCAGTTTTATAGTTTGTATGAAGAAATTAGTATTTTTAAATGAGATTTTGCCTTTATTTTGAAATTAAACCTTTCTCTAGTTGTAATGCAAACATGATCTGAAAGTTGTTTTATCTCAGTTTTGGTGCTAAATTCAATTTTATACACTTTGGAATATTTTTATTGTTTTCTTACATTTTACCATTTTTTAGATATATTTATCTTTTTTTTTTTCAATTTTTTGTTTATCCTTTGATGATGATCCTTTTGTGATGTTTTATCCTTTTTTGTACAATACCAGACTAAAACAGCTGAGATTTTCAATGGACTCATCTAATCAATGCTGTTCCTTCCTCTTCACTAACTCCTACCTGCAGTTTTAACCATTTTTGTGCCAGTATGATAATGAAAGGATTAAAGAATAAAAACATTCGTAGTAGTATTCACAAGTTTTACAGATTGCTGATTGCCAAAAATATAAGCATAAATAAATAATAGTGCTCAAAATTAAATGTTAATGTCACATCTCAAAAAGTTTATGGCTGGGAGTGACTCAGTCAGTAGCAAGCCAGGCTCGTAATCTGCAGTTCACAGGTTTGAGTCCTAGCTGTGCCAGATTTATCTCCACAAAATTCCCCACCCTGTCTTTTGGTCAGTAGGGGACACCAATGGGCTTGGAAAAACCACTAACCATAAGATGGGATGTAAGTCATGCCCCATGCATGGGACAACTATACCTGTACACATTAAAGAACACATTGGATGGTTTTGATGAGAGACTACCATCCTGTCTCCCAACAGCTGTCCAGTGGGTCCCCTCCACCAACCTTCTATGAGTCCTTGGAGTCCTTGTGGCCTGGATATTTAGCTCATTGCTAAAACTTGCTGCTCAGAGGTAAAACAACCCAACTCAAAAAGTATTTCAGAGAATAGCATGAAATGTGCTGTACATATAAATTTTGATAATGCAGAAGAAAATATGTGTACATTTAACTGATGCAATGAAAAAGATGCAAATTAAATGCTATGAAAGAGCTCATGGTTCTTGTTGCCACTAATTCTGTTTCAGCCAAGCTAGCATTAACCTGGTAGTAATTTGATTTCACTCTATCACAAAGATGATTGTGTAGGTGGAGAGTGATTGGTGGGATGGAAATGGGTTATCGCAAACTGGGGTATCCAGAACCTTAAAAATGAACCACAAAATTGCTTTTCAAGATGACTGTAATTTCAAGAAACAGAAGAGGTTAGTTGTAGACCAGGACATTCCATGGTCACTCTGCTTAGGATGACTGCTGTCTCTAAGAACAATATGAAATGGGAAAATGACAATTGCACAAATGTCTTGTGATCTGTTAGCACACCAGGAATGATAGCTTCAAGACTGATGTATACAGAAGGCTGCATAAATGACATCTGTATGCTTGGAACAATGCTTTGTTCTCCCTACACCCACTTCAAAAGAAAAACTCAATTAACAGAGTGCAGATATGACCTTTAGGCAACTGGTGTTTTTCACAAATGAATCCAAATTCAGTTTGAATACTGATTCTTATGTGTGTTTGTTTTGAGAGAACAAGAAACAGTCCATGACGGTTGTAACATCACAGAAAAGGTCCATTTTAGTGGCAGTAGTGTGATGGTTTGAACAGCATCATGATATTAGCCTCGCACATCTTTCAGGACAGCCCCCTGACTGCTCATCAATAAGGGCAGGGGTGGCTCAGTTGATAGCACATCAGGTTCACAATCTGTAGTTCCCAGGTTCGAGTCCCAGCTGGGTCAGCATTGAGATTTATCTCTGAAAAACTCCCCGCCCTACCCACAGTCAGTAGGGGACACCGATGGGCTTGGAAAGACTGCCATCCATTGGATGAGACATTAAGCCGTGGCCACGTGTGTGTGGGAGAGCCATACCCTATGCACGTTAAAGAACACGCTGGATGGCCTTGATGGGAGGCTACCATCTGTCTCACAACAGCTGTTCCAGTGGGTCCCCTCCTCCAACCTTCTCTGAGCCTTTGGGGTCCATGTGACCTGGCCATTTAGCCCATGGTGTGCAAAAAAGTGCCACTAAGAGGTAAAACAACCCAACTCATCAATACAGAAAAAGGATTGTTGTGACCTATGTGAGGCTTTTCAGAGGTGCTCTCAGCCCTGATTTTATCTCAATGAATGATAATGCCCATCCTCAAAGGTTTATGTATTGATGATTTCTTTGAAAGTGAAGATATTCATAGGATAGAGTTGCCAACCAGATCCATAGATGAATCCAATTGAGCATGTTTCTCACCCAGCATTTGCTTCTGGAGAGACAAATTGCAGAATGCTAATGCTCTTCTAGAATCCTCCATTAGCTCAGATCTGCTCTTATGGAGAATTGTGTTATAGTACAGCAAAACCTCATTAACAATAGCGTCAATAGTATGAGAAGTCATTGCATCAGTTGCGTGTCTGTCAGGGCAATCATATGGCTTTATTAACCTTATTGCAGTCCCTTCATTATGGGAACTCACATTCTCATATGCAAAACTCGTATATTAATATACACAATTTCATCATTATCCCACTTGCTGGTACTCAGTCATGTCACAATAATTTTCCATATTATGTGTAATTGCAGCATGTATTCTGAACTGTACTACAATGCACACACCCTTAGTTTTTAAAAGCTTGAAATTGAAAAATCAGGAAGCTTCTCATAGGCATATTTCAAGAGTTTGAGGAAAACATCATGTGAACTGAAATTGAGTAAAAAGATACTAAAGCAGTTGCAGATGTCAGGGTGAAGAAAATAGAGCAGGGCCTACCCTTAATACCTATCTTCCTATTGCTTTTAGCTTTGACATTTGTCAGTTTGGTGGTTTGTCAGTTTGTGGATTTAACAAAATGGTGTTTCACCATATCTTTTGAACATGATGGAGAAACTAATGATTTATATGTGAAATAAAAGCTTGTGACAGTGGGAGTGTCATAGGCTATAAAAAATTAACCCCCCATGTTTTCTTTCTCCCTGAAAAGGGGAAAATATGAAAACTATTCTTCCACTATATCTCCAGAATGCAAATGTCGAAGGTAACAAGCTATATGTCAAACTAAAGCTTCTGAAGTGGGGAATGTCATAGGCTATAAAAAATTGACCCCTCATGCTTTCTTCCTACTAAAAAGGGGGAAATAGGAAGACTTTTCTCCCACTTTATCTCCAGAACGTGAATGCCAAAAGAAATAAGATGTACATCAAAAATGAATGCTTCTGGCACAGGAAATGTCGTAGGCTATGAAAAAATCGTTTCCCCCTTGCTTTCTTCCCCCTAAAAAGGGAGGAAATATGAAAATGATTGTTCCTTGGTATCTCCTGAATGCAAGTGCAGAAAGTACACCATAGTAGCCATATGTCAAATGAAAGCTTATGACGCAAAGAGTGTCCGGGTAGGGCTGTAAATTTTTCACAGTGCGAATTTCCGAGAGTCTCGGGGAATTTAAATATTTCTCAAGTTCCCGCAAATTGCCATTTTTGTTGGCAATTCTGCAAATTTCTGTGGACCAAATTCTGTAATTTTTCATGTTTTGAGAAATTGGTGTAGAAGTATGACCTTTACACCAATTTCTCAAAACCAACTAAAGTGCTTAATTATTTGCTTTTCCTGAGTAAGTTACCCTGGTGAAATGTAGAAATAAGTGTTTGAAGTCCACATTACCCCAACATAGTGCTGTTCAATGTCAGTGAAGCAATTATTCTATGTAAAAATAAATTTAAATAAGAGTATTCTGTTGTTACAGCTTTCGTTACCAACAATGCTTTATACATGTTCAAAGCGTGAGTAAAAAATCTTAAAGTATTTTTTTAATTGCTGTTTCAAAATCTTTAATTCTTATCTTCAAAATCTTGTTGATGACATATTGCAACAAGCTTTGAAAAATGTTAATGTTATGATTGTCATGAAAAAAATACTTTTTTTCAGCTTACATTATTTGAAAGTCCTCTTACGTATATCAGCACATAAAGTGTACAACAAAATAAATGATTTGGTAGTAAAATTGTTCAGTAAAAGCCAGCAGTATGATCACACACTTGCAAAAATAAACTCCATTCATGTTCTTAAAAAATTTTGATAATATTTAAGTAACGAAAAAAACTTCCAATTTCATGAGCATGGAACAGCATTTTTTAAACCATTTCGAATTTTCGATTCCAACTAACTGAAGTGCCTGATATATTTTCATGAGCCATCTTGATAATATAGTTTTCAACAATATATGCATGTTCAAAGATGACAACCTTAAAGCCAAATATTGATACTTATAAAAGAACTGTGAAAGAATTCAATTCTTTTCTTGTTGTGTCAAAAAGAACGATTTCCCAGGCTATCATAGGTAGCTCTTCTCTCTTTTGGAAGGGATCGGAAGGGGAGGGCTGCCAGTCCAGTATGGTCTACTGATCTGGTCATCTATGGCCACTTTTTTCTTTTTTTTCAAACCTGCTGAGTAGTGGTCAACTTCACAGGGTCCTGGTGCTGACCATTTATACCTACTAGACTGGACTTGTTTATGGATTTGAGTTTGATTATGGATCCTGGACTTGCTGCACTGGTGGGCCTCTGTTGAGGGAGAATCTGCTGCTGTGTTTTCTGTTTGCTTCTGGGTTGCCAGCCCTAAGTGAACAGAGGCATGGGATACCTTATGTCAGCTGGTGGATAATCCTAATCAGAGGCCATCGCAGGTACCTGAACCTTACTTAGCTAGTTGGGCATCGTCAAGCCTAAACTGGAGTAATGTGTCTCAGGCAGGCCATATGGCTCTTGAAAAAGTCCACTTGAAAAGGTGGTGCCTGAAGTTCCTACCAGCATCGGTGACTTCAGCCTTTAGCGAAGGAGGAACAGGTCTTTGCCCCATGCCTGTGATCAGGGGGCTGTTTGATATTGTTGGCCCTACCAATCTCAATTAACCTAATTTCTTTAAAAATCCTACTAATCATTTTCTCTCTGCAAGAACATGGAATGTGAGGACATTATGTAGAGATTATTCTCTTGATGTCCTCACGCAGGAATTCCAGCACTATAACCTAGATATTCTAGGCTTGCAAGAGACCAGATGGACAGGTAAAGGTGAGATACTTAAAAATAACTTTAAATTTCTCTTTACAGGGAGGGAGGATGGAAAGCATCACCAAGGTGTGGGTCTGCTGCTCAGCAGACATGCTAGTGATGCTCTTCTAGGATATGAATGCATTAATGAAAGGTTTCTTACAGCAAAATTTCAGACAAGCGTTAAAGACTTGAATGTTATCTACTGTTATGACCCCACTGAGGATGCTGATGAGGATGAGAAGGATAGGTTTTACGGGCAACTTCAGGATATTTTGAATTCTGTCAAGAAAGGAGATATTACCCTTGTTCTAGGTGACTTCAATGCAAAAGTTGGTACTGACTCTGATCTTTGGGGAGGGGTGATAGCCCCTTTTGGTATTGGTAGCTGCAATGGCAATGGGCAACGTCTCCTACAGGTAAGTAAACTCATTGGTTTCAGAATAACTAACACTTATTACAAACACCGCGACATACATAAGTACACATGGGTTTCACCTGATGGGCTGCATAGGAATATGATTGATTATATATTAATTAATAGCAAGTGGGCTAGTTCTGTTAGAAATACCAGGGCATATAGGGGAGCTGAAATTGGATCTGACCATTACCTTGTTAAAAGTGTCTTGCAACTTAAACTTAAAAAGTGTTGTGCTAGGGTTAAAAAATTTACCTTTAATACTGAAGCTCTGAAAGACCCAGTTATAGCTAAAGCTTACCATGATAGGTTACTTAGTCATTATGACAGTCATGGTTTGCTTAATACTGAAGTTGAGGAAGAATGGGGCCATTTTAAACAGGCTTTTTTTTGGAAACTAACAGTACTCTTTTAGGAAAAAAGGAGCAGAGGAGGCAGAATTATTTAAGTGATAAGGCACTTGAGCTCATTTCAGAAAGAAAGAACTGCAGGAATGTCCTTAATCAATACCCTACTAGTCCTAATAGAAAGGATTACAGAGAGCTTAATAAACGTGTAAAGGATCAGTTAGCTACTGATAAGAATCTTTGGCTTGATGGCTTGGCTGACAAAGCTGAGGAAGCAGTTAGACAGCACAACAGCAGAGATCTGTACCAGATAGTTAATGTTTTATGTGGTAGAAAACGGACAGGCATACAAGGATTGCAGGATAAACAAGGTAAGGTTATAGAAGGGGAGGATTCTGTCATAGCTAGGTGGGCTGAGCATTTCAGTGATGTTCTAAACAATGTGGTTAGTTCTACTCCCATTGTTGTAATGATGATAGATGTATTGGGGGCTTTAATGTTGGCCCTATAACACAATCTGAAGTTATTTTGGCTGTTTCTAAATTTAAACTTCATAAATTCCCAGGGGTAGATGAAATTACTACAGAAATGCTCAGAGCTGGGAATGTTTCGGTTACCACTTGGATGTCTGAAATTTTGAATATCTTTTATGATAAAGGCATGGTTCCTAAAGATTTTACCAGAGCTATTATTATCCCTATTTTCAAAAAAGGTGATCACAGTTCTTGTGATAACTATAGGGGTATCAGCCTACTCTCTGTTCCAGGTAAAGTTCTTTGCATGATTGTACTTAATAAAATTAAGAATCTGGTTGGTGGTCAATTGCGTGATGAGCAATGTGGATTCAGAAGTGGTAGGGGATGTGTGGATCAGATATTTTCACTTAGGCAGATTCTTGAGAAATGTTTAGAGTTTCAGAAACCTTTGGTTGCTAGCTTTGTTGATTTCAAAAAGGCTTTCGACTCTGTTGATCGTCATAATTTGTGGTTGATTGTGAGATCATATGGTATACCAGACAAGTTAGTTAACATAATGAAAGCTCTCTATAATGACACTGAGTCGTGTGTGAGAGTTGGTAAGGCTTGTAGCAATTGGTTTAGCGTTACTTCTGGTGTTCGACAAGGGTGCATTTTGTCTCCTTTTCTCTTTAGTTTGGTTGTTGATTATGTTATGCGAAATTCACTTCGAGGCAAAGATTTTGGCCTTAAATTGGCTGGAGATACGAAAATTTCTGATTTAGATTATGCTGATGATGTAGCCCTTTGGCAAATGATGTTGATGAGATGAACTCTTTTATTAGAGCTATTGATGAGACTGGTAGTAGAGTAGGTTTGGTTATAAACAGAGAGAAAACTAAAGTGATGAAAATTGGTCAGGCAGGCTGTGCTTCAATTAATCTGAATGGTTGCAATCTTGAACAGGTGTCACAGTTTAATTATCTTGGGAGCTATGTAACAGATGCTGGTGATGTGTGGCATGAGATTAACAGACGGATAGGTATTGCTGCCGGGACTTTTAAGAATCTATGGAGAGTGTGGAGAAATAGGCGTATACACCTAAAGACTAAAATTAGACTTTATAATAGTTTGGTTCTTTCTAGAGTTAGTTATGGCAGTGAAACTTGGACACTTTGTAAACAACATAACAGGAAACTAGATGCTTTTGATTCTAGATGCTTACGCAGTATCTTGGGCATTAGGTGGTTCAACTTTGTAACTAATGATGAGGTTAGGCAAAGGAGTCGGCAACCTCCTTTAAGCAGCATATTGTGCAGAGAGAGACTCCGTTGGTTTGGCCATGTTGCCCATATGGCTAATTATAGATTGGCGAATAGGGTTGTGAACAGTGTGCCTAGAGGCCTCAGAAAGAGGGGGAGACCTAGGATGTGGTGGGCAGACAATGTCAAACAGAACCTTGTTAGAATTGGTGTGCAGTGGCCGGATGCAGCAGATGTAGCTCAGGACAGATATGCTTGGAGAATTAAACTGCGTGGTCTGGTTGGACCTCTGTAGACCATTGCTGCTTGAGGATGATGATGATGTATAAGACCAGAGGATGAAACAGGGCAATTTATCAATGTATAATATGCTGTATCAGAATTCATTGTTACTGATTGATATATAAGGTGCCAGTTGGACCCATATAAACCAATCATTTAATATTTAAAATTTGTTATTTCTAAGGAGTTATATGGATCCAACTACCTTTTATGATTTGTCAGCCTAAAAGGTGCATGAATTTTGCCCCACGAAATTCCTGTGAATTTTGACATTTTTTAGCATGATTGCTCCATGAATTTTACTGTTTTTTCTCGTGAAAAATTTACAACTCTAGTCATAGGCTATAAAAAAATAAAAAAAATGCCCCCCCCCCATGCTTTCTTCCCTCTTAAAAAATGTAAAATGTGAAAGTTGGTCTATATCTTCCAAATGCAAAGGCCTACAGTTATGTGTTAGGTGTCAAATGAAAGCTCATATAATGACCATGTAAGCTATTTCGAATTTTGCTCCCACTATTCCCCCCTGGTAAAAGAGTAATTTGTGTTTACATTTTGGGAAAAGAAAATTCGCCTTGTTTTCACAAATTCCTCTTTGACCTATTCAACTTTTACCCTCTCTCTTTCTATTAAATAAGAATAGGGAGTTCAACAAGCCCAAACTTTCCTTCAGTCTTGAACTGAATTAAGCAGCCAGCACAATTGCATTTTCAACATTAACTTCTTTGAATACATTAATGCAAAAAAACTTCCCACCAACACAAATGTCTTGACCATGCTAATGTATGTGACATGCCAAGTTTTAAACTACTGAAAAAAAATATGTGCATCCAGCCCCTCCCTCCCCCACAAAAAAACAAAATCAACACACACCTGTATAATTATATTTTCTGAAAACATCGAATTATATGCACTTTTGGCCATCATCCTTTAATTTTGAGAACTATTATACATTATGCCTTATTTGTATATAAAAAAAAAAATAAATAAATACCCCCTCAAGCAGCTGCTTGCCACAGAGGTCTGACAGGAGCCTGTCAGTTTATATGCCACAGTAGGAGATCTGAGAGGATGGCAGGACCTCAGCAGAAAAACGACACACACATCCATGCCTAATCCGGGGCTCGAACCCAGGTCCCTTAGATCAGTAGCCAAGCGTGCTAACCACTCGGCCTAAGAAATTGAGAAAAATTTAAAACTTTAGGTAGTAACAAAAATATTGTGAAAAATATATACTTATATTGGATTACATAATTTAGGAATAAATGGGAAATCAATTTTAGTTTTTTTTAATGAAGCTAAAAGCAAAACAATGTCACTTTAATTTATTGAATTTTTGCCAATCTGTTGTTAATAACTAAATGCCCTTTCTTTTTTTTATAACATGACCTATTTCTGTTAGTTGTTAATGAATCAAGTCTAAAGTTATTTTCTGAAAACACTTCAAAATGAACTTCACCACCAGATTGAGTTCAGTTTTAGGAATCTGAAACTTGAAGCATTGATGAGAGGCTGCCATTCTCCTAAGATAGCTCCAAGAGTCCTCATCCCAAAATATGCCTTGATCTTTGTGGTGATTGTGAGCAGTGTTTAGTTTATTGTGCAGCATAA
This sequence comes from Ryuthela nishihirai, assembly GCA_038380435.1. Lineage (NCBI taxonomy): Eukaryota > Metazoa > Arthropoda > Arachnida > Araneae > Heptathelidae > Ryuthela > Ryuthela nishihirai. The sequence goes on from JAWZYU010000001.1 coordinate 115,391,199, forward strand.
ACTGCTTCTCAAGAGAAACATCCAATTATTAAATATTATTTTACTAATGTTTGTTTGTAAATGGCTTTACTTTGGTATTACTTATTTAATTTTATTTTTATTACTGCAATATATCTTTTGGTATTATGCTAAAGTGCCATGTGGTAAATGCTTCCCACAGAGTATGAGGTAGGAAAAAAACTGGTGTAAAATTTTCAGTTCTGAGCAGAATAAGCATTATTGAAAGCCTTAATATGAAAGGAATTTTTTCTTATTAAAATTTTTATTTTGCAGAGGTGAAACTGGTTAAACAAATGCCTATGGTAGTGAGTTCAAAGCAGCCAACTATTGCAATTATCACAGCACAATATTGTGAAAAGTTAGCGGTGGATGCTATGATTGAAAATAAAGATACATATGTGAAGTATAAAACTGAAGGTCAGTAATTCTGTATAAAAGTTCTAAAAATAATCGTTTCTAAAACTTAATTGTGTTATTTATTTTAGCAAAAGACATTACATTTTAAAACTTGGATTTTTTCTGGTTTTTTAATTTATCTTTTGAAGGAGAAAATTACTTCATTTAATTAACCCTTAAAGTGGTGGAAGACATGTTTCCTTGAAGGAAACTTCAGTCTCTTGACCTCCAAAACCTTGCAGTTCCCAAAGTTATACTGTGATCAATAATTGTTCTTCCCCAAAACCCACACCAAAGAAATTGTCCTTTTAAAAGCGTTTTTTTCTAACCCTGAAAATTTGTAAATTACTTTTGGTATAATGACATACCTGTTTCCCTTGGTTACATATTTCAAGATATCGTTAAAAAGTTCTCTTAATCTTCATGCTGAAAACACTTCAAAATTAAGCTAATGAATCCAGTTTTTAAAACTTGAACTAACTTTAAATGTTAATATGAATTCTGAACCTTTTCCTGCAACATGTTAATATACTTGAAATATATTTTAAGTTTTTCTTTTTAATACTGGCTGCTTATAGGTGAATCCAATGTCTACACGTTAGGGAACATTGGAGCTCATAGGGTTGTTTCAACTAAATTGCCTGCAGTTGGGCATTCCAGGGGTGCAATGATAGCTGCTGGTAGTACAACCACAAGATTATTAGGTGAGAACTTTATTTTTTTCTCTTAAACTTGTGTTTTAACATAGGATTCTGCAAGATGGATAAAATTTCCTACGTATATATGTATACATTACATATGGGTTAACATAAGATTTTAGTTCTTACTGTCAGATTTTCTCAGAACATGTATAATTTGATCTTAAAAGAATCTTAACATACATTTTTTTTTAAATGATTGTACTACCTAACTCAATTGTAAGATATTTTCAATGGGAAATTTATTCAGAAGTCATTAACAAAGATTATTTCTTGAATATATTCTTTGTGAAGTTTGTTGATGTAGCTTCTGACAAGCCCACATAATACCTTTCATATGGTAATTTCAATATTAATGGTAATAGCCAGTTTCTTAGGTACAGTGTGGTACATTTAAAACTAATCCACGTACATAATGTATTATGTTATATACCTTCAAAGTTACATACCTTAAAGTTGTATGTGATGTATTGAGTTTTGCATGCACTTGAAATTGTTAACATCAAAGTGTCATTCTGTGAAGTGTATAAAAACAATCGTAGTTCATACTTGCATAATTAACCATAATAATATTTTTGAAAGATACTTTTAAATTTGCTAAAGATATGGCAGTCTAAATTTAAGTTAGTTCGTTAATGCTATTGCCTTGGTAACTAATATGATTTAACATTTTAATTTATTATTTTGTATTAGTAATGCATACTCTGCTTTGCTTTTCATGCTACAGACAAAATGTCAAGTTAAAGAGGACATATTTATAAAAAAAACTACTGAAACAACAGGAATACAGAAGTGTATAAAAAATTATACAGAGAATAATCATTTTTAACAAAAAGAGATTCTGTGAAAATTTGATTCAAATATATAGTGTAGCTATATATCTATAAGCAATAAAAATAATATTTACCATATTTCAGTTTCATTCAATTAATAATACAATTACTAATATAGGATTTTTTTAATTGCAGGAATAACTTCAAGAAGTATAAGTATTTTAATTTAAATTCATTAATCTGTATTTTAAACAATCAGCTCTTGATATTAGATTAGGATAATTTCTGAATATTAACTTTAAATATTTTAAAAGTAGCAAAAATACCTAATTTTTGATCACAGCTTATTAATTATATTCAGTACATAGGTTGGATTGGGTTGTTTTACTTGAGTGGCACTTTTGTGCATGCATTGGGCTAAATGGCAAAATCACAAGGACCCCAAAGGTTCAGAGAATGTTGGGGGAGAGAACCCACTGGACACTATTGGGAAACAGATGGAAGTCTCCCTTCAAAGTAATCCTACATATTCTTTAGTGTGCACAAATTATGACTCTCCTGCATACAAGGCCACAGTTTAGCATTCCATTTAATCGATGGTAGTCTTTCCCAACCCATCAATGTCTTTCTCACCTAAGTAGTGTGGGGTTCAGCAGTCATAACTCTCAATGATGGAATAGTTGGAACTCAAAGCTGGGAACTGCAGATTACGAGGATGGCACACTACCAACTGAGACAACCCTGCCCCCATTACATAGGTATTTAGTACATATTAAGCAGTATAAAGATATAAAATTTAATAAATACTCATAAAAAAATTATTGCCGACCATGCAGGAATCAAACCCACAACACTCCAGATATGTGCCAGAGTGCTCTACCGTTAAATCATATAATTTGCTTCCACACAAGCAAATTATTGTCCAATGGTTGGTTTAATGGTAGAGTGCTATGGTATGTATCTGGAGAATTGTGGGTTTGATTCCCACACCATTGGTAATATTTTATTTTTCACATGAGTATTTATTGAATTCTATATCTACAGGTAATCTGTATTTACTATGGATTAAAATATAAAGTTATGAAGATGTGACCTTCATTGCACCATGCAGTACTTTTTTACGCCAATGTTAACTGAAACTTGTAATGCAACATAAAATTCACTCTACTTCGGAAAAAATATGCACTGATACTATATTATTTACACTTGACAATATTTTACACACACTAAGGTTTATCAGTGCTTTCATCAAGAGGCAACGAAAAATATTCAGATTTCGATGCAAATTCTGTTAAGATATTTTGTATATTGGCAGCAAGTTCATTGATACAGCTAATTAGAATTCAGTGGGATAAACTTATATTATCATTTATTCTCTCTTGATTAAAATATACCAAAAAACCATTTGCAAGCACTTCTTTACAAATTTGCCATCAGAATAATTTTTTAAATATCTTGCAGTTTTCTCACTTTTAACAAAACTTGATTACATAATAGCATCATAGTTTTTAAGCCCTTTGGGCAAATAATTTTTTTGCATGTTTAATGCACCATAAGTTTCTGATTTTTTTTTAATTCTATGATGGTTTTGGAAACTTTCATAATTAAAGTGTTGACTGGTGTAGAGTCTATTTTGAGTGAGAACTGAGCTCTTTAAATGGGAATTGAACAGTACTTTCAAAAAACCTGATCTACCCCTATGCGCAAAGTCTGTCATGTGGGTCGATGTTATCGTAAATTAAATTTAGACTATTAAACAACACTTTCAAAAACAGTGCAAAGATAAAAAAAAAAAATCAGCCACCCTGCTGAGCACCCAAACTTGTTGCCAGTCTTCACAGATTGCTCAAAGTCTGGCACATCAGTGGGATCAACCATGTCTGCTGTGATGCTCTCATTGCAGACCAGATCCCACAGTAATGTTCCATCCTCATTGCAGAGTGTTACTGCACTATAATGGGGCAAAGCTGATAGTTAGCCACTATCAGCTTGCCCCACATATGGCTAAGCATCATCATTGGTGTGTCTACTACACTGAGTCGCTTAGCTCGCTACACACTTCAATCTTGGTGGGGCATCGGCTTCACCTGTTATCTGCAAGATTCATCAGCAGCTCCATCAACTGGCAGCCACAACCACCATTCTCTTTCGTTGGATGCCCGGTCATGTTGGGATCAGCGGTAATGACTTGGCAGATGCTGCTGCCAAGTCAGCTTCATCCCTATCCAACTCTCCACTGTTGGTTCCATGCCTGAACTTCTGGCAGTATTTCTCCATCATACTCCAGGCACAGTGGCAGAGATCTTGATCTGAACAAATTGGCAATAAACTTTTCATGATCAAGCCTATTGTCAAACCATGGCAGTAATATTTTCACAGGAATCATAAGAAGGAAGTTTACTTGCTCAGCTATTAAAAGCATTTTAATCTAATCTTTGGCTTTTACCTGTGAATACAATTTTTATTTCAATTCTTATCATTTACTGTCCTAGCCTCTTACACTCACACTTTTTATCTGATGATTCGATTTTATCACCTGTATTTGACTTTTTACATTTTACCAATTATTTTACATGTATTTAATGTTGTTTAACTTTTAGATCTTTTGACTTGTTTTCTTTTATTCTGTGGATACTACACACCCATTGTTGATATTTTTTTTACACATGTTGATCTTTTTACACATGGGTTTTAACTTTGGTTAAGGGTGTGTGTTTTTTTTTATCTTTATTTTATTGAAATCTTGTTTGGTGCAACATGGCCTTTGTTGCCCTTGTGCCATAAACCCCAAACTACAAGGTCATTATAAAAGAATACCCATATTTTAAAGTGTTATGCTTTATTAGATAATTAAATGATAAAGGTAATTGTGTGTCCAAAATGTCAAAAAACTTTCAAAGTTTCTTTGTTATAATGGCATGGAGTTAATATCACACTGTGGTACTAGTATTACATGTAATGTTTTAAATGCCAAATTTCCAAATCACTAGATTTGTAGAGGTGGACCAATCTTGTGGTTCCCGAGAAGTCCTAATGTGACATCATTAGAGGGAAGACTGAAAACATTTTTTCTGAAAAATTCATATATTATAGTATTTAAAGGATGAATCACTGCATTTGTTGCAAGTGTGTGTACACCAGATAAATTGGGGGTTTTCTGAAGAATTCATAAATTACTGCATTTAAAGGAAGAATCACTGCATTTGAAGCAAGTGTGTGTACACCAGACATGTTTGGTGGGGGGGGGGGGGGGGGGGTAGCTCAGTCAGTAAATTGCCAGGCTTGTAATCTGCAGTTTCCAGGTTCAAGTCTCACCTGGGCCAGCATTGAGATTTATCTCCACAAAACTCCCCACCCTGCCCTCTGTCAGTAGGGAACAGTGGGCTTGGAAAGGCTGCTGTCCATCATTTATGACATCAAGACATGGTCACGTATATCAGACAGACATATCATGCATGTAAAAGAACACCCAAGATGGCCTTGGCAGGAGGTTACCATCTGTCTCCTAACAGCTGTCCAATGGGTCCCCTTTCCCAAACCTCTGAGCCCTCGGGGTCCTTGTGACTGGACCATTTAGTCCATTGGGTGAAAAAAAGTGCTGCTCAGAGGTAAAACAACCCAGACATGTTGAGTCAAGTATGGATGGGATTTACATACCATGTCATCAGTGGTGCCTATATTGAAATCTGTTGAATACAAAATAAAACTTTGTGAGTTTCTTTACGTTTTTTTACACATAATTTAATTTCGTTAATTATTTAATAAAATATAGCTCTTTAAAATATGGGTATTCTTTTATAATGACCATGTGTTTGATGAGCAATGAGTTATTTAATTATCCATAACATTATAAATTGCAAATATTACTGAACTCTCATGTTCATAGAGGCTGGTAGCACACCTGGCTCGTAATCTGTTGCCGAACAACAGATCCACCTGGGCCCATGCTGAGATTTATCTCTGCAAAACTCACCATCCTGTCCTCAGTCAATAAGCTGATGGGCTTGGAAAGGCAACCATCTGTCAGATGAGATATTAAGACATAGCCCCACTATACCATATTACATTGAAGAACCTGCTGTATAGCCTTGATAAGAGGTTGCCATCTATCTCCTAACAACTGTCCAGTGGTTCCCCTTCCCTGACTGTATTTGAGCTCTTGGGATCTATGCGACCTAACCATTTAGCCCATTGTGTGCAAAAAAGTGCTCTCAGATATAAAACAACCCAACTTTCATGTTCATAATACTAGCACATTTTCACTCCCATTAACCCATTAATCTCCAATGTTGCATAAATGAAACATTCTTCAAACAATAATAAAAAAAGTATATTTGCCTAGTAATTCAATTTTAAGCCAATGTATGTTATAAAGGGCATAATCTTTTATGTCCAAGCATAAATATTTATCAATATAAAATAAAAGTCTAATTATTATTCATATTAAAACTATACCTAAATAGCCTATCTAATCTTTTGCAGTTTGACGGGTCCGAAAAAGATATGTAGAAATACTAAATGCCCTAAGAATTTATGAAAATAGCTTCACATATCTTTCATTCAGACAATGTTTCATATAATTAGAAATTTTTTTTTTAGTTTTTGCACAGTATAACATTTAGAGTAATGTTGCGTTTACGAAACATTGGGATTGCACAACATACGCACATTATGTCTGCCACATGTTTGATGACTCATTGTGAACAAATCTATTCTTGCGATATTAGTCCTGATATGAGTGATATTGTCAGTGTTCAGAGATTTGTGAAGTTGAACTGAGCTTTTCGTCTTGTTAGTATAGCAATAATTGCTGTTGGATAATTAGTGAAGTGTATATTCAGCAGTATAGCTAAAAATATATAGTTCAAGTAAGTATTTATTATGATGTAAATACATTCAATAATAAATCATTGCTTCGCTATCTTAGGATGTTTCTTTTTAGATATGTCTTGGGCTCAATGATTCGAAAAAAAAATAGACTTTGTCAACTGCAGAGCTAATGGCTATTTTAGAAGAGGATGACTATTTGCAACAAGCTGAAAATATTAATGCAGTGTACATACCACCAATGGTTGATGAACTTACAGATGAGGAGGATATTAGTGATGATATATTTGAGAGTGAAAATGTTTTGCCAGACGTAGCTGGAACCTACTTAGATTTAAGAGGTCCATGAAAATTTACCTGATGAAGCTCAAGATGTCAAAGAAGAGCAACCTACAGGATCAAGTTCCAAGAAACTAAAAACTTCCATTAGAACAGCTGTCAAAGCAAAGAGTTATTCTGAAATGGAAAAAAGAAAATCCGACTTACAAAAGTTTACCACAAATGAAGAACAAATTATGATAGAGGAAATTGAAAACAAAATTTAGTGGCAAGTCTCCATACGATATTTTTTTTTTATATTTTAGTGATGATGTCTGGGAAAAAATATTTGGTTATTCAAAAAAAATATTGATGGTAAGATGGAATGATAATTCTGTCGTGACTGTCACTACAAATAACTGCAGTTTCAACCACTGGTATCTGCTAAAAGATACAATAGAAAGAACAAAAGAAGATCAGCCAAAAGTTGTTACTGACTACAATCAGCACATGGGGGGGGGGGGAGTTGGTCTCCATGACAATGGCATTGTAAACTACAGAATTCATGTAAGGGGAAAGAAATGGCGGTGGCTGCTTTTTATAAATATGATATACACCTATCCCTCGATTTACACCGTACTCAATTCACACAATTTTGGCTTTGCATGGTCAGAAAATGCAACCAGTTTCAATTTACACGGTACTGACTGAGATGTACATAGAAAAGAAATCTCAGTCAGTACCGTGTAAATCGAAACTGGTTGCATTTTTTGACCATGCAAAGCCAAAATTGTGTGAATTGAATACCGTGTAAATCGAGGGATAGGTGTATAGCGTAATTTGTGAATGCGTGGAAAATCTATAATATAGGAAATAAGCAGAAAATGATACAGATAGAATTCAAATCTTATGTAGCTGTTATTCTTATGAAAACAGAAGACAGTAATAGTCAAGAAAATGAGGAGGCGGCAGGGTCTAGTGGACTGAACATTATTTCTCCAAAATCCAACTGTGGACGTCCATCCAAGAACTCATTACCCACCGAAGTATGGTTTGACAATATTGGCCATGTTATAATTGAACAGGAGAATAAAGCAAGAAGAAGATGTAGACAGTGCAAAAGCAATACAATATGTATGTGTAAAAAGTGTCAAGTTCATCTTCATGCAGACAGCTTCAGATAATTCCATATGTTTTAACTTTAAGTATTCATGTTCTGAAAATCCCAAAGTTGCATACACGCAACATTTTTCTGTGGCTTCTGTGGTCACAAAATGTTTTTTTTTTTAATCACAATTACATATTTACATGTATTTTGTCTGTAATAAAAGTATTACCTTAAAAATATTATAATTTCTACCTTTGGGAATTAATGGGTTAAATGAAAGTGGGAAAAAAGGGACTGCTTTTAAAATTGCACATTAATTTGGCAGTTGGCAGTCTTCAGTTCACTTATGCCCTTTCTTTCAATTTTGGGTCCCCATGTAGCTGAATCAGTTAATTTATTAAAATAATGAATTGAAAATTAATTTAATGTATTAAAATAATAAATTAAAGTGAATTCACACAGAACTTTTTACCTACCAAGACTGATCTTTTACGACATGTAGATCAAATGATATCCTAAAGCAGGGCGGGGGTGGCTCAGCCGGTAGCATGCCAGGCTCGTAATCTGTAGTTCCCAGGTTCGAGTCCCAGCTGGGTCAGCGTTGAGATTTATCTCCGCAAAATTCCCCGCCCTGCCCACGGTCAGTAGGAGACACCGATGGGCTTGGAAAGGTCACCATCCATCGGATGGAACATTAAGCCGTGGCCCCGTGTGAGGGAGAGCCATACCCTGTGCACGTTAAAGAACACGCTGGATGGCCTTGATGGGAGGCTACCATCTGTCTCCCAACAGCTGTTCCAGTGGGTCCCCTCCCCCAACCTTCTCTGAGCCTTCGGGGTCCTTGTGACCTGGCCATTTAGCCCATGGTGTGCAAAAAAGTGCCGCTCAGAGGTAAAACAACCCAACCCAAAAGATATCCTAAAGCATTTGCTTTGAGTAACAATGATGCAGACTTTGTTGAAAATTACTTTCAAAATAATAAAAATTTAATACTTTCAAACAATGATACAATTTATAAAAATATATAAATTAAAATCACTAATAATAATAACAAATAGTACTCTTTAAAGCAAATTGCTGATCAATTCAATTACATTTTTGGTAAGAAAAGGTATTCAAACACCATTCCATCACAAATTAATCTCCGATTTGTATTCTTTGCTCTGTTATCAATGATATGCCACTGGTTAATACTGTATATTATATATGTTTTAATATTCTAATATTAAAATAAAGAAATGTTTATTTGATAATTAACTAGTATTACACAGGTTGCTTATACTTTATATTATTTCTTCTACAGGATCTTTCCAGAGGGTTGAATATGTTTTCTTAGTTGGAGTTGGTGGTGGAGTGCCCCACTACACTGATTACTCGAAACATGTGAGACTAGGAGATGTAGTTATATCTGCTCCACCCGATTCAAAGCATTCTTATATATATATGTACTGTGAGAAGCTTAAAAATACTCCTGATAATTCTGAAAATGAAAGTGTTTCACCTGATGAATATAATATCAGAACGTGGTGTCCACCAAGCATGGAGTTGCAGCAAATAGGCCTTCAACTATGGGAGCAAGGAATGGTACATCCTGAGTTACGATCATGGGAGTATTTTATTGAACAGGGACTTCAAGAACTGAAAGGTAGAGAATCATCCTTTTGTCGTCCTTCACCCGACACTGACAAACTGTATATGTCTATTGGTGGGAAAGATCTTATTGAAGTTGGTCATCCACAACCAGCTGAAGGATCTTTTGACCCAAGAACACCAGGTATGCCTGTATTACATTTTGGAGCTGTAGGATCAGGGCGAGTACTGATGCAAGATGACACAACTCGTTTAGAGTTTTCAGATCATCATGGTATTTTAGCTTTTAACACTGAATTTGATTCTGTTGTTGAATCCATCTTTGGTAACAGGAAAGATTGTTATGCTTTTATCCGTGGTATTGCCGACTACAAAGATGGCACAAAAAAGAAGGAATGGCAACCATATGCATCATTAGCAGCAGCAGCTGTTATGAAATCTATTATATGTAACTTAGATCCTTGTGACTGAAATTCTGCATGGTATAAATTTTTCTTTTGTTATAATTTCAGTAGCTCTAAAAATGTTTCATGTGTGCAATTTTATGAAACAGATTCACTTTTAAAATGCTACAAACATTCAAGGTACACTTGGTTACACTGATTATGTATGTAGATATATTCATCTGCAGGGAATATATTTATTCTTTATTCTTGTAAATAGGAGATGTGCAAAATAATACTCATATATAATGGCAAAACAGCCAAGAAACAGATGTATATACTAAAAACATAGATGTTATATACCATTAACTTGAATTACCCTGATCAACAGGAATCTGTGATATGTGTATGTATCTACTTAGTTTGCCACATGCTTTTCAAATGGATTTTTTATCATTCCTTTATCTTTTGGAGCATTTATAGTGTCATTTATTAAAACATGTTCCAATCTATATGGTGGCCCAAAAGTTGCACCCTATAGATATTTTAATACAAAGAAAAATAGTAAATAGTAATTACATAGTGATTTTAATTCATTCATGGACAAAGGAAAATGTTTTCTTGTATGAATTTTGTCGCATCATTTACCTGTGGGACAGGAAACATTATTTTAATAACAAAATTATCCTAATAGCATTATTCAAGTATTGTTTTAGTAGTTATTTGGAATCCTAAGGGGCTGATTCATACAAATCCCTATCTGGGGGGTGGGACTTTTTAGCCACCCTGTACAATGATTTAGCTGAATTATCATCAAATAATTATTTTGATTGTTTACCTAAATTGGGAAATATGTGTTTTCTGAGTCAGATTATACTTTTCTTATTGCTGTTCTTTTTAACATTTTTCATATTGTGCATAATACTTTCCTAGGTGACTGATGTAGTACTTGTGAATCTCGAAAAATGATAATATATATGCATAGTGTTTTAAGCTGTATTTACTAATAATAAACATATAGCTGATATTTAATATCTACATTTGTTTTCCAAGAATATATTACTGTTATTGTTCAGTTGTTCACTCTTAGAACAGAATTATATAAAAATCTGATTTTAAGTTTTGTCCAAAAAGAAATACGTTATAAGTACAGGTAGCATTTCATCATTACTGTCATCACTACATAGTAATTGCTATATGACACAATATATTATCCAGATTATAGATCTGTAGGTAAGAGTTGTTAGTCTGTTTAGAATTGAAAGCTAGCAGAACTAAAATGAGTATTTTTTTTATTATTCAGACATTTTTGTTTTTTAACATTCTGTACTCATGCTTTGTTATAATAGTATTTAAAATTATACTTAAATGTTTTATGGAGAGTGCATTTTTTCACATAGTAACTGCTTAGTGTGTCTTTTTCAGTCATGAATATTTACATTTGAGAGATTGCTACATATATTCTGATGGTAAAATTTTTCAATACAGTTTTAATATGCATATTTATAATCATAAGGCTCATTGGACTACTGTATTACAACATATAACAACTGTATCAAATTTGTACTCCTTTAAATTAATATTAAATGTCACACAAAGCCATATTTTAAATTGCATTTCATGTTAGAAAAGATATTCTTTTGCTAGTTTGCAAAAATGCAATAGTAAAAAAGAAAAATTTTGAGATTGGTAAACACACCAACAATTGCAGCATTTCCTATTGAGAAAAATTATTGCATTTTTTTATCCTCGCAAAATGTATCTCATCAAAATTTTATACTATAAAAAGTCATCCAAGTTTGGAGCATTGATTTGTGAATGAAGTGGAAATTACAAACAATATGTTGTGGACAAGAGCAGCCACATCAAGTCTCAACAGTAACAAGATACCACCTGTTGCTGTTTCAGGAACAGTTAGTTAAGAAATGGGGTTTTTGATCAACAGACTTTAAGCAGAATATTATGTATATTAATGCTTAAAAAAAGTTAATTGGCCTATAATTATCAAGCAAGGTGAAATGTCACTTTATGATATAGTGATTATAGATGTGAATAGCCAGATGTTGCCTGGGTGAAGTTTTACACATTATAAACTTTGTAAGCAGGAATTGGGTATTGGGTATATACTTATATACGATAAGGATACGTTTTTTTTTTTGTTTGTTTGTTTTTTTCACAAATTAAAATGTTTTTGCATTTTTAAACTTCTGCATTTATGTAACATTTTTTTCAATTTCATATTAATTTGCATTTAAAAATAACAGGTAAAATTTCTTCAGAAAAGTATTAGGTTTACGTTTTAAAAATTAAGCATTTCCAAAAAAGTAATATGCAGAATCATATCTAAATATATATATATGTTGTGACTGAATGCATATTACATATTTAAGTTATATATACTGCTCACAAAAATTAGGCGATATATTATTGCTTCATATTCATTTTTAAATATTCCTTAATTTTTGTGAGCAGTATATTTGAACATGCACCATCAACAATTCATCACCTTATATAAAGTGCCATTGTGCACCAACACTATTTACAGAAGTCCAGATTGATTGAAGGGATGTTAACAAAGTGAGGATTGTTACATTTTGTGGTGAAAACTAGTTGAAAAATATATGGTTTTTTTTTTTCCTTCATTTATTTCACTGATTAACTTCATATGAAAACTGCTAGTAGCTTTCTCTTACTCTACCAGTTTCATTGCAAGTGGTAAAAAATTTAATACTTGTTGTACTTCTTAGGAATTTTTTTGCCATTGGTTGATGGTTTTAAATATATTGTCAATTTCTTCATAACCATTAGTTGAGATACTTCCAGTTTCTTTCTTTTGCTGAACTTAGACACTTCAATGATCATAATTTTAATCAGATATGTTTCTGATCATAGCAGTTGACTAAAACCCTGCTCTCTCAAACTGCTCACATATGGAAACAGCTGGGTATCACTTGGATAAGTGTTTCTCAAACCCATATTTCACTTAGAGAGTATGCATTAAAAAGTCAATAATATATTTTCACGGAAAATAGGAACAACTTGTCATTTAATAATTATATTGCTTTTTTCAACAGAGGATACAGGATATTTTATATTAACAGCAAAGGAGTATGCCAATATTGCAGGTTCCTTCCAAAAACAGATAGATCCTAAAATGTTAAAAAAAATTACTGAATTAGATGGTTATGTGACACAAAACAATTGAGAATCGCTATCTTAGGTCATGAAATATCTTTGAAATATAACCAGAAATGTAGCTTATCACAGATAGCTACTGATCTTGTATTTTATTACGAATAAAAATACAGTTCAGATTTATTGCACAGACTTTGGATGTTGAAAAATTTTATTATTTACTAAAAAATTTTATTCTGAACAATTCCTTATCGCAAAAAATAAAAGAAAAGTATCCTTAGTGATGATTATATAGTTAACTGAAACCACTGTAAGAGCAACATTAATTTACCTAAATTCAGTGATTTCAAACATAACTTTAATTTTTAAAACCAGTAAATTTTAGTCAAAATTTTAATTAAATATTAAAGCAATATTTATTATGCTATATTTCATAACAATGAACCATTTCTATCCAAAAGCATTTTAAATCATGCTTTCATAATTTAATAAATATTACCCTTAATTATTAGTGTCATAAACCTCTTATTCCTTTTCATTGATATAATTACATGTTGGCTTCATTAATTCTAAATGTTTTTAGCAGTTTAAAAATCAGTTATACTTGAAGTTGGCCCTATTTATGAAAATTCTTTCGATTGTTAGAATCATAATACAGTGGTGAAGCGATACTTTTCTTATAAATCTGATACTAAAAAATATTAAATATATTTGAAATGATGTAAACCTATCGACCTAAAAGTCAAGATATTTCATAATTGGTGTAGGAATGGTGTTCTGATCCATTATCAGCATTGCATTTAGAAATTGCTTCTCCAATAAATTTCATTATACCACTGCTGTAACATATGCTCATTCATGCCTGCATTCATTGTATGTCTGGCTTATTAAGTTTATCATCAGCTTTGTTTTTCATTTTTATATATTTATACATTTGGTAATATATACTTAGTCAGTAGGCATTTGAATTCATAAAACTGTTTTACTTGATCTTTGAATTTAGCCTTGAAAATAGTAGTTAAATTTTTAAAATATGTGGAAAAGGTAAAAAAAAAATCAGCAGGTAATTTTATAAATAGCCCACAGTTACATATTCTGTTCATTGTTACCATCTCATTATACCATACCACTCTGATCGTTGACTTTCATCCTCTTCAAAATTTTTTACTATATAGAATCCACTTCACAATGTTATCAACAATTACAAACCCCAAGCCTAAAGCTTATTTATGAAATTTCTTGACTAACCATCCTGTTGAAACATTAGTTCAAATTTTTAGGCCTAAGCATTTTTTTTTTTTCATATTTTGGACATTATCTGTAAAAATGTAGGGAATCTGATGTAATATTTTTAGTCAATAAGTAATCATAGTAAAGCAATAACATATGCTTTTGTAATATGAGAAATTTAAATTTGTAATATGTTTATTTATAGGCTTTCATGTTTTGAATATTCTTTTCAAAATCTAATCTTATAAGTTGTTTCTTTATATAAAAGTTTTTGCTACAGATTCTTTAATGCTATGGAAACAGTTTAATGCTAAGGAAAAGTTCAGTGAAATATTAAAGTCACTCTGAATATATTACAGCAATGCAAAATCAAAGTTTTCTGTTAGTCATTTATGGACTAATTTTAACATTATAGTTTAGCAAAGATATAAGTTGTAATACTGATGATTGCATATTGACAACATTTAAAAGAAATAAATATAATTTAGGTGATGAAAGATTAGCTTTTGGTTCCATTTTTATAACTCCAAAAATTTAACTGATCCTAATTCATAGGCAAATCAAAATGATAAACATTAATTAATAGATTCTGAAAAAAATTCATCGCCGCCATGGCGGGAATGAATTTTTTTCAGAATCTATTAATTAATGTTTGATGTTTATCTTAACAGGGAATACTGTGCATTCACTTTGGATTGATTTTTAAAATTGTAAAGTTTTAAGTTAAAAAAAGTTCTGCAATACTATTAAAATTTGCAATCTAAGAGTTAAATCTTGAATTGGAATATTTCCAATCCATGTTGAAAAAACTGTTTTTAAGACTGCTTCAAGGTTTGCACTATTTTGCTTATTTTAAACTCGCATATCATTTATGTTGAATATAATTTACCTGTACAGTTCATTGTTTTTTTTCTCCCATTCCTGACCTGAAAATCTATATATAGAGTCAATATGATGTTCAACAGGTGATGCAATTGCAATGGAGGGAAGTGTGCAAATGAGAGTGCAAGAAAATAAAGGTCCATTATAGCAACATTTATTACAACAAGTTTTCTGAAAATAGGCCTAAAAATTTTTTACAGTTTTTATAAAAAGGTCTGACATTTCTGAATTGTTCAACTATTTTCATCATCATCCTCAAGTAGCTATGGGCTACAGAGGTCCAACCAGACCGTGCAATTTAGTTCTCCAAGCAAGTCTGTCCTGACATTTGCTGCATCTGGCCACTTTACACCAATTCTAATAAGGTCCTGTTTGACATTGTCTGCCCACCACATCCTTGGTCTCCCTCTCTTTCTGAAGCCTTTAGGCACACTGTTATAACCCTATTCGCCAATCTATAATTATCCATACAGGCAACATGGCCAAACCAATGGAGTCTCTCTCTGCACAATATGCTGCTTAAAGGAGGTTGCCGAGTCCTTTGCATAACCTCATCATTAGTCACAAAGTTAAACCACATAATGCCCAAGATACTGCATAAGCATCTAGAAACAAAAGCATCTAGTTTCCTGTTACCTTGTTTACACAGCATCCAAGTTCACCACCATAACTAACCCTAGAAAGAACCAAACTATTATACAGTCTAATTTTAGTCTTTAGGTGTATACACCTATTTCTCCACACTCTCCATAGATTCTTAAAAGTCCCGGCAGCAATCCCTATTCATCTGTTAATATCATGCTGCACATCCCAGTATCAGCAACATAGCTCCCAAGATAATTAAACTGTGACACATGCTCAAGACTGCAACCATTCAGATTAACAGAATCACAGCCTGCCTGACCAATTTTCATCACTTTACTTTTCTCTCTGTTTATAATCAAACCTACTCTACTACTACCAGTTTCATCAACAGCTTCAACTATTTTACTATAGGATATGTTTTGTTCCTATGTAATACTTCCAGAGCACTTGCTGTCATGGGATAATATGCTGGGATCATAAGACAAAAAATGAGCAGTACGTACTTTAATGTTAAGAACACCTAATATGTAATCAAGAGGTCATAGGATTGTATTGCACTCAGCAAAAATCTAAGTTTTTCATTTGGTTGATTAAATTATTGTAGCTCTCCCTATGCTGAGTGGTTAGCAAGCTTGGCTACTGATCAAAGTAACCTATGTTCAAGCCCAGGTAAGGTAGCGATGTTTATTTGTATTGTCTTTCTGCTCAGGTCTCTCCTTCCTCACAGATCTCTATGGTGTATTAAACTGGCAAGACTGTCAGACCTCTGTGGCAAGTAGCTGCTTGAGAGGGTATTTATTATTATTTTAACTACCCAAACATAGGGCAAACTTGACTTGCTAGGAAAGTTTGCCCTTGTTTGGGTAGTAACTTCAAAAGCTATGCATTTCAAGATATAAAAAACCTGCATTTAGCAATAGTGTTCTGATTACACTTAACATTTACTTTAACACTGTTAAGTAAATACATGGCAAATATAGGAATTCTCTTTATATATTCATTGCACTTCTTGTAGGATGGAATAGCTCCTTAAACACTATGCTGTTTGTAAAGTTTATAAAGAAAATAATGTCCAGAAAAAAAAAATGGAAAATTATTCTAGTTATTTATACCTCCTCAAGCAGCTGCTTGCCACAGAGGTCTGACAGGAGCCTGTCAGTTTATATGCCATAGTAGTTATTTACTGAAGAAAATTTTATTTACATCAAAAATTGCCTGCACATACATCCAATCAATTAGGATCATCTACTTGATCAACTAGAATGATTATTCAGTTAACCCTGTAAATACTCTGCAGCATATATGTATGATACACCAACTTGTCTTCATAGACTGTCAGTGCCAATACCCAGTTTCATAGTTTAACATTTCAAGTATTACATCCATGGCAATGCTATGATGAGGAAGCTTAACAGTAAGCTTCTGCCATCTCTTGTGAACACAAGAAACTACCACTTTATAAAAGCTTTTAATTGAAGAAAATTTTCATCTAAAAGAAAGCTGCCTGTTCACATCATGGCTGACAGCACAAAAGCAATTTCTAGTGACATGCATTTTATGAAGGGAAAAAAATGAAGTGAAATTACATTAGATGATATCAACAAAGTGTTTGCTCTTGAAGTTAGTGAAGTAGAATATTTATCAAACAGGGATTGTGGTAATTGGAAAAAAGCACTGTAAATAGTGTGGTGTAGTACTTCAATACTAAGATGGGTTGGGTTGTTTTACCTCTGAGCGGCACTTTTTTGCACACAATGGGCTAAATGGCCACTGAAGGCTCAGAGAAGTTTGGGGGAGGGGACCCACTGGAATAGCTGTTGGGAGACAGATGGTAGCCTCCTGTCAAGGCCATCCAGTGTGTTCTTTAACGTGCACAGGGTATGGCTCTCCCGCATACGGGGCCACGGCTTAACGTCCCATCCGACGGACAGCGGCCTTTCCAAGCCCATCAGTGTCCCCTACTGACCGTGGGCAGGGTGGGGAATTTTGTGGAGATAAATCTCAACGCTGACCCAGCTGGGACTCGAACCTGGGAACTACAGATTACGAGCCTGACGCGCTACCGACTGAGCCACCCCCGCCCCCAATACTAAGATGAGATGCAATTTTAATCATGTATGGAAGTCTACAAGTCATCAGTTTGAATAAGTCAGTTATACTGTTTTTTGTTCTTCCTAACTCAGTCTGATTGGTACCTCTACACACACAGTATTTAAAAGGTTAATTTAGTCAACTATGTTTAATTTTACAATCGTAAATTTCTATTTATGTGTACGTCATATAATTGCAAATTTCTCTTCAATATAGAATGGATATTCTATATAGAATGGATTACATAGATAATGGATTATATAGATATAGAATGGATTTTCTCTTCGATATAGTTGGATGAATTTTCCTTTGGACATCATTTTCATTTGTATAAACTTTATGTCACAAATAACTGCAAAATGCACAAAAGACCTATTCCATCTTACAAGAAGTACTATGAATATATAAATTTTGCCTATATTTGCCATACATTTGTTTATCAGTGTTAAGTGATCTTAAGTGCAATTATAACATCCTTCACTGAGTTATATCCAAGCATTTTTTTTTAATTTTCTGAATACTAAGAGTACCTAACAAGTCATAAATGCAATAATCATTCGGTAATAATCAGTTCAGCAATAATCAATCAGTCCAAATGATATTAGTAAATAACTACTGTAAAAAGATAATGTTTTAGGAGGGAGTCTTGATTTAACGTAACATAGCACTATGCAAATTTAAGGTAATTCTTGATTTCTAGTACGTGAAATAGAAAATAAGTGTTAGATTCTATAACTCTATTGTTTTAAATTCCAAAATAAAAAAAGGCTTTTTTTACTACAGGTTTCGTTTTTTAATATAAAGTACAGGTAGTACTTCATAAAATATGTTTTCATTGTGATACAGTTTTCCATTTAGGGACAATTTTTACAGTGTGCAGAACTTTTTAGAAAGCTCACCAAGTGGCACTAAACACTGAGCAAAACCATTCCTGAAGTCTCCTAATTTTCTCTGGATAGACGTTACATTTATGTTATGTTCTATCTACTCCTGTAAAATAATTTGTTAACTATTGCAAGTGTGTTGTTAATTGTGTGTTTGTTGCTAATAATTTATTGATTTAAATCCTTCAATAACACCACCATGAGTGCTAAACAATCTGATAGTTAAAATATTTATTTGTTGCTAAAATTAAGAGAAAATGCTTTTAATTCTTAATAAAGAATTATAGAATAATTGTTAATTAAGAAATAAGCTGTTGAATGCTGTGAATATGTTGAGAAAACAGAAGATATGGTCAGAGCACCTGGATTTCCAGAATCAATGTTAGAGTAGTTTGTTCAGAGAGCAATTAAAATTAAGCAAGTGCTAAAATTCCAGCATATTTAAGTGTTACTTAAGTGAGGCAGACAGCCAAATATAATAGAAAAATTATTGAATATCTAGATAGACCATGAAAACCAAAAGAATGTACCTTTAAATCAAAAAACTATAAAGGAAGTGATTAAAAATTTTGCAGATATTTGAGGATTTCTGAACCAGTTGCAAGAGATTTAGTGCAAGTTATTGATTGTTTGAATGCTTAAAATCGCTTTATGCCTAACATAGTTAAATAATGGGCAAGGTTGCTGGAGCTGAAATAGAAGCAGCTGACAGTTTCCTTGAAATTGAAACCAGTATTACTGAAAGAGGAGGATCCTATCTAACCATTTCAATAATTCAGATTCATCAATCATTGGCCCTCACCATTCCACCTTTAAAATTAGTCTTCAGTCTCGTCACCCTATCAAGTAATTGACAAAATTATGCTATATAATAAAAATCTTTAATTTATCTTTAAATTATTTCTGGTCTCTACATGTATATATTTTTAATCTTCTGAACAGTGATTTAAAAAGGTACATTTATGTTTTAAAATTATTAATCCTTTTTTGTAGTCAGGAAGACATACAGTTCAAATTCATAATGCAATCTTTTACTTTATTTTCTGTAAAAAATTACTTTAGCTTAATGCATAATTGCCACACTTCTTAAAGTTGATGTCAAGGAGTACAGAAAACTGCATTAGAATGGCAAATATTATACACACTAATTAAATATTTAAATAATGGCTTGGTTAATTGTTGACTTTAAGATGTAAAATCCTCAGATAGAAGCTGAATGGAGAACTACTACCAGGTTAAGGGAAGACTAGTTTAGATATATCTGTGCAATAAAATGATATATAGAAAAATTCCATCATCATGCAATATTGTAATCATTTGTTTTTAACTGTTTTATTACTATTAGTAAATATCTTTTCGAATGATGGTTACAGCTGCCTTTGATAAATCTTTAACACTCATTATTCTTGATATTTTATTCATTAATTCGGAATAAGTTTAGATATAAGTTCATGGTAGAAGTTCAAGCATACTTTTCTTCATCTAGTCTACACTGCTTTAATATTGTAATTGATGTTGTCTTTTTTGATGCCTCAAATTTCTATATACATTTTCCCCATTCTGTAACCAAAGTTTTTGCGTTTTAGTTTTTAAATACATGTTCTTCTGTAATAAGCTGATTGGTGACAGCTGCATAAATATTTTTACATTTTGTAATAAGTAGTAGTTTACTATTAGTTAAGGAAATTTTAAAAAAATATATAAATCCTCATAATATATATACATATTTGTATTTTTTTATAATTCCAAAGTGATACAGAATAAATTGTATGAAATGCTTTCAAATGGTCCAAGAGCAATTAAGATGCACATCATATTAAAAACTGAAAATTTGGTCGTAAGTAATGATAGTTCAAATTTATTTTAAGTGATATACAGTTGATATGTATGACATAAAATGTAAAACTGTATACAAATATTTCAAATAGAAAAAGGAAAAGTCCTTGAACTTATATGTTTTTGAAGTAAATTCTAATATTGTTGAACATTTTCTTGAAATAGTATATGGTCACAGAATATTCAAGATTATTTTTAGTTTATTAATGTTTTGCAAGAAATTTTAAATTTTGTGCAAAAGTTTCTTAACCATTAGGAACAATATGTTAAATCATTCAAAAAAAAATATCCGAAAATGTTTACACAATCATACATACAGATTACAGGGGGAAAAATCACTGAGACCACTTAGTTATAAAAGTCTGATATCCATGCACTTACATTATTTTTGGACCAAGTTTAACTAGTATTGTTGCTCTTGTAATGTTTGTATTATATTTATTCAACTAGGCACATATATATTATTGACAATTATTATAATTGCAAACACTTGTTAGTAGTAAAATTGTTTTGGGCCTGTTACTGAACAAATGTGCCATCGTGGCAAAAGAAATACCACAGCAATTTGAAAAAAAAATGTTGCCAATATGAATCAATGTATGAAGTGTGACTTTAGGATGTGCTCTTTCTTACTCCACCCCATGCCAGAATCCTGTGGACAGAGCCGGATTTAAACTCTATGAGGCCCTAGACTCAATTTAGATTTGCAGCCCCTTAAATTTTTTGAGGCCCTAGGCACACATTAGATTTGAGGCCCCTTAGGTTTTTTCCATTATTTCCAAATATTTAAAAAATTATTTAAAGAATTGTAGAAAAATAATCGCAGAAATATAACTCAATCCCAGTAAATAAAAAGTATAGACATTACTAATGAACATTTAAATATTTTGGCATGAATTGCAGTTTGCTATCAATACGATATTGAACATTTCTTGACAAGCATGTAACTAAAAACTTTTCGATTAAAAATCATCAAAGGAATTGCGAGCTTTTTCTTTGATGAAATCATCAATTAAATCAACACAATTTAAAGAATTTGTCAATTCACATTCAAAAATGTTAAAGATAAATTCGACATTTTAGTTTGCGTAAGTGAATTTCATATTTTTTTTTCCACTTTAGATCCTACTGAAAATGATCTTTCACCTCTTGCATTGGCTACATGCATAATAAAAAATATTCTAATAATTGTTTCCACATTTTGGAATGTTGATCTCAAACCCTCATTAATGGTTTTATACACGTCCTTAAGGATAGATGTATTATTTTCTTTAATAAAACTTAAAAATTGTGTCATTTCATATTTAAATTGATTATTGTCAATATCATTTTTGTAGATTTTTATTAATACATAATTTGAACTCTGGTGTCATTTAGAGTTTTATCGAAAAAGACATTAAAAATATTTAATACATTTTCATATACTGCTACTTGTCGATTTAGTTCTGCATTCAGTGTGTTGCAAACAACATTAATTGTATTAGCAACAAATAAATCTTTGCCATGCAAATTACATCGTTTTCCATAGTATTGTCAAACAAAATTTTGCATTTATTCATTCAGCATTGATCGTTTTTATATTCTACTGTTTTTCTGTGTTAAAGATGTGGCTTCCACTTCAATTGATTCAAAATCATTTCATACCCTTAGAATAAATTCTGTTAACAATTTCAGAAATCCTGAGCAGAGGTCATTGCAGGCACCTGAACTCTTGCTTCTACTAGCATTATCAAATTCTACATTGTTCCAGTGTAGATGGCTTCAGCCTTTGGTGGTGGGGAACAGGTCTTTTCCCCATGCCTGTGATTAGGAGGCTGTTTGATATTGTCGGCATTCCCTCTCTCAATAAACATGGTTTTTTTAAACATCCCACTAACCATTTTCTCTCCATAGGTAGTTGGAATATAAAGACTCTGCACAGAGATTATTCTCTGTGCAGAGTCTTCATTCTATTCTCACTCTTCTACGGTTGTGTGAAATATGTAGATATAGGGAACAAAATAGTTATTACCCCAATAGTTTTTTGCCTCATTGTTGGTGCACTCACGTACATGAATTTTATGCAATACAGCAGTTCCTGTTAGTTTTATATTCTAAGGAAAGAACAATGTATTTCAAATGGAGATGGGAGGCCTCACAAATATTTCAGCTGCCTCTAGTTTTTATATTATGAATTTAATATTTAAAAATAAGTATCTTATTTTGCAACTATAACTAGGCTGTTTTTTATATTGTTGTTTGTGAGGTGTAAGGTTTTAAAATGTGGCCCCAGCTTGCACCTAATGCTTCTTGTGGTAAATGTGGCCCTGCCTATGGATGCTCTTGTTGGCGAGTGTAAAAGTTTGATAATTTAGTCATAGTGTTTAATAATGTTTCTGATAATGGGCCCAAGTAGCCTGGCAAAAAAATCAAGTTAGTAACAGCAGAAATTAAAGTTTTCTTATTATGTGTATTTAGCTGCAAAATGAACTCTTTGTGCAATTATTGTTGATGAATTTCTAGTCAATAACTAATCATCTTGAAATAATAATGATAATACATCATAAAAGTGAGACTAGTTTAATTTCAAGCATAGACATTTGCTTTTAAATACACTGAGATGCCAGTGTATTAGGTACATCTATCTAGTAGCATGTTGCCGCATCCTTTGGCCTTCAAAACAGCCTGAAATCATCGGAGCATTGGAACTTACAAGATGGATGCATTGTGCAAGAATGTTGTACCATGTGGAAAGGATTGTGTCATGCACTTGCTGCAAATTGGACAGACTATGATCCGGGTACCACATCTCAAATCAAAATCTGGGCACATCAAGCATGGTGAGAGAGAGAAGAAACAGTTGGTACTGAGGCCCTAAATAGGGGATGTAGCTGAGAGAAAAAGAAACTCCACTCTTTCTGTTCAAATCACTAATTAATTCGTATTTTTAAGAATGTACTTCTCTCCATTAATTAGTTATTATGGAATGTTAATTCCCTTATAACCATGTGCAAGAGAAGCATTCACTGTGCACATTAAAAATATACTGGATGGCCTTGATGGGAAGTTTCTATTTGTCTCATAAAAGCTGTCAAATCTATCCTTTTTCTCACTCCATATTTAGGTGGGCCCTTGGGGTCTTTGACTTCTTGTAACATAGCCATTTAGCCAATTTTTTTAAAAAAAATAAATATTTTCAAATGCTATATTTCAGTAATGCACTAGAACACTAAAGCATTTCATTCAAGCTCAATTTACCCTATTATGATGATTAAATACAGGTGTTTACATATTAGAGTAACACAAAAGCTAACAGCTGTTCGTGCTGCTCGAGTACTAAAATAAATTTATACATCAATAGTTTAGCTTGTTAAATGGTGATTACTTTATTTAGCATTGAAGAAACCAGGTTTTCCAAACAAGAATAAAATGTTTCTTGTCAATTCTCTATGTCTTCCAAATATTTTGGGAGCCAAATAATAGAGTGGCAAAGGTTGGCTCAGTCAGTATTGTGCCAGGCTCATAATCTGTAGTTCCCAGGTTCAAGCCCCACCTGGGGCAGAATTGAGATTTATCTCCTGTAAACCACCCACCTTGGCTTCAATCAGAAAGGGGACATTGTTGCACTTGGAAAGGCCGCCATCCATCAGAGGGGAGAAAAAGTAGTGTACAGGCAGCTATATTCTGTGCAAATTAAAAACACATTGGATGGCATTGATAGGAGGCTACTGTGGTGTGCACCTCTCATGGTTGCAAGCACTTTCCTAATTATGTGGAGGAATATAAAATCTTAAATGTGTGTTTGTGTTGCATTGTGTTTCCAACATTACTCATTCAAAGATAATTCCCTTAATAAGATAATGAAGACCACTGTAACCTAGGCAGTCTCTTTAGAGAAAGATGTTTTCTGATAAATTTCAATGATGGACACAACTCAGGTTTATGAAAAATGGTAATAAAAACATTTAATGACAAAAAATAATATAAAAGTACAAGTAGTGAACAATAATCTTCGAAAGAGAGATGTAATGATTGGGATTGGTTTTGTGAAATTAAGGAGAATAATCCTTCGCTATACCCCTGAGTGAAGGAAAAACCCTTTTTTTGTTTTTGGAAGAATGTGATACCAAGGGTTAAGTATTTTGGGAATTATGGGGTGGGTAGGGGAGTGTTAAATCTTAAAGACATGCCTCTGTTAGTTGTCTCCTATTAGAAAATGTCCAGTGCTACATCAGTATGCACTAATACTACATCTGTAGTCTCATAATGCCAGGATTCTCCCTGCTGAAAGAAAATCGTGGGAGTTATATATACTGGAGCTGATATGGGGATAGAAGAATGATATAAGGATTAAATGCCATAGTTCATGAATAAGAAAATTCTACAGCATATTCAAGTTCTCTGGTCATTGTCACAGTTGCATAATTCTCTTCACAGAAATAATGATCAGTGATGCAATCTGCAGCAATTGCACAACAAAGATTTTCACAGGACACAGTCCTCTTTGGTGTAACTATTTAGGATTTTTCTAGACCAAAATTTTGCAAGTCTGTTTGATACCCTCATTGATATCAAAATGGGCCTCATCTCTCTTAAACAATTAGTAAAAGTTTCATGTTCACATTTACCAAGAATAACAACAAAAATGGTGTGCTGTCAAAAAGTGCAATTTCAGATTTCTGAACAATCTAGATTTTGCATTGTCATAGATGAAGAATTTCATGGAGTGTATGCCTGACACTTGTTCTGCTAACATATTTCTGTTTAAGGCTAACTGAATTCTTGACTCCATACTCTAAGATAACAGGCTGAATTCTTGACTCCATACTCTAAGATAACAGATAAAACATTGCATTTGCACTCTTGGAAGCTGCTCAACTTTTGGAAGTCTACATAATTCTTACACCTAGTCCTACATTAATATTGCTATCGGTTTGTTTTTTCCTCAGCATCTATGTTGCTGTTCACATCCATTTACCCATCCTCCCTTTTCCTCCCTACCTTGCAAAAGAGAAAAGGATTTAAATGTTCTTCAAATATAGGATATAATTCATTCATATTATATGATAGGTTTTATCCAATTAACTGCAAAATATATTTCCACTCTTTTATAATATAAATTACAAAAAAATTAGAGTTGGTGAAAGATTACAGACTTGGAACATCTGCTGCACCACTGGCAGCATGTTTCCATCATCACCATCATCCCTCCTAATGGTTCCAGTTCTTTGTTTTGAGATTGGTTGTCTGCAGGCACTCATATTTCACCAATATAGTTCACTGAACTCGCATGCAATTTAGATACACTAAAGACACATTATTATTTTAAAGGTAGTGTTTTTTCTTGAATAGTTTCGATGAACTTTCTCATCTTCAATAGGGTATTACTTGCTTTGTTCGTAGGAGTTAATAACCTTGCTGCTTCTGTCTGTTGTGTGTATGGTTGATGTTTTTGTGGTGGGCTGGTCTATATTGTCAGGGTGGTGGTATTTGTAGAGTTCTTTTCATTTTGTTTTTATTGCTGATGCCTTCTTTTATCTAATTGTATTTTCAAAGGATGTAGTGGAGTTACTATATCATCATTACAACAGGTTTTTTAATTTATATATATATATTTCTGCCAGGTTTGATATTCTGTTATAGGGTTTGTTATCTGTAATTGCTCGAATTCTGGTGTTTGGATCCTGTGCACATCTGACTAATGCCATTGTATCTTTATTTTTTTCATGTTCAGAAAGAATTAGTAAAACCTGATATGCTAATGGAAGGGGCAAAATGCCACATTGACACAAGAGTGATAAAACACAAAACTTTGACACAAAAACATTAACAAGGAAAACAATATTATTTGCATCCTCTACAGCAGTGGTTCTCATACCCTTGTCGTAAGGCTTCACGTACCCCAAAACCTTGCTTCACATACCCCAAAAATGTGTATGTAACTGGCGTACCCCTTGTATAGATAGATAAAAACTGTAGTTATAGTATAACAATGGTTATTTTTACTTTGTTACTAGATCTAGTGACTTTTGAGCTCTCATGGCGTGTCCCAAAAAATTTTACTGCGTACCCCATGTTGAGAACCTCGATTCTAAAGCATGAAAACAGTGCAATAAGATCTGCATTTGTAAGGTGCAATAAATAATACCACTAACAAAAAAAGCATATGAGACTGAAAAAGAAGCCATATAAAAAATGGCACAGGATGCCAACTAGCCTTTCCAACTAATCAGATTAATTAAATTAAAATGAAAAATATTGCAAAACGAGAGAAAACCACTTTGGTACAAAAAGAAAATGAGAAATATAATGAGCATGCTGGCCATAACATGGCTTGAAAGGTCAATCAACAGAATTTTGAAGCTTTACAATCACCTAGTTCCAACAGCAGAAGCATTAATAATATAATGAAGTATAAAAATAGATCAAGATGGAAAACCAAAAACAACAGAAGCGCAAAAAATACATATCATTAATCGAAGAAGCAATAAGGGCACATCATATTACAGAAAAATTAAAATATATGGATTAAAGTTTAATACCAAAATTTGAGCAATCACAGACAGGGCTGCCGAGAACAGTCCTGGGCTCCAGGAAAACAGTTTCGCGCCCGATGACAGAAAAAATAACGTGTAAACAGAAATTTACAAACAGTAAAACTGCATGTAAACAGAAATTGTTCATTATTTTTTCTGTAATATAATACAAAAATTGAATAATAGTGATACAATATTGGGTAAATACAAATTAATAGTTGTTTAACAAAAAATTTCCATTCGTTTTAATAAGGTTAATCTCTATAAACTCTCATATCAGATCACAAAGTGAAAAAATCACAGCTTGAGTCTCGGATTTAGACTAATCACAATTGCTTTGTGAGCCTTACGACTTGCAAATAAATCTATTTTGAAAAAAAAAAAATGTTTGGCTAGCTCAGCCTCGACTGATAATAAGCCCAAAGTTGAAAATCGGTTTTGACACATAGTTGACCGTAACACATTTTTAATCCTAAAAGATCGTCCTGCGTGAGTCACAGTCACTGGTATTGTACTAAACAACCTTAAAGGATAACAATATTGGGAAATAGTGGTTCAAAATTCAGATATTTTATTGAGCAACTGTATAGGAGAAAGATTTTTTTTTCCTGTATATTTGCATCATATATTGATATCATATGTATTAGTTCTTCAGAAACTGCTTGCTAATATCTTCATATTTGTTTTGTAGTTTTCTTGCATTTTCTCAAATTTCTACGTCATTTAAGTCGTGAAATAACCACAGCACGCTATTTTCTTTTGCTTGATGTTTATTTCTTTTGCTGCATCAAATTGAGTTGTCATGTTACCAATATCACTGTATAAAAGAACATTAACATATTAAACTTGTATACTTCAGTTGGTGTTATTGTCGATACTTCAGCATTTCTTTTCCTCTTTGTTGTCGATCTGAAAAATTTAGCCTGCATACTTAAATTTACAGCTATGAACTTGCACTCATTTAGGATTGCCTCCCAGTTATTCCTAGTCTTTTTCAAATCTGTCAGAAAACTAGAAAGATTTACTCCTTCAATGGTGGTATTTCGAGCTTGTAAGACCATGCTTAGGTAATTTATGGCTGATAGAATTTTGAACCAAACTTTTGCCATCATGAGGCATTCAAATGACTCCATATGTCTTTATACCATTCAAATCTGTTTGAGTGTCTGCATTTAGATTTAATTCTAGCACCATGTCAATTGACTTCTTTATTGAAGGAGGCTTTTGTGCAAATGGTTTCACACTCTGAATTCAAGCAGACCAATGCGTGTTAGACATGGAATGAAGCGAGCAGTCAGTTTTCTTTTTTTTCCAAAATTCCCCACCTCTGAGGATTGCCACTAAATATATTATAAAGTTTCTGTACAACACCAAAAAATGTTATCTCAGGACAACATTCTGCTGCATGAACACCACAGAGATTCAAACTGTGACAAGCACAAGGAAAAAAAAATGGCCAGGGGATTAATTTTCAAAATTTGAGCTTGAAGGCCCTTGTATGCTCCACTTATATTAGAGCCATTATCATATCCTTGTTCACGGCACTCACTTATTGGGATGTTATGTTTTTTAAGTGTTTCAAGAAATAAATTTGCAATGGCGTCTCCTGTTTTCTTATTGCAATCTACAAATTCCATGAATCTTTCAAAGGTTTCATATTCATTTGTTTCTTTGTTTGAAATGAATGAATAATGGCAAATGTTCTTGCAGAACTGGTCAGGAAAAAGCATTACCTCCAAATAATATGTGTGTTTTCAGTATATCTAAATCAAAAGTGACCTCAGTGAACTATATGGTGAAATATGTGTGCCTATAGAGAACCCAGCCCAACAACCAAGCACCAAAAACGCCATTAATAAATAAGGGAGCATGATTTCACCAAATGCCAGCAGTGCAACTGATACAGATGTTTAAAGTCAGTAATATTGTATGAACTCTGTGTTATGACCTACTTCCCTCTACCAGTTTGATTGACTTCCATTGGCATCCAATCCTGCATTGACATTGCTATCAGTCCTGTCCATTTGTTTTTTCCCTAGAATATATATATATATCTGTTCACATCAGTTTCTCCAGCCTCCCCTTGCCGCTCAGAGGTAAAACAACCCAACCCATCCTCCCCTTTCCTCCCTTTTTCTCCCAACAAGTCATAACCATCATTGGCAACTGTATTCTAGTAGAAAATAGAAGTAAGGAAACCAAAAGACTTTTCCTTTGGCAAAGAAATAAATATTCACAGACTTCCTTTCTGCTAGAGCAGGCCCTCCACTCCTGCCAATATCCAGAAATCTTAAGACTAGAGCAACAAGAACACTCTCATTACACTAGAACATTCAGTCCATGAAAATAGACCTCTTCCGTCATCATGCTTAATCTCTACTCCAAGGTGACAAATACACTGCCAAGATTAGGGAATTCCTCAATGACTGAAGAGCTCATGGATATCACACATGGCAGGGCAGTTCATATAGCTTAATGAAGCACAATTTATTGGATGTTGGTTACTTAATTTCTTTGGAACAGAGAAACAATCTTGACTGCACCAGATATTAAAGTAAAATCACAGTCTTAGTACTAAAAGTGATAAACAACTTTAACTGGCATAGTGGTTAGAGCTAGTAACTGTTCTAGCAAGGCAAACTTTGTGTGCTACTCTGAGCTCTAACTGAGGCAGTGGTCAGCAGTGACTTCGGTTTTAGTAAAGCATGTCCTTGTATGAGGCCTGTAAAACTAGCAGTAGTTTCTAGGATTCTTCTCTGTCCTAAATGCCCAAAAGAAAAATAATTAACAAGCACTAATAATATTTATAAACACTTAATAGTTTGCTAGTTACAAGATAATTTTTGAAAAATATTCAATTAGCTGGTCTTACAAATAAAATATATTCAATAACTAATATATTACCAAAATAATTATTTTTGTTTCTGAATGAGCACCATATGTATGCTACAAGAATGTCCATGGAAAGCTCTTAGTGACTAGCATGTTGGCCCTGTATTTTTCTACATTGGCAATCATGATTACCACTCCATACGTTGCAGATCACACTGCCTAGTTAGGTACTTGAAATGCATGCTTTTTTTTTTCATCTCTGAGTCTGTTGAGAATATTGACTGTGTCAATATTCTCAAGTCTCTGTCTCTGTTTCCTTACACCCTTGACTACGCTGTTCATAATTCTGTTCACTGATCTGTCTTCTGTTTATGCAGAAAAGTCCACACGCACATCACAAAATCATTTGTTTCTAACAACAAGTATATTTATCTAACTTATAGAAGTTAGGCATAAAAAATTAGTTTTTATTGGTAGTACATATTTTTAATAAACTAATGATTAAGAAAGTTCCCTTTAATTAAATTTAGGTACCCTTTAATTATGCCAATGCATCTAGAGATGACCCTGGCAATATGACAGAACCAATTCAAGCTTTCCCTGCACCCAGCACTACTTAAAGGTAATTGATGGGTGTTTCATCAAATCTCATTGCTATTAGCAAAATCGAGCCACCATATGCCGTAAATGTAACACAAGCATCTGAGTCTAAAAAACATCAAACTATCTTTTGATATTTGATGAATGTACTCATGAACATCAAACCTAGAGGAAAAATTAGCTTAATATGGGTGGGATATGGACCCATGCCAGGTGTTCTGACTACTAAGCTACTAGCTAGCAATCAAGATTTTCACTATTAATCATATGAACTTTCTGCCAGCAGTACATCACATGCATCACATGAAGGAAAGAATTTCTGCATCCATAGCATCATGCAGATAGATAGTAAAATATATTCTGAGTGTACTGGCAGTTAGGAGTAAATATCTTATGTTAATTCGGTTGATATTTGATAAAAGCACTCTTGAACATCAAGCTCGTTTTTTTTTTGTCTTCAGCATCAGATATCTACTTGTAATTCCTGCTATCCTCTGTGTAGAGCACAAATTTCACTACCTTATGCAATTTTTAAATGCATATTTCACAAAACATCCAAATAAGACTTGTTTCTTTCCTTGTTCATCTTATGAAGTTTAACAAGCAGTTAGGAAAAGAAAAGGAATAACTGTTCTGTCCACTTATAGCTTGCCACTGCCTTTAAAAAGACTAAATGTCAAGCACTTGTGCATTTTTCCAGTACATCACAAAATTATATGTAATGTGTGTCAGAAAATAACTATCTGTAACCTTTGTCACTTGTCGGTAATATGAGGAAATGGGGAGAAAGTTATTGTGCCACTACTGAAGTAATTTATGAATATTTAATCAGGGATTAAAAGCAAAATGTTTAAGTGTGTTTATTTACGATGCTTGTAATTCTTTCTTTTAAAAATTGCTATTGTTCCAAACACTAATACATTAAGAATTGTAACAAAACATTCTGAACATATAAAGGAATAAATTTTGTATGGCAAGATGACTGTAAAATAATGTTGTGTCCTAGGTGATCCACTGTCAGTTCTGGCACTTGTACTTCTATAATTGTGGCTGTAGATATAGCAAACTTATCAGCAGAAAAAAATATTTTCTGTATAATTCGACTTATATATGTAGTAGGTGATTGAAATGGAAATGATGTAATATAGAAACTTATTTATGTTGCTTTCAGTAACACATAAGAAAGAGATATAGTTATTGTGGGAACTACATTCCTATGCATTCTAACCCATTTCAAACCACTATAAACTGCATAATTTTTAGAGTGAATGTTGAAGTAATTGACGAACTGCGTGTTACATTTTTGCAGTTGGCATGTTTTTTTATAGTCAATAAAAGTTTTTGTTTTCCACTTCTATACGTATTATATTTTGTGTAATTATTATTCAAATACATATAGAGCTGCCAAAGATAGTCATATAATTATATTTAGTCAACTTTGTTTGAAGATTGCATTTGTTACTTAATATGCACAATGGGCCTAGTAAACTTACCACATCTCAGGACAGGAGAAGTGTAAGTAGGTTGTGTAAAAATTCAAGTGCAATGTGTAATTAGAAACTAGAAATTATTATTAGACTGCATTAGAAAAATGCTGTTCTTAAGGTACAAAAGATGTTATTTAGTGGTAAACATTCCTTTAAATTATATATATATATTAGCTTCCACTTTTCATTTCTACTATATTTGTCTTTAAACTCATTATATATTTTAATCTAAAACTTGAAAGTGCTCTATTAGGAATATCCATAATACGATCATTGCTTCCACAATGGAGAAGCAATAGATTAAGCTCGAAGTAGTAGAGTTTGCTAAATGTGTTGTTAATGGTACTGAACATCCGCTCAAGGTTGATAATGTGAAAATACTATTTTTTCCTTTTAGCGTCATTATCGAAATAAGCAAGTTATGTTGTTAGATACTGAGCTCTGTATTGAAGAGAAACCATATGAGAAGTAAACTCTTTATGCGCTGTTTATCATATATCCTTATAAGCATCTTTTCCTCTCTCAGATGGTACCTTGTTGAGGAGTATTACTTGATGTTACAGTAGCTTTACACTAGTTATATTGTGGTTATGTGTTGAAACCCATGTTTGATGGTATTATTGTTATGTATAGAAAAATGGAACTATTTTAACTTGTAATCCTGTGTTAGTTTCAACTTGTGAGTTGATTTCGTGTTTGCTGTTTCCACAAAGAATTTAAAATTTTAAAAATGTTGCTGCATTTTAATGTATTTTTCGTATTGCATGTAAGTAGAAAAAATATGTGGTTGTAAGCTATTAATGCAGTAAGTTTATATAGGAAATAAAATAATGTCATATTCATGGTTTCCATCCATTTGAAATTGAGCACATTTCATTGGCATACAATTTCACTTCAACATACATTAACATTTATTTTTTGACATCCTTACAAAAATTAGTTTTCCAGCTTTGTATGAGAGGAAAAAAAAAACCTGTGTGTGTTATCCAGAGGAAAAGTTTTATATGAATAGTTATTAGATTCATTATTATCAAGTAAATAATTCACCTGCAAAATTTCTGCTTCCAAAGATTTAGAAGTTAGTGTAATTCAGTTCTAAAAACTGATCAGGTTAGTTAAATCTTGCTGTTTGTAGAATTTTTCAGTTGTGAATGACATTAAGAAAAGTACAATAATGTCATATGTACTGAAATTAAAAGTAAACGAAGTTTACTTATTGCATATTTTAAATTATGTTGTAATATCTGGTATAATACT
Organism: Ryuthela nishihirai; assembly: GCA_038380435.1. Taxonomy (NCBI): domain Eukaryota; kingdom Metazoa; phylum Arthropoda; class Arachnida; order Araneae; family Heptathelidae; genus Ryuthela; species Ryuthela nishihirai. The sequence goes on from JAWZYU010000001.1 coordinate 115,424,566, forward strand.
GAAACGTTGTGTTACGCAGTGATAACTCAGCAACTTCTTTTCAGGATAATGTATAATTAATCAGTCAGGAATTGGAGCTCAGATTGATATCAGTGAATGTGCCTCTATTCATTGAAGGATGGGAATCATTTGAATACCCTTAATATTCAAAACAAAAGTGATATCGCATTTAGTCATTAAGCAATGAGCCCTAAAAGAAATCTAATTTTATTTCTAACGTTTACTTGTAGTTTTTCTACTTACTATGAAATAGCAAATATTCTGTTACCCGGTTGTATAATATGAAACTACAATTCACTGCTTTTAAATTAATTTATAGTAAGAGACTATATATTTTTCAAAAACGTACTGCATTATAGAAGGAGCTTTTAAATATTTGTGTATTGTTGAATGATTAACAGTAGTGTTGAAAGTTTATTCGGCTCATGTTAACAATTTTAAAGACCAAGATCTACTGTGATACAAAAACGTTCAACTTCTGCACCTTAATTTTACTCACTTTGTAAATGATTATTGTTCCCAAATTTTGGTGGTTGATGGAACCTTGTGTAATATAATTGTTGAAATTGCACTGCATTTTGAACAAACTATTATCAGCTGTAAATATTGTATTTTTAGTGATTCTTTCCAGATTGCCTTGAAGTGGAAAAGTTTGTGTGTTCGTTTTGTCTCAGTGATGTTCTACATTGATTATTTTTTACCGTGTTTATAAATAATGTAGATCCACCTCTCTTATAAATGACTTCTAAATGTTAGTTCAGTGGGATGTTTCAAACTGGTACTGCAGTAAAAAATCAGTCAGTGATCAGTTTTCGATGATTTGCTAAATGTTATAACAATTTTTGAGCACATGGGATGGCAAAGGTTTATAGTTCAAAATGAAGATGTGGCCAGTTTAAGAGTCAGATGCAGGTTCTAGTTTTTTTCCATGCTTGTTACTTTTTTAACACATACTAAAAATTTTTAAAAAGCATCATTTCGGGATGTAGGAAAAACTTTTGAGGAGCTGCCAGATAGCAAACTGAATCGGGCTGAAAAGATTTCTGGAAAAGTATTCTGGCTCTTTCTACTTCAATTCAAAATTTTGCCCCTCTCCTATAATAACTACCTATATATGTGTGTATTTTTCCTCTCCGTTCTTGTGATATTTTAAAAAACTATTTGTAAAAAATTTGTCTGTTTACTTTTTTTTGGCTCCATTCCGATTATAAATTTTTGTTTTAAAATGAATTATAAATAGTAAATTATCACTAGAGCAGTTTTTTTAAATATATTTCATTTACAATATTAATTTGTTATCTATATTATTACATATATTAATTTATTTTGTAATGAATTATAAAAAATAAGATTTAAAACTATTATGAGAGCTTTTAGGCACCTTCGAGTTGCAAGTTAATGAAAGCTTGAGTCCAGCTGAGACCTAATTTCATGATCTTACCTGCCTGGCAGGCAATCAGTTTTTCAGGGCAAAGGGCCCATGTGCCATTGTGATTACCCTTACAATTGGGACATCTAAAGGTGGTAGCTCTGCAGATTATTTACTTGCACACGGAATTACCTTGATGGGAGGCTACTATGTCTCCCAACAGTTATTCCAGTAGGTCACCTCCCCCAACCTTTTCTGAGCCTTTGGGGTCCTTGTGACCTGGCCATTTAGCCCATCGTGTGCAAGAAACTGCCGCTCAGAGGTAAAGCAACCCAGGTTGTGTTTCTCTAGCATATGGTTGAACAGTGGAACTAAACCAGTTATCAACGCTTATGTTCCGGTTAATACCATGGATTTTCTTGGAGAGATTTTCAACAAAATAATCAGCCAGTGACTTCCCATCAGGGTTAATTTTTTTTTACCTGTGTAAGGAATAGCATTTATCATTTAACCATCCATAGCATTGCACATCATAACTATTTTCAACTCATATTTAGCGAGATTGTTAGGTATGTAAATCTTAAAGTGATATTTACCCCAGAAAGCAAGTAGCTGCTCATATATTGTACAATATATTCTTGGTGTATACATCAATTTACATTCACTAGGGAACATCAATGGGTTTGGAAAAGCTGCTGTTCATCGGATGGGACTCCCCCAACCTTCTCTGAGCCCACGGGGTCCTTGTGACCTGGCCATTTAGCTCACTGTGCGCAAAAAAGTGCCACTCAGAGGTAAAATAACCCCAACTTTACATTTACTTATAAATTGACCCCACAAGTCTCGAATCAGAACCAGTGAATCGTTCTCTTGCAGCTCTAGTTGCCTTGTCATCAAAACAGATGGTGTTTACTAAGAATTCAAACGTTTTTATTGACATCGCATTTTTTATTATATGAAGGCCTCGAAAAGGGTGCTAGAAGAGCTCAGTGGAGATAGGGTTATGTTTTTGTGCTCCAAAGTAAATAAACCAAGTAAGGCTCTTACCTCATCAATACTGTTTCACCATGGTAACTCTATGCTATATCTTGGCATGCTATGAAGTTATTTCTTTATTAGTAAAACGCACAATGTCCTGCAACAAGTCATGTCAAGTAAAAGTTCAAAAGTACCAACTTCGATTTTTGCATTTTTAGCAGGTCCCTCAGATCGAGGTTTAATCCCGATGTACCTTCTTGGTGTTCTTCCAGTTCTGGGTAGAAGTTTAAACGACCAGTGGTACCAGTTCTAACCTTTCAGACAAACATTTTCAGGCAAAATAATAATAGCTTATTTATTAGATGTACTTATCAGTCATACAGTTGTAATCGCTCCTTGAAGTTGATGGACTATCAGCTGTAGAAGACTCAAGTGTCTAATGACTCCTTTATGTCGAGGCTGCTCGTCATTTCTTTCATGTATGCATCTGTGTCATCATCTAATGAATTTTCATTTTCTTCAGAGACTGCTGGACATTCATCATCAGTCCCATCAGGTGAAAATATATCCTGCACATCATTTTCCTCCGAAAAGTCATGTTCGCCTTCACCATCAGACAAATATTCAAATTCTTCTATATTATCTTCTTCAGTTCTCAAAAGCTCTTTTAAACTTCATTCGTCATCTAGACTACACTAAAATACCTCTTTATCCCATTTTATTTCTCAAGAAACACCTATTTAGCAATAAAAACAAACATATAGCCTACATAAAAAAAGTGGGAAAAATTGCACGAACAGAATCCTGGGGTATGCGATGTCCCAAACACATTGGTTGACATAGCAGACACACTCACCAGTCCAAAGTCAATGCACTAATTCAAACCAGTCCGACTCAGAGTAAAATTCATGTAGCTGCCAACATTAATCAAGGTAAGAAACAAAATTTTCTGGGTCACTGTATACCCCACTGTTATATTTCTGGGTTAAATTCTTTGTTCATTTCGCCAGAAACATTAACAGATTCAAGTATGCTAATTTTATTTGTGTAATTTGAGAGACCACAATGGTTCTTACATATTTCATTCTTACATGTCATTTTCACTTGGTTTAAGTAATTTCAATATTGCATTTTATTATCATAGATCTTGCAGCCGTCTCAATAATGCTTACTATTTAAATTAAATAGTGCCCCACTAATTAAAGTTATAATGCTAAGAAATTCTGTCAATTCGTTTTGATATTATTTTTCACCCTAAAACATTTTTGCTTGAATGAAAAATTATCATTTTCTAAGCCTTTAATTGGTGCTTGAAAAAATGCAGTATAAGTTCTAGTATTGGTGAAAATGATATAAAACAAAAGCCATGAGACACAGAAACTAGTAAAGATGAGATTATATTTATATAATTATCAGGGCAAAATGGCTACTTCTACGTTATTGAATCAAAAGTCAAAACCAAATCTGTACATTTTCCTAGAAATCGTGAAAATATGTCACTGCACAATTTTTTAAGAACTGGATAAAAATCTGCATATTTTAAAAAATATTTCTTAGTATAAAGGGGCTGAGGTGGTGCTGTTGGTATCGTGCCAGGCTCGTAATCTGCAGTTCCCAGGTTCAAGTCCCAACTGTGCCAGTGTTGAGAATTATCTTCACCAAACTTCACCCTATTCTCGATGAGAAAGGGGGACACTATGGGCTTAGAAAAGACCTCATATGGGACTTTAAATAATGGCGCCGCTTTATGCAGGAGAACCATATCTTGTGCATGTTAAAGAATACGCTCTATGGACTTGACGGGAGGCTACTATCTGTCTCCTAATAGCTGTCATTTGAGCCTTTGGAGTCATTGTGACACAACCATACAACCCAGTATGTGCAAAAAGTGCTGCTCAGAGGTAAAACGATCCAATAACAACCTCAGTATTAAGTTACCCCCTTAAACCCCATAGGAAAGTGAAATATTTAAACCAGGGTCATCATTTTAAATACATTTTTAAACTTACCAGAACTAAGGGACCTTTATATTTATGAAACAATCGTTTCCAAATTTTTTTATTCGGAAATTTGTCATTCCTATACGATAGGTGTAGTCTGATAGATATCTATATAAATGATGAGATTTTGTATTTGAAAATTCCCACTGAATAGTAAATTGTAAATATCTGTTTATAATATTTCATCACTGTAATAACGTTGAATTTCCGTTTTAATATATACAGTATTGACTTCATTGTATGTCTCGATGGTTATGTAAGAAATGTAATGGCAACTGGTTGCTTGCAATGTGCAATTATAAGATGCTTTACTCAGATATGACGAATAAAATTCTAGCATTTCTAAAATATGTAGACTAAAAATGTTTCGTTCAGTCTCATCAACATGCAGGTACGTTCGAAATGTAAGGCAAAGCCAGCATAATTCCAAATGCAGTTGTATCAGAAAATAATAAAAATAAAATTTTACTTTAATATCACATCTCTGGCTCTTTTATACATATTGTTAGTTTTCATATTCCGTGGGTGGATCAGAAAGTAAAGTTGCAAGATCGATGTGTCATACTCAGTATGTTTAATGTACACAACCAACCGTGCAAAGTGAAACCTCAACAAATACAGTATTTTTCAACAAAATCACCATAAATATTCAAACACTTGTCGCTGCTTATAATGAATTTATTCATTCCGTCATTATAAAAGTTATGTCCTTGGTGATTTAATCACACATTGCACCTCTTCATCTGATGTGAAACGCCGATGGGCTTGGAAAGTCCGTCGGATGGGCCGTTAAGCCGTGGCCCGGTGTGCGGGAGAGCCATACCCTACGCACGTTATAGAACACGCTGGATGGCCTTGACGGGAGGCTACCATCTGTCTCCCAACAGCTGTTCTAGTGGGTCCCCTCCCCCAACATTCTCTGAGCCTTCGGGGTCCTTGTGACCTGGCCATTTAGCCCATAGTGTGCAAAAAAGTGCCTCTCAGAGGTAAAACAACCCAACCTGATATGAAACGACGTCCTTCCAATTGATATTTTAAGTATGGAAAGAGGTGGAAATCGCATGGAGTCAGCTCAGGATGTATGCAGGATGACAATGATTCTACCACCGAAACTACCGCAACAAGACCCGAGTTCTGTTCTGTGTCCATACGTTGCGAATGATAACAATGCATGCCTAAGTAGACTCGGGCGTTTCCTCCTGATAGCTTCTCGTAAGCATTTCAATACGTTCAGCCTGTTTAAATCAGTCCCATTCTTCCTCATCTTCAGTTAGCAGACCTTGACTGTCATAATGACTAAGTAACATATGGTAAGCTTTAGCTATAAATGGGTCTTTCAGAGCTCCAGAATTAAAAGTAAATTTTTTAACTTTAGTACAACACTTCTTAAGTTGCATTACACTTTTAACAAGGTAATGGTCAGATCCAATTTTAGCTCCCATATATGACCTGATACTCGTAACAGAACTAGCCCATTTGATATTAATATATAATCATATTCTTATGCAGCCCATGAGGTGAAACTCGTGTATGTCGAGGTGTTTTTAATAAGTATTAGTTATTCTCAAACCATTTGCATGTAGTAGACATTGCCCATTGCAATTACCAATACCAAAAGGACCTATCAGTCCTCCCCAAAGGTCAGAGTATCAGCTTTGGCATTGAAGTCGCTAGAACAAGATTAATATCTCCTTAACAGAATTCAAAATATCCTGAAGTTGTCCATAAAACCTATCCTTCTCATCGGCATCCTCGGTGGGGGCATAACAGCAGATAACATTCAAGTCTTTAATGCATATCTTAAATTTTGCTGTAAGAAACCTTTCGTTAATGCACTCGTATCCTAGAAGAGCATCGCTGGTATGTCTGCTGAGAAGCATACCTACGCCATATAGATTCTTTTTATCTTCCCTCCTTAAAAAGAGAAATTTATGATTATTTTTAAGACTATGTTCTTTATCTGTCTATCTGGTGTCTTGCAAGCTTAGAATATCTAAATTATAATTGTAGAATTTTTATGTGAGGACATCAAGAGAATAATCTCTGCAGAGACCGTATTCCAACAACCTGTGGAGAGCAAATGGTTAGTGCGATGTTTTAAGAAATTTTTTATTGAGCAATGAAGTGCAGACAATATGAACAGCCCCCTAATCGCAGACATGGGGGAAAGACCTGTTCCCCCCACTACTAAAGACTGAAGCTACCTATGCTAATAGGCTTCCTCCAGTGTAGGTTTGGCAATGCCTGTAGAAGTAAGTGTTCAAGTGCCTGCAATGGCCTCTGATTATGATTATTAGCTGATGTAAGGTATTCTGTGCATCTATTCACTCATGACTGAATCCACAAACTGACAGAAAACACAGTGGAAGATTTTCCACTGGTGCAGCAAGTTCAAGATCCATAATCAAACTCGGAACCATAATATCATTCGGATTATCAGCCGGATTGGTATGCACAAGGATCCTGTGTGGTTGACCTCTCCTCAGAAGGGTAAGAAAAAAAATGGAAAAGCAGCCATAGTAGTCCAGATCAGTTGGCCACACTGATATGGCAGCTCTTCCGTTCCACAACAGAGTATCTCTTTTGAAAGGTACTAATGTTCTGCAACACGTGGGCGAGGTCGGACTTTAGGTGACCACTTAAATATCAGATGTGCAACCAAAGCCAGCACTAGCTATTTTGTCACCCGGAGTGGACTTCGACATCTTGCTGCCTCTTTTTCCAGGTTTGCCTTTAGATATAAGGACCTGCTCAAGGAAGGTATATTTTCACTCTGATGCGAAATACCTTTCCAGCTCCCCATTTCAGACATTTTGCCACCGTTTCATTTTCGAAGGCACCCTTTGGAGAAGGCTCCTTGATGAAGTTTTTACAAGCTTGAGGCGGCTCATTTAGCTCAAGTTAATGCGATTTTAAAGGTAATTGAATATCATCTTTTCGAAAAATATATGCATAATATTCAAGTAGCCATGGGCTATGGTGGCCTACCCAGGCTCATAATCTGTACTTCATAGGTTCAAGTTCCACTGGCCAGCGTTGGCATTTATCTCCGCTTAATACTAACTCTGCTCTTGGTAAGTAAGGGAAATGGGTCTGCTTGGAAAGGCCACTGTCCATTGGATGGTATGAGAAATTGTGGATCGCATGCGGTGGCAAAAACGGGGGTGTCCATGCACCATAATTCAGAGGGTGGTAAAATAGTCTTGAACAATCAAAATTTCAGAAATCGTGATTCATTTTGGCCTTTCAGGCCTATTGGGGGGTTCTGCGGACTGAGTTGTACACCTCTTTGTGCACTCGTCTGTGGGCTCCCTGATGCGGTCCCTGTGATATTGAGGTGGACGGAGGTCCGGGGCGCCTCGGCCTGTGAACAATGGAGAGGTAGAAGTTGGAGGCTCGCGGCCTGGAGTAGTCCACCTGGCTAGCGGACTTATCGATGGAACAGCCAAACTAAGAGTCCCACATGAATGAGATTTGGACTCCTGGCTGCAGTAGGGGAGCTTGTGTTCCTCTGTGAAGTTTGGTCTGTGTTGCTGCGGTCTTGTAAGCCTAGGTTGACGGAGAGCTTTGTTGGTGGTCGTGGGAGGGCCGCCGGCTATTTTTTGTGAGCGGCTGGCCAGGTGCCCCCGAAGCGGCCTCGGCGGGGTGCAGATGTCACACGGCGAGCGGGGCAGTGGTGGCGCGGGCCCGATGGAGAGGACGAAGTTGAGGGCCTGCCGAAAGGGTGTGGGGGCACCTGAGTAAGTGTGGCTTGACGATGGAAGCACCCAGGAGCCTCTACTGGGCTCCAAAAGTTAGGCTAGCTCCTTTAGACCTGCCTTTGCTGTGGAGGAACTTGGTTCCTCTGCGAAGTGGTTCCGGCTGCTGCAGTCGGCCCCGAGATGGGTAGGCTGCAAGACGCCGATAAGGCCAAGGGCTGTGGTGCGTGGCTCCATGGAGAGGATGCAGTTGGGGGTCGTGCCGAGAGGATTGGAGTCCCTCGAGGTGTGGCTTCTGATGAAAGTACCTTGGGCCTCCGCTGCGGAGGCTCTAAAAGATAGGACTTCTTTTATATTTCTGGCTCAAAATTCAAAAGTCTAAGATCTTTTTATTTATATATTGGCAAGTTTCTTGGCAAAATTCAGTGAGTGATGGGCATATTCCTAGACATCGCTCAAAATTCAAAAGATCCCACTCTCACTGCACCTCAATGATTATATCTTCGAGCAGGCAATATTAAATAGCAGTGCTTCTCTCTTCACACACAGGTCTTCTCTCGCTGTAGGCAGGACAATTGTAAGGCAAGCTTAACTGACAGGAGCTTTCTAGTTCATAGTGGTTTCAGTGACATCTCCCTTATGGTGATATACAGCCTTGAGTTGTGGTGCACCGGGAATGTCACGTATTCAATTCATTGTCCATTTGGGGATTTTGAGATTTTTACCCTTTTTGCTACTCTTAGTTCAGAGGGTGGATAAAACTGATGCACTGCAGTTACTGGACTATGGGGGTGACAAAACAGTCGCTTGTCCTGGGTGGAAAATTACTTAGTTACACGACTGGTCCTATTTACAGTAGAAAACTACCCTGTGCATCTTAAAAAAAAACACTGGATGGCCATGACGAGGGGCTCAGTTGAAAGTGTGCCAGACTCGTAATCTGCAGTTCACAGGTTCTAGTCCCATCTGGGTCAGCATTGAGATTTACCTCTGCACAACTCCCTGCCTTGCCCTACGATCAGTAGGGGACACTGATGGGCTTGGAAAAGCTTAGTATCCGTTAGATGGGACTTTAAGCTGTGGTCCCGTGTGAAGAAGAGCCATACCATGTGCACGTTAAAGAACACACTAGATGGCCTTGACAGGAGGCTACTATCTATCTCCCAACAGTTATCCAATGGGTACCCTCCCCAACCTTCTCTGGTCATTGTGATCTGATCGTTTAGCCAATTGTGTGCAAAAAAGTGCCACTGAGAGGTAAACCAACAACAACCAGCCATGCGCAAGGCATCATGGTTATTCTTGCCTCCTTAAGCAGTCTGCAGGCATATCTGCCTACGGCCATCAATGCTACTGGAATCGGAGTCCGGTCTCTAGTATTACTACCTCAATGGTTCACATTACGGATGTTATGCGATCATCGACTCTTTGACCACTTCTGGATTACATTGTCTCCATTTCCATTGGTTTAAAAAATACCAAAGGGCGCACTACCACATCGTGTGCCCATTGAGGTGCATGTGCCTAGGACAGTGATAACGAACCTTTTTACCCAAGTGTGTCAAACATCGTTTTTTTTAAATATTTACATTGTTGATGTGCCACTTGAATACATGCATCATAAATTTAACTACGTGATCATAGATGGTGACTTATACATATCATATTAGGCTATTTATTTAATAGCACATTGATATAGAATCTATGAATTCATATTATACAATTAATTTAATAAAGTGAAATTACAAACTTATGTTACATTTAATGACTTTTCTGTTGCTGAGTAGTAGAAAGTTGCTTTATAGAAGGGCTATAGTGTGTACATTTTAATGCTACACAGGCAGCGCTCAAATCATTGCTCAATCTATTTCTCTCTTTCGATTTGATATTGTTTAAGGCAGAAAATAGTTTCACAAGAGTAGTAGAAGAGAAAATTGTTAGAAGAGCTTTAGCAAAGATTTTAAGAGCATGAAAGTTTTCGGGAAGGCTATTCTACACGCTTAGAGTTTCACAGTCTGAATTTTTACAAGCGTTATCATGCAGACGTTCCCGCTCAAGTTCTAATTCATTTCTAAGAGCAATAAAGCTTCTTTTCCAGATAGGATTACTGGAAGTCAGCTAGTTGCATTTCTAGATCTTTTAAATCCAACCACTCAAAGCCATCTAATTTAAGATCCATGAATTCTGTATGATCAGGATACTTAATGAATTGGATTGTTTGTTCCAACATTCGAAATTGCTCAAATCTAAAAGAAAACTGCTCATTTACTGACTTTAGAACATCGATAAATTGGTTGATATGGTGTTCACAATTTTTGGGGCTGGTTTCGTTAAAAAAAAATTTCACTCTTCAGAAATACTTAAAATTTTTACTTTCTAAATCACGTTGAAATGTTTTGAGTTTATTCTCAAAGCTCTTGATCGTGCCATCAACCAAGGCGGTGTCATCAGCAAAATATATAAGGAGAGCCCTTCAGTTTACAGATAGCTATATCATTAATATAAATAATGAATAAGAGCAGACCTAAAATCTACGTCTATTGGTTCTGACTGTCTATTGGTTCTAAATAACGTCTATTGGTTCTGAATATGGGGTTCTTTTCCAATGCCTCTGTCCAACCAGTTTGTTACACTTATTTCTTTGCATATGTTTTTATGATCTAAGATAGCTTTTGTGTTAAAATTGCTGCCTAGGTTTTTAGTGTAATTGGGCGAATTCCCACGTTTTTTCTTCTCAAGTTGACACAATTAAGTAGTGGTCTGCGATCCTACTGCAAAAAATCATTGAATTTTTGTGGAGTTTAATATCAAGTCGAACGTCAATGTGATCAATGCATGTCTGAGAGAGAGAGTCACCAATGATGTCTTCCCTGGTGATGATACCAATAATGATAGGTGAGAAACCAAACTCGGTTAGCAACTCTATGTATTTGGCAACTGCGTTAAGCCGTGGCCCGGTGTGCTGCAAATTTTGTTGTGTGTTTTTTGAAATCTAAATTAATGTCTCCAACTAGTATTTGATTTAAATATTTATCAGTTGTTTGAAACCAGTTTTTGAGGTTAGAAAGAAAAGTGTTAATGTCCGAGCTTTATGATCTGTAAATAGCAAGTAAATTGAAAGTTAAATTACCCTTGTAGATATTTATATTCAGTGTTTCAGCAGGAATCACAACTGAAGGTATCGTTTTGACTAATAATGTGTCGCGGAAGAAAAGTAGAATCCCATGTTCAAACGGACCGGGGTTCTCGTAAAAAGTTGATTAAAATTTTCTAAATTAAACAATGGAGCGTGCGTGCTGAGGATGTGAGTTTCTATCAATATAATAATATCTGAAAATTTCAAAATATCTTTAAGATAAACACAGAGAGTGTCGCAATTTTTTTTCATACTTTAGTCAAGAACCATTTCTTAACTTCTTCGTAGTTGCCCAGAACATTTTCCTTGTGGTCAAGTGTTGGTAAGTCATCAAAATTAAAAGTCGCCATGGCAGAAAAAAGATAAAGGAGCATATAAGTAAGATAATTCCCGTTTGATTTCCCTGGCCAAGCCCCCCTTTTTGGTAGTACGACCCACTACATTTGCAATAAATTTATGTGACCTTCCCTAGAATTGTACGTAAAATTATGCAACACTCTCCCTACAATGTAAGACTTATTTTATTAACTCTAATGATTTCATTATATTTAGATACGATAAAAAGAAACAAAATTAACTTTTTTCACTTAATACATTTGTCACAAAACACTTTTTTTTTATAATGTTACAAAACATTTTCACTAAAAATACCAGCAATTATAAAATTATAATAGGTTTTCTACTCCCATGTTGATCAGGACCCACAGTTTGAGGACTCCTGGACTAAATAGCCTGGTAACAAGGACCCTAAAGCTCAGGGAATGTTGGGGAACCCACAAAACAGTTAGGAAAGAGGTGATAGCCTCCTGTTAAGGCCATCCAGTGTTCTTTAATGTGCACAGAGTATGGCTCTATTGCACACATGTGACAGATAATGGCCTTTTCAAGCCCATCGGAGGCTCCTATTGACCAAGGTCAGGGTGAGGATTTAGCGGAGATGATTGTCAAGAAAACAAGCTGTGATTGTATTATACTCTATACCAACTAATACTATTCTTTTGTTCTCCTCACCCCCACTCTCACTCCGCATGGATCCGAAATTGACATGGTATTTTCGGACAGTAATGTCTGAAGGGGAGCCCATGGACAGACATCATGCATGTGAACCATTTTCTCCAACTGCTAAGAATCAATGGAAGTAAGTATCGAACCAGCGATTCCCTAGCAAAGCTGAGAAAAGGGGTCATATCTGCATTGACAAAAATTGAGAGACATCAATTGTAAGCGGTAAAGTACTAAGGGTCATGTGATTTCCTAGATGCAATTCTCTGTGGTTGCGTCCAAAGCTATGTAAAACTGAGGTCAATTGCGTTGGAGACACGTATTGAACGGATGTGGAAAAATGGCAAAGTAGTATTCGAAGAAATGTAAGTTTCTTGCTTGTGTAACCTTGCAATCCACTTTCATGTGGTATGTGAGGCAATCACTTGCAGTTAATACCCTCACACACAGTAATACTCGACAACGAGCTTGCATATCTAACTGACACTGACTTCTAGACAGGGTCCTTCTTGCTAGCTACAGTGGTAATACTCTCTTTCCTGCTTTACTATCCTGCAGGAACAGTAAGCTTAAATTCAACATAGCCTTCCCATCTTTAGGATGCAAGACCGACTCATATCTATTGGCTATCAGACATCTTTCAACCTCCAACTAACTGTCCACTATGAGAGATGTACCGAAGTCTACACAATGAAGGATCACTTGACCTGTAAAGCATATTTTCAGCCTCTGCATTAGCCGTCCCAAAAACCAATACCATCAGAGGATTCAGACTTCCACATCTCACTTTCTCCAACACTGCTGAATTCCATGCCATCCTGGAATCTGTAAATGTCACCAACAACCTCAGCAGTGGATAATCTTTGGCACCTTTGAGACGTCAAGGCAGCCTTACAAGGGCTCCAGAAGAGAGACATCAGGACCTGTACCCCCTTTTCCTTATACAGAACATTATGGTGATGTGCTCCAAGGTTCTGCCAGTATCCAAGTATTCTGTCAGTATCACAATACTGGCGATTCACTTCCAGTGGATCCCCTCACAACGAAGAAGAATACTTTACAACGAGCTTGCAGAAGCGCTGCAAGCTCAGAGGTACGTATATAATTTTCTTCTTTCAGTGACTGCAAGATTTTTATACCATACCTTACGAAGCAGTAACTGCTTTATAAGGTACCTTGTAGACACTTTTCTCACTCCTGTAAATCTCGGAAACCATACCAGAGCTGAGAAGCCTTTCTCCATGGTCTCTGAGTTCGATCCATCAAAAATCAACAGCAATTCTACATTTCACACTCTTGATACAGTCAACAGCCCCGACTGTGCCATCTGCACCATATCTCAGACAATTTCCACATTCTGCTTAATTGTCCCTGCTACAATGCTATTGGAGTAGTTTTCTTTAATAAACTTAATGCCATGAGAATTTCAGATTACTCCAATACTTCCCTATTAAGTACTCACCAGAGTAGGACTGCCCCAGATGCAAGCACGTTTACTGAAGTAAACGTGCTTGCATCTATTTACCGATTTCTTTCCGAACATCTGTCTCTTCTGCAAAATCTAATGTGTTTCTTTCCTTTACTTCTAGCTATAGTGTACTTGTAGCTTAACATTCTATTTTTTTTACAGGCATTAATGAAATAGCATTAGAGAAGTAACTATTACTGCCTCTGTTATCTCCAACTCCTCCTCTGATTTATTTGGGAACCCCTTTTTGAAGGCTAATTTCACAATGATCTTACATTAACTTGAATTTGAATGGTTATTACTCTATAGTTACTACAAATAAAGAGTGTATAGTTGGCCAAGGTATTTCATAGTTTACAATTGGCAACCTACTGTATATAAACATGTTTTATGCAGGTTTTGGCAACCTGCCGTATATAAACATGACCGATTGTCAGAATTACGATGATAGTGTAATGGAAACTACTCCTGAAAAGTTTTTAGAAATCGAAAGGAGACAAAGTGAACGGTTAGCGAATTTAACTTTTAGCGATAAGGTGGCATATATTTATAATCCCTTAGAGTATGCGCGAGAAACCCATGAAGATTATGTTTATAAATACTGTCAAGGACCTAAGAGTGTTGTATTTTTAGGCATGAATCCTGGTCCTTTTGGAATGGCACAAAATGGGGTAAATATTAATAAGGTTAATTAAACAGTGCTTATAGGTTTTGTAGAATTATTTTAGTACTTGGGTTATTTTGCAGTTTGGGTTAGTGTGGAAACTATATGTTTCAGTTTAGGCTACGTTCTCTCCCAGTTAACGGGCTTCGCTGCAATACTCATCTACACTGCATCCGACCTCATTGGCTTAGCTTACTAATTTTTTTCCCTTGTACTACTAGTCTGGTATCATAGATTTTACTTATGCTAGTAGCATACCAGTAAAAATACAAATGGTTTTACCTGTTCAATAACGATAGATTGATATATTTGGTTATGGAATTGAATATTTAATTTTATTTATTACCGTTTGTGGTTAAGAAATTTAATATGGATAAAAATCCGTAAAAACGATTAATCTGGATATTAATCAAAGCAATGCTTATACTTTCCCAACACAGGGCTGCATTTAGACTGATTATCTTGCACTTTGTTACTGGGAAAGGTCATAGCCTAAACTGGAACCTATAGTTTCCAGAGTAACCCAAACTGCAAATAACTTACTTATGTATATATTGCCCTACACTGTTAGAAACTTCATTGTTATGAGAGGCTACATAGGGTTGCCAAGCCCATGATTCACTTGCTCCAAACATGCCAAAAAGAATTTCTATTTGAAAACACATTTCATTATAATTTATTTACTATTATAACAAAATTTTCTTTTCAGCAGTGTGCACTTCACGATCCTTGGCCACCATTTTTTTTCATAATGTAACAAAACAGTCCTTTTTGATGATTCCCACAACCACCCAGACCCTAACCTAAACAGGGGTTTCTAGAAAAAAGATTGTTTTTTTTCCATTACCATGATAATTTACCAGTTACCATGGTAATGATAACTCAAGTTTATGTTGGATACAAAGTACCATTACCATGGTAACAGTAAATTGCATTTTAAACAAATATAACATTAAAAAAAATGCGATTTCCCCCCTTCTTGAAAATCATCTCTCACAACCACAACTTACTAAACAAAATTAAAAATATCAAAACAAAAAGCCATAAACACAAAAACCAAGACAACACAACAGTTGCCTTCCCACACAGTACAAATTCCTGCAATCTCCCCCACCCACCTCTTTTCCCAATACTTAAAACACTCCATAAATAAATTTTCACAAACTAAACTAAAACAAGTCACATGTACAAAAATTAACCACAATAAATTACCAGAATTAATCTAATTGAACACAAATCTTAAAAATAAGAAAGTTGTGAACAATGTAACACCGATCTGCATTGTAAAAAAGCTCCTGAAACTAAATAATCTCATTGGAGACAGCACATATCAAAAAACAAGAAAATATGAAACAGTGCACTGCTGATCTGAATTATAAAAGCCCCCAGAACAAAATAATACCATCAAAGACGACAAAAAAACCCATATACCCATCACTATTCCCACCTGCAATATCTATCGCAACTAATTACATTTCTGCATCCATTAATACACAGTTGTATCAGAATAATATGACCACCTACTGTAGTATATGTATGGTATGACCACCTACCATACATATACTATGGTAGGTGGTCATATTATTCTGATATGACTGTGTATATTACTTAATATTTTCAACAATTAAATATCCATATTCAACTTCTTAACTGCAAACAGTAATAAATAAAATTAAAAACAAATATTCAGTTCCATAACCAAATATATCAATCTATCACTATTAATATTCATAACCAGAAATATTAATAAAAGCATGCATAAGCACATTGAATTAAGCTCTCAGAAAAACTTCAGACCACCTTCCATCCATTAAAAACAATTCATATTTCTAAAAAAACCTTCCCTAAATAACTCTTTAATTTTCATGCCTCCATTATGAATTGCAATTTTCCAACACTGACAATTCTACATCCAAAATTTCTATGTAAAAAAAAAAGCCACCAAACCCTTCCAAATATTCCCAATAAATCATAATAATAAATAAATAAATACCCCCCCCCCCCCCCCCGGCATATGTGCTTGTTTCAACCACCTTATTATGCTATAACATTCCCTCTTCCACTTTAGAGATCATTAAAATATTTCTTTAAAAATTAATGAGTTTAATAATTTTTTTACCTCCATTACCTTTACCAGTATTTTCAAAAAGGCCATGGCCCCTTCCCCCCTTTCCCCTAGATCCAACCCTATTCCCAGTTAACAATTGACAAGGTTGATAAAAGTGGAACATACTTCCATCATAATAGACAGACAAAATTATTAACCAGGTTTACCATTTTATTAACCATTGTTTACCAAGTGTTGAGCCTAAAACACTAATGTATTTACAGCCACTGTTAACTAATTAGCAAGAAAATTGTTCACTCCCACACACAAAAACGTAATCCTTTCGCTAAACATACTCCACCCCCACTACATTAGAATTCTCTGAAAAACCCCTTTTTTGGGAAGGAAATGTGTGGTATCAAATATATCAATCACTATTAATATTCATAACCAGAATATTAATAAAAACATGCATAAGCACACTGAATTAAGCTGTCAGAAAAATTTCAGACCACCTTCCATCCATTAAAAAATAATTCATATTTCTAAAAAAAAAACCTTCCCTAGGTAACTTTTTAATTTCAACCCACATATTTCCCCAAAAACTATTCTACTAAAACACTAACACGCCATTAAAACTTTCTACTTTTTATCGCTTCATTCACCCATATTCCAAACTTTTGCCATTTTCTTCCATACTCACAAAACATATTACATCCTACTAAGCACAAAAATACGATTAGAAATAGGTCTACCTCCCCTTCAAATCCTCACTCCAAAGAACTTAAAACATCCCTCTCACATACATAGCCACAAATTCCTATCAAATATACACACATGATACATCAGAGTTCATGTTACCTACTCAAAGGAAACAAATCATAAAACAATAGACAACCAACAATCCACAGTTGCTCTAACATTGCATTTCTATGTGATACTTTACACTTTGACATTGTATGTTTCCTTCACACTGTCATCTGTTGGCTAAGGACCTTGAAAAACCCTCTGGTGCCCTTTTCTATTGTTTACACTTAATGACAAAGTTATAAAACAAAAAGTTGGATAATTCTGAACAACACGAGATTAGAGATTTCAAAACCAAAAAGCCATTCGTGTCAAGATTGAACACCTGGCAAACCAGGTATTCATTCATTATGAATGTTATTTCCAATCAGGCCCAGATTTAGAAATAAATTAGGGGGTGGGGAGGGCAAGAAACTCAAGCAAGAAAAAAGTAAAAGGGGACAGGGGCAAGTGACTAGATTTCCATTATGCTATAACATTCCCCCGTCTACTTTAGAGATCTTTAAAATATTTCTTTAAACATTAATGAGTTTAATAATTTTTTGCCTTCATTACCTTTACTAGTATTCTCAAAAAGGCCATGGCCCCTTCCCCCCCCCCCCCCTTTTCCCGAGATCCAACCCTATTCCCACTTAATGATTGAAAAGGTTTATAAAAGTGGAGCAAACTTCCATCATAATAGACAGACAAAATTATTGACCAGGTTTACCATTTTATTAACCATTGTTTACCAAGTGTTGAGTCTAAAACACTAGTGTATTTACAGCTACTGTAAACTAATTAACAAGAAAATTTAAAGATGTTCAAAATTTATCAAACTTTTGAACAATGGTTGGGATTATGTTTCTTTAAATAAAAAATAAATACCCCCTCAAGTAGCTGTTTGCCACAGAGGTCTGACAGGAGCCTGTCAGTTTATATTCAATAGTAGAAGGTCTGTGAGGATGACAGGACCTCAGCAGAAAAACAACACAAACATCCATGCCTTACCCGGTCTTCGAACCCAGGTGTACTAACCATTTGGCCACGGGACACTTATGTTTCTTTATCCTCTATGAATTTCATGTTATCTGAGGAAGTGTGGATAGAATTTTATTATTCAGACCATAGAAAACTTTCACTTAAGGAATTTTTTCATGTAGTCAATTTCACATTAAACGAATGTACATGTCTCTGTTAAATTAGGCCATATCTCAGAGTAAGATGCATATTAATTTAATATTTTATATTAATACTTTAATACCCAATATTTTATTTAATATAAAATATTAAATCATCAGGTTAAAGGAAGGCATAGGAAAGCATTTGGATTTAAAGAAATCCAAATGCTTTCCTATGCCTTCCTTTAACCTGATGCAGTATTGAAACTTGTTTTCAGACAAAAAATTTGAGGCAAATGTTTTCAATACTTGTGAGCAAGATAACAGAAAATATGATGCCTTTAATTCTAGATGCTTGTGCAGTATCTTGGGCATTAGATGGTTTCACTATGTAAGTAATGATTAGGTTAGACAAAGGAGTAATATACACCACCTTTGAGTAGCATCCTATTTTTTCCCTTACACGAAACATTTACTATCTGTACAATTCTCTGTTGTGTCTAATTGCATTTTCAACCAAGCCAAAGATTACTATATGCTTTTAACTGATCCTTTACACATCTGTTAAATTTTTGCTAATGCTGTCTGTTGGAGTAGTAAAGTGTTGATTCAGTGTGTTGCTGCACTTCTTTTAGGAATAAACTCCATTGTCTTATCACTGAAATGACTTTGTCCCCTCTGCTCCTTTTTACCTGGAATAGTACTGCTGGTTTCAAGAATATCCTGCTTACAGGGGTCACATTATTCGGTAACTTCATATTATATTTAATCTGAATGATAAAATTCTAACTTCATATTAAGCAAACCATGATTATCATAATAACAGAGTAGCTCATTGTGGTAAACTTTGGGTATTTCTGGATCTTTTAGTATTAAATTTTTTTAACATTAGCACATTTCTTAAGTTTCAGTTGCAAAACTCTTTTGACAAGGTAATGGTCAGATCCAACTTTGGCTCCCCAATAAGACCTGGTATTCCTAACAGAACTAACCATTTGCTGTTAATTAACCTTTAATTGATCATATTGCTAGGCAACCTATCTGGTTAAACCCATATGTAGTTATGAATATTCCAGTTTTTGTCATCATTATTCTTAACTATGTCTTCACATTCCAAATATATGTGAAAAGAAAATGGTTAGTAGGATTTTTAAAGAAATAAGGTTTATTGAGTAGGTAGGGCTAACAATATCAAACAACCCCTGAACATGGACATGGGGCATAGACCTGTTCAGCCACCATTAAGGGCTTAAGCACCAATGTTGGCAGGAACTTCAGCCACCACTTTATAAGTTGACATTTTCAAGAACAAGAATAAGAAGAGAAGTTGACCTGCCAGAGACTCATTACTGCAGTTTAGGGTTGGCAACTTCCTTAAAAGAAGGGTTTGTGTACCTGTAATGGTGTCTAATCAGTATTTCTCACAAGTTGGGCAGTGGGACTGCACCGGGTGCCTTTTTTTAGGGGTGGCAAATTTATAGCCAAACTGACCATAACTAGAGTAAAGTTGACCACAGTAAGTGGACTTATTTTTCAACAGATGATTTTCAATTACTTTTAAAAATGACTTTAAATTTAACTAAGATCATTGGAGAAAGGGGTGGCAGAAGTTCACTTAGGCAGCAAAATAACACTGTCGTGCTCACCAGCTGATATAAGATATCACTTGGGATTGGCAAAGACATGAAAATTCTTATAGGTGTCATTGCCATAGGAAGAATGTTTATGTTTCAAATAAAATTAAAAAAAAATATGTGTTGAAAATTACTCCTGTGAAAAAAGCTGTAATGTCATCCAGTTAATTCACACTGATTTGGTTGAGTTGGTTTTTAAAATCATTATTAGTCACAGACCTGTTTTTTTAAATAAATAGTAACAATTAAGTATTCACATATAAAGAGAAATTTTGTGATTGCTCCTTCATTTATTGACTGTTCAAAGAATGATTTTCCAAACTGTGTAGCCATTCCATTTTCAATAAACTGTTATATGGTGCACATTAAAAAACCATACCATATGATCTTGAAGAAAAATTTCCATCTGTTACCTAACATCTGTCTGGTGTATCCCCTTCACATACTAAATCCTTGGGGTGTTTCTGACTTGGTCTTTATACCCCCCCACCACCACCACCATTGTATGCAAAAAAGGGCTTTTCAGTGACAAAAATAACCCAATGCATCTAAATAAATTTCTGTATCATATGCTAAAAATAATAAATTATTCCTCAACTGCTGCTTGCTATTGTGGTCTGATAAGACTCTATAAGTATAACACCCCACATAGAATATTGTGAAGCAGGCAATATAGCACCTCAAAAAAATATGCATGCATTATGCAGGACTTGAATCCACATCCTTTTACTCCATTGCAAGCAAACTAACTACTTGGTCACTATAAATAATGAATAAATAAATACCCCCTCAAGCAGCTGCTTGCCACAGAGGTCTGACAGGAGCCTGTCAGTTTATATGCCATGGTAGAAGGTCTGTGAGGATGGCAGGCCCTCAGCAGAAAAACGACACAAACATCCATGCCTTACCCGGGACTCGAACCCAGATCCCTTAGATCAGTATCCAAGCGCGCTAACCACTCGGCCATGGGACGGCTAAAAAACAAATACCCCCTCAAGCAGCTGCTTGACACAGAGGTCTGACAGGAGCCTGCCAGTTCATAAGCCACAGTAGAAGGTCTGAGAGGATGGCAGGACCTCAGCAGAAAAACGACACAAACAGCCATGCCTTACCCGGGGCTCGAACCCAGGTCCCGTAGATCAGTAGCCAAGCGCACTAACCACTCGGCCACGGGACTGCAAAAATAAATACCCCCTCAAGCAGCTGCTTGCCACAGAGGTCTGACAGGAGCCTGTCAGTTTATATGCCATAGTAGAAGGTCTGTGAGGATGACAGGACCTCAGCAGAAAAACAACACACATATCCATGCCTTATCCGGGTCTGGAACCCAGGTCCCTTAGATCAGTAGCCAAGCGCGCTAACCACTTGGCCACGGGACGGCTTGGTCACTATAAGGAGTAAATAAATTACATTGGAGAGAACCAGTTATAAATGAACTGGAAAAGAGGCAAACATTTTTTTACTTTCATTTATTCATATTTTGAATTGGATGTTCCATGTACCCTCGCTTTTTGCAGGGAAAATGATCTGTCTCAAGAGAGAGACCTAGTCACATCACTTCTAAGAAATAATGTATCAACTGTAATTCTTGATCAAGGTCTGAATGTAGCATATATTTTGCTTACATTCATGAAACTTTAATTTCAAGCATACACTCAAAAGAAATTTTATGGAAATACAAATTAAAAACAATAGAAGCAGATTTAGGTATGTTTGGAAAAGTTTAAAATTTCACATCAGCAAATTGCATTTCATTTGTCAGATTTATTTTTTATTTATATTTAGGTTCCCTTTGGTGAAGTACATTATGTGAAAAATTGGCTACAAATAAAAGGATCTGTAAGGAAACCTACAAGAGAGCATCCACGTAAACTGGTTTATGGTTTGGACTGCAAAAGATCAGAAGTATGTAAAAAATATTTTCTCACTTCTGTCTTTGTGTATAAATTGCAAACTGTGTGGAGTGCATATTTGATACAATAAGTTATTTTATCAATATAAAAGAGTCAATGAATCATAAATACACAGAGTTACCTGTTTGACATAGAAGTCAATAAATAGTTTTGTGGAAAAAATGAGTTTTGCTGATGTGCAGCAGTAATTTTTTCCCAAAAATTATTTATTGATATAAAAGAGAATTGCAATAATGTTGAAATTGGCTTATCAGTGAAATCAATGTTCAAATTGTGTTAAAACCCTTTCCGTGCGGGGCCTGAAAAGTTGAATTGTACCTGGTGGCCAGGCTTTTTTCATCTGTGCTCAATAAAAAAAAAAGTCAGTTTTTTTGGCTAAATAAATAATGAAAAGAATAATAGCATGTTGTATAACAAATTAATCAATATTTAAATCTGAAATCTGAATTTTTAAAAATGAATAAAATATTGATAAAAAAAAGACAGTTCTATTGGTCGATATAGAATAAATGGTACTGAGGTAATTGAAAGTTTGGGGGGTTTGAAATCATGATAAATTGGAATATTTTAGGTATTTAGAGTTAGATCAGGAAATGCCTTTGTAAAATTAGTTATGCAGTAAGAAGAATGGGAGTGGAATCCAATTTCGTGGGAGAAAGTATTTGGACTTAAATCATCCATGGAAACAAGTTGCCATGCAGCCACTTAGCAGAAAACTCTCTCCACTCTTGCATATGTGAGCAAGCAATTAGAACACTTGCTACTTCCTGTCCTGTGACCAGTGAGCTGCAGCAGTCTTGAAGAAACTGTGGCTTTTTTATACTTTCAATTTAGAGAGTGTGAAAACACTTAGAATGCTGGAATAAATAATAGAAAAATAATTTTAGGAATACTGAAATAGGTTTATGGCAGAAAGACTGTAAAACAGGGAAAAAACAGAAGTACATACTTTGCAATCACTTCCAAAATCTTCTGGTTTTTTTTTAAATATCAGTTTTTTAATTTCAAGAGATTTTTGAAACTTTATGGAACTTTATGGATTTTTCAAACTTGTGAGCTTAAATCAGGGAGTTGCTACAGTAAAGAGTAGGTTTGTTGTTTTATCTCTTAGCAGCAATTTTTTTTTGCACATAATGGGTTAAATAGAGGTCACAAAGACACCAAGGACACAGAGAAAATTGAGGTAAGGGATCCACTGAAGATGAGACAGATGGAAACTACAATTCATCCAACATGTTCTTTAACATTCACAAGTTATGGCTAGTTGTCCTGCACACATGACCACAGCTTAACATCCCATCAGATGGAGAGCGACATTTCCAATCCCTATGGTGTACCTTTTCTCATTGATGGCAGAATGGCAGCAGAGAAAATTCTCAATGCAGTCTAAGATTGGCCTCAAATCTGGGAACTGAAGATTACGACTAAGAAATGAAAATCAGATGGTTTAACAAATTATTTATATTGTAGTTTAATAAAATATGTGTCAAATGAAAAGAGAAAATATTTTTCAAACTTGAATTACGTATTTTTAAAATATGTAGGTCAGAAAATTTTCTAACTGCAATTCCTATTTTTAAAAAATTTAAGTTTCATGTTCTGTACAAAAGACATTTATGTTAATCTTGTCCACTCATTTCGGATTCCATCAACATTTATGTTTTACAGGGGACCCTGAAAGGGTTAATATTTCTAAATTATTTCTATCTATTATTGGATATATTTTAAAAATGGAATACAAAGAGAAAAAAAAATAGATTTCTTGATCTTGCAACTGACAATGTGATAGGCATGATAGATAGCAGTCTTTCCAAGCCCAATGGTGGTCCCTACTGACTGAGGGCAGGGTGGGGAGTTTTGTGAAAATAAATCTCAACATTGGCCCTGGTGGGACTCAGTCCTAGGAACTGCAGATTACAAGCATGTCACTTTACTGACTGAACCAGCCACCCTCTCCCTAAATTGGGACCAGAAAAATGCCACTTAAAGCTAATCTTCTTTAAGTGGGGACTCATTCATAAAAATAGTGTAAATAGGAGTTAATACATTATTTTTATGAATTTTGATGAATTTGATGAATACATTATTTTTTTTGAATTTGATGTAGCATATTCTATTAGTCTATTTATCTTAAAAATATACTTCTCAAAATGGAAATCACAACATCAAGAAGGAATGAAAGTAGAGATATAAATCACAGGAGACAGTTGGCCATCAGAGATATGGATATGATCACATTTCCATAGCGAATTGACATGTGACACCCAGCCAAGCCATGGATAAATACTGGGTGTCCATGAGCTCATATCATAGCACATTCGGTAGTGAGGTTGGAGTACATGCTATGAAAATGTTTGGAGCATACCTTGTAGATGCTGACGGAGCCTTTATGTGCAATTGATGCCTTCTGAGAGAGCAAATCAAGGATATGCGAGAGCTCAGATTGAGCCTTCGAGTGATTGCTGCATGCATGGGGTGCAATATGACCACAGCGCATCATTGCATTTGAACCAATGATGCAACAGTGCATCATTGGTGTGGAGCACCAAATGACAAGGGCAGGCACAGAACCAGCATGCCACACCACAGGATGTGAAGATTTCTTACTCCATAGGAAGGCCATTCGCCGACCCTTTCACCACAATGACTGTTCTGCAGAGTGATTTGTGAACTGTTATGGATACCATGGTCTCCACGCAAACCATTAGACAATGTTTGCATGACACAGGAATGAGGGCGATACATCCAGTCTGGCATCTACCATTGCAGCAATATCAGCAGTTATGCCATCCCCAGTGATGTCGAACGAGGCAACTTCGGACTACAGAATGAAGGACAGTATTGTTCACAGATGAATTCCGATTCTGTTTCAGCATGCCAGTCAGCCATTTGTCTACATGTCAGCAGTGGCATCAATGACATGAGGAAGCCTCTTCCATTAGCTGCCATACAGCTCCACATTGTGGTACAATGGTATTGGGTGGCATCACATATCATCTTGTTATAGTACCCCTGCTCCATATTTCTGGCTTGCTAATGGTGAGATGTTACGTCGATGGCATCGTTAATCCTGTGACACAACCCTTCCTTACCACCATGCTTGGACTGATTCTGCAGCAAGACAACTCCACCCCACACATTGCATGTGCAACAATGGACAGTCTCCAAGGTGTGGACATTCTCACATGGCTGCCATACTCCCCAGACTTGTTGCCCATTGAGCATGTGTGGGACCTTATGGGTTGCTGCCTTCACCAGCTCCTTCCAGCAGCTAATGTGATACAGTTATGTGCCCAACTGTTTGCTGTTTGGAACACCATATCTTAGGCCATCATTAACTATCTGATTGATGGAATTCTGAGACTTCAACAGGCTTGTATAATTACCCAAGGTGGGCCTACTATATACTGATAAATCTGCAATAAATGCACATACCTTACGTTCTCACATTCTGTTTTTGGATCATTTGCCCATCTACTCTCATAGCTTGCTTCAGTTTCAGGTGTAAACATCGCTTCCTTTGTGGTGTTGCAATTTGCACTTTGAGCAGTGAAAGATGGAAATCTTAAATTTTTTTTTGTAGGTTTGTTTGCATATGTGTGGGTGTGTGGAGTATTTTTTTTTAACAAACACTAATTAGAAGTGGGCAGTTTGTTTTAATGAATTATTTTAACTTGTAATTTTTATTATTTTTGAAAGCAGGGGTGATGGGTTTGATCTTACTATTGAGAATGAATGAGGTAAAGGAGGAAACTGGGGAGACAGGACCAGTAGCCAGGGTCATTTAGATACACTAGGCCTGGATAGACATTGAACAAAATGGAGTAAGAAAGGAAATTAGATATGCAGAAAGATTTAAGTAATTTATTGCCCAAAAATTTAAAAACTATTTTTAAATATAATAAAAATAATTATTTATTGTTTACTAAAATATTTATGAATATTTTCAAATTAATTAAAGTTAATAGATATAGTAAGATATCTATTAAGAATATAATCAATAGATGTAAATTAATTAAAAGAGCTACATATTTGAAATTAATTCTGTTAGTGAGCTATTCAGGTATATTTATTATATAGGAGGTCCTGGGCTATCTACTGCCATCTTTCATATCCCTTCCTCATGATATTGGGTGAAAACTGGAAGAATCTGCTTGAGGTTCTGATTCCTCTGTCATAGATTTGTGTTTGGCAAAGAAACAAAAATCTAGTCTAAATTTCTTTGAGTTCCAGCTTGATTTTTTGTAAAATTGCTTTTTAGCATAACCAAGCATCTCATTGCTCAATTCAACCTTGGCAGGATGTTCATAGAAAGGATCCTCTTTCCTAAAATAATCCACAGCCTCATCAATGGAGCATTCTCTTTAACCTGTAATTTACAGGCCTTTGTTTTGAAATGACATGTTAAAATGATTTGTGACCCATAGATGTGATTCTCAGAAGTGAGGGGAATTTTAACATACCGTTCCTCAATAATTTGGCCATGAATAAGTGGGGAAACGGATAACAGGGTCGTGGATAATAGGTACCTCCTGTACCCATAACTTGTTTTGGGTAGTGCAGTTTCATTGTCAGAGTGAATATGTGCAACATATTTTATTTCCCTTATTGACTATGTTCTGTTGCATAGTGTAAGACTACTCACACTTAACAATTCAGAAACATTGATCACATAGACAGTGCTTTGATTCAATAATTCAGAAATATCAAGTGCCAAAATATCCTTTGGGTTCAACAAATTGAAACATTAATGCTGAAAAAAAATTTTTTATTCAGTTTCAGTGCAGTTCTTTGGTAATTATTTCCCCTTTTCAAAAAGTAATATTTTGTCACTTCTCAAATATATTTTGAATGTTCATCAATAGAAATATGTATAAGACAAAGAAAAAAATATACTGAAATATAGCAAAAAAAAATTACATGCAGTGTGATCTTTTCCATTGCATATGATTTTTTCATAACACCAGAGTGAAATGTATTGTTCAAAAAGCAGAATATTTTTTATGACTATGTTAAGAGACAAGTGCCAGCTATACAAGCAGATGCCAAAGAATTAATTTGTGGAAATCAAAAAATGCACATGTTAGAGAAAATACCAAAATACACTTATGCACAGGGGTTTAGGTGAAAGAAGATTTAAATTCTGCAGCTTGAAATCAGTATTGAATTTTAAGTGTATTGATTAGAAAATTTTGATGATAATAAAAGAATGGAAGAAAGTTGGGGCTAATATTCAGCCGGTATGCACTGGTATGGCTGTACTGGTTATTAAAATATTGGACTACCTCTGTACCAGTTGTTAAATAGTGTAATGATAAGTGGTAATTAATTCAAAATATAAACTCATTAGTTCTAGTTAATTGAACTAATGTATCATCCAGTACTTATATTACTGTACTGGTTGTTAAATATTTTTAATATTACCCCTGAAAAATGTTAACTTTTTTTTATGAATTTATATGCTATTATATATTAGTACTTACTATTATATTTGTCGTAATCCAAATATTTACTATTCCATTAGTTTACTATTATTTTTCACTGTTTCAGGTTAGCGGTAAAAGATTCTGGGCATTTTTAGAAGATGTTTCCAAAACTCCTAAAGTATTCTTCAGCCAGTGTTTTGTTCACAACTACTGCCCTTTAGTATTTATGTCCAGCACAGGAAAAAATATAACACCACCAGAACTTCAGATAAATGAAAGGAAAGCATTAGGTGAAATTTGTGATGAGGCTCTGCATGAAGTTATTGTTCTTCTGCAAATGAAATATATTATAGGAATTGGAAAATTTGCTGAAAAGCAAGCAACTGATGTGATTAGAAAATATCATATACCTGATATTCAGGTTTGTGGAATAATGCATCCAAGCCCTATTAATCCTGCTGCCAATAAAGGATGGTGTGAAAGGGTCAATGAACAGTTGACAGAATTTGGAATAATTAATTACTTGAGAACAGATGTGGACTAAATATTAAGAAATAGATATACTTTGCTGCTCACTTGTCTTTTTATACTAATGCTTCCCAATACTAAAGGACGTACTGTGAATATTTTAGCATATACATTTAGTAGATGAATTATTTAATAAACATTCAGTGGAAACAATTTGAATATTTTTTATATAATTACACTCATTTTTAAAAAATTACCTCAACATGCAAGACTAATATGAAAATTTCTATATGTATGGATAATTGATTCTCAAACTTTTCCATTTGCACCCCTCCCCCCTTTCTATTGACAGAATCCACACATTCCTTTATCACTGATAGAATTTGTCCTGCAGATTACCATTGACAAAAGTGACTTGAATTGTGGAATTCATATTTTCACTCCAGACAATAGTACTTGGTGCAGCACAAGAAAGTTCTAGTAAACTAAGGAAATGAAAAGGCTGACAATGGTGATAGAATGCTTTCAGGGAGGTCCAAGTTAGGCAAGGGCCAACCTCCAGATGGATCGTTATTTCATGTAATAATATTTTAAATATAGTTCTTCAGAATTTCCTGTGGTTGAGTAGTTAGCTGATCCTAGGGACCTGGATAAGGCATGGATGTTTCCGTTTTTCTGCCGAGATCTCACAAATCTAATATGGTGTATTAAATTAGCATGCTCCTGTTAGACCTCTGTGACAAGCACTGCTTGAAGGGATATTTTTTTTAGTCACAACCCACATTTTGAGAGCCTCTGTTTTTCAAATAATTGGTATTTTATTTCTGACTTTGGTCATGTATATTTCCTTTTGGTATGGTTTTTCCTACCTCTGAATGATAAAACCATTTTAAACAGGTGTATGCCACTGCACTTGGATGGAGGTTTAAAAAAGGATGCCTCTAGGCATTCAAAATTTAAAAATTACCTATCTTCCTGTGTGCATCCTAAAAAGTAGAAAATAAAGCATGTAGATGGTGCAATCAGTCACTGAGTTCGTATTCATTTCAAAGGATGATTGATAAGGTGCCAGCAATCTTGTTGAGTAGATAATTCGGTACCCTATTCCTTTGAAGTGAATATGAACTCAGTGACATGGCACCACTGATATGCTTTCAGTTTACTTTCTGCTTTTTATGGCACATATAGAAAAATAAGCATTTTTTAATTTATTTTTGTTTCTTTATCACTACGGACACCTACCTTCTGAAACTTTCATTTGTTGTATGACTCATAAACATCAACCACAGTTTTTCTCACTTTTGGTGTCATGTTTAAGGTAGCCAATGACATTAGAAATATCACAAGCTTTAATTTCAGATAAAATTTAAGGTTAACCCTCGTGAAAACTTGTTCCCCCCCCCCCTTTATTATGGGGGGAGAGTGGTGAGAAATTCAAATTAGACTGTGATAGTCATTATATGAGCTTTTATTTGACACTTAACTTGAAACTGGGAAGAATAGTAGAAGAACAACTTTCACATTTCCAAGTATTTCAGGGGGAAAGAATGCATGGAAGGTCAATTTTTGTTTTATAATCTATGACAATCCCTGTGCCAAAAGCTTGCTTTCATTTGATATACATTTTTCTTTTAGCACTCACATTCTGAAAATATACTGGAACAATCATTTTTATATTTTCTCTTTTTTAGGGGGGGGGGGGGGGAAAGAAAGCCTGGAGGGTCATTTTTTTTTATATAACCTATGACACTTCCCATGTCAGAAGCTTCCATTTGATATATAGCTTGTTACTTTCTGCACTTTGTTCTGATGAGATAACAGAAAAATCGTTTTCACATTTCTCTCTCTTTTAGGGGGAAGGAAAGCATGAGAGGTCAATTTTTCATAGCCTATGACACTCCCAGTGTCACAAGCTTACATTTGACATATAGTACTAGTGTTTTGGAGATATAGGAGAACAATAGTTTTCATATTTCCCATTTTTTAAAGCAGAAGAAAGCATGGAAGGGTCAATTTTTAATATCCTATGACATTCCCCATGTTATAAGCTTTTATTTACACACAAATCATTAAAATTCTCCATTGCATTCTACAGTTTTAGTGTAACAAGTGTTTTAACAAACATGTCAAGCGAAAAGCAATAGGAAAATAGGTATGGGGGTGGGGAGGCAAAACACTTGATTTCCACTGCAATGTGACATTTCTCCCTCTATTTTAGAAGTCTTTAATAATTTTTTCATCTATTAACCTTGCTTCCATTCTCAAAGGTAGGATGTCCCCCTCTCCCTCCATGGTAGAATTGGCCATGTTCCAAAGTATGAAACTGATATAATGCCCATATATATTTATATCATTAGCTTGGGCAGCAAGGTCTTGAGTTTTCCTTTCATTAAGGCTTATTACATATCACCTACTCTGGGAGCAAAGAAAACTGAAAGGTCATCTGTTAAATATTTACCTCCATTTTAGCCTGTTTTTTAAGGACAGGCATTTTGTTTCGAACCATAGCACAGTAACTTCGTAAACAATCTTTTTGTACCACAATGTGACTGCGTAACTAAACATAAAAATCTCATTGAAGTCTATTCAAATTTCTGTTTGCAACAATAATCATTCAGTGTAAAGAGTTATGATGTTTGAATACCAAATAACAATATTAGCAATAAAAATTTACTTCAGACATTAATTAAAATTTAAACACTATCATTTAGAATCATCATTCACAAGCAGCCATGGGCAACGGAGGTCCAACCAGACCATGCAATTTAGTTCTCCAAGCAGATCTGTCCTGAGTTATGTCTGCTACATCTGGCCACTGCACACCAATTCTATCAAGGTGCTGTGTGACATTGTCTGCCCAACACATCCTAAGTCTCCCCCTCTTTCTGAGGCCTTTAGGCACACTGTTCATAACCCTGTTCATTAATCTATAATTATCCATATGGGCAACATGGCAAACCAACAGTCTCTGTCTGCACAATATCCTGTTTAAAGGAGGTTGTCGACTCCTTTGCCTAACCTCATCATTGCTTACAAAGTTGAACCACCTAATGCCCAAGATACTGCATAAGCATCTAGAATCATAAGCAATAAGTTTCCTGTTGTTTACAAAGCATCCAAGTTTCAAAACCATAACTAACTGTAGAAAGAATCAAACTATTATACAGCCTAATTTTAGTCTTTAAGTATATATGCCTATTTCTCCACACTCCATAGATTCTTAAAAGTTATGGCAACAATCCCTATTCTTCTGTTATTCTCATGTCGCACATCACCAGTATCAATTACATAACTCCCGAGATAAACTGAGACACCTGATCAATAGTGGAACTATTCAGATTAACTGAACCACAGCGTGCCTGACCAATTTTCATCACTTTACTTTTTTCTCTGTTTATAACCAAATCTACTCAACTATCAGTCTCATCAACAGCTCGAATGAGAGTTCATCTAATCAACATCATTTGCCAAAAGGCTTATTACTTATCACCTACTTGATTTTAGATCATCAGCATAATCTAAATCAGAAATTTTCGTCCAACCAGACCATGCAATTTTCTTTTATCTCCAGTCCATTTAAGGCCAAAATCTTTCCCTTGAAGTGAATTTCGCAAAACGTAATCAATAACCAAGCTAAAGAGAAAAGGAGACAAAATGCACCCTTGTCAAACACCAGAAGTAATGCTAAACCAATTGCTACAAGCCTTACCAACTCTCACACATTACTCAGTTTTATTATAGAGAGCTTTCATTATGTTAACTAACTTGTCTGGTATACCATATGATCTCACAATCAACCACAAATTATGACGATCAACCGAGTCGAAAGCCTTTTTGAAATCAACAAAGCTAGCAACCAAAGGTTTCTGAAACTCTAAACATTTCTCAAGACTCTACCTGAGTGAAAATATCTTATCCATACATCCTCTACCACTTCTGAATCCACATTGCTCGTCACACAATTGCCTGTCAATCAGATTCTTAATTCTATTAAGCACAATCATGGAAAGAACTTTACCTGGAACAGAGAGTAGGCTGATACCCATATAATCATCACAAAAACTGCGATCACCTTTTTTAAAAATAGGGATAACAATAGCTCTGTTAAAATCCTTAGGAACCATGCCTTTATCATTAAAGATATTCAAAATTTCAGTCATCCAAGTGGTAACCAAAACATTCCCATCTCAGCATTTCCGTAGTAATTTCACTACCCCTGGGGATTTTTGTAGTTTAAGTTTAGAAATAACCAAAATGACTTCAGACTGTGTTATAGGGCCAAAATTAAAGCCAGTAATGCATCTATTATCATTACAAACAATGGGAGTAGAACTAACCACATTATTTAGAACATCACTGAAATTCTCAGCCCACCTAACCATGACAGAATCCTCACCTTCTATAACCTTGTTTATCCTTCAATCCCTGTATACCTGTCCGTTTTCTACCAGGAAAACATTAACTATCTTGTACAGCTCTCTGCCCTTGTGCTGTCTAACTGCTTCCTCAGCTTTGTCAGCCAAGCCATCAAACCAAAGATTCTTAGCAGCTAACTGATCCTTTACACATTTATTAAGCTCTCTGTAATGCTTTCTAAGGACTAGTAGGGTATTGATTAAGGACATTCCTGCAATTCTTTCTGAAATAATAGAAAAATAATTATATTTTAGAAGTTAAATACTTCTATTAATATTTATCATGTTTGTAACGTTTGTAACTCAGTTTTGTAAACGTTTATGAGAATATAATTTTCAAGTCAACTCAATTCAATATGCATATTTCCAACTTACAGTACTATGTTATTAAGTTCATTCGAAAAACAATGCAGTGAAATGAAGGAGTGGCTCATATGTTAGGCCACCTGGGCACTGCCCCACTGAAAATCATGAATGAATGGATTTAAAATCTAATAATTTCTCATATATAAATCAACGTAATATAAATTTTATATTCGTTTTTGTAATATTTGCTATTTTATATAGACAGTTGTAACATTTACTTTGTGAGCTAAAGGTGTATATTTGTGATATATATATTAAATATATTTTACTATGACACTGTATCACAAATATAGAAATATATATTATATATATCACAGTGATACATCACGTCACTTGCCTTACTAATGTTTCATTACGTATGCTGGGATGCCCACTTTATGTCAGATATACATTCTCATTCTCACATCCGTTTCAGTAGAGTAGCTATGCCTGATCTGCTATAAACGGCATTATATGTATCCCGTAGTTTCTCGTAATGCTGGCATTCATACTTTGTTTTTCCTAATCACATATCAGAATTCTGTGCTCAATAATATTGCCATATCTTTTCTAAACCCAAGAAGTCACTTGGGAGACTGGAGGTAGAAATAAGTTATGGCTTCTGCGCCTAAAATGAACACTTTTCCCAGACTATGCAGAATTAGAAGACATAATGTCATTCAAAACATGGCCTGGTTTCACCAATGAAAAATTAGCAGAAGCTTTTTTTTTTGCATTTGAAATGGGGAAAATGTAAAAGATGATCTGATGGACCTTGTGATTCTCCTGTGCTTCTCCTGTGGGTTGCAGCTGAATCGGTGGAAATTCTTAGAAGATGCATGGAATGAACACATCAGATGGGAGGACACTGCAAGTTTGTTCAAGCTATGAAAGTCGAAAGTTATCACTCTTCAAATACCTGCAAGTTCTACTTTGAGTGACTCTGGATTATTTCTGATGGATTTCTTCATTAACAAACCCATAAATAAAAATAAAAGATGTCCACAAAGGATTTGTGAGTTGTTTTTTAAGGTAAAGCAACAAGTGAGAAAAAGCAATAGGAAAGGGAGTAGGGAAGAAAGGTGTCAGGATCGACCAGATCAGCTGGGACAATATGTGTCCCCCCCACCCCCCTTATCATATTAATAGGAGCAGGGAAGGTGTGCCCTACTTGCATTCCAGGAGTATTAGCTCTGCTGTGCGGATTGCGCAAGCAGAGCTGGACAGCCCCAATAGTGAGAGCAGAAGGGAAAAAGAAAAACCCCATCTATGAACAATGAAAAAGAGAACTTCAGGTAGAGTCAGCTGGGTAGTCGTGCTCAGAAGGTCAGTGCTGGCGATCCTACTTACGGGCGCCAGGTATATTTGTAAAACGGTAGAAAATAGCAACCTACGCAGAGAATAGTAATCTCTGGCAGGGAAATTTGTTATGTATATTGACAAAGGAAAATAAATCGTTGTTATTATTTTTTAAGTAAAGTGGATTCGAGTCTGATTAAACCAAGTTACTAGAAAGGAGTAATATTGAGCCAAATTCATATAAAACGTGTATATGCCACCCCACATCCAGTACTGCATACCACTCGGCAGTTGAGTTTACGACAAAAGGGAAGAGACCATCTAGGCCAGGGTGATGACGGTGCTGTGAAGCCGGAATACAAGTGTAAATAGTGAAAGGTTTAACAGATCTACAGGAATTGAAAACATGGATATATTCCTACTAAAGGAGAGGAAGGTCTTCTATGTTCTTTTTTTTTATGGTTTATTATGCATAGGTGATAACGTTCATTAGGTTTAAAGTGATTGAATTGAACTCTGAGGCTATACATAACCCCTTTTTTTTATACATTTGCATTCACACATTTATATATTTTTAGGAGAGCCACATGAGGTTATTCTTTGTTATCTTATATATATTATATATAGGTAAGTTCTATATTTGACTAAAGATTAGTGAGGCTCTGCAAGTTTATGCAGGACCTAACAGTATGATTACTTCAATTATTTCATAATGATGGATAGGAATGACATATAGTTTGTATGCTGTTATGTAGGTGGTTTCTGTTGATTCACTATTTTATTTTAACTTGTAGATCTAGGGAAACATGATGAGTGGAGATCAGAGTTAATCTAGAAGTGTGAAGCCCAGAAGTATCTGTATATATTTGTTCATTCTATATGAATTTTTTTAAAACCTATGATCATAAGAGATGTCATGTTAACTTGTAGTCGTGGATATGGTGTGTAGAAAGGATCTGGAATAGAATATCTTCTTTTGGCAATATCAGAGGGATTCGCAGAAGGTTGTAATCTGGTTGTTGGTTGTTCTTCAGCAGTAGTATTTATAATCTATTACCCTTTTAATGCAATCAGAAGCACAGGAGATAGGGATTTATTATCCAGAACTTTATTATTATTATATTTTGCAGTATTAATGTGGTAGTATATACTTGAGGAGACACACACCCTGTAAATTTCCAGGAAGTATTGTCCATCTGGAGAGGTAGATTAAATTCTATGGAAAATATTGCATTTTTTTTAAATATTTGATGATGAGACTGTGGAATTTCTTTTTTTTATCTTTATAGCTAGCAGATTAGAGAGGATGTAATCCTGTATATTCCATTTTGTGTTTTTGATTTCAAAGAGGTGAGCTCTGAGGGACTCAGTTTTTTGGCAGTTGAGAAGGATGTGAGCAACATTTTCTTTGGAGTTACAGAAGTGGCAATTAGAAGAGAGTAATTTTGAAGAGGCTAAGTTTGTCATTAAGAAGACAATGACCTGTTGATGGTGATTTGTTCTTGTCTGATAAAGCTGTTTATAGAAATGTTGCAAATTTTTTCTTCTTTGGATCTTCTGAAAGTAAGTTAGTGATTAGTGATAGTTATGAATTTCCTTTGTTTCTGAGCTTGAAAGGGCATTTCAATTTCATTATGGATTTGATTGTAGTAAGGTTGTATGTTTGCATTTTTCTTAATATTGATGTAGTCTTTAGACAGCTGATCTGCAATCTCATTTTTTTTAGATAAGGCTATGATTGTAAATCCATTGAATATAATAGCTATTTTTGCGTGGTGGATAAGTTGTGAAAATTGATTATGATTTCATTTAATAAATGGGGGTGGATAGAAGTTTCTGGATAATTGAGAGAGATTAGATGATTCATTAGTTTATTTTCAAATATCTATCAGCTGATATGCTGTCAGAAAGTATAACTATTTTCTTATTGTGCTCGAATTTAATCCAGTAAAGGGCTTCATTGATGATTGCCAGTTCTGCAAAGATGATAAATGTCTGTTGTTTGATCAGGAAATTTTTCCGTAGGTTATCCTTGGGGAGGTAAATGGCTCCAGAAGTCTGTAGTTCTGGATGAATGGATCCATCAGTGAAGATCTAAATGTAATTGTGATAGTATTCGTTGATTGCAAAGTTCACATAAACTTGGATATCATATGTTGATATGTCTTTTTTTTTTATAATTCCTTCAATATTATTTTTTTTTATTTTGGGTCTTACATAAGACCAAGGAGGGTTGTTGCTATATAATGTCTTCTCTGTAGTTATTTGATTAATATTTCTGAAAAGTGGATGGTTTTTCATTTCATTGCAGAATGATGATTGATTTCTTTTTCTATTCTCAATTTTATTTCTTAATGAGTTGGGAGGGGAGGGGAGTTTCATTTTGCGTCGGGCATAGAATTTGATCAGGTGTTGTTGTCTCGAGTGTATAGCTTGTAGCATTGGTTTCTGCCTGAAGTACTGAGATGTGGTATGATTTAATAGA
Organism: Ryuthela nishihirai; assembly: GCA_038380435.1. NCBI lineage: Eukaryota > Metazoa > Arthropoda > Arachnida > Araneae > Heptathelidae > Ryuthela > Ryuthela nishihirai. Next base: position 115,460,820 of record JAWZYU010000001.1, read on the forward strand.
CCAGTACATTGTATGATACAGGCATTTTGAAGTATATCCAATTTGTTTATCTTCTCTCTGTGGCCGAGTTGGTTAGTATGCTTGGCTACTGATCTGAGGGACTTGGGTTTGAGCCCCGTGTAAGGCATGGATGTGTGTTGTTTTTCTGCTGAGGTCCTGCCGTCCTCACAGGCGTTCTACTCAGACCTTCTGCTGACAGGCTCCTGTCAGACCTCTGTGGCAAGCAACTGCTTGAGGGGGTATTTATTTTTTTTTTATTTATATGAGGAAGATTGGAAACAGCTAAGCAGGCATAATCCATTTTTGGCTTGAGAATCCCATTATATAGAGCAAGCATGTTTTTTCTGGATCGCATCTCCATTTGAAAAGTTGAAGGTTCTTCTTTTCCCATGTCAAGAATCATGTTAATATGTTGTTTCCATGTAAGGTGAGAATCTATGATTATTCCCAGAAATTTATTTTCAGTCACCTGTTTGATGGGAAAGTTGTGAATTTTACTCTTGTGCCTGGTAATGGCAAAGAAGTAAATCATGGGAGGATTGCTGATTTTCCATTTTTATGCAGTATGATTTAAATACTCTCAGTATTTTTTGCCACTTCTCCTTATTACTCCATTGAGTTCTGTCATTATTCCAAAAAACCAGGTAATCTCAAAGACTTGGCTTGGTAAATTGTTCTAGGTAGGTCATGTAGGTACAAATTGAAGAGGAGAATGAATAAATAATTTTAAAAAAATACCTCCTCAAGCAGCTGCTTGCCACAGAGATGTGACAGGAGCCTGTCAGTTTATATGCCACAGTAGAAGATCTGAGAGGATGGCAGTACCTCAGCAGAAAACAACGAACATCCATGCCTTCCTGGGGCTCGAATCCAGATCCCTTCGATCAGTAGCCAAGTGCGCTAACCACTCGGCCACAGGACGGCGCTACTCTGAATATTACCAGTGTTCAGAGGTAGTTTTCAGAAAAATAATTACCCAGTTTTACCTGCACTGTTTTCTCCTTAATAATGAAATCAGTAAGTGCATGATGTGCCTCTGTAGACCTAAGCAGATAAGTTGATGAAGGAGCCCATCCTGCCAGACCCCATCAAAAGACAGTTGCAACGGAAGCCAGACATAATTGAGTGTCAATGATGAAATCAACTATGTTTTCTTGTGTGTTCCTATTCTGTCTGAATCCAGTGGATTTTTCATCGAGAAGATTTTCTGTCTCTATTATCCAATTGAGTCTGTCACCATTTTCCCAGAATTTTGAGCATGCAAGGAAGAGAGGGAGATGGGTGTGTAGGCCCATCTCCTCTTCCTGCATGCTCAAAGGATGTCTGTAGGGTTTTTATTGGGCTTCTTGATTAAAATAGTGTGGACGTTTTTCCAGCTGTCTGGGTATTTTATGAGAGGTCCAAATATTGTTCAGTTGATTAAGTAATTGAATTTGGTTTTGATATGCAAGATTCTTTATAACTTTATTGGACAGCTTGCCTACTCCTGGAACTGTTCTTTTATTAGTTCTTTTGATAGTAGCATTTTGCAGTTCATATAAAGAGAAACTGACATCAGTTGAGTGTGGGCTGGGAGGAATTTTCTCAAAGAATAACTTGACAGAGATGCTGATGTATGTCTACTTCTGGGAAGAGAGTGCTTTTGTATGGATAAATGGTATGAATAACAAATTCAGTTGCCAGAGTAGAAGGATCTTCATTTAGTTGAATAGCCATAACTTGCCGTTTTGTCTAGGGTTGACACTTTTTTTTTTAGATTTTTAAAGATTTTCCATATTTTTGTAGTGGGAGTGTATGCATTAAATGTTGCTGTAAAGGATTTCCATTTATTTTTTTGATTGTTCAGTAACTTCCTTTGTACAATGGCTGTAATTCTATTGGCTTCAATGCAGTGGGCAATTCTGCGTGCTCTTTGGAATCTCTTGATAGTTATGAGTTTGTTGTCTTCAACTGTGGAGATTTGGTTGAGATCTTTATTTTGATGTGTGGTAGATTTACTTAGACTTTGGTTGAGTAGTGCTTGATAATTCTCATAGTTATTTTATGGATTTTTGTTAGTTCTTTATTCAATGTAGAATAGTTGGTTATGGAGTGCCTTTTTTATATAGGTACTGATTGTGACATTTAACACGCACTGCCTACCTTCTGCCATCAAGGCAGGTTATTTACATTGTGAGGTACGGCTGTTTATACTGAACCCTCTGAGCTGTTTTCAGTGCCAGATATATGGTCATGTCCTCACAGCTTACTGTGGCAAACCCACCTGTGCGTGCTGTGGCTGCAAGGATCAGCTTGATCCTGACTGCACAGCAGACAAGGCAAGCTATGTTAACTGTAGTGGCGAGCATCCGGTGTATTCCCACGACTGTCCCAAGTGGAAGGAGGTGCAACATCTAAAGATCATGAACAACATCTCACACACAGGCAAGAAAGCTCGCTGCACCACCTGCCCCACATAGCAAGGTATCCTATGCCAGTGCAGTCATTGGAAAGCCCATCGTTCCAATGAGTTTGGTGGCGGTGCAGACTGACATCAGTGTACCACCTACTGAACCTTTCTCACTGGCAGCTAAATACCTCCTGATGCAGGCGAAACCATGGTTGGTGTTGAATTCTATATCAACTCCGGTTTCCATTCCTGCAGCTCACCCTGCCCTCTCCCCGTCCTCGGCTAAAACTTTCAAACTGAAGGTGCCCCCACTGGGGCCAAAAAAAGAAAATTATCACTCCACAAAGGACGGTCACCGATCCATGCCTGTCGGATGATTCCGTGGACATGGATACAGAGTGCCTCCTATTCACCAAACTGTCCTCTGTGGTGGTTAAGTTGAATAGGAATTCGTTGTCCTAAGATGACCACACACCTACAATGGAATTGTGAATGCCAGAGGAATCTTGACGACATCAAGATTCTCCTTCAGGCACACCAGCTTGTCTGTGTGTGCCTTGTAGTCAGCCACAGATTCCACGATTCGGCATTTTTCACTAGTTTGCCAAGACCAGGATGGAGATGGTCCATCCTCGTAAGCAACTATTCTCCATTCCAGGTCATACCCTCCCCACCAACTTGGAACCAACCGTCTGCCGCTTCGTTGGGTTCTCCATGACTGCTTGGTATATCTTCAAACTGGAAGCATCGTCTTCCAGGAAGACCTTGATGACCTCATCTTGCAGCTGCCCTTCCTCATCATGGGGGACTTCAACGGACGCATTCCACTTTGGGGCAGGGTCCTGGATCATTTTCTCTCCCTGTTAAACATGTGATAGTAAATACTTTCACTCCCCAACCCGCACATTCACCGCCATTGACCTCACCATCTGCTCCTCCTTGATCCACACTTTACATGGGAGGTCGAGGACAACCCTTATGGAAGCGATCACCTCCCCGTGGTTCGATCACTCCCAGCCAGGAGCCCATCAATGTGGCAGTAGCAGAGATCACATACTGTATCGTAGATACAGCTGCATCCACAATTCCTCAGACTTCAACACGGTTTCCTCATTTTCCAAAACCGTGGTGGAATCCAGATTTCACCACAGCTCGTAAGACTCAGAACAGGGCTTGGGGAGTGTTTCAGAGATTTCCGACGTCCCTCAACCTTGAAGCATTCAAACACGCCAGGGTGAAAGCTTGTTTTGTTCAGCGCCAGAACAAGAAGGAATCGGATCAAATATACATCTCACTCGCACTACTAGTTCTAAGGTCGTGTGAGATAAAGGCCGGAAGTTAATAAAACGGTCGCTGAGTATTTCCATAACAGTAAATATTTTCATCATAATTACATAGACTTGAAGCAGTTAAACAAAATTAAAATTATATTATTTCACTTTTTCTGTCAACGGAAAACTATGTTATGCATGCTTGTTATGAGATTTGTTTACACTCAGTCCCCCTTTTGAGGTCGCAACGCCTAGCCAATGAACATCAAGAAACGCTCCCTTGCTTAATGGGATTAATCCCTTCATTCTGCCCAGCGAGGTAAAGTAGATAGAGCGTGCAACTGGTTCCGAAAGTTGAAGCATTTTGAACTACGTTTAGTCCACTCTTGACGTGGCCGCTGTAATGTATGGGTATTAACGCACTAAGCCTAAGTAGTTAAGCGTTTGTTTTTTTAAATTACGTTAAGTTTTCGTTCTTAGGATAAAATCCAATCTGCCGTGTTAGTTGAACCTTTAATAGCCTATAAAAATATTGTATTTAATAGAAAAAAAAAATATCAGTTAAAGATCACGTTATTTACAGACTTCTTTTGAAAGTAAATATTTTGTTTGAAACTGCAACTTAATGAAAATAGAAACTCCTTTGTTTATTATGGCATGTAAACACAATACTAAGAAAAGGTGCTTGCTACATGATTGCCTAAACTTTACATGCTGGCAGCCATGTAGTGGGCATTAATTAGCTTAATTTAGCTTCGGACTGGGTGTGCTGTAACACAAGCGGTACCTACAGGTCCTATATAGTTAGACTAACATCCTTCATCAATATCTGGACCACTTTGTAAAATGGGCCTTGGCCCCTTTAGCATCTGGTCCATAAGAAAAATTTGCTGTGGGAGCTTAAAGCGTCAGTAAGAAGGTACCAGCACCGTGAAGTACCAGCGATCCTACATATTGGCGATATGCAAAAGGCCGCAGGCCACCTAAAAGTGAATGGAGTTACAGAAGTATGGTGCTAAAAAAGTGCCCAGTCGAATTGATGGGTGGCTGGGGGGTGTAGGAGAGAGAGTTTGGCTATTAATGTTCTGGGTGAGAAAATGTAAATTGTGTGGTCACTGTGTGGCCCATGTTGGCTGGAGGTATGCAAAGTCAAATGCAAAAATTGGAAAGTCGGGCAGAAATTTGGGGTCGGGGGATATATTTGGAATCGTTGAAATTTGGGGTCGTTGGAATAGGCTAAAAGGTAGGGTTCTAGAGTGATTTCCCTTGAGGGGAGGTGAGAGAAAGTTGTTTTTTTTTTCTTCTCAGAAACTGCCCTCTCTTGCCGGGAAAATTTCAGGGGGCTTAGTAAATTGGTGTTGGTGAGGAGGTGGGGTATCACCATAGAAAATTCAGAGTTAATTGTTTAAAAAATGTGGAGTGTGGAAAGGGAAATGTGATTAGGTAGGTTAACATTAGAGTATGATTGGTTTTACAGGGAAATCTCGTGCATGGGCTGGGATCTCAAAAAGGCTTAATTATGTTTATGTCATATGACCAAAATGAAATTCTTAGTTGTTTAGAAAGGGTGAGGTAAGCTATGTTAAAGGTAAAATATCCAATAGTAGATACTTTTGAAGCGGGGGAGATGGGTTGGAGGTTTTTGTGTGATCAATTACATGGGTATATTGATCATTAGATATGTACTTTCTGTTGAAAGCCTGTGTCTTATATTTTATTATAGAGGATTGTTTAGTGGGAGTGAGTGAGTGGTGTCTGTGATGTTAGGAATAGTGTAGATATAGGTTGTAGGATGTGGATATAGTATTTTTACCATAATTAGTATTTTCAAATTTTGAAAGTGGGTAGTTTGGGTAATGATGTCTGTAATACTGTATAACCTTGTTTTTCAAGAAATAATGGCACTAAATAGACGGGGTGGTGCAATAAAGTGTCCAAAATGCATTTTTTTGTCCCTTTGGATCTTTTATGTTGTTCAATGGATCTTTTGTATAGGAAGTATGAATATAGTGGATGCAGGATGGTTGGTAGATCAGAGAATTTTGCCTGTAGTGTATATGTAATGTGTGATTTGGCTTTCGTGTGAGTGGGGTTTAGAGTAGTCTGTATGGTGTATATGGTTACTCCAAGTGTAGCAAGTGTGTGATAGAGGGTGTGTCTTTGGGTATTCTAGAGTTGGCAATGTAGTAGGAAGTGGGGTATGTCCTCTATCACTTGGCAGGTGGGGCAGAGGGCAGAATGTACTTTCCTTATCATAAACAGGTCTTTGTTGATGTTTGATCTGCTAGTTTGGAGTCTGTGTATTGCAGTTTGGGCTCTTCTGGGAGGTAATTAAGATGTAGTGTATTTGGAGAGGGTGCTATTGTGGTTCTTAAGCTATTTTTATCAGTGGTGAGTTGAACCCAATTCTGAGTCCATGTGTGGTGAAATTTTTTTGTATAGTCCCTTATGTGCTGTTTGCATGTGGTTATGGTGTGATAATTTAGGTCAGGGAGTGTGAGGCCTTATTTCGCTAGTGTGTCAGCAGTCTCATTGTGTGTGATGTTACAGTGGGAGGGGATCCAATGGAATGTTAGAGTTTTTCTTTTATCTATGATGTTATGTGCTATGGTTTGTATGTGGTAAAGGGAGTGATTCTGTGATGGGTCTTGTATTTGTGTATTAATAAGTTGTAGTACAGGCGTAGAGTCCTTTATTATGTTTATGTGTTCATTTTAAGGTGGGAGGCCCAGCCTAATGCCATGTGAATTGCTGCTAGCTCTGATGAGGTACTATTTTCAGCATGGTTTAATTTAATTGTGTATGAGAAATTTGGGGAGGAGGAGTGAAATGCAGTAGAGCCTGTGTGTGGTATGTGGGAGCCATCAGTGTATATTGTAAGTCTGAGAGTTGTGTGATTATGTTATCAGCTACAGTTTTAAGTTCAATGGGATGGTGTTTTTTTTGTGCTGATGTGTGGTAGGGTAAGGTGGATGTTTGGTTTATTAAGTAACCTGTAGGGAACTGTGCGTGTAGGTTTGTAAGGTTTAATCTGTTGCCAGGTAGGATAAAGTGAGTGTTTTTTGATCAATCAATCAATTTTGAGTATGGCTGTGTGAGTGGGATTTTAGTATGTTAGTTTGATGTAGGGTTTGCATGTGAGAAAGTGTCTTTTGATGGTGAGTGGTGGCATGTTTGCTTCTGCCAAAGTGGCTAGGTTTGGGCAGCCAGCTTTAAGTCCCAGGGCAAGTCTAATGGCTTGTGTTTGTATAGTTTCAGGCAGGGCCGTGCCGTGCTATGATACAGAGAGGCGGTCGCATCAGGCGGCACCGTAAGGGGGCGGCATAAGCAGCGAAATCAAAATACAATTTGAACCATTCAATAATTGAAAATCTTTACGCAACGTTTTTCTATATTGGTCTATGTTATTCCGATATTGATGTTTATGATTTATCGTACGCCTCTGCCTAAGCGCTTTCGGTACCCTTTGATCTCGGTTTCTGATGCAGGTGCATCGTTGACGAGCACTCGCCGAAAGACTTTTGATCTGACAGCGAGAAGCTATTATTTTTGTTTGTAATATACCTCGCGGCCGCTCCTAAAAGCTGAGGCGGCAATTATCATAAAAGACAATTGCACGTGTTACGTATTGATAGTTCTGCTTTGAGCTTACAATTATTGACAATATTTGATTTTAATGTTAGTTTGTCATGAGAAGTGGCAAGTGGCTGTGCTGTATTTAAATCAGTAAATCAGATATATAATATATCTGTATCAGTATAATATTTGTGCATTTATACTAATTCAGTTTTTGTGTTTAAAAAGTAGATCAGGTAAGAGAATTATTGTTTTTTACAGCAATTGTAGTTACTTATTATCATTGAAAATGATTATGTTTTATGACAATAGGGACTAGAATTAAAAAGTAGCATTTGCATATACTGGGTATATCTCAGGTGCTGAACGTATGCCTCTGTGTGATAGATATAGAATTATTTAGTTAATATTGGGCTACTTTTGCGTTCTGTGTGTGATAGAGAGAGAGAGTTGCTTAGGAAATATTTGCATTTGCCTACTTTTGCGTTCGTTATTTATTGCTCTATTTTTACCAAATTCATATACGTTGAAGTGGAGACAATACAATAACAAGTTAAAGAAAGGCATATGTCAAAACGGCTGCTATCTGTCAATTTGACAGATTTTCGTTATCTATTTATTATGTTCTGTTACCTGCAAATCTTACTAGCTTTGCAACTCATTTCTATCGTTATTTTATCTACCCTACTTTAATAGCATGATAAGCATCATCATATTTAATCATTTTCAATGACCCCTCTCTCCCCCCCCCCCCCCCCGGTTGCATCTTTGCGAAGGACTGTGAATTTTTATTTAATATTTTTATTACAGTATGGAACGGAAAAGGAAAAAATTGTCTGGAAGTCAATATAAAAAGAAACGCTTAAAGAACGAGGAACAAGGAAGAAAGCTAAGCTATGTTATGAAGGAATTCTTAGTACAAAAGTCCTGTTTAGATGAGCCATCTACATCAACAGCGACTGCTTTGGATTTGGCAAATAAACACTCAGTGCCGCCCCAATCACTTCCAGAAGAAGTTGTTGAAGAGAGCCAAAAAATAACACGATCAGTTCATCAAAAGCCGGGTAGCATTGGCAGCCAGCAGATATTAAACGAAATTCCTTCTGATCCTGCATTATGGAATGCTTTCTGCATGTCATCTGAAACTCGTCAAATACTGGTTGAGAGGGGTCCGAATTAAAGAATTCGAGTTTCCTATTAATAAAGGAAGGCGTAGATTTTCGCCCTCGCATTATTTGAAACCGAGCAATAGTGAAGTCGTTGAGAGACGTTGGTTGATTTACACTGTTTACAAATGATGCCGTTTTTTGCTTTTGTTGTATATTATTTGATAATTCGTCTGCTATTAATGACTGGCCCACAAAAGGTTATTCTGACTGGGGAAATCTTATAAGAGCCTTCACAATGCACGAAAAGTCTGTAAATCGCAGAAATGCTTTTAGAGCATGAAAGGAATTGGACATTCGATTAAAGCAGAAAAAAAACTATTGACGCTGAATATCAACGAATTATGGATATGGAAATTCAGCATTGGAGAGGAGTTCTAAAAAGAGTTATGTCAATAATTAGACTATTGGCCTCACAATGCTTAGCTTTTCTTGGAACAACTGAACATTTGTTTCAGCCTAATAACGGAAACTTCCTAAAGTTGGTGGGGCGGGGATGGCTCCGTCGGTAGCGCGCCAGGCTCGTAATCTGTAGTTCCCAGGTTCGAGTCCCAGCTGGGTCAGCGTTGAGATTTATCTCCGCAAAAATCCCCGCCCTGCCCACGGTCAGTAGGGGACACCGATGGGCTTGGAAAGGCCGCCGTCCGTCGGATGGGACGTTAAGCCGTGGCCCCGTGTGCGGGAGAGCCCTACCCTGTGCACGTTAAAGAACACGCTGGATGGCCTTGACGGGAGGCTACCATCTGTCTCCCAACAGCTGTTCCAGTGGGTCCCCTCCCCCAACCTTCTCTGAGCCTTCGGGGTTCATGTGACCTGGCCATTTAGCCCATGGTGTGCAAAAAAGTGCCGCTCAGAGGTAAAACAACCCAACAACCCAATCCTAAAGTTGGTAGAATTGCTTTCTGAGTTTGATCCAGTTATGGAAGAACATATCAGGAGAGTTCAACGCGAGTCTGATAAATGGTCTGTGACTTATCTAAGCAACAATATACAAGATGAATTGATGAATTTGATGGGAAATGTAATTTTAAGCAAAATTGTCGAAATAACAAAAATCGCTAAATATTTTTCGATAATCGCCTATTGTACCCCAGACCTAAGTCATATTGAACAGCTCTCATTAACAATAAGAGTTGTCGTTTTAAACTCCATTCAAAATAAATATGAAATTGAAGAATTCTTTATTGGTTTTTTTTTTGAAGCTAGTGATTCAAAACCGGTGAGGGTTTGACAGAACTTATTCTGCAGAACATCATTTTTTGGTGTTCTACAGAATAAGGAAAAGTTAGGTTTTGAGTTAAAGTTGCTTAGGGGACAAGGCTATGACAACGGAGCTAATATAAAAGGAGTAAGAAAGGGTGTACAAAATAGAATACTTGAAAAATATCCAAGGGCGTTTTATGTGCCTTGCGCATGTCATTCTTTAAACCTAGTTGTGAATGATGCAGCGTCTTTTACAGAAACAACAACTTTTTTTTCTATTGTACAAGAACTTTACCCTTTTTTTTCTGGTTTTACAAAGCGTTGGGAAGTGCTAAAAAATATGTTTCACAATTAACTCTAAAACCATTGAGTGCTCCTAGGTGGTCAAGCACAGTAGATGCGTTAAAACCTTTACGATTTCAACTTTGCGAAATCTATGATGCATTATTCCAAATAATAGAAGACATCAACAGAGATGCAGAAACTAAAGTTAAAGTAAGAGGGTTAGCAAAAAATATTAAAAATTACAAGTTTATATGCGGTGTAATACTTTGGTATGATATTTTATTTGAAATAAATTCAGTCTCGAAGCTATTGCAATCTGTAACTATAAATTTGTCAGATTGTGTAAGGATGTTATCCGAAACCATACAAAAAGTGAAAAGTTATAGACAATCTGGATATGATCAGATGAAAATTGCTGCTAATGAGATTGCAGAGAATCTTGAATGCAGTGCAGAATTTCCTGCCGAAACTGAAGTTAGAGCCAGAAGGAAAAAGCGTCAATTTGACTATGAAGAAGCTGTCGATCAACCCTTAACAGAGGAAAATAAATTTAAAATGAACTTTTTCAATTATATTCTGGACATTACCCTTAATTCTCTGAATGAACGATTCACGCTTCTGGAAACCCATAACAAAAATTTTCAGTTTTTATATGACATTTTAAAAATCAAGGATATAGATGACAAAACGCTAGAAAATTATTGTAGAAGTCTCCAGTCAATACTTTCGGTCGAAAATGAATCAGATATAAATGCAAATGATCTTCAAGAAGAATTACGTGATGTATTCCGAATGCTACCATATTCTATTCTATGAAACCTTTGGATGTTTTAAATTATTTGTGCCAAAATAACTTAATTACTTTGTATCCGAATACTGTTGTAGCTCTGAGAATTTTATTAACACTCCCTGTCTCTGTAGTTAGTGGGGAAAGAAGTTTTTCCAAATTAAAATTAATAAAACACTACTTAAGAAGTTCAATAAGCCAAACAAAACTTAGAAATCTGTCATTAATTTCTATTGAATCTACATTGGCTGCCACTCTAGACACTTTGCTGTCCCTAATTAACACATCCCTAATTAACGAATTTGCTAAAGTTAAAATTAGAAGGGTAAAACTGTAGTAGATTGTTGTAGTTGATATTATTTTAACGTAGTTTATATTTTCAAATTAAAAATAGTATTCGTACATTTTGTGCAGTTTTTTTTAAATCACAATTGGTTATTTTAAAGAAAAAACATTTAAGGGGCGGCATTTCGAAGACTTGCATCATAATGAGAAAATCTACCGCACGGCCCTGGTTTCAGGTTTTTTGATTTATTAGATGCTGTGTTGAGTGCTGGGAGGCCATACTCTAGTCTAGAGTTGAGGAATGCTCTAATGAAAATAAGCATTACTTTATCACTGGCCCCCCATGATGCTCTGGTGGTGGAGTTTAGAATGTTGTATGCTCCAATACATGTGCGTTTTATGTTATTGATATGTTGTTTCCAAGTTAGTTTGTGGTCTATAGGTAGAACTAAATATTTTTAAAGGGTGACAATGAGGATAATGCAGTTGTTGATTGTAATGTTTGGGGAGTTGTTAGTTAGGCGTTTTCGTGTTATAGGTAAGAATGGCACCTATAATAATTTAGGTGCTGAATCCCCATTTCATAGTAGAGTCAAGAACCTGATTGACTGCATTTTGTAGGGTATTTTGTATGTTAATGATTTTAAGTCCATAGGTCGAAAGTACAATATGATCAGCAAATATGGAGCATTTGATTTTATCATGGAAAATTGTTCGGAGGTCATGTAGTAAGATGTTGAATAATGTAGGGGAAACCACACTGCCCTGTGGTAATCCTCTGTTTAGTTTATGTGGGTCAGATAGGGTAGTCCCCAGCTTGACTTTAATGTTTCTGTGTGTGAAATTTTTTTTAACGAATTCAAAGACATTTCCTGTGATTCTTAATTGTGTAATTTGTAGAGTATGCTGGCGTGTGAGGCAGTATCAAAGGTAGAGGTGAGGTCCAGAAAGACAGCAAAGAGTTCCCCTTTTTTTAAGTTAGTTCAGCTGAAGTGATTATGTCAAAGAAATTATTCGTAGTTTGCCTGTGCTCTCTAAAACCAGTCTGGCAAGTGGGGAGTGTATTGGTTTGGTGGAGGAAAAATTTTAATCTGGAGAGCATCATTCTTTCTAGAATTTTAAGTACACATGATGTTAATGTAATAGGTCTATATGAAGAGATTTCTGATGCTGATTTATGTGGTTTCAAAATGGGGATAATGTGTATATCCTCCCATTCAGTGGGGAAGGTATGTGAGTTCCAGCATTCATTGTATATGTGAAGCGGTGTGCTGTGTTTTTGTGCCAAAGTTTTTTATAGTGATATAGGTGATGTTTTCTGGGCTAAGTGTGCTTTTTTTGTTGGCCTGATGTATGGCTTTAAGAGCCTTTATAGTTAGAGCAAGGAGTGTCTAAGGGAGAAGAAAGCTAGCTTCCATAGGCGTAATGTAAACTTTTCGATTGCAGCGCCCTCTAAACATGGTAAATTCGTGTATTACAGTGAAGCCACCTAGTCAGGGAGAGGAGCGAGTTCTCAGCGTTATTTTTTCATTAGCGGGTAAGGTTGCTTGCACCACGCGACAAATTTTGCATACACTCTGACTCTGAAAAAAAGGTTCATTTCCAAAAGAAAATTTTAATATTTTGAATATCTACAATATTTAATATATTTTAATAAATTGAGCTTTATGTGTCAATATACGATAACATGTTCTATATAATTATATTTTATACAATTCTATATATTTTCAATAAATATCATATCGACTTTTTTACTTGTATAAACGTTCAACAGATGGCAGCAGGCACCTCCTGTATCAACCATAAGAAAGAATTACACTGTGTTAGAGCAAAGTGTTGAAACCTACATACATCGATATGTTCCATGAAACACAAACCCGCAACATACATGGACATATATTCCTAAGATGATTAAATGTATTAATTTTCATATTATTTGTAAAACTTCTGCAAAATTATTCAAAATAAACTTACAACGGCTTTTCCAGTTAAAGTAAAATGCACTCCTGAACGTGATAAATTACTCATTGAATAGTTATTTAATGAGTTACGCTAAGCTGCCATTGTTGGCAAATAGCCATGATCGTTAGACAGGTTGAAACACTAATTAAATTATATTAAATATTCATTAAATATTTGAAGAGTAAGACAAACCATGTTGGAGCGTGCTAAAACGATTGCACTGTGCATACGGAAATCGCGCCTTACAGTTGTTTTTGTGGCTGCACACCAATTTGCCATGTTCGGCTTCGCCAAAATTTTCCACAGAGCGGCGCCACTTACGCTTGTGCGGAGTTGGGCTTCTCCTTAGACCTTCTTTGGTTAGAGGCTGGCCTTTTCTTCTTACATCCTTCTTTCTAAGCTGGACCTATTTGTAAAGGGGGCCTCGGCCCCCTTATCATCAGGTCCATAGGCATAAAGGGCAGTGGGTGGGATGAAAACGCCAAAGACTGGACAGCACAGTGAAGGCTGGCAATCGTACATATTGGCAATTGGGCTTTAGGCCGCAGGCCACCCAGTGGTGGAGAGGCTGATGTTGAAGGGTGAAGGAGAATAAATACCAGTTGCATGTCATGTGAAGGGGGGTGGAGAGTGATGGAGGAAGTAGTAGTGTACATATAGATTTTTTTTTATACTATTCCGAGTGGCGAACGTTATGTTATTTTTTGAAGTTGTGGCCATGGTTGGTTGCGAGTATGGTAGATTTGAGAATCAAAATTGACCCTTACTCATAGGGGGAGGTAAATCGGGGGTGGGCGAGGGTGGTCATGTCCATGGAATAGATGAGACATTGGGTGCTAGGGAGAAATCCCTTTGGGGGGAGGGGGCGAAGAGAAAATAATTTTTTTTTCTCTTCTTTAAAGTCATCCCAAGATGGGTTGCAGAACATAGAGGGGGAATATTTGGTGGGGGGAGCTGAGACGGTGGGATAGGTAATACTCCTGTGTCACGAAGATGTAGGAGGAAATATTTATGTTTGCTTATCTAACTCCAGAGGTTAGCATTGGGTTGCCCTGCCATGCAGTGAAATGTTGCGCAGAGGTGGATCTGGGAAAAGTCTTAGCTCAGTGACAGCCTTATATAAGGGAAGGAGTATGATAAAGATAATTTTTTTTGGAGGAGAAGGGAGGAAAATGATATAGCTACGTTATATGATTTGGAAATCAAATTTATGTGTTCAGTGTGTGGTGGTCAGTGTTTATTTTTGTAGAGCCAGTGGAAGGTCAGCCATGAGCTTGGGGTGTGTGGCAGGAGTGCAGTTTAAGGTTCCCATCAAAGGGTAGTGGGAGATGTGGTGAGATTCCATATGTATATTAGGTATGATAATGTGTATAGAGATGTTATGCTCTGGGAGAGATTCCATATAAGTTATTGGGTTAAAGAGAAATAAAAATTTCCAATATAGAAATAAAGTTTTCCTTTATGTGTCTTTATTTTTGATGGTTAGATTGATTTTTTTTTATGATTTTATACTATATATATATATTTATTTTTATTTTGAGATATAATCTATCGAATAAGTTGTCCAAAATGCGTCCTTTGATGTCCTATGGGGATCTTTTATTGGCATCTGGATCTTTTAGTGTCCCAATGATCTTTTAAAAGTGAGGTAGAGGCCTTTCCAGAGGCAGAGAGGCTTTAGGGGAATCTCCCAGTGCTGTTGATATATAGGGCCAAGGCCCTATAGTGGCTTTTTATATTTTTATGAGTAGGACCAAGAATTGTTTGGGCTGAGAAATAAGTGGTTCCCAGTGTGGTGAGTGTCTGGAAGAGGGTAATTCTATGTATTGTGTATTTGGTGCAGTGTAGAAGGTAGTGTGGAATGTCTTCTATCACTTGGCATGCAGTGCAAAGAGCAGATGGTACCTTTTGTATCATGAAAAGGTCCTTGTTGAGATTTGTTCTGCCAGTTCATAGTTGATGAATTGCTGTTTGGGCTCTTCTTGATAGGCAATTGAGATGTAGTGTATGTGGGATGGCAGCAATGGTGGCTCTGAATGTATTTTTAATTGTGGCATGTTGGATCCAGTTTTGTGTTCATGTGGAGTGGAAGAATTTGTTGATTTCTATTAGGTGATGATTATATGTCTCAGGGGTGTGATAATTAGGTTTAGGGATATTGTGTCCTTGTTTAGCAAGGTGGTCAGCAGTGTCATTATGGGTTATGTTACAATGAGAGGGTATCCAGTGGAATGTTAGTGTTTTGTGAGTGGCAATTATATTGTGTGAAATTCTGTGAATATGGAAAAGAGAGTAATTTTGTGATAGGTTTATGTATGTTTGTTGATGCTGTGTAAGACAGATTTTGAGTCAGTGATAATATGTATGCTGTGTGTATTTTGTGTGGAGGACCATTCCAAAGCCATATGTATTGCAGCTAGCTCTGTAGCAGTACTGTTTTCTGCATAGTTCATTTTGATTATATGTGAGAAAATTGGTTGGGTAGAGTGGAAGGCAGCAGAGCCATTTGTTGTGTGTGGAATGTGGGAGCCATCTGTAAATATAATGAGGTCTGTGGTAGGAATGTTTGTGATGAGTTGTTCCGCTGGAAATTTTAGTTCTTGTGGGAGGTGTTTATATTTTTGGGTGATGTGTGAAGAGGCTGGCCATCTTGGTGATTCGCTGCCATTGGTCGATTGAGTCGTATGGTTTATGGGCGCTGTGTTTTGTGGTACCATGAGATGAAATCCTATGAGTTAATGTATGTACCAAGTTAAAACTTCTCAGTTGTTATAGCTTTATATATTTCTACCATTTTTTTTGTCTATAAAAGCTGTCATATTTTATGAATGCCTCACTGCGCTGCATTTGGGTGTAAAAATTTCACTCAAATGAACATTTTTTTCCGAGAAACTACATCAGAAGACTGCAATTGGTTGCAAAAGTGAAATGAGCTAACTGAAAACCAAAAA
Source organism: Ryuthela nishihirai (assembly GCA_038380435.1). Classification (NCBI taxonomy): domain Eukaryota; kingdom Metazoa; phylum Arthropoda; class Arachnida; order Araneae; family Heptathelidae; genus Ryuthela; species Ryuthela nishihirai. The sequence continues at coordinate 115,476,695 of JAWZYU010000001.1, forward strand.
ATTTCTTTAAAGGTTCGTTTGAAAAACGAGCTAATGTTTTCACTTTGTCATCTATCTATGCCAATATTTGTTCGTCTCTCTGTCCATCTGTTTTTACACCTGTCTGTAAACAATAAATTTTTTTTTTTACTTTTAGAGATAAATGAAAAATTCTTTTTGGGTTAGATATGTGTCGAACATGAAAATTTTCAATAGCGGCCCTCTAGCGGTGGGAAAAGATGGAAAGTGCTAAAATTTCAAACGAATATTGCAAATGAACTATTAACACTGGAAATCTGAAATTTTGGTAGTAGGGTGTTATGGTCAGAAGGTTTAAAATGGCAACAAGGTTTTGCCGTCTTAGCCAAAAGGGAGGGGAGAGAGGCGAAAAGGAAACTTTTTTTAAGAAATAAATGAAACAATATATATATATATGTTGTTTTACAGGTACTAACAAAATATTAATGATTTAAACATTATTTCATAATCTCAGCGTTACCTGCAAACGTTTAAACGTCTATAAATCAATTAATGTTTTTGTGGAAAAAATTTCGTCAACGTACGGCATTCGAACCCCCATCTCTCCAGAAACATGCCAGAACATTCTAATCTGTTAAATTTATGCCGTTTCAGCCTTTTTTCCACTGATAATGACTATCACTCTTTCCGTGATGGTTCAAGGTGTTGTAAATATGGTGAAATTAGCCTCCAAATAAGGGGCTCCCTACACTACTCACAACAGAAGAGCGAGAGAGCGGATGCAGAAGGAACTGCCTCTCAGCTATCTCTCAAAGCAAAAAAGGAGTACTGATCAGGAGAAAGAAAAATAGAGAACATTAGACCTTGCAGAAGAGGCCAATGTTCTGAAAGAAGTCAGTGACCATATGGAAACGCACTCGCTGCAGCTTCGCATTATGGTTGTTGCCAAGAAGGGAGGTGATGGAGTAGTCAGTGGTTCTGATAGCATGTAGCTCCTGGAACAAAGCTTCTCTTTCGGCATTGTAGTGGGAGCAGTTGAGCTGAACATGGGATACGGTATCAGGTGTGCTGCAAGTGGCACAATCTGGACTGTAAGCTCTGCCAAGAATGTGAAGCATAGAGTTGCTGTAGATGACACCAACTTGGAGACGATGAAGGAGGGTCTCCTCAGATCTGAGGAGATTACCGAGTTTAGGGGCAGTGAGGAAAGGTTCAACGAGGTACCTGAATGAGGAACAGCTGCTGTCCTGCCACTGAGCAAGACGATACTGGCTCATCAAATGTGAGACAGAACTCTTGCAGTTGCCGAGAGAGAGAGGGTAATTAGTTGCACACTTCTGACTCTCCAGCGCCTCCACGGTGTGATCAGCGAGCTCATTGCCAGGTATCCCTACATAGGAAGGGATCCACTGGAGATGAACCGTGATTCCAGCGAAAGTGACTTTGGAGCAAGCCTCCATGATCTTCTGGATGAGAAAGGTGTTGCAGCTCTTGCTGTCTCGCTTCTGGAGAACTTCCAAGGCTGACTTGCAGTCACAAAGGATGACAAAGTTGCCACTCTAGAGGCTGAGGATGAAAAGTGCAGCCTCAAGTATAGCATGAAGCTCTGCACAGGTGGAGGAGGTTAGATGCGGGATACGGAATCCTCTGGCGATGCCAGTATCGGGGATGGAAAAGGCAGAGGCAGCACGTTGCCTCTCCCAGTCCACAGATCCATCAGTGTAGACCTCAATACATCTCTCATATCGTTCAGTGACATAGGAGGTGGAGAGAAGTCTGATGGCCAATGGATCAGAGTCGCTCTTCCGACCAAGAGAAGGGATAGTGACATTGATCATAAGATTACTGTTCCTCCAGGGTGGAAGGTCGGAGAAGCCAGCATCTGTCCCTGCCAGCTAGAGCGTCTGGAGCTGGCAGGAATGATTCAGTCATAGAAGACCTTGGCGGATAGAGCGATGGCAGAATGAGGTCTTTCACGCAACTTCCTGAGAAGCTCATGGTTAGAGTGGAGGGCATGGATCCTCGAGAGATGACACAGTATAGCTCTCTTCCAGTGCAAGTGGAAAGGCATGTCATCAGCCTCTGCATGACAGACACATTAGGTGTGTTAGGGCAGAGTGTGAGACAGAGGCGCAGAGATATAGTGTGGACAGTGGCCAACTTGCTAAGCAGTGTAGCAGAGGCATTGCTCAGAAGGTGACCACTGTAGTTGATGCGGGAGAGGATCAAATGCCGGTACAAGACCAAGAGGGTCTTGCAGGAACTTCCCCAGTAGGTACCAGCAAGGAAAGAGTATATTTCTCTGTTCAGTGGAAACTTTCTTAAGATGCTGCATGTGAGACCCCTAACTCAGCCTGCTGTCCAGGACCACACCAAGGAACTTATGCTGAAGGACGGCCTTGATGTGATCTGGACCAAGCATGAGGTCAGGGAAGGTGAGTGGAAGGCATCTCCTCGTGAGAATCATGGCCACAGTCTTATCAGTGGAAAGAGTGAGGCTTAGGTTGTCGAAGAACTTGACGATTGTGTCCACAACTCATTTCATCAAGAGCTGAGCATAGTAGGAGTGGTTTCCCCTGCTTCAATATAGACATGAGATGTGTTTCCTTCCATGACTCAGATACTGTGCAGGTGGTCCAGGAGTGATTGAAGGCTTTAAGAAGCACAAGCAAAGCCTCTGGTGACAACTTAGCTAACTGAGTATAGCTGACGCCGTCAGGGCTTGGGGCCGACGATGCTTCGAAGCCCCAATAGCAGAGGAGAGTTCCTGAAAGGTGAAAGGATCATTATAGCAAAGCTCAGTCATAGAGCAGGGCTGCTGAGCCGTATCCTGATCATTCACCGGTGGAGCAGGAAGGGAAGAGGTGAAGTGCCGTAAAAAGGCATTAGCAGTGGTGGCTAAGTCATCCCCATGGGATTCTATGTATTCTGTCTCATTCATTCACCATGTTGTTGAGTAATTGAATCGGTGACCGTTGTTCCTTTGAAACGAATACGAAATAAGTGACTGATTGCACCATTGATATGTTTTATTTATTTTTTATTTTTAAGACCCGCATAGAAAGATATGTATTTTTTTAATTTATTTTAATTTATTAATATTTTTTCTTTATCTATGAATTGAGCAAGTTGGCCCATTGAGGTATGAGTTGGCCAAGGACTTGCGTGGGTTTACAAAAAATATTTTAACAGAAATAATGGCAGCACTTATAAATATACATATACAAGGTAAAAAAACATAACTCTATTAATTAAATTTAATAGCATAAAACGTAGTTCTTTTGAAGATAATAAAATATGTAAAGGAAACTACAATTTATTTTACAGATGTAATGTTGGTTAAGTTTATGTTATTAATATTCCATTTTTGTGTCGACAATCTTGGAAAGCCGATCAGCTGTGAGGTTCGATCTAGCGGCATGTTCTTTTGCCTATGATGGTGTTTTTTTTGCTAACGTTATTTTGCATGTCTTAAATTTATTTCAGCTATTTTATTTTTTACCCATACTTATTTTAATTCTTATTTCTTGGGGAAAACAAGTTTTGACTATTAAAACTGAAAGTAACATTAAATCGCTAACATGCAAAACACTATGGGGGCAATATACATTTTCTCTCTGACTATTAACATACCCATCAATGCAAGAGAACTCTTTTATGAAAGCCACAAACCGTACAATCCGAATTTAAATATTTCCAACTGACATGGTTCTTGTACTTTCATCAAAAGCTGGATCTAGTTGTTGGTGATATGCCCACCCCCATTACAATGCACTAAGGGTAATAGAGGCAAAAAATTTGTTAAACTTGTATTTCATGCATTTTAAAAATATTTTTTAAAAGCCTGAAATTTCATTAAAAAAAAGACCTGAAGGATCAAGATATTTTTTAAAGGAGGAGGGGGGGGGGATGCTATACTGCATTGGAGATCCACTCTCTTGCCTCCCCACCCCCTTGATTTTTTTTAGATCTGGGCCTGCTTCCATCATAACATTGTGTTCAGTTTTGAACCAGCATCAGTTAGAGCTAAATTATGATATTTCATTATTATGATATTTCATTTACACGTGGTTTAGTTGTATACTGCATCATCTATGCAGTGTTCAATTGTACATTATTTCACCCTTCCAAAAAAAAAAAAATTGTTTTCTTAACATGTCAATGCATTTCTTATTAAATGATATAGTAAATTTATAAAGAGAAGGATGGGAAATTTGTGTAAAGTGTTATTCAGTAGAGAGTAAAGCAAATGAAAATATATATATATGTACATTAACATATATAAAGTTTATGATTATTATAGTACAGATAATCCATCTTTTGGCTATGGAAATGTTTTATTAACCAGAGAGTTCATAATTATATGTTATATAATACCTTTAATTACTTCTTATCCACAGCACTATATTGATTACAAAGTTTTTAACCACTATTAGGCGGTATAATGTTATTAGTGTTCCTTTTTTTGTGTTAAGTCTTGGAAAGCTGAACATCTAATTAACCACAATTATGCTGATACTTATACATTGTAATAGTGGTTAAATATTTTGTAATCAGTGTAGTGCTGTGAATAAAAGTAACTAAAGCTACTAATAGTACATATCAAAATGCATGTACTAGTGATGGATATCAACAGTGTATATAAAATGAGATTTGTTAAAAAAAAAGTGCCAATCAGGTTGCCCATGGAATGTGACTGGTCTGCACATGCCTAAGAGCTATGGTAATAGAGCCTTCACATGCAGTCAAAAATTGTGGTCTAAAAGACAGCTACAGTGGCTGAGCCTACAGTATGGAGGATTAACATCACAAGATATCTTAATCAGCAATCAGAATGCCTGACATGTAATCAGGAGATTGTGGGTTTATATCACTCAGCTCAAGGCAATTTTTCCTCTATAACCATATTAACTCCATATTTATATAGGGTAATAGTGGTTAAAAACATTTTTAATATCTATTTAAATTAAAACATAAAAAAGTGAGGAGTTCTGCACATATACTTGCATATTCTTTCAAGAAATAAAGTGTTGAATTATGAAAAACAGGGTCAAAAATGAGTGTTTAAAGGAAAATTGCACCAATTCCCAGATTAACTGAAAAGTGCATTTGTGATCAGAAAATGTGCATGTAAATGATTATATTAACCAAATTAAGGCTTTTATGCTTGTTAATCAAATACCAAAACTGTTATCTTTATCATTATAACTATTTTTTTTTGTTGTTGTTAACTTGATTACCTAAAAGGTGTTTGAATAAGTTATACAGTTTTGAGGGAAAATGTTACATATATGTTCATTTGCATCACCCATAAGGAGTTTATTATATATATATTAGAATTTTGCATAGCAAAAAATATATATGTAAAGCAAAAATAATTTTGAATCAAAATATTTCATAGAATATCAGTAGCATTCAGTATAATATCTGCTCTCTGTGGGTAGTGGTACAGGCCAATACACATTATGGTCTAAACAGTGATGAATGTCATCCTCTGATACGTCTGATCATGTTTGCTGCACTTGTACTTAAAGGTGGACACACTTTTTCAGCTGGCTATAGCTGTCCTGGTGACTGAGTGGCTATCACGCTTGGTGACAGATCAAAAGAACCTGGGTTTGAACCCCTGGTAAGTCATGGATAGTTGTGTTCTGTTGAGGTCTTGCCTTGCTCACAGATCTCTATGGTGCATTAAACTGATAGGCTTTTGTCACACCTCTGTAACAAGCAGCTGCTTGAGGAGGAATTTATTTACACTGGTTGTTCATGAGAATCAGAACACTCATATTTGGAGTATATGGAGTCATTTGGAAGTTTATACCAAGTTGTTTAGCCTTTTGTGGGTCAAGGATGTCTATAGACATTTTTTGTACAACACATAAAACTTCAAATTTTTTAATTGCCATTTGAAAATTTTCTTATATATATCTTTTAAAAATATGTAATTCAAACTTGAAAAATAATATTTTCTTTTTTCATTTGGTGCATATTTTATTAAACTACAATATAAATAATTTGATAGAGCCATCTGATTGTCATATTTTAGAAGCACTATATAGTTGGGTTGTTTTACCTCTGAGTGGCACTTTTTTGCACACCATGGGCTAAATGGCCAGGTCACATAGGCCCCCAAAGGCTCAGAGAAGGTTGGGGGAGGGGACCCATTGGAACAGCTGTTGGGAGACATGGTATCCTCCTGTCAAGGCCATCCAGCATGTTCTTTAACGAGCACAGGGTTTGGCTCTCCCACACACAGAGTCATGGCTTAATGTCCCATCCAACGGACGGTGGCCTTTCCAAACCCATCGGTGTCCCCTACTGACTGGGCAGGGTGGGGAATTTTGCAGAGATAAATCTCAAAAAGCACTATATGGTATTGCTGATTTGCTTGTTAACGTTACTCTGTATTGAAGCAATCACTTGATTTAAGCTCAGAAGTTTGAACTATTCTCAACAAATGTTTTCCATAAAATTTCTAAAATCTCCCGTTAACTAACAAAAACTGCTATTTTTACAAATGGAAGATTATGGAAGTAATTATGAAATATATACCTATTTTTTCGGTATACCACTGCAGAAAGTGTTATTGAAATTAATATGTTACTACAATGTTCATATTTTTTTCTTTAATAAATTCAGAAATAAATTCTCCTTAATTTGGTATATAAGATGACCTATTTCTGTTGATTAGTTATTTATTAAAAATATTCCAAAGTTGACTTGTTTATTGGATTCTGCAACAAGCCTGGACTTTTCTTGAAGTATGGTATGGAGAAAAAAATTACAAAATAGAAGAAATGTTTACTTTAAACAAGAAAAATTATTTTTTTTTTGTTATTCAGAAATAAATAACCTTTCTATTCATTGCATTATAATCATTTCTGTCTATTAGTGTTTTTTAAATAAATTTTTATTTGTGTTGCTAGATGCATTTTTTTACTGCATGACTAAAAAATTAATTATAATATTAAAATAAAACTAGTTGTCTTTTTTGTTAAATATTTTATTTTCAGAAAATCCAGAATTAAATACCGATTAATTTGGCATATAACATGCCATAATTCCTTTCATTAGTTATTTGGCAAAAAAGTTCAAAAATTAATTTTTTTTGCCTGATCAGAGTAAAAAAAATATAATATTAATCCTTCCCAGGGAAAGGGTTAATAATGACTGTGTCCACCCCTTGCTTGTATGAACTGCTGTGAACAGTGAGGCATGGAGTCAAACAAATGTGTGATGCTGGATTGTGAAATAGCTGTCTAAACTCTATGCACCTGTGTACATTTTGTCTACTTTGCCAGGATGTGCTGGTATTGACGCAGCTTCCTTTTGACCTTATCCCATACATTTTCAATGGGTTACAAATCAGATCTAGCATGGCCACAGGGGCATATGCACATTGTTTTGCCCCAGATATTCAATAGTGCATGAGTCTTGCTTTGTACTGCTGAAATAAGATGTTTTGGGTGGTCTGTAAATACTGAAGAGCTATTGGCTGTAAAATGTCCTTGACAGATTTGGACTGATTTGCTTTTATAACTGATCACACCCCACACCATAATCTAATGCATTGGTGCTATATGCCTTTTCTGAATACACTCCTCTCAGTTCCTCTTACCAACACCACTGTGGATGAGGATTCTGTCATCGAATTTGAGCAAACAGATGTGGGATTCATCAATAAAGATACGCTCTCTGTTGAACTCAATATGCTCTCTGTTGAACTCCCTTAGCAGAAGGTGTGGAGCTTGCACTGGTCTGCATGGCATATCTTACAACATCTGCATAAGATCTGAAACTCAACATGGCTACTGCCTTTTTTAAATATCCGTGGGAAGGATCCAGTCACACCCTTTCCAGAATGTTCTCATTTCATCTGTATCCAACACAACTGCACTAATGACCATGAAATTATAATCATTTCTTCAGTAGAAGGTGCTAAACATGCCCCACACAAGTCGTGGACCTTACTCTTTTCCTCTTCGGTGTTCTAATTTACATGAACAGCAGTGTATTTTTTTTATTATTATTGCACAAAAATATGTACATGTCCTTCTCAAGCAGTTGATTGCTACAGAAGTCTGACAGGAGTCTGTTAGTATAATATGCAATAGGGAGGATCTGTGAGGAAGGTGAAATTTCAGCAGAAAGCAACACAAGAGAGGAAATATCCATCCCTTATTTAGGACTAAAATCTGTATCCTTTTGACCAGTAGCCAAGCACACTTCACCACCAAGAAAAACAGATGTACTTTATTAGAGATTGCCATATGGGCAAGAAAATTTTGCTAACATCACAAAGAGACTGCTAAGATACATGAAGTGTAAGGGCATGTTTAGTATATATAATATAGGAAGATATATATATATATTTTAACCTGAGTAATGTGAATTTTATCTTGCATTATTTAATGCCTTTCTCAGGCAAGTAGCTATCTACAAGGTTATTTTAACAAAATTGTAATTCTACTCTGTATCATTAACAAATTATATTTTATACCTGTAATGGAATGAATGATGTAATGGAATGATATTGTATTTAGTGTCTCAAACATGGTTATATTTTTTAAATTATTTTTCCTTAGGAACATATTTCATTTGACGAGGATACAACAAATCTTGAAATTTAAATTTTTAGAAAACTACCATGAGTTCACCAGCAGAATATCCAAGATCAACATTTGGATTTGACATTTCAAATTTTTTACCACAAGGTCATGAAAAGGCCTTAAAGCAAGCATTTTATAATGTAGCAGCCATTCTATTTGTTGTGTTTGTTTTCATTGCTGGGATTGCAGTGTACTATGTTTTAGAACCATTCCTTCGTCCCCTTCTCTGGTCAGTACTGTTTGGATCAGTTTTACATCCTTTCAAGCACAGTTTGACTGTTATATTAAAGAGATGGCTTCGTAATTTGCATGATAGTGGAACACCACTTGCTTTTGGAGTAATGGCTTTTCCATTTGGTATAGTAGACCACATCTCAGAAAAAATGTGGAACTTTACTGTACAGTATGCACTTGCATTTGTTGCTGTGATTTCCCTTATATCTGGAGTCTTCCTACTCTACAGTTGTGTTCCAGATGCTGTAATGCAAGGGCTGTACAAGTGTTTGACTGTAATCTTACAGGGAGTCTCTTCTCTCCTGGAATTCTGCAGCAGTGCTACTTTATTAGTAAGTGCAATGTTTGTTATTTTATTTATGTGTTTTTCCTTTAACTTCTGTTAAAGTTTTTAGGAAGACAGTTTAAATTTTAAAAAAACTAATAACTACTGTAATACTATTTAAAATTATATGTATTTTATTCTGCATTTTGCAGAAGGTGTTCGAATATTTTTTGACACGTGTCTTGAGATATGCTCTCATTTTTCTGAAGTTAAAGGGCTACGACATTTAAAAGTTTGTCTAAACTTGTCATTACATGTTAAAAACAAAGGTCATATCATCATTTATTTCTTCATTGGCAGCACATAACGTTTGGTCTGCAAATTCTGCATTGTCTCTATGGAGCATACTAAAGATGGGTAAAGATTGTATGTTTTCACAAAGATGTCACTTCGGGATTGCAAACAAAATTCATGCTGATTGATCACAAGTATATGGGGCTCATGCCTGTTTATATCACACTGTTATGGGATGGATATACGAATTCAGATAGTGCAGGAAGACTTAAGGAGGCCATGAATGAGAGAACCGTCACTCTGTTTGTGAACTCATTAAGCAAAATCCACCCCTCACCATTCAGACAATAAGTTTAGATTATGCATATTATGTAAGTCAGTGTATCGATTGGTAGCATAGAAACAATTATTTATCAAAAATTGAAGTTCTGAAAGATCTGTGCTGAATGGATACCCCATAAACTGACACAGAACAGCAAAAAAGGGCTAGAGTCCTTTTTTTTGAACCCATTTTTCTCTAATCCTTCAACAAGATTTTTGCTCAAGGAAGAGGATGTTCACATTTTTTCAGTTCTCAAGAAGTGGTAGCCATTGGTGCCTGAAAAAAATGGCTAATACTACACTGTTTGGACCAAAAATGTTAGAGATGAAGGACCAGTGTCCAACAACAAACATGTCAAGGGTTGTCATTCTTCACCATAATGTCACTGTGAAAAAAATCCAGCAAGCTACAGCATATCTGGAGCAGGAAAAAATCAAACAGCTACCCCATCCTGCATATTCATCTGATCTTGCAACATGCAATTTCTGGGTGTTTCCAAAAATTAAAAAGGAACTTGCATGGAATCCTTTTTAAAGGGTGCAAGACCTTGCAAAATGCATTCATTTAGAGTTTCAGGGTTTTCCCCAATAGGAGTACCACCAAGTGTTCCAAGATTGGTGTAGATGTCTGCATCTTTGCTTAGATACTGGAGGGCCGTAATAGTTTCGTTAAGGTAAATGCAATGGTTTTGCAGATGCATGTCAAGAACTTTTTGAATGCCCCTCGTAAATAGTATTCTTTAAACACTACAGTGTTGACTTTCTGAAACTGAACCCAATTTGGTGGTAAAATTAATTTTGAATTGTTATAAGAAAATAAACATTTTTAGAACTTTATCTGGAGGTAACAGATGAATAGATATATGTCATGTTATATGAGGGTGTGCATGTTGGTATATGTTAATAGCCCAAAATGACTATGGATTACTAACATATACCAATATGCACAATGCATGGAGAGATGTTAAAATATTTTAACAATAAATGACAAAACAGAGTTACCTGTTGACTATTTAATGTCAATCAATAAATTTTGCGGAAAAAATTTTATCGATATATGGGGCTCTAACCTGCATCTCTTCAGAAACATGCCAGAGTATTCTAACCACTGAACTAATGGTAGCTCTGTCTTTTTTCCACTGAGTATGACTTTTCACTTTTGTTTACATGATTTTCAGCACCTACCCTTGGTGCCATCTATGATCTCAGGTGGCAACTAATTTTTATTCTACTGAGTAAGGAGGAAATAAATAATCAAGTCACTTCATGCTATTAATATTATTAATGATTCTAACAATAAATGACAAACTCCTGTGACCGAGTGGTTAGCACGCTTGGTTACTGATCTAAGGGACCTGGGTTCGAGTCCCCAGTAAGCCGTGGATATATGTATCGTTTTTCTGCTGAGGTTCTGCCATCCTCTCAGACCTTCTACTATGGCATATTATACTGACAGGCTCCTGTCAGACCTCTGTGGAAAGCAGCTGCTTGAGGGGGTGTTTATGTTGTTTTTTTTTATAGTTACCTGTTGACTATTTGACATCAATAAATCAGTAAATGTTTTGTGGAAAAAATTTAGCCAAAATATGGGACTTGAACTCGCATTTCTCCAGAAACAGTGGAAAAAAGACAGAACTGGCATTAGTTCAATGGTTAGAATAATCTGGCATGTTTCTGAAGAGATGCGGATTCGAGTCCCTTATGTCGATGAAATGTTTTCCACAAAACATTTATTGATTTCTAGACATTAAATAATGAACATGTAACTCTGTGTCATTTATTGTTAAAATCATTAATAACACTAATAGTGTGAAGTGACTTGATTATTTATTTCCATCTTACTCAGTGCAATAAAAAAAACACCTGATGATGACACTTGATGCCACCTGAGATCATAGATGGCATCAAGCGTAGGTGCCGAAAGTCACAGGAACAAGAGCTGGCATTAGTTCAATGGTTAGAATACTGTGGCGTGTTTCTGGAGAGATGCCATCCTATGTTACTGCATGATATGAGAGATGTACTGTCTATACTGACAGTTCTGTGGAACGGGAGAAGCTACATGCTGCTCTTGTCTTTGCCATCACCGATACTGGCATGACCAGAGGTTTCCGTCTCCCGCATCTCATTTCCTCCACCTGTGCTGAGCTCCATGCCATCCTTGAGACTAACTTTCATCCACAGCCTCTGGAGTGGAAACTTTGTCATCCTTTGTGACTTGAAGTCAGCTTTGGAAACTCTCCAAAAGCGAGATAGCAAGAGCTGCAATCCCTTCCTCATCCAAAAGATCATTGGGACCTGCTACAGGTCAATTCTGCTGGATTCACGGTTCATTTCCAGTGGATCTCCTCCCATGTAGGGATACCTACCTGGCAATGAGCTTGCTGATTGCACCTCAAAGGAGATGCTTGAGAATCAGAGTTATGTATCTACCCCCTCTCTCTCTTACTGACTGCAAGAGTTTTGTCTCACAACTGATGATCCAGTACTGTCTTGCCCATGGTTCAGGTACCTGGTTGACCCTTCTCTCACTGCTCCTAACCTCGGTTACCTCCGCAGATCTGAGGAAACCCTCCTTTATTGTCTCCGAGTTGGTGTCATCTACAGCAACTCTACTATTCACACTCTTGACAGAACATACAGTCCCAGCTGTGCCACATGCAGCATACCTGAGACTGTATCTCACATTCTGCTCAACTGCTCCCATCTCCAAAAGAAGAGCTTTGTTTTGGGAACTTCATGCTATTGAAGTGACTACTCCATCACCTCCCTACTTGGTAACCACCACAATCTGAAGCTGTAGCGAACGCCACTGATTTCTTTCAGAACATTGGCCTCTTCTGCAAGGTCTAATGTTTTATTCTTTTACAAGATTAGTACTCTTAATAGTCCCGAGAGATAGCTGAGAGGCAGTCTTTTCTGCCTCTGCTTTCTCTCCCTTCTGTTGTGACTGGTGTAGGGAGCCCCTCATTGGACGCTAATTTCACCATGAACTTACAATACCTTAAACCTTGGAAAGATGCAGGTTCGAGTCCCATGGGTTAGCAAAATACTTTTCACAAAACATTTATTGATGTTAAAATATGCTAAAATATACCAGTTGAATCACCTTGGTGTGCTCCTGGTGTTGTGCACGATCCTCGAATAGCTCAGATCAATGGAGACTTTATCTGCAGTCATAACATTTACATGAGACTAGGGCAGGGCTGGACTTTTTACCTTCTGACGCCCTAAGCTACAATAATTTTACGAGGCCCAAAATTTGAAAAGTTGAAATAAGTTTTATATTTTTTTATTCTGATTGATGGGAACATTAAAAAGTGAAAACATTTTAAGCACTGATTTTCAATAATGACTGTTTAAAGTTGAGACGAACAGTATTTGCACAATAGATTAATTTGAATGTAAAATTTTGTAACACAGTAAACTTAAATTTTTGAGGCCCCTCATAAATCATGAGGCCTTAAGCTGCAGCTTAGGGCCTCACAACCCTAGTCCAGGGACCCTTATACCTTCCTCCAGCCCTGGACTAGGGTATGAGACTTAATAACAACTGGAGAAATCTTGATCAGTAGTCTGTAGCTCAGTGGTCAGGGAACTGGACATGTTATCAGGAGGTCGTGGGTTCAGAACCCATCTGGCTAGAGACATTTTCCCCCCTATACCCCCAGTATTAGTCGAATACTATAGCAAAGATAGTGGCTTCAAATAAACCTAATAATTGCTGTGAATGCAAAAGAAGATTCCTTAATGATACTATATGAATTGGATGAAGAAATTTTTTGAGATGTTTTTAACAATCTTATGGCAGTTTCAACAGAGTAAACATTTCATTATAATGAATAAGCAGCTTCTTATCTTTCATTGCGATGATCATTTTAAGTGTATTATTTTAAATAAAAAAATTGATATACTCCATGTTGCAATGAAATACACTTGTGTCCAAAGGTTACACCTAGTATACAAATTCCCTAAGATTTTAGAAATGCCACAATGAAATGCTATGAGATTTGAGTGATAATGCATTGTTACATGATGTAATAAACAGCGAGGCTTAGACAAACCAGTCACATGATTACCATGATATATGCAAATGAATATAGGGTTCTGAATAGTTTCAGCAGAATGCAGATTTAAATACAGAGTATGATGACTCAAAACAATTATAAAAGCACCAAACAACTTCTCATAATGTTTAGCAGGTTAGTCATGATGTCTGGTGGCAGTACATTATAGTCTTCTTAGAAAGCAGATCGAACACACCCTACACACGCTTTGTCATGTTCAGGTCTAGAAGATTAGGTTGGCCACTCTCTCCATTGAATATCCTCACTTTTGTGGAATTCATCAACTGCCTGATTCTTGTGAAGGCAGGCATTATCTTCCACCAAAATAAACCAAGGACAAACATTGCACCTGAAAGCCTCACATACAGTTGAAGGATATCATCCCTGTAACTCTGATCAATCAGAATGCTCCCAGCAAAGACGTGGAGTGGTAGGCATTCATTTGATATAATGCTTCTCCAAAGCATCACACCATTATCACCACAGTTGTGTCATTCTTTGTTTTTAGAGGATCAGTAAAAAGTTCTTTGCTCTCCCTAGATCAAAACACAAAAGACTGAATTGCAATTCATCGCTGATGAGTACATGCACCTATTGGTCTGGGGTCCAGTTACGATGCTGTCTGCACCAGGTTAGTTTGGAGGACTCCTGTGGGAGGTATTAAAGGGAATACAAATCATTTGTCTCTGGTATAAGGCTCTCTCTGGTAAAGACATCTCTAATCAGTTTGCCTTGGAACTGTCCTCCCAATGGCTGCAGAAAGCTCCAGAAAGTGTTGCCTGGTTGTCATCGTCTTATGACATAGGGTTTGTTAGTGCAGATAGTAATCATGCTGCACTTTTATCACTTTTGGATGACCTTGCACTCATCTATGGCTAACATCTCTTCTCTGTTCAAGGATATTTACTCTTCTCACACATGCATCGAAAGCACTAATGGGAGACATTTACAGCTAGCCACATCAGTCTGTGTTCAGCTGGACATGAACATAACAAGTGCTTTACCATGTGTAAAAGCACCCATGTGATGTCTCACCATGATACTGTTATTAAGGAAATGCTCTACCAATATGAACCCAATGCTTGCTCAACAGGAAATGAATGGCACAGAATCAGAGCTAGTTTTTATAGCATCCCAAATTTTCTTCTTGAGTCACGTATAAATATTTTGACCTGTCAGGTGATATTTGGGAGACTTACAACCTTGTGCATATTTTATTTCATTGACACACAAAATGCAATGTTAATGAATTTAATTGTTTGTGAGATATTTAATTTTTTTTTATTTGAGTTTGAGAATTATGCTTAACTTTTCGACAATAGTGTATTTGTGCATGTGAATTTCAAATGAGTGAATTTGCTATTCTTTTAGCGACATTTTTTCCCCTTGCTTTTAAGTTATTTACCCATATCTCCTAAATGTCTTACACTTCTGTCAGACCATAAGTAAACCCAAAATGTAGGTATATTTTGTAAATTCATTGCACAGGAAAAGTTGAAAAAATCTAGAATGTGTTTAAAATACAACATAACTGAAATATTTTTTCTTGGAAAAAAAAATCATGACATGATATAGTAATATATAACAATGAAGTATGTATTCACCATAAAAACCAAAACTTTTCATAGAAATCCACTCAAACCTAGTTATAAATCCTAACCTGATTTGAAAATAGTTTTCAGTATTGTTTATCTACTTAATTTACTGCTTATAAATGATTATTTATTTTCTTATAATACTATTCCACTTTCTACTTATGCAACTTAATAACAGGTAAAAAAATTCTTCTCTTGAATGGATTTAATATTTGTATATTCTTAAGGTATTGTTGCGAATTACAAAATGGATAGGCACTGAGCGTGAGTATTAATAACTATATTTTAAAACCAATTACAATACAATGCAAATTGTTACAAAAAAGAAATATGGATGAAGTATCTTATAAACAATTAACTACTATCATGCATAAGTCATTAACCTTTTTGTACAGAGTATACAATATCAGCTCTGTCTGTTCTACTAAATACTACCTCTTCACTTTGTTTACCATGTCACTTGAATATCTTCAGACGTAAACAAACTCTTGTCCTGTGCTAGTTCACTAAACTTTTATTACTAACAACAGAAAACAAACACCCGCGCACACACTAATAAATATACTAATAATTTTTACTTAACGCGCACAGAATCAGACCATCTGAACGTCCTTTCAGATCTCACAACTTTTAACACACTGCACTGTTCTTTTTTTTTTTATTCTTCTGAATCGTTCTAAGTTCCAATTCGTTGGCTAATTAAATCTCTCGTAGAAGCACACACGAGGGTTTAAGTCACGTTAAGTCATGAAGTCACTGTTGCTCGTTCATCTGTTGTAACAGTATCATGTGTTTTGCTATCAATTTTGATTTAATACTGATGGGAAGGTACTTGCAATATAAAAGTTATTTTATTTATTAATTCTTAATGTTTTTGCTACACAGATAGTCTTACATATTGTGCTGTTCTATATAAAGCAAAGTATATTCACAGGATAGTTTAAAAAAAATTATTTTTGAATATAATTGAACAGTGTATGAATCATACTTAGATTTACCTTGAAGCACGTGATAAAACTGAAATAGAATTGTGATTTCATTCTTACAAATAAATCTTTCATCAATTATAATTTTAGCAAGATCAATGATACATAGAAGGCTATTGTGATTTTTTTTTATTTTTAAATAAAATAATAATAAATATTTAAATGTGACATATGATATGGTAATATATAACAATGAAGTATGAATGCACCATATAAAGTTGATATATCATTTCCTTAATTGTTATAATGTTGGTAAGATTTATTGGCATTATTTTTTTAATGCAGGTATTCCACAATTTGCATGATATTATGATAAGTATGCAACATACTGAAGAATGGTTTTGTAAGGTAAAACAGGTAGTGATGAAATATTGTGATTCACATTTTCTGAATCTCCCAATAGCTATAATAGTACCAATTGCATAATCTTATTTTCCCCCCAATAACAATAGTATTACACTGAAGTGCCATTGAATTAGGGATAGTAACCTAGTAACATGTTGGACCCCCTCTGGCCCTGATAATGGCTGCCACACAATGAGGCAAGGACACCACAAGCTTGTGTAAATGTTCTACAGGTATGGCGACCTATGCATCCTCCGGAGCTGTCCACAATTCTCAAGATCGTCACTGATGGGACACAGGCCTGAACACTCTGCTCGACGGTATCCCAAAGATTTTTGATGCGATTTAAATCTGGGCTTCTAGGTGACCAATTCATTATTTCAAAGTCAGCAGAATGCTCCTGCAACCATGCAGTAGCCAACCTGGACCTGTGACATGAACAGTTGTCTTGCTGGTAGATGCCATCTCCATTGGGATGCACGATGGCTATAAATGGGTTTAAATGGTCAACCATGAGTTCTACATACTGGGATGCATTGAGAGTCATCGGTATATGTACCAAAGGTCCCACAGATGTCCAACTGAAGACACACCAGGCCATCAATGAGTCACCACCAGCTTGTACTGTTCTGACCTGACATGCAGTATCCATGGCTTCATGGGGTTGGTGCCATGCCCTGTCTCCCATTGGCATGATGAAATTTAAATTGCGATTCATCATTCCAGGCTATCTGTTGCCAATTTTCAATTGTCCAGTTTCGATGTTCTTTAGCCCAGGCAAAGTGTTAAGCCCGGTGTCATGCTGTTAGAAGTGGGACTCTCGTAGGTTGGCAGCTCCCGAAGCTGAGACGAAGTGAGCGTTGCACAGTTCATGCACTGACTTCCCGGCTGGAACCCGTGTTCAGATGGGAGGTGATTTCAGATAATGTCTGACCCCTATTGGTCCGTATGATGCCGGTTAGATGGCGAAGCTCATGATCATTCAAGGCTGGTTGTCCTTTGCAGTATGTCTGGGTGCTTGTTTTTTGCCAGAATTTTCATATTCCTGGAACACTCTTGAAACTGTTGTACGAGAAAATCCAAGTTCATTGACAATTTTGGAGATCGAGTGCCCCATCCATCAGGTACCTATGATCTGCCCTCTGTCAAATGCATCTAAATCCTATGCTTTTCCCATTACACTTCTCACAACGAATGCTTGGGGAAGCCAAAGCTGACAGCTATATATGACCAGAGCTTCAGCCATATATGTGCGCAAAGGTGGGAGTTACGGTACTGAATTTGGATAACATCTCTTATCCCTAATTCAATGGCACTTCAGTATGAAGGTTGTGTTCACAAATGTTCTCATTAAATAGGAATGTCTCAGTGTGCTGAAATCCTGCTAAGATCCTCATGATCTCCTGTTTTTTTTTTATTATGGGGGATTTGGGAAGATTTATAGTCACAATTTGCTGAAAAAAGAGCTATCTGTAATAGTTTAATTGCTAGAACACCTGGCATGTATCATGTGGATTCATATCCCACTCTAAGCAAAACTCATTTTTTTTAACAAAATCATTTATAGAGTTCAAAGTTTACAGGTAACTTTTGTGCTTCTCTGATATTGATCTTTTTTAATGTTATTCATGATTATAACAATAAATGACAATCACAGAGTTATCTATTTACTATTTAACGTCTATAAATCAATAAATGTTTTGTGGAAAAAATTTCACGGACATATGGGACTCGAACCTGCATTTCTCCAGAAACATGCCAGAGTATTCTACCAATGAACAAATTCTAGCTCTGCCTTTGCAAAACTGGAACTTGGAACAGATATTGCAAATAATATATATTTGCTACAAATCTGAAATTTTTGGTAGTAGAGATTGATTGTCAAAGACTTTATATTATGATGGCAACAATTGACTTCTTGAATCCAGGGAGTGGAGGTGAAAAAATGTAACTTATTCGTTTTAAGAGATAAATGTTTTTTTTTTGCAGAGCTACTAATTAATTGTTACAATTTGCATTTTGCCAGTTATCTATTAGTTTGAATTTACTACTGTTAAAGGATGCAAAAGTCAGAAAATAAAAATCTTAATTTTTCATGCAAATTAGCATCTTTTATTTGCCCAAAAATTAAAAAAAATTGTAAATTTTCCCCTCAACAGAGGTGATATATATATTTTTCTTGAGTTTAGAAAGTAATTATTGATGCAGAATCTGTATGCACAGGGTGAACAAATAAAACTTGAATTTGTATATTGTTTAGGAGTAGACAAATTTATAAGACATTTTAAATTACAGATGAATGTAGTTTTTATGTAGATTGTTGTGATAAGTTAATTATTACATAATGTCAGTTATGTCTAGAAAAGGTGTTCTTTAAAATTAATAAATTTATTCTCTATCACTTGTAATGGTCAGAAAAGTTGAGACAAGTAGTTGGAATTATCTACAAAATTCTCCATTACGAAATTACCTGGTTTTTTTTCTTTTTCCAACTAACTGTCTCAGCCTTTCTGGCCATTACAGTGATATCATCATCATCACCATCCTCAAGCAGCCATGGGCAACAGAGGTCCAACCAGACCGTGAAGTTTAATTCTCCAAGTATATCTGTCCTGAGCTACATCTGCTGCATCCGGCCACTGCACACCAATTCTAAAAAGGTCCTGTTTGACATTGTCTGCCTACCGCATCCTAGGTCTCCCCCTCCTTCTGAGACCTCTAGGCACACTGTTCATAACCCTATTTGCCAATCTATAATTATCCATACAGGCAACATGGCCTAACCAACGGAGTCTCTCTCTGCACAATATGCTGCTTAAAGGAGGTCGTAGACTCCTTTGCCTAACCTCATCATTAGTTACAAAGTTAAACCACCTAATACCCAAGATACTACGTAAGCATCTAGAATCAAAAGCATCTAGTTTCCTGTTATCTTGTTTACACATTGTCCAAGTTTCACTACCATAGCAAACCCTAGAAAGAACCAAACTATTATACAGTCTAATTTTAGTCTTTAGGTTTATATGCCTATTTCTCCAAACTCTCCATAGATTCTTAAAAGTCCTGGCAGCAATCCCTATTCGTTTGTTAATCTCAGGCTGCATATCACCAGTATCTGCTACATAGCTCCCAAGAGAATTAAACTGTGACACCTGCTCAAGACTGCAACCATTCAGATGAACTCAATCACAACTTGCCTGACCAATTTTCATCACTTTAGTTTTCTCCCTGTTTATAAACAAACCTACTCTAATACCAGTCTCATCAACAGCTCGAATGAAAGAGTTCATCTCATCAACATCATTTGCCAAAAGGGCTAAATCATCCGGAAAATAATCTAAATCAGAAATTTTAGTATCTCCAGACCATTTAAGGCCAAAATCTTTTCCTTGCAACGAATTTTGCATAACATAATCAATAACCAAACTAAAGAGAAAAGGAGACAAAATGCACCCTTGTCAAACACCAGAAGTAATACTAAACCAATTGCTACAAGCCTTACCAACTCTCACACACAACTCAGTGTTATTATAGAGAGCTTTCATTATGTTAACTAACTTGTCTGGTATACCATATGATCTCACAATCAACCACAGATTATGACGATCAACAGAGTCGAAAGCCTTTTTGAAATCAACAAAGCTAGCAACCAAAGGTTTCTGAAACTCTAAACATTTCCCATGAATCTGCCTAAGTGAAAATATCTGATCCACACATCCCCTACCACTTCTGAATCCACATTGCTCATCACGCAATTGACTGTCAACCAGATTCTTAATTCTATTAAGCACAATCATGGAAAGAACTTTCCCTGAAACAGAGAGTAGACTGATACCACTATAGTTATCACAAGAACTGCAATCACATTTTTTGAAAATAGGGATAACAATAGCTCTGGTAAAATCCTTAGGAACCATGCCTTTATCATAAAAGATATTCGAAATTTCAGTCATCCAAGTGGTAACTGAAATATTCCCAGCTCTAAGCATTTCTGTAGTAATTTCATCTACCCCTGGAGATTTATGAAGTTTAAGTTTAGAAATGGCCAAAATAACTTCAGATTGTATTATAGGGCCGACATTAAAGGCAGTAATGCATCTATCATCATTGCAAACAATGGGAGCAGAACTAACCACATTGTTTAGAACATCACTGAAATGCTCAGCCCACCTAGCCATGACAGAATCCTCACATTCTATAACCTTACCTTGTTTATCCTTCAATCCATATATACCTGTCCGTTTTCTACCACATAAAACATTAACTCTCTGGTACAGCTCTCTGCTATTGTGCTGCCTAACTGCTTCTTCAGCTTTGTCAGCCAAGCAATCAAGCCAAAGATTCTTATCAGTAGCTAACTGATCCTTTACATGTTTATTAAGCTCTCTGTAATCCTTTCTATTAGGACTAGTAGGGTACTGACTAAGGACATTCCTGCAGTTCCTTCTTTCTGAAATAAGCTCAAGTGGCTTATCACTCAGATAATTCTGCCTCTTCTGCTCCTTTTTTCCTAAAAGAGTACTGTTAGTGTCCAAAAAAGCCTGTTTAAAATGGCCCCATTCTTCCTCAACTTCAGTAGTAAGGAAACCATGACTGTCATAATGACTAAGCAACCTATCATGGTAAGCTTTAGCTATAACTGGGTCTTTCAGAGCTTCAGAATTCAAGGGAAAATTATTAACCCAAGCACAACACTTTTTAAGTTTAAGTTGCAAGACACTTTTAATCAGGTAATGGTCAGATCCAATTTCAGCTCCCCTATATGACCTGGTATTCCTAACAGAACTAGCCTATTTGCTGTTAATTAATATATAATCAATCATATTCTTATGCAGACTGTCAGGTGAAACCCATGTGTACTTATGTATGTCGCGGTGTTTGTAATATGTGTTAGTTATTCTGAAACCATTGAGTTTACTTACCTGTAGGAGACGTTGCCCATTGCAATTTCAGTTACCAATACCAAAAGGGCCTATCACCCCTCCCCGAAGGTCAGAGTCAGTACCAACTTTGGCATTGAAGTCACCTAGAACAAGGGTAATATCTCCTTTTTTGACAGAATTCAAAATATCCTGAAGTTGTTCATAAAACCTGTCCTTCTCATCCTCATCAGCATCCTCAGTGGGGGCATAACAGCAGATAACATTCAAGTCTTTAATGCTTGTCTGAAATTTTGCTGTAAGAAATCTTTCATTAATGCACTCATATCCTAGAAGAGCATCACTAGCATGTCTGCTGAGCAGCAGACCCACGCCTTGGTGATGCTTTCCAT
Source organism: Ryuthela nishihirai (assembly GCA_038380435.1). Classification (NCBI taxonomy): domain Eukaryota; kingdom Metazoa; phylum Arthropoda; class Arachnida; order Araneae; family Heptathelidae; genus Ryuthela; species Ryuthela nishihirai. The sequence goes on from JAWZYU010000001.1 coordinate 115,498,641, forward strand.
CCTCCCTCCCTGTAATGAGAAATTTAAAGTTATTTTTAAGTATCTCACCTTTACCTGTCCATCTGGTCTCTTGCAAGCCTAGAATATCTAGGTTATAGTGCTGGAATTCCTGCATGAGGACATCAAGAGAATAATCTCTGTAATGTCCTCACATTCCACGTTCCTGCGGAGAGAAAATGATTAGTAGGATTTTTAAAGAAATTAGGTTTATTGAGATTGGTAGGGCCAACAATATCAAACAGCCCCCTGATCGCAGGCATGGGGCAAAGACCTGTTCCTCCTCCGCTAAAGGCTGAAGTCACTGATGCTGGTAGGAACTTCAGGCACCACCTTTTCAAGTACACCTTTTCAAGAGCCATATGGCCTGCCTGAGACACATTACTCCAGTTTAGCTTGACGATGCCCAACTACAGTGATATAGAGTAAATTTATTAATTTTAACCCGTAACTACTACCGACAAATCATTATGATGCAACTGCTGTTGATGGGTCATAGGGACCCATTATAAAAATATGAAGTAAAGCAAGAAATTTTGACACAAAGTTTTTATTTTTTAATATTTAGTGTGAAGTCACATATATACATAATTATTATATGAAAAAAAAAGAACTATTTACAATTTGGGCATACTTTCAATGCACATTGCCCGCAAATTGGTATATTGCACATTGAACAATATATATATTTGTTTTTCATTCTTTTTTCATGGGACGTATTGCACACCGCTTTCTCTTTGTTAATTCCTGAGCTTGCACTGGGTTGGGTTGATCCTCTATAGCAATCCCAAGGATGTCTGCTGCGAGGCAATGTAGTTTGCAGGGCACTTTTTTGTTGTAAATTCTTCGCTTCATATGAGGAGTATATAAAGCAATTCCCAGTTGCTTCAAATAATTATAACACAATATTTGTTTTGTGAAAATTGGTAAATTGCACGACTGTTTACCCCTGATATATTCAAAATGCAATAAAAAATTGCCATAGCCCAGTGGCGTGTTCGCCGCGATGTTGAATATGTGGCGCATTTTGCTCAAAGATGCCATTATATTATCTATAAATTGACAAAAAATTTATTATTTTTTTTAACAGTTGTGTAGTTCAAACTAAGATAAAATTTCACAATATAAAACAGAAACAGCAATAACTAATGTATATATACCTGTGTTCGGAAAAATTAATTCACTAATGTAAATATTACAGATGGGTCACAGTGACCCGTCTACATGTATATAGCGATAACGGTAAAATAAACACAACCACTCGCTACATGTCGTGAATTGTTACTGATTTATTAGAGAATACCTGAAAGCAGAGTTCCTCCACCATCCGAGTAAACATGGAATCGGGAAATCTTCCTAATGCTGGGTCACTGAGAGCCTGTCGGTAGCAGTTACGGGTTAAATCAGCACTGTGACTTAAACCACTTTCTTTTAATGTGTTTTTTTATTGTGGAATTCATAAGTGAAATTAATGCTGGGATAAATTAATTCAGATAAAATAGCTTCAATAGAGATCATCAATATTTGCTTGTTTATAATGCTTAATGAAAGTTTTCATGAAGTTAAAAACTCAGTTTTATGTAAAATGATCTTTTGAATTCTCATTAAAATTTTAAATATGCACAATTTTTTTTCTGATAAAATAAGTATAACTTATTATGTGCTATAAACCTATTTCCTCATCATTGCTTTTCATTCACATTTCATTATTAATCTTTTTAGGTTTGGACAATTGTTATTGGATATATAATAATATTATTGTTTTGGTGGACCCCAAATTCAAGACCATACTTAATACATCTCTCTCCACTTGTGTGGGCTGTTCTCATATGCCACCTTGTCAGCATTGCTGGTTCATTACGTCTAACAATACTTCTTGTATTGTTAGCATTAATGGTAATAGGCTTTGTTGCTGAAATAAAAGGGAGGCAATCTGAACATGGTAAGGTTTATATGTGTTTGCATTGTAGAATTGTGTAATTTTATATTAACTTAGTATTCTCCTGTTCAATTTGTCTTTTAATATCAGTGTTATTTTTTGCATATTATAGAGCCTTTTATAACCCAAGTTAGAAGGAAAATAATAATGCTGAGATAATAACCTTGAGTATAATTAGTTTTTAACTTATGTACTATTTGGAGTTTAATTTTCATTGTGCTCACTAGCCCAGGAATGACTCAAGATGTGTTTGCACCTCAATGTGAAACCTTTTTCAACACCCCTTTTCACACATTTTACACAATGCCATGTTGTTGAAGGCTCTCTTTTGAAGAAGGTGCCCCAATGTGGTGTTCACCTCACATATCAGCGTGAGCCAGCCCTACATATGTCATACTGAGTGATCAATTTAGGTAGGATTTTTAAAAGGAAAATAACATTAATATTAATGTGAAAATTCTGTCAGATATGCTTGAAATTTGTCAAAAAGCTAAAGTCTTTATGATAATCATGGTGCTATTAGTCATTCAGTGGCATACCTAGTGTCCTTATGTCCCATTTTTAGAAAACTTTCTGATGAACTGCAAAATAATTTTCAGGACACCAAATCCCCTTGTTTTTTGTAATGGCATACAGTTAGGCTTTTAATTTACGTAAATTTAATTAATGTTTTTTAAAAGAACTCAGTCAGTGGAGGTGGTCCAGTTGGTTGACTGGCAGTCTTGTAAATCTGCAGTTCCTAGATTCAAGTCTCACCTGGGCCAGTGTTGAGTTTTACCTCTGCAAAACTCCCCACTATGCCCTCGGTCAGTAGGGAACATTGATGGGCTTGGAAAGGCCTCTGTCCATCGGATGGGATATTGAGCCATACCCTATAAAAAAAAAATAAATACCCCCTCAAGCAGCTGCTTACCACAGAGGTCTGACAGGAGCCTGTCAGTTTATATGCCATAGTAGAAGGTCTGAGAGGATGGCAGGACCTTAGCAGAAAAAATGACACAAACGTCCATGCCTTATCCGGGACTCGAACCCAGCATACCCTATGCACATTAAAGAACACATTGGATGGCCTTGATGGGAGGTTAACCATTTATTCCCCCAATAACTGTTCAGTGGGTTCCCTCCCCCAACCTTCTCTGAACCCTCTGGGTCCTTGTGACCTGGCTGCCATGTTCTGCTGTAACAACTGATGTGGGGTCACGTTTTGACACATAACCCACCTTTTGCAGGTGTTGAATGACAGGACTGATTAGTGTTTAGCAGCTGTACCAATTACCTGGATGTCTGATGTGGATTTTCATTCATCTGTCCTTTAAAATGGTCATCATTCAATTTCACCAGTCAACTGCTTCAAACTTTATTTCCATGCAGAAAGCCATCTGACTGGAACTTGTATCATTGGTAACAGTGCTTTTGGAGATGACTTTGTCTCCCATAAGCTTTGCCCAGTTTATGCAAACACTCTTGGACCCCAACACCATTTCTGAATTTATACAGCATAATGGAATGAATACACATGCCTTGTGTCACATTGTGAAATGCCTGTTGCCACTTGTACAGACCAAATGTAAGTATAGAATGCCATTAGATGCCACAGCTATGTATGCACTGTCTTTTACATTGTTTACAAAACCGTTGCACATTTCCTGCCAACTGCAAACATGTGGTTCACATTTTTTCCCATTGCTTTTACATCAACCCAATAGATAACATTTTTTTACAGATGTTTTATATATTAGATGTGATGAAAAAAAGTTTGGGTACTAAGCTAATATTTGCCAAATGATGATGCTTACTGGCTATTCAGATAGATCTCCTTCAAAGTAGTCTCCTTGACATTGCATGCACCAATTCCAAAGCTTCTGCTACTTCTCTAAGCATTCTTGATAGGCTGTTTTTGGAATTTCTAATAGGTTCTGTGTCATGTCTGAATAATTATCTTTCAAAGGGTCTTTAAACTTGGAGGGTGAGGGAAATGAAAAATAAACAGGGAGCCAAATCTGGTGAGTATAGTGGATGGGGTATCATGGTGAAGGAGTGCTTCACAAGAAATTCTTGAATGGAAAGGCTGAGTAAGCAGCGGTGTTGTCATGGTGCAAATGAGAATTGACTACACTCTCTGATCATTAGAGAAGATGCAAGGGATAAACTTGGCAGAGATGCATCACATTCCCAAATCTTGTGTTAAAATTGATTGATATGTTCCATAAGAAATACCAATTACACTAGAAACTTTGCAAATAGTTAAATGTCAATCACTCCTGATTAGATCACAAATACCAGCGATTGAATAATTGTTTTTTTTTGAAGTTGAAGGATAGCCAGAATGAGAATTATCTTCAATAGACATGTGGCCCACTTTAAACTTTGCAAACCACTGAAAAATCTTCGAATGACACATAATATCTTCTCCAAAAACTATTTTAACACTTCAGGGTTTCTGCTGCATTTTTCTCTAATTTGAAACAAAATTTAATGCAAAGTTGCTGCTCAATAAAATCACTCATTTTAGATTGTGAATTTTAGTGCAAAATTTTAATACATGGAACACATAAAACACCTTCCATTTAACTTGCACTAATTCAGACTGACTGCATAATAAATGAGTGATTCAGGAATTGCAATGGCTAGATGAGTCACTGAATATGTTGCGACAAGTTGCAGTTCACTATGATGCCACATTTTCAAGATATAGAATCAGTCTCTGAACTTTTAGATTACATATTATTTTCATTTTAACTTCAATAAAATATTTAAGAAAATATAATTTTGACATTTTTTAAAACTTATTTGATTTTTTTTAATATAAATGGTTAATAATATTTCTATTGTTAAAATTTTTAGTGTTCCTAAATTTTTTAGTCATTCAAATATGAGCCATAGTGCATAGATTTTTCACGATCAGCAAACTTCAAGACTAAGGAAATAGTGCTCTAAAAATAAATTTGCTTTAAAATTATAAATAATATAAAAAAACCCTCAAGCAGCTGCTTGCCACAGAGGTCTGACAGGAGTCTGTCAGTTTATAAATAAAAATAAAATAAATAAATACCCCCTCAAGCAGCTGCTTGCCACAGAGGTCTGACACCAAGTAAAAAACAGTCAAAATTATTTTAAATATTTCAAAGCTGTGGGTTTGAGTACCACTTACAACAAAAGCAAATTTTTCAGTTCCTCTGTTATTAATAAAGGCATTTAAAGTTTAACTAAAGCATTTGAAATTGAGATCAAACCATTTCTGGATCAAGTTGCACTACTGCTCTGCAGAGCTGTATCCAGGTTTCGTGGCACCTAATTAATAATGGCAAAAAATTTAAAAATGTGCCTTTTTATAGTTAAAATATCTACTTTAAAAAATTAAAATGCACTTTTTTTATAGAAGAAAAATGTAATAGTATGGTATTACTGGTATTACAAAAAAAAAGTTAAATATAGATTTATAATGATAATTCTTATATCTATATAAAAAAATTGCACTAAAAAAAGAATTTTTTTAAGTAAATTTTTGTTTACATTTGGCAAAAGCATGCTAGTCATCATCAGAATTTGTTTCTTGAAATAAAGTACTTTCAAGGAATAAAAATAACACCTGAAATGTTTTCCTTTTTTCTTGTTTTCAAAAAACAACAACAAAAGACAAGCTAATGTTTTAACTCTGTTGTTTGTGTGTCTATTTGTAGACTTCCAACTTTTTTTATGTTTAGAGATGAATTAGAAATTATTTTGTATTGGATTGGTATTGATGAAATACATATTAAAATTCACATTTTCCAAAGCTTTCGAAAGCTATATTTTCTCCCTAACTCTAGGGGAAAGTTGAAATTGGCAAAATTTAAATGAATATTGGAAGCCAGGCCCAGATCCAGAAACAAAATAAAGGTGTGTGTGGTGGTGGTGGGTGATGCCAAGATATTTAATGAAACCAGAAAAAAAATAGAATGCCCAGAACTGGATTTCCACTGCATTATAACATTTTCTCTCACTTTTAGGGTTCTTTAAAAATATATGAAATGTACATAAGTTTAATAATATTTTGCCTCTATTACCCTTACTAGTATTTTTATAGTGTTTTTACTAGTTATTTATAGTAGTATGGAGAGCCATGGTCTCCTTGTACTCTCCCCCCACTCTAGGTCCACTGTAGATCCAGCTTTGTAAGCAATGTAGTTATGCTAGAAATTTTGTGATTTTAGTAACCAATTATTATACAGCCTAATTTTCGTCTTTAGTTGTACACGCATATTTTTCCCACACTCTCCATAGATTCTTAAAAGTCCCAGCGGCAATCCCTATTCTTCTATTTATCTCATGCCGCACATCACCAGTATCTGTTACATACCTCCAAGATAATTAAACTGAGACACTTGCTCAAGAGTGCAGCCATTCAAAGCAACTGAAGCACTATCTGCCTGATCAATTTTCATTACTTTAGTTTTTTCTCTGTTTATCACCAAACCTACTCTATTGCCATTCTCATGAACAGCCCTAATGGAAGAATTCATCTCATCAACATCATTAGCCAACAGGGCCAAATCATCTGCATAATCTCAATAAGAAATTTTGAAATCTCTAGACCATTTAAGACCAAAATCTTTCCCTTGCAAAGAATTTCACATAACATAATCAATAACCAAACGAAACAGAAAAGGAGACAAAATGCATCCTTGTCTAACTCCACTAGCAATGCTAAACAAATCAATGAAAGATGTACGAACTCTCACATATGACTCAGTGTTATTATAGAGAGCTTTCATTACACTAACTAACTTATCAGGTATTCCATATGATCTAACAATTAACCACAAATTATGTTCATCAACAGGATCAAAATCTATTAAAGCTATTATTATTTTATTATTATTTATTGAAATCTATTAAGCTAGCAATCACAGGTTTATGCAAAAGCAAGAGTTCTGATGTCTGTGATGACCTCTGCTCAGGATTATCCACTAGCTAATAAAACATATCCTGTGAATCTATTCACTTTGGGGCTGTCAACCCAGAAACAAACAGAAACTACAGTGGAAGATTTTCCCTCCACAGAAGCCCACCAGTGCAGCAAATTCAGGATCCATAATCAAGCTCAGAGCCCTAATTCTGTTCAGATTGGTATATATGGTCAGCACCAGAATCCTGTGTGGTTGACCACTCCTCAGCAGGGTATAAAAAAATGAAAAATAGAAATAGTTGTTCAGATCAGTAGGTAATACTGATCTGACAGTTCAGATCAGTAGGTAATACTGATCTGACAGCCCTTCCCTTCTGTTCCCTTTCACGAGAGAGTATCTCTTTTAAAAGGTACTAACAGTCTGCACTACGAGAAGGCAGGTTCAGACATTAGGTGCTAGTCCTGGCTGGCATATTAGTTTTCATTCAAATTTCAATGTTCAGTGGTTAAATTAAACTTTATATGTTTAAAAATATTTTGTTTAATTTTTTTCACAGTTCTTTTCCTCTTTTTAGTTATATATTTTTCAATTTTTTTATATGCTATCTAGTTTTTAAAGTAAAATGAATTTTTGTGACACTATTACCATATTTTTAAGAGTTTGCCAATAGCCAAAATATCCAAGCATTATGCTGTTTTCATAAATGATTAAAAAATTTAGAAAAAAATTAAAGATATTTAAATAATAGAGATATTGTGAATGTTTTGTATTAAAATGAGATACCTAGAAAATATAACAAAAATTTTTTTTAATTAAATTAAAATGGGAAAAATGCATTAAAAGTTCACAATTAAAAAAAAGTGCTTATAAAATTTTACTTTTTTTCCTTTGAATTTTTACCATTTTATTAACTGCAATTTAATGCTCTACCTTTTGGTATATAAAATAACCTGTTTGTGGTGATTGGTTATTTGGAAAAAAATTCTAAAGTTCATGCATTATTTGAATGAAAACAGTTGGCAAAAAACCTTGACATTTCTTGATGTATATCACAGGAAAAAAATTACAGAAATAAATTTTTTGTTTAAAGTGAAAAATTTATTATTCTGTTATTGGCAATAACAAAAGTAAAACAAACATTTAATTCATATGCATTATAATTATTTTAGTCCAATAGTTTTTTAGTAAACATATTTATATTTGCATTGCCAGGTCCTTTTTTACTACACACTAAAAAAGTTCTATTTAATAAAGTGAGGATAATGTTAATTTTAATATTTTATATTCATAAAATGCAGAATTAAATGCTGTTTAATTTGATGTATGACATACCATATTTCTTTTCATTAATTATTTGGAAAAAAGTTCTACGATTCATTATTTTTCTTGACAGCACAGTTTAAAAGAAGCCTGGCACTATTAGGATTTTAAGCGTAAAATTATTAGGAGGTAATTCTTTGAATTTTTTATTAATCAGCTATTTGTTGAAGCTTGTAATTTTGCATCATTTAAGGGCCAAATAATGTATTTCAATCATCATAAGCGAATTAATTATTCAATTTAATGAATAATTATGAAATTTTTATGAGCCGAGATAGGCATTTTGGGAAGATCGGTTTAGTGCAGTTTATTTAAATTTCAAATATCATAAATATTTGCTCATCATTTGAAAAAAAATGGTAGAAATAGTAAAATATAAAGCACAAGACTAAAGATCTGAATTTCTCCCAGTCAAAACCATTTCTTTAATTAATATGTGAAAACATTGCAGAGTGTTAGAAATAAGGAAATGCAACCATTCAGGAAACAATTTTAACTGATAATTGCAGAAGTTTGAATTTGAATTCTGAGGAAAACTAACAAAACCATGTGTTACCACTAAATAGGTGTTAGAAAGGGTGCAAGAGCAATTGTCAGAAGTTTTGATGACCATTTTTTCCAGTTTCCTAGCATATAAGATGCACACAAATATATTGTAGCATACAAGATAATATGTGATTTTGTATGCAGACATTTACTGGAAAATATTAATTTCCAACTTCAACTGGTGAACTTTAAAGATTTCATTGGCAAAAAAAATTACTTATTTCTTTTTTAAAAATATTACAACTCTCTTCTATGGCAGTGTAATCAATGAACATACAGACAGTTTCTGAAACCAGAAAAATGCTTTTGACATTCTTTGGAATAAGTGATAATCTACTTTATTCCCTTGACTAGTCCTTTATTTCATTGCTGAATTTGAAATATATTTTTTTACTATCTGTATTATCACAATTTTCACAGGTTATTGTTGGAATTGACCTTTTGTCAATTGAAAATTCAGTGGCGAGTCTGGTATAGATTGTAGGCTGTGAATTGGTGACCCTTGCTAGGCTCAGTTGTCAAAAGGACTCACTGTGTAAAAAACATTATGCCAGTGTCTTATGTTTTTCAAAAGTGGCTACAACTTAAAATAATTTATTGTTTTGCTTTTTGAGTATCAATAAATGCTTAAAGTGCTCACGATATATATATATAATGTTTTTATACTTATAAAAATTTTAAAATAATATGAAGGAAAAAAATGTTAATGGATATTTCAAATGCCAATTCAACACAAGCTGTTGATGAAATTACCAGTATTTTTAATTTTTTTCTTTGTAAATGCATTTCTAGATCTTATTAATATCAGTTAAAAATAATTCTTATAATTGCTGATATTGTCTCCTATGGTATGACTATGACATATTAAACATTATCCATTTCTGAGTCTCATAATTTTATATTTTCTGTACTATTTATTAGCCAGGATATTTAGATTTTTTTTTTCTCCCCAATTTTGAATTTATATATTGTCTAGCCAAATTGTTGCAAACATTGCATCATGTGTGAAGTACCATGAAGCATGACAATGTATTCAAAATTTCTTACTAACGTAAATATTTGACATTATTTTGAAATTCTATAAAAGCTGTAAAGGCATGCTAGAAAGCAGAGTCAAGTGCATTATGGGTAAAGAAGCTTATCTGACTGACTTCAAAAGGGGGGGCTCATCATTGAACTGCAATTGGGAAGAGCATCTGCAACAGAAGTGATGGAACTCGGCAGAAAATCATGAGGCACAATATCCCAAGTGTGTAGAGAATGGCAAAAGTCTCAAAAAACTTTTAACAATTGTGACAACTGCAGGAGAATAAAGGCTCTGATAGACAGGAATTTGTTGGCACAAACTGTACAGCAAAACAAAGCTGCTGTAGTTCATCAGCTGAGAGAGATTACCTCTAGCAGTACTTCAAACCCCATTTCAAAGAATTGTGTGCAGAGAATGGAAAGCTTTGAAATTTGATAACTGTATCATGATACATATGACAAAGTATTAGGGGTGTTCATAACAATTTGGCCAGGCATTGTATATAAAAAGTTAATTTATTAGCATTTTACATATTCAGTGCAAATTTTTTCCACTTACATTTTATGGTGAAAGTAAATTTTTTTGACTATGAATGATTGATATAGAATCAATTTCTGATGATGATGATGTAGACTCGTATTTCACTGTACCATTGCAAGCTATTCGTTCAAGTTTGGCTTGGATTAGAGGTTCCCAAGACCATCAGACTGAATATAATTGTGATGTAAGTAGATATGTTCCTGTTTATTCTTGCCTTTTTAAAATTTTGCCTTGATTGCATGTATGGCAACTTTTTAGGGGTTTTTTTTTGCTGGGAGGAGGGGAAAACAAAGTATGTTTCTACAGAGAGAAAAGTATAAGAAACATTTATACACTACATTTTGTTTCTCATTTCAAGATTTATGGGGGATTTTGCCACATTGCCTTTTTGACTTTGCCATGTCTAAAGGGAATGTTATGAATATCTTGTGTGTGTAAAATGCATGATATTCATTAGTATTCAAAAATAAAAAATAATGTGATATTCTTGAAAAGTATATAAATAATGACTTGTAATGTTACACCACATTACATGTCATTATTTATATACTTTTCAAGAATATCATATTTTTTAATTTTGAATTCTAGTGAATATCAATGTAAATTTTGCAGTGCAGAAGTAGAAAATGCTTGCACATTTAACTGACACAACCAATGAACATACAAATTAGGGTTACTATAAAAGAGCATGTGCTATAGTCACCATTCATTTCCATTCCAGCTAGCTTGAGGATAACTTGGGTTCTTCAAAGATAGCTGTGATACCATCACTGCAAACCAGATCCCACTGCAGTGTCCCATCTTCACTGTAGAGTTGCACACTATCAGTCTTGGACCACATAGTGGCTAAGCATCATCGTCAGTGTGTGCTTTACACTGGCTCGCTTAGCTTGATATAGACTGATCTCAGTGAGGACTCACCCTCCCCTCGTCTGCCCAAGATCTATCAGCAGCTCCATCATCTGCTAGCCACAATGACCATCGTTTCCTGTTGGGAAACTACATTACTATTGGTTATGTTGGTATCAGGGGCAATGGAAGATGCTGGTGCCAAGTCGGCTGCACCCCTGTGCAGCACTCCATTAGCTATTCCATATATGGACTTTTGACAGCATTTTTTTTTATCAAGCTCTGGGAGCAGTGGCTTGGTCTGAACAGCTCAAGAACAAGCTCTTTGAAATCAAGTCTGTTGTAAAACCATGGCTGTCATCTTTTTGCTGGAATCGCAAGGAAGAACTTGTACTTGTATTGTAGGTCATTCCTTTATCACACATTCTTTTCTTCTGTGGGTGGATGATGAACCTAAGTGTGAGTTTTGTGACACCATTTTAACCATGAAATATATTTTATTCGATTGCCCTACTTTTATCCAGCTGTCAGATAATGTTGGTATCAGAATGATGGTGCATTGGGTAATGATGGACATACTCTCTAATAGTGTGCAAGGCATTCCCATGACACTTTCTAAAGAGCTTGTACATGTCTCAGTACTCTTGAGTAGAATATGTGGTGCAATCCAATGTATGGATGTTACTCAGCCAGTGCACAATAATGCCTCTTCATACCAGCCAGAGTTTGCACTCCAACAGGAATTTCAGGTAACATTTTGCATTTCACAAACTCGTCAATCATGGGTCTGGCAGAATATTTGTTTGGTTGTAAGCCAATGTAACATCACAATCTCTAGATTCGTTTTGCTCAGAAACTATCACTGATCATTTGATCCTCTCATGAAGAGGAATATCACCATGCTGAGTTTATGTGGTTGTTCAGGGATACCCTGTATATATATAGAAACTAAACCATTTTATAATTCTTCCTATTTTTGGTAATGCAAACTATAAATACACATGCAAAATCCTCATGCAGCCACCGGCTATAGAGGTCCTACCAGACTTCGCAATTTTGTTCTTCAGACATGTCTGTCCTGAGCTACAGTTGCTGTATTTGGTCACTTTAGGCCAGTTCTAGCAAAATTTAGATTTTAGATGCTTAAGCTGTTTTAAATTGTCTGCCCATCACATACTAGGTCCCCCTCTTTTCCTGAAGCCTTTAGGCACACTGTTCATAATCCTATTTGCCAATCTGCAGCTATGCATATGGGCAACAATGCCAAACCAATGGAGTCTCTCTTTGTAGAATATGCTGCCGAAGGAGGTTGCTGACTCCTTCTTCTAACCATCATTGCTTGCAAAGTCAAACCACCTAATGCCCAAGATACTGCTTAAGCATCTAGAATCAAAGCCATCAAGTTTCCTATTATCCTGCTTACAAAGGGCCAATGTTTCACTACTATAACTAACCTTAGAAAGAACCAAACTATATATTATTATACAGCCTAATTTAATATAATATATTATAATATTAATATTTTTATATATATATATATATTATATTATTAATATATATATATAATAATATATATATTACTATATATATTATTATACAGCCTAATTTTAGTCTTTAAGTGTATATGCCTATTTTTCCACACTCTCTACAGATTCTTAAAAGTCCCAGCAGCAATCCCTCTTCTGTTTATCTCATGCTGCATATCACCATATCTGTTATATAGCTCCAGAGGTAATTAAACTGAGATGCTAGCTGAAGAGAGCAGTCATTCAAAGCAACTGAATCACTTTAGTTTATCTCTGTTTATCACTGAACCTACTCTGTTACCAGTCTCATCAGCAGCCCTAATGAAAGAATCATCTCATCAATATCATTACCCAACAAGGCCGAATCATCATTGCAAACTATAAAACAATTTAAAATATTTTATGACAAATTAAAATCTTAATATTATTTGGAACTTAAACTACTAGAAATTACTAATAGTGATTTCCAATTCTTTAGTAAAATCATTATAAACATTGTGATTCATGAATAAAAGAGAGAGAATGCCTAAAAAATAAAAAAAATTAAAAAACTGAATGGTGGCTCAGTTTTAATTACTAAAGTCTAATTAAAAGGTCGAAATTTAAAAAATAAAATTTTTCATTTTAGTTATTAAAATTTTTTATTTTTGTCTTGCTATTTTTTTTTACAATTGGCAGAAAAATTTTAAATTTAAATTATGATTGAACCCAAGACCACCCAGCCTTGAACTCATCTCTACTCTCTATAATAGCATTGAGTCATGTGTGAGAGTTGGTAAAGCTTTTAGAAATTGGTTTAGCATTGCTCATATTGTTCCATACATATCAAATACTTATATATATATACTATGTGTGTGTATATATGTGTGCACTTAACAAGTTATTAATTTTAATAGTTCTAGATTTTCACATTTCAAGTAAAAAGAGTTTTGCTTTTGCAGATTTTCAGTGCCTAAAGTAAGAGTAAAAAAATTACGCTGAAATTTCATTTTATAGAATTATAGTACATTGTCAAACAAGATTTTGTTGTTGTTCATTTTCTCAGACAGTTACTGGAGAGGATGCTGATCCACAAGGAAGTCAGAATGTTCAAGTAGAACCTTCTACCCCAGAAAAATCAAAAAATGCTATTACTTCTGATGTGCATCGTGAAATGAAACATAGTCGGGAAGAAGAATCTGAAGAGAAAATGAGCAATTTCTACTTGTATGGTCTTGTTTGGGCCTGTGTATTTGCACAAGTGTGGCTTCATATATGGCTTTTGCATTTGCTTCTTATACCAGCGGTATACATGGGAATCAAATATACAAGTAAGTGTCAATACTGTTGTTTAAAAATATATAAGTAAAAAACTTGTATATTTTAAAACTTTCATTGTAAAAAAAATATGAAAGTGCCAGTCATGTCTCAGTTGCTGTACTAAATTTCTGCTTTAAAAGATTAAAAGAAACTACAGCATCACATTTAAATAAGGAGATTGTAACATGTTTCTGGTTATTTTTTCCTTCTTTTATACACTAAAAAATAGAGGTTTAACCTATAGAAGGTTTACTTTCTGGTTGTTTTTTTTTCATTCTTTTGTATAGTGAAAAATGGAGGTTACTACATGCTTTATTTAAATTGAAGAGGTATTTTTTCGATGTATTTAATGAATGCTAAGATAGATATCACTCTGAAATTAATGTCGATCAATTTTAGAGGTAAAATTGTCTTGAGCCAGGTGGGATATGAACTCACGACCTCCTGATAATGTCAGGTGCTCAACCACTGAGCTACCAGCCACCGATCAAGATTTCTAATTGATGTTATGAACTTTTTACCAGCAGTACACAATTCTCTTTGTCTCATGCAAGTATTTGTCCCAGCTGCTCTCAGCCTCAAGAAACAATGACAGTCATGTTATGAAGATGGTAAGTACATTCTGAGTGTACAATTGTTTAAATTGAAGAGGTATTTTTTGACATATTTAATGAATGTTAAGGCAGATATCACTCTGAAGTTAACATTGATTAATTTTGTGCATTTATAGCATGAGACACAGATAATTGTGTACTGCTGGTAGAAAGTTCATAGCATCAATTAGAGGAGATCTTGATCGGCGGCCGGTAGCTCAGTGGTCCAGAGCACCTGACATGTTATCAGGAGGTCGTGAGTTTGTATCCCATCCAGCTCAAGACAATTTTTCCTCTAAAATTAATCAACGTTAACTTCAGAGTGATATCTGCCTTAACCATACTTAATTTACTATGAAATTTTTTTTTATTTCCTTTAAAATTTACCATAGTGTTGTAATTAAATATTTTGCTACTCTTATCAACACTACTAAACAAGTTAAACATTTTACTACTCTTAGCAAAATATTTAACTTGTTTAATAGTAAAATATTGCAAAACATGTTCATTTTCCAGTTTCTTTGGTTGCAGTCAAAAATGAAGCATAAAAGTGCATTAAAATAATATCCCTTTTCCTCATCAGCTTTCAAAAAATTGAAATATAATAGTCAAAACCATAGCTGAATAAATGCTGGGTTTTTAATAGTAAAAATGAATTACAACTCGAATGATTCTTGCTTTGTGTTTATCTTTTGTTATCATGATTGAGCCCTACCTAGTCTAGTAGTAGCGTACCTGACTACTAAGAGCAGCTGGGTATGTTCTTGTGTAAGTGTTTGTATGTTGTATGAGAAATCAGGACAGCCTAATATAGCTTCTAGGTTATCTTCTTTCTTTGGAAAAAAATATGGATGAAAAGTTGAATTTATTGTTACTCAGCTAATACTAAGGGAGGGTGCACACTACAGCAATTTGTAACAACAAATACGAAAATTACAATTTTCCTGAAATTTGGACTGGCGATGTCTTCAGAGTGTAGTTGCAAACAATTTGAGTGATATGTGTTTGAAGAACAAAGTGGTCATGTTGCACTCTTCTATTTTGTTTTTGGTCTTAGATTATTCTGAGAGTTTTGTTTCAATGTTTATTACCCCATTACTCATAGTTAACAAGAAAATTATGTGAATCTTCAAGGATTTATTTTCTAGGAATATAAATTTTGCTTATTTAGAAGCATCGAATCTTGACCATGATATCAAGCTTGCCTTGGCAAACTTACGGTATGAATTCCATTTGTATTAAAACTGTGGAGTCTGATAAGTAATCATTTATAATGCAGTAATTAATATGTGAGAGAATTACACTAGCTTGCTAATGGACAATATACCATGGCATATATTTCTGCTCAGTGTATTACTACTTAAGTTAAATAATTTGAAGTATGCAATAATGGCAGCAAACCATAGCTAGGCATTTAGCAATGCCAGTATGGCTAGTACACAAGCTGTCTAATACATATAGTATATATATTGCATACTCGTACAATATTAATAAAACTCTTGTGATTATTAAACAGTACTGTGTTTAGTTGAAATGAACCCTGAGATTTTAATGATAGGGGGATTAAGTTTCAATATTTCAGATAACAGTTACTAATAAAATGATCGTGTTATCTGTTTATTAGTGATGTAAGAAGAATATGGCACTAGTATAACTTTCGTTTTGATTGCAAAGTTTACTTTAGTAAGGAATGCAACTCGGAAATGTTCATAATAGACTTTATTTTTTAACTTCAAATATACCGATAGGCAAAATTCTGTCATATTTATATATTCTATTAATGCACGGAACTTTTGAATAGTTTATCAAATGTTATTTTTGTTTTAAATCAGTCTTTTTTTTATGTAGAAATTATTTTGTTTCCCATTCATTCAGAAGGATTCAAATAAATTTTTTTTTCTTTAATGAATAGGCAAGTAATTCCAATGCAGATAAAATGCTATTAGTTTAAATAAAATATTTCAGCCTCTATAGCCTCATTAAAAATTTTAATTTTTAATGAGGCTATAGAATTTTTAAGGTTTTAATTTTTTTGCATTAAATAGTTTCACTGCTAGCTTATTTTTTAAGTGCTTGCATACAGTTAACGTTATGCTTTTTGGCATGGTCTGCTCATAATTGAAAAGACTTTTCGAATATTCTTTAATTACCTTATATGATTTCACAAACGTGTATCAGTTTGCAAGTAGTGCTCCTATTTTAAATATTTTCGATTTTATCACATATAAAGTTTCTGTCTGAATGTTTTTTCACTGCATAAAACAATAACAGCTACTCACCAGACTTCGTCTATAATTGTCTGTGTTTTTTGTGAGGTAAAAAAGAGAAAAACAGGTTCTGTTTTGCTTTTATGGCAAAATAGAAGAATGATTTTATTTATGGAAAGTAACGTACAGAAGCACAATTTTATAGTTCAAGATTTAAATAATTTTGCAATTATTATTCATAAAAATAATTTAATTCCAGTGAGGTTGTTTAAATTTCTTCCTCCTCCCCATAAGGAGGGGAAAGAAAGTTATCCTGTGGGTGTTTATTTATTACCTCTATGGGTGTTTATAATTATCTCACTTTAATTTTTATCCTATGGAAAGTGAATCTCACAAAGCAAGTTGTTCTTTTATCATAAAGAGTATGCTTTTTATTTCTTAACAAATTTCCTTCCTGTAGCTTAGCCATGGGGGAGGATGCATGAGTTATACATTATGCCTCCTTGAGTGTTTGAGTAACATTTTCTAAGGAAGGCTCTATAAAATCAAAGACGCATGTACCCCCCCCCCCCCAGCATCTAATTGAAAGAATTTGGATACGATAATGATTTAGTAAATTTGCATTAAAATGCTAAGATTTAACCTTCCCTTTCCAAAAATATGATTACATTACTGCTTCTGAACAAGCTGGACAAATATTCAATGGTCATTTTATTTGTAGTAGACCCGCTATTTTGTAGAAATTCTTCATTTCAAATAAGAATCAGAGCTCTTCCTAAATCAGATGTTTTTAATGAAAAATGAGGCTAAAAGAAATTAAATATCTGAATCTCTATTATCTGTCTCAAATATCAAATATCAACAATATCCATTTGCTGTTTACAGACATGGAACTAAAATATTTACTATTGGTGATGGCAATTAAATTAATCTGAAAACTTGATACAAACATATTAAAACACGAGTAATATAAATTGCATTAAATTGCTGTGGAATTTATAAGCATATTTTAAGCAGAGTATGACATTTTAAATTTTAACCAATTTTGAATGTTTTTTGTAACCCTCAACTCTTTTACCTCGGTTTCAAAAGTTGAGATAAAAAAATCCTTGTGATTCTGAACCAGGCCCAGATCTAGAAAAAAAATGAGGAGGAGGCCAAGAAACACCATTGAGCCAGAAAAATGTAAAAGGGGGTGGGGAGATGGCAAGAGACTGAATTTCCAATGCTTTATAACATTTCTCCCTCTGTTATACAGGCTTGAAAGATCTGTAAAACACAGGTTGCTTGTAAACATGAGTTGCTTGAAAAATGCATGAAATATAAATAAGTTTAATATTTTTTTCCTCTATCACCATTATTAGCATTCTGACAACATGGTGCTCTTGCCCCCTTTAGATCCTACTCTCTGAACCATGAGAAACTGCTATGTTCCAGAAGATAACTTTTGTCTCAGAAATGGATGTACCCATTGTTTCCTTATTTTTCTTCTATTATTTTATTCCACAACCATCACTAAATGATCACTCACTTCAGACATCACTGAAAGAATGAAGTACATTTATATACAATTTACCTAAAGGGGGCAGCACTAGCAATGTCAAAGACGAATTGTGGAAATGTTTAATTGCTTGTCTGTGGGGGGGGGGGGGTCTGTAAGCAATTGGTTTGCAATACTAATAATGTGACAATTGCATCATTATTGCTTTTGAATTGCAGTCACATTGCAGTTACAAATTGCTGCAGTGTGCACCCTCCCTAATAGTTTTTAATTTCTCTGTTTTAAATAAACTGAAATATTGTAGCCAACTTTACCTTAGGAATTGTTGCTCAATATTTCAGCTTCACTAAAAATTCTATTTGAACCATCTTTTCGTGAAATAGCAATTATTCACAGCAAATTATTTGAATCATCTATTCATGACTTTATTACTAATTGTACCTTTAGGTTGAGTTGGGTTGTTTTACCTCTGAGCGGCACTTTTTTGCACACCATGGGCTAAATGGCCAGGTCACATGGACCCCGAAGGCTCAGAGAAGGTTGGGGGAGGGGACCCACTGGAACAGCTGTTGGGAGACAGATGGTAGCCTCCCGTCAAGGCCATCCAGCGTGTTCTTTAACGCGCACAGGGTATGGCTCTCCTGCACACGGGGCCACGCCTTAATGTCCCATCCGACGGACGGCGGCCTTTCCAAGCCCATCGGTGTCCCCTACTGACCATGGGCAGGGCAGGGAATTTTGCGGAGATAAATCTCAACGCTGACCCAGCTGGGACTCGAACCTGGGAACTACAGCCTGGTGTGCTACCGACTGAGCCACCCCCTCCCCATTGTACCTTTAGAGTTGGTGTTTTTGCCCAAAATGGAGTGTAAGAAATAGTCTGTTCCATAAAAAGTGCAGATTTAAAATAAAACTATGAATGAACATAAATTCTTCAGCAATTAAAATCTGTTAAATTTATTTTAAATATCAGCATTTGTACAGGGGAAGTCTGAAAGTAAATTTACAAAGCATATAATCTCACAACCTTATGGTAATATTAGGGGCTATACCTTATTAAGATAATTTTAGAGGGATTAGTTAATTGGCAACATTACATGTTGATTCACCTATCATCTACCCCTTATTACATGTATGACTGATTGAACATGGCAACTCAACTGGAACAGTAGTTTAATAATGAAATCTCTGTTTAATTCAGTTTTTCAGTGCAAGAAATCTATGCTGCTGGCAGAAATTCATTGTCAGCCATGAAAGTTGATGGAAAAGAAGCTGTGAGTCAGAGAGTAGCAAAATGGTGCAATGGAATTTTGTGTCAGAAGAGTTAATATAAGGATTGGAAAGGATCCACAACAAGGCAGACCAACAACAGCAAGCACAAAAGGCAGATGCCACAAAAAAAGAACTTCTGACAATAATGCACCCATCGAAAATGGTATTTACAATTACAACAGGCAATTGCCATCTTTTCCTAAAGGAACTACTTGGAGTCCACAGGTTTTGAAATGATGGCAACATGGAAACAGCAGTGAAACAATGGCTGAGTGAAAAGAACAAGGACTGCCAACAAGGAATAAAGAAACATCCCACAATGTGATGTCTCAATCTTTGTGGGAATTACTTTGAGAAGTAGTAAAATAACAGTAGAATTATTCTGCATTGTTCATATTAGAGATTGTGATAGAAAACTTTGAACTGGGTGCATTGAAAACCTGGAGTGAGGGGTTGTCTCAGTAATTCACCATGCCTGTAATCTAATATTCCTAGGTTCGAGTCCCTACTGTACCTGCACTGAGATTTTCATCTCTAACCCCTATTCTGCCCATTGTAAGAAAGGACACATTGGACTTCAAAAAGATGCCATCCATCGAGTGGGATTTTGAACCCTGGTCCCATGTGGAGGAGAGCCATACCCATTGCATGTTAACCCTTAAAGTGTCCATAGAGGATTAATTTTTTAAAAATTAGGCTTAGTAGTCTTCATTTCAGTTTTAATTTCTATTATTATTATTATTCAGAATGAAATGCTCTTTCATTTGGTATATAATATGACCTATCTATCTTTTAGTCACTGCAGAGTAAAATTCTGAAGTTCAGTTGTTTTTCTGTTGAAAAAAGTTAAAAATTATCTTTGTCACAATTGCTTGCATTGTGAGAAACTTAACATTTTAAGAGTTAAAGAACATGCTGGATGACCTTCATGGGAGGCTTATATCTGTCTTTTAACAGCTGTGCAGTGTCCCCCCCCCCTTCCCCAATTTTCTGAGTCTTTGGGATCCTTGTGGCTTGGCATTTAGCCCATTGTGTGTAAAAAATACTAATTAGAGGTAAAATAACCCAAAACCTTATAAACTTGCTTTTTGACATTGACTGTTGAAAAAATATTTACCTACTGAAACGGCTGAAAATTCAGATGCTAAAATGTTTTTTGTATTGCCATTTTTAATGTCAGTTATTGTTTATATTTTATTGACTTTTAATTTAAACAGCTGTGAAATTTGGAGTTTTGGACTTTTTGAAAGCTAAGTTAGCTACCACTTGGGAATCTTGGAAAGAAAGAATTGAAGATAGAAAAGATGCACTAGTACCTTCTCCATTACGTGGTTTATGGAAACTCATGACTCAAGGTGACCAAAAGGTACCATGCAATTTAATTTCTGATAAATTATTATTTTACTTCATGTTATATATATAACACATTAATTGTCACATTAAAATCTTCCATACCCAAGAGACACTTAAATTAGTGGATTTTGCCATTTTGCACAAAGTTTTTTTAATTAAAATACTAAGAATTATTTTAAGTTGTTATTACTCAACTAATAGTTTTTAATTTTTCTATTTTGAATTCACTGAAAAATTGTAGATCGTGCCTTGAAATTTGTTGTCCAAAGGCCTTGCAATAAGTTCAGTTACCTCTTTAGCATCAGTTTATTATTATTAGTATCATTCTGAAATAGGAGCATTGGTGCTTTAATGTGTCAAGCAAACTTGAAATAGAAAAAAAATTGTGTGTCATTTTACTTTGCAAAATTTTCTTTTTTTTTAAATTGATGAATGACCAATTATTCAGTGTAAGCAGAAGTAAGCGATCAAACCCATGTTAACAAATTTTTAATTTTATAATTCATGGAATTAATATATTTAATAATTTGTTCACTTCAGTTAAGACATTCCTGTGGAATGAAATGCAGTTTTTACAGAGCACTATATTACATTTTACCCAATTAGCTAGGTAGTCACTGGAAGGAGAGCTATGCACCAATCCCCTGTGATGATGCATAGAACCGGCCAGGACGAGCACCTAATGTCCGACCCTGCCTTCTCATGGTGCAGACCGTTAGTACCTTTCAGAAGAGATACTCTCTTGTGGAAGTGAATGGAAGGGGAGGGCTGCCAGATTAGTGTGGCCTACCAATCTGGACAACTATGGCTACTTTTCTTTTTTCTACCCTGCTGAGGAGTGGTCAACCACACAGGGTCCTGGTGCTGACCATATAAACCACACTGGACAGATATATGGCTCTGAGCTTGATTATGGATCCTGATTTTGCTGCACTGGTGGGCTTCTGTGGAGGGAAAATCTTCTGCTGTGTTTTCTGTTTGTTTCTGGGTTGACAGCCCCAAGTGAATAGATTCACAGGATATGTTTATCAGCTGGTGGATAATCCTGAGCAGAGGTCATCGCAGGCACCTGAACTCTTTGCTTCTATTGGCATCATCAAATTCTACATTGGGGGAAGTCTTCCAGTGTAGATGGCTCCAGCCTTTAGTGGTGGAGGAATGAGTCTTTGCCCAATGTCTGTGATTAGGGGGCTGTTGATATGTCGGCATTCCCTCTCTCAATAAACATAGTTTCTTTAAACATCCCACTAACCATTTTCTCTCCATAGGTAGTTGGAATGTGAGGACTCTGCACAGAGCTTTTTCTCTTGATGTCCTCACACAAGAATTGTACCATTATAATTTAGATATTCTCTCGGCTTGCAAGAGACCAGATGGACTGATAAAGGTCAGATTCTTAAAAATAGTCTTATATTTCTCTTTTCAGGGAGGGACGACAATAAGCATCACCAAGGCGTGGGTCTGCTTCTCAGCAGACACGCTAGTGATGCTCTTCTAGGATATGAGTGCATTAATGAAAGGTTTCTTACAGCAAAATTTTAGACAAGCGTTAAAGACTTGAATGTTATCTGCTGTTATGCCCCCACTGAGGATGCCGATGAGGATGAAAAGGATAGGTTTTATGGACAACTTCAGAATATTTTGAATTCTGTCAAGAAAGGAGATATTACCCTTGTTCTTGGTGACTTCAATGCCAAAGTTGGTACTGACTCTGACCTTTGGGGAGGAGTAATAGACCCTTTTGGTATTGGTAGCTGCAATGGCAATGGGCAACGTCTCCTACAGGTATGTAAACTCAATGGATTCAGAATAACTAACACTTATTACAAACACCGCGACATACATAAGTACACATGGGTTTCACCCGATCTGCTGCATAAGAATACGATTGATTACATATTAATTAACAGCAAATGGGCTAGTTCTGTTAGGAATACCAGGTCATATAGGGGAGCTGAAATTGGATCTGACCATTACCTTGTTAAAAGTGTGTTGCAACTTAAACTTAAAAAGTGTTGTGCTTGGGTTAATAATTTTACCTTTAATACTTAAGCTCTGAAAGACTCAGTTATAGCTAAAGCTTACCATGATAGGTTATTTAGTCATTATGACAGTCATGGTTTGCTTACTACTGAAGTTGAGGAAGAATGGGACCATTTTAAACAGGCTTTTTTGGAAACTAACAGTACTCTTTTAGGGAAAAAGGAGACAGAATTATTTGAGTGATAAGGCACTTGAGCTCATTTCAGAAAGAAAGAACTGCAGGAATGTCCTTAATCAATACCCTACTAGTCCTAATAGAAAGCATTACAGAGAACTTAATAAACGTGTAAAGGATCAGTTTGCTGCTGATAAGAATCTTTGGCTTAATGGCTTGGCTGACAAAGCCGAGGAAGCAGTTAAACAGCACAACAGTAGAGAGCTGTACCAGATAGTTAATGTTTTGTGTGGTAGAAAATGGACAGGTATTCAGGGATTGAAGGATAAACAAGGTAAGGTTATAGAAGGTGAGAATTCTGTCATGGCTAGGTCGGCTGAGCATTTCAATGATGTTCTAAACAATGTAGTTAGTTCTACTCCCATTGTTTGCAATAGTAACAAATGCATTGGTGGCTTTAATGTTGGCCCTATAACACAATCTGAAGTTTTTTTGGCTGTTTCTAAACTTAAACTTCATAAATCCCCAGGTGTAGATAAAATTACTACGGAAATGCTTAGAGCTGGGAATGTTTCTGTTACTACCACTTGGATGACTGAAATTTTGAATATCTTTTATGATAAAGGCATAGTTCCTAAGGATTTTACCAGAGCTATTATTATTCCTATTTTCAAAAAAGGTTATCGCAGTTCTTGTGATAACTATAGGGGTATCAGCCTACTCTCTGTCCCAGGGAAAGTTCTTTGCATGATTGTGCTTAATAGAATTAAGAATCTGGCTGGTTGACAGGCAATTGCGTGATGAGCAATGTGGATTCAGAAGTGGTAGGGGGTGTGTAGATCAGATATTTTCACTTAGGCAGATTCTTGAAAAATGTTTAGAGTTTCAGAAACCTTTGGTTGCTAGCTTTGTTGATTTCAAAAAGGCTTTTGACTCTGTTGATCATCATAATCTGTGGTTGATTGTGAGATCATATGGTATACCAGACAAGTTAGTTAACATAATGGGTTGGGTTGTTTTACCTCTGAGCGGCACTTTTTTGCACACCATGGGCTAAATGGCCAGGTCACATGGACCCCGAAGGCTCAGAGAAGGTTGGGGACCCACTGGAACAGCTGTTGGGAGACAGATGGTAGCCTCCCGTCAAGGCCATCCAGCATTGTCTTTAACGTGCACAGGGTATGGCTCTCCCACACACAGGGCCACGGCTTAACGTCCCATCCAATGGACGGTGGCCTTTCCAAGCCCATCGGTGTCCCCTACTGACCGTGGGCGGGGCGGGGAATTTTGCGGAGATAAATCTCAACACTGACCCAGCTGGGTCTCGAACCTGGGAACTACAGATTACAAGCCTGGCGCACTACCGACTGAGCCACCCCCATCCCTAGTTAACATAATGAAAGCTCTCTATAATAACACTGAGTCATGTGTGAGAGTTGGTAAGTCTTGTAGCAATTGGTTTAACATTACTTCTGGTGTTTGACAAGGGTGCATTTTGTCTCCTTTTCTCTTTAGTTTGGTTATTGATTATGTTATGCGAAATTCACTTCAAGGGAAAGATTTTGGCCTTAAATGGGCTGGAGATATGAAAATTTCTGATTTAGATTATGCTGATGATTTAGCCCTTTTGGCAAATGATGTTGATGAGATGAACTCTTTCATTTGCACTGTTGATGAAACTGGTACTAGAGTAGGTTTGGTTATAAACAGAGAGAAAACTAAAGTGATGAAAATTGGTCAGGCAGGTTGTGATTCAGTTAATTTGAATGGTTGCAATCTTGAACAGGTGTCACAGTTTAATTATCTTGGGAGCTATGTAACAGATACTGGTTATGTGCGGCATGAGATTAACAGATGGATAGGGATTGCTGCCGGGACTTTTAAGAATCTATGGAGAGAGTGGAGAAATAGGTGTATACACTTAAAGACTAAAATTAGACTGTATAATAGTTTGGTTCTTTCCAGGGTTAGTTTTGGCAATGAAACTTGGACATTTTGTAAACAAGATAACAGGAACTTGGAAAGGTCACCATTCATTGGTGTCCCCTAACTTATAGCATAATTACCATGTGTGGAAGAAAGCCATATGCTGCATACTGTTCTCCAACCTTGTGTGAACTTCTGAATGACCTTGACAGGAGGCTCAGTGTGTCTTCTGACAGTGAATACTGAGTTACGTGTAGTCCTTATGACATGACTGTTTAGCCTATCATGTGTCTAGAAGTACTGCTTAGAAGTAAAACAATCTGTAAGTTGTGTTATGCAGGTTTGAGTCCTGCTGTTCTAGCATTAAGAATTTTTTTGACATTTTTAACCACATGGTGGGCAGTGATTATAAAATGCTTGTAAATAAATTATTATCCATCAGATAGTATGTTAAGCGATGGCTATGTGTGCAGAAATCGATGTGTATAGGAGAGAACCATACCAAATACGTTTAACCCTTTTGCCAGATTTGAAAAACGAAATTCTACCCTGTGAGCAGGCTTTTTTTTCAACTGTGTTCAGTCAAAAAAAAAGTGAACTTTTTGTCAGATAACTAATGAAAGGAATTATGGCATGTTGAATGCCAAATTAATCAGCATTTAATATTAGATTTTTTGAAAATAAAATACGAAGGATTGCCCTATTTTTCCAAAACTGTCGCTGGTGACTGTTAAAATAAATAGAAAGTCATCTGCCAATTCTTCTAAGACCTGAGATGGCCACACTCCTACAATGGAATTGTCATGGATTCCAGAGGAATATTGACGATATTAAGTTCCATCTTTGAACACTGAGCCCATCTGTGTGTGCCTGCATGAGACATCCTTGCAGATAGCCAACGATCCTACTCTCTGGCAGTTCTCTCTCGTTCGCCAGTACTGGGATGGAGATGATCCAGCTCACAGGGGTGTTACCATCCTTGTGAGCAACTATTCTCCATTCCAGGACATACCCCTCACCAACAACTTAGAGGCAGTTGCCATCCACCTCTTTGTGAGGTTTTCGTTGACTGTTTCTTCAGTCTACCTACCACCTGGAAGTATCATCTTCCAGGATGACCTTGATGGCCTTGTCTTGCAACTGCCATCCCCCTTCCTCATTATGGGGGACTTCAACACACAGTCCACTCTGAGGCAGTGCTGACACCAACAGGAGGGGTGGGGTCCTGGAGCGGTGACTTCTGGATCCATTGCTCTCCCTGTTGAACACCAGTGTCAGTACATACTTCCACTCCCCAACCCACACATTCACTGCCATTGATCTTACTATCTGCTCCTCCTCCATCCTTTCTCTATTTACGTGGGAGGTAAAGGATAATCCTTATGGAATGATCACCTCCCCATGGTGTGCACCATCTCCAGTGGGGGGCCTTGCAATCCTTCACACATCTCATGGTGGAGGCTTTATCAGGCTGACTGGAGTGGCATCAAGCTCCTCTCTGAGCTCAATGACCACTCTTTGAGCCAGGAGCCAATCAATGTTGCAGTGGTTGAGATGATGGACTGCATTGTCCATTTAGCTGCCTCTACTATTCCTCAGACCTTGACTCGGTTTCCACGGTTTCCAAAATCGTGGTGGAATCCCGACTGCACCACAGCTTGTAAGGCTCAGAACAAGGCTTTGGGGGTGTTTCAGAGATATCCCGACATCCCCCAACCTTAAAGCATTTCAAATGCGCCAGGGTGAAAGCCCGTTTCGTCTGGCGCCAGAGCCAGAAGAAATCCTGGATCAAATATACGTCATCTATCATCCGCACAATCAGTTCTAAGATCATGGGGATAAGGTCTGGAAGATGGGTGGGAAGTACATGTCCCACTTATTATCAATCCTGGAGCACAATGGACAGGCAATTGCTGATCCACAAGCAATTGCCAACACTCTGGGGGAGTCATTTTCCTCCATCTATTCCTTGTGTTCTTACTCCCCCGAGTTTCTGGCCCAGAAGAGCAAGGCTGAACGCTCTCCCCTGTCCTACCAATCGAATGGCCTGGAGCCTTACAAACAGGCCATTCACAGCAGAGGAGCTTTGCCTTGCTCTGCACTCTTCCCATGCATCTGCTGCCAGGCCAGACAATGTCCATTATGCAATGTTCCAACATCTCTCACCACATAGTAAGGATTGGCTGCTCCTACTCTTCAACCACATTTTCATTGAGAAGCAGTTTCCAGACTCCTGGTTGGAGACTATCGTTTTGACCTTCCCTAAGACAGGCAAAGATCCCAAGATTCCTTCCAATTATCATCCAATTGCGCTAACGAGCTGCGTCTGTAAGGTGTTGGAAAGAATGGTAAATACTACGCTGGCCTGGTATTTAGAGCATCAAGGCCTTCTTTCCAATACCAGTGTGGCTTTCAAAGGCAACGGTCTATATTAGACCACCTGATCCGCCTCGAATTGGAGATCGGAAATTTGTTTTTATAGAGAGCATAAAAATGAATTCTGGGTCGTGGTGTCCATTTTCTTCGACATCGAAAAAGCATATGACACGGTGTGGAGATTCGGCATTCTTCATGAGCTTCATAGCTTTGGCTTGTGAAGTCACATGCCAATCTGCATTGCAAATTTTTTATCCTCTCATACCTTTTGAGTTCGTGTTGGCAACACTCTGTCACAGCCTTTCCATCTAGAACAGGGGGTGCCACAAGGCTGTGTTCTGAGTGTTACACTTTTCCCTGTCATGATCAATTCCATTACACAGCAACTTCCTCTGACTGTACTCAATGCCCTCTATGTTGATGACTTTAGCATCTTTTGCTTGTCGTCCAGCATTAAGGTCATTGAATGACAACTGCAAACTGCCCTGATCAATCTCTTGGTTTGGACGACAGCCAGTGCGTTTCAGTTCTTCCCACAGAAGACTGCTTGCATGCACTTTTGCCACAAGAGTAATCTTCATCTGTACCCCGAGCCTCAGCTCGGGGGTAACATCATTCCAGTTGTAGTGGAGACCAAGTTTCTCAGTCTCATATTCGACTGGAAATTGACCTTCTTACCACACATCTGACATCTCAGATCCAATACATGCAGGCATTGAACGTCTTCAAGGTCCTGTCCTCTCTCTCTTGGGTGTCAGACTGATGTTCTTTGCTCCACCTCTACTGTGCACTTGTCCATTTGAAACTGGATCACAGGTGTACGACTCTGCTCGGGATTATAGACTATAGATCATAGGTGTAAGACTCTGCCCTAGATTCAGTGGTGATGGTGCTGGACCCCTCCACCATTAGGCTCTCCAGGTTAATTGTTGCATGGGGGTATTTCGCACTTCACCTGTCCAGAGTCTTTATGTTGAGACCGACGAACCTTCGTTATCTATTCGCCGTCAGCAGTTGTTCCTGCAGTATGCTGCAAAATTACGATGCTTGCCTGACTATCCCACTTGGGACTGCGTTTTCAGTCCCCAATGGGAAATGTTATACCAGAATTGGCCAACTGCCATTCATCCTTTCGGTTTACTCATCTGAGGTTACCTGCGAGACATTAACACCAGCCTTGATAGCATTGCGCAGTCGACAGCCAAGCCACTTCCACCATGGCTCGCTGTTTCCCCTTCCTGTGATTTTTCCCTGTGCATGATGGGGAAGGCCTTTACACCTGACTGTGTGTACTGGCAACTCTTTGCCAGTCATCATGCTGAGCACCCAGACTTCTTGCCTGTCTTCACAGATGGCTCAAAGTCTGGTGCATCTGTGGGATCAGCCATGGTCTGCTGAGATGTAATCATTGCAGACCAGATCCCACAGCATCCTTCTTCACTGCAGAGTTGCATGCTATCATCATTGCCTTGGACCACATAGCAGCTAAGCGTAATTGGTGTTTGTGTGCTTTACACCGACTCTCTTAGCTCACTACAGGCTTTGATCTCAGTGAGGCATCGGCCTCACGCTGTTCTCTCCAAGATCCGCCAGCAGCTCCATCGTCTGGCAACCACCACCACTGCTCTCTTGGATGCACAGTCACATCGGGATTAGGGGCAATGACTTGGCAGATGCTGCTGCCATGCCCCTATTTGACTCACTGCTGCTGGATCCGTACTTGGACTTCTGGCAGTGTTTTCCCATCGAGCTCGGGGTACAGTGGCAGAGATCTTGGTCTGAACAGGTTGGCAACAAGTTTTTCGAGATCAAGCCCATTGTCAAACTGTGGAAGTCTTGTTTTTGCAGGAATCGCAAGGAGGAAGTTATACTTGCTCGGCTCCTCTTAGGTCATTCATTTATCACTCATTCCTTTCTTCTTCAGGTGGGCGACAAACCTAAGTGTAAGTTTTGTGACACCATTTTAACCATTAAACATATTTTAATTGCTTGCCCTGCTTTTAACCTTGAGTGTCATTTATATTTTAACTTCCATAATTTTGCAGCCAAGCCTCTTGCACTTGGCCATCTTTTATCTGACGACTCGTTTTTACCATCTGCCTTTGCCTTTTTATGTTATACAGTTTTTTTTTTAGCAAACTGTGATTTTGTGGCTTTATCCTTTTTACCTTGATCATCCTGGGTCTTTTACATCCAGATTCATTTTATCTTTTTGTACTTTTGTATTTATTGCCTTACACTTTTACTGTTTTTGTATTTAACTTTGGTTGTGGGTCACGCATCTTTTAGTCCTTTATTTGTCTATGTTTTGTGCAATATAGCCTTCATTGGTCTTGTGCCATAAAACCCCAAACAACCAACTGTAACTGATGGAGTTTCCAGACCATTATTTGTGAGATATGAAGTTGAGCATTGTCATGGAGCAATAAGACACAATGTCTATTGACCAATGCAGGCTTCTTTTTTTTTACGTAATTTGTCATGCATTTTTTGGAGTTCTGCACAATATTTCTCTGCATTTATTGTTTCCCCCTGTTTTAGGAATAAATAATGGATAACTCCTGCTGCAGACCACCAAACTCCTGCTGCAGACCACCAAACAGTCACCATGACCTTCTTTGGTGAAGATTAGGTTGGGCATGTGTTTGGGAGCTTCTGCAATGCTGCCATTCAGCAGAATATTAAAATTGTTGTATACTTTTCATCACACGTTACAATTCTATGATAAAAACAGATCCTTTTGGTGTCATTTGAAAAAAGAAGTGTACACTTCCTAGTCGATGTGCATTATGAGCTTTAGTTGATTCATGCCGAACCCATTTATCCAACTTCTTCACTTTCCCATGGCTTACAGATGCTGGGAAATTGTTGAATAATGCACGCCTAATTTTTCTGTGATGTCTTGTACAGTTTGGCATGTGTCAGATTCAATTAAAGCCTTCAGTAGATCATTGTTAATCACTTCTTTGAATTGACCATGTGGCTTATTTTGAAGGCTGATGTTGCCTGATTGAAATTTTTCAAACCAATGTTGTGTTGTCCGTTCATTAGCTGTGCCTTCCCCAAATGCTGCATTGATGTTGCAAGTTACCTCTGCAGCATTGTGTCCCAGTTTAACCTTGTATAAAATATGAACACGAATTTGACTGATCCATTGTTCCCTTTAAGCTCTTGTAATCCACTTACCACAAAATCTACTGGCTAAATGGCTACTGTGTTATTGTAAACAGGCTTCATGATTTAATATCGTATATACAAGCGGCATCTGGTAACATTTTCATTCCTCAAATCATTGAAAATTTCATGCATCAGCAAAACTGACCATTTTAAATAACGAGAGAAATATTATTAATTATTAGGTTGTTGCATATCAAATGACCAATTTTGCAGATGCATGAAGTTTTTGAACTTAATGCATCAGCATGAATTTGCTAATTTTTTTTCAAAATTATTTCGTTATTTGTGCTAATAACATACAATGGTGATTTTTTCTGATTGGCAAACTCTAAGGCTAAGGTAGTAATGTTATAAAAAAATTATTTTGCTTTAATTACAAAATAAATAAAAACTTAAAAATATATAATTAAAACTAGATAAAGTGCTCTGAAGAAATTAAAGTATATCAAACAAGTATATTTTAACCACTGAGATTGAGATTGAATTCTTGCAGATCATATGTATTATATGATCTGCAAGAAATTATTACTACTACAGAAAAATTAAACATTATGAAAATGGCAAAAACTTGAAAATTACAAATTCTGAATGCTAGTTATTAAATTACTTCAGTTTAATCAAAAATGGTACTAAACTTAGTCCTATTATTTAAAAAAGATGTCTCCTAAAGTAGCTACCATTTTAAGTCATGTATGCCTAATGATTTAATTTTTGGTCAAGTTTCAATTATTGCAGAATCCTACACATTTATTCCCCTCTCATTTTTTTTTTTTTAATTTTCGTATATTCATTCCCTTCATGAATGAAACCAAAGGGATCTGTTTTTGCACAGAGTTGTAACATTGATGAAAAATGGATCCTATATGACAGTTGTTGACGTTCTGCTCAAAAGTAAGAATTTCGTTTGAAAAAAGCTTTAAATAATTATTCTTTCTAATTGCAGTATTTATTTGAGAAGCAATGTAAATATTTCTAGAATTAGTGGAATTGATATATCACTTCAGAATCTGAGAAAAGTCATTATTGATCTGAATCATCATCAGAGTCAGTGATATTTTGCGAAACAAAAACTTGCTGTTGTCTGGTTCAACTTCATAATATCCAATGGAGTATAAGATGAATACTTTTTATCTTCTGAAAACTATATTTCATCAAGAAAATTTAAAAAGCACTTCAATTTTTTCTCAATGCAACATAAATATATGTAGTCTAACAAGTTTGCACTAAAAGTTTCAAAGCAAAACCAGATGGTTACCAATCAATATCATGGTCCTATGACATTGCCGATTGATATCAGCTCATATGACATTGCCATTCAATATCATGCTCATATGACATTGCCATTTGATATCATGCTCCTTTGATGTTACTGATTGATATCATGCTTTTATGATGTTGCTGATCGATATCATGCTTTTATGATGTTGCTGATCGATATCATGCTTTTATGATGTTGCTGATCGATGTCATGCTTTTATGATGTTGCTGATCGATATCATTCTCCTGTGACATTGATGATTACATGATCAGAAAAATATAGATTTTTCTTTTCGTACTTCTTTTATCAAATATATCCAATAATAAATAAAAATTTAGAAACCCTAAAATAATTTTTAATTGCAAAATATATTAAAATGAAACAAAAGCTTGTACAGCCGCATTTTCATGCAAATAGCCGAAATTCTCCAATATAAAAAATGTTCCTTTGGTATCGAACTTCATTTTATTGAGAACAGAGATGGTTGGATGTTTAGTAAACAAGTCAGTTAATTTGCTGGAGCTTTCTGTCAGCTACTAATGGGGAAGTTGTAGTTGGGTAAACTTAGCCCACAGAATCTCATCTCCTGCACTGTGCTAATGGCAGTTTGAGCAAGATAAAAGGCTTTTATTTTCTGATACATCAAGTTGTGGAATAAATTGAAAAAACTAGCATTATTTAGTAGCTCTGAAATGTCTGTTTTAAATATATATATATATAAATAAAAAAGTTAGTTCAAATTTTAATATATATTTTTTTTAATTTTAATTTTTTATGGTAACTAATAATGGGTTGGGTTGTTTTTCCTCTGAGGGCCCTTTTTTGCACACAATGTTCTATATGGCCAGGTCACAGCAACCCCAAAGGCTCAGAGAAGGTTGGGGGGGGACCCACTGGAACAGCTGTTGGGAGATAGATGATATTCTCCCATCAAGACCATCCAGTGTGTTCTTTAATGTGCAGGGTATGGCTTTCCCACACACAGGGCCATAACTTAACATCCCATCCAATGAATGGCAACCTTTCCAAGCCTCTACAGTGTCCTCTACTGACCATAAGCAGGGCAGGGAGTTTTGCGGAGATAAATCTCAACACTGGCCCAGCTGGAACTCCAAGCTGGGAACTGCAGATTATGAGACTGGCATGCTACCAACTGGCAACAACCATCCCTGTCCCACTAATAATGGAGTTTATTGCTCATGACCATATGCACAGTCTTCATAAACCAAAATTTCTAGGTTGTGGCAGCATAAGAGTTAAAATCATATTATATGGCCTTCACGGGAAGCTCCCATCTGCTCTCTAGAGTAGGGGTTCTCAACGTGAGGTACACGGTAAATTTTTTTGGGATACGCCATGAG
This sequence comes from Ryuthela nishihirai, assembly GCA_038380435.1. Lineage (NCBI taxonomy): Eukaryota > Metazoa > Arthropoda > Arachnida > Araneae > Heptathelidae > Ryuthela > Ryuthela nishihirai. The sequence continues at coordinate 115,531,755 of JAWZYU010000001.1, forward strand.
AGCTCAAAAGTTGATAGATATATGTTATATATATATATGTTTTATTTTATTCCCATTGTTATACTATAACTATAATTTTATCTATCTATACAAGGGGTTCACCAGTTACATACACATTCCATGGGGTACGTGAAGCATAAAAGGTTGAGAACCATTGCTCTAGAGGGTTCCCTTCCTTAAGTCTTTCATGAGTATAAGTTCTTTATAACCTTTTATTTAACTCCTTATATTTAATTTTGTGTTACAAAAAAAAATATAATTCATTAAAATAACTCAAATAGTTGGCTTTGATTTTGTTAAACAAATTGTGATGTAATTATTTATGTTACAAGTTAGATATAACCATCTTAATTACAGCACTGCAGAGTATTTTGACTTTAGCAATTTAAGTACAGTATGAGAATATTTATTTTAGAACCCTGGAAATGAACTACACTGCTGGCAATTAAAAGTGCAACACCAGGAAGAACTCATCAGATTGTCCTGCAATATGCAAGATGTGTAGCCCATGGGAGAACATGTAAATGATTCAAAGTGCAACACATATGCACATCATGTGTGACAGTAATGCCCCCTGGAAGTGGTATAAGAGGAGATTACAAAGAGCCAGTGTAAAGCACTGGAATTGTGTTTGCTCGCAGTTCTTGCACACTAAAGGATCAAGTATGCTCCATCGAAGAATACGGCATCCATACAACCAGGTTTCCGACTTTGATCGAGGGAGAATTGTGGGATTACAGGAATGTGGATTATCATACTGAGACATCGGTGCTCATGTTGGATGGAATGCTGCCACATTGATGAGAATATGGTGTCAGTGGGTAGAGGAGGAACGAACTCATTGACATGAGGGATCTCAACGGCCCTGTCACACAAATGAACGAGAGGACAGACATCTCTTGTGCATGACTATGAATGATCGTACAGCCACATCAAACACCTTAGCTCAACAGTTAGGGTGTGTACTTAGCATCATCGTATGAAAATGCAGTTCTGGTTTTGCCATAGCCTGGAATGATCTCTTGTTTTACATTATAGTCTTTTATGGATAACATTATCATAAATGATTCACTTTTCATCACCTGTAATCATTCTGTCAAGAAAACTGTTGGCATTTTGCCGAACAAGCAATGAAGCACAAGCAGTATAGTGAGCCACCATGTTCTGCTGTGACAACTGATGTGGGATCCTGGTATCCAGTTTTGATACATAACCTAGCTTTTTCAGCTGTCGAATGACAGAGGATTGATTGGTGTTCAGTAGCTGTGCCAATTCCATGGATGTCCAGTGCATATTTGTACTCAGCAGTGTCTTTAAACAGCCATCATTCAACTCCACTACCTGGCTACTTTGAGGTTCATTTCCATGCTGAAAGTTACCTAACTGGAACTTATACCACTGGTAACAGGTGCTTTTACAGATGACTTTGTCTCCATAAGTTTTGCAGTATACACAAACACTCCTGGACACCAACACCATTTCTGAATTTGTATAAAATGATGGAAAGAATACACACATACTTGCATTGCCATTGTGAAATGCCTGTTATTACTTGTATTGACTAAATGTAAGTGCAAAACACCATTAGATACCGGAGCTACACATGCACTGTCTTTTACATTGTTTACAAGACTGCTGAATGTTTCCTGATAATGGCAAACATATGTGGTTCATCAACCCAATATTTGATGTGGGAGAATGCATTTTTATTGTTGAGCAGTATATTATGTGGAAATTATTTAAATTGAGTTAGGATAAATTAGCATTAGGTCATAAACCATCAAACTCAGTGATCTGGAAGTTAATGAAGCATTTATGGAAAACTGTTTCTGTGATATGCTGGAACAAACAATTTATGTATACATATGCTAGTGACCCACTTTTAGCTCTTGAAATAACATTTATGTATGATAATAGACTTTATATGTATAAGTAGATGTGGACCATATTTATTTATACATTTGTAAGTAACCAATGTTTTGAGATATAACTGTACTGTGTCCCCAAATATAAAAAAAAAATGCATCTTATATTAAGTTTTGAGCCAAATAAGAAATTTTTGAACTATAAAAATAAAATAAATAAATACCCCCTCAAGCAGCTGCTTGCCACAGAGGTCTGACAGGCTATGGAAAAAATAATTTTGAATTTTTATAGTATAATGCTCTTTTGGCAGAAATATGTATGTTAAAATTAATTTCACAATAATATACATCTGATTAATCTATTATTAAAGAGAATCAAATCATCAGATTTAGAGTAAAGCCTGATTCCTTGATCATTTTGAAGCCTGATTCCTGATTTATAGCCTGATTCCTTGGTCATTTTGAATATTCTGTAAATAAATATGAGGGTATAATCTTTTCTAATCAAAGTTAAAGTAACTTTTTTTAGGGAAGAAAGTAATCCCCTTCACAAAGGATGGAGATATCCTACAAGCTCGGTAACGCGCCAGGCTCGTAATCTGTAGTTCCCAGGTTCGAGTCCCAGTTGGGTCAGCGTTGAGATTTATCTCCGCAAAATTCCCCGCCCTGCCCACAGTCAGTAGGGGACACCGATGGGCTTGGAAAGGACGCCATCTGTCGGATGGGGCGTTAAGCCGTGGTCCCATGTGCAGGAGAGCCATACCCTGTGCACGTTAAAGAACACGCTGGATGGCCTTGACGGGAGGCTACCATCTGTCTCCCAACAGCTGTTCCAGTGGGTCCCCTCCCCCAACCTTCTCTGAGCCTTTGGAGTCCATGTGACCTGGCCATTTAGCCCATGGTGTGCAAAAAAGTGCCGCTCAGAGGTAAAACAACCCATGCAACATACAAACACACACACAGGGATATGCCTGCTGGTTCAATAATCAGGTATGCTAACCACTAGATGAGGATGGGCTGGTGGTTAGTGCACCTGTCTATTTTATTTATTTTATTAAAAAATCCATTTCTTTAATCACAATATTTTTTGCAAACATTATTTTTTTCAGGCAGTAATGCTTTGCAAGAAATAAATGTTGTATAATGATACTGACTTCTATAATAAAATATTTTCACCCTTATAAAAACATATAAAGAAGGTAGTTTTTTTTATTACAAATATTTGAGGGATTCTAACTTTGTTTTCCTTTGTCAAATAAATAATCAATTTTATTAAACTTATCATCAAGTTGCATACTATTCATAAAGGTAGTAACACTGTTTGTAATATCTTGCTTTCATTTTGCCTGAGTGTGAGAAAAACTTTTAAGGTTAAATTCAATGTTGATGTTGAGCATTCTTATTCCTATTAAGTGAACTTGATTAGCTTTATGAGAGTATTATTTATATTTGGATGTATGACTGTTATATATTGTATCTACAACTTCAGTATGTGTTTAACAGTCATGACTATGTTAAGTGTGTGCATATTATAATATCTAGATTTTCACTCCTCTTTAGGTTATAGCAGTCCTTGAAGGATCAATTGACACTTTTACAAGCATAGCAGCCATTTTTGTGATATTTGTTTTTGCTGTTGTTGGAACCATTTTTCTTGCAGTTCAAGTATGTATTTAGTTGATTTAAATTAAGTGAAAATTGTGTTTAATTTTTCCAAGGAAAGTTTTTTTACTATTAATTTAACCCTTCCAGTGTCCAGCCAGAAAAACAGGTTTTCATCCAGAGGCCAAGCTATTTTCTCCCTATGCTCAGCCAAAAAAACTTGCGCTGTCTTTACATTGTTTGCAAGACTGCTGAATGTTTCCTGATAATGGCTTTTTTGCCAAATAACTAATGAAAGGAATTATGGCATGTTGTATGCCAAATTAATCAGCATTTAATTCTTGATTTTCTGATAATAAAGTATTTAACAAAAAAGACTGTTTTATTTTAATAGGACTTTTTTTAGAGTCATGTATTAAAAAAGATGCATCTGGCAACATAAATAAAAATTTATTAAAAAAAAACTAATAGACAGAAGTGATTACAATGCACATGAATAAAACGACTATATATTTCTGAATAAAGTGACTATAATTTCTGAATAAAATTGCTATATATTTCTGATTGAAACCAAAAGAATAATTTTTTTGGTTTTAAGTAAATGTTTTTCTCGGTACCATGCTTTGAGAAAATTCCAGGCTTTTAGCCAATTGTGCTGAGTCACATAAACAAGTCAAATTTAGAATTTTTAAAAAAAATAACCAATCAATGGAAATAGGTCATGTTATGTACCAAATTCAACAGAATTTAATTACGAATTTTATGAAAATAAATAATATAAACAAATTTACAAGCATATTGATTTTAATAAGCCTTTTCCAATGTGATATGGTGAAAAAAAAGATCGCACTATACAATTAAGGCTTCATTTTGGAAAACCTGCTGAATAAAAATAGTTAAATTATATATTTATCAAAAGGAAATTTCCTCCCAAATAATATAATATTCAACCTGAAATATGATTTTTATTTCTTCTACTGATTCTTTTCAGTATTATATATTTTAAACACGGCCAGTGTTATACAGTGTGATTTAAACTTCTCACATTCACAGGATTTCCTGAACTGGTTATGAAATAGAAAAAAAAAAACTCATTGGCTGCTAATTTTTGCTAAACATTATGAATTTTTTCTTTGGGTGTTGAAGTTTGGCAATCTTGGCTAAGTGTAGAAAGGTTTGTGCACCAAAGCAAAAAAAATCTGTTATATCGACTGTGTGGCATAGCCAAGGTACTGAGGGGGGGGGGGGGGTTCCTTTAAAATCATTCAATATAAACATAAAAACTCGTAATTTAAAAAAAATATATTTTTCTAGAGTTGGGGGGGGGGGGAGTAAAACTTTCTATATGAGTTTAGCGGAAAGGATAATTTACAGAAATTGCCCTCCCACACAACAGCTGATTTCCATAACTAGGGAGTCTATTTTGCTTCTGTATCCAAGACATTCATTTTCAGAAAACGGTACAAGCTCAAAGTTTTTTTACTAAAAAAAAGAAATAATAAAAGAAAAATTACATATAACCTAATGGGATGTTAAATAAATTATCCTCAACAATTTTTCAGCTGGCCTCTGATCTAGCATAACTCAGAAAGATCGATAAATCAACCAATTGAAAGATCTCTAACTAACAGAAGTAAATCTGCAGATATTAATTTGCTTCCATATCCAAGACCTCATTTATTTTCAGAAAATGATACTATATCAAAGTTTTACTGGAAAAGTAATTAATAATAAAATAAAAATTAACATATAGCCTAATGCAATGTTAAAATATCCACAGCAACAAGTTGTAGGCTGGCCATACGATATAACTATGAAAAAATCAATACTTATCGATCGGCCAAAAGAGAGCTAATTTCCGAAAATAAATCTACTGAAATGAAAATTAACTAAGGTTTAAATATAAAAAAAATACTAACTTTACAAATAGTATCCAATATGCTGCACCAAAACTGTAAAATACACTTATAGCACATGGAACAGAGATAGCATGTGTCAGCCATCTGTGTCTTGTTTGACTCAGTGAAGCATAACTAATTAAATGCAGGTGCAACCAGAATTTGTAAGAAGGATGTGTTTACTTTCAGTTTCGATTTGAAGGATGCTGGGATAAATGATAAAAATAACTTGGGAATACTGAGATAGGTTTATAACAGAAAAGAGTGTGAAACGAAAAAAAAAAAAAAATTCAGGTAGGTATTTTGTAATTACTTCCAAAATCTATAGTTTTTAAAATAGCAGTTTTTTTCGTTAATTTTTAGGAGATTTTCGGAAATTTAAGGAAAAATTTGTTGATAATAGTTCAAATCAAACTTGTGAGCTTAAAGCAGAAGGTTGCTTCAGCAAATAGGAACGTTAACAAGCAAGTTAACAAACAAATCGGCAATACCATTTAGTGCTTCTAAGAAATGACAATCAGATGGCTTTATAAAATTATTTATATTGTAGTTTAATAAAATATGCATCAAATTAAAAAGCAAAATATTATTTTTGAAGCCTGAATTATATATTTTTTATTAGATATATATATAAATTGCAACGGCAATTTTTATTTTTAAAAAATCAATTTGTTTTTTGTTGTACTAAAAACGGATACATACGTCCTTGGCCTCTCAATTCAGATTCTCTGAACGTATACAGATGACGTGGACACTGGAAGGGTTAAAAGCAGTCAGTGAAATTTATGGTGCATTTTCAAAGACATGGCATGATAAAACAGGAGAGAATTAATAATTGGAACCATGAAGTTATTTCTGAGAATGTTCAAAATGGTTGCTTGTGCACCATACTTCTAGTGAGAAACAGACACTAATAGGAAATGTATTTTCTCAAGAAATTTAATTATCTACAATTTTGCTGCATAGGTAAAAGTAATAGTTCTGAAAAATTTGAGAGTTAATTGTACAGACCCCTTGGTGAGAGTAAGATTTCTTGGCATTACTCTGCACAGTAGAAGGATCTAGATCTCACTGAGGGAGTTATTCTAACTGTTGTGGTTGAGTTTATAACATAAAGTCCCAAAAGTTGTATAATAATCCTCCTAGTAGGATGTGGTGCCATCTTTCATTTTCTTCAGTAGAATATTTAAATTTTAAGGAGGCTGGCTCACTCACTGTAACACCTGATGTGATGAATGCTTGGTGAGCATAATAATACAAAAAAGTTCTTGACACATCTGTAGACTTGCACTTGTTCTTCCGAAGTTAATGGGCTATGACTTGTTTGAAAGCTTCTGTCATTATGTGTTAAAAACAAAGGCCTTATCATCATTTCTCTCTGTACAATTCAGTCTGCAAAATCTGTGCATTGTTTTTATGGAGCCTAATAAAGAATGACAAAGATTTTACATTTTCACAAGGATGCAGGTTGGAGATGACAAGAAAAAAAAAATTCATGCCAATTCATAATATTTCTATTAATGCATAAATGTTTTATTTATTTATTTTTTGTAAATTTTTAGTCGTTTATGCAAATAATGCATAATGCATGTACTTAGTTGTTTGGCGATTGACAAACTCTAAGCCAAGGAAAGTAGTGTCATAAAAATTAATTTCTGTTTAAAAACAAGATAATTTAGATAAAAACTGAGAAATATATCTGAGGAATATAAATGTAGAAATATAATATAAAAATATTTAAAATCATTTATAAAGTTGAACTGAAGCACTGAATTGAGATTGATCATTTTAGTATGAAGCTGCAGAACTGTTACAGAAAAGTTTATTTTCAAAATTTCAGAAACATTCTTGTTAAAAAAATCACAATTTTCTAATGTCAATTAGTGTATTTGGTTAAAATATCATTAAAAATGTCCTTAAAATAAGTTCTACCTTTTAAAAATTGTGCTTTTTAGGTTAATTGCGTAATTCTACATTCTTCCGATATCAGCCATAAGAGATCATAGGTCTCTAACTTCATTTTAGATGGTGGTTCATTTGTGGTGCCTTCATTTTAGAACATTTCAAATTAATTATGCTTTATAATTGCAATATACATTTGAAAAACTAAAAATTATTCCAGAAGAAACCAGAATAAAAAAAAAAGTCTTTGAAATCGAAAGTCTGCTAAAATATTTATCGAAAGCATTCTGCAAAATTCCAGGATGACACAAGATCTAGTAGTAATAAAATCAATAACTTAAAACTTTGCAAACATTACCACTCTACTACAGCTATAAGTAGGTCACCATAGTAGAAATCAAAATCAATCGACAACATACAAACACATACAAAATCCTCATGCAGCCATGGGCTATGGAGGTCCAACCAGACTGGGCACACTGTTCATAATCCTGTTTGCTAATTTGCAGCTCTGTATACAGGCAACATGGCCAAACCAAAGCAATCTCTCTCTGCAAAATATGCTGCTTAAAGGAGGCTTATGACTACTTCTTCTAACCTCATCATTACTTACGAAGTCAAACCACCTAATGCCCAAGATGCTGCGTAAGCATCTGGAATCAAAGGCATCAATTTTCTTGTTATCCTTCTTACAAAGAGTCCATGTTTCGCTACCATAACTAACCTTAGAAAGAACCAAACTGTTATACAGCCTAATTTTAGTCTTTTGGAGTATACACCTATTTTTCGATACTCTCCATAGATTCTTAAAAGTCCCAGTGGCAATCCCTATTCTTCTATTTATCTCATGCCGTGCATCATTAGTATCTGTTACATAACCCCAAGATAATTAAACTGAGACACTTGCTCAATAGCACAGCCATTCAAAGTAATTGAAGCACCATCTGCCTGACCAATTTTCATCACTTTAGATTTTTCTCTGTTTTTCACCAAACCTACTCTTATTACCAGTCTCATCAACATCAATAGCCAACAGGGCCAAATCATCTGCATAATCTAAATCAGAAATTTTGAAATCTCTACACCATTTAAGGCCAAAATCTTTCCCTTTCGAAGAATTTCGCATTACATAGTCAATAACCAAAGAGACTCTTGTCTAACTCTACTAGCAATCCTAAACCAATTGCTGCAAGACATACCAACTCTCATATGTGATTCAGTGTTATTACAGAGAGCTCTCATTACACTTACTAACTTATCAGGTATTCCATATGATCTAACAATCAACCACAAATTATGTTGATCAATAGAGTCAAAAGCCTTTTGAAATCTATAAAGCTAGCAACCACAGTTTTCTGAAACTCTAAACATTTCTCAAGAATCTGCCTAAGTGAAAATATTTGAACAATACATCCCCTACCACTTCTGAATCCACACTGTTCATCATGCAGTTGTCCATCAACCAAGTTCTTAATTCTATTAAGTATAATCATGCGAAGAACTTTACCTGGAACAGAAAGTAAACTAATTCCCCTATAATTATCACATGAACTGCAAAATTTTATTTAATTAATTAATGCGAGCACCTTTTTTAAAAATTGGGACAATGATAGTTCTAGTAAAATCCTTGGAAACTACACCTTTATCATAAAAAATATTCAAAATTTCAGTCAGCCATGTGACAACATAAATATTCCCAGCTCTAAGCATTTCAGTGGTGATTTCGTTCACCCCTAGGGATTTATGCAGTTTTAATTTAGAGATAGCCAATGCGATTTTGGAATATGATATAGGGTCATCATAAAAGCCAGTAATGCATCTATCCTCATTACAAAACAATGGCAGTAGAAATAATCACATTATTTAGAACATCTCTGAAATAATCAGCCGACCTAGCCATCACAGAATCACCTTCAACTACCATATCATATTCATCCTTCAATCCCTGTGTACCTGTCTGTTTCTTCCCACATAAAACATTAACAATCTGGTAAAACCCCTGCTGTTGTGCTGTCTAACTGCTTCCTCTGCTTTGTCAGCCGAGCTATCAAGCTAAAGATTCTTATCGGCTGTTAACTGATCCTTTACATGTTTATTAAGTTCTTTGTAATGCCTTATGTTAGGATTAGTAGTGTGTTGATTCATATTAATCCTGCACTTCCTTCTTTCAGAAATAAGTTCCATAGCCTTATCACTCAAATAATTTTGTTTCCTCTGTTCTCTTTTACCCAAAAGAGTATTGTTGGTTTCTAGAAAAGCCTGTTTAAACTGATCCCATTCTTTTTCAACTTTAGCAGTAAGCAAACCACGATTGTCATAATGACTAAGTAGCCTATCTTCGTATGCTTTGGCTATATCTGGATCTTTCAGATTTTCAGTGTTGAAGGTAATTTTCTTAACCTTAGCACAACATTTCTTAAGCTTCAGCTGCAAGACACTTTTGACCAGGTAATGGTCAGACCCAATTTCAGCTCCCTGTATGATCTGGTATTCCTAACTGAACTAGCCCATTGACTGTTAATTAAAATATAATCTACCATATTCCTGTGCAACCCATCAGGTGAAACCCATGTATATTTATAAATGTCCCAATGTTTGTAGTATGTGTTAGTTATTCGTAAACCATTAAGTTTACTTACCTGTAGGAGATGTTCCCCATTGCCATTGGAACTACCAATGCGAAAGGGACCTAAAACTCCAGCCCAAAGGTCAGAGTCAGTACAAACTTTAGCATTGAAGTCACCTAGCACGAGAGAAATATCTCCTTTCTTTACAGAATTCAAAATATCTTGAAGCTGGCTCCAAAACGTATCCTTCTCGTTCTCATCAGAGTCCTCTGTGGGGGCATAACAACAGATGACATTAAAAGTCTAAATTTTTGTTTTAAATTTTGCTCTAAGAAATCTTTTATTAATACAGTCATATCCTAGAAGAGCATCACTGGCGTGTCTGCTGAGAAGCAAACATACACCTTGGAGATGCTTTCCATCCTCCCTCCCACAAAAGAGAAATTTAAAGTTATTTTTAAGTATCTCACCTTTACTTGTCCATCTGATCTCTTGCAAGCCTAGAAAATCTAGTTTATAGCGCTGGAATTCCTGGGTGAGGACATCAAGAGAATAATCTCTATGTAATGTCCTCAAGTTCCACGTTCCTGCAGAGAGAAAATTATTGGTAGGATTTTTAAAGAAACTAGGTTTATTGAGAGAGGTAGGGCCAACAATATCAAACAGCCTCCTGATTGCAGGCATGGGGCAAAGACCTGTTCTACCTCTACTAAAGGCTGAAGTCACTGATTCTGGTAGGAAATTCAGGCACCACCTTTTGAAGTAGTCTTTTTCAAGAGCCATGTGGCCTGCCTGAGACACATTACTCCAGTCTAAGATTGATGATGCCCAACTAGCTAAGTAAGGTTCAAAAAGTGGCCATAGGTGACCAGATCAGTAGACCATACTGAACTGGCATCCTTCCCCTTCTGTTCCCTTCCAAAAGAGAATATCTGTTTTGAAAGGTACTAATGGCCTGCACCACGAGGAGGTGGAATCGGACATTAGGTGCTAGACCTGTCTGGTTCTGTGCATCATCACTGGGAATTGGTACACAGCTCTCCTTCCAGTTTATGCCTAGCTACCATTTACAGGACAACACATCGATCACACTAGACAACAAATTGAAACTTTTTTTATAACATTGGTCAAATAGGATGTTTTTAGCTGTGTTTGGGGTGCTAAATTCAAATATGGCTGTGAAAAATCTGCAGCATGTACAGTTATTTTTTAAAATGCGAATTGATGTATTTCAAATTTCAATGAATACGCATATTTTGGAAATGAAAATAAATGTGACTATTTTATTAAATTGCAACTTAAAACTTATTAATGATTACAGTGAAAAAAATTAGAAACATCATTGTTATAGACCACTAAATATAAAGTAACAAATGAAATAATATTGAAACGCAAAATAAGAAAACACGGATAAGGATCTTTTATACTTACGAAGTTCATTTTTGTCTTTTATGTGCTGAGGTATCTTCCTTCTACAAGAACCAGCAGTAGTCACCCATCATTGCTGGGTCCCACCTGCCTTGGTATCTCTTCTCCATGGTTCAGATATCCTGGTGAAATATTTCCCTTTGCTCATCACTGACAGCTCCTAAGTTCTTGGGAACGAAGTCAAGATGCGAATGCAAGAAATGGAATTCAAAGACATTCAGCAGCCAAGATTTTCATAGTTTTCGAGAAGATCTTGAATGAGTTGATGGTAGTTTTCCTCCTTGTGATTCCCCAGAAAACCCTGGACCACAGACGTGAAGGATTTCCATGCAGCGCACTCCTTCATATTCAGTTTTCTTCAAAGACAGTATCATTCAGTAGCTTCCTAATCTGAGGACCAACAAAGATTCCTTCTTTGAATCGAAACTTTTTTTTTATAACATTAGCGAAATAGAATGTTTTTAACTAGTTTTGGGGTGCATGGCATCACTTAGTTTTGGAAATATTTCCTTCAAGTGCAAAAATCCTTTGCCAGTTTTGTCCACAGCCTTTACAAAGTTTTTCATAAGCCCCAGTTTGATGTGTAGTAATAAAAGCAGAACATCAGAGGGGTCAACTGGAGGCTTATAACATCACTCATTCCAGGAATAAAAACATCTCTTTTGGGCCAGTCTTTTGTTTTGTAGTATTCCTTTCTGGCCCTATTGTCCCACAAACACAGAAAACAGCAAAATTTGGTGAAGCCTGAGCAAGAGAGGTATGACTTTTAGTTACCACAAATTGTCCACTTAAACTGGTCATATTTTATGGCAGTGAGTTTCCTTCATTTCTACACCGTGTGTCACTGGAATGCAAGTTTTTTGATTTCCTTTATGCAAAAGAACAGCTTTTAAGCTGAATTTTGATGAATCTATAAATAGACGCCATTCCTTAGGGTCATGAGTTGTTCCAATTTCAGGCCTGATATATCTGTGCAGAAACACAAACCATCTTGCATCTCATAATTAGCACATAAAGCCAAATTTCTCTTTCTGAACAGAGAAACTCTGGTACCCTTGGCCAGAAGAAGCTTTTGAAGTCTTGAATCTAAAATCTTAGCTTGTTTGGAAAGTCCTAGGTTTCAAACAAAATCATCTAGTTTATTTTGCTGAATCAGATGAGGCTTGTTAACTTTTAGGGGTGTATGTAGGATCAGGATCTGTGTGTGCCTCAAAGTCTTCTGATGAATGTGAATCCATCTCCTCCCAGTTGGTTGGAGGTGTTGGTATAGGAAGATCTTCTCCATGAGGAACTGGCATTATGGCTGAAGGCACATTTGGATATTGTGATTTTGCTTTTGTTATTTTTTGAAAAGCCTGACACTTTAGTTAAGCAGAAATAACAATCATGCAAGTGACTAGTTGACTCACTCCAAACCATTGCAACTGTAAAGGGCATGGATTTTATCTTACCTTTCAACCATTCATTCATGCCAACAAAGCACGAAATGCAGCACACATGTGGAGCCCATGTTTTGTCCTGATCTCCAACATGACATCCAAAACATAAATTATAGGCTTTCTTCACAATATTTGTCAAAGAACGACCCAGGATTTTAAAAATATAATTTCCACACACATAACAAAACTTACCTGGCATATTAACACATCCATAACACTGCCTTTGTGTCATTTAAATGCCAAAATTCACTCTTCAAAGTACAACACATATTCCTCCTACCAGGGCCACCATGAACTTTTGCGGGGACGGGTTCCAAAATTGTGTGGGGTTCCAAAAAAAAAATGCATTTTTATGTATTTCTAAATTTTATAATAATAAATTATTTATTTTAAGTACAAAGTGCGGTACATATCTACATACAACTTATAGGAACACCGAGTATATTATAAATATTACATAATTTTTCTCGCCTTTTTCACCTCAAAATCTTTAATTACGTCATCAAAATTGACTGATTTCGCTATTTTGGTCAATTTTGACTGAAATTTTGTTTTTTTACGATGAACTTGGGCCGGGTTCTGGGGAACACGTTGAACCCGCCTCACGCTGGCCCTGCCTCCTACAATGAAAATAACAAGAATGGCAGTCTGAGGTTAGGTTACTGTTACATGTTTTCTCCCATTTGGCCGTCAGAGTTGCTAGCCACAAAAAAAGTAAAATATTTAGTATCCTCCCAGTTGTCTGGAGGTGTTGATAATAGGAAGATCTTAATAGGAGTCAAAATGACCAATAACAAAAAAAGTGACATGCTAGCCATTTTTTTAAGGCCAGATCTGAAATCAGCACCTGAAAAATAATTAAAGGCAGCTACAATTGTTCATGTTATAAAAACCTTGTAAACCAGTGTAATCGAGTATAGTAAGGCAGAATAAAGCATAAACTAAATCATCGCTACTTGATACTATTTATGGTGATTCAACATGTGCATACGATCACTACAGGCTCATATAAGTTTTTTTTTTTAACTTTTTCATAGTTTTTCCTAGCAGAATCTAGCAGAAAAGAATGTATATCATAGACTGAAATATTATTTTCAAGATTTGATTAGAAACAGTAAAAAAAAATGGCGATTTTTGTTTGAATGAAAAAAATAAAATAAAATTTACGATCCTGCATTACAGAATGGTAGATTGACTGCAGTCACTAGAATTGGAAAAGTGAAAACTATATACCCAGCTTGGTCACTTAAAGCAATAAGATGCAGCAGACTGATAAAGGTTAGGAATAACATGAGTTATTGTTATATCGATAGCTGATATAAAAGACCTATTTTAAAGATTTAGTAATAAATATTTCTGAAAAGCTTAAAAACTTAAAAAAACTGAAAAGCTTAAAAAGTTAACACCAAAAGCCATGTGAAAAAAGCTTGAAGTCTTATACTTTTCAATGCTCATACTGGAATGGCTTCTTCATTCATTACCTATCTTCATCCCATTTGAACACTGTGAACTTCAAACTTTTTCAGTAGTGTGATGTTATGTAATTCCCAACATTTTCATTGAGCGTTTGGAAAGCAGCATCAACTTTTGTTATTTGTCATTTGCAACTACATCATATCAACAGTCTTAGAACTCATTAATGCTTTCTTCAATCTGCTATCTGTATTCATGGAATCAATAGCTTTCAGTGCACTTTAGGGTTATAAGGTAATTTGTTTTGTTTAATTTGCAGCATATTTCTTATTACTTATTCTGCTTACCTTCCTTTTGATATGTTCTACAATCTATCAATAATATGTATTTTAGCAATTTCACTTCTTGAAACAAATATAACCTAACTTTACTAAACATTTAATCACTATTAGGCTGTTTAAGCATCATGATGACAATTGGTATAGGAGGAAAAACCGTCTTGAGCATGGAGGGGGTGGGGGTGGCTCAGTCAGTAGTGCGCCAGGCTCGTAATCTGTAGTTCCCAGGTTCGAGTCCCAGCTTGGTCAGCGTTGAGATTTATCTCCACAAAATTCCCACCCTGCCCATGGTCAGTAGGGGACACCGATGGCTTGGAAAGGCCGCCGTCTGTCAGATAGGACGTTAAGCCGTGGCTCTGTGTGCAGGAGAGCCATACCCTGTGCATGTTAAAGAACATGCTGGATGGCCTTGACGTGAAGCTACCATCTGTCTCCCAACAGCTGTTCCAGTATGTCCCCTCCCCCAACCTTCTCTGAGCCTTCGGGGTCCTTGTGACCTGGCCATTTAGCCCATGGTGTGCAAAAAAGTACCACTCAGAGGTAAAACAACCAACCAATTGTCCTGAGCCAGTTTGGATCCAAACCCACCACCTCCTGATGACATTTCAGGTGTTTTGAATCCACAGTCCTCAAGACAATTTTCCCTCTACACCTTTTGTCATCACAATACTTAAACACCTAATAGTGATTAAATACTTAGTAAACCAATGATGTGCTGTGGATTAATTTGTATAACCTGAACTATTTTAACACAAAAATAGTTGTTTGCTCATAGGTATTTGTTTTTCTGCTTGTATTTTATGTTTGGTTTTTTTTTTTTTATCATATTTTAGATTTTTTTATAAACCTACAGAGTGACTTTAACTCTACTTCTGTATTGAATGTAAGCTGAGGCAGACCCACATCTTTCTATGTGTTTTTAAACTGTAGTTTTCTTTTCATTTACCAATATAGTTTTATAAATTAGTTTCAAAATTGTGAATATATTTTGATGAATTAAAAATTATATTACTTCTAACAAATCACTTCAAGAGTTTATTTATTTTCTAGGTGTATGGTGAGAGTATGCATCTTGTTACAGTCACAAGCAGCTTGATTAACAGAACTGTACATAATTCTGAGATTCAACAGCTGGTTCCAGAAAGTCTCAGAGATGTCCAGGGTACATTAGATTCAATGCTGGGAGATGCATATTTGTATGGAAGAGATTGGATTTCTTCTTCAGTAAGACTTGTGTCTAATAAGTTATATTTTTTCTAGTTTTCTCCCTCATTAGTAAATAATAATAAATAAATTTCTAGGATATATCATGCTGAATCTAATTGTAAAAAGACATTGACAAATATTCCTTTAAAGGGATTATTCAATAGTCTTCAGTTGATTTTACAATGTAATTGTCTTTATATCTATATTCCAACTGTGGTAATTTCAGTGGCATTTTCCTTGGGTGGTGCAGTGAAATTTAGTTGTAATAAAAAATCAAGGAAGAATTCTATTTAACTTCAGTTCTTCTCTTAATGGGTAGTTATTTGTAATAAAAACCATAGTGGTATATCCAAAGGGAGGTATTAAAAATTATTATAACTCTCCCTCTGATGTTGGCTCAGTCAGTAGTATGCCAGGCTCATAATCTGTAGTTCCCAGATTCGAGTCCTAACTGGGCCTTCATTGAGCTTTCTAAACCCTCACCCTGCACTGGATCAGAAAAGGGAATCGATGGGTTTGGAAAGGCCACCATCTATCAGATGTGACATAAAGATGTGGCCCTGTGTGCAGGAGAGTCATATTGTATGCATGTTAAAGAACATACTGGATGGCCTTGATGGAAGGGAGATGTCAGTCTCTTAACAGCTGACCAGTGGGTCTCCTTCCTTCAACCTTCTCTGAGCACTTGGGGTCCTTGTGATGTGGCCATTTAGCCTATTGTGTGCAAAAAAGTGTTGCTCAGAGATAAAACAACCCAATTCAACAATTCTTCCTCAAGGGTTTAAATATTGTATATTTCCTATGAATGTCAGCAAAAAATCAATCTCAAGCATGCCCCCCTTCCCTCCTGATTAGAATATTCTGCGTGCACCAGTGCATAGATTTTTACTTACAAAATATTTTGTTCATTATTAGAGGCAATAAATGCACATCCATTATATGCTCTATACATAAGTGGAACTGTGATAAATACTTATGCTTCTATTTGTTAAGAAAGTTGTCATCCATATAGCATTACTTTCCTCACTGTGATTCAGTTAATCCGAATAGTTCCACTCTATGAATTACTTCACATCTTTCTATATGTTTTTAAACATATACCATATAGGACCAATGGTTTGGCGGAAACCTAAAAATCATGGAGCTGATTGTTATTTCTGTTCATGTGATGTGAAATGCTTTAATGCAAAAAAGAAAGGGATTGTTTACCCCAATCTTCAGTCTGCTTTAAGACCTGTTTCTCATAGGCCTGAGCTACCGGTACCTATCCCACCAAAACAACTTGAAATATTGGAATCTGACTCAAGTAGCACTGAATTGAGTGACTGATTTTAACCCGAAAATATGTAATAAACCTGAACTTTTCACTCAAAGTGATTTGAATGATTTAGTAACAGTTCTGAATTTTCCCAATGTTGCTTTAGAACTTCTAGCATCAAGGGTTTCAGAAAAGATCATCTTTCTTTTAGACATTTTTCTTTTAAACATCATCTTTCTTTAGACGTTGTGAAAAGGACTTCATTCAGTATTTTATTCAAGAAGAATCTCTGGTATATTGTAATGACATTCAAAACATTATAAATAAATTAGGAGCTGTTAAATATGAAGCAAAATACTGGAGACTGTTTGTTGATTCTAGCAAGAAAAGTTTGAAAGGTGTTCTACTGCGTAGCAGCAATAATCTTCGCTCAGTTTCAGTTACCCATTCCATACATTTAAAGGAAACCTATTAAAATCTTGAATTACTTCTAGAGAAAATGAAATTTAAGGAATATCAATGGACACTTTATGGAGATTTAAAGGTGCTCTATATGCTTCTTGGGCAATGACAGAGATGTACAAAATTCCCACGTTACATCTTTGAATGAGATAGTTGAGCAAGAGATACACACTGGAGACAAAAGTAGTAGACTCAAAGAACCAGCTTCATGTCAGGCACCAAGAATGTACAGAGAATCAGCTTGATGGACCAGAAAAAAATTGTACTGCCACCTCTCCTTATAAAACTGGAGTAAGGATTTAGATGAAAATGGAAACCTTTTAAGATACTTGTACAACAAATCTCCAGCTCTTTCCGAACCCAAACTAAGGGAAGGAATCTTTATAGGGCCATGAATAACAATTCTGTCTAAGGATACACAGTTTGTAAATTCAATGATTCATACTTAAAAAAATGCTTGGACTGCATTCAAAGATGTAGCTGACAAGTTTTTGGGAAATAACAAAGATCTGAACTATGAGCAGATTAGATTGTAAGCAATATGCTATAAAAGTATAAGATTCTAGAATTGAATCTGATTCTCAAATTGCATTTCCATTTCTCACATCAAAGAAGAGGGTGAAAAGTTTCAGCAAGACAGCAAAGAGACAAAAATGTGATAACAAGGACCTTGGAGTACCTCTATGATGGTGGATTACTGCTGGATGTTGCAGCATGAGGAACTTCAAATGCATAAAAGAAAATCAACTCAGTGGAGTTCTTTAAACAAAAAGCAAAGGTTTCACTCTAGAAAATGATATAATTATATTTAATAGGTTTTTGTTGTAATTTATGTTTGCTCATATTTCAAGTATTACATTCAGATGTGAGGTTTTGAAGTCAAAATTTTTAGTATATTGTTACAACAAATGAACCTGCTACAGTGAATTTATGTCATGAACACTTGTGTATGCTTATGCATGAGAATTGCATAACCAACGAATTGGAACGAGGACCCTAACTGAAAAATAAGAAAGATAGAATGGTTATGTTGGAGTTGTTGATATGGGAAAGGAAACATAGTTAATTTCAGTCTGTACACGATAAAGTGGTTAAAAAGAAGAAGTATTTTATGTGGTCAGTGTGCAGGAGGTTAAATAGTTTATTAGTGTAAATCCTACTAGTGAATTAACAAGGAAAATAAGAATGGTTTACATTAAAGTGAAAGCTATACAAGGGACATTGACAATAAAAACGAAGAGGTAAACATTAGTTGAGTAGACAGAGCTAGTCTTAACTTTTCTGTAGAAAGAGATTATTACTTGATGTATGATAGTATTTAGTTTGTTTATAAGAATTGGTAAGGTTATTCTCAATAGTTTGCATATTGTTTATAAACATGATTTTACTGTTCATCGAATGATATTAGCCTTGTTTTGTAATTTGGGTGTGAATAGAAACAAGATAATGGATTCTTCTGAAAGTTTAATTTATATTGATATAGATTTTTGTGCTGGTTGACTTAGTTTGTATGAATAATTTCATCCATGCTTTTGTAATAAATTACATTGTTTTGTAATTATCATTGATATACTATTTACTTGAAATCACGCTTAGTGCTCATCCTTTAATTTATAACAATATGCCAAAAATTGTTATATATTTTTATTTTTTGCCCCCTGATTTGTAAAACTTTTTATGTGATACAGGAAAATTAATGTTATTTCCACAATCAGCAACCTTGAATTATATAAATCAGTTATCAAAACTAAAACAGCTCTCTAAAAAATTTCTTTGGCAGACCTGTGTAATTGATCTGAAGTTTATTTAAAATGTTAAAATGAAAAAAACCTGTAATGCTCCAAAGAAATGAAATACTTTTAAAGTTTGGACCCTTTTCCTGATCCAATTATTTTTATGCTCTGGATAGCTGAGTCGGGCGCCAGGCAATAGTTGACAAATTGCCAAAAATAGTTTAATTAGGGTTCAAAATACCAGCGAGCATTAATGAGTAAGAATTCAAAAATATTAAATGATTGTCAAAATGTAAAGGTTAATTGTAATCAAACAATTAACGTTGCTCAAGAGAAAAAAATTAGTAAAGATTCAAAAGGTTTATATAACAAACAGTTTATTTCCAAAAAACACTCACCAAAACTTCAATAAAGAAGATTACTACATCATTTCTCAACTCTGTCCAAAAACTCTGACTACACACACTGCACTAACTGTGCTCAACTCTCTTCTGTGCTACTGTGACAACATGTCACCAGGTTATAACAAGAGGTACAAAGCCTGCATGTGTCATGTTGCATGCCGGGAAAGATATATGCACAAATTGATGAGCGGTGCAAGCTGTGATGCAAGAGTGGGCGTGTCCTTGTACACGTGCTTTAGCAGGTGACAACTGAAAGTTCGGAGTTGCATATGCGCAACTCCTAACTCTTGGAAACGAGCGCTGTGATGCCAAAAATGAAATAAAAAATCCCCAAAATGATAAATATAATGTAAATTAAGCAAAACTGGTTAAGGTAAAGTAAAAGTGAATGAGGGGGCATCACAAACCCTTTTTTTTAACTGAGATTTGTAATCATATTTATAGTAGTTTATGTAATGATTATTTTAATTTTTGCTAATTTCAGTGATCTTTGCAGAATGAGCTTAGTTATTAAATGTTTCAGCTTCTGTAAATGCCTTAAATACCAGCTGGAATTGAAAAACCAAGATTTAGATATATCTTATTATAGAGTTGAGTGATTCTTAGTTTCTCTTCAGTCACATATGAAAAGTATGTTTTAAAAGTTAATACCTATAAATGCTTGTTATTTGCATAACACAAATCTGTTCCAAATAAAGTGGTTACTGAGTAGGCAATTGAAGGCATTTTGGGCCATCTTATGTAAAAAGTAAATTACCCCTCAAGCAGTTGCTGCCACAAATGTATGACAAGAGCCAGTTGCCCCATGGCCAAGTAGTTAGCATTCTTGGCTGCTAATCAAAGGAACCTGGGTTTGAGCCCAGGGTAAGGCATGGATGTTAGTTGTTGCTTTTCTGCTGAGGTATCACCTTCCTCATAAACCTCTATGGCTTATAAACTGACAGGCTCCGATAGACCTCTGTGGCAAGCAGCTATTTGAGTGAGTATTTATTTTCTTTTATGTGACATGAGGTTAATTAAGTATCTTTTTTGTGCAAATCAAGTACAGTGGATCTTTGCATAACAAAGTCATCGGATAATGAATTTTCACTTAACTATTTGGCTTCCATAAAGCCTCCTTGACTCACATGACAAATTTCTCCCATGTAACAAATTTCTTACAGCTCTCTAACACAGTCACTCAGTCACCGGGCCACTCAGTCACCAATTTTGGCAAACTAAAATGCTCACATAGACTTAGCCAATTTATTGACACCCATTTATGAGCATTTGGTACATGATTAAGGCAATCATTGTTACATTGTTTGCCATGATTTTGATTGTGAAACAACACTCTTTAAGACTTTTTTTATTCAGTTATTTTATTTAAAGATGAAATTTATTGTGATCTCAAAGACCCCTAAAGATAATTCACAAAAGGATAAGAATAGGAAAGGCATAACACCCATGAAAAGGCAATAAATCATTGAGAAGTCTGAAAAGGGGTCTAAATAAATATGCTCGCAACAGGGTATAGTTTGTCTCAATAACTGTTTCCAACATCCTAATAAATAAGGGCAAAATAAAAGTTACCAAATTGAGTGATGCCTTTACTCTAATATCTTTGTTTATTTATTGATTCTTTTACCATGTTTCTATTAATTTTAATCTTTTACCATGTTCTTATGATGTTTCTTATCAATAATTAGTGTTTAAATTTTGTTTTTAAGGTCAAAAATGTTAACTTGCAGTGTTGGAATGAATTAGGTTTTTAACAGGTATTTCCCAAATTCATATACCGAATTTTTCACATAACGAAACTTTCCTATACCGCCAAAATATGGTCTAGTTGTTAATATACCTGACTACAAGCCAGCAGGCATGTCCTTGTGTATGTGTTTGTATGTTGTATGAGAAACCAGGACAAGGCCAACAGATCTCCTGTCCTTTGTGTAGGAGAGTACCTTTTTCCCCTTTAATTAATAATTAATTTTGTGGGATGAATTGAATCATTATGCAGGGGTCCACTCTATATATATTAGCAGTATAAGTGTATATGCATGCATGAGCCTATGAAGAACTTTTTATTTATATGTTTTGTCTTTTATTTGATGTTTTTTTTTTAGGGATCTTTGTTTTCGTATATTTTTTAAGGTTCGTCGAATGATAGATGAAAAAGATGATGCTCGTGCTGCTGCCTTAGAAAAGCAAATATTGGAAGTATTTGATAGAGTGTATCAACTCTGGATTTCTAGGAATAACAACGATTCAGATTCAGATCCTCAGCATGTGGCATCATTTCACAGCTTACTAGATGGCCTTAAAACTTTGAATGTAGATTTGGTTCTGAATTTTGTTAAAGAAAATATTGGAACTTTGATGTCGGTAAGACATTTTATATTTAAATAACCCAATAACTCTAAAATATTCATTGAACTACACTGAAATATGTGGCTTATAATTCATATGCAAAAACATTTTGATACTAGTGTATAGCTATTGTTATAAGTGGCATTCAAAAAGTTCTTGACGTGCAACTGCAGAACAAAAAACATTGCACTTACCTCAACAAAACTTTTACTGTCCTTCAAAATACTCCTCTCCATCATCTGTGCAAAGTTGCAGACATCTATGCTAATTCTGGAACACTTGGTGATACTCCTTTTGAATAAATGCATTTTGCAAGGTCTTGCACCCTTAAAAATGACTTCCCCAAAATATTTCTCTTTTCATGTTTGGAAACAACCAAAAATCGCATGGTGCAGGATTGGGTAGCTATTTGATGTTTTCTTGCTCCAGATAGTCCATAACTTGCCTGGTTTTGTGAGCACTGGCATTGTCATGAAGAAGAACCCTTGACATGCTTGTTGGCGCTGCTCCTTCATCTTCTTAACCATTTTGGGCTAAACAATGTTGGTGTAGTATTGGCCATTTATAGTCATTTTTTCAGGTAAGGTACCAATCACTCCTTGGGAATAGAACAAAAGCGTGAACATTTTCTTCCTTGAGTGAAATTGTTGTTGGAAGATTTTGGAATGTGGTTCATCTTCTGCAACCCAGATATAGTT
This sequence comes from Ryuthela nishihirai, assembly GCA_038380435.1. Classification (NCBI taxonomy): domain Eukaryota; kingdom Metazoa; phylum Arthropoda; class Arachnida; order Araneae; family Heptathelidae; genus Ryuthela; species Ryuthela nishihirai. The sequence goes on from JAWZYU010000001.1 coordinate 115,554,317, forward strand.
GCCAATCTTTCTATGAGTTCTATAGTAATAAAACCACATCTCATCATTTGTAACAATATCTATTTGAGGCCACTAGGTTCAAACACTGCCAGCATCTCCTTGCACGAGTCAACTCTAGCCCTTTTTTGCTGTTCTGTCAGTTTGTGGAGTGCCCATTTGGCACAGATCTTTCAGAATTTTAAATGTTGGTGAAAATTGTTTCCACACTGCCATTTGATAACTGACATCTAAACTTATTACCTGAGAAATTTTCATATCTCTAGACCATTTAAGTTCAAAATCTTTCCCTTGCAGAGAATTTTGCATAATATAATCAATAACCAAACTGAAGAAAAAAGGAGACAAAATGCACCCTTATGGAGTACTAGGAGCAATGCTAAACCAATTGTTACAAGCCTTACCAACTCTCACACACGACTCAATGTTATTCTAGAGAACTTTCATTATGTTAACTAACTTGTCTGGTATGCCATATGATATCCAATCAACCACAAATTATGGTGCTCAACAGAGTCAAAAGCCTTTTTCAAATCAACAAAGCTAGTAACCAAAGGTTTCTGAAACTCTACACATTTCTCAAGAATCTGTCTGAGTGAAAATATCTGATCTACACATTCCATACCACTTCTGAATCCACATTGCTCATCACACAATTCCTGTCAACCAGATTCTTAATTCTATTAAGCACAACCATGTAAAGAACTTTATCTAGAACAGAAAGTATGCTGATATCCCTATAGTTATCACAAGAACTGCGATCACCTTTTTTTAAAAATAAGGATAATAATAGCTCTGGTAAAATCCTTAGGTACCATTCCTTTATCATAAAAATATTCAAAATTTCAGTCATCCATGAGGTAACCAAAACATCTCAGCTCAAAGCATTTCAGTAGTGATTTCATTTACCCCTGAAGATTTATGTAGTTTAAATTTAGAAATATAACTCTGGACTGTGCCTAAGGACAAGTCAATATAACTCTGGACTGTGTTATAGGGCCAACATTAATACCAGTAATGCATTTATTATCAATGGGAGTAGAATTAACCACATTGTTTAGAACATCACTGAAATGCTCAGCCCACCTAACCATGACAAAATCCTCCCTTCTATAACTTTATCTTGTTTACCCTTCAATCCCTGTATATCCGTCCGTTTTCTACCACACAAAACATTAACTATCTGGTACAGTTCTCTGCTATTGTGCTCTCTAACTGCTTCCTTGGCTTTGTTAGCCAAGCCATCAAGCTAAAGATTCTTATCAGCAGCTAACTGATCCTTTACATGTTTATTGAACTCTCTGTGATGCTTTCTATTAGGACTAGTTGGGTATTGATTAATGACATTCCTGCAATTTTTTCTTTCTGAAATAAGCTCAAGTCCCTTTTCACTCAAATAATTTTGTCTCCTCTGCTTCTTTTTTCCTCAAAGAGTACTGTTAGTTTCAAGAAAAGCCTGTTTAAAATGGTCCCATTCTTTTTCAACTTCAGTAGTAAGCAAACCATGGTTGTCATAATGACTAACCTTAGCCAACATTTATTTCTTAAGTTTAAATTGTAAGACACTTTAGCAAAGTAATGGTCAGATCCAATTTCAACTTCCCTGTATGACCTGTTATACCTAACAGAACTAGCCGATTTACTGTTAATTAATATATAATGAATGATATTCTTATGCAACCCATCTGGTGAAACCCTTGTGCATGTAGGAGACTTTGCCCATTGCCAATATCAAAATGGCCTATCACCCCTCCCCAAAAGTCAGAGTCAGTACCAACTTTGGCATTGAAGACACCTAGAACAAAGGTAATATCTCCTTGGCAGAATTCAAAATATCCTGACGTTGTCCTTAAAACTTAACTTTCTCATCTTGATCAGCATGCTCAGTAGGGACATAACAACAGATAGCATTTAAGTCTTTAATGCATGTCTAAAAATTTAGCTGTAAGAATCCTTTCATTAATGCACTCATATACTAGAACAGGATCACTAGCAGGTCTGCTGAGAAGCAAATCTATGCCTTGGAGATGCTTTTTATCTTCCTCCCTAAAAAGAGAAATTTAAGATTATTTTTAACAATCTAATCTTTATCTGTCCATCTGGTCTCTTGCAAGCCAAGAATATCAAAGTTATAATGATGGAATTCTTGTGTGAGGACATCAGGAGAATAAGTTCTGTGCAGAGTCCTCACATTCCAACTAGCTTTGGAGAGAAAATGGTTAGTGGGATGTTTAAAGAAATTATGTTTATTGAGAGAGGGAATGCCGACAGTATCAAACAGCCCCCTAATCACAGGCATGGGACAAAGACCTGTTCCCCTACTACTAAAGGCTGAAGCCATCAACACTGGAAGACTTCTCCCAATGTAGAATTTGATGATGCCCATAGAAGCAAGAGTTCAGGTATCTGCGATGACCTCTGCTCAGGATTATCCACCAGCTGATAAAACATATCCTGTGTATCTATTCATTTGTGGCTGTCAACCCACAAACAAACAGAAAACACAGTAGGATATTATCCTTCAACAGAAGCCCACCAGTGCATCAAATTCAGGATTCATAATCAAACTCAGACCCATAATTGCATTCAGGTTGGTATATATGGTCAGCACCAGGACCCTGTATGGTTGACCACTTCTCAGCTGGGTAGAAAAATAAGAAAAGCTATAGTTGTCCAGATCAATAGGCCACACTGATCTGGCAGCCCTGCCCTTCCGTTCCCTTCCACAAGAGAGTGTTTCTTTTGAAAGGTGCAAGCAACCTTGCAATGGCTTGCACCATGAATGAGTTATGAATGAGTTGTGTGCCTGCTTTCTCATGGTGCAAGCAGTTAGGCTTGCACCATGAGAAGGCGGGGTTGGACATTAGGTGCTAGGCCTGGCCAGTTCTATGCATCATCACAGCGGATTGGTGCATAGTTCTCCTTCCAGTGACTACCTAGCTATCATTTACAGACACGACTCAGTGTTATTATAGAGAGATTTCATTATGTTGACTAACTTGTCTAATATGCCATATGATCTCACAATCAACCATAAATTATGCCAATCAAAAGAGTCAAAAGCCTTTTTGAAATCAACAAAGCTAGTAACCAAAGGTTTCTGAACTCTAAACATTTCTCAAGAGTCTGCATGAATGAAAATATCTTATCTACACATCCCCTACCACTTCTGAATCCACATGCTCATCAAGCAATTGCCCATCTGCCAGATTCTTTATTCTATTAAGCACAATCATGCAACTCATTCTTCACCCCTCAGAAATTGAGAAACCACATTATCTCAATTGCATCTTAGAACACAATTAAGGTACTTTTGCTTATCTTTTCCAAAAGCCCTAAACAGTACGCTTTTGATAGTACATTTATGAAAAGTTAATTGAAAAGATTACTACAAATTAGACTAATATTAGTCAGTGTTGACACTTGTGAAGGTCCACTAGTGTTGAGATATGTGAAGTCTGTAGTCATTAGCATAGCCAAATGTGTACTGGTGAGTATTTTGCAGTAGTCTGCAAAATATCCTTTTTGCTCCTTCCAGACAATGGAATGGTTATTCATTGGAGTTTGATCGTGTGGCATTGATTGTAAACAAACACAAGTACACACTCTGTAGATCATATTCACAAGTCTGTTACACCATTCTGATGGATCCCGGTAGCCATCCTTTATTACTGGAATGATGGCAGATGGGCATCTAGACAAGTTAGTCAACATAGTGAAATCTCTCTATAATAATACTGAGTCATGTCTGTAAATGGTAGCTAGGTAGTCACTAGAAGAACTATGCACCAATCCCCTGTGACGATGCATAGAACTGACCAGGCCTAGCACCTAATGTTCAACCCCGCCTTCTCATGGTGCTATATCTGTAGATAATCACTTTGGGGTATTTGTAGATAATCACTTTCCAAAGCACACTTTCTACTCCACTTAGCAGCTAAGCGTCATTTTCGGTGTCACTAAAGGCTTTGATCTCAGAAAGGATTTTGGAGAGAACAAGGTGAGGCATTGACCTCACCTTGTTCTCTCCAAAATCCGCCAGCAGTTCCATCGTCTGGCAGCCAGGACACTCCGTTCTCTTCTGTTGGGTGTCATGTCGGGATTAGGGGCAATGTCTTGACAGATACTGTTGCCAGGTCAGCCATGCCCCTATCCGACTCTCCACTGCCGGTTCCATGCTTGGACTTCTGGCAACATTTTTCCATCGAGCTCCAGGCAGAGTGGCAGAGATCTTGGTCTGACCAGGTTGACAACAATCTTTTTGAGATCAAGCCCATTGTCAAACTGTGGCAGTCTTGTTTTTGCAGAAATCGTATGAAGTAAGTTGTACTTATTCAACTCCACTTAGGTTCTTCGTTCATCACTCTTTCATTTCTTCTTCAGGCAGACGATGAGCCTAAGTGTGAGTTTTGTGACACCATTTTAACTATTTAACCCATTTTAATCAATTGTCCAGGTTTTAACCTTGACAGACATTTATATTTTACCTTTCACAATTTTATGTCCAAGCCCCTTACACTTGGACATCTTTTATCTGATGAATCGCTTTTAACTCCTGTCTTCAAATTTTTACATTTTGCTGGTTATTTTATATGTATTTAATGTTTTATTCAATATTGACCCATTGATACGTTTTTATATTAGGGGTCCTATACACCCATATGTTGTTTTTCTCTTTTACATTTGTTGACTCTTTTTACCTTTGTATTTTTATGCTTTTCTTTCTTGTTCATGTTTTACACTATTGTTGCTTTCATCCTTTTTGTGTGTTGCTTTTAATTTTTGGTTGTGGGTTAAATGACTTGTTTACTTTTTACTGTATCTACCATGTGTTTGGTGCAATAGTTGCCATAGTTGCCATTGCACCATTAAACCCCAAACAAACAATCCATATTAGAAGAAACCCTGTTAGTGTTTAAATTGTGTATTATGTAACCAAACAATATTACTAACCATCCTTCTGGAAGGGCTATCAGCTAAGTTCTACTCATGTTTCATTGGCATTTTGAAAATTCAAGTTAATTTTTTCAACATTGCTAACCAATTCTGCTTCAGTACTTTTACCTCACTTAATTTCATTCTTCAGTGATTGAAAACCATCATTTAATTCAGTACTGGACATACATTAACATATTTACAAATATCTAGCTTGGCATCATTCTTACTATCTGTCTCCAAGCAACCTACTGAATTCACGTTGTCATATGGCAATCAATCTAAAATAACTTTCCCTGATCACCCTCAAGACATCATCAACTTCATCAGTACAAACAATCTTTACACCATTTATTTGGATCACTCCTTCCTCACAAAACTTCAATATTTACATTTCTTATCATCAATTACATCACTATAGCAGTTACTCTTACTTTTGGCATTTCTTTTTATCTTTCACTGGATAAACCTTATATTCTGCATCACCACAAATTACTGACTCTGAAGTCATAAAAAGTAATATCTCAATATCATACACATTACCTGGTTCTCTTTGTACTATTTTGCATTTGTTACTTTAATTCCTATACCCACAAACATTAATCTTATAGTCATTATAACATTCATTTGCCACCTCTGACTGGTCCTCTTCACTCGCTTCAGCCATTTCTCTGCTTGCTCAACCAGATAGCCCCTGTCTATGTATTTGTGATCAATTCTAACATGTAAGTTCTTTAATCTTATTTCTAACTCTACATTTAAAATTTTTTTAGCTCTCATCACAGAGCAGTTCCTACTATCTAATATGCACTTAGTAAAATTAAATAGACTATTATTTAATTAATTTTACTAAGTGCATATCTGTCTGTAAATGGTAGCTAGGTAGTCACTGGAAGGAGAGCTATGCACCAATCCCCTGTGATGATGCATAGAACCAGCCAGGCCTAGCTCCTAATGTCTGACCCCTCCTTCTTGTGGTGCCTCCACTCTTGAGCAGGTGTAAGTTTAATTACCTTGGGAGCTATGTAACAGATACTGGTGATGTGTGGCATGAGATTAACAGATGAATAGGGATTGCTGCCAGGACTTTTAAGAATCAATGGAGAGTGTGGAAAATAGGCTTATATACCTAAAGACTAAAATTAGACTATAATAAATAGTTTGGTTCTTTCTAGGATTAGTTATTGTTATGAAACTTGGATGCTTTGTAAACAAGATAACAGGAAACTTAATGCTTTTGATTCTAGATGCTTATGCAGTATCTTGGGCATTAGGTGGTTCAACTTTGTAAGTAATGATTAAGTTAGGTAAAGGAGTCGACAACCTCCTTTGAGCAGCATATTGTGCAGAAAGAGACTCCATTGGTTTGGTCATGTTGCCCATATAGATAATTATAGATTTGTGAATGGGGTTATGAGCAATGTGCCTAATGACCTCAGAAAGAGGGGGAGACCTAGGATGCGGTGGGCAGACAATGTCAAACATTACCTTGTTAGAATTGGTGTGCATGGCCGATGTAGCAGATGTAGCTCAGGACAGATATGCTTGAAGAACTAAATTTGCATGGTCTGGTTGGGCCTCTGTAGCCCATGGCTGCTTGAGGATGATGATGACTGTATATTTGAACAACACTTTCTGTACCATGTCCATGCTCTCATCTTCCACAAAATCCAAACTCTTGGATATCCTTAGATACATTATATTTATCTTTCACTAGTATTGGATAATTACCTTTTGAGTTCCTTTTTTATTCATGTCTCCATTAGCTTCTAAGATATTTAACTCATTTATATTTTTGATATTGATATTCTTTATATTTTCATTGTTGCAAATTTCCTCAATAACCTTTCTTCTACTAACTCTCTAACATTAACCTTTTCTACTTTATCTTTATCATTATTAATAAGTAATACATTACAATCTCTGAAATAGTCACAATCGGTATTTTTTACCTTCTAGAGATGCTACATCTTCACCATAATTCTATTATGAGTATTATTAAGTCACCTACTTGATCATAATTTTTAACATTCATTTAACTCAGTATTTTGCACCTTATCATTTTACATTCTATATGATAATCTTCATGGTTATTTACATTAATGCCATTGTCAGACCAAGACTATCCAGTCACTGGACCCTCATAATTTCTATCCTCAAATTTACTCCTACCAGATTATAAATCCAAACTCATACTGACAACTTTAATTTCTATCTTACTAACTCTTTCATTACTATTTTTTCTTATTAGCATCATCTTGCTCTGATGTATTTGCATAATTATCTAGAATAATTTCTAGTCATAAGACTATGTAACAGATACTTTTCCTTATTACATATATTACTCCTTAGGTACTTACTTTCCTTCAAGATACAGGTGCTGCTGACAAGTCAGCCATGCACCTGTATGGCTCTCCACTGCCTGTTCCATTTTGGATTTCCAGCAGTGTTTTACCATCAAGCTCCAGCATAGATCTTGATCAGAACACCTGAACAACAAGTATTAAACAAGCTCTTTGAGATCAAACTTAATATCAATAAGTCAGTCATGTTTTTGTAGGAATTGCAAGCAGGAAATTGTACTTCCTCGGCTCCATTTAGATCATTGTTTCTTCTATGGGCAGATGATGAACCTAAGTGCAAGTTTTGTGACACCGTATTATCCATAAAACATACTTTAATAGATTTTTCCACTTTTACTTTTGAACACCATGTTCATTTTATCTTCCATGATTTTATGTGTGAACCTCTTACTCTTCGATATCTTTTATCTAATGATTCACTTTTGCTGCTTGTTTTTGCTTTTTTACATTATATGGGCTATTTTACTTGACTTTAATGTTATTTAATCCTATATATATATATTTCACCTAGGCTTTATATACTTGGGTTGCTTTTATTTTCTTATTTTTCTTTTGTTTTTATATGACATTTATACTCATGTTACTGTTTATATATATATTTTATGTAGTTGATTTACTCTTTTATGACTTTTGTTATCTTTTTCTTCATCATTTTTAACTTTTGGTTGAAAAAATCTGTATCTTTTAGTCCCCTTTAATCTTACGTTTGGCACATTATAGCCTTAGATCCTAATGTCCCATAAAACCCTGAACAACCAACAACCAACATACTCATCACTATTCTGAATCTGCATCCTTCTGTCTAGTAATGCCATTGAATCATTACAGGTTACAATTTTCACAATCAAATATTTTTCTTCCTAACTCAATATTCAGTCCTTCTGCAGTAGTTGTCAAACTTCGATTCATTGGGCTGATAAGTCGCTGATGTTTAAACCAGCTGCCTTTTGCTTAAAGATTGCATTTGATTAATCTTCTAAAATCATGATAGGCTATGTTTATTGTCAACCTCACTATCCAACCTGTTGCTAGCATTACTTACAAAGGTGCCACCATTTAAACCTTTTTTTATCTGGACACATACCACACTTCTCCTTACCACCATTGTTATTTTTACCGTAACATTGATAATAGTGAAGACACACAACACTGGTAATAGCAAAAGACAACACATAATATTGATAATAGTAAAAGGCCAATTGACTGATAAAGGTATCTGTTTATCTTTTGCTATTATCAGTCAATAATATTTTTACCCAGTTTACTTTTCCTTTTTTTTTTCCATCAGTCATATTAGTCAGTTTACCTTTGACTATAATAACATATTATGTGCCATTTAGCCTACTATGACACCAAATTTATGTGATTTGTTATCAGCCTTGTTGATGTGATACACACTTTATCAGTGTAGAGTTTGAACCCCTACCAACATTTAATTCACTTTCATTGAACTTTCTAACCTTATCAACTATCTTATCATTAATGACTGTTACACTGCAACCTTATGTTTATTCCTCATTTCAATTTTATCATTCTTAGCTAGTATTTGCCTCAGTTTTTCAATTTTTAAATTTGTTTCTGCAGTTTCTGTGCTAATTTTTATTCAAAGTCCCACTATTTATTTAATTTTCTCTTACAAGTTGAAAGATAGTCTGCAACATAGGCAGCCTTATATGTGTTCAAGCTAAAAAAAATAATGAAAATCATCATTCTATTTTTACAACTTATTAAGCTTAGTTATTTCTCACATTTTTCTCTTACACTTTCATAAAATACACATAATATTACATTGAATGATCACTGAATTAGGACCAGTCCCTGCATGTTACATCAGTGGAAGTTAACTTCAAAACTCTATAACTTCCAAAATAAGCATTTTATGAGAAAATATGATTGAAGATAAAGAACTCAATCACTTTAAATCATGATTTTCAACAATATTCATTTTGTATTTAAAGAGTTTGGAAGTTTGAGTAGTTAGCAACAAGCAATGCCAAACATTACAGTTTTCCTAAGAAGTTAATTATAATTTGAATAAAAAGTATTATTTCAAACTGTTTAATCAATAGGTGTGTTTTAAAAAGTTTGTGTAAATAATTCTTTCAATATTCTTTTCAATTCTCTTGATTTACATTGTTGCTGTTAACTATTTAAACTTTTCTAACTCTTAAAATGCAAAGCAAATATTGTTGAAAATCGAGATTTAAATAGTCTTCATTGAGATCTCTAAATTATCTTTTTGTCATATTTCTTATATTATGCTTATTTTAGAAGTTAAAGAGCTCCAAAGTTAGCTCCAACTGACATAACACGGGGAAGGGTGATTACTCGGTGTATTTATTCGGTGATTACTCAGTTATATTTATTCGGTGATTACTCGGTTTCTTCTTGTTCTCGGTGTATTTATTCGGTGATTACCGAGTAATCACCGAATAAATACACCGAGAACAAGAAGAAATTAAATACAAGAAGAAATTTAAATGAAGTTAAATGCCTATTAACTTAACATATATTAAACTCTTATATCTATACTTAAAAGTATAAGGTTTTACGTGATAATTTTTGGCTACTTAGATGACTAATATGTGCACATGGCATATATTTATTCTGAAAAGTTAGTTATGAATTTGGATTTCATAACAAATGTAATGGTGATTAATAACATTTTTAAGTAGCATCACTTCATGAACACTCAAACTGTTATGTAAAGGCCCTTTCATGAATGTGCAAAAAAAATCGAAATGCTTAAACTTCTAGTTAAAAAATTTTCAGGTTGCCAACAATACAGGGCAGGGGTTGGACTCATTCAGTGTGGCAGGCTCATAATCTAATGTTTCCAGGTTCGAATACCATCTAAGTCAGTTTTTAGATTTATCCCTGTTAAACCCCCACCCTGCCCTCAGTCAGAAAGGGGACACCGATGGGCTTGGTAAGCCTGCTGTCCATCGAATGGGGCATTAAACTGTGACTCTTTGTGCATGAGAGCCATATCCTATTCACATTAAAGGACACACTGAATGGCTTCTACAGGAGGCTTGCAGCTGTCCAGTGGGTGCCCTTCCTTAGTGGGGTTGTGTACTTCTCAGTCGGTAGTGTACCAGGCTCGTAATCTGTAGTTCCTAGGTTTGAGTCCCAGCTGGGTCAGCATTGAGATTTGTCTCTGTAATCCTGCCCTGCCCATGGTTAATAGGGGACACCAATGGGCTTGGAAAGGCCACCACCCATTGATGAGATGTTAGCCATGACCCCGTGTGTGGGAGAGCCACACCATTAAAGAACATGCTGGATGGTCTTGACAGAAGGCCATCTGTCTCCCAATAGCTGTTCCAGTGGGTCCCCTTACCCAACCTTCTCCGAGCCTTCAGGGTCCTTGTGACATGGTTATTTAGCCAACTGTGTGCAAAAAGTGCCACTCAGAGGTAAAACAACCGAATCCCTTCCCCAACCTTCTCTGAGCCCTTGGGATCCTTGGGATCTGGCCATTTGGCTCAATGATGCTAAAAAAAAAATGCTGCTCACAACCAAAGCCAACAATACATTGAACCTAGTGTCCATTTTGTCTATCGCAATGAGCAATCTTATTTAACAAAGCTTTGGGGTAATCTTATTTAACAAGCTAGGGGTCATGGCTTAACATAGTAGACAAGATGGAATGTGCAGTTGGTGCTGTGCCCAATTTCTTATGAACATAAAATATTTCAACTTCTCTTTTAGTTGCTATTTTATTAAAAGTTTTGTATGACAGCTAACATTATATTAATAAGAATACAGTTATAGTAAAATAATACAAATGTAATTTGTTACAGCTGGCAACTTATTTTAATATTAGGTTTTAAATTAGGATTATGTTCACAAAAATAAATGTTATCATCTAAATTCACATAGTCCAATTTCCTTTTGTGAGGTTTAATGGCATAGCCTCTCTTGATGCAATTTCACTAATACTCTTCAAACCTCTCAAAATTTCATGTCAGATTCATTGTTAAAGACTCAGGTTTGAAGTGCTAATAGTGTCACCAAAGCTTTGCCATTGAAATAACTGACAGCAAGTTTTCATTTGTTTTTTCTTTCGTTAATTCTGTATAAAATGATCTTGAATGGTCACAACATGCAGCTTATATTTTATGCACATGCAGTTATGTCTAAAATCTTTTACATTTATCCACCTGCTTAGTTTTTTTTTTACAGACAGCAAGATTTTTATGCAATTTCAAATAAAAAGGAAAACTGCATAAAAATGTTGTGTGCAACATATTAAACAAGTTCTAAAAACTGTTGATCTTTACAGTTTTTATGTATTATTTCTAGTAATGAAACTCTCAAATTAACTAAGATTGGACAAAATAATTTCAGTAGGGCAAGTTACAATTAAAGAGAAAATAGTCAATTCATGTTTAATCCTTCCAGGATCCCATAGGCTGCAGACATTGACATGTTCTCTGATGACAGTCCAGAAATGTACACAGATGCTTGTAGTAAAACACAAGAAACTTAAATTTTAGAAAAATATAAATTCTCATTCGAGTTTTTATTTATATATTATAAAAATATATACTTTAGACTTAATAAATATTGCATATCATTTCAATTTGGTGGGAATTTTAAAGTATAAAATAAAAACCTCCACGCTACCATTGTGTGGGGCGGGGGTGGTTCAGTCAGTAGCACGCCAGGCTCGTAATCTGTAGTTCCCAGGTTTGAGTCCCAGCTGGGTCAGTGTTGAGATTTATCTCTGCAAAATTCTCCGCCCTGCTCACAGTCAGTAGGGGACAACGATGGGCTTGGAAAGGCCACCGTCCGTCGGATGGGACATTAAGCTGTTGCCCCATTTTGTGGGAGAGCCATACCCTGTGCACGTTAAAGAACACGCTGGATGGCCTTGACAGGAGGCTACCATCTGTTTCTCAACAGCTGTTCCAGTGGGTTCCCTCCCCCAACCTTCTCTGAGCCTTCGGGGTCCATGTGACCCGGCCATTTAGCCCATGGTGTGCAAAAAGTGCTGCTCAGAGGTAAAACAACCCAAAGCTACCATTGTGATCACCATTCCTAAATGCTGGTTTTCAGCATTATCATTTCTAGTATCATATTGTATCGAGACTCCAATTGTACTCATGAGTTTGATCTGAACTGCTCCCAATACATTCTCTATGAGGTTTTGAAAAATACTTCCTAAAATTAACCAAATGCTGTTTTTTTTTAATTGGATAAAATTGGATTTTAAAAGCAATTGCCAAGTAGTACATCTATTTTTTTCCATTTTATTATCTTTTCCCATTTAAACCTATTTTAATATTTCTAGAATTATTTTTATCATTCATTGTATAATTTTCAGAAACTGAAACTACCAAGAATTTTAAGTTTTGAAAACATACCATGTTCAGTAAAGTGAAGCAAAGACATAGATACACTAATTGAAGACACATGAGACTTGTGCTTTTCAGCACTGGCCTGCCTGTTTTAAAGACCACAGGAATCGCAAGGAGGAAGTTGTACTTGCTCGGCTCCGCTTAGGTCACTCGTTTATTACTCATTCTTTTCTTTTACGGGCGGACGACGTACCTAAGTGCGAGTTTTGTGACACCATTTTAACAATCAAACATATTTTAATTGAATGTCCATGTTTTAACCTAGAGCGACGTTTGTATTTTAATTTTCACAATTTTACGTCCGAGCCACTTACACTCGGACATCTTTTATCTGATAGTACCATTTTATCTCCAATTTTTGCCTTTTTACAGTATACAGGATATTTTACCAGATTATAATTTTATTCATTTGTAATTTATTCACCATCTGACCTAGGTCATTTACACCTGAGCTAGTTTTATCCTTTGTCTCTATTGTATTTATTTATCTACACATTTGTTGTTTTACACTTTACTTTTTATTTCTGTTATATATATATCTTGTTGGTTTTATTTTTTACCTTTTCCAGCATTTGTTTTTTAAGTTTGGTTGAGGAGTATTTGTCTTTTAGCATATTTTTACCTTGTTTGGCGCATTATAGCCTTAGTAGCTCATGCGCCATAAAACTCCAAACAACCAACCAACCAACCAACCTGTTTTAAACAAGTCCATAAATATAGCTGCATTTGCTCAGTCAGTGCAATTTTATATTTTTTATTAAACGTTTGTTTTTATTTCAATAAATTTATTTAACATTAATTTTTTATAGAGTTAAGACTGCATCATCATCAATATTTTTCTGATGACGAAGTCATCAACTTGTTTTTGAAGATATTTAAATCAAAATTCTGTTTAGATTACTTCTTAATTTTATTATTTTTTCTTGGTTTTTATAATAAAATACAATCCTCTTGGATTGGGAATATTCTGTCCAAGAAAAAAGGTTTTGGCTATGCCATTCTGAGGATAACAGAAATATCTTATCCTTAGTGTACCAAACTTGGAAGCATTTTCCAAGAAAATCCTCAGGGGGCTTCAGCCTTCTGAGGATCAACAGAAAATATGTGGTTTGCATTACAGAAAAGAAAACAAGAAGCAATTGTAAACATTGCTGTCACTTTGTGCAATATTTACCTTTGTTTTGAAAATGTATGCTTTTTATTTCTAACTACAGTTTTATTTTTAGATCACACAGAGAAATTTTTAAAAACAAATGGCCCTTCTGTTTTAGTTTTTTTTAATTACATTATTGAAAAAGAGATTTTTTTATTGATATGTAATATAACTATTTCAGTTCATTAGGTTTTCCAGAATTAAGCATTAATTGCCTTGCCAGGTCCTTTTTTTCACTACATCACTCTGAAAAAGTCTTTTAATATATGGGGCGGGGGTGGCTCAGTCGGTAGCGCGCCAGGCTCGTAATCTGTAGTTCCCAGGTTCGAGTCCCAGCTGGGTCAGCGTTGAGATTTATCTCCGCAAAATTCCCCGCCCTGCCCACAGTCAGTAGGGGACACCGATGGGCTTGGAAAGGCCGCCATCCGTCGGATGGGACGTTAAGCCGTGGCCCCGTGTGTGGGAGAGCCATACCCTGTGCACGTTAAAGAACACGCTGGATGGCCTTGACGGGAGGCTACCATCTGTCTCCCAACAGCTGTTCCAGTGGGTCCCCTACCCCAACCTTCTCTGAGCCTTCGGGGTCCATGTGACCTGGCCATTTAGCCCATGGTGTGCAAAAAAGTGCCGCTTAGAGGTAAAACAACCCAAACAACTTTTAATATATTTCTCAATTTGGTTGGAAATTTAATACAAATAAAATTCAGAATTAAATGCCCTTTAATTTAGTTGTAACATTGGTGATTTTTAAACATAAAATGTTTTTTGCTGTGGTGTAGTATAAATTCATCTTTTGTGAGTAGATAAATGTCTAGCTGCTTCCTATAAAATTAGGACATGGGGAGTACATGGTAAGTCTGTTAATCAGATTGAATTGTTAAAATGACTGCAAAAAAAAATTCGCTTTTCAATGAGCAAATTATTAAAAGTTCTTTTTGCTAATTTTTGTTCTTTAACACTTGAAAATGTATGCTTTTTATTTCTAATTACAGTTTTATTTTATAGGTTCTGGATTCAGTATGGACAGTTTTGAAAGGCAACATCAGCTTAGCCTTTAGTGCAATTACAGCTCTTGTGTCACTTGTTTTTGGAGGTGGTACAGCAGTTTTAAATTTTGTCTTGAATTTTGTAAGTTTCATCTTATGTTTCTACAAATATTTACTTATATTTACAGTGCACTATTTTTCATTTAAAAAGCATAAAAAAGTTATGTTTTAGTATTAATTAAGGATTTTTTTTCCAAAAGAAAACTTATAGTTTACCTCTTTCCAGATCATTGGAACTTTTTTATTATTTAGTTATGTTCCAATGCAAAACAAACAAAATGAATTGTATTGCAGTTTTGCTTCATGTTTCTCTTTGATATAGGAGCCTGTTCATGGTGAGGAGACCACCATGTGAAGGTTTCAGTTATTTGGATACCTTCACAGATTTGTAAACACGTGTTTTGTTTTTTGTAGGACTATTCAGAAAAAAGAAAAGAAACAATAGGATAAATGTAAAAGATAAGTTATAATATGGAAAATTCAGGTTTAACATGCCCCCCCCCCCTTTTTTTTAGTAAAACTTCTTTAAAAAATCTTAAAATCATGTACATAGCATGATGCATATAAATATTTGGTGTATTGGTCCTCCTAGTTGTTGTGACATCAGTAATGTATGGAATCATACAGTGATAAATTCTCATTTCCTATGAATGTGTTGGTCATGCAATAAAAAAAATGCCAACACATACAAAGTGCCAGAGGAAGTGAATCAGTCAAGTGTGGAATTCTACATTCAAGATTTTTTGTTTCATGTGATTCTGTTCGTGAATATCTTTTCTCGATATCAAAATCATAACTAAATGATCTTTTATAATCTTTTACATGAGTATCAACACTAGTTACAAGCAAACCATGCTAGATTCTTTCTTTAATAAGAAATAAATTGCAAAATTAACTAATTGATTTATATTTATATATTTATGGAATATTTTAATAAAAACTGTAAATTATAATTATTTTTATTGAAATAAAACATCCACTATAGTTCAATGACAATTAAAATTATAAATGTAACAGCACAACAGAATTATAATGTCTCTGATCAAAGGTCATAATTCCTAATGCAGTGGTGAGACCAGTGATTGTACATGACAGAGAAATTTAAATGCTCTGTGAGAAAAGGAAAAAACCCTGGTAATTAGCCAAATTATGAAGGGTTTTTTTTATTTTTATTACCTGTATTCCTATTGTTTGTGCTTGACATTTGTCATTTCATCAGTTTCTATTTCTCAAAACAGTTGTTCCACCATAACTTTCAAACATGGTGGAGGATTATAATGATTTATGTGTCAAATGAAAGCTTGTAATGTGGGTAATGTCATAGGCTATAAAAAAATTGTCCCCTTATGTTTTCTTTCCCCTTAAAAAAGGAGAAGTATGAAAACAATTGTTTCCCTATAACTCTGAAATGCAAGTGCGGAAAGTAACAAGTTATACATCAAATGAAAATTTAGGGAATGTCATATGCTATAAAAAATTTACCCCTCATTCATTCTTCACCCCTAAAAAAGAGAAAATGTGAAAATGATTGTCCCACTATATCTTCAGAACACGAGTGTGGAAAGTAACAAGCTATGTATCAAATGAAAGCTTCTGATGTGGGGAGTGTCATATGTTATAAAAAAATTGATCTCCCATACTTTCTTCCCCCCTAAAAAAAGGGAAATGTGAAAACGATTATTCCTCTACATCCAGAACATGAGCACCAAAATTAACATGTTGTATATCAAATGAAAGCTTGTGGTGTGGGGAGTAATTTGGGTAATAAAATACTCTCATTGTTTCTCACACCGCCTCCCAAAAAAACGGGAAATATTAAAGTCGTCCTTCTACTATATCTTCTAAATGCAAGGGCATACAGTTACAAGTTGATTGTCAAATGAAAGCTCATATAATGACCATCATAACCTATTTCAAATTTTCAAATTCTCCCCTCCACCATTCTCACCCCCCCCCCCCCCCAATATCCCCCAAGACATGGCTGTGTGTTGAGTGTTACACTTTTCGCTGTCGAGACTTCCTCTGACTGTAAGCAATGCCCTCTATGTTGACGATTTTAGCATCTTTTGCTCATCGTCCAGCATGAGGGTCATTGAGTGACAACTGCAAACTGCCCTGAACAATCTCTCTGTTTGGGCAATGGCAAATGGGTTTCAGTTCTCCCCCACAGAAGACCACAAGCATAATCTTTATCTGGACCCCGAGCTGTGGCTTGGGGGTAATATCACCAAGTTTCTCGGTCTCATCTTCAACCAGAAATTGACCTTCTTACCTCATATTCGACATCTCAGGTCCAAGGGCACATGGGCTTTGAATATCCTCAAGGTCCTCTCCTCCCTCTCTTGGGGGTCAGACTGATGTTCATTGCTCCATCTCTACCATACACTTGTCTGGTCGAAACTGGAGTACAGATCCCAGGTGTACGACTCCACCTGGGATTCGGTGGTGAAGGTGCTGGACCCCTCCATCATCAGGCCCTCAGTGTTTGTACGGAGACCTTCTCCACCTCACCAGTCCAGAGTCTGTACGTTGAGACCGACTAACCTTCATTATCTATTCGCTGTCAGCAGTTGTCCCTGCAGTATGCTGCAAAATTGTGATCCCTACCTGGCCATTACACTTGGGACTGTGTTTTCAATCCCTAGTGAGAAATGTTATACCAGAATCAGCCATCTGCCATTTGTCCTTTCAGTTTGCGTGTCCAAGGTTACCTGCGAGACATTAACACCAGTCTCGATAGCATAACACAGTCGAAAGCCGAGCCACTTCCACTATGGCTCGCTGTTTCCCCTTCCTGTGATTTTTCCCTGTGCAGGATGGGGAAGGCCTTTATACCCAACTGCATGTATCAGAAACTCTTTTCCAGCCAATCGTGCTGAGCACTTGGACTTCTTGCCTGTCTTCACAAATGGCTCAAAGTCCGGTACATCGATGGGATCAGTCATGGTCTGTTGTGATATAATCATTGCAGGCCAGATCCCACAGCAATGTTCTATCTTCACTGTTGCATGCTATCAGCCTTGGACCACATAGCATCTAAGTGTCATCGTCAGTGTGCCCTCTTATACTGACTCACTTAGTCCACTACAGGCTTTGATCTCCGTGAGGCATCAGCCTCACCCTGTTCTCTCCAAGATCCACTAGCAGCTCCATCGTTTGGCGGCCACCACCATTCTCTTCTGTTGGGTGCCCAGTCATGTCAGGATCAGGGAAAATGGCTTGGCAGATGCTGCTACCAAGTCAGCCATGCCCCTATCCGACTCTACACTGCCGGTTCCATACTTGGACTTCCAGCAGCGTTTTCCCACCGAGTTCCAGACACAGTGGCAGAGATCTTGGTCTGAACTAGTTGGTAACAAGTTTTTTCAAGATCAAGCCCATTGTCAAACCGTGGCAGACTTATTTTCACAGGAATTGCAAGGAGGAAATTGCACTTGCTCTGCCCCACATAGGTCATTCATTTATCTCTCATTCCTTTCTTCTTCAGGTGGACGACGAACCTAAGTGTGAGTTTTGTGACACCATTTTAACAATCAAACATATTTTAATCGTTTGCCCCGCTTTTATCCTTGAACAACTTATATATTTTAACTTCCATAATTTTATGGCCAAGCCACTTACATTCAGCTATCTTTTATCTGATGACTTTTTTTTACCGTCTGTCTTTGCCTTTTTATGTTATACAGGTTATTTTAGTAGATTGCTATTTTATGGCTTTATCCTTTCTACCCTGATCATCCTGGGTCTTTTGTTTGCATTTATCCTTTGTATCTATATTTATTGCTTTACACTATATTCTATTTTTTGTATTATATATGTGTATTGGTTTTATCTTTTACGTTTTCAGTTTTGGCTTTTAACTTTGGTTGTGGGTTTCTGTATCTTTTAATCTCTTTTTTTTTTATCTCATTTGGCGCATTATGGCCTCTGTTGCCCATGCACCATAAAATCCCAACCAATTATTAAGGATTAACCGACACCCCCTGATAAAGGGGATTTTTTTTGCAGGGTTGACCTTAACGAGATATGTCAAATTAAAGCTTTTGACATCTATAGTGTCATGGGCTACCTCAAACATGACTCCAAAAGGGAAAAAAAACTAGGGTCGATTTTTATGAGTCATATATCAAATGAAATTTTCTGAAGATAGGTGTTTTTAGTGACAAAGGAAAAAAATGTAAAAAAATTTTTTTTTTTAAATACCTATTTTTTTTTCTATAATATATATATATTTTCCTAAAAAGTCGAAAATAAACCTAAAGCATATCTATGGTGTAGTCAGTCATTGAGTTTGTATTCACTTCCAAGGAAGATAGGGCACTGATTTACTTACTCAACAAGACTGCTGGCATCCTATATTCCTTTAAAGTGACTACGAACTCAATGACTGATTCATCATCAGTGTGCTTTAGGTTTATTTTCTACTTTTTTAGGGCGCATATAAAGAGATATATATTTTTAATTTTTTTTATATATTTTTTTAATTTATTTGATTATTAAGTTATTACTTTTATTTGCTGATCTTTTTATCAATTCCAGCTTCTATTTTTTAATTTTCTTAGCTGTTTTCTAGAAAAAAGTATAAACTCTTTATCTCTACTGTAATTTATTCTCTAAAAATATTTTGCAAGCCCATTTTTAGTCAAGAATGCTCAGAAAATGGATAACTTGAAAGATGTATTGCTACACGAAAATCTATTAGCTTGGCTGACAACCTGGCAGCTCTGTTTTCATAAAGCAAAAAGCAGGAAGTATGCTCTCCTATTCAGATGAAGCATGGCTTGTAAGAGTTGTATCGTATTGTCTTTGCATCATTTGATTATTTAGCGATTTCATATGCCCATTTTTCAATATGTGATTTTATAGTGCAAGTGCAGAATAACATTTGGTAGTGTCTAATGAGAGTATAATTTAATATTATTCATTTTTATCTTTAACTCTGAGCTTTAAAATAATATTTTTGATCCAAAACGAAGGATTTTAGCTTTATCTTCATTCAAAAAGCATAATACTTTTATTATAATGTAACATGTATTTTGGGTGAACAACTGATCATTTTTTCCAACAAATTCTATTCTTGTTCAAGACTTTACTCAAATCTTGAAATAATTTTAGTATTGTTCCTGAGGGGCAGGGGTTGTCAGTTGGCTCAGTCAGTAGCATGCCAGGCTTATAATCTGCAGTTCTCAGGTTCAATTTTTACTGGTATCAGCATTGAGATTTATCTGTGCTGAACCCCTACCATCAGTCAGAAAGGTGACACTGATGGACTTAGAAAAATCGCCATCTTTTGGATGGGATACAAAGCCATGGCCCCATGTGCAGGCCTTTATACCCAACTGTGTGCAGCGGCAACTCTTTGCCAGCCACTGTTTTTTGCACCTCCACTTCTTGCCTGTCTTCACAGATGGCTTGAAGTCCAACACATCATTGGGGTTGGCCATGGTCTGCTGGGATGTAATCATTGCAGACCAAATCCCACTGCAGTGTTGCACCTTCACTGCATGTAATGCTCCAAAGATTTATAATACTTTTAAAGTTTTGGACCCTTTGTCTGATCCAATATTTATTCAAGCTCTGGATAGCAAAATCGGGCGCCAGGCAATAATTAACAAATTGCCAAGTAAAGTTCAATTAGGGTTCGAATACAAGCAAGCAGTACTTAGTGAGTAAGAATTAAAAAATTAAATGATTGTCAATACAATTAAATTATAATCAAAACTTATTAAATAACGTTGCTCAAGAGAAAAAATATCAAAGATTCAAAAAAGTTTCTATAACGAAGAAGTTTATTTCCAAAAAATTATTTTTAAACACTCACCAACATAAATGAAAACGTCATCTACATCATCACTATCTCGCTGCTGCTAACAACAACTCTCTACTCTGTGACCAACACTACTGACAACTACTTCTCCTACTACTCTACTCACTTACTGACTCTTACTAACCAACTCGAACTCCTCACCTACAAACACCAATCCAACTCACAACTAACTGACTAACTACTGTGACTACATGTCACGGTTATAACAAATGTACAGGCTCGTAAACACATGGCTTTTGCACCGGTAAAGACATTTGTATAAAATGACGAGCGCACAAGCTATGACGCAAGAGGGGGCGTGTCCTTGTACATGCGTGCTTTAGCAGGTGACAATCGAAAGTTCGGAGTTGCACATGCGCAACTCCTATTCTCTTGGAAATGAGTGCTGTGATGCCAAAAATGAAATTAAAATCCCCAAAATGATAAATATAATGTAAATTAAGCAAAACTGGTTAAGGTAAAGTAAAAGTGAATGAGGTGGCATCACATGCAGAGTTGTACACCATCAGCCTTGCTTTGGACTATGTGGTGACTAAACATCATTGTCAGTGTGTTCTCTGAACAGACTCGCTTAGCTCACTACGTGGTTTGATTGTGTTGAGACTTCAACCTCACCCAATTTTTTCCAGGATCCTTCAGCAGCTCCATTGTCTAGCAGTCACCATTACCATTCTCTTCTGTTGGGTGTCTGGTCACATTGGCATCAGTGGTAATGGTTTGGCAGACACTGCTGCCAAGTCAGCCATGCTTCTGTCCAGTTCTCTGCTGCCAGTTCCATCTGTGGATTTCTGGCAGCATTTTGCCATCATGTTTTCCAAACAGAGTGGCAGAAATCTTGGTCCGAACAGATCTCAAACAAACTCTTTGAGATCAAACCTATTATCAAACTATGTTTCCACAGGAATTACAAGAAGGAAGTTCTACTTGCTTGGCTCTGCTTAGGTCGTTCATTTATCACACATTTGTTTTTTCTACAGGCAGACGATGAACCTAAATGCAAGTTTTGTGATACTGTTTTAACAATCAAACACAATTTAGTTCACTGTATTGCTTTTAACTGTGAACGATGTCTGTATTTTTAACTTTCACAATTTTGCGTGCAAGCTTCTTACACTCAGGCATATTTTATTTGATCATTCTTTTTACCCCATGTTTTTGCTTTTTTCAGATATATGGTTATTTTACCAGATTGTAATTTAACTGCTTTGTTATTTATATTTTGTCTGATCTGGGTCTTTTACACCTAGGTTGTTTTATCTCTTGTATCTATGTAATTGTTATTGTTATTTGATTTATTTACATCTGTTGGTTTTTTCTTTTGCTTTTTACTGCATTGAATTTTAACTTTAATTATTGGTTGCATGTCTTTTACCCTCTTTTTTTTTTTATCTCATTTGGAGCTTTATAGCCATAGTTTCTAGTGCACCATAAACCTCATCCAACTAACCTTTTAACCCAAAACCTTATTTCTGATAAGAATCCTGCATCTTGATCTTTTTCTCAGCAAGCAGCTGATAGCAGCTGATTTGATCCTTGCATTTCTCCACGCTATGTTTGGGAGCAAATTATAATTTACCTTTTTTTTTTAAATATTGACTAGTATATTAATTTAATTACCTGAACAAGACTCATAAATTCTGTGTGTATTTTGTCACTGATCAACATATATGCATTTCATATAACTTCAAGGAGCTACTAAGGCCTAGCCATTGCAATGGCGAAGTGGTATTGCATTGACTTATGGTGACATTTCAACAACCAAGAGCCAAAGTTTGACTTGGCTCTTTTTAAATCTGTGTGTGTAATGTGAATTTGGACTTATTCATTATAAGAATACTATGTAATGATTGCAATTTACATTAGATGTGTACAAACCTTTGTTTAATGTGTGGAAGAAAAGAAAGGGAAATTTCGTTTTTCATAATGGGTGAAAAAGATAAATTTTTGCTTCAGCAAAGAGAAATTGCATCCAGCTTATGTACAACGCTGGATGAGACAGATACCAGTAGATCAAATCTCAAAGGATAATGGGTAATAGGTGGTTTTACAGGATTGTGTGAAAGCTAGAGCAATCTGGTTAAGTGAATCTAGAAGTTAGTTGAGATTACAGAAATTGTTAACATGGGATATTTTCATTATTTAAGGCAACTAGGCTATTGATGGAATATTGTTGATAGCTAGTTTTCTCAAATAATGAAAATGTTTACTTAGAATATTTAGAGTTCATGCCTAAATCCTACATATTAAAATCAAGCAAGTTCCACACAACTTCAATTTCTTTTTGCTATTTGGGAAAAGTTTGGTGATAGTCCTTGCCATTATTAATAAAAATAAATAAATACCTCCTCAAGCAGGTGCTTGCTACAGAGGTCTGACAGGAGCCTGCCAGTTTATATGTTATAGTAGAAGGTCTGTGAGGATGGCATGACCTCAGCAGAAAAATGACACATACATCTATGCCTTACCCGGGGCTCAAATCCAGGTCCCTTAAATCAGTAGCCAAGCACGCAAACCACTCGGCTACGGAATGGCTTTGCCATTATTATCAGTCATTAAATGGCAAGAAACAACATATTAGATGGGATCAAATTTTACCAATGACAGGCATTTGAATTTTGATTCTGTTTGTATGTAACTGTATAATCTGTGCAATTATAAACTTAATTAAGCTTCCTTACACAATGTTTACTGAAACAGACCATGAAACATTTGTGACCAAATGATACATTAACACTCTGGATTTATGAAAAAGGCGACAGTTTCTTCAATATATATGTTTGCCAGATTTTAAAACACATAAATTCAATGAAGAATTATAAAATTAATTACCTTATCACAATGAATAACACTTTGAAAACAAAATGCTGTTGATTTTGGTTTCATTCTCAGTAAATGTCTGGGGCGGGGTGGCTCAGTCGGTAGCGTGCCAGATTCGTATTCTGTAGTTCCCAGGTTCGAGTCCTAGCTGGGTCAGCGTTGAGATTTATCTCTGCAAAATTCCCTGCCCTGCCCACGGTCAGTAGGGGACACCGATGGGCTTGGAAAGGCCGCCATCCGTCAGATGGGACATTAAGCCGTGGCCCCGTGTGCGGGAGAGCCATACCCTGTGCACGTTAAAGAACACGCTGGATGGCCTTGACGGGAGGCTACCATCTGTCTCCCAACAGCTGTTCCAGTGGGTCCCCTCCCCCAACCTTCTCTGAGCCTTCGGGGTCCATGTGACCTGGCCATTTAGCCCATGGTGTGCAAAAAAGTGCCGTTCAGAGGTAAAACAACCCAACCCAGTAAATGTCTATGTCTGGAAAGCAGTTATGGAATGAAATCCTGACCAAAACCTTGCTGCATTATCCAAGGAATGGATAATATAGCAAGGCCTTTGATTAAGCGTGTGGTTTCAAATTTTACTAAGAGCACCGTTATTCTTTTTTCCCATAGCCCCCTTATATGTTATTGGCCAATGGATTAATAAATTCCTTCCACCAAATATTCTTTTACAAATGTAAAACTTCCATTGTCATTGGTACAGTTGATTTGTTATTGTAGTATTGAAGTATTTAGAATTTTTGCTGCTTACAGTGCTTAATTTATACACTAATGAAAGGTTCTGAGGGTAGTGGTTGGTGTAATGAAATTTCAAGATATAAAGATGAAATTGTTTATTGTTTTTATTTAAAATGTTAATAATTGAAATGTTTCAATTAAAATTTATTTAATGTGTTTGTGCTTGTGGAATCATAGCTAGTTCCACATGAACTTATATTTCTTTTCGTATAAGTGAAAGTTCTGGTTTTATCAGTTAGTGACTCTTCTGTTAAATGGAATTGGTTGGATTTGGTTGGATTGAATTTCACTATCTAGGGGGGGGGGGGGGTCGGGATATAGATGACTGTAATTATTCCAGAGTGTAAATAAACTGAGTTTAGCTTCCCCAACTTGCTTATTGAGACTTACCTGGAACCACCTGTAGATTGAGTGATGCTTTAATACTTTTGATTTTATAGAGAGGCAAATTTGTTCAAGATAAAGTGTACTATATTAAAATGATGTTGTAAAGATGAATAAATTAAATTTAATGAAAAAAAAATGAAGTTATGCCTAATTTCCAAGATAATCACAGCTACTATATATATTCAGCCCATATTTTATTTACACATAATCACTGTTATAATACCATGATGGTGAATGAACCAATTCAAGTTACTTTCTTTCTATACCTTACTAAAAGGGAGATTACAGTAAACTTGTTATACTATTATTGGTTGAGAGTACTGTAAAAAATTAAAATACTTAAATTAATTAAAATAATTAAATTTAAATAAAATTTTTAGAAATTAACACTACTTATCCAAAATGCTATTATTTCATGACTTATGGCTGGTGCACTCAATCCTTTTAAATTGTTTCCTCCAGAGTTTGTAGTCTAAATTCTATACTTTAGTAGTATTTAGTACATTATCACCAGTGGTGTGCTGGTAAATGTGTAGCAACCGGCTCGCTAAAAAAACCACCAAGAATATGTGTGTATATATTTATTGTAAGTTTTACTGATTACAAACAATTTGGAATAAAAACATTTTAAATAATAAAATATTAATTTTTTTATTGTAATTTCCATACAGCCAATTGATTCTCACAAAATGTTTCATTGAATTTTGCCAAGCTCTTGTATCTGTAGCCAATCTATGGTTGCGATTCAACCATGATTTGACACATGGCGTTGCATACCAATCCACTCATTCTTTTCTTAATACTGCTCAGTGCGAGCTCCTGTACACAGCGACTCACTCCTTATGCAGTTCACTCCTTCTGCTGGCTCAGGTACCTTCACAGGGTCCTGAACACTTGCCCAGATGTTTGCTGTGCATGGAGACCCATGTCCCAGAAAAGGAGGATCCTGGTAGTTGCTCAGGGGTCCCTGTCTTCTCTCCTCAGCTCATGACTGGCAGGGTCCCCTTTGGATGCCTTGCCATTGGGGAGCCTGTTCATCACAGGGCTGGGCAGTGGATTCCGAGGCCTCTGCTTCTAGTAAATGGGAGCTCCTGGGATGCCCCCCCCCCCCCCAGGAGCAATTGGCTGGTGGGCAGAACCTGCTAGGGTCAACCATGCAGAGTGGTGATTAAACTTGCCTAATTCTTGATACAGGTTTGCAAGTTTCCTCACAATTTCTTTTTCTTTTGTAGTTACCCTTTCTTTGTGAGGCCACTTTGGTTGATCACAATTTTGTTATTTTTTTGCCTGGCTCCTTTTGTGAAGAGAGTTTATTTCCACACATTTCTCTTTTCATTTTCCTTTTATTTATTTTTGACTGCTTAACTCACTGTCTATGTGGGTATAGTGCCTGTGTAGACCTGGTGCATGACTGGGCATCCCTTTGTTGGGCTCAATGGAGGGTGGGGACAGCTGGCACTGAACCACACAAAAACAAATATGAGAGTTGAAGATGAAATTCATTCAATCAGTGCTGCTAAGCGGGCTCAACATGAGCCCTATCTTCATTGTCTTTATCATCTATGCCATCGTCTTCTTTGTCTGTGTTTTCATTCCCTAGATTCCTGATCATTACTTCCCCAATTTTTGTCAACAAAGGTTTGAAAGGTCTTACGGGAGAGCTGAAATCCATCAAGCACTTACAATCTGATGACTAGCAGGTTAAGATCGCTTGTTCCAAACACTCAGAACTGCTCCTGAAGTCATAGAGATTGGTGGGGTGGCTATCGAGGTCACTCCCCACAAAACTTTGAATTCCTCTCAGGATGTGATCACTGAGTGGGGCCTTCTCAAAGTCACTGAGGAGGAAATTCTCTCAGAGCTCACGCCTCAAGGAGTAACAGCAGTCCATCTGGTTTTGACATATGCCGTGATGGGAAATTGGTACCCACCTGGGTACTGATTGTGACATTTAACATGCCACACCTGCCTTTTTCCATCAAGGCAGGCTATTTACACTGTGAGATATGACCATATGTACTCACACTCTGCGCTGCTTTCAGTGCCAGATATATGGTCATGCCCACACAGCTTACCAGGGCAAACCCACCTGTGCTCCCTGTGGCAGCAAGGATCATCTCGATCCTGACTGCACAGCAGAAAAGGCAAGCTGTATGAATTGTAGTGGTGAACATCTGGCATATTCACGCGACTGTCCCAAATGGAAGGAAGAAAAGGAGGTTCAACACTTGAAGACAACCAATATCATCTCTTATGGTGAGGTGAGAAAGCTCACTGCACCGCCCACCCCACCTGGAAAGGTTTCTTATGCCAGTAGTCATTGGAAAGCCCATCATTCCAATGACTTCGGCGGCTGTGCAGACTGACATCAATGTACCACCTACTGAATCTTTCTTGCCTGAAGCTAAATACTTACTGATGCAGGAGAAACCGAGGTTGGTGTCGACTTCTACATCAACCCTGATTTCCATTCCTGCAACTCAGCCATCCATCTCCACTGGAAGGCCTCCTCCTTCTCGTCCTCAGACAGCTAGACCTTCCAACTGGCACCAAAAACAAAAACTATCACTTCTCCACAAAAGGCTGTCACCAATCCATGTCCCTCGGACAACTCCGACAATATGGATACAGACTGCCCCCTATTCACTAAACCGTCCTCTGCAGTGGTTAAGTTGAATAGGAATTCGTTGTTCGACCACTCTTCTAAGTTCTGAGATAGCCACATTCCTACAATGGAATTGTCATGAATTCCAGATGAATCTTGACGACATCAAGGCCCTCCTTCAGGCACACCAGCCCATCTTTGTATGCCTGCAGGAGATATACTTGCAGCCAATCACAGATCCACGATCCGGCACTTTTCACTAGTTCACCGAGACCGGAATGGAGTGGTCCAGCTCACGGGGGTGTCACCATCCTCATGTGCAACCATTCTCCATTCCAGGTTGTATCCCTCACCACCAACTTAGAGGCTGTAGCCATCTGCCTCTTCATGGGTTACTCCCTGACTGTCTTCTCAGTGTACCTTCCACCTGGAAGCATTATCTTCCAGGAAGACCTTGATTACTTCGTCTAGCAGCTGCCATTCCCTTCCTCATTATGGGGGACTTCAACGGACACAGTCCACTTTGGGGCAGTGCTGACACCAATGGAAGATGCAAGGTCCTGGAGCAGTGGCTCCTTCTCTCTCCCTGTTGAATACCAGTGTCAGTATATATTTTCACTCCCCAACCTGCACATTCATTGCCATTGACCTCACCATCTGCTCCTCTTTGATCCTTCCATTCTTTACATGGTAGGTCGAGGACAACCCTTACAAAAGCGATCACCACACTATGGTGTGCACCATCTCCTGTGGGGGGCCTTGCAGCCCATCATGCGTCTCATGGTGGTGGCTTGATCGGGCTGACTGGAGGTGGCTTTGAGCTCCTCTCTGAGCTCAATTACCACTCTGTCAGCCAGGAGCACATCAATGTGGCAGTAACGGAGAAAACAGACTGTATCACAGATGCAGCTGCATCAACAATTCCTCAAACTTCGATACGGTTTCCTCATTTTCAGAAACTGTGGTGGAATCCAGATTGCACCACAACTTGTAAGGCTCAGAACAAGGCTTGGGGCGTGTTTCAGAGATATCCGACATACCCCAACCTTGAAGCGTTCAAATGCGCCAGGGCAAAAGCCCATTTAATCCAGTGCCAGAGCCAGAAGGAATCTTGGATCAAATACACGTTTTCTATCACCCGCACGACCAGTTATAAAGTTGTATGAGATAAAGTCTTGAAGATATGTGGGAACTACACAGTTCTACCCGTTATCAATCCTGGAGCAAAATCAACTGGCATTTGCTGATCCCAGAGCAATTGCCGACACTCAGGGGGAGTCATTCTCCTCCATCTCTTCATTGTCTTCTTAGTCCCCTGAGTTTCTGGCCCAGAAGAGCAAGGAGGAATCCTCTGTGCTGTCCTTCCACTCGAATGGCCTTTAGCCTTACAACATTCCATTGACAACGGAGGAGCTTCGTGTTGCTCTGCACACCTTTCGTGCATCTTCTGTCTGGCCAGACATTGCTCATTATGCCATGCTACAACATCTCTCACCATTGAGTAAGGATCAACTGCTCCATCTTTTCAATTGCATTTTTTTCGAGGAGCAGTTTCTGGACTCCTGGTGGGAAGCCATTGTCTTGGCCTTCCCGAAGCCAGGTAAGGATTCCAAGATTCCTTCTAATTATTGTCCCATTGCATTGACGAGCTGCATGTGCAAGATGTTGGAAAGAATGGTAAATGCCAGACTTATCTGGTATTTAGAACATCACAACCTTCTTTCCAACACCCAGTGTGGCTTTCACAGGTAACAGTCAACTCTTGACCATCTGATATGCCTCGAATCGGCTATCAGAAATTCATTTTTGCATAGAGAGCACCTAGTGTCAATTTTCTTTGACATCAAAAAAGCATATATTTCATGAAATTCAGAATTAAATTCCCTTTATTTTAGTATATAACATGACCTATTTCAGTTGATTGTTTATTTTTTTACTTCTAAATTTGACTTGTTTATATGACTCATCACAGTTGGCAAAGAGCCTAGACTTTTCTCAATGTGTATGGTACTGAAAAAAAAAATTACAAAAAGAGAGTAATTGTCTTGCAATAAATGATATTTACAGAGTTACCTGTTGACTTTCCAATGTCTATAAATCAATAACTTTTTATCCACAAAATATATTTTAATTTTCTTTCTTCAAGTAAATACACATTATTTGTTATTTAGAACTAAATAGCTTTTCTATTCATATGCATTATAATTATTTCTTCCATTAGTTTTTTAAATAATTTTTATTTGTATTGCCAGATGCATTTTTTTTTACTACATGACTAAATCCAAGTCATTTGTTGCCTTTTTGTCAAATATTTTAAACTAGTTGTCTATTTAAATTAAACTAGTTGTCTTTTCTGAATGTAAACCAATTTTTCAAGTGGGACCCTGGAAGGGTTAATTGAAATATATCACAGGTGTAGAGATTTAAAACAGTGTATTAGGCAGTAATATAACTTTTTTCCCCTTGCTCTCAAAACAATTTTCATTGAAAAACACAAACATTAAAGTGTATGTGACTTTGCCCCAGTATATAGACATGTACATTCTATGCCATACATATATTTACTGATTTTTTTTTTCTTTTTAGGTTGTTTTTTCCACCTCTCTGTTCTATATTTTATGTGCAAGTGGAGACCAATATAAACCTGTTGAACTATTCAGCAACCTGATTCCGTCTAGTGCAAGTGGTACAAAACTTGGTCGTGCTGTAGAAGAGGCAATTAATGGAGTGTTTGCTGCTTCATTCAAAATGGCTGCTTTTTATGGCCTCTACACTTGGCTTATTCATACATTGTTTGATGTGAAAATAGTCTACATACCTTCTGGTAAGACAATCTAGTAATGTATGGATTGTGATATTGTTGTTGTTTTGGGCTCAAATAAACATCTTTCACCAACAAAATTTAGAAGTAATAAAAATGAAAACTATAAAAGAAAACTAAAATACAAAATTAAAGAAAAGAAACATTCATTGTAAATTAAGTTTTATATGTTCTCTATTGGAAACAATTTTGAAAAAGATATATTATTTAGGAATTTTATATTAATCAAAAGTAGTTTTACAGTTAGTATTTATATACTGAAAGGGACTTGTTTATATGACTATGTGCTGTATTATTGATGTGTATGCTGTGCACAGTGTTTAAAGGTTAAGAGAAAATGTTAAATGCAGCAAGTATCTCCTTGTTTACTAGACACTATTGGTAATAATGTATTTTCTGTTATTCTAGTTCTTGCAGCAGTATTTG
The DNA here is from genome assembly GCA_038380435.1 of Ryuthela nishihirai. NCBI lineage: Eukaryota > Metazoa > Arthropoda > Arachnida > Araneae > Heptathelidae > Ryuthela > Ryuthela nishihirai. Next base: position 115,584,804 of record JAWZYU010000001.1, read on the forward strand.
GAGCTGTTCCATTTCTTGGAGCATACTGGGCATGTTTGCCTGCAGTATTGGAACTTTGGCTTGTTAATGGACAAATAGGAAAAGCTGGCTTCATGATGGCTTGCCAACTAATTCCTACTTCTTTTGTAGACAGTGCCATCTATAGTGAAATTAAAGGGTAAAGAGTTTTTATTTGTTGCATTATTGTACTGTCATGGACAAAATTTATTGTATTACTTAACTATAAAGCTATTTGTCTTTATTTGTTCATTAAAATTGTTGCATTCTACTTGCAAAGAGAAATGGCAAAGTGACATCCTCAGCTCATGACTGGCAAGGTCCCCTTTGTCCACCTTGCCATAGGGGAGGCTATTTGTCATGGGACTGGGCAGTGAATTCCGGGGCCACTGCTACACACTGCTTTGGCCTATGTTTTCAGTAAACAGGAGCTCCTGGGGTGGCTCCCCCAGGAGCAATCAGCTGGTGGGCAGGACCTGCTGGGTCAACTATGCAGAGCATTGAGTAACCTTGCACACATCTGGGTACAGGTTTGCAAGTTTCCCCACAACTTATTTTTCTTTTGTAGTTATCCTTTCTTTGTGAGGCCAGTTTGTTTGTTCACAATTTTGTTATTTTTTCACTTAATTCCTTTTGTGAAGAAAGTTTATTTTTGCACATTTCTCTTTTCATTTTCCTTTTATTTATTTGTGAGAGTTTGGCTCATTGTGTGGCTATAGTGCCTGCATAGCCCTGGCACCTTACTGGACATCCCCTAGTTGGGCTCTGTGGAGGGTGGGGACAGCAGGCACTGAACCACATAATGCTTAGTTCCTTTTGTGAAGAAAGTTTATTTCCACACATTTCTCTTTTTATTTTCCTTTTATTTATTTGTGAGGGCTTGGCTCACTGTTTGTGTAGGTATAATGCCTGTGTAGCCCTGGCGCCTAACTGAGGGTTCCCTTGTTGAATTCTGTGGAGGGTAGGGATATCAAGCACTGAACCAACAACAATAATCATGAGAGTTGATGATGCAATTGATTTGATCAATGCCACGAAGAGGGCTCGGCAGGAGCCCCCATCTTCATTGTCTTTGTCATCTACGCCATCATCTTCCTTGTCTGTGTTTTTGTCCCAAAATTTCTGATCATCCACTCCACAGGTAATTTGAGACATGTCCACATTTTTTGTCAAAAGGTTTGAAAGGTATTGCGGGAGAACTGAAACCCGTCAAGTGCTTACAATCTGGCAACTTGCAAGTTGAGACTGCTTGTTCAAAACATTCAGAACTACTCCTGAAAGTTACAGAGATAGGTGGGGTGGCTGTCGCGGTCACTCCCCATAAAACCTTGAATTCCTCTCGGAGTGTGATCACTGAGTGGGGCCTTCTCAATGTCACCAAGAAGTAAATCCTCTCAGAGCTCACCCCTCAAGGAGTAACAGCAGTCCATTGGGTTTCAACATGCCATGATGGAAAATTGGTACCCACCCAGGTACTGAGTGATATTTAACACACCATGCCTGCCTTCTTCCATCAAGGCAGGTTATTTACACTGTGAGGTGTGGCCTATATACCAATGTGCTGCTTTCAGTGCCAGATATACAGTCATATACTGGACTGTTCCATTTCTTAGAGCATACTGGGCATGTTTGCCTGAAGTATTGGAACTTTGTCTTGTTAATGGACAAATAGGAAAAGCTGGCTTCATGATGGCTTGCCAACTAATTCCTACTTCTTTTGTAAACAGTGCCATCTATCCCACACAGCTTACCAACTAATTCCTACTTCTTTTGTAGACAGTGCCATCTATCCCACACAGCTTACCAAGTAATTCCTACTTCTTTTGTAGACAGTGCCATCTATCCCACACAGCTTACCAGGGCAAACCCACCTGTGCTCCTTGTGGCATCAAGGATCAACTCGATCCTGACTGCACAGCAGAAAAAGCAAGCTGTTTAAACTGTAGTGGTGAGCATCTGGCATATTCTCATGATTGTCCCAAATGGAAGGAGGAAAAGGAGATGCAACGCCTAAAGACCATAAACAACATCTCATAGGCTGAGGCAAGAAAGCTCCATGCACTGCCCACCCCACCTGGCAAGGTTTCCTATGCTAGTTCAGTCATTGGAAAGCCCATCATTCCAGTGACTTCGGTGGCACTGGACTGACATTAATGTACAGTCGCTCAAAAAATTATCCGAACGCTATGGTTGATTACAACATTCAGATAAATACCTGGCAACATTTTTTCAGAAATTAGTGATCTGGCATCCTTCGTGCACAGTACATGACGGATACCTGATCACTAATTTCTGAAAAAAATGTTGCCAGGTATTTTATCTGAACGTTGTAATCAACCATAGCGTTCGGATACTTTTTTGAGTGACTGTACCACCTAATGAATCTTTCTCGCTTGCAGCTAAATACCTCCTAGTTCAGGCAAAACTGAGGTTGGTGTTCACTTCGATAGCAACTCCAGTTTCCTTTCTGCAACTCAGCCTCACACTTCCACTGGAAGGCCTCTTCCTTCCTGTCCTCAGACAGCTAGACCTTCCAAACTGAAGGGGACACCACCGGGGCCAAAGAAGAAAATCTTACCACCTCCACAAAAGGCAGTAACAGACCCATGTCTCTTGGACGATTCTGAGGACATGGATACAGACCATCCCCGATTCACTGAACTGTCCCCTGCAGCAGTTAACTGGAATAGGAATTCATCGTCTGCCGATTCTTCAAAGTCCTGAGATGGCCACATTTCTACATAGAATTCCAGAGGAATCTTGACAACATCAAGGCCCTTCTCCAGGCACATCATCCCTGCTGTGTGTGCCTGCAGGAGACATACTTGCAGCCAGTCACATATCCTATGATCCGGCATTTTTCACTGGTTCACCGGGATGGAGATGGTCCAGCTCATGGTGGTGTCGCCATCTTCATGGGCAACCATTCTCCATTCCAGGTCGTACCCCTCACCACCAACTTAGTGGCAGTAGCCATCTGCCTCTTCATGGGGTTCTCCCTGACTGCTCAGTATATATTCCACCTGGAAGCATTATCTTTCAGGAAGACCTTGATGACCTTGTATCACAGCTGCCATCCCCCTTCCTCATTATGGGGGACTTCAAGGACACAGTCCACTTTGGGGCAGTGCTGGCACCAAAAGGAAGGGTAGGATCCTGGAGCAATGGCTCCTGGATCCTTCTCTCCCTGTTGAACACTGGTGTCAGTATGTACTTTCACTCCCCAACCTGCACATTCACTGCCATTGACCTCACCATCTGCTCCTCCTCAACCCTTCCATTCTTTACGTGGGAGGTTAAGGACAACCCTTACAGAAGCGATCACCTCCCCGTGTTGTGCACCATCTCCCGTGGGTGGTCTTTACAGCCCTTAACGCTTCTCATGGTGGAGGCTTGATCAGGCTGACTGGAGTGGCTTCAAGCTCCTCTCTTAGCTCGATGACCACTCTGTCAACCAGGAGCCCATCAATGTGGCAGTAGCAGAGATCACAGATTATCATAAATGCAGCTGCATCCACAATTCCTCAAACTTCGACATTTTGCTTTTAAGAAAATGCATTTTTCTGCTGCTCTTTATAAATATAATATTTTTTTAGTGGCTCACTAAAAACTTAGTAAGTTTGGGTTGGACAAGCCTGATCTAAATGATGCTTACTATAGTTTAAAATCTATCCATCTACAATATTCACTCATGGAAGGTTCGATCTGCAATGCATTGCTGTAGAAACCACTCGGAGAAAGTGATGCAGTGTATTGTCTACCTCCAACAGGCCTTGAATGCTGATGTAATAGAAGAGATATAACCCCTCATCTTGAATAATCCTGTATACAGTGGCATGAGGCATCCCAGCTGGTTTGAAATGGGATGTGTGCTGCTCTTAGATTGTCCTATACCATCCCCAGTACAGATGCCTCCATAACAGACAGGGCCTTTCACAGGGGATGGCTGGTAGGCCAATCAGCCCAGACCTCATCTTCTTAGGAGCAACAGATTTTGTGAGTAATAAACATGCATCTATTAATAGATAAATGGAATCTTCATTAATTATTTGTATTTTAGATGAGGTAAAACAATGAAATAAAAAAAAAAATCTCAATTAAATTAATCCCTAGCATTGATTTTTCTGTTCATGAATTGGACAGGATTAGACATGGGTACCATACTGTCCCCTGAGAATTTTACTTGACATGCCACCTGGTTTCATTCTTTCTCTTCTAACTTAAAGCATGCACACATTTTTAAATTATCACAGTCATTGTTTGTTAAACAACATTATAATAATGTGTTTTGTAATGAAGAATCATAATTGTGAATTTTTCAATTCTTTCTGAATCAAAGAAAATAGCTGATAATAATGAAACTATAACAGAATTTGCAACAAATCTGTGATTAAGAGACCAAACACATGTGAAAGAATGCTTTCACAAAAGTGTTTTCAGTGAAATCATCAATCATCAATGGGCTTCTATATACAGGGTGTCCCTGAATTCATGACCCAAATGTGAGGGGATGGTAGTACACACTGTACCTACCAATATTTGTCATAGAATATGCGGCCGCAAACACAGTGAGGAGTTGGAAATGAAGGACAGACACAGAGGTTTCCAGAGTGACATTTATTGGAGATCATTACAGCAAATTCTCAAACGTCTGCCCACCAATGTTGATACAGGCGGCACAATGGCAAAGTAGTGATCTGCGTACCTGCTTGTAAACACCGGTCTCATTGCGCACATCAGCGGCTGCGACGGACAGTCGGACTACCAGATCCTCCGCGGACGGCACGGGTGTCTCGTACATGACAACTCTTCAAATGTTCAAACAGATAAAAATTGATACAAGAAAGATCAGGCGATCTGGGGGAGGGGGGGGGCACAGGATGGGACCACTGATGAGAATGCTGGGGTTTGGCTGATCCAGAGCTCTTAAGCCATGCCCCCTACTGGCACCGGGCTGCGTTTGCAGCCACATATTCTATGACTAATATTGGTGGGTTTGGTATGTACTACCATCCCGTCACGTTTGGGACATGAATTCAGTGACACCCTGTAGATTTCAAGCACTTTCTACTATGTGAAATTTATTTGTATTATGAAATTTGATGAGATGAATGAGAATGATATAATTTCATCAGCATGTCCATTGCAAAAATAATATGAAAAGTAAATTTCTGAAGGTCATTTATAAAAGCAAGTTTTAAACTCCAAAACAAACTAGTAGAATTGCTTACAGAAATACCTAAATTGGGATTTTCTGACATTTTCCCCAATATCATAATTGCACTTGGAATTCTCAGTTTCAGTTGCAGAAGGGGAAGATCATTCTGCATTTTGGAAATGATGAAAATTATCTCTGCTCAACAGTGGGACAAGATTGTCTAAATAGATGTATATGAAATAGTTGGATCGTGTTAAGCATAAATTCCTCCTCCTCAGGTAAGCCAATATCCTGGGGTGCCCCCCCCCCCCATCCCTAATCAGTTGGCTGGTAGATTCAATCATACAGTAAGTGCCTTGTCAAGGTCCAAGTCAGGAAGTCAGGGGTATAGTGAAGGACTATGGTTTTGGAAGTTGAAAATTTTCCAACTCGAAAATTAAATTTTCCCAACTGATAAAATAATGTCTATCTGGTTCGTACCAAGATTTTCTCTTGGGGGGGGGGGGGGGGGGGGATTTTCACAACTCTCCTACATTTTTGCATTTTGCCATTTTATTTCCTCTTTTGCCAACTAGTCAAAATTTCACGGAAATAATCCCAATATTTACAACTCATCTGAATTGTAGCAAGTCAGTGTGAATTTTCACAACTCCCCTAGATTTGACCAAATCTCCTTAATTTCACAAAACCAATCCCAATCTTTACATCTCTCCTAAATTTGCCAAGTCACTTCAAATTTTTCAAACTCCCCAAGATTTTGCCAAGTTTTCTCGATTTTGTCAACTCTCCTTAATTTCACAAACCCAATCCAAATTTTCACAACTCGCCCATATTTTCCAAGTGGATTCGAATTTTGGCAACTGCCCTACATTTTGTTAAGTTTCCTCGAATTTCCACTCCTTAATTTCACAAAACTATTCCCAATTTTCATAACTCACTTATATTTTACCAAGTGACTTCGAATTTTGCCAACTCCCTTAGATTTTGCCAAGAGTTTTTGGTTTTTCCAACTCTCCTTGATTTCACAAAACCAATCCCAAAATCACAACTCACCTGTACTTTACCAAGTGGTTTCCAGTTTTGTCAACTTCCCTGGATTTTGTCAAGTTGCCTTGATTTTATCACCTCCCCTTAATTTTGCAAATCAATCCCAATTTTTTCATCTCTCCTGAATTTGCCAAGTCACTTCAATTTTTTCAAACTCCCCAAAATTTTGCCACATTTTCTTGATTTTTGTCAACTCTCCTTAATTTCACAAAAACAATCCCATTTTCACAACTCACCCGTATTTTACCAAGTGGATTCGAATTTTGCCAACTACCCTAGATTTTGCCAAGTTTCCTCGATTTTCTCAACTCCCCACAATTTTACAGAAAAAAAATCTCAATTTTTATAACTCACCTGAATTTTGCCAACTCCCCACGATTTTACCAAGTCACTCCAAATTTTGTCAACTCCCCAAGATTTTGCCAAGTCACTCCGAATTTTCCAACTGCCCCTAGATTTTGCCAAACCCCCTAAGTTTAGCCAACTCTCCTAGATTTTGCCAACTCACCATAATTTTACAGAAAACAAATCCCAATTTTTACAACTCACTTGAATTTTGCCAACTCCCCAAGGTTTTGCCAAGTCACTCCAAATTTTGTCAACTCCCCAAGATTTTCCCAAATCACTCCGAATTTTGTCAACTGCCCCTAGATTTTGTCAAGTCCCAAGTTTTGCCAACTTGCCATAATTTTACAGAAAAAATCCCAATTTTTACATCTCACCTGGATTTTGCTAACTCCCATGATTTTGCCAAGTCACTCTGAATTTTACCAACTCGCCATAATTTTACAGAAAAAAATCACAATTTTTATATCTCACCCGAATTTTGCCAACTCCCCAAGATTTTGCCAAGTCACTCCGAATTTTGCTAACTGCCCCTAGATTTTGCCAACTCCCTAAGTTTTTCCAACTCTCCTAGATTTTGCCAACTCGCCATAATTTTACAGAAAAAATCCCAATATTTTTATCTCACCTGGATTTTGCTAACTCCCCACGATTTTGCCAAGTCACTCCGAATTTTGCCAATTGCCCCTAGATTTTCCAACTTACAATAATTTTACAGAAAAAAATCCCAAATTTTACATCTCTCCCGAATTTTTTCAACTCCCCAAGATTTTTGCCAACTCAGCTGTATTTTACTAAGTGGCTTCGAATTTTGCCAACTGCTCTAGATTTTGCTGTCTCTTCATTTTCCAAACTGCCCTAATTTTCCAAGTTACCCCAATTTTGACAACTCCCCTTAATTTTGCAATTATGGGGGGTTTATATATTTTACAATATATAATGTTATTATATATTTTAATATATATGGGGGGATGGGAGGGGAGCCTCCCTCCATCCCCTCATAGTTATGCCCCTGGTTCAAGTGTTGGTTGTGAATTTCCTTGTCATCTTTATGATACCTGACTTGTACTCACTGTATAGGGTATGGTGTCCAATCAGTCCTGGTATCCTATTGGGCCTCTGTGGTGAGTGGTAACCACAGTACCTGTTATTGGGCTCCATTATTGGATGGGGATATTGGTACTGAATTCTCTGAAATTTTATGATGAATTCTCAAATAACTTTATCTATCTATTGGCAAAATGGGTAGCCATGAAAGCCTACCTTCTCACTATTCATTGTCTGTTTCTTCTCCCATTCTAAATTTCCTAATCATTCACTCATTGGATAACCAGTTGATAAATAATGAGATAAACTCGACTGTTCAACGTCCACTAATAAATCAGCACTTTGACGTTGATTATACTTTTAGAGGAAAAATTGTCTTGAGCCAGGTGGGATACGAACCCATGACCTCCTGATAACATGTCAGGTGCTCTGGACCTCTGAGCTACCGGCTGCCAATCAAGATCTCCCCTAATTAATGCTATGAACATTCCTTTTATGCCACATATAGGTGCTATTCAGATAATTTTAGCCACAAGCGGTTTTCTATTTGCCATATAGATGGAAAGCATGTCTTACAAGTATGCTAATGATGATAAATAATGAGATAAATTCGACTGTTCAACATCCACTAATAAATCAGCACTTTGACGTTGATTCTAATTTTAGAGGAAAAATTGTCGTAAGCCGGGTGGGATACGAACCCATGACCTCCTGATAACATGTCAGGTGCTCTGGACCACTGAGCTACCGGCCACCGATCAAGATCTCTAACATTATGAACATTCCTTTTATGTCACATATAGGCACTATTCAGGCAATTTATGGCAAATATATATATTTATAGGTGCTATTCAGGCTAAATGGCAAATAAAAAGCCACTTGTGGCTAAAATTGTCTGAATAGCACCTATATGTGACATAAAAGGAATGTTAATAGCATTAATTAGAGGAGATCTTGATCGGCGGCCGGTAGCTCAGTGGTCCAGAGCACCTGACATATTACCAGGAGGTTGTGGGTTTGTATCCCACCCGACTCAAGACAATTTTTCCTCTAAGATTAGAATCGACGTCAAAGTGCTGATTTATTAGTGGATGTTGAACAGTTGAGTTTATCTCATTATTTATCATCATTAGCATACTTGTAACGCATGCTTTCCATCTATATGACAAATGGAAAGCTGCTTGGGGCTAAAATTGCCTGAATAGTGCCTATATGTGACAAAAAAGGAATGTTCATAGCATTAATTAGAGGAGATCTTGATCGGCGGCCAGTAGCTCAGTGGTCCAGAGCACCTGACATGTATCAGGAGGTCGTGGGTTCGTATATCCCACCTGGCTCAAGGCAATTTTTCCTCTAAAATTATAATCGACGTCAAAGTGCTGATTTATTAGTTGATAACCAGTTGCTTTGAAACTTGTGTTTATTCATTCAGAATGATTTGGAAGATCTCACCAATTCTCCAAAATTCATTTTTTTATAACACAAAAAGGCTTTGAAATGAAAATAGCCAATCTTTATTAATTTCGAGGTGCTGAACATGAAAATGATAATAAAATTTTTCGATTGGCTCTTGTTTAGGAGAGGCATAGATGGTCATTTATAAATGACTCAGTTCGCATTGAGTACATAGGTCAATCATTTTGCAGTGCTGTATTTTAAACTACAGATTGCAACATATTGCTTTGTATTGCATCAACCTGCCATACACACAACCCCTGGAAGGTATAGCATTATTGTCTAATGCAAAGTAGTTGAGTCATGAAATCACAGCTTTATGATCGTGTAAAAAAGATGATGCAATCGTTAGTTGTAAGCAACGTCTCGTAGGGTGATCAAGTCTTTTGAGTGACTCCCAATTTACCCCTGAGTCATAAGTACAACACAAGTGATCCTTGCAGTTTTAATCCAGCAGTAGTGATGCCTCATAACTGTGTTAATAGTGAAGATACATTTTGTTACATTTGCGGGGAAGTGATGTTTGCAAGCCAGAAAAGGGCTATCACTCCAATAGTAAAAGCAGCATATGAATTTTATTTTGGATGCAAAATCAGGGACAAGGACAAGGCTTGGGCCCCACACATATGCTGTAGTATGCATGCAAGAAATCTTCCAAAGTGATTGAAAGGCAAAAAAGTGGCGATGCCATTTGCTGTTTCTATGGTTTGGAGAGAGCCAAGCAATCACAGAAATGACTGCTACTTCTGCATGGTTCCACCTATTTCTGGAGGCATCACAAGGAAAAAGAAGTGGACAATAGTGTACCCGAATATACAATCTGCTCTCTGACCAGTTCCACACGGCAAAGGCCTTCCTGTTCCCGAACCTCCAAAAGAATTTTCCATCAATTCAGACAATGAGGAGGGAGGCGAACCGACGTCAGGTTCTCTTCTGCCTTCGGTGTCTAATGATGACCCATATGTCTGCCATAGTACAACATCTGTGGCATACCTTCTCACCGAAGAAGAAATGAATGATCTTGTTCGCGATCTGGAGCTGTCCAAGTCCAAAGTAGAGTTGCTTGGATCAAGACTTAAACAATGGAATCTTCTCAAAGAAAATGTCCGATTGACTTCATTTCGAACTCATCATGAGCAGTTTGCGTCTTACTTCAGAAAGAAAGATGACCTTGTGTGTCATCGATGTAGATGAACTGATAAATGGCCTGATGAATGCCCTCAGAATCAAACATGACCTTCAAGAATGGTAACTATTCATAAACTCCTCGAAAATTAGTCTCAAGGCAGTGTTGCTGCATAATAGAAATTGACTTCCATCCATTCCGGTCGGACATGCTGTTTACATGAAAGAAACCTATGACAACCTAAAACAGCTGTTGAACTGTCTTCAATACTGCAAGTATGGCTGGCATCTCTGTTGTAACTTGAAGGTAATGGCTTTGTTGATGATTCTGTAGGTTGGATATGTGAAGTACTGCTGTTTCTTATGTGAATGGGATAGTCGAGCAAAGACAGTGTGAAGAGAAACTGGCCTCAGAGAGAAGAATGTGGAACACCCAGCACTGGCAGAAACACACAAAATCCTGCTATCGTCCCTACACATCAAACTCGGTGTGATGAAAAACTTTGTAAAAGCTATGGACTTGACTGCATCAGCAGCTTTCATGTACTTGGCTGACAAATTCCCTTGATTCAGCAAAGCAAAAATTAAAGAGGGAATTTTTGTGGGTACTCGGATTCGCAAGCTGTTCAGAGACCAGATGTTCGACAACCTGCTTCAGGGTGACGAGAAAAAGGCTTGGGATGCGTTTCATTTTTGTATCAACTAAATTCTTATAATGAGCTTCAGGAATATCATGGTAGAGAACTACAAGAAAATGGTTAAGGACATGTTGTCTCTGTATCACAAACTTGGCTGCAATATGTCCTTAATGATCCACTTTCTTCCTTCCCACTTAGATTTCTACCTCGAAAACTGTGGCACGGTTAGTGATAAGCATGGTGAACATTTTCACCAGGACATTGCAACGATGGAGAAATGATACCAGGGAAACTGGTCCACTTTAACGTTGGCTGACTACTGTTGAATGCCAGCCAGAGATGATCCTGAGCAGTTGTACAAGCGACAGGCAAAGCGATGTCAGAAGTGGAAGCGGATTTTACCAATACATGTCATATGTATGCATTAATAAAATAAAAAAAAATAATAAATACCCCCTCAAGCAGCTGCTTGCCACAGAGGTCTGACAGGAGCCTGTCACTTTATATGCCACAATTGGAGATCTGAGAGGATGGCAGGACCTCAGCAGAAAAACGACACACACATCCATGCCTAATTCCGGGGCTCGAATCCAGGTCCCTTAGATCAGTAGCCAAGCGTGCTAACCACTCGGCCACGGGACGGCTGTATGCATTACTCTATTATATAAGAAACTATTGCGAATTTCTCAGAAATCGTAGCCAATTTTGCATTTTTATTGTCATATTCTTGTTCAGCACCTTGAAATCTTTAAGAAATGGCTACTTTTATCTCAGAGGCATGACTTTTATGAAAATTTGTTGCCCAGTATAATCTGATGCTTATTGAGACTGATTGTTCCAAACATTTGGAACTACTTTTGAAAGTCACAGTGATTGCTGAGGTGCCTATTTCAGTTGCCCCTCATCTCATTCAACTACTAAGTGTAGACTCTGCAAGGTGACTGTGATCATTCAAAATTAATGACTGCAAAATTTTTTATCACAACCAAATTGATTTTGGTGTGTTGTGATGGTAAATTAACCACTCTGGTACTGACTGACTTTCAACATGCCACACCTGACTACTGCCATCAAGGCCAGATATTTGCATTGTGAGGTATGGCCCTCTCTGGTGCATGTTCTCAACACACTCTGTTATTTTTAGTGTCAGAGGTACAACTATGTTGCACAGCCTGTTGAGGTAAGTCTACCTGTGCTAACTGTGGCAATCATGATCACCTTGATCCAGACTGCGAGCTTTGTAAGTTGTAGTGATAATCATCCAGCTTTCTCTTTTGACTGTCTTATGCAGACAGAGAAGAAAATGGTACAGTACCTCAAAGTGGTAACTAACATACTAACATGTCTTACTCTGAGGTGAGAAAACTTACTGCATTGCCTGTTTCATTCAGCAAGATACATTACTCCAATGAGCTCATTGGAAAGGCCACCATTCCAACAGCTTCACAAATTGTCATAATTAACAACTTTCTGAGTCTTTCTCACCAATAGTGAAGTTCTTTTTGGAGCAGGTGAAATCCTAGTCAGTTTCAACATAGACACTATTTGTGGTTCCTGTTTCCATGCCTTCCACCTCTCGAAAATAGCTCCTTCTTGAAGGATGTCTCAGCTCTGTGTTTCTCAGATGACTCCAGTGATATAGACACAGACAGCTTTCACTTTAATAAACTGTCATTGGTGAGGGTTATTTTGAAGAAAGCAAAATTCTCAGCCCAGAATTAAAAGACCACATAAGCCATACTCCTATAATGGAAATGTCACGGATTCCAAAGAAATCATGATAACATTGTCTTCCTTTGGTCACACAAGCCCATCTGCTTGTGCCTGCAAAAGATGTACTCATAGACAATTTGATAATCCCACCATCTGGCATTTCTCTCTTGTTCTACAAGATGTAGATGGTCTAGCTTGCAGGGGTGATGCCATCCATGTGAGCTGCCATTCATTCCAGTCTATACTCATTACCACAACTCTAGAGGTGATAGCCATGTACCTATTTGTGGGATTTTTGTTGTGTGCTCTGTTTATTTTTCATTTAGAAATTAAATTTTTCATTTGCACCTTGATGATCTCATGTAGCTGCCTTCTCCAGGGGGACTTTGATGGATACAGTCCTCTTTGGGTCAGTACTAACACTAAAAGGAGAGGTAAGAGGACCACTGGCTTGTGGATCCATCTCTCTCTCTGTTGAACACCTGTGTCAATAGTTATTTCCACTCTTCAACCCGCATTCTTACTGCTATTAATCTTTCCATCTGCTCTTCCCTGATCTTTCTACTCTTTAAATGGGATGTTGAGAGTTGAGAATAGCTCATGAGGAAGAGATCTGCCCTGACGAAGAGATCTGCACAACTTCTCCAATGAATGTGTCTTGTAATGCTTTACATGTGTTATGATGGAAAATTGAGCAGATAGGCGATGGAGTGATTTTAAATGCTTCAGTAATTTAGATAAGCACTCCCTCCATCAGCCAAGTGCCAATCAATGTTGAAGTAGTGGAGCTGATGAACTGTATTGTCAAAGCAGTTGTTTCTACTAACTTTGACACTGTTTATCCTGGTGGAATTCTGATTGCACTGCAGCTCATAAGACTCAGAATAAGGCTTCAGGTTTGTTCAAGATAGCCAACATCGTCCAACCCTGAAGCATTTAAGTGCACCAGGCTGAATGTCCATTTCATCTGGTACCAGAGCCAGAAGGAATCTTGGCTTAAGTATACATCTTCTATCACCTGTACAACCAGGTCTAAGGTCATGGGATAAAGTCTGAAAGATTGGTGGGAATTGTTCATCTCACTCATTTTTACTCCTGGAGAACAATGAAATCCAATTGCCAATACTCTGAGGTACTGTTTTTTTTTCCCCCTCCATCTCTAGGGCAAGAGTGGTTCAGTCAGTAGCATGATAGGGTCATAATTTGCAGTTCACAGGTTCAAGTCCCATGGCTAGTGTTGAGATTTATTTCTGCAAAACTCCTCATGCTTCCCATGGCCAGTAGGGAACACCAATGGGTTTGGAAAGGCCATTGGATGGGACATTAAGCCATGGGAGCCATACTTTGTGCACATTAAAGAACATACTTTGACAGGAGTCTACCATCTGTCTCCTAGCTGTCCAGTGGGTTCCCTCTTCCAACCTTCTCTGAGCCCTCGGAGCCCTTCTGACCTGGCCATTTAGCCCATTGTGTTGACAAAAGTGCCACTCAGAGGTAAAACAACACGCAATAACTCTTCTCTGTGCTGATGACCAACCTGTGTTTCCTTTTTTTAGTGGGGGGGGGGGGATTTTTGATAATATTTTTTCATAGTTTATGCCACTCCCCATGTCTAAAGGGTTTATTTGGAACATTACTTGCTACATTCAGTCTCTAGGTTATTGTAGAACAACAGTTTTGATAAATCCCAAACTGGCAAAGGGTTTGTGGAAAACAATGAGAAAGATAGGTGTCAAGCAGATTCTAAACTATTTATCTGATTGTTCATAAATGAGTAGATGCTGTGATATAATATTCTTTGCATATAAAGGAAATAGCTGTCCCGTGGCTGAGTGGTTAGCACGCTTGGCTACTAATCTAAGGGACCTGGGTTCAAGCCCCGGGTAAGGCATGGATGTGTGTGTCATTTTTCTGCTGAGGTCCTGCCATCCTCTCAGATCTCCCACTGCGGCATATAAACTGACAGGCTCCTGTCAGACCTCTGTGGTAAGCAGCTGCTTGAGGGGGTATTTATTTTTATTTATTTTTTATAAAGGAAATATATGCCTCTCCCCATGTCTCGAGGTTTTATTTGGAGCATTACTTGTTGCATTCAGCCTTTAGATTATTGTAGAACAACAGTTTTGATAAATCTAAAACTGGCAAAGGTTTTGTGGAAAACAGTGGGAAGATAAATAAATAATTTAGAATCTACTTAACACCTGATTGTTCATAAATGAGTAGATGCTGCGATATAATATTCTTTGCATATAAAGGAAATATTGCCTTGCAAAATAACTATTTTTATTACAGCTGGTACACTAAAAGGGGGCAAATTACTATATACACCCCAATAACAATATACAAAGCAGAAGTACCGCGTCCAGTCATGTGGGATGCTGAAACTGGCAAGTCTATAAATAGAGCAGGTCTCTACACATTACAAACCAGTAATGGAAAAGTAATCATGGGTAAAGGCAGTGACGTAAGTGAGTTTGACCATGGCCAGATAGTAGGTGCTAGGCTCAACTGTTGAACTGTTGGGAATTCCACAGCAGACCATTTCATGTGTATACCAAAACTGCATGAAATATGACAAAACTTCCAACCAGTGGGAAAAATGTGGATGCAAACATGCAATTGACTCTCGAGGTGGACTGTCCCTCATCGTTACAAGAAATCGCATGGCTACCATGGAGCAGATAATGCCAGAATTGAATGAGGGCACATCCACAAGCTTATGCACAATGACTATCCATCATACCATGGGTGGGGCGGGGAGGTAGGCTCAATCTGTAGCACTCCAGGCTCGTAATCTGTAATTCCCAGGTTCAAGTCCCAGCAGGGTCAGCGTTGAGATTTATCTCTGCAAAATTCCTCGCCCTGCCCATGGTCAGTAGGGGGACACTGATCGGTTTGGAAAGGCTGCCGTCTGTCGGATGGGACATAAGCCATGGCCCCGTGTGCAGGAGAGCCACACCCTGTGCACGTTAAAGAACACGCTGGATGGCCTCGATGGGAGACTACCATCTGTCTCCCAACAGCTGTTCCAGTGGGTCCCTTTCCCCAACCTTCTCTGAAGCTTCGGGATCCATGTGACCTGACCATTTAGCCCATGGTGTGCAAAAAAGTGCTGCTCAGAGGTAAAACAACCCAACCCATCATACCATGAAAAAAATAGGCAATGGCAGTCAACGTCTACATCATGTCACCTTGTTGACTGCAAGGCACTAAAAGATTAGGCTGTGGTTTGCAAATGCCTATCGCAACTGGAGTGCAAAGGACTGAAAACATGTCATCTGGTCTGATGAATCACTGTTTCAATTCTATCACGCCGATGGAAGGGTGCGTGTGTGGCATAAACCACACAAAGTGATGGACCCAGCTTGCCAAGTTGGGGTCATACAGGCAGGTGGAGGTGGTGTAACAGTTTGGGGTGCATTTACATGGGCTTCCTTGGGGCCCCTTGTACCGAGATCTGTGTCACCGGCACAAGGTATGTGACTATCGCTGACTATCTACACCTGTTTGTAACAATTTTCTTTCTGCACCATGACGCCATCTTTTGACAGGACAATGCACACCATATACTCCCCGAGTGGAAACCAATTGGCTCCAGGAGCATTCAAGTGAGTTTACCACACTCGAATGGTCCCTCAATTGTCGGACCCCAACTCTATTGAGAATCTGTGGGACAAATTGGAAAGATCTGTTCGCGCTCACCAACTCCCACCAGCAATTGTGGATGCTCTACAACAGACGATCCTCGCTTCATGGGCGGCAATACCACCTCCATGTTTTAACACCTCACTGAGTCCTTACCAAGACGTCTGGCTGCTGTTGTGAGGGCAAAAGGTGGAGCAATAGGTTATTAGGTAGGTGTATATAATAATTTGTCCATTCAGTTTATATTCAATGGTATCAATTTTTAGCATCAGATTGAAGCTACAAATTAATAAAGTAAAAATATTTGTGCAGTATTAATAAAATCTGAAATATTAAATTAATTTTTTGTGAAGAACAGCTTGAAATTTTGAGTCAACTTTCGAAATTATCAATGTAATCAATGTAATTCATTAAAAACTTAAAGGTTAGAAAATGTAATGATTTGTTGATTTTTTGTTTGTAAACAATGATTTTATTTATTGAAAAAAAATAAGCATTTTTGAATTATATCATATGTAACTCAGTATTTAATTTGAGTATAAGCAGTAAATTGCATTTGCCTACTTTCCTTTCAGAGGTGGTCATCCATATCTAACAGGCCTGGCTATAGCTGGTGGTGTTTTCTGCTTAGGATTTGAAGGAGCTCTCTTTGGTCCCATGTTACTTTGTGTTCTCTTTGTGGCAATGAATATGTATGGATCAATGATTCAAGCTACACCTCTTAGTGCCAGAAGAGAAAGCAGAAGATTTGGATTTAAAAGGTAAGTAGTAAAATATTTCAGTGTCTAACTGTTTGCTTATATATATATATCATAATTATCATGTCCTAATTCTTCTGAATCAACATTAAAGAAATTACTCTTTAATAAAATTAGCTTTTCAAAGTTAAAAAGCAAATAATGGCCTCATAACAAGATAGTACATATATAATATTTTTTATATATATGATTTATTTATTAATACAAGCATTATTATTGTGAGAAATACATTTAACAAAATGCTAATACCAATTACATAATTATATATGATATTTATACTATTATTGGTGCATGAAAAGTATTTATAAAGCTCACTGGTAAAAAAAGTTACACTCAAATCCATGTAAGGCAAAATATAGTCTACTTGCTTACACACAATGTAAACAAAATTCTCCCTACTTAACCTGACAAAGAAATATTAGTATATATCATTATATTGTATGCCAAAAGTAAAGTTAATGAGGTTATGTTATACTCATAAGTTTTATAATTCAATAGTTTTGTCTCACTGGGAATGAATTAAATAGTATAGTTCTTAATCAGCATTTAATTCAGCATTTTCGGAAAAAAATATTTATGGAAAAGACTACTCTTTTTATTTTAATAGGACTTTTTTTTAGAGTCGTAGAAAAAAATTGCATTTTGCAATGCAAATAAAAATTTATTTAAAAAAAATAATAGATGAAAATAATTATAATGCATATGCATAAAAAGGCTGTTTATTTCAGAGTAAAATAAAATTTACTTGAAACAAGAAATTTACTCTCTTTTTGCAATTTTTTTTCTCAGTACCATACTTTGAGAAAAATCCAGGCTTTTTGCCAGTTGGGCTGAGTCATATCAACAAGTCAGCTTTAGAATTTTTTTTTAAATAACCAATCAACCTAAATAGTCATGTTATAAAACAAATTGAACAGAATTTAATTCCAAATTTTACAAAAAATAAAAAATTAACAAATTTATTAACATTGATTTTAATAAGACTTTTTCACTATGATATAGTGAAAAAATATGTTAAATTATACCATTAAATCTTAATTTTGGAAATTCTGATGAATAAAAATAATTTAACCACACGATGTTCCATCAGATGTAAAGGTGCCTGTAGAAGCCAATTTCATTACTATTGCGCAAATATTACAGAAGATAATTACCGTGAATTTTCTGCAGAACGCAAAAATATAATAGAAGTGTATGAATTTTAAATTTATTTTATGCTTCCCCTGCCAGGTCGCATGATATTGAATATGATGTGTCAGATGTTTCTTCAGCTCCGAACAAATGGCATCAATAAAATCTCTAATATACCAGTCAGTTAAACTGAATCTAAACTCTGCTCCAGGTGACGACAAAATTCCTAATAAACTATTTAAAAATCTCCCAACCCCCTGGAGAGACAAACTATTACTAATTTTCAACAAAATCTGGTCTGAACACCAACTACCCCCCACATGGACACACATTTTAATCATTTTCCTCCTAAAACCTGGAAAGCCACCCATTAATCTTAACTCTTACAGACCCATTTCCCTACTTTCCAATACACTCAAACTGTTTGAACGTCTCATTCTCAAAAGATTAAATTGGTTCCTTGAAACTGGAAATTTCTTCACTGACAACTTTCTTGGGTTCAGGAAAAATAGATCATCACTTGATTGCATAGCACACTTAATATCTGACATACACAGAGCCAACAAGAAAAAAAAAATTCTCTTGGCTATATTCATTGATCTTACACAGGCATTTGATTCTGTCTAAGATCCCTGGCCTTCTACATAAACTACACAATGCTAATCTCAGTGGTAATATCTTACATTTCTTACACACATACTTCTCCTCCAGGACATTCCAGGTCAAACTTGATAACCACACATCTAACACTTATAATTTCACACAAGGATTATCACAAGGATCTATACTCTCCCCTACCTTATTTAATTTTTACATACATGACATTAAAAAAATTTTTTACAAGGACATCAGTTACACATGCTATGCAGATGACATCACCTTCTGGACAACTGCCAAAACCATTCCCATTTTACATGAAAAAATTCAAAAACAATTAAATAGACTTACTACATACTGCAAAAAATGGCACCTAGACATAAATCCAAACAAAACCACGTGTATTCCCTTCTACAATTTCAAACACACTACATCTATATTTAATTTTAAAATTAATAATCACACCATACCACAATCCACCACCTGTAAACTGCTTGGCATGCACTTTGATTCAAAATTAAATTGGAATCATCACCTACAATACCTACACACAAAAGGCCTCAAATTACTAAATACATTCAAATTCTTCACCTCCAGAAACAATGGCACCCCACCATACCACATGATCACACTTTACAAAAATCTCATCAGAGCAAAATTAGAATATGGCCTTGAATTCTTATCTAACTTACCTGAATCCAAATTAAAAAAATAAACATCATACAAAACAAATGTATAAAAATTGCACTAGGTCTCCCTATCTTCACACCCACCATTTCTATTATTGCTGAAACATCTATCCCACCCTTCCATATCAGACAAAAAATATTATTACTCAAATATTACCTCAGATTACATTACAAACTACCTACACACCCTTTCTACCTACATTTCCTAAGTAGCCCTTGTTTCAAAATACTTATGACACATCCTGATCTTTTTAAACTCTTTAAATATCATATTAATCATTCTACGAGAGGGGACATCCCACCCATAATTGCTGATTGGAGCTTCCAAAGCCCCAACACTTTCACCAACATACCCTCTCTACTCTCCAAACATGACCTTCCACATGATGCCATCAAAAAACTTACAGAGTCCTACCTACATGAGCAATTCTCCAAGTACACAAAAATTTATACTGATGGCTCTGTTTTACGTGACTCAGGATCTGCAGGGGCCGCCATCCACATCCCTCAATATAACACATCCCTTTCTTTTAAACTACCCCCTCACACATCCATATTACATGCTGAAATTTTTGCCATCATTGAGGCTCTCAAATAGTCACTCCAAAACCTAAACAACCGAAATATTATCATACTTGTTGACTCTAAAGGAGCCATCCAAACCCCTAACCCATGAATTCTTATACTCCACCTACAACTATTACATTCATAATACCTTAACACTGACCACCTACAACCAACAAATCAACAACAACACCATTACTTTACAATGGATTCCTAGCCATGTGGGTATCTCTGAAAATGACAATGTTGACTTGCTCCCAAAATGGCACACACCTCACATATGACTCACAACACCTTTAATTTTTACATAAACACCAAACATGACATCAACAAACTTGAACTGCAGCTTACCAATAAATACTTTCTCTTACATGCCTCTATAAGAAATAACTTTAGATTCATGCTTGCACAACACACTTCCAACATAGAAAACTATCCCTTCCCCAGAAAACACTAAAAATCTTTACCGCCTCAGAACAAACTCTACTCTACTAAACTCTTCCCTGTATAAATTAAAATTGATTCCTACCCCCAACTGCTGCAAATGCAATACACCTGAAACTGTTAATCACATACTTCTAAATTGTGACAGATTTACACCACAAAGAGAAATCTTATTAAATTCCTTCTCAGAGCTGAACATTCAGGAGCTACACATCAAAATACTTTTAGACCCTCCAGAGAACTTTCCTAAAATTAAAATCTATGGCCTCCTGTTAAACTTTCTCATCTCCACACCTATTTGGAACCGCCTCTAGCTCCTTCCTGTTCTTCGTCTGTTACACTTTCCTTTCTTCCCCTTAACCAACTCTTCTCCACACAACACATTAACACTTCTCTTCCATGGAATCCTTCCATTAATCACAGGCACTCCCATAAACTCACTTGAACCCAGTTCCTCTTGGCCCAAACATTAAAATCTCACTCTTCACCCTCACTGTGCATATGTCCTTTTTTTTAAGGGGGAAAAAAAAGAAGAGTTAAATAAACAAAAAAAAATAATTTATGACAATAAACAAAATCAAACCAAAAATAAAATGATATATACAAAAAAAGGTATAACTTAAAAAAATTATTAAAACAAAAAAATAGAAAAATATGAAAAGATATTAAAGAAAATACCTTAAAAAATTAATAATTAAAATACTCCAAAAATCAATAAAATACTTATAACAACATGAAAAAAAATATGAAAAGACATAATTGATAATACTTCAAAAAAAAAAATAAATAAAAAACACAAATATAAAATACTTTACAAAAAATATAAATAACTATAATAAAAATAAAATTAAACAACACTCTCTAGTCTGAGAGGAAATATATATATATAAAATATATAAAAAAAAACATATATTTATAAAAATAGAAAAACTTTCAACACTAAAATCTGTGTTATTAAACTAGCAAATCAAACATTTAAACTCAAACTTAAATGCAGAGACTCATGGAAAAATATGTGTAACAAAACAGGAATAACCATCTCCTTATTTTTTCTCTCAATCCTCAAAATACTTATACCACTTATAACACCTCACTCTAGACAGCCACCACATAATAATCAATAACTCCCCAACACCAACATATACACTCAAAGCACACATGGGCGAACATTAATCCAAAATAATTAAAAAAAAAAATCTGGATAAACTTATTCAACCTTTTCAAACTAATATAATGTTCATATCAAAATTTTGTATTGAGAAAGCCTGAAGAAGGAAATCTCATTGGAACGTAATGTGTAACAAACAAACAAATACACTAACATGGACTGGAATATGGCCCTGAACTTGATTATGGATTCTGAATTTGCTGCATTGTGGACTTCTGTGGTGGGAAAATCTTACGCTGTGTTTTCTTTTTGCTTGTGGGTTGACAGCCCCAAGTGAATAGATTCACAGGATACATTTTATCACCTGGTGGATAATCCTAAGCAGAGTTCTTCACAGGCACCTGAACTCTTGCTTCTATGGACATCATCAAATTCTACATTGGATGAAGTCTTTCAGTGTAGATGCATTCAGTGTGATATTTTTTATGATAAAGGCATTGTTCTTAAGGATTTTACCAGAGCTATTATTATTCCTATTTTTAAAAAAAAAGGTGATTGCAGTTGTTTTGATAATTATAGGGGTATCAGCCTACTTTCTCTTCCAGGAAAAGTTATTTGCATGATTGGGCTTAATAGAAATAAGAATCTGGTTGATGGACAACTGTGTGATGAGCAGTGTGGATTCAGAAGTGGTAGGGTAATTGTAGATCAGATTTTTTCATTTAAGCAGATTCTTAAGAAATGTTTAGAGTTCCAGAAACCTCTGGGTACTAGCTTTGTTGATTTCAAAAAGGCTTTTGACTTTGTCGATCATCATAATTTATGTTTGATTTGTGAGATCATATGGCATACCAGATAAGTTAGTTAACAAAATGGGTTGGGTTGTTTTACCCCTGAGCAGCACTTTTTCACACACCATGGTCTAAATGGCCAGGTCACAAAGGATCCTGAAGGTTCAGAAAAGGTTGGGGGAGGGGACCCACTGGAACAGCTCTTGAGAGACAGATGGTAGCCTTCTGTCAAGGTCATTAAGAGTGTTCTTTAAGGTATGCTGGATGCCTTTACCTCCAGGGTATTGCTATCCCACACATTAGGCCACAGCTTAACATCCCATCTGATGGACATCGACTTTTCCAAACCCATCAATGACCCCTATTGACTGTGGGTAGGACGAGGAGTTTTGTGGAGATAAATCTCAATGCTGACCCATCTGGGACTTGAATCTAGGAACTACAGATTATGAGCCTGACACGCTACCGACAGAGCTGCCCCTGTTAACACAATGAAAGCTCTCTATAATAACACTGAGTCTTGTGTGAGAGTTGATAAGGCTTGTAGCGATTGGTTTAGCATTGCTTTTGGTGTTCAACAAGGATGCATTTTGTCTCCTTTCCTCTTTAGCTTGATTACTGATTATATTATGCAAAATTCTCTGCAAGGGAAAGATTTTGAACTTAAATGGTCTGGAGATCTGAAAATTTCTGATTTAAATCATGATGATGATTTGGCACATTTGGCAAATGATGTTGATGAGATGAACTCTTTTATTAGAGATGTTGATGAGACTGGTAGTGGAGTAGGTTTGGTGATAAACAGAGAGAAAACTAAAGTGAGGAAAATTGGTCAGGCAGGCTGTGGTTCAGTTGATCTGAATGTTTGCACTCTTGAGCAGGTGTCAGTTTAATTATCTTGGGAACTATGTAACAGATACTGGTGATGTGTGGCATGAGATTAACAGACGAATAGGGATTGCTGCCAGGACATTTGAGAATCTATGGAGAGTGTAGAAAATAGGCTTATACACCTAAAGACTAAAATTAGACTGTATAATAGTTTGGTTCTTTCTAGGGTTAGTTATAGAGTGTAACTTGGACCCTTTGTGAAAAAGATAACAGGAAATGTGATGCTTTTGATTCTAGATGCTTACGCAATATCTTGGGCATTAGATAGTTCAACTTCGTAAGTAATGATGAAGCTAGGTAAAAGAGTCAACAACCTCCTTTGAGCAGCATATTGTGCAGAGAGAGACTCCATTGGTTTGGTCATGTTGCCCATATGGATAATTATAGATTAGCAAATAGGGTTATTAACAGTGTGCCTAAAGGCATCAGAAAGAGGGGGAGACCTAGGATGTGACGGGCAGAGAATGTCAAACAGGGCCTTGTTAGAATTGGTATGCAGTGGAGAGATGCAGCAGATATAGCTCAGGACAGATATGCTTGGAGAACTAAATTGCACGGTCTGGTTGAACCTCCATAGCCCATGGCTGCTTGAGGATGATGATGGGTTTGGTTGTTTTACCTCTGAGTAGCACTTTTTTGCACACCATGGGCTAAATGGCCAGGCCACATGGACCATGAAGGCTCAGAGAAGGTTGGTGGAGGGGACCCACTGGAACAGATGTTGACAGACAGATGGTTGCCTCCCGTCAAGGCCATCCAGCGTGTTCTTTAATGTGCACAGGGTATGGCTCTCCCACACATGGGGCCAAGGCTTAGCATCCCATCCAATATATGGCGGCCTTTCCAAGCCCATTGGTGTCCCCTAATGATCATGTGCAGGGCGGGGAGTTTTGCGGAGATAAGTCT
Source organism: Ryuthela nishihirai (assembly GCA_038380435.1). Taxonomy (NCBI): domain Eukaryota; kingdom Metazoa; phylum Arthropoda; class Arachnida; order Araneae; family Heptathelidae; genus Ryuthela; species Ryuthela nishihirai. The sequence continues at coordinate 115,608,853 of JAWZYU010000001.1, forward strand.
CAATGCTGACCCATCTGGGACTCGAATCTGGGAACTGCAGATTATGAGCCTGGCACACTACTGACTGAGCCACCCCCACCCCAGAGGAGGAGGATGAAATTATATGTTATTCAAAAAGAAATTCCTTCCTGAATAATATAATATTTACCTGAAATACATTTTTTTCTTTTAATGATTATTTTCGATATGGTATGTTTTAAAACACTGCCATGGTTTTATACAAGATGACCTTGACTACTCACATTCACCTTGTCATTTGTTGTCCAAAATCAGTTTTGTTTCACCATAACTTCATAACCCGGTAGCTGATCACACAAGAGATATGCATTTGAATTGTTTTATGTCGTAGCTGCATGAAAATGCCACTCAGAGGCTACTAGTCAATTACACTGGGCAACACACAAAAAGGCTTTGAAATGAAAATAGCTAATCTTTACTAATTTCTATGTGCTGAACATGAAAATGATAATAAAATTTGTCGATTGGCTCTTATTTAGGAGAGGCACAGATGGTCATTTATAAATGACTCAGTCCGCATTGAGTACATAGGTCAATCATTTTGCAATGCTGTATTTTAAACTACAGATTGCAACATATTGCTTTGTATTGCATCAACCTGCCATACACACAACCCCCTGGAGGTATAGCATTATTGTCTGATGCATTGTAGTTGAGTCATGAAATCGCAGCTTTATGATCGTGGAAAAAGGATGATGCAATCATTAGTTGTAAGCAACGTCTCCTAGGGTGAGCAAGTCTTTTGAGTGACTCCCATTTACCCCTGAGTCATAAGTACAACACAAGTGATCCTTGCAGTTTTAATCCAGCAGTAGTGATGCCTCGTAACTGTGTTAATAGTGAAGATACATTTTGTTACATTTGCGGGGAAGTGATGTTTGCAAGCCAGAAAAGGGCTATCACTCCAATTGTAAAAGAAACATATGAATTTTATTTTGGATGCAAAATCAGGGACCAGGACAAGGCTTGGGCCCCACACATATGCTGTAGTATGTGTGCAAGAAATCTTCCAAAGTGACTGAAAGGCGAAAAAGTGGCGATGCCATTTGCTGTTTCTATGGTTTGGAGAGAGCCAAGCAATCACAGAAATGACTGCTACTTCTGCATGGTTCCACCTATTTCTGGAGGCATCGCAAGAAAAAAGAAGTGGACAATAGTGTACCCGAATATACAATCTGCTCTCCGATCAGTTCCACATGGCAATGGCCTTCCTGTTCCCGAACCTCCGAAAGAATTTTCCATCAATTCAGACAATGAGGAGGGAGGCAAACCGACGTCAGGTTCTCTTCTGCCTTCGGTGTCTATTGATGATCCATATGTCTGCCACAGTACAACATCTGTGGCATACCTTCTCACTGAAGAAGAAATGAACGATCTTGTTCACGATCTGGAGCTGTCCAAGTCCAAAGTAGAGTTGCTTGGATCAAGACTTAAACAATGGAATCTTCTAAAGGAAAATGTCTTAGTTACTTCGTTTCGAACTCATCATGAGCAGTTTGCGCCTTACTTCAGAAAGGAAGATGACCTTTTGTACTGCTCCAATGTAGCTGGCCTGATGAATACCCTCAGTGCGAGCTCCTGTACTCTGTGAGGGGACCACGCTGTGAAGGTTCCACTGGTTCGGGTACCTTCACAGGGTCCTGAATGCTCACCCGCATGTTTGCCGTTTGCGGAGACCCGTGTCCCGGGAAAGGAGGATCCTGGTAGTTGCTTGGGGGTCCCTGTCTTCTATCCTCAGCTCATGATTGGCAGAGTCCCCTTTGGCCACATTGCCATTGGGGAGCCTGTCGTCGTGGGGCTGGGAAACGTATTCCTGGGCCTCTTCTACACACTGCTTTGGCCTCTGCTTCTGGTAAATGTGAGCTCCTGGGGTGGCACCCCCAGGAGCAATCGGCTGGTAAGCAGGTCCTTCTAGGGTCAGCCGTGCAGAGCTGTGTCAACCTTGCCCATGTCCAGGTACAGGTTTGAGAGTCTCCTCACAACTTATTTTTCTTTTGTAGTTATAATTTCTTTGTGAGGCCAGTTTGGTCGTTCAAAAATTTGTTATTTTATGCTTTTAGTCCTTTTGTGTAGAAAGTTTATTTCTGCACACTTCTCTTTTCATTTTCGTTTCATTTATTTGTGAGGGCTTGGCTTACTGTCTGTGTGGACATAATGCCCGTATAGCTCTGGCACTCAACTGGGTGTCCCCTGGTTGGGCTCTGTGGAGGTTGGGGACAGCGGGCACTGAACCTCACAAAAGCAAACATGAGAGTAAATGATGAAATTAATGCAATCAATGCCTCCAAGATGGTTCGACATGAGCACCCATCATCTTTGTGTCTGCTGTCATCTTCTTTGTCCGTGTCTTCATTCCTGAGATTCCTGATCATTCACTCCATGGGTGATCAGATACTTGGGGACATGTCCCCATTTTTTGTCAACAAAGGTTTGAAAGGTCTAGTGGGAGAGCCTTAATCCATCAAGCTCTTATGATCTGGCAACTTGCAGGTTGAGACCTCTTGTTCCAAACACTCGGAACTGCTCCTGAAAGTCAGGGAGATTGGTGAGGTGGCTGTCGAGGTAACTCCCCACAAATCTTTGAATTCTTCTCAAGATGTGATAACTGAGTGGGAATGAGCAGACTGATGTAGCTTTGAGCTCCTCTCTGAGCTCACTGGCCACTTTGTCAGCCAGGAGTGCATCAATGTGGCAGTAACGGAGAAAACAGACTATCACAGATGCAGCTGCATCAACAATTCCTCAAACTTCGGCATGGTTTCCTCATTTTCCAAAACCGTGGTGGAATCCAGATTGCACCACAACTTGTAAGGCTCAGAACAAGGCTTGGGGGGAGTTTCAGAGATATCCGACGTACCCCAACCTTGAAGTGTTCAAATGCACCAGGGCAAAAGCCCGTTTAATCCAGTGCCAGAGCCAGAAGGAATCTTGGATCAAATACACGTTTTCTATCACCCGCACGACCAGTTATAAAGTTGTATGGGATAAAGTCTTGAAGATATGTGGGAACTACACAGTCCCACTCGTTATCAATCCTGGAGCAAAATCGACTGGCATTTGCTGATCCCAAAGCAATTGCTGACACTCTGGGGGAGTCATTCTCCTCCATCTCTTCATCGGCTTCTTAGTCCCCTGAGTTTCTGGCCCAGAAGAGCAAGGAGGAATCCTCTGTGCTGTCCTTCCACTCGAATGACCTTTAGCCTTACAACAGGCCATTGACAACAGAGGAGCTTTGTGTTGCTCTGCACACCTTTCGTGCATCTTCTGTCTGGCCAGACAATGCCCATTATGCCATGCTACAACATCTCTCACCATTGAGTAAGGATCAACTGCTCCATCTTTTCAATTGCATTTTTTTCGAGGAGCAGTTTCTGGACTCCTGGTGGGAGGCCATTGTCTTGGCCTTCCCGAAGTCAGGAAAGGATTCCAAGATTCCCTCTAATTATTGCCCCATTGCATTGAGAGCTGCATGTGCAAGGTGTTGGAGAGAATGGTAAATGCCAGACTTATCTGGTATTTAGAACATACAACCTTCTTTCCAACACCAGTGGGGCGGAGTGGCTCAGTCGGTAGTGCGCCAGGCTCGTAATATGTAGTTCCCAGGTTCGAATCCCAGCTGAGTCAGCGTTGAGATTTATCTCCACAAAATTCCCCACCCTGCCCACGGTCAGTAGGGGACACCGATGGGCTTGGAAAGGCCACCGTCCGTCGGATGGGACGTTAAGCCGTGGCCCCGTGTGCGGGAGAGCCATACCCTATGCACGTTAAAGAACACACTGGATGGCCTTGATGGGAGGCTACCATCTGTTTCCTAACAGCTGTTCCAGTGGGTCCCCTCCCTCAACCTTCTCTGAGCCTTCGGGGTCGATGTGACCTGGCCATTTAGCCCATGGTGTGCAAAAAAGTGCCACTCAGAGGTAAAACAACCCAACCCAAAATCCAACACCAGTGTGGCTTTCACAGGCAACAGTCAGCTCTTGATCATCTGATATGCCTCGAATCGGCTATCAGAAATTCATTTTTGGGTAGAGAGCACCTGGTGTCAATTTTCTTCGACATCGAAAAAGCATACGACACAGCTT